>JAUNZM010000310.1:2844666-4266999 GCA_033459285.1 Clamator glandarius | reverse complement strand
GATCAAACTGTTACTTCTTTGTGATTGCCACAGCACTGGCAGATTCCATCTACGGGACCATACTTTAGTGTTCCAAGAGAAATTTCAAATACTGAATACAAAACAAATATACCATCATATGACCATAAGCCTATGGGTTATTTTTAAGATGTTATGCTTTCTTGTGAAATATTCTGCCCTGTCTGGTATTAGGAGACCAGTGCTGGCAGAATTATTCTGGTGCTTAGACACAGCTATTTGTGTGGTGCTGTGTTGTTGTATGTCTAGTGGTTTTATCAACATTAAGAGCTTGAATCAACTATTACAGAATCCATTCCAAACATAAACTATGATGGACTGCAACTGAAATAGCCCATGTAAGGAAATTACAATGCTAGATTCCATATTGAAGTTTAGCATCATAAATATTTATTGACTTTGAAAAAAAAATTAAAGAAAAACACATGTTTTTGCCTTTCCCTCCTCAGTCTATATAAGGAAAGATTATATGTTAAAATTCAGGTTTAACGAAAGAATTAGCTGTCTCACAAACATACAAAACCTGTTTTCGTCTGTAAAGAGCTGCGTGGTTTCTCTTGCTTACAGATGACAAGACATTCCAGTGTGAGATGTGTTTCAGATTCTTTTCCACAAACAGTAATCTTTCAAAACACAAGAAAAAGCATGGAGATAAGAAATTTGCGTGTGAAATCTGCAATAAGATGTTCTACCGGAAGGATGTCATGCTAGACCATCAAAGACGACACCTGGAAGGTAAGTATACTGCAGATCAACCTAATTATTACTCTTGAAACGGCAGTAGAGGTGGGAAGGTTAAGGTAATGATTGCACATTAGATTAGTCTGGATGGTGGCAGCTGTCATTTTTATTTTGTCAATTACCTGATCTGGAGTAACAGGTTTCAGCAAAATGTGGCATTTATTAAAATAATATTAACAGATCATGGAAGGGAGTTGTCTAATTGTATAAAAAAAACCTAGAAAGGAGGTGCACCTACCTTTTTTTTCAGCTACATGTGATTGGATCCAGAATTACTAACAGTCAGGTGAGAGTTGCTTGCCTTATTACACATTAGTTTAGATTAGCTGATTTTAATTTTATCTTTTTTTCTTTCTTTGAATACTGTTCTGTTTTGTAAAAAAATAGTGTGTGGTAACTAGAAAATATGAAGGCAGAGAATTAACTTGCAGCGTACAACTGAAAGTAGCTACTGTGTAAATATTCTCTAAACAGAATGCTGTGTGTCGTTGTCTTTCAAAATCTTGAGAATATATGGAAATGAGAGTAGAAGAGTTTATTGTTCAAAATCTCAAATATCTAAGGATTTTATAGGTACTCAAAGATTCTGGAAAAAACTTGTCTCATGTTAGATTGCCAAAATGTGTATTAAAAAGCCTCTATCAATCTAGGTGATAAAAACAAAGATGATTTTTAAAAAAGCAGTCAGATTGTCTAGTATGGTGCTTTGGACATAGCTGACTGTGTTCTGTGATTCAGAACTTTGTCATGAGCTAGAGGACAGCAAGAAGATAAGGGGTTGAATGGCAATGGTGAGGTGTCTCAGATTGAGCTGTCACAGAACAGTAGCAGCCCTCTTCCCTCCTGAAAGTAGCGGAGAACGAGGTCTGAAATCCTCATCGAGCATTAAAGATGAAGCTAGATGTCTCCCTCTCTCCATAGGGACTGTGAGGGGGGAATTCTGGGCCAGATATCTGATCAATGTGCCAAAGCCTGTTAAATCCATCTGTTACCAGCTGTTGACAATAAATGCCTGTTTTCAGACGCTTTACAGTTGGCATAATAACCAGCAAGCCATAATACATCACTTTGACAGACTGCTTTTATATTCTTAAGATACTGTTTTAATTTAGAATTTAGAAAGTATCCTTTTGTTAGCAATTAAATTCTTTCTGGAGGTTGTTCACAGTGTCACTCCTCTTTACAGTGTTTACCTGAAAGGGCATGCAGATTGGAGTGGAAAACCATGGTTTATTTTTATTGTTTTGTTTTTTTGATGGGGACTGTTCTGTTAAGGGGTGAGGCGTGTGAAAAGAGAAGACTTTGAGCACAGCACAGAAAACATGGTTCGCTACAAGAAGGAGCCTTCGGGATGCCCTGTGTGTGGGAAGGTAGGTGTCTTTGCCAGCGTGTGTCATGTGAAGCTCCATTGTAGCTCCAAGGATACTCCAGGACCTCAGTCCAGAGCCTCCAAACGAGTTACTGTGGCATGACAAGTTACCGCCTCTGTATTAAACCACGATAGCAGCCTACTTGAATACCTGGCACACAGCCTGCCAAAAGGGTAAGGTGAATCACTTGCACTGAGGTATGTGCCAAGTCAGCCTGCCTCACAACTCAAATAGGCGAGCGGTCAGTTACCAGCAAGCCCTGTCACCCATGCAAGGCTTTAAACTGTCTCAGTTTCATTATATATCCAAACCCATTGTGGCCAGCGATGGCGGGAGCTGTTAAGACAAAGCCAAGAGCAAAACCTGAAGTTTAGACTAGACTTTTTTTTTTTCAGGACACATAGCACAGTATAAAGTGTAACATGGCCACTGTGTCAGTCTGTGAAATCTCATGGCTAATGTTATTTAGAGTGAAATTTTTCTGCCTGGATGTAAATAACTGGAGTTGACTGTGTGCATTGGGAATCATATTCTATTAGAAATCAAAGTGCTTTCATGGTGTAGTCATGGCACTGTTGGATCTGAGTGTTTAACACTCATGATCTGAAGTGGCTGTTGTCACAGGTATGAAGTTTGTGGGTTTAACTAGTGATTTTATAAATGCTTAATGAATCATGGTGCAAAGTGCTCTCAAGCAACTTTTAAGTCGGTGTGTAAACCTTTGTTTTTAAGCGTTGGGTATATTCCATATAGCTGAAGGTTTTGTGGATTTGTCTTTTCATAGGTAGATGCAACATTTATGATTCAAAGAACACTAAAAATATTTCTATGTCTACCCCATGTAATACTGCTGTAGCTTTTTTTGGATACCCACCTCTGATGAACAGCCAATTTCAGTCAGTTCTTTGGAACTATATACATGTATTTTGCTGTGCCAGCAGTTTCAGAGGTAGTCTGCTGGCTGGATAACGGGAGCTCCTACATGTTTCTGACCAGAATGAATAAAACCGGACAGTAAATACATTCTTTGCTATCTATTGGGTAAATTGCAAAGAATTGTAGCCTTGCTGGACATAATACAAGCCTCCTTTTTCTTTTCTTTTAGGTGTTTTCATGTAGGAGCAATATGAACAAACACCTTTTAACACATGGAGACAAGAAATACACCTGTGAAATCTGTGGACGTAAATTTTTCAGAGTGGATGTGTTGAGAGATCATATTCATGTCCATTTTAAGGTATTGTGTTAATCATTTATTAGAAGAGGCACGTTACTTAGTCATTAATGAACATAACAAACAGAATCATAGAATGGTTTGGGTTGGGAGGGGCCATGAAGATCACCCAGTTTGAACCCTCCTGCCACAACCAGGGACATCTTACACTAGATCAAGCTGCTCAAAGCCTCATCCAACCTGGCCTTGAACACCTGCAGCATCCATGACTTCTATGGACAACTTATTCCAGTGTCTCGTCACTCTCACAGTAAAAAGTTTCTTCCTAATGTCTAATCTGAGTCTGCCCTCTTTCAGCTTTAACCCATTACCCCTCATCCTATTGCTACACTCCCTGATAATGAGCCCCTCTCAAGTTTTCCTGTAGGCCCCCTTTAAGTACTGGAAAGCTGGTATAAGGTGTCTGCAGAGCCTTCTCTTCTCCAGGCTAAACAAACCCAATTCTCTGAGCCTGTCCTCATATGGAAGGTGATCCAGCCCTCTGATCATTTGATCATCAGTGGCATTTATCAACTATGTGTGTATATATATATATATAGAGAGAGAGAGAGAGAGGGAGAGAGAGACTCTTATAGCCACATATTCATACTGGTAATACAACAATGAATACATTCCCTGTGCAAAGATGTTTCTAGAGCAGCCTGATGTGGGATGTGTTCTGACTTACTCATGGCCCTGTGTTTCTACAGCTGGATAGCTATGGCAATATTTAAAGTTATTTCAGCTACTGCTGCAGAACAGTGTTCTGCACATCATGGAAATACCACCTCTGTGACTCTGGGTGAATCACAGAGGTTGCTCAGTTAAAAGCAAAAAGAATAACTTAACAGGAGGGCTGCAGACAGATGTGTTATTCTGGTAGTACTTTGGTTCTTGCCCATTCCATGCCAGGCATTGTGATTCTCTTAGATATGCCAGAATAACTGCCAGAGCATCAAATTTCTCACCTGGCTTTATCCATGTATTCCAAATCACCAAAAAAACTCCTTTTAATAGTATTTAATGAGACACATTATTGTGATGGAACTAGATTAACACTGAATTGTAAAGAATTTAATTAAAAGAAATGGAATTGATCAGTGGTGCTCATAAAAATGTTTATTTGGATGTAATACTGTACCAGTCGAGACTGTGTTTACATTAAAGTTCCTTTTTATGTACTAAAAAATGAGTGTTATCTGCATAGATAAACAGTTTTTCCTAGTTTAGTCAAGGACAGAGGAACTTTGTTTACCTGTATTGGATGAAGCCAGAGGAATTTTTAAATAATGTTATGGCAATTGTTAATTTAAGGTAATTTGCATGACAATAAAAGCTGACTAGGTGTTATCTTCTGAAATAGAAGTTTAATCTGTTTAACCAGGATAAAACTAGAATGTTCTTTCCCACCCTATGCAGGACATAGCACTAATGGATGATCACCAGAGGGAAGAGTTCATTGGTAAAATTGGAATCTCATCAGAGGAAAATGATGACAATTCTGATGAAAGTGCTGATTCTGAGCCTCACAAGTATAGCTGCAAAAGGTGCCAGGTAGCTTTAAATACTTCCAAATTTGTTTTGGGATGGTGGAGGGAGTGGAGGTGTCTATAAATCACTCAGAATTTTAAATATTATTAGGGGTTTACAAGGAGAAGGCCAGCCTACAGGCCTGCTCTCTTCTGCAGTGCTTATTATCTCTAATCTCTGAAGTGATGCTGTTCCACAGACGTGAGGGCGAATAAAGTGACATAAGGTGAATGCTAATGCTTAAAAGGAGAAATATACATACCTACAGCTTATCTGTGTACAAGCAAACAAGCTGAGATGGAGGAAGGAACAGTAAAGGAGCATTCAACAAACACTGCTTTTTAATTGTATCCAAATTAAAACTGTTCTAGCATTTCTTAATGATATGGTCCACAAATTGATTAATTTTCATGAGATAGATGGTCTAGTGGATGTCCAGTTTGGAGGATTAAGACTGCTGCTTATGTTCAGTGTGCTGCTTATTTTTGTCCTACTACATTACTAACAGAGTAGCATTAGAAGTACTACTGGAACGTACTTTACTCTGTTGTCAACTGAGAAAGGAAGACTTTAAACCTCTTACTGTATGGCTTTTACCATTCTGTAAAGAAGTAATGGGGAAGAACAGGTCCTTCAGCCCCATCTGGATGCTGTGCCCTTACTGAGCAAGCACACTCTGCTGGTGCAAGTGGGATGCAAAAGCAAACATAGAACATCAGAACTGGCCAAACTGACAGAGGGACAGAGGAATTTTGGTATTAAGCCACTGAGTTGGCCTCTGGAAATCAGAGCCTGTTTTGCAGTCTACACTTGATGTGGTGAAAATGCTTAGCTTATCTTAATTTTAAAGACATGAAAATAATAATACCTCAGTTTTCTGTTCTTATCTGCGAACTGGTTTTAAGCTTATGTCAGTAAGCGTAAGATGTGGAATCACACCAGTTAATTACATGCTTGCTTTCAATATGGTAATTTTAATGTCTGACACTTAATGGGTACAGGAACCATATAAAATTGTACGCTTCCAAATGAGGGCAATCATGCTATCCAAATTAGAAAGCAATTTTTTATGCTGTTTTTTTTAGCACTTTTGCAGATGTTTGTGAAGTAAACAGTTGTGTAAGGCAACAGCTGTGGAAAATGAGTGTTACCTGTGATGAGATGAGATGAGGAGGCTCTTTTTGGCTGAAAATATCTACTCAACATACAGATGAGTTTTAGTGAACTGTTTCTTCTGAGCTCTTAAGAATCGCTCACTTTTTTTTTTTTTTTCCTCATCCCAGCGTACGCCTTCACCAAGTTGTGCAGTGCGGTTCAGGAATACTCTGACTACCTCCAAAACTGTAGCAAAAAATGATGTCCTTATAGCACTTTGCCCTAATATGTTGGAGCATATATGTGTATGTAGGGTTGCTTAGCCCAGGGAGCTAAGTTGTAGAGCTCTTGGCTGTCGTAGTTGTGTAGCATTTCCAGGAGCTGAGCTAGAATCACTGCCCTGTAATGCCCAGACATACCAGCTCTGCTGGAGCTACTGCCAAAGCTAATTGTGCAGGCTAGCGTTTACCATGCTGCTAGAGCCCAAGAGGCCTTTTCTCCATCTGTGGTGACCTTGCTTTGACGGCTAGTGGAGATTAGACATAGCTCACTTCAAACTGTTCTCAGTGTGCAAATAATTGGAAGCCCTCTACTTGTGCAGTGTGAGAAGCAGAGATACCATCTCAAGCTGATTTTCCAAATGAGTTAAACTGACGTCCTGTAGCAGAATGTTTGTAGTGGCCAGAGAGGTTCAGGCCTAAATGCAGCTTTCGCAGATTTTTCATTCAGTGATACACAGATGATGCCTATTAGCTCTGACTTTAGATCCTGGTAATGTGTGACTAGATCATTGCTGTTCCTGAGGAGGACTTTTTTCCCCTTTCATTCACTATTGGTTCATTCCACAGCTGACTTTCGGCAGAGGGAAGGAGTACCTGAAGCACATAATGGATGTGCACAAGGAGAAGGGCTATGGCTGTAGCATTTGTAATCGACGCTTTGCCTTGAAGGCAACTTACCATGCACACATGGTCATTCACCGGGAGAACCTGCCTGATCCTAACGTGCAGAAGTAAGATGATGTGTTGGTCTGATAAGAGCAGCTACTTTTTGGAAGTTACAGTGGCTTTGCCACCTGGTACTTTTAGAGTATTGGGCAGCATTAAAATACCTGAAACGATATAAGTGGGTTTTAAAAGCTTGAAGTATGTATCATTAATGATTCATTTCACACAGATGATTAGTCAACAGCCTCCCTGTTTGGGCTTTGTAAAGTATAAATATTATTTTGGTAAATATTTTTTTTTAAAAAATGTCATTTAAGGATATAACAATGCCAGACCGCTCCAGGCTTGCAGTGAGCTTACCAGTTTATTAAGGCTTATTTAAAAAATGCATTTATGTTTCAAGGAACTCTTACAGTAATTAGTACTACCAAATGAAATACAGTTACTGACAGAGATGCCTGAAAACCACCTCTGTCTTGTGAAAAGAATGTCAGATTTTGGTCTCTTTGGTTTCAGATACATACATCCATGTGAAATCTGTGGAAGGATTTTTAACAGTATAGGAAATCTGGAAAGACATAAGCTTATACATACAGGTAAAAATGTTGTGTTTCTTTACTATTATCAATATTAAAAAGAAATTTCTGTTGTCAGTGCCTGCTTTATTATTTTCAGGTGGAAATGAGTTATGGCTTTTTACTGTAAGTTACGACAAGATAAATGTTATATTTATGATTTTAGGGTAGACTGGTTTTCTAAAGCAGATAGCAGTAATGAAGATATTTGGTCTAGGCACACAATACAGATTCTTAGTTAATGTGATGCAGGATTCACCTGCTAAAAATCCTAATTCTGAATTGTGTTCTTCCCCAAATTCTTATCCATGCCACCTTCTCACCATTACACAGGCTGAAAACTGCTATTGCAAAATCATTTTTAACAGCTCATTATTATTTCATGCTATTCAGTATTTTACTACCTCAGGCTTTGTCTTTTTTTTTTCCAGCTATCACATAAGAAAGCCAGCTTTTCTCTCTCTCCAAAGTCTTCTAATTTAGTTTGGACTACAGTATGCATGAAAGATGTGGTTGACAACTGAAGTGGATTGTTGCCCTCTCCAGTTTAGTCAGTTTTTAGGAGATGCACATTTTTCATTAACATCTTTTTTTGTTCATGTTGTCTTTTAAATTTATTTTCAAGGTGTAAAAAGTCATGCTTGTGAGCAATGTGGCAAATCATTTGCTAGAAAAGACATGTTAAAAGAACATATGCGAGTCCATGATAATATCCGAGAATACTTGTGTGCAGAATGTGGCAAAGGTATGTCTAATGCCTCGTTTTCCATTAACTGTGATGCTGAATAGCAGGTGAATATCTGAATTAAAACTACTTCCATTCTTGGAATATTGGGAAGGTTCTCCGAGTGCTGTAAATCCTGCATTGTTAGGAGGTAGAAACTGTGTTAATCAGGAGCTTCGTGGATACATAAACTACCCCTAATTTTATGCAATATAGTTTCATAGTCTGTAAAACAAAACTGATTTTAGTAAACGTTGCTTCTGCCAGATTGTGGAGTGCTTCCAATACATTTCCAGCACAAAAGTAAATACAAGTCATTTTTTTCATTCTAGGCTGTTTTAAGGCTTAAGAAATAGAGTAATGTCTCTCTGTAAGAAGCCTTAAGAGTCGAAGTTGCTTTAGCTTTTTGAATTGTTTGCATTACAACTTGAACAAATCTGAATTGGTGTTTTAGTGGAAGGCAGTAAGTCTGGCATCTGTAATGGTGTTTTGGTTTTGCTTGCCTCTGCTGTTTTGCTTCTTCCTCAGTGGTTACTCAGGTGTTTTCCAGAGCTTTTGCCTGGAATTAAAATAATAATGATAATGTACACTTCTACCTAAACAATTAATATATGGTTGTGGACACGCAGCAAGTATAATTTTAGAGCTTCTGGCTAAGCAATGTGGTCATCCTGAGGTCTCCTCTGAAGGTGAGAGCAAATGACTAACTGTCATACTTTACCTTTTGTCTCACAGGAATGAAGACAAAACATGCACTTCGTCACCACATGAAACTTCACAAAGGGATTAAAGAATATGAATGCAAGGAATGTCACCGAAAATTTGCACAGAAAGTCAACATGCTGAAGCATTACAAAAGACACACGGGTGAGGACTCTAAAGATGTACAAAAGTTGCACTGGCTGAGTTAAATGCTTCCTGAGAGATTTCTTAACCTTGAACAGTCAAAGAGTGTGAGGAACATTGATTTTAAAATACACATATTCTGCTTTTTGAAAAGTGAGAATTTGTCTTCTCATCAGCAAAGACCACCTGTTACACAGTTAAGATAGACGGTTTGCTGGTTTCATGTTTTGCTATTTTAAGAGAGATGGTTTTGGTCTAGGATATGTCTAGAGCGTTAGTTTTGGTTTAAGTTAGACTTTAAGTTCTCATTTTCCAAATCCAAAACTTTACTTCACACATCTATTCCTCTTGAATTAATTTTCTGCCAGATACAGTGGCGTGTCTTTGATTAAAGTAGCTGGTATACCTAGGCTTCTTCTACTCGTTTCACTGTGATTTATTTTTTATTTTTCAGTAATATCAGACTCAGAATTGTCCCAGATGCCTTAGGCTGTTTTCACTCTGATGCTAAATGTGTTCTTCATGCAGGAATCAAAGATTTCATGTGTGAGCTCTGTGGCAAAACGTTTAGTGAGCGAAATACAATGGAGACTCATAAGTTGATCCATACAGGTAAATCCCCTAAAAACAGTTCCCAAAGACAATAGCTTAATTTTGTTCCTAGACTTGCTTTAGACTTGCCAGTCTTGAACTAATGCTACATATCACGTTACCAGCGTGAAATTGTTGCTCTTGTTGAGATATTGACAATATGATACTCATACCTGGGGTCTCTCACTAATAGCATTTCCTTCCATCTGCTGCCAGTAGGAAAACAGTGGACGTGTTCAGTCTGTGATAAGAAGTATGTCACTGATTACATGCTACAGAAGCACATCCAGCTCACTCATGATAAGGTGGAAGCCCAGAGCTGTCAGCTGTGTGGGACAAAGGTTTCTACCAGAGCATCCATGAGTCGACATATGAGACGTAAACATCCAGAGGTGAGCTGGTTTGGTAGATAGATTGTGGGGTGTTTGGTTGTTTTTTAGCCTTCCCCCCCCGCCCAAGAAAGTTTATGGCCTTCATTGAGTCAGAAGGAATTACTTTTTTTTTCTTTTTACTTCTTTTTTCCCTGTGCTTTTGGGGCCAATTCTAGGCAGTGCCTGTTAAGCATGCATTTAATTGAATTAGCCCTTTTCATTATGTTGTATTTCAATAGTAGACATATCTGATAGCCAGTCCCCAAAAATTAAGTTTTTGATTATTTAAATCCCTTTTCCTTTTATTTTGCCTCAGCTTAAATGTAAATTTTTCATGTTTTGTCATCATCCATTAGGAAGTATAACTGATTTTTTCCCCATTGTGTTCCCTCTGTTCAGAAGTGATCTGAAAGGAGTGGTGAGTAGACATGTCAGCATCTGCTGATGATACAATATTAGTATTAAAGGTGAACGCTGACTGCAGAGTATCTAGATTAGGGAATGTTTTGGCTGACCTCAGTGGGATTTTTTTATGTGCTGAATTTCTGAACAGCTATTGTGTTTCTCCTCAGCATTTCTATTTAGGTTTACTAAGCCTTGTCCATTCCGTTTGAGGCTTTTCTTTTTACTACCAATTTATCATTAGTATTGCTTTGCCTTGAACTATCCTTGTTTTTTATAATCATGACTGGGAAGGAAATCAACAAAAAGCTATGTTGATTTTTTTTTTTTATTGAAAGTGCAGCTAAATATCTGCAATCCAGGGGGCAATTTGTCTCTGTTGTTTGATAAGCTGAGATGTATGATGCAGCTGAAAATAACGGAGTAAGAGACAGTTCATATGTTTGTAAACAGAAATGCTAGGATAGTTTTTTTCGAGCAAGTTGTTTTCTACAAAATTCATCTATTCTGAATTAGTTGTGTTCTGTCTAGAATATGAAAATAAACATATTCTGCTCTTGTTGCCTTTAGACTTTGCTGGTTTTCAGCAAGAAGGAAAAGATTATATGCCATAAGGTTATTAAAAAAACAAACAAACAAACCATGGTTAAATCCCAGCTATCAAATGATGTGTGTAAAATGTTGGATTATGTAATTTTTACTTTGTGACAGGATTTATTAGGGTAATGCTGTATTGTTTGACTGTGCTAGGCACTGCTGCTGTTCACAAGCTGATACTTCTTTGTCCGCAGATCCTTTCGGTCAGGATAGGTGATTTAGAGCATCTGCCAGAAACGACTACCATCGATGCCTCCTCAATTGGGATTGTTCAGGTATATTAGCCATTTCAGAATCCTGGTGGCAGCAAGTTTCTAGGGCTGCTGGAGGGTGAGGTGGGGATGTCACTGTTTTGGTACATATAGCTGGATGTAGGCTGATGGCCAAGAAATGTGCTTTTTTTTTAGAGAGTCAGCCCCAGCTTAATGTGTTTAAGCAGATGCAAGTTGTTGGTATGTGTTGTATTATATAGGTGCTGGTAAAATGGTGGTAATAACAGGATGAGGTCTCATTCCCTGAAATCAGGATTTTACTAAAGTTTGTTTCTTCGCTTGAGAATTGACAGTGAACCAGCTTCAGGTGATAACCTCTCACTTGGAACTTCACTAATCAAAATGACTTGTTGTTTTGTTTGGAAATGTGTTGCTCCAGCCGGAATTAGCCTTGGAACAGGGAGAATTGCCAGAGGGGAAACAGCAGATGAAAGCTCCTAAACGTGGCCAGAAACGAAAACAAAAGTCAGGTGAGGAGGAGGAGGAAGCTCAAGTGCCTGAGGACCCTGCCTTCAGTGAATACACAGAGAAGGAAAGTGAGTTCACAGGGAATGTTGGAGATGAGACTAATTCAGCTGTACAGAGCATCCAGCAGGTGAGCTCCATTAGCAGGCTGATGGGCAGCAGGCATTGCTTAGAGGGATAACCCTTCTTTTTTCCTAATAGCAAACACAAAAATGTAATCAGACCATTTAGAACTAATTTGATAAATTGTGGTAATATGAAGATGAATAGAGACTTTAAAGAAACAAGGAGTTGGACCAGTAAGCTCCTCGTGTTTATTTTCATTTCCTTTGGTGTTTCCATCTCACTATTTCCCAGATACCACTAAGTGGCTGAAGCTGTGACTGGAAGTGTGAGAGTTAATTCAAGTGCTTGTTTTGAATGTTGCATATGCCTCCCTTCTGTTACCTTCTTATGTCTGTTCTTGAAAGTTGTTATATTCTAAGCTTTCTGTGTTCCCTCTGTGAGTATGACTTCTCTTGCTGGCAGGAGCAAAATTATGAGTCCACCAGCACTCAGGTGATCTTTCTTAGTGCTTGATATTTGGTACTCAGCTGCCAGACCCAAAGTTGTGGTTACCTTTCTGTTTTTCCTTAGGTGGTGGTGACCCTTGGTGACCCAAATGTCACAGCCCCGTCCCGTTCTGTCGGGCTGACAAATATCACTGTTGCCCCTATTACGACGGCAGCTGGAACCCAATTCACCAACCTCCAGCCAGTGGCTGTGGGCCACCTGACGGCACCTGAGCGCCAGTTACAGCTGGACAACTCCATTCTCACTGTGACGTTTGACACCGTCAGTGGTTCTGCCATGCTGCACAACCGCCAAAACGACATTCAGATCCAGCCTCAGCCAGAGGCAGCTAATCCCCAGTCTGTGGCCCATTTTATAAACCTGACCACCTTGGTGAACTCCATTGCTCCGCTGGGGAACCAGATAACAGAACAGCATCCTCTAACGTGGAGGTCGGTGCCTCAGACTGATGTCTTGCAGCCCCAGGCACAGCCAGCGCAACAGCAGTCAGGACAGCAACAGGTTCAAACAGAGCAGCAACAACAACAGATGTATAGCTACTAATTTATACTTTGAAAAGTTTTGAAATGGACAGTACTCAAGAGACAAAAACACACAGATGTTTGAAAAATTTTAATAGGATTGTTTGCTGGATACCAAACAAGTGGGAAAATTTTATTACAATGAAATGTAAGCTAAAATTGGCATAGCATCCTGCAACACCCTAATCTTGAGATTCTTCTACTGTCTCTAGACCTTGCACTGTCTTGAAAAAATAGGAAGAAAAAGGAAAAAAAAAATCTCACTATAAATCTTGCACCCCCTTGCACTGTGTATTTTATGCAGTACTATTGAGATTTGACAGGAGCATCATAAAACATGTTAACCAAAGCAGGGAAAGCCTAAATATGATGGCATTGATGATTTACAAAACCCTTTCAGCCATACCATGTCACTTCTTTCCAGTCTGGAAGTTACATGCAAAGACCTTGTTCACAGTGAGGTGGAATGTACTTGTGGTCAGCTGGTAGAGACTGAAATGTAAGGACAAATGGGTGAAACAATTATTGTCTTTTTATCTTCTTTAGGTGTTGTATCTAACAACATTGGTAAAGTAGGTGGAGGCTGGGGCTTTGGGGTGGGGAGGAGTGTGATGTGGAAGAAAATATACCAATTTCACAAAGTATTTCCACTTTAGTCATGGGGAAAACCCTTGTATACATAACACAGTGTTAGTGGTACTTGAGTCAGATAGCTGGTCTAATGCTGAAGCAGTTTTTATGATCTTCTAGTCAAGTCTGAATCAAACCAGTTATGAGTTGAAAAAAAGGAATGTGATAGTTTCATGTGATTTTGTCAAAACTGCTCTTTAAATCTTGCTTTTAGCTAATAGGTCTGAAGAGCAGTCAGTCCCCTTTGATCAAGTTCAGGATATGGATTTCTTTTCAATCAGTCGTCTTTCATCATGTAATAAACATTTGGAAAAGCATTCTTTTTATATATATACACACATATATATATAGCCTTTGTACTTTACTGTGTGTTCCTGAGTATTTGTGAAAAAAAAAAATCACTGTTATCAATATGATTCATTAATTCTTTCATCCCCATGTTGCCCTCTAACAGAAATACTGTATGAATTCTATTCCTTCTGTTTCCAAAACTATTTCCAAAATTCATAGCCACACACAGGATTGTGTAAAATGCAAGAGAAAAGAATGTCTGAAGGCTGTTCTGCCGCGTGGAGGCACTGTGCCCTAGTGTATAATGGGCAAGGTTTGCATGACTGTTGGGGATATAGTGGGTTGGGTCAAATGCATCATTGCTTATAGTACATGTTCATTCCATTCTCCATACATTGATGTGCAGTCTGGACTTTTGCATGTCAAGAACATAGTATCTTTCCCACAGGGCAAAAGCAGCTGATATCAAAAAGGAATAAACTTAAAATAAAAATAAAGTAATAGAAGTTGCTGCTTGGAATCCTGAAAGGCAAATCTGTCCTTCCAGATATGGCTGAAGAACAAGGTGCTTTGGGGCAGCGGACTGAGCCACAGAACTGTACTAAAGTTTTTGCTGAGGATAAAGCAGCTGCTGTATTTGACAGTGAAGACAGGTTGATAGTTGTAAAAATCCTGTTTGTGCCTATCATATTTATAAAAATGCTCTGTGTATTAGCAAAAATATGAATAGGAATGACTTCAGCATTGAAAGTCGATATCAACATGGATTACTTGACCCCTAAGGGTTGCCTTATAATTTCTACAGAAAAATTCTTCCAAAGTAAAAATGTATAGGTTTTAAAGTTAACCTCCGATGGGTTTCTTGGTGCTATAGCAGTTTCGGGAGGGCTCTGCATAAAGCTTCGTTGCAACAGAACATGTATAAGGAAAGGGTTTCTGGTGACAGATATTGTGAGTCAGAGGAGCAGAATTACTTTTCTGTAAATATCAACAAACCTATAAAATGTCTCTGGGGGGGGGTTCTGTATATGACGGGACAAGGATGTATATCATTGATAGAAAGTATTTTTACTGGTGTGGGAAAGAGAATTTTTCATTCCCTAGCCCCTCCTGTCTTCCTCATGTCCTTTTCACACAATACCATGAGATCTTGTAATTTTATTAGCCGCCAAGTATCTTGAGAAGTACAGTTTTATGCCTTTTTATCACCTGGATTATTTCACAACTGGCTTGGGCCAGTTAAGTTGCTCCTCAGCTGTCCTGTTTGCAAATGCTTCCCCCTCACACCAAAACCACTGCTCAGGAAGAAGCTACGTTTTATTTATTAAATATCCTGTTTATGTACTTTTTCCTTCTTTCTTTTTTTTACTCTTTTCTTTGCTTCTTTCTTTCTGCTGGGTTTGGTACTTAATACGTAAAGGCAAGTTATCATTTGGCAGAGTAATTTGGAAGAAAAAAAAAAGGAGGGGTAGAGTGAGGGAAAGCAAATGTAAAGGTCCCAGGTCAAGCTGTTATAGTAAGTAAAAGATGGCTAACATCTAAAAAATATGTGTGTATAGTACACACACACATGTGAAGTGTTATGGTGCTGCATATAAAGTTTCTAGAAGATCAGGGTTTTGTTTAGATATATGGTGATTAAGCTTTTAAGTGGGAAGAAGAGTTATTTTGCCTTAGCTGCAGAGTACATCTGCTCTATGTTAGTACTACTGATAATAGCATTCGTGATGCATTGAGTTAACCTGAGTCATTTTAACATGTAATTGCCTGTTTGATAAGAACTGCACATGGAGGTAACTAACCATTATAAAGACTTCTCTGACTTCACCGAACGTCTTCATCCTAATGTGACCCTCTAATATTCTGCATTCAGGCTGTCTAGCATCCCTCCATGCTAACTGGCCTGCATAATCCTTTCTAAGCAAGTTAGCATCTTACCTTTCTAGCTGATTTTAAAAGGAATGATCACACAACAAGTGCTTCCGTGTTGGTGGCCACATAGGAAAGAAAAGTTTTTCTTAAGTCTCTCAGTATCCACAAAATCAGAATTATAAAGACCAGGTTGGAAGGGACATTATAGAAGATCCTCTGGTCCAGCCTGTTTTGGGAGAGGGAGCCTAGATTATCTAGTACCCTGTCCAATCCCATCTTCAAAACCTCCAGTCACAGGGACGTTGCCACATTCCCTGGGAAGGTTATTCCAGTGGTTGATTGTTCTAACTGTAAAAATTAAATAATAGTCTGATACAGGAGGGAAAAATTTAACCACTGGAAGGGCTTTTGACTAGGTCAAGCAATGGAAAGTTCTTTAAAAGCCAATCTTGCCAAATAATCCTTTTAGTAACGATGGTGACTTTCCCTGCAACCATTGCTGTGGTTCATCATTGCTCAGCGTGACTTTAGTATTGTTATTGTTATTAACATCCCTGTGAGAATACAGCCGTATCTTGGGTGTGATAGAATATGAAACATTTCAAAACAAGTTCTTTTGATTTTGTTCCAAACGAAATTACTTCATTGGAGAAGTTGGAAATATACATACCTTTTCAGACAGAGTTTACCTTGGAGAACTATTGACTGTCAGCTGCCCTCTCAACTAGGCCTTTTTCAGTGAATACCAAAGTTATACTGATGCTGTTTCAAACTGCACAAGAAATAAAACTACATAAGGGACGTGCAATCTAAATTTCCTTGCTGATGTCTTACTAGCCCTTTCAGCTATAGGATGTGAAGGTTATTGTTTTCAGCCATGTGTTGGAGATTTTGCATAACGACTATTCAGTAACAAACTGGAATTACTTTGAGCCAAAGGAGTGATGATGTGTAGTGTTCTGTGTATTGTTATTGTTTATTGCTAAGACTTATTTAATTGAATGCTGTCTGTGGCACATGGGCTCTGAAGTAAAGGAGCATTGAGGTGCAGAACCCTTTCTCTACTGGTGTTGTTCTTTTCTGTTCCTTAAGTAGTACACCAAACTTTTTTTTTTTTCTTCAAATCACATAGGCTTGCTTCAAAAGCAATAAGCTTAATTGTTACATCACAGAACTTTCTCCGTCCCACAATATACAGAAACATGGGATGGCATTCTAAAACATCTGTTCTGTAGCTTGTTACTGGGTAATGACAGAAAGCAGAGGAGATTGCATCTTTCTTGGCTATCGTCTGTGGTGAGTTCTCTCAGGAAAATGCACTGTATCGAGTGCTATTAAGCTCTCTAAAATACACTTTTTAGATGTTGTCATTACAAAAAGTGAGGATTTTTGCAGAAGTTTGCCATTCAGTCTCCTATCAGTCTAACCAGCTATGGTTCTGTACCTTCTTATTGTTAAAAAAATTTCTTGAAGTAAACTGCCAGGTAACAGTTGAATGTATTTCTAGCACTGAATTTTCTGTCAGTTTGCCAGAGTGAACAACTGGTACTCTACATACGTAAAGGCCTGAATTTCTTATCTAGAAAACCAGGAATGGAAAAACATACTGTACACGCAAATGACAATCATGTTAAAAATACAGGTGCTACATGAAAATGGATAGCTTTGTTAGTATTGCTTTGTGAATTCTTGCTCAGTAATTCTTGGTGCTATTTAAAGTTATAACGTCACTTTTGGCCTTACATTTATTATTGATACAGGTGTACCTGCTGGAAATGCTTTAACCCTTTGTAATTTTGTCATGCCTTTTAGTGGAAGTTGTGTTTGTCTCATCTGCTGTAAAGGGAGCAGGAAACATATCAGGGGACGGTACTGCTGATTCCTGTCACAATGCACAGCAAAGCTCTGCTTGAAGTAGTTTTGGAAACAGACTGTGCAGCCAAGTGACTTGTGTCTGTTACCTAGAATAGTTTTCACATAAGGGCTTTTGCCACATAGCAAACCCAGTGTCACACTGGCAGCTGGAGAAAGGAAAATGGTATTTCCCTCATGTTTGTCATCAACTCGTCTTGGAGTGATTTTCTTCAGTGCTGAGATGCCTCTATGGTATTTGCACTGTGTATGTCAAGCCATTAAGTTTTCTTGATTCAGGGTGTTGGAACACTGTAAAAAGCCACAGGTATTTCACCATACAGTGTAACCGTGATTGGAAAATAAGTTTCTTGCCCTAAAATGATACGAGAAAGCTGTTCTGGATCTTTTTTTTCCCCTTGTGGGTGCTAAAATGCTGCTCTGCATGTGTACTGAGGGAGGCATGGGTTCAGAAGAGGGCTACAAGAAGCACCGTCCATATGAGGACAGGCTGAGAGAATTGGACTTGTTCAGCCTGGAGAAGAGAAGACTCCAAGGTGATCTTACAGCAACCTTCCAGTACCTGTAAGGGGCCTACAAGAAAGTTGGGAGATGGAGTGTTCATAAAGGCTTGTGGTGATAGGACAAAGGGGAATGGGTATAAACTGGAGAGAGGCAGTTTTAGACTAGACGTAAGGAAGAATTTCTTCACGATGAGAGTGGTGAGGCGCTGGCACGGGTTACCAAGGGAGGTTGTGGCTGCCCCATCCCTGGAGGTTTTTAAGGCCAAGTTGGATGGGGGCTTGAGCAGCCTGATCTAGTGGGATGTCCCTGCCCATCGCAGAGGTGTTGGAATTAGATGATCTTTAAGGTCCCTTCCAACCCAAACTATTCTATGATTCTGCTGCTTCCCACTACAAAGCACGCAGTTCATCTCGGGCAGGGACTCGGCATAGTGAGCCCCTGCAGTACAGCTAATGATGGCTGAAACATTGGATGGCTTTTCTAGGGAGGCCAAGCGCACTATTGCTAAACGTAAATTCCCAACAGCCGAGTTGAAAGGAGCAGAGATGGTAAGAGTTGTCCGGGAGACTTCAGTCTTACCCCTAGAATTAGGATTTCATCAACGTTTGTCATGTAATGCTGTTGTCATTCTGCCTTAACCATGGACTATTTTAACTAGTTACAGTGCCTGGTTAGTTGCTAACATTAATGAAAAGCTAGTTATTAATTGCAATGGCTGTTGGAGCAGCCGATGTCAAAAGCAATTATAATTACCAAATTTGGGAGCTTATTTCCTCTAGAGCAAAGGTTTTAAGTTCTAAAGGAGGACTTGTCCAGAGGAGAGCCACTAAGATGGTCAGAGAGCTGCAGCAGACTTTGTGGGAAGACGGGCTGAGAGTGTTTGGCTTGTTTAACCTGGAGAAGAGGAGGCTCTGGGGAGACCTTATAGCAGCCTTCCAGTACCTAAAGAGGCTACAGGAAAGATAGGGAGGGGTTCTTTATCAGAGGTTGCAGTGGTAGGTTGAGGGGTAATAGTTTTAAGCTGAAAGAAGGGAGATTTAGATTAGCTATTAGGAAGAAATATTTTACTGTGAGAGTGGTGAGGCACTGAAACAGGTTGTCCAGAGAAGTCATGGATGCCTTACCCCTAGCATTCAAGGTCAAGTTGAATGGGGCCTTGAGCAGCCTAGTCTGGTAGGAGGTGTTGGAACTGGATGATCTTCATGTTCCCTTCCAACCCAAACTGTTCTATGACCATTCTATGATTCTAACGTTTTGTTTGGGGTTTTTTTTTGCTGTCAGTTGAGTGCTTTCCTTTATTTTTCTCTTTAGTTAGAGATTTTGAGTCTAAGAAGTTTTTAAGGTGTTCAGTAAATGTACCAAAAGTTTAAAAGGTGACAAAAAAGAGTAGTACTAACAGCAGAATGAGGAGTAAAAATTTGGAGAAAATTGTGGTACTAACTTTCTACAGATTTCTGCCCTTCTCCTACCCACGTGAGTCTGAGGTTCTTGCCACAACACAAGCTCAAAGAAGGAGACAGCACATGCCCCGTCTTGTTTGCCAGAACTGCTCCTGTAGAGATTGATGCATTGGGTGCTGTTAATGAGAGTGGATACCAACCGAGTTCTGCCAGCCTTCCCCTCAAGCCACGTGCTCATTTTGGTGTCTCTTCCCAACACAGCCGGCTGTTTTCACAGAGCTCACAGCAATACGAGCACCTCTGAGACTTGTACCTCTTTACCTTTAATGAGCGACATCAAGAAATGGATTCAAAATTAGAGAGAAAGAGAAGGACCCTGAGAGGCAATGAAATACTTTGGAAGTGCAGTTGAAAAAAAAAAAAAAAAACCAAAACCAAAGCTGGGAGAACATGTAGTTAATGTGCTGTATCAAACTGTATGGTAAGTTGTGGTGGATACAGTGCTGATAACTAAGTATTAGTGATTATTGCATCTAGGTGCTTTTTTTTCTACATTCTGTTAGTTGTATAGGGGAATGTGTTAGAGTGTGTTCAGTTTATTAAATTCAAATGTAAAACACACTCAATGCGTTATATGCAGCAACACACAAAACCCAAAGGATAAGATCTTCAGATGATAAGTGAATGAAACAGATCCGCATTTCATCACTTTTGGGAACAGTGAAAGCAAAGTTGTGGGCAGTGTTTTCTCAGGAGTGACTGTCCTTTCTCACGCACCGAACAAGCCTCCTCTGCTGTGTACATGATACCTGCATGCAGGTTGGACACAGGAGTGCCAGCGAGGGGGTGACACTGTAATAAAGAGGGGCGGTTTACAATCAAGAAAAAAACAAACAAAAACCCCCACCATATCAGCACATTAAAGGAAAGGGTGGGGAAGCTCCAACCCTAGTTCTTTGCTGTGCCAGGGAGAAGGAGATAAAAATGAATGTCTCTCTATTACACTGGCTATGCTGTGTGTAGGTAAAAAAAAAAAAACACCATAAACCTGTATGTGTGAACTTCCCTTCTCTTCTCTCCCCACCCAAGCCTGTGTTAAGACCCTAGTCTGAGCCTTCAAAGGAGCAGCACCTTTGATTGATGCACAGGTGGCACCTGTGCCCAGGATCCCTGGTTACTTTATAGAATTCAGAACTGCTTTTCAAGCTAAAGAGGTACAGAGGTTGGGAGTTTTTCAGCAGGATCAGATTCTTTTGAGTGGAAGGGATGTGTGTCTTAAAACATAAAGAACAGTTGCTTTATTGGCCTCCTGTGAAGTCCATACTGACGCAAACAGATTTTTGCTGAAGAGGCAGTGGAATCAGTGACAAAGCATTGTTTCTAAAGATGCAAAAGAGCTTAGATTGCATAATCAAAGTGAAAAATGAGAAACTTTGTCCTGGAGGCAAATACACCTACTTCTCATTCACTCTCCTCCCTTTTCCACTGTGTTTTTTTCCCATGAAATACATGCAAATCCCAACATGCACGAAGTTTTCCTCCAGGCATGGTATACTTCTGTGGTTATTGAAGTAGAAAAGTGGATTGAATAGAGATATGGAGTGTTACTGGCAGAAAAGTCTTGGAAAAGAGTGCTCTACTTGCTACTGTTGTTTTAAAGTAATCCAGGCACCCTGCGCACATGTCTAGTCAGCAAAGGGATAGCTGTCATTTGAATTATACAGCATACACATTTCCCATTTGATTTACTCTGTCTTCTCACAGTATAGCCCATATTTCTTAGTCTACCTACTTAAAAAAATGTCTACAAATTAAGTGTAAGCATTTTATCAGTGAAGAGTGGTTTAAGAAGTAATTCAAGCAGAGCGAGATCTTGTAACCAATGCTCATAAGAAATCACAAATTCTGATTGCACAGAACACTTAAGAGTCTGTGAGCAGTAATTGAATGTGTGTGGTCTTCTACACTTGGTTACAAAGGTCTATTTGGAGTCTTCTCTCAGCCTTTCTTCACAGGGTAGGTGTTCCATCCCTCTGATCATTTTGATGGCCTTCCTTTGGACCTGCTCCAATAGGTCCATGTGTTTCCTGAGGATTCCAGAGCTGGACACAGTACCCCAGTTGTGGTCTCACCAGAGCAGAGTAAGGGGAGAGAATCCCCTCCCTCAACCTGCTGGCCACGCTTCTTTTGATGCCCCCCAGGGTAGGGTTGGCCCTCTGGGCTGCAGGCGCACATTGTCGGCTCATGTCCAGCTTCTCATCCACCAAGTCCTCCACAGGGCTGCTCTCAATCTCTTCACCCCCAGCCCGTATCAATACTGAGGGTTGCCCTGACCGAGGTACAAGATGTTGCACTTCACCTTGTTGAATCCCGTACTGTGTTCAGTTCTGGGTCCCTCGCTACAAGAAGGATGTTGAGGCTCTGGAGCGAGTCCAGAGAAGAGCAACAAAGCTGGAGAAGGGGCTGGAGAACAGGCCTTATGAGGAGCGGCTGAGAGAGCTGGGGGTGTTTAGCCTGGAGAAGAGGAGGCTGAGGGGAGACCTCATTGCTCTCTATAACTACCTGAGGGGAGGTTGTAGAGAGGAGGGAGCTGGCCTCTTCTCCCAAGTGACAGAGGACAGGATGAGAGGGAATGGCCTCAAGCTCTGCCAGGGAAGGTTCAGGCTGGATATCATGAAAAAATATTTCACAGAAAGGGTCATTGGGCACTGGAACAGGCTGCCCAGGGAGGTGGTTGAGTCACCATCCCTGGAGGTGTTTTAAAGACCATCAGACGAGGTGCAAGGTGCTCAGGGACATGGTTTAGTGGCAGATAGGAATGGTTGGACTTGATGATCCAAGAGGTCTTTTCCAACCTGGTGATTCTCTGATTCTGTGATTCATAAGCTCACTTCTCCAGCTTGCTGAGGTCCCTCTGGACAGCATCACCTTCAGCCCTCAGTTTAAAACAGGAGAGTTTGAAATCAGGGAACTGAGCCATTAGTGGTGTATGTGCATACACGGGTGTAAAGATGGATCCGTGGGGCTTTAACACCACGGGACAATGGGAGGGGAACCTCAAGGGGGGCAGAGCCCCACCACACAGAGGGGAATGAGGGAGGCTGAGGTGGGGGTAAAGGAGGAAGGGGGGAGGCGGGGGCAGGTTGCAGAGACAGTGGGGTGGGCGCTGGAGGTGGCAAAAGGGGGGGGGGATTTTGTGGGTGTCTGAGGTGGGGTGTAGAGATATTGGGGCAGGAGCTGTGGGTGGCTGAAGGGAGGGTGTAGCAGTGCAGGGGGCTGTGGGCAGCGACGACACAGTGCAGAGATAGCGGAGGAGTTTATGGGTGGTCCAGAGGGGTGCAGAGGGAGTGGGGGGTTGTGAGGGGCTGAGATTGGGGTGTGGAGATTGTGGGGGAAGGTGCTGTGAGTGGCTGAGGCGGGTGCAGAGGAAGGGGAGCGTGGGTGTCTGAGGGGGTGTAGAGGTGGCAGGGGGTGTCGGGGTGGCTGAGGTGGGATGCACAGTCACTGGGAGGTTGGACGGCTGAGAGGATCTAGAGGCAGCAAGTAAGGGCCGTGCATGGCTAAGATGGGGCATAGAGTTGGTGGGGAGGGTTTGGGGGTGGCTGAGGTGGGGGCAGAGCTAACAGGGGGGCTGCGGGCAGCTGAGGTGGGGTGTGGAGGCAGCAGGGCAGGTACTGGGGCTGGCTGAGGTGGGATGCAGAGTTGCAGGGAGGTTGGGCAGCTGGGGGGGTGTAGAGGCACCAGGTGAGGTGCTGTGGGCAGCTAAAATGGGGTGAAGAAGCAGTAGAGAAGGCTTTTGGGTGTCTGCGGTGAGGGCAGAGATAGCAAGGGAATGTGGTTTGTGGTGACTGGGATGGGGTGTGGAGGTGGGGGGGTCAGTGGACAGTTGAAATGGGGTGTTAGAGGTGAGGGGGGTGTTAGAGGTAGGGTGTAGATGTGGTGAGGAGTGCTGGGTGGCTGGGGAAGGTGTAGAGATACTGGAGCACAGCTGAGGGGGGTGTAGAGACAGGAGGGGTCTGTGAGCAGCACAGTTGGGGTGTAGAGGCCATGGGGAGAGTTTGGGGGTGGCTGAGATGGGGCATAGAGGCAGCGATGGGCTGTGTGTGGCTGGTGTGGGGTGTAGAGGTGGAAGGGGAAAGGTGAAGGTGCTGAGGGTCTGTGCCATTAGGACGGGAGAATTTCAAAGTCGCTCTTGGAGTTTTCCCTCTGCTCATTTTTGCCTCTAGTCTAGTCTGCTTGTTAGGATATTGTGTTTACCAGCATTGGTCAATTATAATAATTATAACTTGAAATATTTTTCTCCAGTAGAATTAATACTGTGTCTGGAACAACTTTATTGAAGTGCTTGACAATGGATTATTTAATGTGTAGCATAAATAGTATTTTCTTCCCTTTCAGGCTGTGTTTTTGGTTGCCAGCATTTCCTACTTCAGGTCAGTAAGATGGGGCATTCGTGAAAAAAGAAGTTTGGTTGTAGTAGTTTAGATTAAACTGTTACAATGTGAGAAAAGCCCCATTTGCAATCTACGACTATCAGTTCTCTCAGAAGCTTTCTAGTAATTAACTTACTGGTGAGGAAATGCTTCCAAATCAGTATTTTCAGTAGCGGGAAGTACAAAGATACTGCCAATTATGTTGACAGTGTCTGCTCAACACCGTTGAGTTAGCATACCGATTCCTACATGTTTTTTCCACTAGCATGCTGTTTTTTTTTAAACTCAGTATTATGTCAATGCCTGACTTTTTTTTTTTTTAATCAGCAGAATCACTAAGAGCATCAGAGAAGACACAGACTTCTGTACTGATGCTGTAGGCTATTGGAAAGAGCTTGTCTCCCAGATCTTTATGTTTGATGAGAAAGTAAAGAAACTCCTCCCAGCTGCTTGTTGCCATCCTCCTTCCAAAGTCTGCTGCTGACTGAGATCCATCAGCTGATCTGCTTGGAGGCTATTTGGATTCTTAAAACTAATCCAGATTTCTGGGAATAATGCAGGTTAGGGAGTGGTCCTCTGAGCAGCTGAACTGGCAGATCTTTAAAGCTGGTAACACAGAGAAGAGTAGGGGGGTAGAAAACCACTGAAAATAAGTCAGTACTTTTTAATAAAGTTTGCTGTTATTATACCTGTTCACAGTCACGAGGAAAAAGTTGAACTATTCCTCCTTAGTTTAAATTCATGTTGCTTCCTTAATACTGACACAAATACACATCCAGTTGAGCAGAAACCTGATTTTAGCCATCTGCCTATCATCCCCTCCAAGAATTAGCTTTCAGTTGCATCAGTTTTCTTATCAGTTTAGTGGTTGGCTGTGCCAGCTCCAGAGCTGGATCTTGGGAAGGAAAAAAACGAATGTATAGAACCAGCCCTATTCAGTGGGAGCCCACACTGTCACGCTAAAGTGACTGTGGAATTTCACCCTTGGTAACGGTTTCTTTGGCTTTCTATGTGGAAAGAGGTTTTATGATACTGCAGTGGAGTTAAGTGAATGAAGGCATCCTCAGCGGATGTTTGGGATGGTGATCATTGGATTCTTGCTGTATGGTCGTAATGATAATGTTACAACATGTGGCTTCTAGCCAGGCATAAATACTTACAAAATAGGGCCTTAGATTCTTAAAATAATGTGTCCAGTAATTAGGAAAAAAAAAAGTTGTTGTCATATAGGAGCCTATAACATTAACTGCTGTTTTTACCAAAGAAATTTACAGAAATGTAATATGATAACTAACTAAAACTTCTCTGTATTTCTGAAAAATGTAGGCAATGGCCCCTGGAAACAAATTTAAGAACACTGAATCGATATTACCATGTGAATGGAAAGAATGCTGCTTTGTAGAGAAATGCATGGAGGAATCTTGTAATCATACTGCGGAACACTTGGAAGAGTACCTACAGCAGCCCCTGGAAACAGAAGGTCTTTTGTGTCTCATCTGTCACACAGATTACATTGCAGTTTGGAACATTATTCCTAGCCTAGAAAATAATACTGATTTCAGTAAGGTGCCAGCTGCAGAAAGCCCTTAGACAAAGGCTTATACCTGCTTTTAGCTTTGTATTTGATTGTCCAGGATTTTTGTTTGTATTGATAGCTGTTCCTCATATGGAAAGAGACTAGGGAGGTGATGTCATGAGAACTTCTGCTGAGGATTTTTTTTCTAAGATTAGAGCCTCAGCAGGTGCAATTGTCCAAAACAGATTTTAGCTAATTTTTTTTGTACTACAGAGCTCTTCCCATTCAGGGAACTGGTCTGCTGCTGAAGAATTCTAAGTTTAACATAGCACTTATATGAATCTCTATAGAAAAATGGAAACTTGTTGTTGGTACGGTATTTGCTTTATTTGATATATACACTAGCGTTATTTTATGATGGGTACTGTGTTTTACGTCTTTTTAGTAGTATTAAATGTACTTAAAAGGAAAAGAAAAAATCTGATTCTGCAGAAAATCATAGGCAGTCTCTGTGGATGTAATAGCAATAATACACCAGACTTTTTAATATAGCTACTTTGGCTCTCGTGTATCCTGCTCTTTATTCTTAACACTGTAATCAAGTATAATTACAGGTGTAGACATTTTAATTAAAGGTGAATGAGATTTAATTAAAGGTGAAAAAAGTAGAATTAGACAAACATTAACAATGTCTCCATGACCTAAGCTGAAGAGTATCATAGTACAGACCAGAGAAAATACTTATTTTTACAAAATTTTCCTCTTGAATGTATGAAGTGCCTCTCTGCAAAAAGTTGTCCTTTGATGCACAAAGCATTTTACTGTTGCTGCAGTTGTGAGATAGAGGAAAATCTTGTTTGCTACCGAGATTTGCAAGTTTTATCTAGTGCATTATCAGTAGATAGCAACTAGCAGCTTCTCTGCTAATGTTACTTAGAGACTGTGAAGTTACTACAAATGTAAGCACTATTGTTGCTCTCAACTCTTCTAACACATGGTTGCAGATTTCATGCAGTGTTCTTTGAAATTTTACCTCTTTATTCTCTTTAGACCAGTTCCAGAGTTGCTGGAGAAGTTGTGCATTTGGGGTAAAAGGTCTCAGAGAGCTGATACCACACATTAATTTTTAGAGCTATCACACCAAACAGAAATTTATAGGCTCTCAGTTAAGGCCACTGCACCATGATTTGCCAGTATGTTTGTGGAGCAGCTATAGCAGGTATCAATTACCAAACACTTTGGTGGGGTTTGTTTGCCGATGGGAGAACCGTGAGATATTGCTTTTTTATTTCCTTTCCTAACTTTACCTCAGCATTCTTTGGATTTGACTCAGCATTGGGAGTTCTTGCTCAATCTTACCTCTGAACATTTTTTCCCACTATCTTTACAAGTGATACATGATCATTGTTATGGAAGCATTCACAAAAATGTAAACGACATGTTTGCATAGCACCTCCAACATCAGATTCACATTTTATTTCTTTTTGTGGTGACTGAAATGATCTTTTTGACAAAGATGCAACTTCTATTTTAAGAGCATATGGGCAAAACTTTAATATCGGCATTTTAATGAGAAAATAATGAACTTGGTAGTTTGTAGACAGGTCCAGAGTGTTTATTGTTTGTCTGAAGAAAGGCAACAGAATATTTGATGTTTCCTTAGCAAGTTTTTGCTTCATTTTTTAATTTACTGGGGCAGACCTCAGAAATTTAGAGCAGGCTGTACATAGAAGTCTGATGTCCAAATGTGGTCAAGATTGGTTTCAACTAAAAATGTTTTGTATCTTGACCACTTTTTGGCATCCTATATTAAATAAAATCATTATCCAGTCAGTGTTGACTGTGCTATTTCTGCATCAAGTAAACCACGATGATTAGCAGTTGCTGTCTTGTTTTGACAACATGAATGATGCTGCCTATATAAACTTCTTTTTCTGCTTCTTGGAGGTGTTCATTCCTGTTAAGAAATGGCTTCATACTGACCTGACATTACAGGGAAGCTTGTTCTCTATCCCTGTTGGCCTCAGAACCTAGACTGTTATTTATGGCTACTGAGTGTTAAGGATGCATCTGCAGGTGTGATGCCTCGCAGATGATATTTTCTTACCATCTCCTTTTGTGTAACTGTTGAGCAAGATGGTTTTCAGAGAAAGTGGTAGGAAAAAATCTGGTCTACATTTATTTTTTTCATGTTGTATGAGTTTTTTGTTTCATTTCAACTGAATGATGTTAACTGAAAATAAAATATTGGTAAAGAAGAAGCAACCAAAACATGTTGTATTGAAAATCAGAAAAACTGTAAAACTAAATAGTCTTGCAAATCTCACATGGGCAATTCTGATGCAGGTTTAGTATGCTCAACTACAAATCAAACCAAAAACTGTAATGTTTTTCAAAGGCCTTTGATACTATTTTCCCTTATGTCTCTCTAGGCCTTGCAGTGATTCATGGGTTACCATCCTTAAATCCTAGTTCTCTTTTATCTATGACTTTTTCATATCAAAGTCGTGGTAAAATTATTTTGTGAAATAAACCATGCTTTATGAGATTATAAATAAATACTAATAAGGATGCAAGTGAATGTCAGACTGGTGGTGCTGTATAGAGGTCTTGTATCCCTCATGTGCATCACATCCTTGAATCAGAATCTGTGTGATATTTGAGTAAAGAAACTACAGTGATGGAGTGAAATTACATTTGGTTTTTGATAGTGGTTATAGCCTATGCTATTCTTTGCTAACCTTCTCCCTACTAGATGTAAAGTTATTTCCAACTTCCTCTTAACATTTCAGCTTACAGATTGTTTGTGCCACAGCATATATAAAAGGTGAATGCCTCTTCATCTGCGTGTCATTACTAGACAGAATGTCTAGAAATATCTGTTTGGCTCTAAATTTAGTTTATCTTTAGTCATATAATGCTTTGATACCTCTCTCTTCATTGATTTTTCTTTACATGAAATAAGGAATGACATAAAAATCCAAGGGTGAAATTTATAGGGAGAGCTAATGCTGCTATTGAGTCAGTCTGTGAGAAACTGTGTCTCTGTAAATAAATGCTTTTATTAACTAGTGGTTTAAATGTGAAAGTACCCCATTCTATTCTTTTTAAACATATAAGCCTGAACTTGTACTACAAAGCGTTATTTATGATAACTTCTGAATTGTTTGCATAGTTTGATTACAAACCATTGTTGCAAACAAATCTTATTGCCATTATATCTAATAGCTTATAGAAATTATTTCTTAACAGTTGCTGGTTTTGTTATTAATGCTTTTTAATAGATACCAGTCAGTCTTTACTCACATACTGCTAAGACTAGTCTATTTATTTTAAAAAGGAAGAGATTCAGGAAAAACTTCAGAGCCCTCAGAATTTGATTTTGCTGCATCTGTCAGTGAGCAGTCTTTTGAAAAAGGTGCTTGAAAACAAAAGAAAAATCTTCCCGTTAATTGATTTCATGTTCCATTATTCATTAATGTAAGTGGGCAGTTTTGGCTGATGGAATCCTTTAGACCATAGAATTTTGCTAAATCTTTTTATACATGTTTTTTCAAGTTCAAACTATGTTGTGAATTTTATTAATTAAAAGAATGTTTCCCAACTTAGTAGGCAGGCTAGACTAGACCTAGGAGGTGGGGTAGGGCACACTGCAAAAGAGAAGAATTTTGAGGGTAGGGAAAACTGCTTACCCTTCCCACCCTCCTGCAAATATGTTCCCACAGTTATGAATATAATTCTCTTTGAAAATCACCCATACACTTTCCCTCGACTCTTATGATGCCTCCTACTGTGTCAGATTCAGTTTCCCCAAAGGTAAAGCTTCTGACTCAGGCAACAGTCCTAAAAACTTCTCTCCTTTCCTATTTACATGTAAAGAAATATCCAAGAAAGTTCCGGCAAAACACTTAAAGAGATGGTGCCAACAAATTAAAATGGGTTTAACACCCATATGGTTACTCTGATTAAGAGGAGAAGAGGCTTTCGATCACTGTCTAGCTCAATACTTTTAGTTGATTCACCTTAATATGCCTGTATGTTTTCATGTATACAAGACCTTGCATTTCTCAGATCATGTTTCAAGCCCTTCAGAGGAAATAAGGGCTTGTCTCCCTGAGGGAATTTTTGTGAAATATATTGGAATATTAATTTAAAATGCAGCAGTTTGCCCGCATTAACTCCTCATGTGAATGCTCTGTTCTGCACACAGAATGCCTAGCAGCTTAGTTTAATCCATTCTACTAATATTAGGATGGTTAAAAATGGATAATACTAAATAAAAAGTTTTTCATTTATATATTTTTCTTTAAAAAAAACCCCCAAACACTGCTTAAATTTGAATCAACTGTACATTATCGACAGTGGCAATATCAGCCTTAGGAGTTTCTCCTGTTTCCCATTTCCTCTCCCCACTACTTTGTTTTGGTTGAAAGTCAGATCAATTCCTTCTCCCAATTAAATGCGTAGCCTTTCAAAATTGTGCGAATGCAGCAGAGAGGTTAGGGGATTAAATCCTTTGGAACTGAGATGAGTACTTTGAATTGTGGCTGATGACAGTATGCAGTTGAATGACAACCTGTGTCGCTTGAAGAAAATCCAATATGCAGTCTACTTTCACTCTGCTGGTGTAGATTTTTGTGGAGTGAGGCAGAGGCTAATTAAGGTTTAGCTCCCCCTTGTCACGTAAGTACTGACTCGTGGAGTGCTGTGTCCATAACACCCAATTCAGTTTAATCATTGTGCAGCCTTCCCATTTCTGTTGGAAGTACCCGCACTGCCCTCATAGCCATCTCATGAGTAGGAGCAGGCAGAAGCGAAGGGAAGGCAGAAGGTAAAAATATACCAGAGAAAGAAATGAAAAGAAATGCTTTAACAGACACATCCTGCTCCAAAGAAGGGACAGCATTCACTCAATTAGTCTAGACAGACTTTTCAGCTAATAGATGGTAGGTGAAAATTCAGGACTTGGTTTGTGTGGTGGATACTGCAGAATGTTCTACATTTTTGTAGTTGGTGTAATTGTCTGTGTTCAGGTGCATTAATTAAATGTTATTGCAGTATTTACACAGTCTCTTTGGTTTCTAAAAACACTTAATTCTATGTTCCTGTCAGTTGATTTCCTGCCAAAATTATCTTCTCTTCTCCGTGCTTCTGTTTTGGCATTAGGTTACCTTCAATAACCCAATGTGTTTTTTCAACATGTTGCTATTCACATCTATTCTACTAAGGAAAAAACTGTTAGAGATCAGAAGCAAGCTGTTTATTGTCACTGGAAAGGTAGTTCATATTTTGAAATAGGATTTTTTTAATGTATTTCACTGCAGTGTTTCTTGAGCAGCCTGGTCTACGGAGAAGAGCCCCTGCCCATGGCAGGGGGGTTGGAACTGGATGAACTTTAAGGTCCCTTCCAACCCAAACCATTCTATGATTCATAAAATTCACTTAGTGCTACATATTGCATAGGAACTTGTGGGAGATCTTCAGGTATTTTTTCTTCTGTCTTCAACAGCTGCAGAAACACTTCGATTTTATAGGCACCATGTTTTAAGGAGAGTAGTTCCTGTCATCCATGGGACTGGACATCCTCAAATCCCAGTTAGTCTAAGCTGAGAACTGTCAGTTTTGAACAGGGTTGGGTTTTCTTACAATTCTGCCTGTGGCTGATAGTTCATATACAGTTCAAACAGACTTTTCACTTATATTCTACCACTCAGGACAGGGGTTGCCTCCATCACAATAAGCCTTCATAGTAAACTACCTCTTTTCTTCCCCTCATCTGTTCCCTTCAAATCAAGGGAAGCACAAGTATTGCCATCCTTGTTTTTCTCAACTCTGTGGTGAGAAAGAGCAATTTTAATACATTCTCTATATTGCTAGCTACCTCTTGTGTTAAAATTATTGTCATGGCTTCAAAGCTGATGTTCTGCCCTTGGCTCTATTGTAGAAGCCACATTCCATTGACAGTCTTTCATAGCAGATGCTTTAATTGTTTGAGTAAGGGCTAAACTATGGACTGCCATTTGATGTGCATGCCATTCAGCTTCAGACCTACAAAGTGTATGAGCAGAGCCTCCCTGGAAGAAAGAAGTCTCTGCTGAAGAATAATGAGACAACTTGCAGGACTCTGATCCTGGAAGAGATCATTCTGTGTTTGCTTTGAACAAACCAATCTGTCTGTGTTTTGTAAAATGTGTCAGCTAAGTCCAGGTTTGATTGGAATCCTCTAAGTGAACCCTTCCAGATATGCGTCTTTTCAATTTACGGGTTAAAGTTACTTTTGGGGTTAGCTATTCACTGCCACAAAATCCTGTCAATAGATGCAAAGCAACATCATTTGGTTCCTTTCCCTCTTGAGATTAGCTGACAGATGTACTATTTTTTGGCTGGGAAACTCACTGCAGTGACCTGATAGTGTAGGATCTGCAGTCTTCAGAAGAATAAAAATCACACATCAGTGTGATCATAGCTTTAGAAAATATAGCCCATTAGGTGAGATGAAGGGATTCCTTTGACTGTATAGCCTATAGAAGAACGGGGAAAGGGAAATGCAGAAGAAAACGGGTATGGTATGTCTTCATGTAGGTTTAAGAAATGCCCTGCTGTTAAGAACAGGGAAATCATCTGTTCTCCATGTCTGTGTTAGAAAGCGTGAGAAATAACAAGCTTCAGTTGCAACAGGAGAGGTGCAAGTTTCAAGTTAGGAAAGCCATTTTAATAGGGTATTTTAAAATACTGTAGCAGTTGCCTGTTGAAACAAGGAGGATGTCTATCACTGGGGAACTGAGAAGACTTCTTTTGAGACCAAAGTGTAATTGACTCTACTCCTGACCAAAAGAATAGGTCCTGGATTTTATAGGGTCTGGGAGGGAGCTGGCCTCTTCTCCCAAGTGACAGGGGACAGGACAAGAGGAAACGGCCTCAAGCTCCACCAGGGGAGATTTAGGCTGGACATCAGGAAAAAAATTTTCACAGAAAGGGTCATTGGGCACTGGCAGAGGCTGCCCAGGGAGGTGGTTGATTCACCTTCCCTGGAGGTGTTTAAGGCACGGGTGGATGAGGTGCTGAGGGGCATGGTTTAGTGTTTGATGGGAATGGTTGGACTCGATGATCCAGTGGGTCTCTTCCAACCTGGTGATTCTGTGATTCTGTGATTCAGGGTGGTGCTATGCGCTTGGAAGTGACATGCAGAATGATGTGTCCAGGCAATGAAATACAACATTTCACTCACATCCCTAAACTTAAGAAGCACAGGCCAGTAAACTCTCGTCTCTGTGAGGAAGCAGTTGTCATGGAACTGGGACAACAGACATAAAGTGATCAGTCTTCTCCATGGACCTTTCTTTCATAGAATAAGCTTTTTTGTATGTCTGTAAAAATGTAACAGTAAGACATAAATATGTAATAGCCTTTTCTGTTACTACATAAGAAAGAATGCGGTACTCATATGCAGCTTTTTTTCCTGGTTAGTTTAGATTGTTTAGGTGTATTTAAAGGAAAGCATAAGCTATGGGATCATTTAAGAACCCACACGCAAGAAAAAGTAGTAGCATGTCCTACTTGTGGAGGAATCTTCTCCAACAACACTAAATTTTTTGATCATGCAAAGAGACAAGTTTTAGAAGATAGTAAGTAGATAAGTTTTCATTTCTGTTTATATTTCCAGGAGATTTTAATTTAAGGTGCTTTGGCATAATATGCCCATGTAATTTCATAAAAAATTCTATTTTTCATATAAGTCAATTGCAGGAAAGCAGGGTTTACTCCAGGAAGGCAGTTGTTTTCATAAAGCATAGAGGTTCTCTTGACTTTGCATGTCTGATGAATTAGGGTAATGAATGTGAACAACAGAATGTCCTTAGATCCATGTTTCAGTAGACCTCCCTGGCCCTTGGCAGCCTTGGCAGCGATGGCGTCACCTTGTCTCTCTTCCCTTAGTGCCTGTGGCATAGTGTGACATTAACTAACACTGGGAAATTGCTTGTGAACGGGAAAGCTTTTGACTACTGAAGATAGAACCTCCCCAGGAACCAGGCTTGGATTTTAAGATCTCTGCAAATAATCCCAATGAGCACTGAACTACTTTCAGGTGAAACAGCAATTTCTTTCCCTTCAGCTTTGCTCTTCCAGTATTTTCTTCACCAGAACACTCAGTACTTTAACCAACTGTGTACTAGTTGGCATGCTTTCCTGCATGCTAAAGAAGACAGGAGAAGTGGGGGGTTTTTGTGGTTTTCAGTGCTTGGAATATATTTAGGAATTGTGGGTGTTTTGGTGATGAAAAATAGGTGCATTCTAGGTAATTGACAGAAGACCTCAAATTTCAGACTGTTAGTATTTTGAACAGATTGCTATTCTGTTCAGGATAAAATTAAGTAACTGATAAATAAGCCTTTTCATTAAGCCTAAACTAATTTTTTTCTGAAGAGTATTGGTAATGAAGAAGAATACTGAAACTGTCTCAGTGCTGTGTTAGCTTATTCATGAAACTGGCAGCTATAGGTTATTAATTAATAAATCTTTCATAAGTTATTTGTATTGTCACTAAACAATCTCTTTTTAAATTCAGCAAAAAACATTTGTTAGCCAGAACTGTCAGAAACATTTTGCCAATGAAAGGCAGCTACGAGATCACAAGAGGGGACATGGTAAGCAAGAGCTTTTTAATGCATCGTACTTTTCTCAAGGTCACCTTGCACAAAACAGGTTTGATAAATTGTGGAGCTGTTCTAAGTATTGTTATATCAGCAAAGAAAATTAATATAAGGAACTAGAATCACAGAATCATAGAACGATTTGTGTTGCAATGGACCTTAAAGATCAGCCAGTTCCAATCCCCTTGCCACAGGCAGGGACACCTCCCACTACATCAGGTTGCTCAAAGCCCCATACAACCTGCCTTGAACACCTCCAAGGAGGGGACATCCACAGCTTCCCTGGGCAACCTGTTCCAGTGCCTCACCACCCTCACAGTAAAAACATTCTTCCTAATATAAATCTCCCTTTTTTGAGCTTAAAACATCATCTCTCATCTTATCACTGTGCTCCCTGATAAGAAGTCCCTCCTCAGCTTTCCTGTAGGCCCCCTTTAAGTACTGAAAGGCTGCTACAAGGTCTCCCTGGAGCCTTCTCTTCTCCAGGCTGAACAAGCCCAACTCTCTCAGTTTGTATGTGGGAGGTGCTCCAGCCCTCTGATCATCTTTGTGGCCCTCCTTTGGACTTACTTCAACAGATCCATGTCCCCACCTCTCGAGCCTGTCAAGGATGTCATTCCTTCCCTCCAGCATGCAGACCACAGCTCACAGCTTGGTGTTGTCAGTAAACTTGCTGAGGGTGCTTTCAATCCCACTGTCCTTGTCTCCGGCAAAGATGCTAAAACAGTGCTGTTCCCAGTACCAACCTCTGCGGAATGCCAGTTGTCACTGGTGTCCAGTTGGACACCGAGCTGTTGACCACAACTCTTTGAGTGCGACTATCCAGCCAATTCCTTATCCACCACGTGGTCCACATGTCAAATCTATACCTACCCAATTTAGAGACAAGAATGTCACGTACAACAGTACCAAATGCTTTGCACGAGCACAGGCTGATGATGTCAGTTGTCTTCTTTTATGCACCAATGCTGTAACCCCATCATAGAAGGCCATCAAATTTGTCAGACACAAATTGCCCTTAGTAAAGCCATGCTGGCTGTCACCAATAGCCTCCTTATTTCCCTGATGCATCAGAAGAGTTTCTAAGAGGATCTGCTCCATGATCCTGCCTGGCACAGAGGTGAGACTGGCTGGTCTGTAGTTCCCTGGGTTTTCCTTTTTTCCCTTTTTAAAAATGGGGGTTAAGTTTCCCCTTTTCCAGTCAGTGGGAACTTCATCAGACTGCCAGAACTTATTAAATATGATGGAAAGCGGCTTAGAAATGTCATCCTCTAGTTTCCTCAGGACCTGCAGATGCATCTTATCAGGTCTCATGGACTTGTGCACCTTCAGGTTCTTTAGATGATCTTGAACCTGTTCTTCTCTTATGGTGGGTGGTTCTTCATTCTCCCAATTCCTGTCTTTGCCTTCTGTGAACTAGATGGCGTGGCTTGAGCCTTTGCCAGTGAAGACTGAGGAAAAAAAGTCCTTGAATACCTCAGCTATCTCCACATCCCAGGTAACCAGGTCTCTCATTTCATACTGGACAGGGCCCACATTTTCTCCTAATCTTCCTTTTATCACCTATATACCCATAGACGTTTTTCTTGTTGCCCTTGATGTCTCTGGCCAGATTTAATTTTATCAAGGCTTTAGTTTTCCTCACCTGATACCCATTTACTCTGATAATTTCTATGTATTCCTCTCAGGCTACCTGCCTTTGCTTCCACCCTCTGTAGGCTTTTTTTTTTTTTTTTTTTTGTATTTGAGTTGGTCCAGCAGTTACTTGTTCAGCCATGCAGACCTCCTGGTGCTTTTGCCTGTTTTCCTTTTTGTCAGGTTGCATCACTCCTGAGCTTGGAGGAGGTGATCCTTGAATATTAACCACCTTTCTTGGGCTCCTCTTCCCTTCAGAGCTTTATTCCATGGAACTTCATCAAGCAGATCCTTGAAGAGGCCGAAGTCTGTTCTCCTGAAGTCCAGAGCAGTGAGCTGGCTGCATCCCATCCTCACTGTCATAAGGACCTTGAATTCCATTGCATGGCAATTCCCTCCTTCACGCCTTCTGATCAAAAACTTTAAGGGGCTTTTCTATTCTGCAGATGTTCCTTCTTCACTTGCATCTGTTTGCTCGCTTTCATGACTAGAAGCATGGTGAAAGCCAAAACTATGTTTAAGCTTGGGCTGCAACTCTGCTCACCTTGCAGTGCATAAACGGCCTCGCTCAAATGGTTTTGTCCTTTGTTCACCTAACCACAATCTCCCTGAGGTCCCCATATTATTCCCACGAGTTATACTACAACAGCTATGACTTGCTGGGAAAGAATCCTGGAGCATCTAAGCACAAGGAAACTCGTGATATTGCTGTTGGACATACAGGAAATGCAGAAGCTGAGAGGCGGGTGGGTCTTTGCTTTGGGAATAGGAATATTTGAACCATGTAGCCAGACCTAGGCAACACTCATTTAGATCGTATAAACAGACAAGTAACTTTGTGCAGACTTGCTCAGTCAGGTTAGATTCTACTCTCTAGTTGCATTCTTAACGAAACATGAGTTTTCACTGTCCGCAAGTAAACACATTGATGCTTCACAACTATGCATCTGATTAAAATATCTTAATTTTTATATTTTATATTAGAAAATAGAGAATTATTTTTGTTTTCTTTACTAGATTAGTTTTATTCCTTTGTCTCAAGGTGATTTTGGATCGAATTTGGACATATATAGAAATTAATATTTGGTTTGTTTTGTGTTTATCAGATAATGAGGCAGTTTAAATATGCTGTTATTTAAGATAGATTAAGACAGATCAAGACACACATGAAGACAGAATTGATATATTAAATAAAATGCATGGCTAACTGAACTATTTGATTCTGGTCACTCTGGCTGCACCGAAACCTTTGTGAATTGTACAATGTGCCTAGCTGTCCTTGTCTCCTGATAATTCAGATCATGTTCTGTTTGCACAGCCAGGGAAAATCACAGGGTGGCTGGATCTAGGAACAAGGATTATGTGAACCTATGTCATGTTCCAATAAACCACAGCAAATCAGCTGCAATGTCAACTTGGCTGAGGGAACTGAGAGGCATTCCTGCATCCAACTGTTTAGGCACAACCTAAATGCCTTCAGATATTACAGCCAGTTACTTCCCTGGTTTATGATTCAGCTTTCTTTAAAAATTCTGGCAGCATATGTGTCTGCATGTTAGAGCAGACTGCCAGTGCAGACATGACATTTTCAGATTCTTACCCCAGCGTATTTCCTAATAGCTTACCAGTATAGATAAATACAGATATTTTCTTTTAAAGAGCTTGCCTATCTATAAGAAATTATTCTGAAATAAGAAGTAATGTGAATGCAAATGCTGTAGGTATTCTGAAATCACTCTCTACATTGATGCATTTACATGTTAGACATATAAGTAAACTGTTGGATACTCTCATTTCAAGAGACTACTGAACTTCACTGATGCCATTTTGCAGATTAAGTTATTCTGGACTAGTTTTCCACATGAAGCTATTTATTTTAGGGAGGAAAAAAATTATTTTTCCTAATTTAAGACAAAGTGAGGAAAAGTACCTATGCAAGAAGTGATTCCAGAAAAGTTATAGTACATTATATTTATTTCTTCTTTTGAGAAAACACGAGCACTTCCACTGCATGTTTTTCCTTGGCTACCTGTAAAGCACTGGGCTGCTTATAAGTTAATGCGTTGCTTCAAAGTCCTAAATATAACACATTTTGTCTAAATTCAAAACTGCATTATTGAGACTCTTCCTACTGTATTCATCAGGTGGCTGATTCATACGCAATAAAGCAAGCATTTGTCCATGTTAAGATATTACAGTCCTGCCTGACAATCTGCCAGAGGTTCTCTGCAGTTCCGGAGTCGGCAGCTCAAACTTGTGTCTCAGCCATTGCAGTTTGTAGTCTGGCAGCTTAGCAAGCATCTAGTATTACTGTGCCTTAAGCAAATATATCTGAATGTGAAATAGGGAGGTGGAGGACAGACACATATTTTTTCTGCCACCTTTTCAAGAGTGTTAATACCTTAAACACTAAAAGTAGATTTGTCAGTGCTTGTCTGTTAGAAAGCCTCTAGACAACATGCACCTTTTAGAAATCCTCCCAAAGTGCCAAGGGCAAGATGGTAATCATCCTTTTTGCTAGAGCCTAGAGAGTGAAACGTGATCCTCTACATCTTTTTCCCCTCACCATCTATTTTTTGAAAGTAACTTGAAACATTCTAAGACTGACCATTATTTCACTACTCTCTTTATTGTTTCTGCATTCCATTTTTATGTCTTTCTTTTTCTCTGTATATTTTATTCCCAAATCATAGAATCATAGAATAACCAGCTTGGAAGAGACCCACCAGATCATCGAGTCCAACCATTCCTATCAAACACTAAACCATGCTCCTTAGCACCTCGTCCACCCATGCCTTAAACACCTCCAGGGAAGGTGAATCAACCACCTCCCTGGGCAGCCTGTTCCAGTGCCTAATGGCCCTTTCTGTGAAAAATTTTTTCCTAATGTCCAGCCTAAATCTCCCCTGGTGGAGGTTGAGGCCATTCCCTCTCATCCTGGCCCCTGACACTTGGGAAAAGAGGCCAGCTCCCTCCTCTCTACAACCTCTCTTAGTAGGCACTCTTGAGCCCAAAATGTATTATAATCTGTTAATTTTAATACATTTTTTGTCGTATATCATAGCAGACCTTGAAGTTGTGATACAGAACTGAAAGTACCTTTCTTTCTACTATCTTTTCCAGTTAATCATGTTACATGTGCCTTTTGTGATATGATATGCACAAGTATCTCCTCAATGAAAGCACACATCAGATTCCAACACTGTGACGAACGTCCTCTTCATTGTCACCTCTGTGGCAGCAGGTAAGAAAATTTGAGGCTTGTAGCTACGTAAGCAGAACTGTAGAACCAAGTTATTGTTTTACATAGGACTTATTAAAGAAATTAAAGATTTCAGCCACAAAAATAATCAGCTGTTCAATGATGAAATCTAACAGATCAATCTGCTGTTCATCTGCTACCCGCTGTTGAGACATCACAGTTCATGAACTTCTGGTGCAAGTAGGATTGGTGTGTTAAAAAGTGGATTTTCTTGACAAGACTGTGTACTACAAAATGATCATCACAACAAGTTGCGATGTGTAGCAATACTGTCCTCAACTTTATTTTGCCATTGACTGCTGGCTCTTTGCTGGGAGAGTCAGAGTCTTCTCCACTGAGTAATTTTTCTGACACAGTCTTACTCTACCTTCTGCTGTTTTGCAGTCTCATTTTTCTGTAGTCGTTCCTTTTCTGCTTCCACCATATTGCTCAGGGACATGGATTAGGGGCAGATAGGAATTGTTGGACTCGATGATCCAAGAGGTCTTTTCCAACCTGGTGATTCTATGATTCTATATGATGCCACATAGCAGTAAAATACCCTCCTCCCACTGAAAAATAAAGTGGTGTTGTGATATGATCAAAAAAGTTGCATATATAAGTATATTTAAGCAAATTATGTTTAACTTTGACAGAGAATACAAGAAGTCTAGCCTTTGTATGCTGGAAGTGGAATAAAGTGAATAAATATTTAAGTAATTTTGTGTTCACACTGTGGGTGGACAGAAGGAAATAATCTTAATTTCTGGATCAGAGAGGATGAAGTGACTGATTGATAATGGACAAGAATTTTCTCTGCATGAACAGAAAGAAAGGATGATGCTTTGCAACATGGCTGTAGAAAAATTAGCTAGATTTGGGCATGGTGTGGATGTGTGGGAAGAAAGAGGGAATGGAAAATGAAATCCAGAGCACATCAAAGAGATGTCTGCACTGTTCCCTTTTCACAAGCGGAAAAAATGAGGTAGAGAAGCGATTTACACATATTCCGCTTTCACTTGTCATTGTCAGAGCCAAAAATTACTACCTCCCAGTCCTAAACATTAACCACAAACTACTCCTCTGTTCTATTATATCTGTTGTTTGTTATACCTTGTTTTCAGTTTTAAGAACACATATGATCTGCATAAACATGTTGAAACACACAATGATTCAGATGCCTACAGTTGTGATGTTGAAGGATGTGGTTTTACTTCATGGACTTCATGAACTTTGAGACAGCATTACAAGAGAATGCATGTGGTTAGTATATTAAATAGCAGAATAAAATATATTGCTATAAATGAAACTGAAGTTTCAGCTTTATGCACATTTAGTTCTTGTGAATTATTGAAATATTTCATTTTTACATGAAATCAAAGTATTTGTTTGCACACATTTCTAGAACTCTTGCAAGTATTATGCAAATACCTGACTTATCCTTACCTACAGATTTTACATGCTTACCTTAGGCGCATGCAGTTGCATACTGACAGTCTTGAACTCTGGCTGCACGACCCCTCTCCTTTATTAACAAACAAACCAACCAAGACAAAGAACGTGCCAATCCTAATCTCAACAGCAAAATATTTAATAGAATCATAGAATCATCAGGTTGGAAAAAGCCTCTTGGATCATCGAATGCAACCATTCCTACCTGCCACATTTCAGGGCTTAAAAGCCAATGTCACCTTTCTCCTCATGCTAGTACTCCATCCTTAGAACTAATATGTTACCTGAAAATAGAGAAATCATAAGACGTGTAAGTTTACATCACTTTTAATTGGGTGAATCTGGACACAACATTAAAATGCAGTTTGGGTTGGTATGGTTTATGTATGCTTGTTACCTGTTTCTTCAGCTTTCTGAGTTAGGATCACTACTATATTGTGAAATGGGAAACTCTATCACACTGCAGTTGAAGATATCTGCAGTGCTGATGTCCAATGCAATTCCAATTTCCATGTTCACTGGGGTTTCCTAATCAGACAAGTTCTAAAACCCACAATTTTAAAACATTTTAGGAAGTTTACTTCAAAAAGTTTTTCAGCTGGATAGTATGGTTTTCCCTCCTTCAACAAAAGATTAGTTTTTGTCACATATATGCGTAAGTCTTTGATAATTCTAATATTCTTTCTTTCCAAGAGTAGTGGTGTTCTGAAATACAAATGTCACATCTGTCAGAATTGTTTCTCCTGGAGTTATACATTGACCCTCCATCTTTGAAAAGCTCATAAACTCTGCAGTTATTCTTGTTTCAGGTATCTTACCTGTTTATTCTTGTTCAGGTCATAAAGTACTTTTTTAAAAGCATTTTGTTTAAGAGATCCAGATAATTAATTAAAAAGTATTTAAAGTTTGATTCAGTTTTAAACATTCCAAATGTGAAACAATTTACTACTCAGGTTTCACTCTCACGATGGAAAACCTAGTGTAAAGTTAGTTAAACTAAGGAAAAAAAAAAGAGGTCTTTTTGCTTTTATAGCTTTTATACTGTGAAATTCTGTAGCCTAGATTGTTAAAGGAAGTTTTTTGAGCTTGCAAGTTGTATCCAGCAAAGACAGTACATAAATATATCAGCAGCTTCCGTAATACAAAAAAGCCATTCTCTCCATTTTGGGACAAGAAAATCTGGCAAAGGAAATCTATAATTATAAGTAGGCATCTCTTTGGAACCCTCTTGCAGGTGTTCCTTCACATAGAGTATCTTTTATTTGAGCGCCATCTAATAAATAGCAATCTAAATCATATTTTAATTGCTAACATTCTCATTTTTAGCACTCTGAGTAGATGTTATTCTTACTTTCTGCTGTAAATGCTATGTTTGTAACTTGTATTTTCAGTATTTCTTGTATTTTCCATTTTACTCCCTTAGATATAAAGAAGATGATGAGGGTCATATGAGTTTGAATTTAGCAGGATATAATGCTGCCATGGGTTTAGGTCAGGCTTGTAATGACACGATGGTAACAAATAAGTCTTCACTAAGTCAAAATAATTTTGAAAAAGAAGGAGGGGACCTTTGTGAAAGATACACTTCCATACCAGAGGTACTTTTCACACAGCTTCTGCCATGGTCACAAGATATTGGAAAGAATGTTCTGGCAGAAACAGAATTCTATGCCAGAGCTTGTGTGCTCTGAACTTCAGACTGCTGTACAACTGGTTGAAAACTACTGCACTTCTGCTGAAGCTGATGCAGCAACACCAATGAATGTGAAGGAGAAGCTAGTAGAAATGGAACCGGGCTAGGGAATGCAGATACCTTTCTAGATAAACAGCCTTTTGTGGGGGTATTTACTGTAGAAAATGTGCTCCTCAGAGGAGGTTTATTTTTTTTAGACACGATACGTTTTAAAGTCTTCACTTTTATCCTTGTCAAAACTTGTATATAATACTATTTTCTTAACTTTCATCTTAAATTATTCTAATATGCTTAGAGAACACAGGCAAGATGCACACAAATTATGCAGATATAATACTTTAATTTACAGCCTTTTAGAGAATAATTTTTTAAGTTCTTTATATTCTGTATGTGTCTGTGTGTATTTCTTATTACAAAAATATAGCCCATGGGGAAATTGTTGAGCCAATGCATGAGACAAATGTTTTAAATTGGTAGGTAAAACTTCCCATTTTTTATTAGCATGTTATATTATTTATTAGAAAACAGGTAACAGTTTGTGGCATATTTATAAAAAATTTACAATTTTGATGGATTTCTTACCTTTACTTACTGACTTTAAATACTTTCAAGAGTTATTACAGAGACTTTATTATTATGATGGACTTCTAAGCTACAATTTATTGTGAAATGAATGTTTTTAAGTAAAAAGAAGAAGGTTATATCCAAATAAAACAGTAAAAGGCTGTTAAAGAACTAACTTTAGGATTTATGTACCATTTGGTATAATGGAAATTTTATAGTTATTTGTTGGGTACTGCAGGTGCAACGACAAGAAAGTAAATGAATAATATAGGCAGCTTAATGTGTCTAACTGTATTTTCTTAAAAAATTCCACATAGCCATAGTTAATCTGACCTGTTAGAAAAGTGCTTGGCAAAGGCATTTATTTTGTTCTTGTGTAAAGGGTGTAGACAAAAGTACAGGTGCCTTTCATCACAGTATAAATTAATTTTATGTTGCTTGAAACATTTTTAAAACAAGAACTGAATGAGCCCTCCAACTAAAATACCTAAGGAGCAGGTACCAGGAGAAGGTACCATTCAGTCATCTAGGAGACTACCCTACACCATATTGTTACAGCTACTACAAGCCGGCATCCCTTGAGGACCTGGAGGCGTTGTCTGAGTGCTGCCCCACTTTGAAAGCAACTTTCAGTGCATACACAGAGCAGTATTGCATCGCCACTGCTTACTGAATATTCATTCCTTTATGTGGGCAAACTGATACTGAGAGCTCAGGACAAGTGCTTAGCCTGCACAGGTGCCAACCAGAACAGAGTATCAGGGAGATGGGGAGTAGTTTGAGCAAAAACAGGCTGTCTGAAATCATAGTGAGCTTGTTATGTAACTCCAAGGATTCTGAGGTGCTTCTGTTTGGGAGGATTTACGCTGTACACCTTCTGTAGAAAACTCTCCTCCGAACTGGCCCCTCATCATCTAACTGCTCATCGCTGTTGTGTGGGAGGACTATGATGCCATGCCAAGGATCTTGCGTGGGGCTAGGGGAAGAAAGGACTTGTTCCCTCTCATCCCCGCAGCTGGAACAGCGTAGTGCTCTGCCCAGGGCCCTCAAAGTCCATCTGGAGTGGGAGAGGAGGTCATATCAGCATCGAATCTGTTACGCTCTAACATGAGCTGTTCCTTTTGTTTCCTCCATTTGCTGTCACAAAGAGCATGGGGTGAGTGAGCCAACTGAAGGGTCTGTGCTACTGTGCTACAGCTGCATTGTGAATGAGAGTGGGGCTTGCCAGATCCCTGACTGCACCTGCGCTCCGGCAACAATGCTCCCTGTTCTTCCAGCCTAACAACCTAGAGCAGGTTGCCTATGAAGTTTAGCAATCTCGGACAGGAAGAGGAAAGGAAGTGAAGACCCCTGTCATAAATACAGGCAGATTAAAAGTGACTGCTGTAAAAATCACCTTCCATAGCTGTCTGCCTTGTTACTGCCTTGAAAGTTCCTGCTTTGCAGACAGCTTAGATCTTTGAGCTCAGGCTTTGCCATTCTTAAATATGCTGGGCTGTAATTCGTGGTAATTCAGCTGATGTTTCAAGAGCAGTTGAGCCATCTGTGCAGTGGGGGCAGGCCAGACAGATGTGGGTGGCAGCCAGATTTTAATTTGCTTACGTGTGTGAATCAGAGACACGGTATTTTTAATACTTTGCAGTCCAGGTAAAACTGACTCACGTTTCTCTGTGCAAGGCATAGGTACCACTATAGCCTCCAGGAATTCCCCTGCTAAATATCAAAGGCCTGCAACAAACAAGAGAGGTGTTAATGCTTCCCAAAGAAAGAAAGTGGAAAGTATTATAGTGGAAAGTATTAGTCAACTAGAATACAAAGGAATCTTTTCCAGATCTTTTACGATAGTTTACCAGAAGCCTCTATTCTAATATCCAACAATTTACTTCTTTGGGGAGATCTCTATGCCTGTCTGATTGGGAATTTGCCACCTTCAGTGGAAGCTGCACTGCAGGTACCAAGGTTAATTTACACAAAGCCTATTCAGGGCTTCACATGACATGTTTGAACATGGAAACATAAATTTGTACTTGAGCTGGAGAATTGCACTTGCAGGGCAAGGGTATGACCTGTAATTTCTAAATTGCTGCGACTTTGTGTAAGCCTATTAAATACATTTTGGAAGACAAAATCAACCATGGGGGCAGAAACAATGGGAAGATAACTCATTAATGGCAACCTATTTTTCAAAATCATATTTTAAAACAATTTCCCTCATTTCTTCTGCTTAATGATAGTCTAGAGCTTTATTCTGCTGTGACATAAGTACTTCTTCCACTTTAATATTATTCACAGTATTTGCATTCACACAAGGGCTTTGCAAAGCTGAAAAGTTACATTCATTTTCTTGTCAGTCATCTAGTTTAGAATTTACATTCATACATACTACTTTGTATACTACTTTCAGCAATGGATTTTAAAGATTTTGACACTACATTTTCATATTTGTACTAAAATAACAGTAGGTAAATATATTCAGTTTGGAAAAACTAGGGTTTCGTTCTCTCATTTTTCAACATGATTCTGAAGCTGTTTCTCCCCAGCCACTGCTGCCAAGTGCGCTCTCTCATAGAGGTGCCTATAGAGGGTGCCTGCAGACCAAACGCTCTGGCTCACCCTGCCACCTTGTCTCACAACATTGTGTGACATGGGGTACGTGTCAAGCGAACATCTTCTTTGAACACACACTTTATTCAGGGCCACTCAGAGGCCAAAGACCTATGAGAAACAAGATACTCTTTGCTGGGATTTGTGGGACTCGGCTTGAAAAACAACTTCTTCCCGTGCATACCAGGTGTGAGGTGGACGTGAGTCATTAGGGACTTGTTCTGATGGAGCCAGATCGTCAGATCAGGTAAACTGGCTCAGGTCTCCTTGAGTCTGTAAAACCAGCATAATGTCTAACTGCAGCTCTGGCACGGGACCTCTGTGGATTTTGGTGGGACTGGACTAGCCCTTGGCTTTGTGGAGGCAGAAGGAGGCAGCTTGCCAGGCTGACAAAGAAACCCTTTGATAATGACCTCGGATGATGGTGCCCTGCAGCACAGTTAACAGCAGGAAAAAATGTACCTTAAAAATGACGCTGCATGCCAGGAAGCAGAGCAAGACGGAGCCTGAGGAACTCATGCAGAACACATTTTTTGTTCTCAGGGATTTGAGAACAAAAATTTAAAGCTAGGCATTCTTCTCCTTAATACCACACAAACAAATGTGTTAGTCATTCACTGCTTACACTAATGTGGTTAATCTTTTTATTAATTTGTATTTTTTCACTTTGTATGGACTCTTTACCATCATAAACAGAACTAATAATGAGATATATGTAAAATTTGGATTGTTAATAGTTCTTGTGATTAAGTTCCTGAAAGCAGATCTTTTTGTTACCCTTACAGAAGAATAATGTTAGCGAAAATAGTTCAGTAGTTTCTAAGAAAGCAGTTGTGAAAAAAGCACAGTATTTGTCTCTTGGAAAAAAATTCTCAAAGCTGGATCACTAAGCAGTGCTATTGTTTTGCACAGGCTTTAAAGTCTAGCATTCAGGAGAGGAGCGGTTGTCCTGATCTGTTCTTTGTCACGTAATTCCATGAAGTAAGGTATGTGAAAAACAACCTGCAAAGCCTACCTAAAGCCCCCAAATAGTAATTTTCTTACCAGATCACACCAAACATAGAGCATGTTCTGTTACTCTCTGCAGTGAGGAGCCTATTATGATATGCCTCTAAAGAAAAGTTCTTAGCTTTACAAGAAAGCCACAAGATTTTCATTCACTTCTGTTCTGATTCATTCAGCTGTTACTGTCACAAACACTAAAATCAGGCTGATGAAGGTCTGAGTATGCTCCTCAGCCTGCCTTTTAATTCATGCCTTACTTTTGTACGTTCAGATCAGTTTACAAAGGAACTTAATCTTGAGGTGCTGAGCGGGCAGAGCTGCCATTAAATTAAGCTCTGAACCAGCACAAAAAATTAATACATGTGCCTGACCCTGGGCACTATAAGCAGCCCAGCTGGAGTGTGTCATTAACTTTGGTAGGATTACCTACCACCATATTTTTTTTTTCTAATTTTCTTCAAGAGAGAAATTGGCTTAAGGATTCCCACCGTTTTCCTACTACTCATTTCCACCTCCACACTACATTTCTCACTTGTTTGCAAGGATGTCCTTTAAATGAGATCAGCAAGGAACTCCAGCATCTGCTACAGTACGTAACTATGCCACTTTCATCACCTTCTTCAGAGATAGTTTCCTGCCAACCTACTTGCCTCCCCTTCTGTTGACATTAACGAGCATCTGGTAAGCCAGGCCAGTTTGCTAATCTATCTGAAAACGAACCAAGGGAGGTTTTTTAAGTGAGATCATTGAGCTGATTCAGTTACTGTTCAACCATGTGAATACTAGTGCTGACTGAGAAGAGGGGATGGCAGACTCCCTTGGAGATAATGCAGTTTAAAATGGGCTTAAGCCAACTGTGCTGTTGCACTGTTTGGGTATAACAACCTAAGCGTGGCTTTAATGTTTGCAGAGAGAGCGAATAGAGAGATTGTTATTTTAGCTTTTGGGAAGTTGCCAATTAGTGTTCTTTTGAATCAACTTGAAAGCTATTACGTAGTTGCCATCTGCTATCTTTTCACAGAAGATAGAAGCAAAACGTTTTGGCTCTAACCTACAATACAAAGGTGCCCTACAACCTGGTGAAGCTTCAGGTTGGTTGGCTTCAAACACACCAAGCAATCCTTTAGAAGGATTCCATTCTAAAAAGAAAAGGCTAATGCACTGCATTAAATCCTGTTCTCTGAAAGGACTGAGAAATACTGCACGACAATGAGGCAGAGTAAGGAGAGAGGAGTCTTTTTGTGGTGCCCCTAAAGGGTTATAGAAAACTGGTTACTTTGCCTCAAAAAGATACACTGTGCTGGTTTCACATGATTTGTTCGCAATAAACCTAGTATTGAGTGTTGTTTGCCAGCCTGAGTAACTCTTAGGATGTTTTATTTATTTATTCACTTTCAGTCAGGAACATGACTGCTCTGGAATTCCTACCTTCTCTTTCTACCTCTTGAAAACAAGCTCTTTTGGTGCCCTTTTCTAGCCTTCCTGCACTTCACCAACTAAAAGCTCAGAGGCTGGGTAGCCACATTTAAGTACCTTAAATGTGAATTCTATTTAGGCCTAGCACTTTTGAAAGCACTGAAGTAATTGAAATTCTCTTAGATGAGCTCTTTTCATGTTCTGTCATGACCTCTTACTCCTTTGTTGCTGATGTTTGTTGAATTAATTCTCAAATCACAGTGTGGATAGAAGTTGTACAATCTACTTCTTGCTTAAACTCAACTGCCAACTAAGTGCAAGTTGGGTTTTGTCTAACTCATGTAGTTTTACAACTTTCACCATCTTCCCAATGCAACACTAGTATGAATAACAGTGTATCACAAGTGGCAAAAAAATACCTGTTGTGCTATTTGGAACTAAACGTTGTGCACACCTTCAGAAGACAGATTCCAAGGTCCTGGTTTTCCAAATTGCTTCAACTCAAGCAAACCTCCTTGAGAACATGACAGTCTCTCCAGTCTCTCTTCAGTCACAGGTGAAGTCCCAAATCAAAGCAAGGAACAAGTTAGGATGATAGCTAGAAGGAGGTCAGACAGAAGTGCACTGTTGGGTTACCTGAGTAGCCTCTATACACAGCTACTTCTTATTCCTGATTTATTTATACATAGATGGTCCCACTCAGAGTAAGCAGTTGTTTAGTTTAACCTGCAGTAAATTAAGCAGAAACAAGTCCACGTAGAATAAATCCCTAAGAACAGCTTTGGTGTCCCCTGTCTTTTGAAAGTAATTAAATGTTTCTATGGGTTCTTTTTTAAATGGAGCTCTGTAAAGACAAGGCTGACTACTGCTGTTATCCTAGCTTTAAAACACATTGTCCTCTATCTGTGGCCCAGCCTGCCAGATTAAAGGGTCATACACTCACAGTGTCAAACAATCAGCTTGAGTCTGTTATGCATTATAACAAACAAACACAAGCTTTATTAACCTTCAGACATGTGATAGGTGTGAAGGTCATGATGCAGGTTGGAATAGCCTCTTTACCGTCACGTCACCTACCAAAGGTTGCAGACTCCTTCCTTTCAACTGCAGCATCTCAGTATTAGGGTAAGACTCTTACCCACTGGTGAGAGTCCTGTGGTACATGCAACTTGATCCATGAAAGCATTCAGGCACTGAAATCTGCCATTGGGGTCATAAAAGCTCCTAATCCCAGGGGCAGTTAAATACCAGAGATGCATCCGTTATTGGCAGCACAGTTTTCCCAGAGCCTAAAAATTCTTCCTTCAGAGCTGTGCCCAGACAGACTCCAGCCTCCACTACCTGCAGCAGGCTGGCCTGAGTGTCTCTGACCTGAGCAGGATGCACAGGTGAAGAGCTCATCCTCCTTTGCTAGAGGTATGCAGCCCATTGAGAAAAGGAGTCCTAGAATCATGATCATAGAATAGTTTGGGCTGGAAGGGACCTCAAGGATTACCCAGTTCCAACCTCCTGCCGTGGACAGGGATACCTTCCACTGGATTAGGTTGCTCAAATCTTCATCCAACATGGCCTTGAACACCTCCAGGGATGGTGCATCCACAACTGCCCTTGGCAACGTGTTCTAATGTCCCACCATTCTCACGGTGAAGAATTTCTTCCTAACATCTAGTCTAAATCTTCCCACCTCCAATTTAAAGCCATTTTCCCTTGTCCTATCACTACATGCCCTCCCTCCCCAGCTTTCTTTCTTTGCAGCCCTTTTCCTCATAGAATGGTTTGAATTAGAAGGAACCATGATGGTTATCTTGTCCAACCTCCCTGCAGTGAGCAGGGGCATCTTCAACTTGATCGGCCTTTGTAAACAATCCCTCTCCAGCTTTATTGTAGCCCCCTTCAGGTACTGGAAGGTCACTGTAAGATCTCCTCAGAGCATTCTCTTCCCTAGGCTGAACAAGCCCAACTCTCTCAGCCTGTCCTCATAGCAGAGGTGCTCCAGCCCTCTGAACACCTTTGTAGCCCTCCTCTGGACCTGTTGTAACAGTTCCGTATCCTTCTTACGTTGAGGGTTTCAGAACTAGACACAATACTCCCGATGAGGTCTCACAAGAGAAGAATAGAGGGGCAGAATCACCTCCCTTGACCTGCTGGCCCTGCTTCTTTTGGTGCAGCTCAGGATACAGTTGGCCTTCTGGGCTGTGAGTGCGCACTGCCAGCTCATGTTGAGCTGCTCACCAACCAGCACCCCCAAGTCCTTCTCTGCAGGGCAGCTCTCAATCACATCAATGGCTTTAGTTTAAGGCCGTGCTCCCTTGCCCTGCGGCTACAGATCCTGCTAAAAAGTTTCCCCTCCCATCTTTCTAATACGCCCCCTTTAAGTATTCATAGATTCATAGAATCACCAGGTTGGAAAAGACCCACTGGATCATTGAGTCCAACCATTCCTATCTGCCACTAAACCACGTCCCTGAGCACCTTGCACCTCGTCTAATGGTCTTTTAAATACCTCCAGGGATGGGTTCTCAACCACCTCCCTGGGCAGCCTGTTCCATGGCCCAATGACCCTTTACGTAAAAATTTTTTCCTGGTGTCAAGCCTGAACCTCCCCTGGTGGAGCTTAAGGCCATTCCTTCTTATCCTGGTCTCACATCTGGGAGAAGAGGCCAGCTCCCTGCTCTCCACAAACTCTTTTCAGGTAGTTGTAGAGAGCAATGAGGTCTCCCCTCATCCTCCTCTTTTCAAGGCTAAACAACACCAGTTCCTTCAGCAGCAAATCATAAGACTTGTTCTCTAGCCCCTTCACCAGCTTTGTTGCCCTTCTCTGGACTCGCTCCAGAGCCTCAACATCCTTCTTGTGGTGAGGGGCCCAGAACTAAACACTGTACTCGAGGTGCGGTCTCACCAGTGCCGAGCACAGGGGCACAATCACCTCCCTCCCTGGACCCGCTGGCCGCGCCGTGCCTGGCAGAAGCCCTTAGAGGTGCCGGGAGGATCAGGGGCTGTCCCCTCGCCGTGCCCCTGCCCCGGGGAGGTGTCTGGGTGCGGGGCGGGGACGCCCCCATGCCCGCCCCGGGGGTGCGCGGGGGGCGTTCCCGGCCCAGGAAGCGAAGGCGGCTCCGCCCCCCGGCGCGCACCTGACTCACCTGCGCGGGCGGCTCCGCAGCCGGGCGGCGGCATCATGAGCGCGGGTCGGGACTGCGGGTCCCCCTGGGCCATGGGGCTGCTGAAAACCTTCGAGGAGAGCGAGTTTAGCAGCTGGGAGAAGATCGGCTCCGGGGGGTTCGGGCAGGTGTACAAGGTGCGACACCTCCACTGGAAGACCTGGCTCGCCATCAAGTGTTCGCCCAGCCTCCATGTGGACGAGAAGTAAGGGAGATGGGAGGGAGGGTTGGGGAGCGGCTCTTCCCGCAGCAGAGGGACTCAGAGGGTGACCCGGAGCGCTCCGTGCCCGGGGGTCGTGGGAAGAACTTCCAGGACCTGAAGGGGCTGCAGGAAAGCTGGGGAGGGTCTGCTTACAAAGGCTGGTAGTGATAGGATATGGGGCGGTGGGTATGAACTGGAGAGGCGCAGATTTAGGCCGGACATTAGGAAGAATTTCTTCACCGTGAGGGCGGTGAGGCACCGGCACAGGTTGCCCAGGGAAGCTGTGGCTGCCCCATCCCTGGGGGTGTTCCAGGCCAGGTTGGATGGAGCCTTGGGCAGCCTGGGCTGGTGGAAAGTGTCTCCGCCTGTGGCACAGTGGCTGGAACTGCACGATCTATGAGGCCCCTTCCAACCCAAACCGTTCTGTGATTCTAAGACTGAGGGCTCCCCTTCCACTGCCCTGCTCCCTGGTCCTTAGGGATGTCTTTGAGAAACAAACTGAGTGATACAACCCAGAGTTACAGATCTTGGGAACGTGCATGAAAAAGAAGAAACCATCCCGGCCCCGTGCCAGCAGTGTCACAACTGCTGCCCATCTCACTGCTTCGTTTACCGACAGCAGCAACAAGGATGAAGGTTTGACTAAATGCAGCAAAGAGAGCTGCACAGTTAAATATTCCCATGGCAAACGTGGCCTTTGTCACACTTACAGGAAGCCCAGAACAAAACCCTTAGTTGTATCGTGCATAATGGGGCTGGCCTTTCTCAAAGAACAAGCGACATGGCTTAGCTGCTGGGAAAGAGCTGCCGCTCGGCTGCACTGTAGGTCTTGCCTATTCCCTCGGAGCCATTCGGAAAGCATTTTTGCCCTGCCCTGGTTGAGCATGCATTGGCTTGTGCTAAAGCGTTACGCCTGCTGTAGCTCCAAAGGTCATTGAAGGCTGTCGCGAACGGGAAATGTAGGAGGACTGGAAATGCCAAATGGGATCCAGGGTTTTTCTCAGGCCTGCCGCGTCACTCCTGTCAGTTCCCACACCTTGAGAAAAGGCCAGCCCTTTAGCCTGCGTTTGCAGATGCATTTGTTGTGGCTCCTGTGTGGTAGATGCTGGCGAGCAGTAGGCTCGGTGTGCGATGCATTGGGGTGCAGGCATTGCAGATGCAGACGTGCTGGCTTTTGGGACTGGGTGCTGAAAGGGGATTTGCTGGAAAACATGTTCTCCGGCTTCAGTTCAGGGCCAGAGCTTCTCTCTTCTCCTTGCCCAAGATGAGTCCTCACTGGGTAGCCCGGTGTCGGGCTGTATTTTGTTGCAGGTAAAGACACCACATGGTGAGAAACCCCTTCCAGATCATTTACCCTCTGTAAATATCTGTGGCCCATGGTGGAGGGCGATCACCTACACTGTACTCACATGGTGTGTGTGTGATGGGGGACTATCAAAAGCAGCTCTCCTGGGAGCAGAGGACTTTCGAATACGTCCTGAGAAGTATCTATCGGTTTAGAGGGACAATAGTGGTTTCCCAGCAGGTTAGTGTCTGTGCAGAGGGAGGTAAATATGGCCAAGTTGTGTTTGTGGAGCTTTTCCAGCTCCACCTTGGTCTCTGGGATCTCTGCCAACTCATGAGCTGATTCTTCAGTACATTTTTTGAGCATTTTCTGAGTGGGTTGGTTCACTTACAAAGGTTTCCCTTGTTGCAGTTCCTGCAGGAGGAGGGAGGTAAGTTGGGCCAAGATTTAAAACATTTGTGAGTCCATCTTCTGCAAGATGACTTAGGTTGTGAGGCATCTTGCCCATTATCTGAATTGCTGACTTTGCTGTAGGCATGGCTTATATAGCATAGCAAATCAGATAAAAATATTCCTCATTTAAAAGGGGAGAGGGAGGTTTTAATGTATGCATGAGGTAACTGTGCTGTCTGTGAGTAAAATGGCAAAGACCTCAAAATTGCCAAGTGTTTTATTGGGTTAACCTGCAAACCCTCCTACCATTAAAACTTCAAAGCAGATTTCAGACTTGATGCTTATTGAGGCTCTATCAAAACTGGATTGTAGCTGACTAATTTTGGTGTTAATATTCAAATGTCTCTTAAAAATAAGATAGAAAACTTGTTATACTTCTCATTTGCAGAATGCATTAAGAAATTTACCCAGAAGTTAATTTTCAGTCAGAGACAAAGGATGCGTTCATGTACTGTAATAAAGACAGTTAATTTTGAGAGCTGCTACCAAACCTCTGTATTAATATCTTTAATGAACTGTCTGTCCCTTAGTGGCTATGAAGTGTGTAGATACTGAAGAGACCACACAAATTTGCAGTGCCGTAAACAAAAATGCTTTGAGAATTTGGGATCTTTGAGGGCATGGGACTCCTGCAGCTCCTGTTTAATTTTAATAAATCAGTCCTTGAAACACCAATTTGTTAATTTTACTGCAGAATTTGTGGTTCAGGTGCTTAAGAGAATCATTAATTAGAAGCTGAAGGGTCCCTGGCATTTGAAAAGGCTGTTTCAGCCAAATTAAAGCTAAGCTGAATTTGTGTATTCTTCTTTGGTTCTAGGCTGCTCTACTAAACCCCATTCAGTAGATGGTAACACTGCCCACCCCACCTCCGAAGAGACTTTTCACCTGAAACTTTTCTTAGAAAAGTTGTGCCATTCAAATGTCAGGGTGGGGGGCACATTAAAAAATGAAACACTACCTCTTTAGTTCACAGGTTGAAACAAGCCTGTGCAATTAAATTGTTAATCCAGGAGATTAACTTGACTAGCCATGTCTTGGAACCCTGAGAAGCAGTAGAGTTAGAAGAATTACCCGTGGTATCAGAAACATTAACTAAAAAACACAGTATTTTTCATTTGTTTGCTTCGTAACACATTAAAACCCTGTTTGTACAACCTTGTCACAGTGGCGGTAATACTCTGTAGTCTCTCTTACTGTATTTCTGCAGACAGTAAGAGATATCGAGTAATTCCCTTGGCAATTATCAACATGTAGAGCCAAGTGGCCTCAAGCAGAAGAAAAACTGAATCTGCAGCCAGAAGTGTTTTTACCTTAAAGTCCAACCCCTCTTAGGCAATCGAGCCAAATTCCATTCCTATCTCCTTATTTGCTCCTACTTTCTGTCTCCTGAGATCACATTTCCCATATGTGACTCAAGATGCTCTCAAGATGGGGAGGTTCAGTGGAAGCCTGAAGGAAAAAAGTGTGTGACCCAGAACGGTGGAGGGGAATCTCCCCCAGGACTCTCAGTGGAGAGCGTAAAGTCTCTTCTCCTTACCCTTGTCAGCCAGGATGGAAGCATGGCCTGAAGAAAAAGGGTTGTGAGCACAGAGAGTGCAACCTGAAAGCCTTGGGGCATTTCTTATAGGCGAACATAAATGTGCAGACTATTAAATAGTATGGAGGATGTTAATGGTTCCCAGAGAGGACCTTTCGCTGGAGCTTGTAGCCAGTGGTGGGGAGGTGGAAAGGTCTGCCTTTTTGACTGGAAAAACTGATAATGAGCAAAGCCCTCATGTACCTCTCTATGCAAGACCTGGATTTAGGAATGGAGTAGAACATAGAAATTTAGGATATTTTAGAAATGCCTTGCTTTTAGCAAATGCTGTATTATTTAGGTGACAAAGGTGAATAAATGTTTGTTCTGGTGGTTTCTGGATGAGTAGGTAGAACTTCATGCTCAGCTTGTGCTCTCTAAAGAGCAGAGGTGAGCCTAGCTGCCTGGATAACCTGTGTTCCTCTTGTATCAGGGCAATGCAGCAGAGGTCTGTTAGCAGGGCTAAGACCTGCGTTAACCTGAAAGAAATTATTTTCTTCCTTCCTCTCCCCACCCCCTAAAATATTCTTCCTTGACCATGCAGTGTTTTTTCTTCTTATTCATATTCTTCTCTGTGAGTGAAGGTTATTAAAGAGCACAGGTCAGAAGCACTCTGCAGAGCAGGATCTCCCCTGGGCTTGGAGAAGCCTGGCTGCTCTGCATCTGGAGGTGGTTCACACAAATGGCCCCATTACTAGTTTTCAGGGCTATCTGAGTTTCTCTGGAGCAACCTTAACTGCTCTGTCTCAGACTCCTTAAAGGAAATGTGGTGGTAGTGATGGGGGACTATAAAAAATGCAAGGACTGTTTTGTACTTTTAAAGTTGTACTTTTATGACACAGCACTATCTTTAGGGCATAGAGATTGGATACGTACAGATGCATATATAGTCATAATTCTTGCTGTTCTTGTGGCAGGGTTTGTGGTACAAAAGTTGGGTCCTGGTCCCTGGGGAGTGAGGCAGGAGTAAGGCCCTTGTGTCTCCAGGAGAATCCAAAGAACGCAGCCTTATCTGTACAGAGTCTGACTTTGAGTGGAAGCAGATAGCTGTTTTGGGATTGTCAGAGTTCCTCCATTCTTGTAATATTTACAATTCCTTTGGAATTGCTGAAAATGGTTGATCTGTCATGGGCTTTCTCTCTACAGAGATGCTATTTGGCACTGAACCCAGATCTGAATCTCTGGATGTGTGTGTCCCTGTCCTGTAATACTATTACAGGGTATAGTGTATGCACCCTATTATTTATACAACCTCAGTGTCCTGTGTGCAAGCTTTTTCTTTTTTTTTTCTTTTTTTTTTTTTAGATTTTTATTCTCATAATGTTAGGATTCAGTGCTGGAGGGGGAGGGGAATGAAGCTAAAGTGCTTAGAGAAGAAAATTGTGACTCTGTAATTGTAAAGGTGTTATTTAACAAACTCCATTATAACAGAGACTAGTCCCATGCCTCTTGGCTGAGGAACCTCAAAAGGAGCTTTTCTTTTCCTCCATTTTGGAGGGCAGTATTTCTTGGTGATAGTGCAGAATGATTTCTAAGTGCTAGGAGAAATGAACAGCATACCACTCCCACCCCACTTCCTTTGATCTGTTAAATGTGAACTTGAAGGATACCTACAGCACCTTTTCTTGCAGCATTGGCACTTGGGTGTTGAGGTGATGTGTGTGTTGAGTACACCTGAGACTGTGCTGAGTGCCAGTAGCACCTTGGCTAAGGGCAAAGGAAAGGGAAAGACCTTTCATCTTTGACTGATGGAGATCTTTGTTTAATGAGCTGTTTGTGTTAGTACTTAATGCAAGTACACTCCAGCATTTGGCTAATGAGTTGTACTTTGTCTCTCTCTTTCTTTTGTCTTCATTTCTTTTCTGTTTTCTGAAGGTGACAGAATCCTATATTTGAAAACTGACTTATCTCCCTGGCTATACCACCAGTGGATTCAGTTTTGAAGCTCTGGGCATGGGAAGATGCTAAAGGTGGTAATTGTCATATGGGGGTTTTATTTAAACAGGCAAATTAACTGACTAATTAACAGGCAAGTGCCCTTCAGTTAATTCAGTCAGCTAACTAGATCTGGTCCAAGCAGAAAGGGAACTTTCAAAACTTTGTTGAAACTGGGAATTCTCTCTTCACTGGGGAAAATGCCCCATTTTGAGCAGCTGATGCCTGTGATTCTGGTGATGCTTTCTGGGGCTGTTGTTAGCCCAACAACCCTGTCCCCAGGAGTCTAGTGGTTCTTGTTAGACTTCAGGTGTTGCTGGGTTCTTGCCTTGCCTTGGAGGGCTCAGACAGGTATTTTACATCCCTGACTCCACTGCTCAGCCCGCTGTAGCCTGGTGAATTATGCTGGCTATGCATGTGGCTTAGGGGCAAGGAGTTGGTTGTGTTATTCATAGGCGCTCCCTTCCAGCGTGCCAAAGAGCGAACTGGGTACTTGTCTACAAAGGCAATTATTTCACAAGAAAGTTGCTGTAGGGAGCAGCAGGAGCCAACATGGTTAACAGAGAAAAGATTTCCAATTGTTTTTTTTTTTTCTTCCCCTCTCAGTGTGTACGTCCCTTTTAAACTTTTTCAGCCTGATCTTGCCTCATAGATAGGTCTACTTCTTTTTGCTAGGCTGCTGCAGCTGATGACAACAAGCAGCATACCGCGTTCCCAGCCTTGTCTGGGCAAACATCAAATCTGCACTTCCCACAGCAGGCAAAGCAGAGAGGAAGAAGATGGGGATGAGGTCGCAAGAGTGTCCTAATGTGGAGTCTAAGGGCTAAATGACAACTCCTGAAATTGGTCCTGTGTGGGAGCACTCAGGGTCTCTTGCAGGCTGAGTTTCGTCATGGGTGGTGCATGTTGACCCATTGGTCATCCAGGTATTGGGGTTGGGGAGACACACACCTGAAGGGGAGACTTCACTGTGCTAGGACTGGAACTGGCATTTGCTTTTTAGAATCAAAGAGTGCTTCTAGTTGGGATTTAAAAAAAACAGCAGCCTGATTGAGGTGATAGCCCTGCTATGGCAGAGGCTCCCACAGCAGTAACTGGCATCACTTGTTAGTGGCACATGGCACAAACTGTGACTGGGTCAGGATTGATTCCAGTGCATTTTCCAGCTCTTGAGGAATGGCAAAGGGGGCAGGTGACAGAACTTTCTGCCTTGCAGAGTGCATGAGCATCTTTCTTCTGGTTAGTTGTTGTGGCTGCTGTGAATGTGCTTGCTGAACTTCATATTTAAACCGTGAGGTCTTCCAGGAGACCCGGTCATCTCAAAATGCTTACATGGCGTGGAGGAAGTGTCAAAACAATGAGTTATTTTCTTTTAAAGTAGGACTCTGTTTACCAGGGTTCTGTGTTAAAATTTTGTCCTATTTCTTCAGGTACTGTTCTCAGTTAAATAGCGTACACATCTTGGGGACGTTACAGGAGCTGTCATGTAATAAGAAAGGGTCTGTTCAGGAAATATTACCTATCTGACCTCCCTGTGTCCTTTTTTGTGAACTGGTCAGTGGCAGCAACAGTGATGCATCATTACCTGTGGCCCAGAGACACTCTTGGTACATCCCATCATCACTAATAATGTAGTTTTTGACAGACTGAAGGTTTGGTTTGTTTTTTTTTACCTATCACGTGGCTCCTTTTTGTGGGTGCAGTCGACCTGGGGAGAGAATCCTTGTTTCAGCTTCCCAACTCAATGCCTGGTGGGACCTCGTGAGCTGTGGCAGCCCAAAGGCCACGCGTGAGGTGCAGGAGGAGGGCATAGCAATTAAGGGTCTTTACCTGGGAGGCTGCAGCTTGGACTGAGTAATGCTTAGCACTCTGCGGGGTCAGGCTAAAGTGACCTGTCAACAACCCAGGGGTGCTCATTACATGTGCTGGTGCTGGGCCTGTTACATCACTGAAGATGGAGTGCTGGGAGTTGTCAGGATCCCCTGGAGCCGAGTGAGCATAGTACTGGAGTTGCCAAATCAGGGTTTTGACAACAAGCAGGCTCTTGCTGTGTCCCCTCAGCTCCAGCTTGCTCCCCTCCATGGCCAGGGATGGGATTCCTCTCCCAAGGCCTGGGTCTGCTTGCTGGCAGCCTGTGCCGGCAGCGCAGCTGAAGCAATGCTGTCTGTGCTCACTCCTGATTAACGCAGTCTTATGACTCACAACAAGTTAATGACTTTAGCCCAGGGAGTTACAGTGGTGGTAAATGTATTGTCCTTGTTCTGAACAGCACAGCGCAAACATCAGAGTGGGAAGTTGGGCTCTATGCTAGGGGTATCTGTGCTGTTGAAGTGTACAACTTGCCTGTGGTTCAGTAACTCAGAGCTGCCTACCATTAACAAAATAAAACAAAGTTAACAGATATGGAAATGTGCCTGGAGTATGGGCTGGTGAGATGGTGATATTAAGCTAGGCAATGATCACAAAATATCTTGTTCGGTTTCATAGGAAATTATATATTTTATGCATTCTACATAAGAAACACCCACTCCATCCTTCACCGTCTGTCCTTTTCTACCTAGGGAGCGCATGGAATTATTGGAAGAAGCCAGGAAGATGGAAATGGCAAAGTTTCGCTACATCCTTCCTGTTTATGGCATCTGTAAAGAGCCAGTTGGCTTGGTTATGGAATACATGGAAACAGGATCTCTGGAAAAGCTCCTGGCTTCCGAACCTCTGCCCTGGGAATTGCGCTTCCGTATCATCCATGAGACAGCTGTGGGGATGAACTTCTTGCACTGCATGTCCCCTCCGCTGCTCCACCTGGACCTCAAGCCTGCGAATATCCTGCTTGATGCCCACTACCATGTCAAGGTATGCACTGGGCACTCTGTGCCAGGGACCCACCTTTTGATGTTCCTGCGTGGCTCCTGCTTAACTCAAACGCCTGAGAGAAATCAGCAGCACTCCTTTTGAATTAGAAAAATACCTACTAACTCAACAACTCCAGTCCCCAAAGTTATCTACCTGATTTATGCACCATTTTGGTACATAAATAGAGGTAGACTTAAGGAGTTTGTGAGAACTCTCATGAAGTTTTATAGGAGGTTGCTAGTGTAGTGAACTCTCATTTTGAGACCTAATTGGTCTTGCTATAAATTTTCTTACAGTAGGGTCATGACATCTGGCAGATTAGAACAGAAAAAAAAAAAGCAGTGTGAACCTCTCAATCAGCTATGCTGCTTCTATAGCTCCCAGTGGTGACTTTGTTCAGCCTAGATCCTCCTGGGTTTGTATGCTCCACTAAATACTCAAATCTCATTTGCACCACGAGTCCAGAGAAGCCTTCCCAGAGGCAACTTATTTTCTTCTTTTATTTGGTCAGAACATATGCAATGAAAAATTATCTCTGTCCTGGCCTTATATACATATCAGAGGTCACTTAAGGGAATATTTGTGGCTGTATCAGCGTGAAATTCTCTTTGTTATCTATTTCCAGAGTAAGCTAGCGAACTTGTTGGCCTTCTCTCTTGGAGAGTCTATTTTGACAGCTGGACTAAGCAGCTTGTGCTTGCTTTCTCATCCTTCTTTTTGGAGAGGAAGGAGATAGAAATACATATTTTTCCTGATTTTCTTTTTTTATATTTCTCCAAATCAGTGGTCAAACTCTTCAACCTTAGAACTACAGAATTAATCATGCTGGCTTGCTGATAAAACTCAGTACAAGAAGTCATAGTTTTTTTTATCAGTGCCATCATCTCTCTGCTCCCTGTTTTCCTGTCCCATTCAAACTGGTGAAATGGCTTTGGTATTTCTGTAACATACTAAAATTAAAGCTTTTGTTATATGAAAACATCTCTCCAGATGTCATGAGAGGGTTCGAGCTGTAAGAGGTGTGTGCCTCTCATGAAGTCACACCTGTGACAGTCTCAGCTTTTTTATTAGACCTCTTAGTGTTTTATTTCTTAGAAGGGTTTACTTTGTGATATAGGCAAACACCTACGTGTGGTTCATGCTGTTATGACCAGAACACCAGGATCTGAACTGTTGCAAGTATATTCTCACGCATTGGTGGCGAGAGGCCTTTGCTAATTATTTATTTACCTAAAGTTTATGCTTGCTTGCATAACTTCTTAAATTCCTAACTCTTGACTCATCCATGAGCCAAGATATGAAGGCTGTATTTTTCTCACTGCTTCAGGAGGTTGAAATGCTGCCTGATATTCTGCCCGCTGTGTAGCCTGTGTCTGGGTGGTGATGCAATACAAGGGGGCAAAGTGCAGAATGTACAAAAAACACAGTGTTTCTGGTAAGGTTGTTGCTGACATCTGTAAACTGTTGCTCCTTGCTGTGTGTATGAAACACATGAAGGTCTTTGGATCCTTTCCATTAAGTCCAGAAAAGAATGGTTTAATCAAAACCTTTTTCCAGCCAGCAGTCTTTTACGCCTGCAGGCATCTTGGAAATCTCGCCAAGCAGCAAAGCAGACATAGGAACCTATATGCAAAATAAGAGATATACCTATTTTGTGAGGCGCCTCCACTTTAAAACTGTGGCCCCAAACCTTCTTTTTGTGTGATGTGAAACTTTTAATTAAATTTCAGACCCTGCAGCTTGATTTAATGTGCATTTTCTTGCTGGAGGGCTAATGGAGCTGATGATTGAAGTGTTTTTACTTTTTAAATGTTAGCATTAATTTAGTAGGTGACCTGTCCCAAACAGAATCCTAAGGTGAGTGAAGAGAAGTTGCAGACTGCAAAAGAGGAGTTGGGAGGTAGGGACAACTTTTATAAACTGTTTGCCCTTGAGCCAGGAAACAGACAGTCTTCCAGTGGAGCACATTAGAAATGCTTCTGTGGCCTATTGCTAGTTAAATGGAAACACCCTTCTTTTACAAGCACAATGCTTACTGTAAAAACTCCAAGTGAGGATGATGACTAATGCAGTAGTGTTGTACAGAACTTATCATCAAGTGGGTGCTTCCATATCATAAAGACATCTCCTGCATGTTACATAAGCATGTGCTCAATTTTGTTCTTGTGAGGATAATTAAGAAGAAGGGATTAGCCTGAGCACTGGGCAGAGATATAGATAGACAGATATTAACCTTTTCAATGGAATGTTGGGAGATTCCTAGGTGATTTTAAATATATGTATATAATATGTACAATGCAATGTAAGGCTTCACTGTATTTTGAAGGATGGATGCATGCACCCATACATGCCTCTTCTCTTGCTGGTGGTGGTGGAGCTTTGTACTGACAGGGCCCTCAGCAGGGAGCTCCATTCCCTGCCGTGTCCTGCTCCATCTTGGTTGCCTTAAACAGTGTGGTTTCCTTGGGAGAATTATTCCATACCCAGGCAAGCTTTTTTTTCCTTAATGTCAACCTATTAATTCTATTTGTACCAACAAGATCCTTCTTGCCCCTTTACCCAGTGTTCCATATAGGCAGCTTTCCAGTACTTACTGGCTGGCTGACATCTATTTTTCGCTTGACTGGACCACATATTATGAGCTGCTTCTTCAGCTCTCCTGCACTCTGTAAGCACTCTGGATGTCTCCCCTGAGCTCCCTGCGACTTGGCAAGCGCTTGCAAGGAGCTGGTGCTGGGCAAGCAATGCCACATGCCAGAATTACCCTTGCCAGCTGTTAGTTTGCTGGTTCCCTGCTCTGATCTGATCCCTCTTGAGGTCCCTCATTAGGAGAACGCACCCCCCTTTCTCATGCAGTATTCTCATACTCTGGCTTGTTGACATCTATCATACCCACGTTCCATCTTTTGCTATGTCCTAGATTTCTTGTCTTCAATATCTCATGGTTAAGAGTGTTACTTTTTGTTAAGGTATTTAAAATGAAGTCAACCTGCAACTTGAAATTTTTGGGCAAAAGCCATAATTGTAAGTTTTTGTTTCTCGTATTATCCAGCCTGGTTTTGGCTCATCATGTCATATATATGTGTATATATACACACATGTGCCTGCATATATGCGTGGGTACACACACACACACACAGGCAAATCCCAGCAGTTATTTTTTATCTCACAGATTTTGTTTTTGAAGATCTTGAAGCAGGATGAGCTGGTCTGAGCTGTGCACTGCTTTAAACTACTTGAAGTTGCTTTTATCCCTTCCTCCTCCGTGTTTCAGTTTAAACCAGTGTGAAAAGTGAAGTTTGCTGCTGTGCTGGATATAGTTGGCTGCTGTAGTCTTCACTTTTATTTGCTTCAGCTGAAGAAGAGGTTGCAGAATTTCGGAGTATGGAGTTAGAAGCCTACTCAGAGATAAATTTGTTTATGAGAAAGCTTAATGTAGGTTGTTACCTGTAGGTCAAAGTAATACCCGGAGGCCAGACTGGTAAAGAGCTGTTATCTGTTTATTACACTAGCTGATATAGTTAACATAGCCACTTTTTTTTTTTATTAGCTGCAAATGCTCTCCTGTTGTTAGAAATAAGAACAGACTTTTTTGTGTGTGTGTCCTTTTCCCTGTTTCCCATGCTCCTGATCACTCCTGCTGGGCAGTTGTTACATAGCTTTTTAATTCCAACAAAGCAAGATCACTTTCATCTTGATCGGTTCTCTAACTGATCTAATTGTGGTGGCACTGGGGAGAGAACAAGACCATCCCTGTTACAGAAATGCAGATTTATGATGGATTAAAATGAATGTTTGACTGCTGCTTTGGTTTCTGCTGCTTCCAAAGAAAGTGTTAGAAGCATCACACCTGAAACGGGTTTTGAGAAGCTAAGTTTTTAGGGCAGGTTGGAAAAGGACGGAAATTCAATTTGTTCAGAAATACTTCTTTTAGTAGCAAACCAAAGTGTGTTCATGAACCTTGAAGTAAAGCAATATATTTGAAGCACAGGTTCTGGTTGTTTCCATATTTGAAATTAATGTTTAATCCTAACTTTTAGTAGTCCAAATCTGTGAGCCATGTAAGTCTCTTAAAAATTTCTAGCATTTCAGAAAGAACAAAATTGAAACAACAGTCTTTCCTTCCTGCTCCCAGAAAAACAGAAAAGACCACTCAACACCAAAAACCCCATAGAAAAATATGGTGGCGTTCTCAATATCCAAGTGCACAGAGACTTTGGGCAGAGACAAATATAAGATGTCAGCAGTGATTAAAAATTAATCTCATAGCATTGTTACCTATTTGATGAAGAAAACCTTTTGGTGAGCTCTGTTCCTGAGTCCATTGCAGTGGGTTCTTGAGTCTTACTTGCAGAAAAGTAACATGCAACGAACTTGAATGGAAACATCGACAGATGACAGAAGCAGAGAAGGGCCTGTGTGCACAGTTACTTAAAACAAGCAAAACTGGGAAAAAAAAAAAAAAAGAAGAAAAAAAAAGTTCTCCAGATCTTGGACTCTATCAGTAAAATAAGCGTTGCTGGGAAGTGGGCAGGAAAGCATGTGCAGCTCCCCTCCCCACTTTCTACTCGTGTTTGTTCTCATGCAGACCTTTAAAGCGCAGAGACTAAGTGAGCTGTCTGAACACGAACAATCCCACTGTCTGCGTGGGCTTTGGCCAATGCTTTTTCTCTTCTTTCTACCTCTTTGCCACGTGTTTTGCATGAAACAGTCTGTCGCCTCCATGTCTCCTCTTAACTCTGCTGATATTACATATGCTTTTGAAGCATAGTAGGACCCACTTGAAATAACTGATGTGAGGAGTGATATTGTGGGATCTGTCAGATTGTGGGGCAGGGCAGATCCTGGGGTGGGCTGCAAGGGCTGGCTGGGATGTGGAGGAAAAGGTGGGGAGAGGTTCTCCACTTTCACTACCTTGGAGGAAGGAGTGGGGAAACGTTCTCCACTTTCACTAGCAAAGGTTCTTTGTATTGCAGAACTAGGTACTTGGCAAGCAATTTAAAGGCAAAATAGGTAAGTTAAATGACTGTATCTTCCACCCACTGCACAGTTCCCACTGATGTTTAAAGAAACCGCAGGACAAAATACACCATGCAGCTTGGAAAATTTACCCTAAAGGAACTACTGAAAGCCACAAACGCTGTCTGCAGAATCTTATGATTCTGTCACAGCCTGGAAGATAACGATTCTTCAATTTCCAGTGCTTTTTGCAGAATTTGTTACGATTTAAACTCTGCCCTACAGAGGGATTTCCTAATAATAGGTATAAAACCTAGTCATTCACAGTATATAGTGGCAAGTTCACAAGGTAAGGTTCTTCCTTGCCTGAGAGGGGGGGTATAAGATGTTCCTTAGCTGTCTATTGGTTTATAGGCTGAGACTGAGACCTTTTCTCTCTATACACCTTTGCTATCTAGTGTGCTTAGCCTCCTGTCTTAGCCCCTAGCCTTAGATTAACATATCATAGGTGGTGGCTCTTTATGCAGGAGTGTCATTGTGCTGCCTGTATTCAACTATATTTCTTAACTTACACAGTAGGAAACCTGGTACTGTTTAGACAAAGAGGAAGGTGTATTACTTTAATTATGCCTACATGCTATATAGATTTCTTGAGGTGTATACAAGCCTCTGCTTCACATTAATCAAAGGATAGCAGTGCTTCGCCAAGTTGGATCTGTTCAGACTTGCAACAGTCTGTTCATTTATTAACCTGACACCACTGGCTTGTGTGATGTTTGGGTTGTGCTTTTGTTCTTCTGTGGAGCATTAAGTGCCCCAAACTCATGCAGCACTTCCTGCAGCTCTTTCCAGGGTAAGCTGGCTTGGAAACCTGGGCTTCTTGACTACTAATTGCTCTGTTGGACTCCAGTGCTTGTCTTGCTCAGGAGGCCAGCAATCTCCCTCTGAGAATGTAGCCCTACAAGCAGGAGAAACTATTCCTCCAGATGGCTTTGATTTTTCCCCTTATCCGCCCCCTTCTTTTTTTTCTTCTCATGTAATTCTCACATTACCCTGCAGATTTAAGATGCAGACGGACAACAGGTTGGCTATACCTGTGTGCTAGGGTACAGGACCTTCTACAGCTCCTAAGAAGGCTTCTCTAGAGATCTTTGTCTCTGGAAGAAGTTCTTCCTGAAGCTCTGTGGTTTGCTTTGTTTGTTTTATGGCAAAAGGAGATTCTTAACATTCGAAGACTGGCTGTGTAGCCTGCCTGTTTTTCAGGAGACTGAAGCTGGCAGCAGTTTTCTCCTTTTCCAGTAATGGTTTCATGTTATGAGCTTTATGGTATCTTTAGACAGAAGCTACTGAAAGTGTTAAGTTAGAGCCTGTTTGGAAAAAAAAACCTAACTTTTTGTTTTAGTTATGCTTGTTGTTTTGAGGGAGAGTTTACTCAAGGGAGAAGCTGTGAAGATCAAAAGGGTGCTAGGGTAGTGAGTCATTGAAAAAACTGAGTATTTATTATAAGTCTGTTGTGAGGAGGAAATCTTATTTAATATATAGACAAAAATTAGTCAGCTGAGTAGTCCAAAAAGGCTTAACTTTGCTTGAAATTTCCATGCAGCGTAATAGACGTTTTTGACCGATGGGAAATAAGTAAGACAAAGGAAATTCCTTGCCTATCTGTTCACTTGATGATTGGTATGCCTTTGAGAGCAAATGAATGCATATTTGTTTGACACTTCAAATTAACGTGGAGGTGTGTTTTCCTTTTTATAAACTTGCTGTCACTTGTCTTGTTCATTTCAGCTGTGTTCACTGCGTCACTGCACCGACTTGCCATATCTACTAGTTACCAAAAAGAATTCCCTATGTGGGTTTTTGGTGTGTGTGTGTGTGTTTTGTTTGAGTTTTTTTAACACTTGGTTCCTCTGGTGTTTGGCTTAGTCCTTGTTGGCATGATCAGTGTAACAGCGATATCTGAAAGAGCAATTGTCTTGCATTCATTGGAGAGCTCATGGTCTGAAAACAGGTTCTCAGAGTACTTAAACATAGCGTGCAACGTGAGGTTACACAGGGAAAGGGGTGGCAGGACCAATAATTATATTAGAGTAGTTTGCACTAGCTAAACTTGGCAGTTTTAAATTACAATAAATTGTCTTGACTGTTTGTTGTGTTTGCAATGTAATGGGCTAACATGCTGCTGCCTGCAAAAAAATACTTGCTTTTTTTTTCTTTTTTAACTTAGCCATAAAGAAAAGCATACTGTAATGTAATGCTTCGAGAGAGAGATGTTTTCTTAGCTTAGTATTTCTCAATGGCAGCTTGATATTTTTTTGGATCATCCTGTTACATCTACTGTTCTTTGCAGAAATTTTCATGTTAGTGCCTCCAAAATCTAATGGCAGCATGCACTTCTCTTCCCCCCTTCCTCCTCCACTTTTTTGCAGATTTCTGACTTTGGACTTGCAAAGTGCAACGGCTTATCCCATTCCCATGACATCAGTATGGATGGCTTATGTGGAACAATTGCTTACCTTCCTCCAGAGCGGATCAAAGAGAAAAACAGATGTTTTGACACCAAACATGATGTGTACAGGTCAGTTATCTAAGAAAACACTTACAGTCACTATAAGTAACACTGCAAAATGAGCCCTCTTTTTCTGGTTATAAAAGCTAATTTTGTATGAAACCCCTAAATCTACTTTGAGCCTCGTCTTGCAGAGGCTTAAATTTGCTTTGCTGTTTTCTGATCTTTATAGGATAGAGGCTTTTTAGCAAACCGCAGGTGATTGTGCATCTTGTGAGTTATCATTCCAAGTAACGCTTATTTATTAGCAGCTTACATGGGAGGCACTCTGCCCACCTTTAATTTCCCCATCAAAAGGTACATCCTGACCTACTTTTTGAGTCAGACAAAATTCTCAGTTATCTTCAGGTGATTTAATCACTAGGCCTTTGGTTCTTCTTTCATAGCAAAGTTATTAGGAAAGGGAAATCATAGCTGTAGATTAAAAGATATGCCATATTCTAAATGGAGTGTATTTTTTTTTTAAGTCATCTTGCAAGGTAGAAGTATTAAATCAAATCCATGGTAAAGCTTCATTGCTGTCTGATTTTGTCAGTGTTGGTGTGGAGTAGTTTGTAAATGTTACCAAGAACTCGGCAGCCTCCAGCAAGTCTCTCTGTTTGGTGCCTCAGGTTCCTCCCTGCAAAAACTAGAATTTCAAATCATGGCTCTTGGCTGCCTCTTGCTGTGTGTGTACATCAGCTGAATTGGATGCAGAAGTGAAGAACAGGGAAAGGGAACTTAGGAAAATAAATTATACTTCTGTGAGGTTTTGGCTTTTTTATTGTTGGTTTTCTTTGTTTTTTAAAGTTTTCCTAGAAGTAATTTTTTTTTTCATTTATTTGTAGCTTTGCTATTGTGGTTTGGGGAGTTCTTACACAGAAGAAGCCTTTTGCAGGTAAGTTTGATATATAGTAGGTCGTGTTGGAATTTTTGTCCTTCCTCCCATTGATATGGACGCATCTTGCCCCACCAGCCCCAGATTACATGCATGTCCTCCAAATTCCTTTAATCTTGTGTGGTAGACACTTCTAAGCTTTCAAATTCTGATCACAAATGTAAGTCCTCTTTTGTCCCACATCATAAAAGCAGAACCCATGTTGCTATGGGGTGGGGGCTAGTCTGTGCCTTTTTGCTTCTGCTGGAGTCTGCTGTACAGATCCAGATTAGCGTGTGGCTTGTGCAGACTTCTGATGTGTTTGCAGCCAATGAGGACCAGTGCAGAGCAACGCCAGCTGGCAGGCAACTGTGCTGTTTTCAGCAACAGCTTCCCTGTAGAGACGTTCTGTAGTTTATTTGTAGATTGTGGGTAAAGATTTGTTCTTAAAAAAAAAAAAAAAAGAAAAGAAAACACAAAACAAAACAACTGTGAGAATAAACCTTGTTCCACCCCACAGTAAATATACTAATCAACAGACAGCTATTTATTCTCTATGACTTTTCCTGTGCGTATGACTAGCCTGTGTAGAGCGAACATGTGTGAACAGGTTCCAGTCTACTATTAATACCTCTTCGAGTGAGACGGCCCACTTAGCCCAATGGTTGAATTCAGAGTCAAGAGCCACTTGATTGTGCTCTTCCTTCACCTTTATGAAGAGTTCAGGTACCTGGTTTAAATAAAAGCTGTGGTTCAGTTTTACAGCAGATACGGAAGTCCAAAGAGAGGTAGCAAAGAAACGTTTGAGCTTTTTTCCTTTGGTTTTGTGTCTTTTAAGGGTAGAAAAAGAGATCACAGTTGCGCTCTGACAATTGGTTTTAACTGGTACATGGGAAGTAGGTGTTACGCCATTGACAAACGTGGTATGGGAAAATAAGACCAATTTCTTTCTCCATGTTCATAAAAGAAAGCACACTAAATCTACAAAAAATATGCATGAAAACAGATTTTCAGCCTAATACACTGTTAATAATCTTAGACAAAATCAAAATTGTTCATTTTGCTGGGATATTTTAATTTGTGTGTTTTTTCTTTACAGAAGAAAACAACATTTTACATATTATGGTAAAAGTAGTTAAAGGCCACCGCCCAGAGCTACCTGCTGTTTCCAAATCCAGACCTCATTCGTGTAATAACTTGATCAAACTGATGCAAAAATGTTGGCAAGATGATCCTGGTGAACGGCCAACATTTCAAGGTAAGATTTCCACGTAACTTGGCTGCCCATTTATTCTTTTATGAGTCACATTATTGCTCAGGACTCTGCTAATCCCTGGGGTAAATGCTGTGAACCTCTGTGACAGAATAAATAGAGCACATTGTAAGGTAAAGGCAATGATGGAGGCCACTTATTCACTTGTGGCGGAAGGAATTATCTGGGGACAAGTCTGACCATGACAGTGTTATGTAAACATGTAAGGAATAAGACCTGTACTGAACCAGTTGATCCCTTTAGCCAGAACTTAGATTTGTTTCTGATTGTGTGTATCGGGGCATATGCCAAACTGGAGCTGGTGTGGTTTTCACCATACCAAAGCATTGAAGGCCCCGTCTCTTGATATTTAGAGTTGTATGCTGAGAAACTGGAGGTTTTACTGTCAATTTTATGCCAGTAAAAGGCAATTCTGGTAAAAGGCTTGAATTCACCCAAAGCATCTGTTATGAATTTAAATGTGCAGAAGGATCTAGCAAGTGGTATCTCCAAGTAGCTTCATGTAGCATTAGTGGGAGAGATTTGCCTCTTCCCTCTTTTCCTGCCCAAACAAGGTATGGGGACTGTGAGAGAAGAAGGATCCCATCTTTTTAAAAACATATGTCTAAATCTGCCAGCAGCAGACTGGTTCCCATTTCACAATCCTGCAGTGTAGCCACCATTAACACGAGTCTAGTCTGAATGTCAGCCCTATGCACGCTTTGCTTAGCCACATACTTGTACCTACTGATGAGGTGCTACATGGAATAGTCAAAATTGGAGTCTTTTTCCCACAGTATCTCAAAGCTGTTAAGCTCTTATGATAGAGGAGGGCAGCAGGACACCTCAGAAGAGTCTCCTGTTAAAAACAAAACCCCACTCTCTTGCTTTCTTCAAAGAAATCACTTCAGAAACAGAAGCCCTTTGTGAAAAACCAGAAGATGAAACTAAAGAAATGATAACTCGGGACTTGGACACCAAGAGTTCCCCGGAGCAGCAGTCTGAGGTATTTTCCTTTTCCACCTTATATTCACGTGCACCAGGTTTTGAGAGGAACAAGTTCCTCTGTGACCTTTAACTTCCCAAGAAACCTTTTTGCTGCTTTTGAGCACCTTCTTCCCTGGTAGATATTGGGTCTTCAAAGGACTGGAATGCAAAAGTGACAGCAGATGTATAGATATACTCAGGGAAACCTAGCATGGGCCTTAGACTGTTGAGGGAAGGCAGGACAGTTAGGAAATAAAGGCTGGAATTATGTTGGTGTGACTGATCTTAAAAAGCACTGTAGACAGAAGAGCCATGTAGCTTTAGTGGCTGTGTAAATACTGTCGAAACCTGCTCTCCTGCATCTGAAAACGCAGGAGACTGGAAATTTTCAGAAAACTTATTCATAGGTTTCATTTAATAAGAACATTCTTATAGGTTGCCTGGTAACGAACAAACTTACTCTTCTTCCTGCAGGGCCTCATTCTTAGGGGTTTTTTTACTGACCATTCTAAAATGCTTGTGTGCTTCTCTTGAAGGAAAAGTCTGTGTTATCCCCGCCAAAACAGGAGCCTGCACTACCATCAGTTAAGGATTACAGTCTCTCAGAGTTGTTGTCCCAGCTGGATTCAGGGATCTCACAGACTATGGAAGGCCCTGAGGATCTCAGTCGCAGTTCTTCTGAGTCCAAACTTGCTGCCAGTGACAAGCGGCTTTCAGGAGTTTCATCTGTAGATTCAGCTTTTTCATCCAGAGGCTCTCTTTCCCTTTCCTTTGAGAGGGAGAGTTCAGGTAATGCTTTGGTTTTTCTTTTTGTTTGGTGGGGTTTTTTGTTATTGGATTGTGGTTTTATGTAGTTGTTTGGACTGGAGTATGGGACTGCGTGTGTTGGAGAGTGGTCATATAAAGAAAAACATTCTGGAAATCACTGTTAGCTTTGCTTTCTCTTGTCGTCAGTACTACAGATTTGTTTACTACAGCTAGTTATTTAAAAAAATAAAAAAGTGGTGGTTCCCAAATGTGATCTAGTGAGGAATAATAAATCACTTTTACTTTTGAAAAGAAATGACCTGAATTCCCATCAAAGCAATTACAGAATCAATAATGTAAAGGTTGGTTGGAAGGGAGGTCACCTAGTCCAGTATCTTGCTCAAAGCAGGACTAATGCCAATGACCAGTCAGGTCAACTGAGTTTGTGGCTTTTTCAGTTATATTAAGCCCAAGTCTGAGCACCATTTTAATCTATTTTTTTGTAAATTACTCAAGTCACTTTCTGAGTAGCCTCCATGTAATAAAGACCTCCCCTGCTGTGCATACACCCCTCCCTTTTCAGTCCAGTGCTGCAAAAATAGGCATCTGTTTTCCAGTTAGGCAAACAATGATTAGTTCAGGGAGGACAGAAACAGCATCCTTTGTTCTTCATTTCACAGGGAAGGGAATAAGTGCAAGTGGGGCTCCAAATCTGACCTGAAATTTTGTGGAAACTACTGCAGGATGGGGAGGAGTGTGAGGATGCATGTGGATTTCCTCACAGTCAAGTCATTGCTGAGGGTACCAGATAGGTTAGCCATGGACAAGTAAGGTTTGACAGGTGTCAGAATTGTGATGGTGTCTTTTTCCATCTAGATATCGGTACTACAGACATACAGAAGAGGAAATTAACAGAGGCCATTTTATCTGGAGATACTAGCAAGCTGATGAAGATCCTCCAGCCTCAGGATGTTGATATTGTTTTAGATGGGAACTCCAGTCTTTTGCACTTGGCTGTTGAGGCTGGTCAAGAAGAATGTGTCAAATGGCTCCTCCTGTACAATGCTAACCCTAACCTCACCAACAAGAAAGGATCCACCCCACTTCACATAGCCATTGAGAAGAAATTTAAAAGCATTGTGGAGCTGATTATGGCAAGGAAAATCAATGTTAATGCTAAAGATGAGGATCAGTGGACCGCTCTTCATTTTGCTGCCCAAAATGGGGATGATTTCAGCACCAAAATGCTGCTTGATAAGAATGCATCTGTAAACGAGGTAGATTTTGAAGGCAGAGCTCCCATCCACATAGCCTGTCAGTATGGCCAAGAGAATATTGTGCGGATCCTGCTGAGAAGAGGCGTTAATGTGAACATCAAAGGAAAGGATGACTGGGTGCCACTGCATTATGCTGCCTGGCAAGGTCATCTCCCTATTGTAAAGCTTCTGGCCAAACAGCGGGGCGCGAATGTGAATGTGCAGACCGTGGATGGAAGAACCTCGCTACACTTGGCTGCTCAACGAGGACACTATCGCGTCGCTCGCCTTCTCATCGATCTGGAGTCAGATGTCAACATACAGAATGCGCTCTTGCAGACTGCTCTCCACATAGCTGCTGAAACCGGCCACACGAGCACATCGAGGCTGCTCCTTAAACATGGTGCAGACATTGAGGCAGCAACAGCAGAAGGGTACACAGCTCTGCACTTGTCTTCTCGCAGCGGCCATCTAGCAACAACAAAGTTGCTAATCGATGAAGGGGCAAGTGTTCTAGCCAGAGGACCTTTAAATAGGACAGCATTACATCTTGCTGCAGAAAACGGGCACTCTGAAGTAGTAGAAGAACTTGTTAGTTTAGAAAATGTCAAAGTTTCTGACAGCGAAGGTTTGACAGCGCTTCATTTAGCTGCACGAGGAGGGCATACAAAAACAGTTGAGGTTCTTCTGAAGCATGGGGCATACACAGACACGCAAAGATCCACATGTCAGGCCTTGCTACAGCTTGCTCCAAGCAGCAATAGCTCAGTTACTATGTTAAGTGAGACTTAAGCCAAAGATACAGAACTTGCTTCCTTTCCGCCTGGTGAGACGGCTGCTGGAGATTGAGTCATAAGGGCCTTCTCCAGTCGTGCGGGGATCTATTCATCAGGAGTGTCAGCTGTTGGACTGAAGGGTGCGATAAGCAGAAGTGACTTGTGTTTGAGTGTGCAAGTAAGACCTTCCATAGACTAAGGATGGTTGTAAGGCTAAGAGCTGGAGTCTGCCATGCCACAGTCTGTATCAGTCATTCTCCATCTGCCTGCCCTCTCTGTATATTGACATTCTCCTCCCAAGGATGTTGTGAGAGAAGCATGCAATGTGTGGGTTCCCCCTGCTTTTTTTTAATGTGCCAAACTAATCAAGAACTAACATTCTGCTTTTTTGTTTTCCTCAAGAAAAAAGTGTAGATTGCAGTGATTTATATTTTGGGCCGAAAGCCTTCAGCGTAAAATAAACGCAATACAATTCTGCTTGAGATTAATGCAAGAGAGGATGAAAGGGCTATTTAAGACATAGTTAATCACTTTTCAGTGTCAAAAAGTACTCTGTTTACTGGAGACATTGATTACAGTTTTCTATGTACTCAATTTATGAGGCAGACTTATTAACAAGGCAGGATCCCAAAAACACATGAGCAGAGGTAAAAGCTTAACACTGGCATCTTCATACATGGTACCACCTTATGTGTGTTCTGAGATCAATAAGCTGAACTGGGTGCTTAGTGGCTTGTCAAATGAAAAAGTCAAAAGCCAAAATTCATACTGGACTATAACTAGATGGTATATTCTAACAGCATTATACCAATTTGCAAAACTGTGTTTGGACTTGATGACTAGACTAATATACTGTGTATATAATATTTCTACCTGTTGTATGCTTTTTTCTACTGAAGAAAATAGATTGCTTAGAGTGGGTATGTTTTAATACACCTTTTAATTTCACATGTTTCAAAGTTCAAATGTGATCTGTTATTAATAAAAGATTGTGTTACATATCTGTCTGTACTTTTTAGTTGTTAAAGCAACTGAAAACCCACTGACGAGCAGCAGCGCACGACACAATTGTAATGTCTTTTATGATATTGAAGCCTGATCTGTTGACATGCAAGGGTGTCCTCAGTTTTACATTCTCCTTAGCTTTTATACAGGAAGTAAAGATCTTGAATGAATTGGAGGTGTTATTTAGAGAATGAATTTATAGAATAAATCCCCACATAGCCTAGCCTTTGTGTGTAACAAGTTGCTGTACAACTGGGGCTATGTTCCTCTTATTCTCTAGCTGCCCAGGGAGTTTAGTTTTCCTCCGTATCCTGAAGGCAAGTCAAATGCCTTTGCCTTTTCCCTGTTGACTAGTGGGCAGCTGCCTAGACAGGTATCTTGCCTCTCCTTGGTGGTGTGTTCCCACTCTGCATGCCCCAGCACCAGCAGCAGTGTCATGCTTTGCTCCCACCTCCCCTGGCAGGAAAACTGCTCCTGCTCAAGACCCTTTTTGCAGGTACCTGATGGCAGGGATATGAATGCCAGTGCTACCTCAGGATGTAATCTTATGAGTAAAAGTGCCACTCTTGGAATCTAGCCCCATTAAAGTCAATACTTTCTTAAAAACAAAAAAATCAGACTCCTGTCATTGGGGATGGTAGTGGATGAAGGTGATAAAAAAAGGAAAGAAGCTTGCAGAGGGGACAGAGTTCCTGTTGTAGTTTAATAGGGTTCCTGGCTCCAAGTAGGTACACCTCTTACATAGCTGTGTGGAACTTCTCTAGTTCAGTTTCTTGAATTTCCAGACACTTCACTGACTGCCTAGTGAAACTGTATTAAAAGATAAATGGTAAAGCCATGCTTATCCCAAAATATGGAGGTTACAAAGCAATATACGTTTTACCAGAGCATGAAAGTCACAGCAAGCTTCCTAAAGGTCCTAACAATGAAACTTCTCAATAAACAAAACTGTCATTTTCTTACTGCTTCCTTCAACTTCTTTTGAGACCAAAAAGGTCGTCAAGTTTCATTAAGCTGTACTTAATCAGTCTCTCTTCATAGCAAATTCAATCACAGACCACTTAGTCTCTCAAGTCTTCTGCCCCTGTGATTAAACATTTGGCCTAGCCTAGCACACAACATACCCTTCTATTTCAAAGTCTTCCAAACACTGAGCTCTGAGATACTTTTAATTCCAGTGGCATTTGCATGAACTGTAAAAGAGCTGTAAGACCAGGTAACAGCTGTCTTGTGCCTTCTAACTGGGGAGACATGTCAGCTGAGGAAGGGGAAAGTACACTTATAAAATTATTTTAAAACAGCTCAAGCACTGCTTCACCAGTAAATTCATTCAGTGCCTAATAATAATGGCACATTAGCTTCTAATTAAACATTAGGCCACAGTGATGAGTCCTTATTTTCCATGTAGTCTTTCACAATAACATAGAAGGCGACACAACTGGCACTGGGGGGAAAAAAAAAAACCAAAAAACAAACAACAACTCAAAAATGACAAAGGGATTGCATGATATTCTGCCAGTAGTGGAGTGGGTATTTGTCCCTGTGAACCAGCCTTTCTTGAGGGCAGGAGGGGGTGAATGAGGGTTGCTAATTTAGTACTAATGCAACAATTATGAATTACTGTTCTGTAAAGGTCTCCTGCAGGTCATTTTCCTGGTCAGCTGCATGCTGCTGAAGTCCCATCTAGTCTGCTACTTTGAAGCTTACAGGCATTTCTTTGCCTCTTGCCAATCTTAGCCATGTTCTTTTAAAAAATACCTGAAAAGTATATAGAACAAGCTAATGGCAATATCACGCTTTGTTGCTACTTCCCTAAAAAAAACCCCAAACCCTCACCTCTAACAAAAGAAAAAAGAAATCCCCAGACTCTACCATAAGTGGCACACTCAGTATAATTTGACTTCTTTTCCTTAGCTGAGTTGGAAGGTTGAACTCAACTACCCCAAGTTTGAAAGGAAACTTGTTACCCACACTGCTTCCCACCAGCTTCCTTCCCTCGACTTTAGCTCATGCCATGATGGAAACCAAGGCAACAGTGTGAACCAGCTTCTAAGCCACGTGCTCTTCCTTCTCACCAGCCGGCTCCAGCCCACACACAATTCCCTAAAATATGCACAACCCCCTGCACTCTTTGGAACTGAGTGTGAGAAGTGGTGCGAAGGCACGGAGGGCTCCAAGGAGCTGTGCCTTGCTCCGGGTCCCCCGTGCTGCCCTGGGAGAAGAAAGAGTTACAAGATGAACATAAGCTCTGCTTGCTTGCCTCCAAAACTTGGTAGAGTTTGCTTGCAAGATTTCTGTGTACATCATTCACTTGCTTGCTTAGAGCTTCTGACCATGGCCCCAGGTGACTTTTTCAGCCCAAAGAGTAACAAATGTTAGAAAAAAAAGATGCAGCGCAATAGTGTTAGGTATGATGAGCTTAACCTTTCCATCCCTACACGTGATTTTTCTAGCTGGCCTGTATCTGTGGTACTGTAGTCTATGTTTCTGCCAGCAGACGCTGGTGCTGGCTCCGTGTGCGAGAGCCCCAGCTGCAGGGAAGGTGCCTCACACCATCCTCATTCCTTGCTCTTCCATCCCAGCCTCCGGGGGATAACGCAGCCCCTGAAGCGTTACCTGTCTTCGCAAGAGTTTGTTCCCATCACCCGGTAGCTTTATTTACCTGCTACTTAGCACGAGGCACTGCAGTGCCGTGTTTCTACAGGTCTTGAGAAGACTCGACAAGCCTGTGGTTCAAACAGCTAGGCAGTGAAGGGAGAGAATTGCTGGCTGATTGCAAAGAGGCCCGAAGGCAAACCTCAACTCTTTCATTCCTGCCTCCTCTCTTGCACCACCCTGGCTCTACACAACGGGGGTTGTAAGAAAAACAAGGCATGTGGGAGCTGCTCTGCAAGGTCTCCTTTAGCAGAGAGGTCTGGAGGGGAAGATATCTGCTCTCCTCCATGCTCTTTTAACCCCGGGCTCTGTGGTGTAAGGTGCAGACCTGCTCACAGTCCTCCCTGAAAATGCAGAGAAAGCCTTCGGGTGCTGTGGTGCTCTGCAAACCTGCATTACCTCCCTGGCTGCCCCCGAGCCTAGCAGCTGACCAGATCCCGCCACCGCTGCACCTTGAAGTTGGGGAGTCAGGGACCCCAGCTGCCTTTCTCGTTCCCTCCCTATCTCAAATAGGGACGGTTTTCTTCAAATGGTGTTGATTTTGATCTATTTCTTTGAAGGAGACCCACAGAAGAAAGGAAGAGAGTGGTGGGCTTCTTTACATGCCTGTCCCGCAGCCAGGGCTTTGAGGTAGGGTGTCAGGAGCACTCATCCCATCTTGTTTCTCGGCCAAAACCACCTGCACATGCACCCAGGTCTCTGCGTGAAGCCTTCAGCTGCTTTTGCAATTCTAGCTTGGTACGGATTGTGTACGGCACCACTCCACTCCTTCTCTTCTCCCTGCTTCTGGAACGCACTTGAGCCCCGGGGACCGTGGCAAAATGCTGAGCACCAGCACTCCTGCCACCAACCCAAGCAAGGGAGAGGTTCACAAACCAAAGTGAGTGCTGATTAAACACGTAACAGCACAGGAAGCCCTTTCAAGAGGTGAGGCAGCAGCAGGCAGATCCCAACACGCTGGGCTCCTGCAGTTGCTTGGTGGCTGAGCATCACGGACTGCTGGCAGCGTGTTGCAGCATGGCTGTTGCTGGGAAGAACTTGCTCCTGCACCAGGGATGTCCTGAGTTTCGTAGGGAACCACTCAGTTCCCTACGAAGCTCAGGCGTTTGAGCAAAAACAGGGTTTAAAAATCACTGCTGCCACCACCTTATCTACCTTGTGCTTTCAAAAGGCTGTGGGAGAGGCTTCAGGCTTTTCTCTGCAGTTGCGGAGACCATTTGAAAGCTAACAAAGCAACTCAGAATCTTCACAGAAACATCTTGCTCTGTGAGGCTCAAGTAGAAACATGCAGAAGATGGGTACTGCAGCTGTGGCAATGGCAAGGGAAAAGTTGCTCTACGCTCTTCCCTGGAAGAACAGGGAAGGGCTTGTTTGCAGGCGCTGCTCCCTGGGGCAAGTTCTGCCCCATGGGCAGAGAGTAACCCTTTACCGCAGCAGGAATAAGAGCCCACAGGCTGCAGACTCACAACACACAAGAGAGGCAAATTTGCCTGATGAGTGCCCCCAGTATTCATCACCTGATCGGATCAGAGGAAATAAATACTGGCAGAGCCAGTTTTCACAGGAGTTTACACCCTGACTCTGCCTTAACAGGGACCAGGTCCAATACATTTCCTTTTTAATCTATCTAAATATAATTGCTTTTCTTAGCCCACTAACAGGCAAAACATGCCAAGCCCTGTGCTGCCATTACTGATGCCTGCCGTGTGTTTTAAAACCCTTGGTGAAGCTGGCTTTGTCTAAGCATTGTCTTGCTCTTTGCAAAGATGCTTAGGTAGGGGCATCATAGGAGATTAAACAGGCCACAGTCATATTGGACATTGGAAACGTTTATTGCAGAAGCTATATCCAAAAGAATATGTGCAGTGGGGTTTAGACATTTTGCAATATCAAAATCTAGAAGTCTGCACGTGGTGAACATAAAGGCTGATTTCAGCCTAACCTGAAGTCCTCCTGCCAATCTCAGGAACTCACAAAAATCTCCATCTTCCTTTAAAATAAAAAAGTAAATAAATTTAAAATCTAATCAGCAGCAATCCATCCCAGCTTGAAGATTATGTTACATGTTTCAGAAAAGCCTTATTCCCCAGCATCTTCCCACTTAGTCCCAGTTCCTGAGCACAGCAGCATCCCTGTGCTTGGCACAGCTAGAGTACAATTTGTGTAGTACCCTAAGTGGGAGATACTAGGATTTCTCCTCCTGTGGAAACTCCTTGTTTTTTTTCACACAGAGATATGCGAGTCTGCCGCAATTCAGCTTCTCTGCAGGGAGCAGTAGGGAAAAAGAGGAGGAGAAGGAAGCTGCTGCTACAGTGGTAACCATGGTCTGGGAGAGCAGAGCAGCAATGGGCCATTGATCACTGAAGAGTAGCCAGGACTTTCTGTTTCCACTTGATCTAAATCCAGATTTGGATGGTGACTTATTAAGTATAGGTAGTGCTGCTCCATCACTCTCCAAGTCAAAGCACTTTCAGGACCACCCCCGTTCTTCCCTCACACTTTGGGCTCCTGACATATTTCTCAGTGCACCAGTTCCCAGGGAAGAAGTTTGCTTTAGTGCAGCAAACCAGCGCAGACACAGACAAGCTCTTTCACCACAGCTACAACCTGCAGCGTGCATCACCCTCACTTTTACCACGGTAGTGTCTTCCCTTCTGAAGAGATCCCAGCTTTGGGACACTTTCAGAGCAAAAAATCTTTGCATTTGGAAACAAGTGGCTCTGGCATCTTTGGGGAAAGAGAGATGTACAGAATTGCTCCTGGCATCCCTTTCCTGGTGCCACAGCAGCGCCAAGGATGCAGCCCCAGATGTGCTTTCAGCAGAGCATCCATCCCTTTGCCTTCCTCCTCACGGCCTGCCAGGAACTGGGCTGCTCCTCAGCAGCCCTTTGCCCTGAGCAGTGAGCAAATCCTGGCAGTTTGCACAGCATGTGCCGGTGTGCACCACATGACAGGTAACTCCAGCTAATTGCCGCCTGCCTTTCCACTGCAGGAGTCTCCTGCCCAGACGAGGCTGGCTGGGGTTTTCCAGCTGGCTTTCTGGCAGGGAGGCAGCGTTACAGATGCCACTAGACTTTCTCCATTTGTTTCTCCCCATTAGTAACCAAAACAGCTGCTCCAGCCTTAATCCATGGTAAATCCCATCGTTGAAGGCAGCAGTAGTTAACTGTTCTGGCAGCGCATCCAGCAAAGCAAAATGATTAGGTAGTCATCACATCCCATAACCAGACTGTGCCAGTGGGGAAGACAAGGAGTCTCTGATTCTCTTCTCCCTCCCTCTGCACTTTCTTTGGCTATCAATCACTTGCTTCCTTCCTGAAGGTATTAAAACTAAAAAATAAACTGAAAGGCTAACAAATGCAGAGGAACACACAGGCTTCTTCCCATCAGTGGAGATGTGTGCCTGAAGCGGGGAAATCCCACTTCCCCCGCCATTGGGGTGCACGCTGGCAGCCAAAAGGTGAAGTGGGGCTGGTTTGGGGTCAGGCAGAGGGTGCAACTCTCTAGTGATAGCACAGTGAGCCAAGCTCGCCCTCAGAGGAAGACTGTTCTGTTATACGCTGTTCTGGGGGCTATGGCACTGTGCCAGTTCCCTGTCAGAGTCTCTCCAGGCTGGAATGAGTCTAGGAAAAGCTGCTCTGGGGGATGCTGTCATTCCCTTAACAAGAGTAACCCATCTCCAAGGGGTTTTATGCATCTAAGTCCCATTAAAACCAGAGAGATGATGATCTAAGTGACCTGGCCAGTGTTGTACTTGATGCCTGCAGGCATCTGGGATTGCTCCTTCAGATGCCACCTCCTGTGCTCCCTCCTGCCCCATGCAGGGGCCAGGTGAGGGGAATGCACTAGGATACCCTGCAGTATTCCTTCAGCCGACAGCCCTGTGAATGTGTTAAGGCACCCAGGAAAAGCCCCACAGTACTTAAAGGTAGATTTCTTTCTGGGTAAATTTACCAGAACTGTGCTCTTAGTTGTGCCACGAAGAGCCCTTGTGCATGCCAGCAGCATGTGCCCTTTGCAAGCTCATTGGCAGGGTGCTCCCTCAGCCCCTTTGCGCTTTACCCACTGCTCTGAAGCAGACAGTGTCACAGGTTGGCCTGAGCATCACAACAAAGTGGCACAACTTATTGGAGAAAGACCCAACCTGGTGATCAGCCCTGTGGCAAGCACACGGCAACCCTGGCTGCTGCTGCATCCCTGCTGCTGTTTGCGAGCAATTAACAGGGACGTGAGACAGGGTGAGGCTGGGCGAGGTAGGAGGCCAGAGGCAATAAGGATGGGATGTCAAGCTATTTCGGCTTTTTTATGTGGCTCTTTCTTCACTGTGATCACAGGGATGGTTGGGTACCTGTGCATGTGTACCTACCTACACAGGCAGACGCACTTGACTACCTGCACAAGCAGCCTTATATGTGCACACGTGGCTGCTCCCTGCCTGCACACACACAGGCACGTGTCTTTACACACATTTTCATAAATACAACATTAATTTCTTATTTTCATGGTAAAAAGTAGCCACTTTTCAAAGCAGGGAGTTCTCAGACAACCCAACTGGTCCAAGCCACAAGCAGGGTTTTAATTCTTTGTTTTCAGAAACAGACCACAAAAAATAGAAAGGAGATGGCAGTAATGCATCACTGCTTGTGCACTGCTTTGCTAATATAATCCTACTGACCGCTCGGTACCACAGCAGTTTGCAACCCTCTCCCCTCTGCTACTGCATCCCAACTTCATATGGTCTATCAGGACATCCAGATGGCTAAAAGCTGCCTCAGGACATATCCCTTGAGGCTGGCTGCAGGTTTGAGTAAGACACAACACAGCACTGCTGCAACCCTGTAATCCACTCCTGTGACATACTGCTGCTGTCAGACAGAAATCAAATTCCAGCTGCAGAAGAAATAGGAAGAAATATCCACTCGTTTAGCCACGAACACTGGTACATTTGTTCCCATTCAGGTATTCCCAGCCAAGTAAACACCATCTGGATCAGACCAGCATTAATGAAATTCAGTGTTTTGCCTCAGAATTTCCCATGTTAAAAGGTGAAGGAAGAATCAAAACATAATCCTGCTCTAAGCAGCTAGGAAATAAAGAGCTCATAAGGAAAATGCCTTCCACGTCCCAGTCAGACATCACAGTGTTCACATTGCCTATAATATATACTTAAATATTTCCAGATTCCTACACTGTTCTTAAAAGTTATCCTTTTTAAAACAAACATTCCATGGAATCACCGGGTGTCCTGAGTTGGAAGGGACCCATAAGGATCAACAAGTCCAACTCCTGTCCCTGCACAGGGACATCAAAATTCACAGTGTGTTTGAGACCATTATCCAAATTCTTCTTGAATATTGTTAGGCTTGGCACCATGAGTACTTCCCTGAGGAGCCTGTTCCAGCGTCCCATCACCCTCTGAGTTAGGAACCTCTTCCTAACATCCAAACTAAACCTCTCCTGGCACATCTTCCTGCCATTCCCTCAGGTCCTATTTATACAAACATAAATATTTTATGCATATATATATATACATATGTATAAATATCTTATACATATATATATGTATGTGTACATGTATATCTGAAAACCCTTGAAAGCATGTATTTAATCAGTTTAAAGACACGCTGCCTTTGGATTCTGCTTCTGTCTTCTGTTGTGGCAAAGTTGTCTTCTAGCAGCCACATGAGATACAGAATACAAACTCCGTGGTTACTTACTGACAACAGCCCCAAACCCTTCCCATCCTAACAACCCAAAGCCAAACCCAGCAGCAATGACTTGGGTTCAAAATGGTGCATGCGGCTGCTGCTGCTCCTGCATCACCAAAAACTGGAGGAGGTGGAGTAACTTATTTACTTTAGACCTATATCTTTGTGGTTGTGTACTCCTCCCCCTGTTCCCCAGCTGCCTTCTTCAACATATGTTTTAAAAAATGTCTCTGCTGTTGCAGTGATAGCCTCAAGTTGACACTAAAGGGCAGTCTTTGCCCCAGATAGAAGGTATTTACCAAGTATTTCTTACATCCATTGCAGACTTATGCATACACACACAGAGCCAGTGGTCAATCCCAGTACTAGACTCTTCGTACAAGCAGCAATGTATCCTGCCCTTTTGCTGGTTTCCCAAGCTCTGTTTGTATTCCTGGGCTTGCTTCAGGTCCTAAATACGTTCCACACTAACAAAATTTACTGGAAACCAAGATGCAAGGGGCAAAAATTTCCAGTCAAGCAGATCATGGCCCCCAGGAAATCTAGGTTTATTTATCTCAGCTAAAAATGTCCCCTTGTCCCGTCCCAATATCTGGTGTGCTCCATGTTGATCCCTCACTACTCACCACCAGCCATGCAGGGAGGGGCAGCTGCACCCTATCAGCATGCCAGAGGATTATGATCTCCTCGAAGATCTCCTTAATGGTTTTAATTATTTTCCTCAATCAAGTATCGAAGCTCCTCTGTCAATATCAAGTGACAGGAGCAGACCCAGATGGGGACAAAATAGGTTCTTGGACAAGGCTGTCACTGCAAGGGGAGCAGCACCCCAGTACCTTGGCTCCCTGAAAGTTTAATTTCTGGAGAGGTCTGTTTTGGGGAGAGGTGCAGGCCAGCTCTTGCAAGATACTGAGCTTTGGGAGCAGCTCTGCTGCTCCTCTCTAAAGGATGGGAGGTGGGCGAGACAGAGGAGAAAAGTCATTGCTGCTGCTGTTGGACATACCTGCCAGAAGCCCAGAGCCAGCCTCAGTTTTTGGGGTTTCCCCCTGCCTCATGCTTTTAATTGCTTAACAACCTTTCTGAAAAACCAACCCGATCCTCCTATTTTGCCAAAAAGGCTTTTGGCCAACAGCGGTGGAATTAATGTGTCAGTACAAATATGTCTGTTGCCAGCAGAGTTTGGCTGCAGATCTAAGTTGTGACATGGTTAGTATGTAATGAGGTTATTAATATTATATTATGACATACTTAAGATCACCAGGTTTCCACTGAATATGTAATTGTTGAGGAGGAGACAAGAAATAATCCTTCAACTACGCATTAAATTTAGTTCTATTTGATATCCCATTCTTTGTTCAAGCCATTGAAAAAGCCTAGGCCAGGAAGCTATCCTTGTTCCTGACCAGAAATGCTCACATCCAGCTGTGATATTTATCTAACACATAATCAAATAAGAAGTTATGAAGCTCTCCAATGAATGGCTGCTGCAAAACAGAGCCTATTTTGTGCCTAGGTTACATTAGATGGTGTTCTCTTGTCTTAAAAAGTCTGCAAACACTGTCCTTCCTTATCTTGATGTCACTCTTGACTGCAAACTTAACCCAGCAGACCTTAAAGACAGCTCCTAGATGCCTACAGTTGCTTGTCCTTGAAAGCAGCAGGTGCCAGGGCTGCTGCCACCACAGAGTGATCCGGCTGTACCTTCTGGGTATGTAGGTATGCCTACAGCTCCCACGCATGCCAACAGCCCAGCCTCCCCTTCTTAGACCATAGAATCATAGAATTATAGAATGGTTTGGGTTGGAAAGGACCTCAAAGATTATCTAATTCCAATCCCCCTGCAATGGGCAGGGACACGCCCCTTTAGACCAGGCTGCCCAAGGCCCCATCCAACCTGGCACTGAACACCTCCAGGGATGGGGCAGCCACAGCTTCCCTGGGTAACCTGTGCCAGTGCCTCACTGCCCTCCTTGTGTACAAATTCCTCCTTATGTCTGGTCCACATCTGCTCCTATCCGATTTGTAGCCATTCCCCCTCATCCCATCACTATGTGCCTTTATAAAAAGTCCCTCCCCAGCTTTCTTGTAAGCCTCCTTCAGGTACTGGAAGGTTTTTATAAGGTCTACTTGTTATAAGCCTTCTCCAGGCTGAACAACGCCAACTCTCTCAGCCTTTCCTCATATGGAAGGTGCTCCAGCCCTCTGATCATCCTTGTAGCCCTCCTCTGGACCTGTTCCAACAGCTCCATATCCTTCTTACCTTGAGGATTCCAGAATTAGACACAATACTTCAGGTGAGGTCTCACGAGAGGAATAGAGGGGCACAATCACCTCCCTCGACCTGCTGGCCACGCTTCTTCTGATGCAGCCCAGGACACAGTTGGCCTTCTGGGCTCTGAGCACACACTGTCAGCTCGTGTCAAGCTTCTCACGAATCAGCACCCCCAAGTCCATCTCTGGAGGTCTCTCAATCACATCATCCCCTATTCTGTATTGAAATCATAGATTGCCCCAACCCAGGTGTCGAACCTTGCACTTGGCCTTGTTGAACCTCATGAAGTTCTCACAGGCCCACTTCTCCAGCCTGTACAGGTCCCTCTGGATGACATCCCATCCTTCCACTGTGGCAACTGCACCACTCAGCTTGGTGTCATCTGCAGACTTACTGAGGGTGCCCTCGATCTCACTATGTCATTGATGAAGGCATTAAATAGCACCAGTCCCAGTATGGACCACTGAGGGACACCACTTGTCACAGATCTCCATCTGGACATTGAGCTACTGACCACTAGGCTTTCAACATGACCTTCCAACCAGTTACTTATCCACTAAACAGTCTACCTATCAAATCCAGTTTAGAGAGAAGGGTGTTGTGTGGGTCCATGTCAAAGGCTTTACAGAAGTCCAGATAGATCGCATCCAATGGTTTTCCCAGGTCCACTGCTGTGGTTACCCCATCATAGAAAGCCACTAGGTTGGTCATGCAGAACTTGCCCTTGGTGAAGCCGTGATTCTAGCTGTCCCTGGAAGAGTGCTTAAGCATGCTGTCTTCACCTCCTGGCCCTCTTCTGGGTCTTGCCCTTTGAGTTGCCAGTGATTGAACACACCTGAGTTGACAGGTGAAGCCTCAATAACTCATGGAGGCAAAGAACAATGAACTCAAAGGGTCTTTCAGCCCCTGGTGCGGGTTTTTCCTCCCCTCTGTATCCTGCAGGGCTGTATGCTCTGCATGTTGGAGGCAGTAAGTGTCTGCTGCTCTGGAGAAGGTGTTCCAGTATTTTGCTGGAGTTCAGCTGCCAACAGCCTCTGTAACTCAGTTTACCTGTAACCCAACTCAGTCACTGCAGTTTTATTCTCTCTTTCTCCATAGGGACTTTCTCCTTTTCCTCTCCACCACCTAAGATGAAGATACCTACAGATCCTGCCTTTACTTCCTCCTGCTGTGTCTGGGCCAGGTTATTAAGGAACTTGCTCTAGCAGCAGTGAAATGGGGTGAGACACAGGAAACTTATTAATTCAATGAAAAATAAAGCCAACAACTCCAGAAGCAGAAACATGGAGGAGGAAGAGAAGAGGAAAAACAATCAAGAAAGCAGCTGGGAAACAAAAGCACTTTGTGGAATTATGCAGCATCTCTGTAACAAAATCAGTTATTCAACTCCCTGTGAGGGCACCTATTTGCATTAGTCATGGGGTATTAATTACACAAGTCAGGGGGGTTTTTTTGAGTCTTTGCCATTACAGCTCAACACCTGCAGCAAGTAGCCCAGCAGGGCTTTGCTGCCTCCACTCCCCCCAGCATGGCCTATTCAGTTTTCTCCTCCTATCTAATTATGACAATTACTTTCTTATCCTCCTCTGTTATTTCCCTTTACTTCCATTGTTTGAGCCAGCTATTACAGCTTTAATGTTCTTGTAACAAAGTCGTTCTCTGCAAAGTCCCCACCCAAGATGGCACCATGATATCAAGCTGGTATCAGGTAAAAGCACTGCAGCTGAAATCAGCTATCCACCAGGTGTCTTTCTGACAGCTCCTAAGAAAAAGGAGTTTGTGGGTTAGTTTTGTTTTCCTCTGATGGATGCATCTCTCCATAGACTGCTCTTACATACCTTCCGGCTCAGCACGTGCTGGATGGACATGGATGTGTGGTCTCAGGCATTTTTTTCCAGAAGTGGCGGGTGTCACGGGGAAGGGCTCAACCAGCTGCTTAAGCACGGCACTCCAGGTCATCAAAGCTGAAATCTGTGTCACCAACTGTCTAAAGGACTTGTTGCCTACAGCCCTCCTGCAGCAGGACCAGGCAGGCACTGCCTCATGGGGCTCCCTTCCCACACATCCCAGATTACAATGCAGAGGGCTGTATGCAAACCACAGCAGGTAATGTGCTTATTAATTAATTATTGAGAGTGCCAACATAGAACCAAAAGAACACATTTGCAACTAATAAATCAGAGACTAATAAATCAGGGGGGATAGGACTAGGCAAGGAGCACTCAATCACAGTTATTTAGTTATTCATTAAATATGAATTTTCCAAGCCAGGTGAGATGTAGCAGACCCAGCGTTAGGTCTTTAATAAGCTGCATGCAAAAGCTTCCTCAGCAGTCAGTGGAGAGAAAAAGAGGAAAATGCAGAGGTTTGTTTATTTATTTATTTAATCTTCTCACCTTCCTTGGACAACAGCCTGTGCCTCTGGGTGAGCTGAGTCCCTGACACTGACCAGCGCAGGAGAGCAGACTGCCCAGATGAACCGTGGCAAATTGGGCCAACCACAGTAAGGAAAGCCAAATCCCACCGAGTCTGCCTTGCTCTTAAAACAGTCCCAGGAAAGGCTTGACAAACCTAATTGCCTTCTACAACCAAGTAATTTGCTTGATTGATGTAGGGTGAGTGGTGGATGACTTCTACCTGGATTTCTCCAAGGCTTTTCTTACAAGTTACCCATATCCTCCTCCTAGACAAACTAATGCATAACAGTCTAGACAAGTAGTTTGTGCAGTGGGGTTGGGAATTGGCTGACAGGCCAGCCCAGAATGAGGTGATAAACAGCCTCTTTTTAAAATTCAACAAGGACAAGTGTAAGGTCTCGCACCTAGGAAAATATAATCTAGGAGTGCAGCACAGGCTGGATGTACCTGGCGGGGGAAGGTCTCAGTGGAAAGGGACCTGGGAGTCCTAGTGGTCAACAAGCTCAATGTGAGTAAGCAGGAAAGAAAGCCAACTGGATGCTGGGTTGCCTCCAGCACATCACCAGCAGAGATAAAGAAGTCATTATCTCACTCTACTCAGCGCTTGTCAGGCCATATCTAGAATACTGAGTTCAGTTTCAGCCCCTACTATACAAGAAAGTTGTGGAAAGGCTAAAAGAACTGGGTTTGCTCAGTCTTGAGAAAAGGCTTAGGGGAGATGTTATCATTACAGTACATTACAGTATTTAAAGGGTGGCTACAAAGAAGATGGAGCCTCCCTTTTTACAAGGAGTCACATGCAAAGATGAGAGGTAAGTAGGTACAAGTCAGTCCTGAGAAGATTCTGACTGGAAGAGGAAATTTTCTTACAATAAAAATAATCAGCCATTGAAATAATCTACCCAGTGAAGTGGTATACTCCCCAACATTAGGCACTTTTAAGATTAAGCTGGACAGAGTGCAGAGTTGTCTTGACCATGCTTTTGCCAAGAAAGGTTGGACCATATGATCCTTGAAGTCCTTACCAACCTGGTATTCTATGATTCTATGAAGATGATCTGGGGTACGTGGGCAAGGAGGCAGGTTTCTAAAGGTTTGTAGATAAATGTGAAATTAGCTGAGGATGCCTGGATGTAGGAAAGCTCATGGCTGGAGGGGTAGGTTGTATGATCTTTTGGTATAGGTGGGTCTGAGGAGGTTCAGAACTGAATTAAATGCAGTCTGAAGACAGAGGACAAGGCAAAGTGCCAGCAGGGATTATCAGCATGTGCTTTGCATTAGGCTATTCTGCAAAGGCCAGAGACAGGGTTAAGAACCACAGGATTGAAAGAAATTACCTGAAAAATGTTGGCTCGAAGGTGAATGCAAATAACATAACCATTCCCATTCAACCTAGACAAAAATAATCCATTCAGTGTTCCTGGTACCAGTCTCACATTCAATGGTCAGCCAAGCTTGCCATTCACTTCTCTTCACAATGAGGATAACTTATGCTTTTCTAAGACCTAACATCGTCCTACCCCTGGCTAGGCCACAATCCCTTTCACCTTTACACTGTAGTTTCTTGTACAATAAGTACAAACAATAATACCTGTTTAATGAGTTGAATCTGGCCGAGAATAATCAACACTGAACTCACATCAGGAAGCACTGGCTTTCATTTTAGCATTACAGAAAAATCCCACCACACTTCTGAGCAAATCAAAGCCAATTTGCCTCCTCAAGATGCAACACTTATGTTAGCCAGACAGGCTTTGCTGATACTAATATCAAACTCTTCAGCTCCTGCTGTTAACACTCCAATCCAGTGATGTTCATCTGAACCTAACTGAACCCTTTTGCCCCAGGTGATGCAAACTCTTACATGAGTTTTACAGGACTACAAGAACCAATCAGAAATTACACCTCCTTGTGAACTGGTGTAATCCCTAACCACAGGCTTGACATCTTTACTTATGGACCCTGAGATGGTACAAAAAGAAACCCACGTGGTAGCCGTCCTGCTTTTAAACATATAGCAGGATACAACAGAACAGTGCACAAAGCCCAAGGTACCTTCAGCCCATGCTAAGCCAAACCCTAATTATCATGCCTTCTGCCTTGTTTTTTTCAAATGCACCTTAGCAAATCAAAGATCAATGTTTTCCCTCAGGTTACCACCCTCACGTTTGCTTGTTTAGCCTTGCGGGAACATCCACATAGTGACCCACATAGCTCTTTAGACCCTTCCCTTTCCATGTGGTCCCTCAGACACAGGAGCCACAAACCCCCACCCATGTGGCACCAGCAGTAATCAAAGCCCAAAGGCAGTGGAAACACCCTAGAAAGCTTAGAGCAGGGCCAGGGATTCATTCAACATGAGCTGAGAAGTTTCCTGTTTTACCATGGAGTAAATCCAAGGGCCTGGGATGAGAGTCTGCAGTGTCCTCAAGGGCATAATTGTTTTTCATAAGATGAGCTCCCAGAGGTCATGTGCTAAGATGAAGGTCAAGATTAGGAATAGAAAAGTTTGAGGAGGAGGACTGGTATTAAAAAGAACAAATGACTTCTAGACTATTTTGAGATGAGGCAGGGACTCCTACATATGTGTCTATGGGCACACATTTAATGGTTGGATTGGAAGATCCTGTTCTCCTGCTGTAATTGTCCCAGTGGGAAGGCAGAATGGGAGTTGGATGGGAGCCCTTCTCATCATCTCAGTGAGAGCTATCTGGCCGAACTCACCATCAGTTCCACCTGTAGAGCCTTCCCAGCTCCAGCAGCAAATTTTCAGGCCATGCTGACTCTACCCCTGCCTGGTGCTAACATGCTTCAGCAGCTCCAGCATCTGCTGTCTCCTAACCATCTTTTGGCAAACAACAGCCACTCACAACAGCTGCCAGCAGCCCTTTATTACATATCAAAGGAAGAGGATTGGGCAGGATTAGGGATCAAAACAATTCAGATCTCAGTCTGCTTCTGAATGATTCAGTGCTTCCAGGCTAGGATTACAGATGGTGCCAGTGGAAGCCAATAGCTTCTGCTTTTTTTCTGGGGCAGGGAGAATATGCTGTGATGCTACTCCATGGCATGGTAGTTTTTAAATACAGGGTTGGCACTTTGGCCCAAACTCTATGCCAAATGATAAATCCTACAGATTTGCATAAATGCTGGTGTCAAGTCTGGATGGCTTCTACGTAACTGTGAGGCATCTGTGGTTCTCCTGGATATACGGTAGCAGAAGCAAATAACTTAATAGGTCTGTTGTGAGTAAAGCCTGCTTCAGAGACTGGAGTTGAAGTCCTTATTTAGAAAACCAAGGGATGAAGAGCTAAGCCGATTTACACATTTTGCAGCACCTCCCAAGGTAGAACAACTGCTGCTGGTAATAGCAGCAAGAGACTCCTCATTTGGTCTTGGGCACAAATTGTTCTCCAGGGAAATAGGGCAAGTCTAGAACTGGGCCAAGTGTTAAGGAAAGAGACAACAGGGACTGAAGACCTCTTTATTGTTTTCTCTTAAGCTTGAAGCATTACAGTGGATGCTTCCCTGGCAGGAGCTTACTGATATGTTCAGAGCTCAGTGCCTGGCTCGTGCCCTGGGTTGTTCAGAGTGCTGTGGTCAGCATTCAAGCACTGGAATTGAACGGAATGAACAATCTTTTTGCTTAGGCTCAGGAGGTCCACATGGGTTATTTCAGGTTTACACCACCAGAGCCACCTGCCTTCAGCAGGCTACCTAGCAGTATCTTTGCTCCTCAGCCCTAGCATGCTGAACCACTTAGGCATAACCCCCTCAGCCCCGACTCCAATGGCACCACCCAGCCAGGCTTTTTCCCCCTTACTCCTGCTTCTCTTTTACTCTATGCTATTCTGCAGCCCAGTGTGTCCTGAGACTCGCTAGACAAGACTATATCATATACAAACAGCAGAGATGAATCATCAGGGAAATTGCTTGGGAGCTATAACTTTCAGAGTATACACACTGCAATTCCCTCTCAGTTCCCTAGTAGCAGATGTTGGCCTAGATGATCTCTTTGAATTTTACATTTCCAATTAATTCTTTTTTTTTTTAAGTTTAAAAGAAGACAAAGCTTCTATTAGTAATAGTACTGTTATCTATTAGATTTGGAAAACTTCTTTTGACTCTTGGAACAATTGCCTTTCTGCTTCAGGTTAGCGTTATTGGAAAGGCTGTTGAAGCACATGCCTAACATGAAGCAATACAAGCTATGGTTTATAAATTAACATTTTATTGCAGTAATCCTTCACAAGATGTAGCTCTGCCTCATTTATGTGCCCCTGTCTACCTTAATGTGCAAACATAATGCTCATGAATTTTAATAGATATTGGAAAAGTTCACTGGAGTGAGAACAGACTCTTCACTGGCCACAAACACACTATGGTGGCACTAACATTTTTTCCTACCCTGCTCATTTTTTGATCCTGGCTTCTTGTTTAATAATAGACCAGCCTATGAATACACTGATTCATCTCTTGTTTTTTCAAAATAGTGAGAAGTTTTATTTATTTTTTTAATCAGTAACTACCTGAGAGAAAGGAATGCCTCATAAGATAAAGGCATTTAATTAGTTTGTTTGCTGGTAGGAAAAATATGTAGGTGGATGTGGGCTAAATGCCAAGCCAAAGTGGTCTGGCTCTACTGACAGTTCAGCAAAAGAAAAAGATTAAACGTCATGGAAAAATTACTCCCTGAACTGGAAAAGCTGGACACGGCGCATATTTCTGTTCATGATCTAGCTTTGTAACAGTAAAAGGAACCACTAGCATTAGCAAACAGAGCATCCTTAGGGTGTAAAAGGGCTACAAAACAATAGAAGTGTAACCAAATCGGAGGACTTTGCCAGTTACATGAGATTTCTTTCAAATAACTTATTTTTCATTATTGTTATTAACTTTGTTGTAGCAAAAGCGAGTACTGCCTTGTGTCCCCAGACTGCAGGAAGGCCAACACATCTGCACTGTTTAAGGGCACTGTGATTTGGCTACACCATGTGCCTTTCAGAGCAGACTCGGGCATCAGGCTACTTTGATTTATAATTCAGAGCTTGCTACAAAGCAGAATACCTTTTGTAACCCGGTTAGCAAACAGCACTTTATCAATCATCCTAATCTTGATCTTAATGCTTTTCACATTCCTGTGGATGTGAAACACTCAAGATACAACGTGCTGGAATTCCAAAACACAAACAAACCCAGAAAGCCCATAGCAGAGCACAAGCTTGCTTAGGCTTTGACCATTCTTGCTGATGGCCACATTTGCATTGTAACTGGACATCCCTTGTACTCTGTTCACAAATGGATCTTTTTGCTCTGCTGCTGCCAAGGAGTTGCCTACACTTGAGTTTGTGCCACATTCTGAACCAGGAGTGTACCTGCCTCTGCTGAGCTCCTCTCCAGGGACTGCAGGGCATTTCAGACAAGGCTTTTCAACTGGCTGCTGCATCAGGAAAGTCTACTGGTGTGCATTGGATACAGCGTCTTATTGCCAGTCATGCTTTTACCTGGAGACTTTTGCCCCAGATAACAACTAGCCAGCTTCATACTTTTCCTGAAATCCACGATTCTTATCATAGTGACCTGGATTATTTTATGATCAATTAACTCCCACTTTTGGATTTTTAAATCAGTTTCTGTGAACCAGGACAGGTACTGAAATAGCCAGTCCATTAGTGGCTGCTTCCCGTTTCTGGTATGAATTGTTTCTACCCTGTTGGAGAAACCTGATCTCTTCTCCAAGAGACCTTTGGAAGAGCGAGATTGTTGTTTACTACAAGGTCCCACCCCTCAGACAGTCACAATAGCTGCCTTTAAAAGAAAATCACCTTTATCCTTTCTCAGACCCTCATATCATATTAACTTGGTTTTCCATTTTATAATTGGAGGGTTTATGCATATGACTGCATGAGTGTTTGTAAGAAACTCCATGAGACAGCTTCTTCACAGCCACCCACCGCTCAATCCAGCCGTGTCTGTAGGACATATTTGTATACAAGTCTCCATAACAACTTGAGAGTGGTCTAATATTAAAGAGCAGATCTGACATTTTCAGTAGCTGCTAGTGATGGCACAGGGATGTGATGGATGAGAGAGGACAGAAACATGAACAGAGAACAGGAATTTACATCATGCCAAAGACTGAAGCATGAGCAGATCAAAAGAAATTCACAGGTAAGCGGTTAGTCTGCTCCCTAACCTGTAGAGAGAACCTTTATTCTTCCAGAGGATCTTCCCTTGCATACACTTCTATCATCACAACTTCCATTTCCCCCGAACTCAGCAAGGCCTCCAAGTTGTGCCCTTACGCAACTCCAGTTTCCCTGGGAGACAGGCAGGGAACCCTACCTAAGTAGACAGCAACTGTCTCAGCATTTCTTGCTGCTCAGCCAGTAACACCAAAGGCAATGCCCATACCACAGGCTAAAAGGGTGCCATTGCTGCCTGGGAAGCCACAGCCTGGACATCAGCGGTAGCTTCTGTCCCTTAGCACAGCACCAGCAATCATCCATGCTCCCAGGCAGGGTTTGCAACTTGTTATTTTATCCCCTATTACCATTGTATCAGGACTGGAGTCAGACACTTTAAACCTCAGCTGGTTACTTTTCCTTTCTAGGATGTCAGATGTCAAAGGCAGGGGATGGGGGTTGGGGAAGAACAAGATTAGCTCTGAATTTTCTCCTCCAGGAGAAATTAGAAATTAAACCCTAGGTTAATAAATCTGTATTTTACCCAATCCGGCCCTGTAGAGTGCAGCTAAAGGCAACAAGTTATACTACACAAGCCCTCCACATGGCTTGGCCGGCTGCTGTCCTCCCCAGGAACAAGGGCTCCTTCGAGTTAATGTATTCCTTCATATTTTGCATCACCTTCCCTAGGTCACATCCCCTCTGGCAGGATGACACAACTGTCATGTTGCAACATGTTACCTGTTACATCCTTCCTCTCCTGCCATTACCGTCCCCAAACTGATGAACTTACCTCTCTACTACAGCTACAGCTATTTTTCACCAGGGAACATACCTGTGCATGCACAGCTCCCATCACACATGGCTAGAGCGGAATTGTTTCCTTGCTAGACTGATTCTTCAGCACAGACGTGGGAAACCTCCATCCCAGTGACAACAACCCTGGCACAGCCTGCTACCCTGTGAAGTCCCCCATCTGTTCTCCATTCCTTCTGCTGACCTTTTTCCAGTCTCTATTTCCAACCCTTTGTCCCAAAGGATGGTCTGGGACTCCTGCTTCCTAGTTTCACACAGGTCAGTGCCTGGTTTCAGGCAGCTCAGTGCCACAGCATGGCTGGATGACCCCAAGCTTGGCAATCTGAAGAAATCTGATTCTGTGGGGTGGGAAGTGTTGGGCAAGAAGGACACACAGCCCACTCACTGTAGCTATTTTCATATCACAGGTCTGTGGGCACTGTACAGGGCAGGTTTGTGCAATAAGGAAAGAGATTGGTGGGTGCTATTGCAAGAGCCACGGTTATGGTACCCAAGAGCCCCCTGTGGCCTCAGGTAAGGAAAAGTTTTTTCACCTCACTCCAGTCAAATAAAATCCTTTCCCTTCCACTTTAGTTTCTCCTCTTTCCATAATCAGCCCAGCTTAAACTTCACTGAACACACGTGCAGTATTTAGATATGTTATTAAGCCATTGTAGACTGCACCAGACACACACTACATTATGTGAAAAATTTAGGAATTTTAAAATATGGAACAGTCTCCAGCATCAATTAAACATTTAAAGTATAAGGTATGCATGAAGAACTGGGCAAACAGTTCTTCAAAAAAACGTGAATTTCTGGTTAAGTTAAAAAGAAAAAGAATCAAGAGGGAAAGCATCAAAAATGTTTCCACTATGTAAAATTGTATTTTTATCTTGAAGAACCTTAGGGAAAAAAACTGGCTGACCAGATGAAGGAAATTAACAGAGCAAAAGGAAAAGTCAAAAAGCAGCAGAAAGCGTTAAAGAAAACAGGTTTCTCTTTGCCCTTATACAAAGTTGGATATATATCAAAAGTTCCAACTAAAAATGAAACAGGAATGAGGATTTCATTTTTTTTTGAAATGCGTATTGACATGTATATAAATTCTGAGCAAATTAGAAGTTTTGCCTATAAAGTAAGCACCTCAAAACCACTGCAAAAAATGTAAACCCCAGCTCCTCACATCTTCCTTCAACATTTCTGCTCTTCCTTCCCATCAAAGATGTGGAGGAAAATGATGAATTTCCTGATCACAAGAGATGTGGGCACTTTCTTAAAGGTATGAGGAAACTTAATAGAAGGTGCAGTGCTGATGGAAAGAGGAATGTGAGAGGTGAGAAGACTTGAAAATACATCCCTTGAGAGAGAAAAACTGACAAAAAAAAGAATACTGTGAAACAGGAAGCTTACTTAACAGCCTGTGAGCAATGATGAATGCTTCCAATGCCTCACACTTACTGTAGCAAGTTCACACTTGGCTTTCAATACTATGTCTCTCTCTCAAGCTGAAAAAGGAGTCAGCTAATGACCTGCACATTTCCTGTACAGTTCACTTGGGAACAGCATCATTTACTTATCATCAGAATTTTTATTTAGATACCAAGTAGCAAGCTTGTCATGTAAGTAGGTCACAGGCACAAATATTTCATTTCTTAAGTTGCACCCAGTTATTTTCATCCTTCATATAATTTTCTCATGTTAATTCAGGTATACTTTTTTCCAGCTCATCTTTTGTCTTTTAAGGCAGCTTGATTTCTCTTGTCTGTTCATGTGTTGGTTAAAGACAGCACTCTGTATTGTCCTGTTTCCTACAGATGTTCAGTGGAGGGCTGTGCTGCATCCAGTGACTGGCAGATGATAAAAACCTTCTTCCCATTCACTGCATACAGGCAAAGAGCATGATGTGAGCCCACTCCCCAACATGTACACAGCCTGGGTTTTGAGGAAGAAGATGAGAGACAGAAAAACAGCTATCATGAGTACAGAGCACAATAGCACTGGGAGAAGATGGTTTATTTCAAAATTTTGCAGAACAAGGCCAGCTCAGTTGCCAGGCTCTCTGAAGCAAGGGTCGGCTTTAAGGCTCTCCTTTCACAAAGCCAAATATAGGGAGGGAGAGGAATCCTAAGCCACAATTGAATCACATCAGAAATCCACAATATCAACAGCAGCTCAATAAAAGCCCTCAACACTGACAGAAATATCTCCAACTTCCACCTTGTTCCAAGTCTGGGTGGGAGTGGTAGCAGAGGGCAGCCTTGATGTCTCTGCATGCACTTGTGTGCACACACACAGATGCTGATTCATCATCAAATGTGTGTGAGCAGTTCTCACCAAGGACAGTTTATCAGCAAGATAGCTATGAGAAAATGATAAAGACCAATATAATTACACCGGCTCATCTCACTGCTGGAGAAATATTGTAAGAGTCATGCTAAGGAGGGGCAAGCCCCTTAAAATTCATCCAAACCCATCCTACATCTCTCAGAACCTGAAACACTAGGCACATACGTTAAATAAACCTGATAAAAACATCCAAGGGAAGATTCTTCTATTAAAAGAAGGAAAAAATATACATTTTAACAGAAGCAAGACATTTTGCAGAAATGGTTTGCTATAAGTGGTTTCAAGAAAAAGACCAAACAATTTTTCAGGTAAACAAAATGGAATGAAATTTCTTTTTCATATGGCAAATTTTTTGTTAATATTTTGTGTTCTCTCTCTGTTAAAGTATGTTTACCTGTTTAAAAGTGAAGATGTCCATAGTATCAAAATGAAAGTTTTCTAGGAAATTTTCATTAGGAATAACTGCGTTTTATTTTGAAAAAATGTGTACTTTTTTTACCCAAACAACATTTAAATACTGGACTTCAGAACAGAAGTACTAATTTCTCAGGAGCTCCACCACTAAACACATACTTCCACTGACTAAGTTTAATGGTAACCTTGTAATAAAGGCAAGAGCCAGATAAAGATACTTTCCCTCAAGAAGAAAGGGAAACCTTTAACTCATACTTGCTTGGAAAAGAGTTAAAGATAACACAACTTTCCACAGTGTCATATTCCTTAGACTGGACAGAACCCATCAAAAAAGTACACAGAAAAATCATGTAACACATATAAAAAACAATTAGTCTCTCACTTTCGCACAGAGAAAATTGGCAATTGGGTGTTTTCATCTCCAAGTCATTACATCCCAACCACTCATAGGATAAACTTCAGCTAATTAGATCACAGTCTCCCTGGTTTTTCTCCTTGAATATCCTTTAAAGTTTACATGACAACACCAAAGCTCCTCTGCACCAACAGCTTAATTTGTTGTCACTGATCGCTCCACTGCCACTTTTATCAGATACACTGCAGTGTCAAAGACCCACTGAATTAGCTACCTGTGGTGTAATCTTGGGTGCGTAATACTGTGTTTTATATTAATAAAGGCTGATATCACTATGATGCACTCCTGAGGCAGATAGGAGATGCTGAAATGAGTAGAGTAATGAGGAACCCCACCCTTTCCATATATACTTGTTAATGACTGGTTTCCCTTAATAAGTCTCTTCTAAAGGACAGGTCTTTTCCTTCCCAGCAGCCATACATAATACCCACATAAGCATAAACAGAGACATTTCCTTCCAAAGAGTTGCTATTAAGCAATATCAAAAGGTGTATATCCATCAAGCCAGGGGCACATAAAGAGAAAACCAATATTAAGCTTAAGAAAGCAAAATCAAAGCAGGAACCGTCTCGTCTGTGGACAGAACAGCCCTCATGGACAAGACATTACCATTTCCACCACCCTGACACACACTTCTCCAAAGGCTGTCCCTTCTCAGAAGAGAGGGTGGAAAATGACTTATGCTGACCCTGCACCTCCTTGGGTTCACAGCATCTTAGTGCAATCCCATCATCATCATTACTGACCTCACGAACTGAGCTGGACAATAATAAGCAGCAGCTGGGGTGTAGGTCCTTCTTCCCCCAGTGCTGCCCCACTGCACAGACACCAAGCTGCAGCAGAGGGGCAGAGCACGGAAAGAGACAAACAACCACAACTACATCTCCCTGAGCTCTTCTCCCACCATCCTTGGTCAGATACCTAATACACAGAAGCAACAGAAGAATCAAGGATGAAATCTGCAAACTTCATGTCTTTATCATGAATTTCCCACTAAGTTGCCCAGAAATCCATTTTGCAGCCTGCTTTTACAGTAAATCAAATACTTTTTCTTTTTTTCCTTTGCTATTGCCACAGAGCATGACATTTTCTCTCAGGCCTCCTCCTTCTTGCTGTGCCAGCTTGCATTTAAGCTAATTGGAGAGAGATCATCAGCCAAGTGAAATAAGGTCTGGAAACAGCTGTGTGTCATATCGCTCCTTCTGTCTATATGATAAAGCTGGGTGGAGTCCAGGGAGGAAAAAGAGAGCAGAGGGGAGCTGGCATGAAAGATCCATGAGGGAAACATACAGTAAGAGAGAGGGTGAGGTACATGCAGCTCCTTGCCCAGTACGGAGAATGAGGAGCAATGGGAGGATAACAAAAGCCCCTGGTATGTAAGTTAGGCATTCTAATGCATCCTTGCAGAGAGAGAGCAGAGCAAGGGGAGAGGGCTGCAGGGGACTTGAAAATCCTTGAAACAGAGGGAGCAGCATTCACACCTAGCAGTGTTCATAGCACTGACAATAAGGGCTACCCAAGCTGCTAAAAGAAATGTAGTCATAACGGAGCCCTATCCCTCAATTAAAAAAAAAAAAAGGCACCCACCATCTCCTTCCATCTGTATATAAAAAACTTTGGTCCAGTTCCTAAAAGCTAACCCGCAATAAGGGGGAGACCAGTAAGTTTCACGATAGGCTCTGAAGGTGGCCTCTGAGGGGTAACACTGATTAGGGGAGAGGTGCACGAAGAGTTTGATATGTTCCTGCAGATGAGATGCAGATGAAAAGCCTCAAGCTGGAGATGGAAGGCACCACGGCAGTAAAGAAGCCCTTCTCCAAATGAACTAAAACATCCAGAAATTGCACAGGTCTACCACTAATGATCTTGAGGGAGCAGAGGAGGAGCCCCAGGTACATACAAGCCCCAAACCTGTACAAACAGAGCAAGACATACACCTGGTTCCAGGCAGGTTCCATACACCTGCAACATGAGGCTGGGGGCTGAGGCAGCACGTGACCCGATGCCAGATGATCCCAGGCACCAACACTCCTCCCTGACTGCCCACTGGAGGGAAAAAGCCCAGCATGGCTCTTGGAGAAGAACAGGTGAAGGGAACAGCCCTAGTTGTGTCCAGTTAGCCTGCCCACTAATATGGAAAGGCAGGGAAAAAGAAATGAAAGGCTAATGAGGACAAATTGTTTGTGATCATTTCAACAAGCAACAGCCTCCATGCAGCATTACATAATCACTGTGGCTATTTCAGTAACATGACATGGGGATGGGGGGTTTTGCAGAAGAACAATGTGACAAAGCCCACAAGGTTTTCCTCTCCTGTCTGGGAGGATGGGTGATGTCCAGGTACCATGCCAAGCCTTGTCTTGATTAAGCAAAGCAGGGAGCACGAGACACGCACCCAGCCGAGTTCAGAAAGTACCTTGTGCTCTTCACTCACAAAGCACTATGGCAACTGGAGGGGAGCACAGGAGGGCCAGATCCTGAGGTAATTACTCCGAACTTACTCAGTGGGAATTTTGCCTGAACAACAACTGAGTAATGACTTTGCGTGTTGGCACACATATGACACATCACTGTGTTTTACATGGGAGTTGTCTATATTTCTAATGAGTTTGCACTTGTCCTGGTTGTATTTTGAAAAAAATAGCACTAGACAAGCCTATTTTCTTCTACCTCCACCTGTATTTAATAGCATTTATGATGCACTTAGAAAACACGTATGGAGGCCAAGTGCCATGCTGCAACCTGAGCATAGCTATAAGGCACCCAAGTGCAAACTTACTGCAGGTTGCCCCAGGGATGGTGGCCAACTCTGCTTTGGACAGTATGAACAGGAACTTTTCCACCAGGCACAGGCAGCAGGACTGTTGTGCACAGCTGGACTTTATTTAACACCTCCTGTCCTGTAAAGCACTGCAACTATGCCAACTGAAGTGCAAAGATATCACCTTGCGCTGTCCTTGCTGAAAGCTACAGGGATAGCTGCGGTTTGTGGGGCAAGGAAAACACTTAAACACCATCTGCTCCTCCCAAATCCAGCTCTCCCTACAAGCTGACTTTTACCATGTAGAGTGCAGGATACTAAGCACTTCTCTGTCCAGCTCTCAAGACAATCCACCCCAGCACTGACCACAGGTTGACAGATGCTTCATCCTATCTGTGGTTTGATGCTTTTCCACCACTACCACATCAGGGAAGAAATCCCAAAGCAGCAGGGTCTTTGATCTGGCTCTGCTCCAAGACTCAGAGGCTGCCCAACTTGTTCCCCACTGCAAGCAGCCACACGTCCTGATGTTGGTCTGACCCATGATGACTGTTCTCCCCAGCACAATTTCCTGGTCAAAGTTCTCTGACTCCTTTGAGCACACACTTAAGTTATTATATAATATACTCCAAGTGCTGTGAAGCTTTTCAGCTTCACTGAAACATTGTTTCTGAGGATGAGGAAGAAAACCCCATCATCCCCACAAATGTTTGTCACCAAATGTTATTGCAGAATTCATTGTGGTTGAAGTTGAAAGAACAAGAGTACATTGCAAGTTTTACAAGATGGCTTTTATTTCTTTGAGCAGAAATAGTTTCACCTTGCAGACAACTGCAATTTTATTTGCAAACCCAAAGGAAGATGCAACATGCTTTCAGTCAGGGATTTAATAGTAAGACACAGAAAAGAAAATGACCATGTATTTCAAACTAAATATTGTCCTTACCAAACATAGCAATAATAACAGAAGATACCAGAGATAACAGTTCTGATCAATCCAGAGACCAGAGTACAATTTGTACTCCAAACAGCCCAAAAAGTCACTCTGTACAGTGGGAGGGTTCACAACCTTTCTACAGCCCCACTGAAGTTGATGGAAGAACATAAAGCAGCTGAGTCTGATATGCTGTTCAGTCTGAAATCTCCACCTGTTGTGACAAGCATATTGTTACAGGAGATACAATGGAAGCATCGGGCATCTTTAAAATCTATCATGACCCTCAGATAAGATCAGTTTACTAAAACAAGCTCAGAAACTCCAAAGGTCTTGTTACTGACATAAAGGTCAGCAGTTCCAGACAAGCTTTTAAGGGCATAGGTCAGTCATGCAATGCCTACTTTAATAGCAGCAATTTAGGATGCTGCTACCTGTTAGGCTGTTTGCAACCCAGGCCTTTGCGCTGCACAGCCAACCGCCACCAAGGTGGTAAAACAGACCACGTGCCAGCACTTTGTCCTCACCAGGGCTGAGCTCACAGACTAGCTGAGACACTGTTATGGGCAATCACTTGGCATCAAGAAAAGCCAGAGCACAGGTGCATGACCTCTCTGCCATCAGAGGCAGACTGCTGCTGCCAAAAGCCAGTTTGTCCTTAAACAACCACAGACACTTCTGCTCCCAATGCATTTAACCTAATTTTACTGTTTAACTAGCACAATTAGCAGTGTGTTCAAATAAATAAATGGAGATGGAATCACCCAAAATCAGACTGGCATATAAGGGTTCCTTTCCAAAACATGGAGGAACTCAGACTTCAAAACTGACCAAATGAGTTCAGCTTAAGACTCCTGCTAACTTTGAACAGTGGCAAAGTTTCCTATCCAGCTTGAGTTGGGTTTATGACACCTCTGCAGTCTCACTGGAGATAGGTTTTAGTATTGGTCTCATAGAACTCGCTCTGTAATCTGGCATTTTACTGAATAAGTACATGGTTGTACATAACTATCCCTAACTGGCAAGGAAGTTCACACTATTTCTGAAGTTACCACACCACTCGGCCACTTCACAACAGGATATATAAATCCCCACATGCATAAACTCTTAGGGGAAAAAACCCCATTAGTCACTTAGTTTTTGTCATCGTGTGGCTGCTTTACAGTTTACATACAGGAGGCAACAAATGTACATGTATAGTTTCGCAGAAGTGTCTCTGTCATATTCATACACAACCAAAGACACACAAACTTGACTTTCCTGATCAAAATATTTTTAGAACGAAAAACTACTCTGACCTCAGAATTTATATGTTTTGTATTGTGCAGTTTCATTTTTTTTTTCTGAGCAGCTTCACACCACCTTTCTAAAATCAGTAACACGGTACAGAAATTCAGGTATACCATGCCCTTATTGTTTTCTGCTGAGGTGAACTCCTTAGAACAGTAAAGTTTTTCTGATGTATTTTCTACCTATACAGTATTTCCTCAATGGAGATGTTTTTCAACGTAGAAGCTTGAACCTATAAGAAGATAGACATGACATGCCCTAATTTCAGCTCTGGCCGGACACCTGAAAATCCAGTAGCAGCAACTGATAGGCTCCTGTCAGAAGCGTTTCTGGACCATTTTTTTAAACAGTTTTGTATTTAGCATAACCTATAAACCTCTAAACAGACAGTAATTCCAAGTTTCATTCATCTGTATGTACCTACGTATCTGTTCATATCCCTAGACATACAGAATAGTCACTTTCTCTAAGCAGATACTTGTATTTTTTTCAAGACATTCCTGTGCTGACAATAAATTTCTGCATATATTAAAAGCTCCCTTTGTTTATGCTTTTACACAATCTGGTACCACTGATAAACACTATGATAAAAAAAGTCTCCCCTCCCCTGAAAAATCCCAAGTATTTTAAGTGTGGATGAGTACTTTGTCTGGGAAGCAGGAAGACTGTGTCAACATACAAGTTACCATCCAAAAGCATTAATGTTTAGGGCAGAAAAACAGATGTGGCAATAAAAGTCTTTTGAAGGCAATTAATTCTTGAAATTAATCTGAGACACTTGTCAGTTGATGGATCTGCTTAGTATGAGTAGTCTCCTCTCCTGAAGAAATTTCAGCATGGAGAAGAAAAAAAACGCAGTAGAATATAACAATGCGATCTCCTAAAAGCACACCCCATGGAAGTATTTCCTTCTTTACTAGTTGAAAAATTGTCCTGCTACAGATTTCTTGGGCTTACTTTTTTTATATATATAATTTTTTTCCTTGCTGTGGGTTAGCACCGAAGTAAAGAATTTCTGCAGAGAGAGGTTCAGGAAACAATGGGGAGTAGGAGTGTCTTGTTTGGAAACAATGACACAGCCGGGCACACTCAATGTCAACAGAGATTTCAATGCACTTGCACAAGAAGATATTATGGGAGAGGTCTGTGCTGTAAGTGGGTGAAATATTACTCCTTGTATCAATAACGTATCATGATTACCATGCAAATCGGTCTATATCAGGTTTTACTTTATGGCATTGGGACAGACATTCATTATGAAGCCATCCTTGGTCATGAGAAACAAGAGGTCAGTTTCTTTCAGCACCCCATTAGTGACTTGTCTACAAATACCTGAACTCTCAGCTCCAGCTCACAGCTGGCATAAAAGCCTTAGAGAAGATTACTTCATTTAAGAAGAAAAAGTAAGCTATCTATTAATTAGACTTCTATGTTGAAAGATACCGTTTAAAAATCTACTTATTTCATGAAAGTTACTGAAGGTTCTTCCTGACAGACTTTTATATGTACAGATATACACACACACATATATAAGCAGAATTTCCCTCCTCAGCACTTCCCTGCCAAATTGTTTTTGAAATAATTGTCCTGTTCCGTTTCCTCTCTTCTTCCCTTCTCTTCCTCCCTGTCCCCCCACCCTGAATCCTGGTATTTGGAAAATGATTTCTTTGATGAAGGTATTGAAGGTATTTCAAATCATACTCTGATATTAAAGTAACAAAGCCTCAAGAAGAAAACACAGAGTATTTCAGATTCTTTCAAGTTAAAACTTCTAATTATTAGTGTTTTGAAGATAATTAACTCAATAAATTAAAGATTTTTATTGACCTTCACTTCTTTACTTTTCCTCTTCGCTCTCTGCACTGCTGCCTTCCTAAGACTTTCTCTTCTCCTCCCCACAAACAGTCTTGCCATAGACTTTTTCTGAGCCCAGACAGGAGATCTGTCACCTGCTCTACCAGGCCAAAGACTGGTGTCTCTTCCCGGGGCCTGTGGTGTAGCCCAGGGTCATGCCTCAACTTTTGCCTCAGTTCCATCTCTGCCACTGCCAGCAGGGCGACTGCTGCCCTGCTCCAAGGTAAGAGTTCACTTCAAGGCTAAGTTGCTACCAGAAGTGGAAGTTCCTGCTCTCCCTTCTTCCTTCCTTCCTCCTCCTCCCTCCATGGTAGGTAGAGGACAGTGTGCAGGGGAAGGGCAAGGCAGGGTAGCCATCTTCTTCCTCTGCCTATTAATTATTATTATTTATTATATTTTAGTATTATTAATTATTTAATTTTTAAGATAATTTATAATTATTATTTAAGCACCCTATTCATCTTTGTAGAACCTGATCTTGCTACCAGCTCTGGTGGGAGCTGACTCAAATGCTTAAATAAGTTATTTTAATGCTACATTAGGAAATATTCTGAAAAAAAATGTAACTCAGCTTCTTGCTTATGCCCTCCCCCCGCAACCCGTTTGCATAACTAAACCCATAGCTGGACATTTTTGCTTTAGAATCCACTTCATATGCAAGCAATTCCAAACTTTATGGAAATGTAGATAATTTCCACAGATATTAAGACTTGGCTGGCCATCTAAATAGGAATCTCAATGCTACTCCTGACCTGTAGGTCCAGCCTGCTCTTCACAGCAGCAGAAGAGAAGCTTCACAAAACCTGGGACATATCTCTGCAGAAAGGCAGCAGAGTGTGTGGTGTGTAAACCTGGTTTGCTCTGGGTAGAAATCCAGTTACTAAGTGTGTGTATAGAGGGTTGGTTTGTTTTTCATTGTTTTATAATGGACAAGACTCTAGTCTTCATTTGTCACAGGGGAGGTCTGCCAAAAAAAAAAAAAAAAAGAACCAAGCAGAGACAGTCACACACACCCAAGCTTGCAGAGGTCCCCAAACAATGACTCAGCAACCAGACCTCTCTTGGCCATCTCACAGCAGCCTCAACACAGCAGAGTAACAGCGATGACAGTTCAAGGTCAGCATTAGTTCTTCAACACTTGATATTTTCTGTAGATTAAGCAAAGGCCATGGTAGGTGTGAAGATCATGAAGAGGTTTGAAACTCTACAGGGGACGAAATCCAACAAGAAGACAAGACACAAGAATGGAAATAAAAGGGCCAGAGCAGAAGATGGGGAAAAGAGAGATGGAGACAGCAGTGTCTGACAAGTAAAAAATAGTAGCAACTTAAAAGTGTTTTGTGAATAAACTGTTGAAAAAATCTGTTAATTAAATACCAGAGAAAAAAACCTACATCCTTGCTCCCTGTATGCAAGCTTCTTCTTGATAGCAGGTATTCTTCTAGAGGGACTAACAAAACAAAGACCTGATGTCAGAGCTAGTATTCCTGTAAAGGAGCTACAAATAGATCTACTTCCCACAAAACCGAAGAGAAATCTTCAGGCTGAGAACCCCCAGAAACCACCAGCACTGCAGTTGAGCGAGAGCCGCCACAGCACACCTTGTCTTTCTGACAAGCTGCCTTGTCTTGCAGAAGAGCAAGTGCCTTGGACATAACACAAGTTTTGAAAGTAGGATATGTGCCAACCTCCTCAGCCAGGGCAATCAGCTGCAAGCCACCACAGGGATGCCTGCCTCCCAGCAGAAATCACTGCTGAGCTTTCTGCTCCAACTTGGTGTTTGCCAGGGACTTTCAAAACATCCAGAAATGTGGTAAATTATCTACTTTTCCCTAATACAGGTCATCTCCCCTCCACCTCACAATACTCCAAAGGCATGATTAAAGCACTTCTGAATAACAGGAAAACTACTCAGAGTGCTAATCATGCCAGGAAGATTGTTGGAGCATTTAGATTCCTAAAGCTTATCTTTGTACCATACAAAAGGGGATCTTCTTCTGCAGACATCCAAATCTGCAAGATTCTATTTAAATTTCAGCTAATTCCCAGTCCCACACTGAGAATAAGAAAAAGCTGATTAGAAGCTGAGTGAATCAATATATGCTGAATAGCCTAGAGAAGTACGAACATTCATTTTGGCTCTAATAAAACTGGGAAAGCTGTGGGTGGATGACTAAAAGGAACAAAGGGCTGCTTAACAGCATTGAGCTAGGGTAAAAAGGCCAGGAAGAAAGGCGCTCATAAAACTTTATGACTAAGATCAGATTGAGATGAGAAATACACGGGAAGAAGTGCTGGATCAGGAAACAGCACCACTCAAAACCTATAGTGAGTCATCTTGACGCCCGCCTTTTAGGCTGGGAGGCCTGCCTTGCTGAAAGGGTCAAGCTCCCCTCTTCAGTGCCTTCATGATATGGCTTCAATGAATTCATGTGACTATTCAAGGGAGGTCTAACCTGACATTTCAAAGCAAGATAAGCAAAAAAGCACTGGAGCCGCCTGTTATTTGAAAGTAGTATTAAGATCATCAGCATTAGAAAGAGGGGGAGAAATTACCCAGAGGAGGTTACAGCGCAACAGATGTGCCCTAAAGGACTTGAAACAAGGAGAAAGAGCAATAGCTTCAGCCTTTGGGAAGAGAGGACAAGCACACAACCAAGCGGAAATGGGGCAACCTGGGGCCAATGTTACAGCACTTTGTCAGGGCTGGTATTTCTTCTGCCCTTGCTTTATTTGCCCCATGGCTATACAGGGAACTTTCTCCTCCAAAGTTGTCAATTTGCAAGTCTCATGAGTATTTAACACGCTTAATAATCTGGTTTTTGCTAATGTATATTTTGAGCTGCAGTCTCTGTTCATTAAAAACAATTTTCTTCTACAGGAACGGAATGGTTTCTATATTTTGAAACAGCAACATGTGAGGTCCCATGGGCAGCTAGTGTTCAGACTTATTAAAAAGATTACCGAAACATTCAAGTAAGATTGTTTTTTGTGCTGTTTCTGAAGCAGCATTCAATATTAAAACAAATACAGCACCGGGATATATATCTAAAGGTGCTTAGATTTGTACCTTGATTGTCTTCTAATAGTTCTACCTTCTCCTCCCAACCCCTTCACTAAAACCTACAATCCAACAATATTTGCCACTGATGTGTGGTGGACTAGAAACAACATTGAGCAGAGACGCACAATTCCAAGATCTGTTATAAGGTCACTATGTCCCTTGCAGAGCTTTTGTCCAGATTTTGATTATTTTTAAAGATTACTTTCAAAACCTATTAGGAACACTGGCAGAAGTCTGCTGGAGCTACACAGAAAACAACCAGTGGGATATTGAGGTCTTTTTATTTAGTAAGGCTAAATTTCAGTTTCAGACCCTGAACCACAGTCCTTGTGAACAAGTTAATTTTCTGCCTGAAAGGCTTCAAATCTCTTTCCTCTCTACAGAGATTTTGAACTTCTACTATCAACACAGCCCCAAGAGCAATGAACAGGATGAAATAGATTCAGCAAAGCACTTGGAGTGCTATCCACACTTCCCACCATCTCCGTTAGAGTGAAGGGGGAGATGCAGGACAGTAGTGGGAAGCAGCACTTGGGGTGTCCTCACCTCTACAGCAAAAACTGTACCCAAAGGCTCAGACGAAAGCCTTCTGGTTTCTCAGTTACCTTCATAGACTCAGGAGGCTTACAAGTTCAGGTGAAATTTAGTTGCATGCACATGAGTTTGTATATATTCAAACTAATACTGATAAATACTGAGGTTCCTTGATTGTTCAAGTTAATTGATTGTAACAGACCTACTTATGTTCAAATGAACATGATATCAATTAAAACCATTCTTTAATATGGTACTTAAAATGTACACAGTGTCCCATGTGCCTGCAAATAGACAGCATACCTACAGCTTACATCAAGATGCATTCAGAAGAACATGTTCACTTCCTTACATTTGAAGGCTTAGTAGCACAGAAACACTGATGAATGCTTCGCTGCTGACACAGATATGGTCTCAGGACCAGAACTGACTTTAAATACTGTTTTGCAGGCATGTGGAGGACGAGGAGGAAGCCTGTAGTCTTCCAAACTGCGTTAGGCTGCACTAGCTTTTCCACTCCACGCCTGAGACCTCAACTCTCCTAAGAGAAACTTTGGCTTCTCAAGTCAAGTTACAGACTGAGGACACCTAGTGGGGTTTTCCTCAAATAGCAATACCACAAAACCCAAAACCTGCCAGAGAACGATTTATTAAGGACCATTATTACCATTAAATACTCTTAGGAAAAAAACAAACCAAACAAACAACAAAAAATCCAACCCCCCAAAAAGCCACAAAAAACCCTAATTTTTTTTCTCTTTTTTTTTTACTAGTTACTGATACTACGGCTAAAAATCTCAGTCTATTTTCCCAAATATTTTCTCAAAGTTTGAGGTTGACAGGCCACTATCATATTTTGATAGTGTTTCATGGACCTAAACCCACCAGCAGAGTCAATCAGCACTAGCAAACTCGTCAGCATTACTGTTTAGAAGGGCTCAATGGACTCAAACTAACAGTAGAGTTCCAGACTGCAGGATGGCAATCAATAATTCAAACTGAGGCAGGTAGAACTTTTAATTTTTACACATAGATTATTATCCTGACAACAGTAAAATAAATAAATACTTGTGTAACTCTTTTTGTTGTATTACCAATATATTAAGCACAAACAGGTTACTGATGCAGTTGGCAGAGTTTTTACAGAGAACATTGAGGAAATCAGTTCATGATTTCTATTTTTTTGGAGCAGGAATAATAAGATGAAGATATTTTAGTATGTAAACTGATCCTTAACAGATATTTTTGTGGGATAAAGCACTTCTATTGTTTGGCTTTCTCTAGGCTGAGCACTTTTGTTTTGGATTACTGCAGCTATGTGAGAGGTTTTTTAAAAAGCCAAAGTTAAATGCTGTGTGTTACTTTGGGATTCTCAGTACATCTTCTGTTTTAGTCTGGAACTAAGCTTTTATTAAATTGGAGGTCAGAAAAAGTGATTTCCTGCTCTCAGCTCCTCCAGGATCTTGATTTAGAGCACTATCTAAAACAGTAAGGCATAAGTAGGTAAACTAACAACATTATCTACTTCATTGTAGATTTCTTTTTTTTTTAAAAAAAAAAAGCCCCAGGCAGCCCCTCTTCAATACCTGATGGTATGTGCTGAGCACCCACACTGATCTTCCACCTCGCCAGGTAGATCATGCAATGATTGATAACTCAGCCTGTGCTCCAGCCTGCCCTTAATTGCCTTAATACCTGTTTCATCATATTCTCTGTTGGTTCCCATGTTTAAGAGGCATATATGAAGCTAGGCAATGAAGATATTTGATGGCTTCAAAGTAAAATAGAGACAAACAGAGAGAGGAGAACCTCTTCCCACCCCTCCCAGTCAAAGCTAAACATACTTCTGAAACATACTTCAGTTGAAGAGTGGATTGACTGGGGAGGGCCATTCCTCCTCCTTTCTCTCCAACAATAACACAAAGCCAAAGCTCCCTAAAGAACACACCAGCATGAAATGCAACAGAGCACCATGGGGTGAGCAGGGATTGGGGGAGATATGAATGGAGAAGCAGCTCTAATATAATCTAATGACAGAATTTTTGATGGAAAAGCCAGGATAATTTCAGATCTCTTCCCAGCATGAAAAAAAAAAAAAAGAAAATTGGTAACTGGACCTCTCTTCAGTCCCTTGGTGAATCCACCCCCACGTGCAGGATAATTCGCTGATACAACACAGTACTCTCTTTTTTTTTTTATTGTGTGAAATTAAATTGCCTTCATTTTCAGTGCTGAGTATAGGGAGGGCACAAGAGCACACTTACCTACCAAACATAGCAGTATGAGGAAGAAGAGAATAAGGTGACAGGATGAGCCACCACCATGGCTTGCACACCAAAGCCCTGTGGCTAAAATGTGGGGTCACGTCCCTGACTACAAAGCATATGCAAGAAAATGACACTGCTGCTTTGGGGAGTTGAAGGATGACACATGTTCCATACACTTGAGTGCTAGGTCAGCCTTTCTGAACCAGATTTCCTATCTGCCTACACTGTATTTGGTGCTGTCTTACTGAAAGTCTTACCTCCATTATCAGGTACTGATAAGAGCAGGATATAGGCTTCATCTTGACATTAATTGAGCACACAGTCCATGCTAAGAGAATATCAGTCTAAGCCATCCATTCAGAATAACAAGCTATGAAATTCAGAGCTTTGATACAAAAAGTGGAGGTAAGATAAGTTCATAGGAGCCTGAACTAATATCTCTCAACACTGCTAAATACCATGAACCTTAAGCATGATGCTGTTTTTCTGACTAGACATGCCTTTTGTTTTGAAACAAGAGTCACAGCAGTAACACATCACCAGTTTTCTTCCCAGTACTCAGGAACACAGTCAACTGTGTGACAGGAAAACGTACAATCATATTAGACCTACAATCATACTACAATCCAAAATCAGAGATCTGCTGAGTTTGTTCCTTTTCAGATTTAGTGTAATCAATAGGCCTTCAAAGACCCTTTGTTTTTTCAGTGCTATCTGTAACACCTCTGACAGAAGAACCTTTACTCTCTCTCTCTGAAGATTAGCACTTTTCCACCGCTTAGTGTTAAGCACTGAGGTCCTTCAGGGAAAGGGAGTAAGCCTTGCCTATCTCCTTTTTCTGAGCAAACAATGAATCATCATTCTAACAACACAGCCTGTTAAACAGACAATCATGGTCTCAACTTTTGCCTTGAGCCTTGTGGATTCTCTCTAAGCATCTGCTTGGCATGGGGCAGAGTCTGTGTTGGCAGTACCCTTGCTCTGCAAAGTGCACGCACTCCAAACATGTATCATAAGGAAAGATTATCGACAGATCAGGAGATGGGGAGGGGGGAGGTTTAGCCTAGCAAAGACCATGAATACAGGGAAGTCCTGATGGCTGAAGATTCACATTTACTGGGGTAGAGTGACCTATAATACCCCTTCTACATCTTCTGGGCAACGCAGCCATCCCTCCACGATCCTACAAGGTTTCATCTTCAGGAAAGTCTCTTCACAGTCAGGCTGTTTTTTCCTCCTTTGCAATGCTTCCCTACCTGGCTTAGAAATTCAAATGTGTTCTTATGATTTTATCATAACTGTCCCACGTTGTTGCTTTTTTAATTAAAGCCTGAACTCCCAAAGGCAAGCAATTATGCAGGAATCTCAGGTTTCAGTACCAAAACCCCATGTTTCCAGACTTCAGAAATGCTAAAGAAAACCGTGAAAAAAAAATGTATATACAGGTTAAAAATGTAGAATGAAACACAGAAAACAAAGTTGTTTTTTTTTTCAAATGAGATCAAAACTGTTCATATTCCAAAGCTGTATATTTTTTAAAATTATTTTTCTCTGACCTGGAAGGAACAGAAAGAGGATGGGGATGAAACGAGGGGATGAAGCTTGAATTAGTTTTGACCATCTGGAATTACTAACAATTAATCTTATTGTTAATGTGACAAAAAAAAATCATATTAATCTAGAAAGGTCAAATAACACAAAGAGGGAGGTCGATTATGAAACTTGTTTATTGTTCTAATCCCTGTTATGAATGTTTCAGATTAATTTAAAATTAATACTGCTTTGGATTTGCTATTGTTTACACAGCACTAAGGGAACATCAGACACTTTATAAACACTGGAGGCTGACTTAAATAACTGAAATATGAATACATAACCTTTATGAAGGATGGAAGCTAAACATTCTTTAATTATGTTTTCTGATTGGTCCTAAGCTGCACCTTTTGCTAAGCTGAATAACATTAAAGGTACAAAATGCATACTTTGTGCAGTGATGGCTCCAAAGGAAGACAGGCAGATTTAAGTCCACAATAGTTTTCCTGTCCCTACAGGACAGCTAGTGTCTTCATGAGAAAAATGCTTGCCTTGCATGTCTCTCTGCTTTGTTACAGCCATATAAGCTCTCACACAAGTGCATTGTTCAGCTTACCTCACCTGATGGACTCCTTCAAAGAGTTTATTTATTACTACCTTAAAGAGGCACTATGAACCTCCAGGCGAGGATACCATTATACAAGGCACCATCTAAACAAGCAGCACATAGACATGCCCTTCCACAAAGGACCTCAAGTTCACAGCCTCCAATTTGTACAACGATATCCCGGGTGAGAAAGTGGACAAACAGGACTAGGTGGAGAGAGTAAGTTCATACCAGTATACACATAATAAAGGAGCTACTAAGGAGTCTGCAATTTTATTCATATATTTATTAAATACGATCCACTGAAGTGGTGTATTTGCAGACTACCAGAAGACCTGAACCTCTTCAGATCTGTAGCAACGGAATTCACCATTTCAATGTATAATATCCAAAGAAGCAAGCACAAATCTGGTCAGATCAGAATCAGGCTCTCAAAATGTGACTTGGTCAAAGGGAACCCTCACACAAGAACTTCTTGAATGAGATGCAATTATAGCCTCAGTGGTGTATTTGTTGGGGATGAGATGGTTTCAATATTCTATTTCCCTATTAAGCACTCATGTAGTAATGTGTGAATGTCAGACTTTTAATGACAAAGGTACTTTGTAAGCGTTCAACATCTGTACTCCTATGATCCTTGTTGCAACTTCTTTAAAATTTTTCTCCAATCTATGCAATTCAAAACAAAAAAGTGAAAGAAAAATTCTTTGCAGCCAGAGCCTGGACTGCTATTTGCTCCAGAGGCTGCCCCAGCCCAAGAAGACTGTAGCTCGTGTACTACTCAAGGAGAAAAAAAAAAAGCCCAAATTAAGTAGGAATTTCCTCCATACAGAATAATGGCAGACAACAATATTTTTGTGGTAGTTACTCCAGTTTCCACTGCACCTTAACCTCGCCTCCCCATGCTGTGCAGAGCTGGCTGCAGCAGAAAGCTCAGCGCCTCTGGCAGCGGGTCCCCAGGGGCAGGAGTCCCTGTGCCTCAACCAGACCCCTTGGGGAGAAGGGCGGGGAAGCGAGGGCACACATGACAGCTCCTGAAGGGGAGAGAAGCTCACCCTTCCCTGCCCGCAGGCCCTCTAAGGAGCAGCCACTTCCCTCAGGGAAGGGAGCAGCACCTCTGCTTTCCCACCCACATCACCTCACCCTCATCTGCACAGCGCCAGACTCACTGTGAGGGGCTGCAGGGGTCAGGCTGCTCTCAAAGCAATAACACTACTTATTAGCAAAGCCAGAAACACAACATTTATGATCATAGAATGTTTTGCATTGGAAGGGACCTGTGAAAGTCATCGAGTCCAACCCCCTTGCGGTGAGCATCAGCATCTTCAACTCAATCAGGTTGCTCAGAGCCCCGTCAAACCTGTCTTTTGTCTCTCTACAACCACCTGGAAGGAGGTTGTGGAGAGGAGGGTGCTGGGCTCTTCTCCTAGGTGACAGGGGACAGGACAAGAGGGAATGGCCTCAAGTTCCGTCAGGGGAGGTTCAGGCTTGACATCTGGAAAAAAATTTTCATGAAAAGGGTCACTGCCTGCTGGAACAGGCTGCCCGGGGAGGTGGTTGAGTCACCTTCCCTGGAGGTGTTTAAGGGACAGGTGGATGAGGTGCTGAGGGGCATGATCTGGTGGGTCCTTTCCAACCTAGTGATTCTATGATTTCCAGAGACTGGGCTTCTACCACTTCTCTGGGCAACCTGTGCACTGTTTCATCACTTTCGTTGCTAAAAATGTCTTCCTTAAATCCAGTCTAAATCTGCCCTCTTTTAGTATTAAAGCCATTACTCTTTATCCTGTCTCTACCTGCCCTTGCTAAAAAGTATATCCCCGTGTTTCCTGTAGCCCCTTCAGGTACTGGAAGGCTGCTCTAAGGTCTCCCTGCAGCCTTCCCTTCTCCAGGCTGAACAAGCCCAGCTCGCTCAGCCTGCCTTCAACTCAGCCACCCAGCCCTCATCCACCAAAAAGCCCACCCATCAAATCCGTGTCTCCCCAGTTTAGAAAGACCTTGTGGGGAGCTGTATCAAAGACCTTACAGTTTAGGGGTTTGGGGATATTTTTTAATATTCTTCTCTCTCTTTTTTTTTTTTTTTAAATTTTATTTTTAACTTGGCAGTCAGGTTCCTGCCCTCATTCCTCCCCATCCCCGGGCCGGCGGCGCCCTCTGCCGGCCGCGCCCCCCCCACCCCGCGGCCTGGTGATCATAGAATCGCCAGGTTGGAAAAGACCTTTGAGATCGACTCCAACCGTACCTGCCTACTACTAAATCATGTTCCCAAGAGCTTCACCTACCGTCCTTTTAAACAACTCCAGGGTGTAGGGACTCAGCCACCTCCCTGGGCAAAACCAAGCAATTTCTTTTTACTAAAGCAATATTCAACCCTTTCATCCACCCTATTGTTTTGAAAGGAAAGCATCCACAGGCAGATTCGGGGTGAAAAGACAAAACCAACCAAACAAAAATGCAAAACCAAGCAAGCAAGAAAGAGAATAACCATAAGCTGCTTTCATTCTCACCTGCTATCTCATGGACTAGTGCTCCAAGATGAGGCCTCTCCTGACAGAGGGAAAGTTGCAAAAATCACACGCCTCATCCTAAAAGACACATTTTCTTTTGTACAACAACCGTGTGCACAATCAAAACCAGCAAACAACAAAAGTCCTGAAATCTGCTCACTCCTCACATTACATAGATTCTGGAAGCATTGAAAAGAAGATGCAAAGCACCTGGGAAGCTTTTAAAACATCACAGCTGCCAGGAACTTTCTCACATGATTGAGCTATAAAGGTCTGGCGCCACAGAACAAAATGTTTTCAGCTGTACATCAGGGCAAATCATAAGGCTAGTTTTGCATAGTGGTTCTGTTCTTCTGCAGTGACAAGGATGGACTTTTTGCAGTAGAGGAACAAGTCAAAACAGCCTAGCATATGGAGATAAAATGAACATCCCTTCTGTGTTCAATGCTCCAGTACAGGATCTCTCTTGATACAACAATTAATAGAACTTAGATTGTGCAAAAAGATAAAGGAGCAGCTGAGAGTTTTCTGTGGTGAGCAACTGATGTGATGTGGCATCACAACATGCCCTACTGCTTCCAGGCAAGTCTTTTAAAGCAAGAAGGCTAGCATTTCTTCCAAATGAATGAATTGTTTCCCAAAGTTAGAGAGATAGTGAGAGGTTACGTAGCAGACTGAATCTAACCAGGCATCATAATGGCCCGTAAAATGTCACAGAAGCTTGAGGTTTTGTCTAGGGGGGTCAGATCTGCTTGACAAAGTATTCAGTCCGTAACTTTTCAGCATAGATAGGTCAAATAGCCCCCTTGTTTGAGAAGTTGCTGCTGTGGGCCATGGCTTAATTGCTCTGTTCCAGACCTTCTCAAGATGGAGCCATTTCAGTCTGTTGTTCTATCATTCCTTTGCAGCCACTCTGTTACGTGTACACATACATTTCTGGTTTCTTTCTCCTTTAAAGCATCTCTCTTTCAATTCGCATGCTGTTCCTCCACACAGCCACCCAACAAACAACTTTGATCCCCTTGAATATTCCTCCTGGCCTTCAGACAAAACTTGCTATTTGACCCTCTACCATCTCTGGTTTTCCAAGCCCCCCAACCTCCAATTCCCATTCTTTCCTACTCTCTTTGCAGTACCTGTGAATCTGAAATACACAAGGCACAAACAAATATGTGTAATTGAATAGCGTACTCCACAGTTCAAGATAACTAGATTCTAGTCAGATGAGGGCAGTGTTACAAAACAGGTTGGTGCCATGCTTCACTGCTTCTCCTCCCAGTACAACTTACCTCTCAGGTTTGCATTCTGAAATGATCTAGGCTGAAAGGATATAAGCTAAAAGAAAAAAAAAATAGAGAGAGATATTTATGCCAAATAATTTCTTAGATCCAGTTTACAGCAGGGCCACACTGACATTTCTGCAGAGGCAGCAGATGCTGTGGCCAGAAAGTGAGCAGCCAAGGACAGGAAAAATTTCTCAAGCTGAACTTTTCTGCCAAAGGCAACACATTGATGCAGCTAAAGATTTCTGCACTTCTCATTAATCCTGAAGTTTGAAATTGTATTGATTAGGCCCCTACTGATCATTAGAGCTACACTGCGCGTGCATCACTCTTCTTTTCCTACCTAGCCCCTTTCCCTTACTCCTCCAAATATTGGTTGCCACAAATCCTTGGACCTACCATAGAGTGGTAATTTGTTTCTGTGAGTAGGCAAGCGACAAAGATGACAATTGCTGCCTCAGTACGGAAGTAGACATCAATCTCTAGCATACAGTACATGTAAAAAATATTTAATAGCCTTACCTGGGGAGGACAGGTAGTAGGGCAGTGGAAAGTCCCCTCATCAAATCTAACTGAAAGCAGTCCTTTCTGAGCTAGAAGTAAAGGCATTTGTGTATTCAGGAGCATTTCTTTCTGCAAAAGCCTGTTTCTGACTTAGAGTTCCTTTTCACTGTGGTACACTGAGAATCAGGTAAAGAACAAAGCATGGCTTTCTGTCACTTGTTGGAAGCACTAAGCATTGGTGTGGCTTATTCAGTGGTGTTCCTTGCACCAATAGTTATTAATTGGGCTGGGATGGCATGATTATCTGATTTAATGAATAGCAAGGCCTCTTACATAAAGCCCTTACTCTTCCTCTTTATCTCTTTCGCCTTTATGCCTAGCCGTGTGCTTCAAAAGTCAGTTACAATCCAGGGAAGCAATTGGTGCCGAAGCTTTTAGCAGACACTTGATAAGTTTACCTTGATATCAAACATAGAATAGTTAGGGTAGGAAGGGATCTTAAAGATCATCCAGTTCCAACCCCCTGTCATGGGCAGGGATATCACACTAAGATCAGGCTGCTCAAGGGCCCATCCAACCTTGTCTTGAACACCTCCAGGGATGGGGCTTACACAACTTCCCTTGGCAAATTGTTCCAGTGTCCCACCACTCTCATGGTGAAGAAATTCTTCCTAATGTTTGGTCTAAATCTTTCCCTCTCCAATTCAAAGCCATTCACCCTCATCCTATCACTACATGCCCTCCCTCCCCAGCTTTCTTTGTAGCCCTGTTCCTCACAGAATGGTTTGAATTAGAAAAGACCATGAAGGTTATATTGTTCAACCTCCCTGCAGTGAGCAGGGGCATTTTCAACTTGATCGGGTTGCTCAGAGCATGCTTTTTCTGACATAACAGCAGCTACTGAATGCTATTCCCCTGCATTTCAAACACCTTAACATATAAAATGTATATGATTAATATTAACACAAATATGAAATGAAATAACAAAGTATTTGTTAATCAGAGGAAGTTTTGCTTACTGGTTTACCTGAAAAGCAGGAAGTGGTATCTGTAAATTATGAACAGGCAATCGATTAACAAAATCTCCTGTGTTAAATGCAGTATTAAGATAATTTCTCATTCATTTGTCAGGTAGTGGTCTGTTTGCATTGATGGTGGCTCCAAAGGCTGCCCAGCACCTCTGCAGTTGCTAGGGAACAACTCTGTAACTTAGAGGAGTGCAGCCTTCATTATTGTTCTGCTGTCATTTACCTACACAGTGATATCATTTGGGGTTTATAAACATTCATGCAGTTTGTGTACTTTCAGAGGAACAATTTTCAATTGAATACTGTTTGGTCTATGTACATCAAAGTAATAAAAATGAACCTGCTTTGGATGAAAAACCTAAAGTGATGCTGAAACTACGTACACTGATACATTTCAGAAGTGATTGTGAGGATTGGTAATTTCCACAGAAGTTACCCCATATAAATTCATAGACACTGCCTTTGCCTTTCGTACTGGAAAATGTCAATTCTTGTCCTAAATCAAGATCAGCTTTATTTAGATCACCTCTGACAGATGTCAGGGAACTGGGATCCCTGCCTAGGAAAGTGGGCATTGATAAGATGATTGGAAGAGGCAGACCAGCCCTCAGCCTCTGCAAGCAGCTACTAGCAGGTGTGAAGGACAAACATCTCTTCAAGAAAGATATTATATGCTACCCAGGCAAGTGGACTACCTTGGAGAGATGTGTCCAGTATCCGAGGAAATTAGTGGTGCAGGAGCTGATTTATTCTGTCCTGGAAAACCTGCAGTCACCTAAAGACCCAGATGAAGTCCAATGTATCAGACTCATGTGGTGGAAGTTTACACAAGCATGTTATCATCATATGCCAGCTCATTGGCAACACTGGGCTGGGAAGAAGAAGAAGCACCAGCAGGGAATGCAGTAGCTAACCAACTCTGGCAATATGAAGACAATCTGTCTTCCTGCCTGTGGACCTGCATCTTGGCTGTGGAAAGATTCTCAGAAAAATTTTTAGAAAAACTGTTTGAAAAACTGTTCAAAAAATTGTCCCAGGAGTTCCAGCAACTCAAAAAGGATAGGTCCTTCTCCCCACCTGTGAAGACCACTATCTCAGCTAAGGAGAAAGCGTTCTACTCCTTAGGATAGATGGTACACACCACAGGGCACCCTGTGGTTTTACCCTGTGTTACTATGGAAAGGATATGAAGAGGTGGGATAGAAACCCCCCCTCCAGCCTAGACAAGTGAGGTCATCAGTGACATCAAGATCAGAGGCAGCCTGGTCAACAGTGATCACGCACTGGTGGAATTCAAGGTCCTGAGGGATACAGGACAGGTGAGAGGTATAGTCAAGACCCTAAATTTTAGGAAAGTAAAGTTCCACCTCTTCAAAGAATTAGTCAGTAGGACCTCATGGGACATGGTCCTCAGGGACAAAGGAGCAGAATAGAGCTGGCATATATTTAAGGATGCTTTCTGTCAAGCACAAGAGCACTCACTTCCCAGATGTAGGCAATCAGGCAGGGAAGGGAATAGACCAATGTGGCTGAGTTGAAACCTGCTGGTCAAACTGAAGACCAAGAGGGAATGGCACAGGCGGTGCGAGCACAGACGGGGAACCTGGGAAGAGTTTAGGGATGCTGTTCAGTTGCGTAAGGATGGGGTCAGGAAGACCAAGCCGCAGCTGGAGCTGGACTTGGCAAGGGATAGAAAGAATAACAAGAAGGGCTTCTATAGGTACGTCAACTAAAAAAGGAAGGTTAGAGAAAGTGTACCCCACTGATGGTTGAAAATGGTGACCTCCTATCAGCAGACAAGGAGAAGGCTGAGGTACTTAACAAATTTTTTGCCTCAGTCTTCACTGGTAACCACTCTCCTCACTGCTCCTGGGTCAATGACAACAAGATATGGACCAGGCGGGTAAATTCCCTCTGAATGTAGGGGAAAATCAGGTTTGTGACCCCCTGAGGATCCTGAATATATGTAAGTCTATGGGACCTGATGAGATACATCCAAGAGTCCTGAGGGAATTGGCAGATGTGGTTGCCAAGCCACTCTCCACGATATTTGAAAGTCATCGCAGTCAGGTGAAGTCCCTAGTGACTGCAAGAAGGGCAACATTAATGCTTGGCTTTTGACCTCCTGTAGTCCTAGAGGCCTTTTCTACAGAATTTACTACCATTTTGACAGTGAACCACTGTAAGCTGCTCTCAGGTAATTGCTGCCCAAGCCAGTATTCACTGTCATTCTGGAGTAGTAACTTTATCAAGAATAAAATATTTCATTGATTAACCTATAGAAATGTAATCAAAGAAATAGTTAACAACAATGCAAATATGAAATACAACTGTCACAAAAAAAAAATGCTGTATCTCTGTTACCCTAAAGCAAGATATTTTAAAAAATAAGAAAATCGTAGCATTCAAAACTGATTAGGCCTGTCAGTCTGACCTCAGTGCCAGGGAAAGTCGTGGAACAGGTGATCTTGAGTGCTTTCATGAAGCACATGCAAGAGAACCAGGTGATCAGGCCCAGTCAACACAGGTTTACAAAAGGCAGCTCTTGCCAAACTAACCTGATCACATTCTATGACAAAGTGACTCAGATGCTGGACGAAGGAAAGGCTGTGGATGTGGTCTTTCTGGACCTCAGTAAAGCCTTTGACACAGTTTCTCACAGCATTCTGCTACGGAAACTGTCAGCCTCTGGCCTGGACAGGTGCACACTCTCCTGGGTGGAAAACTGGTTGGATGGCCGGGCCCAGAGAGTGGTGGGAAATGGTGTTAAATCCAGCTGGAGGCCAGTTACAAGTGGGGTTCCCCAGGGCTCAGTCCTGGGTCCAGCCCTGTTCAGTGTCTTTATCAATGACCTGGATGAAGGCATCGAGTGCTCCCTTAGCAAGTCTGCAGATGACACTAAGCTGGGTGGAAGTGTCAATCTGCTGGAGGGTCAGGAGGCTCTGCAAAGGGATCTGAACAGGCTGGACCGCTGGGCTGAGACCAACGGCATGAGGTTTAACACGGCCAAATGCCGGGTCCTGCACTTGGGGCACAACAACCCTGTGCGGTGCTACAGACTAGGAGAAGTTTGTCTAGAAAGCTGCCTGGAGGAGATGGACCTGGGGGTGTTGGTTGACAGCGACTGAGCATGAGCCAGCAGTGTGCCCAGGTGGCCAAGAAGGCCAGTGGCATCTCGGCTTGTATCAGAAACTGCGTGACCAGCAGGTCCAGGGAGGTTATTCTCCCTCTGTACTTGGCACTGGTGAGACCGCTCCTTGAATACTGTGTTCAGTTCTGGGCCCCTCACCACAAGAAGGATGTTGAGGCTCTGGAGCGAGTCCAGAGAAGAGCAACGAAGCTGGTGAAGGGGCTGGAGAACAGGCCTTATGAGGAGTGGCTGAGAAAGCTGGGGTTGTTTAGCCTGGAGAAGAGGAGGCTGAGAGAAGACCTCATTGCTTTCTATAACTACCTGAAAGGAGGTTGTGGAGAGGAGGGTAATGGCCTCTTCTGCCAAGTGACAGGGGACAGGACAAGAGGGAATGGCCTCAAGCTCCTCCAGGGGAGATTTAGGCTAGACATCAGGAAAAAAATTTTCACAGAAAGGGTCATTGGGCACTGGCAGAGGCTGCCTAGGGAGGTGTTTAAGGCATGGGTGGACAAGGTGCTGAGGGGCATGTTTTAGTGTTTGATAGGAATGGTTGGACTCGATGATCCGGTGGATCTCTTCCAACCTGGTTATTCTGTGATTCTGTGAAGAAGGGAATCAGCCCCAAATGAAGATGTCTTAAGCTCACATTATTGACTAGGTCTCCACTATACAATGAGCAATATTGGAGGGACAATTAATCTCATCCTAATATAGAAGCTTAGCTCATATGAAGTCATCTGCACTCCAAGAACCTAGATTTAAGCATTTGTATCTGGAGTCCTGTCCTATTCCTGTTATTCCATCTGTCTTTATCTCTCTGTCTACCTTTTCTCCACAAAGCCTGTTCCTCAGCTACAGAAGGAAATTAGACAGATTTACCATGCAGAACATCTCAGATTTCCTAAGTTGAAGGGTGAGGTTATTTCCTAAAATACAATCTTACTCCCTTAGAATACCAGGCAAACTAAGCCAGTATGAGCCAGAAAAATACACAAAACCAGCACAAAAACCACCAGGAGCTGTCATGTTTTTATTTATGAACTTACCACCTCCATTCTTCTTGCTGAAGAACCTTCCTTTTGTTCAAATCTGGAGTAAATGCAAAGGGGTGCACTGTGAAGGCAGGGGAGAAGGTGGAGAAATGTAAATCCCTAGTTAACTCTCTTCTCTGCTTAGTTTTGCTGGAAGAGGGAGAAGGGGGAGGGAAGAGGCTGTGTAAATTAGAGCAGGAGACAGGATTTATCACCTCAGCTAGAATTTAAATCCATTAACCATTAGCTAAGGGGAGAATCCAAGCACCTCCCTTGGATATAGGAGCTCTCCAGCGTCACAGAAAGAGGGAAAACTTAGATCCCAACACAGTTACATCTCCAAAGTGCACAGACACAGGACCAGGCACAGTTGGGCAGAATCAAGAAAAAAGTGGTATTTTGAAAATTTTGTAGCTATTTTTATAATATTTATATGTTATTATTCATTTATAGCTAATATTTGCAGCTATTTTCATAGCTAGCCTTCAGATAACATCTTTTACTCATTCTTATGCTTCCGAGATTATTAACCATGCTTCTCCCAGTTGTGACCGGAAAACTGAGCAATGCAGAAGGAAAGGGAGAAAAATGGAGCAGATCCAAAAAGGCTGATGTCAACAGTATAAATGCATGTGATAAATTATAGCAAGATATCCCTAAGCTTTTTTTTACCCGTTCTCCCACACATCAATTTAGATTAAGAATATGGGGCAAAGAAAAGCTTGATAGATATCCTGTCCTCTTGAGATGACACATGTGCTTTTGGTCAATAACTGCTTGTGGGCAGACTGGATATTTTGGTGCTGTGCCAACATCACAGCACAGGTTTGTATAACACCATGTAGTGCTGGCTATGTACATTGTTAGGCAAAGTGAAGACAAATTTCTTCACTTCCTATCTTTCCATTTTTTGTTGGTTTTTTTCCCTGAGAAGACCTAGCTGTTCCTTCTTAGTATAAAATATAAAGTACCTTTCTATCTGGCTGTCTGGATGCTGTATTTATTGTGTTAATCCTTACAAAACCAGGCAGGCAACTACTGTCTCCTCCAATTTAACAACTGAGAGAAGGAAGCCAAGAAAAAACAAGGTCAAGTCTTGTAGAGCTAGGTACTTAAATCCCAATTTATAATACCACTGAAGCTCCTCCAGCTACGTCAGCTGACGTCTATCCCTCTGTACCTCTTAGCTGTGTTACCTGGAGCCCTTGGTCATGCCAAATTGCAGACATGCCCAGGGGCTGTTCCCTGCCAGACTTGCACAACCCAGCACGTGCTCCCTGGGCTAGACTGCAGTTTTGCAGGTAATCACATCTAGCAAACGGCTTCTCCCAGTCACTGAGGTGGGTCACAGGCAGGAAAACGCTAGGTGGGACATGGACAGGGAACAGAACTTTAGTCCACCTCTCATTTGCTTTGTGGCCATAACTTGAAAGCAATTCTTCTCCATGCCAGGATGGTGATTACTCCACAGGTATGAGGGATGCCCATGCTCATGTTAATGACCTTTCTTAGGGACATCTTTACTCTCTTGTGCAGTATTTCTTTCCTTTAGACTCCTGCAGAGTCCAGAAGATTCCAGTTGTTCCTACCTTTCTTCCTGGTTTCCTATGAAAAGGAAGATAAGTGATAAGGAGGAAAGAAAGCTCAGGCCTTACCTTAGAACGTTGTGGAGAAGTACCTTGACACACCCATCCACTCCTAGATTTGTCTCCAAATATTCAATCCCATGTTTTCGGCTTATATTTGTGAAGACTATTTGAATATGTTATCTCCTCCTAGTAACTATTTCCAGGAGCCCTTTGTTTAAAATGCTTGTTGTATGTTAAATTGGTTTTTTGTAACCTGAACTCCTGGGAGTCACAAACCCCAGCACGTGATAGGCACAGCCTGCTGGCTACATGCCAGAGAGGAACAGAGTTCTGCAACTACTAATTATAAGATTATAAAATAATATCACTCTAGTAGCAAAACAGCTCAGTGGAAATGTTACTATTCAAAGTTTCAACTTATTCTTATTATGAGGCACCACAGGGCACCTTCAGCACAGCTTTACATTTAACTGTTAATATCCTTTATTATTCTATGGTAATTCATCCGGCAACCAAGCAGATGCGAAAACCAAATTCCTTTCCTTGTGACTAATCGTGAAATTACACGCTTTGACATCAAACTTCAAACAAAATGATCGTATTGTAATAATAATAGCAAAATAGTTCTGCTATAGGTTTTTCTTTAACTTTGTGCCAAAATCAGGCTGCGAAGTGCATTTCCTTCTTGATTACATTAATTTAGGTAGAAAACAGAGCAGAAAGAAAAGCTCTGGAGAAACTGTATGCTAAAACAAGAACTGCTTGGATCCTAAATAATAATAATAAATAAAGTAAACATGGAGAAAGAGACCTGATATTCCTCCTGAAGCAGGTTAGGTTTTCCTCCTCTTATTACACTCCACAGCTATGTCCTAGCACCAAGCTATGCAAGTAACCCCCATCCAGGCCTTTGATACTGCTTTCTGTTGTCTAAAAATTGTTCCAAATTTGTGTTCACATGGCTATATTAATGGCAAAAAGTGAGACAATATTTGGTCATCCGAGAATACAGGAAGAATCATGAGGATCACAGAATAACTGAGGTTAGAAGAGAGACCATTGAGTACGACCCGCTGCTCATAACAGGGCCAGTTAGCTCAGGCTGCTTAGGGCTTGTGCAACAGTATCTCCAAGGATGGGGATCCACAGCCTCTCTGGGCCTCACTTTCAAAGTCTGACAAGCTTTATGGTGACAGGTTTTTTCCTAGTATCTAATCAGATTTTCCCACAATTCAGCCTGTGGCCAACCTGTCCTGTCACCCTGCACTTCTGAGAAGAGCCTGGCTCCATCTTCTTTGCAACCTCTTGCTAGCTAGGTCCAACCAGTGATAAATTACCCTTTGAGCCCTCTCCCCTCCAAGCTGAATGGTCCCAACTCCCTGCACATCTTCTTGTATTCCTACGTTTCAGCCCCTTGACCATTTTGGTGGCCATGTGCTGGACTTGATCCTGTAAGTCCATATCTTTCTTGTATTAGGAGCCCCAAAATGGACACAGCGCTCAAGATATGGCTTCACCAGTGCTGAGCAGAGGGGAAGAATTACCTCCACAAAAGCTATACCCTTGCCACAGTCCATCTGAATAGCAGCCCTGCCCTCCAGTGTATTTTCCTGCAGTGGAAACTTGCAGTACCCATTGTCCCATTGCTTTGGTCATTAATAATGGCAGAATGCGCTACTGTTTCTAGTACTGATCCATGAGGCACACTGCTTGTAACTGGTCACCGGCTGGACTTTGCACCACTGGTAGATTACAAACAATTTTCTAGGCCAGCAGTCCAGCCAATTTTCCACCCATCTTATCATCCACTTATCCAGCCCACATCTCAGTAGTCTGGCAATAAAGATGTTGACGAAAATGGTGACAAAGGCCTTCCTGGAGTCTAGGAATATGATGTCCACTTCTCTTCCCTTTATCCACAGAGCCAGTCCTGTCATCACAGAAAGTGTTCAGGCTGGAAGGGCAAAATTTGTGCATGGTAAATGCATGTTGGCTGTTCCAAGTCAACTTCTTGTCCTTCCTGTGTTTGGAAATGGGTGGTAAGACCATTTGCTCTGTCACTTGCCCAGGGACTGAGCTGGAGCTAATCAGCCTCTAGCTCCCCACTTCATGTTTCTTGCCTTTCTTGAGGATGGGCATGACATATGCCTTTTTCAGTCACTGGAAACCTCCACTTTGACCAGTGACAGACTGTGCCCTTACAATGACATGGACCAGCTTCCCTAGCTCCCTAGATGCCTCCCATCTGATCCCATGGACTCGTCTATAGCCTATTAGTCCAAGCTCTCACTAACTCTATCTCCCTCTACTCTGTGCATGATTTCACTCCCACAGGCTCTGCAAGAAGGCTCAGACACATCAAGGGCCAGAGGGTAAACCTAGCCAGTGATAAATAAGACAAAAAAGGCAATGAATATCTTAGCACTTCAAACCCATAGGCATGAGGTCCCCAGCCCGGTTGAACAGCAGGCCTATATTTTTCTTAGCCTTCATTTTGCTGCAAATGCATTTTCAGAAACTCTTCTTGTTATCTCTCACATCCTTTCCTAGATTTCAGCTGATCTTTGGTTTTGCTAACCTTATTCCTGCATCCCCAGGCAATGCCTCCATACACCTCCCACGTGGCTCATCCCTGCTCTCTCATTCTGTATAGCCCCTTTTTGTTTCTGCTGCCTCCTTGAATTGGGATCACTATACCAATAGTTAGAGCTTTAGACTATGTTACACACTTCAAGAGGCCCTTTTTTATCCCAAGTTCCTTTAGAAGTAAAGTTTTCTGATATATTTTCCCATTCCATTTCTGATGAATTCCCATCTTAATTTCATTCTATTATTTTTACCTCATGTTTTCATTTTCTCTAAGTCTTCTAATATCACCTCTCCCCAGTTTGTGCTGACACCAACTCCAGATTTAAAATTAATTGACATTTTGTTAAAGTGACATCTATCTGTCGCCTTGAATCTGTGTTGAACCAGTGTAATTGTGAGGGATTGAAAAAAATGTATGCATAATATTCTCTAAGTAAATCCTTGTATAATTACACTGCCTTTAATTGGTTTTAGCTGGGGTCCATTTCATCTAGTTTCTGACAATATGAACTTACTACATTTAACTGCATACATCAGTATGAATAAATGTGTATTTTTAAAAGCTTGTGATGCCATCCAATCTGATAAAGTCTTTACCAGCTGCACTTCATTATATAGCGAAGGCTCACAAATATCTGTATTTTCATATGCATCAGGCTAATAAATAAAATTTTGCATATACTGTCTTTTAAATATAAAAATCCTACCATGTGGGTATTCCATATATTTTCCCTAACCCGGAGTTAATGAGGTGACTTACAATTTGGCTAAGTTTCACAGGAAAAAAAAACCCCAAACAATAGTGGGTGGCTCTCAGAATCTGATTTTTTAGGTGAGCCAAACCATTTCCTTATCCACTGAAACTCAGTAGACCTTCATACTATCAGTAGCCTCAGAAAGAAGGCACCTGGTCCAAGGAGCTCATCCTGTCATCACAGAAGCAGAGGAGCAATGCCTGTTCCAGAAAGGGCCAGAGAATTCAGCAGGATTACTCAGTGTAGTTACTAATGTATATCAAGGTTTGCAATTTTTGCATTATAATCCTATTAAGTTTATGATCACATTACAAAGTGCAGGTTTTGGGGGAAGCAGTTTGTCCAAGTTAGACCTCCTTCTCCAAAATTCCCATTTCATTGCTCTCTCACACATCCATTAAACTAAAGCAAACTCTCTTTCCAATATCGCATACAATTTTTATTATTATGATGCTTGTGATTCATTCAGTTTACCATGTCATAGCATGTGCATGCATTTAAAATTTAAATATACTGACCTTAAAAATACTAAAACCTTTTTCATGGTAAGCTGAGGAGTTATTGCCAAGCAAAGGACCTACAACAATAGGAATGGTAATATGCACTGGTCTATATACATTTGCAATAACCACATTGTACGTAACAATGAAAGTAAAACTGAATAATAAACAAGAAAATTCCCCCCTCCTGCTGTCATTTTGAACATTAATTTCTATTAGCTAATGGGAGCCAGGTGGTAGCAAACCCACATGCTTTCAGCTTTTCAGTTTTCTTTAGCAGAATACCACCTTTAACAAAGTATATATTACAAAGTACACAGTACAAAATATACAATATGGTTATGTACTTTTTTTTTCACCTTTCTGCAGGAAAGTTCTTTCACTAAGTAGTATTGAACAACTTAAATAGCAACACTTTTTGCAGCAAACCCACACATTTTTCCTTCAGAAATGTGGATCTGTCTATGTGTCTATTTATGTATCTATTTATCTATCTTAGAGTCAAACATGCAAGTCATTTGTCCTCTCTATAGCATTTTCTTATATGCAGCAAAACAAACTGACTTCGCTTAACTTTGTTTTTTAATAGCTTTTCAGTTTCTAATCCCCTTGATTCCTTTTTAAAAACTTTTCTGAACGTGGGCAAATCTCAGTACTGATAGGTCAATCGACAAAGAAATAAATTTTAGGGAGAAAAAAAATAGATAAAATCTGTCCGTGTTTTTTCAATATTTAGGAATTATCTACATTCCATTAGAAATATTGCATTTCCCAATTACCTGATTATGTATGGGATTAAAGGGGGAAGATTTGACTTTCTGAAAGTCATGATTTTGAGAGCTGAATCAATCTTAAGAATTTTGGCCACAAGGTAAAAAGGGAGGCTGGAAAAGATAAATGGATCTGAAGTTCTTAATTTTGCACATAATTTTTTTCCTTGTAGCAACTAAGTCAAAACACTTTTCTAAAGAAGACACATAACTCGCAAACAGCGTGGGGGTTTTGTTGTGGCTTTCATTAAGATGCTGCCCTCCCAGATCATTGATCTAACCCCTTAAATTCCCAGTTACACTTTGATTCAGGCCTGTTAATGGTCATTCATTGTGTCCCCAACAGTGATTTTGGTTTGAAAACCTGTGGATTTTTGCATACGCTCATGGTATGCAAAACAATGGCCACCAGTCTTCTGTACACCACAAATCCATAGCTCAATGTAAGTGTACCCTTGAGCAGCACAATGCTGGTACAATCCCAGGAAGCCTGGGAGGTCTCCCAGCTCCAGTCAGAGGAATGTCTGGGCCCTTATCTATACTGTGAAAAAATGCCTGAGGTTGGAAAGCAGAGGTCTCTCCAGGCTCACTTTATTGCCATCTGCATTCCCCATCCACCACAGAAGCAGCTCTCACTGCAACAAAGGTTGTCCTAGTGGAGTATGCATCTGGGGAAGTGTCCCCAGCAAGGGACCCACAAGCTCAGAGCCTGTGTTTGCTCTTAGAAATTTTAGATCTTAAAACTGATAGCCAGAGCCACATTGCAGGTATTAACTGTACCTCACCTGTGTTGCAAACAAGGGCAAAAATGTGCCTTTGCAATCTTACACTTGTGTTTTTAGGCAAGATGTTCCACCAGATTAACTGCAAGAGGAAACAGTTGGTTAAAAGCTATGCATGCCTGTCTAAACGGAGCTATGTAAGGTCAGCTTTTGTTGATAAGAGTGAAGGTACATTGTATTCCTTTAAAGACAGGGTATATTACTTAGGGTAGCATGAAGAAACAAACTAGATTTTGAAAGAGCTGGCTACTGCAATTTATTTTCAACATATTAATTTTTGTCATTTCAGCACAGTCTATGAGAAACTGAGTGCCCATTGCAGATACGTAGTTGATCATATGAATGATCCCTAAGATTTAACATGAAAATGTTGTTATGTAGTGATAAAGTGGACTTTGCAGAAGTTCACAACAAAATGCAAGTGAAGTGGGTTCTGAAATCCTCTCTTATTTACAACACACTCAGAGAGAAGGCTTCCTCTTTCTCTTGTGTCAACTGTTGGGTTTTTATTATGGAAATATATTTTTAGAAGGGACTGAATATAGCAATGTGATGGTTTTTCTAATTAAAGACCAGGAAAAAATATCAGGAAGAGAAAAGTCTGGGGTAAAAGAGGGGGAAAGTGGACAGGTCTTCCATGTCTTTTTCGCCAGAAAAGCAAAAGATGGATGTGGACCACAGTGTCAGGCACACATGGAGGTGAGGCAGCTGCTCAGATCAGCAAGTTGCTCACGCCCACCTCTAGGCAACTCATGCCAGCACATCTCAACCTCTGTTAAAATGACTAAAACAGTCCCCAGACTGCTCACTTCAACAGTGTAGGAAGGAAGAAACAGCTGCCCAGGGTGACCTATACACTTATTTGCTGCTAGGGTCCTTGTAACAGTGACACACCATCAAGCAAGCTCCACCTCACACACACACAAAAAAGCGAGCCCTGCTTTTTAACCTGATTAACAATCACCTTGCAGGGTGGTAAGAACAACCTGAAGGAAAACATGAAATGAATTGTAGTTTAAGTTTATAGAGATGAACTGAACAGGTAGAGTTATGCCAGTGGCAGCATCTTTTATGATATGCAAACCACACAGGGCTGTGTGTTCTGACTTTATACTAGCTTTTACAGAAATACATTTGGAGAATTGATTTAAGGAATTTTTAATTTTTTTTTTTTTTTTTTTTTATTTATACACATTAACATTTTGGTGAGCGATGATATATATATGGACCATGTCATCATCTACCTCAGCAAAAGCCTCAATTCTTTAGAAGACAAAGTAGCTCTCACCCTTACAGAAGGGGGAACATAAAATAATAAAATACTTTTTGTTGAGAAAAAGGGAGGGAAGCAAGCAGCATCTAACAAACAGAGGCATGAATACGGAAGCCTCTGTTTTTTAAGAAACCAACAAGGATGGCTCAGGGAAACAAGGGAAGGTGAGGGCAAGAATGCAGTCTCCAAAAGCAAACCAAATCAGATCTTTGGATGAAGAGCCATACCTTGAACCCACTAATTGTTAAAAGGTATCAGTACTTTTTCCAAGGCTGTAACTTCTCTATTTATGATGTTCCTCCCATCAATCTCCAAGGACTGAAGTGCAGTGATATGCTCCAATCCCACTCACACCCCTTCTTATTGAAAAACGCTGCTACTTTCCTGTAGGGTGGGATGTGCAGGATATCAGGATTATTTACAAGAGAGGCACAGATTTTTTTCCTTCAAGATCCTGAAAGCCTTATTTGTCTGCATCAACATCCTTTCTGGAGTCTGTCACTGCAGCTGTGGAAAGCAGCACGACATGAGATGGACCATCTGTAAATACCTGTGCAGAAAAAGAGGAACATACTTGCCTATTTGACCTGAGACTCTGAAACAAGACAACCACCTTGACAAACACTAGGCTGCACTTGGCAGTTCCCTTCAGGAGAGCTTCAGCATTGGCTAGTACTGCCCTCGAGCTGGCAGAAGCCCCTGTTTTGCAGCGAATGTAGAATACTCATCAGGAGATACAGGCAGGACTCAGTGCTGTAGGTGGCTACGTCACTGAAGTAAGTGGAAGTATACCAAGAATAAGTTGTTAGGATGAGGTACATTGGTCTCAGAGTTACCTGTGGGCCTCTAAACGCTGAATAGCACCTGTGAGGAGAAGAATTTGAGAAGATCTCTTCATTAAGATAGGGATCATAACATACCTGGCCTCTCCCAGGCATTTTAGTAACTTCTTGAGATAGGTTTCAATGAATATCAAACTGGCATATGGTATAGGCATTCCTGAAGAGGATGGAGAAGCAAGCCCAAGGATGAACGAAGATTCTAGCTCTGCACTTGTACTCCTGTTGGCAACAACTCGTGAAGAAGAAGAACTAGCTTTTGAGAAGCAAAAGTGCACTTTGTAAGCATGATCTTTGAATTAGGAACTGGAAACTTAAGTAAACTAAAGCTGCAAGTAAGCTATTTAGGAACACTGAGCCAAGAATTAGGAGGAGACTGGGAGGAGATCAGGAGGAGTTTTGGAGGAGGTAACCAACAGATAAAGTTGGCAAGCAACTTCTGAGGGCAACACTATTAAACGACCATCAGATAGCACTTAAGACCCCTTTGGAGCATGTGTAGAAGATGCTGTGAATGACTTGGCATTACTATAATTACATATAAATATGTGATAACTTACATGATATATAATGCATAACTTTGTGTAACTTTGTGTATAAGTGAAGGTGAAAAAACCCTTGAGGTGTGCTTGATTTGAGGGAAACCTCCAAGCATCCAGGATTTACATACGCCAGAATGAAACACTGTCCCTCTCGGTGATGTAGTTGTTGTCTTAGTGCACACTGGGTGATGAGTCCATAATTTGGACAACACACTTACTGAATATAGCTCTTTGTTTCTGGAAATACTTCCTAAAAAGCCTGAGGGGCTACATTTCATGTTAGCTCAGAGCTTTTCTGTGTGCAGTAACAAAAACATTGACAAGGGTTTCACAAAGTACAGTGAGTGCTCGCTCTGCACCAGGAAGAAGAATCAGCTCTTTCTTCATTTGGCATTGATTTGTTGTCGCCTCCAATAACTTATATATATATATATTTTTTTTTTTTCTAGGCAAGATTTCAGTAAGTCACATAAGATATTTGGCAAGGTTCTTTTAAGGTGACTTATGTGCTGACATAAGCCTGCATGGACCATGTGGGGTGAACAGAGGTTAGAGGAAAACTCTTGACTATAGGCTTAAATTTTAGCCGACTCTAAGCTCTTCCATAACACTTCCATTGGCCAAACTAGGCCAGTTTCAGGGGTGTTTCACAGGACTTCTCACCTACTGCACTGAGAAACTGAAGGTCCCCCAGTACAACACGATATGAAAATTTCCTTAGCTGCAAACAGAACTGTTGCACCTGAGAGGAAGACACCGCTTTAGGTGCATACATTTGCTCTTTGCAGAGCTTTGCAAGGTAGCTTTCCTCTCTGAATTACCAGATCTTTCTGTATCCCTGTGTGTGTTTATTCTTCGGGAGTCCTTTGAGGATGATGGTGAAATGCCTTCATGCAGAAACACTAGCACTAGGCCTTCCTGGTCACTTGCAAAGTGTGGAATCTCACCACAGTCAAAACCTACTGTTCTTGCCTCATTCAGAGCCTGAGACATAGCGTGGGCATCCCATCTATTAAACAGTCTAGGCAAAGAACCCTATTGCCCAGCAGTCTATTAGGACAGGATTATTCCATTCTCATGGGACAGGAGATGTGTCTTTATACTGTTTCCTTCTGTCACTGTTTGGGTTTGTGGTTTTGGGGTTTTTTTGTTGTTGTTGTTTTTTTTCTTTGTATCCCCATCCTATAGAGCTAGCATTTTTGGATTGGTGCAGAGAGACTGCATTCAAAATATGCATGATCAAGCTGTTCTGGGTGCACAGGATGCTGGAGACCCTGCGGCCTCCTTAAAGTCTTCTTCTAAGTGACTAACTGTGAATGTTTCAAGATCAGTGTTTGTGCTGAATGGACTAATGGGCAACTGGGCTAATTTGTAAACTTTAGCATACCTAAGACAAAAATTTCAAGTCTTCTCAGACAGGGCTCAAACAAGTAGTGTCTTGCTGAAACGTAGGCACTCTACTGAATCACTAGCTCCACATCTGCCCTCCTGGGGCATATAATCAATGGGCCGCTAAAGATCTGGCTCTTTTGTGGATTCTTTGCCTTAAGGTCATCTACCAGTTCCCAACACTTACAGGGCAAGTTCCTCTCTGAGTCATAACTCTAATCTCTGCAATGATACCAGGAAAATCGTGTTTTCTGGGTGTAATCCCACAGTTCTTGTTTTAAGTGCAGCCCAGTGTTAAAAGATTGTGTACTGACTAGGCTTTTCTAACAAATCTGGCTGGTATGAAGACTCACAAACAAGAACAAAATAACTTTATAATTTTAAGAGGATTATTTTGCATATAAAAGCCATAGTAAAAATATATTACACCCCCCCATATTTGTTATCAAGACCACCCAAGCGTTGCCAACATCTATGACGTTCACTGTGATGAGGTGTCCACCTTAGCTCTTGCTGCTGCTCTTTGAGAAATTACTGGGCTATCCAAACCATCACCTTTGAATTAATTTCCAAGGTCTGAACCTTCACACGTTTACCACCTAGCCCAGTTTCAGTAATCACACTCTCTGGATAAGCCTGTCTTCCCAGGAACAAGCCTGCAGAGCTCAGGATCCGGCAGGACACAAAGGCACCATGCTCTTGCATCACTTGTGAAGAATCCACTCACTCCTGAAAGTCACTCGCTCTCTCGCTCTGGCTTCAGCACAGCCAGTTTAAGCTAGTTAACCCTTGTTTTCACACAATAGGCACCTTGCAGCGTTTGTGCTGTGTTCAAAGGCATGAAAATCCTCTTTATCAGGCAGCGCTGGTTCAGCAGAACTAAGTTCACTGGAAACAGAGCAGAGGATTGTTTTGCGATGAAGGTGCAACAGGAAAGAAAATAAAACAAGGTAATGTTTTTACTTATTGCAGAGGTAATACTAACTGTTGCAACATGTAGACACAAAAAGAAATTAAATAAAACCAGAGGAATTAATAAAGAGGAAAAATAAATGAACATAAGAATTAAAAGATCATAGAGTCATAGAAGAGTTACAGTTGGAAGGGACATCAAAGATCATCTAGTTCCAACCCTGCTGCCATGGGCAGGGACATCCCACTAGATCAGGTTACCCAAGGCCCCATCTAACCTGGCTTTACACACCTCTAAGAATGGGGCAGGCACAGCTTCCCTGGGCAACCTGTGCCAGTGTCTCACCACTCTCATGGTGAAGAAATTCTTCCTAATGTCTAGTCTAAATCTGCCCCTCTCCAGTTTATACCCATTACCCCTTGTCCTATCATCACAAGCCTTTATGAATAGTCCCTCTCCAGGTTTCTTGTAGGCTCCTTTCAGGTACTGGAAGGTTGCTATAAGATCTCCTTGGAGCCTTCTCTTCTCCAGGCTGAACAAGCCCAACTGTCTCAGCCTGTCCTCATAGGGAAGGTGCTCCAGCCCTTGAATCATCCTTGTAGCCCTCCTCTGGACCCGTTCCAACAGTTTTCCTGAAATAATATCATTAGATATTTACATAATAATAAATTTCATTAGATATTTACAATTTGCCTGCCACAAAATCTAAATAAGGGAAGGTGGTCTTGAAGTAGACTTAAAAAATAAAGCAGAAAATGGAAATACAACTCTCCCAGAACAATTACAACCAAGGTGATTCAGATACTTGTTATCTGTGAGATTAGGTAGCAATGTCACCGCAAAAAAAAAAAGTGGCAATATTAATCCAGACCAGATAGAGGTGCATCTTGTCTCACAGAGCATATTTTTACTCCTTGAGTAAATATTCTTGTAATTTTCCATGTGTTGTTCCCGGGTACTGCAGTACCCATATCTCTGCATGGTTTTCCAGCGATACAGTCAATAGCAACACAGGCTTTACAAAGGCAGGAGCAATAGATCAATACTACTAGAGAGGGGATGCTTTGCATACAGTAGGACTACGTGAACGGAACCATGTGAAATGTAGAATCTGCCTACAAATACAAAAAGTTGGAAAATACTTGTTTGAATGGTAGAAAAAGATTAAAAGGAAGGGAAACACAGTCTAGCATAACAGACACATAAGCGAATGGTAGAACAAAGTCTGGGAACACAGCAAGCTGCCCAGACAGGACTTTTTTCTTGGCAAATGGACTGAATAATCTAATTTTTCATGCCTTTTTCCTCCCTAACTTTTCTGTAGATAATAAGAATACGCAGTATGAAATCTTATTTAGTAAAACTACCTAAGGAGTTACTATAAAACAAACCACTTGCTTACTTTTAACATTTTCAACACAAAAATGTTGAATTTAAATGTTTCAACCCAAAAATATGAATTGGTGGGAAGTAACTGAACTCTCAAACAGCTACAGCTGCATGCAGACAGCTCCAAAGCAACCTGAATTTTGACCAGTAAGTAAAGGTACCTACTTAAACAAATACATAAACACAAGGCAGGAGAGTTGTATTTCCAAGTATCTCACATATTTACCAGTTACTGCAGCTTGAATAGCTTTCCAAAATAATACCTATTCTGTTGGGTTTTTTGTATTATCATTTTAATTCTAGCATTCATGTGGCTCTACTGATACTGGGGGAAAAAAATCACTACATATGTTAATAACGTTAACTCTCAGCTGATCTCCTTCCACTGTCTGACTTCCATCTATGCTGTCTATGATGCTTTTTTTCCTTCAAACCCTGTGCAGACAGACAGTAGGATAAACAGTATTTTCCAAAGAAACCCTGTTAGCTACTTGGTCAATGTCAGAATTAGTAATAAGCATAAGTTTTATCAGCTTTAGATATTTATGAAAACACTAACTTCCCAAGGCCATTTTCTACAGCGTGCATGCAATGCTGTCTAAGTGTTTTGCATTATGCAGTTAAAACTTTGGACATTTAAAATCAAAAACAGCAGTGAAGATGACAGCCCTGGCTGGTGTTTGCTTTATGAGGGCTGTTGCTGTTGCTACTACTTAAGTCTTTAGTAAAAGAGCTCCATCACCAGCAAAAACTTGTATTAACCAGCTTGTACTCCTTTTTCGGGATAGGTTTGAACTACCTTTTGGAAATTTCTCACTGGATGGTTGTACAGCAGCTTGATGACCTATGTCAAATCAATCTCAGAGAAAACAAGTACTTCCAGCTAGCTTCTTTTGGCTTCATGTGAAGTTTTTACGTGTTTCAGTGTGGTTGGGATTTGATCCTAAAGGTGATATAGAACCAGCAAGAAAAAGTTCAGTAAACAAGCAGTTAAACCAGCATAAGAATTTCCTGTTCAAAATTTTTTTTGCTTAATGCCAAAGTGTTGGCAGTTAAGTAAAGGTAGAATTAAAGCATCAGTCTTTCACTTCCTAGTGGGAACAGTAATGCCACATTTCTCATTATTCACTAGAAACATTCTCTTTCCTCTTGCTGCCTTCTCTAAAGATAAGAAATATTTTGGCTTTGTTTTATTTGCATTTTCAAACACAGACTTCTTTACACAGGCAGCAGGCAAGCAAACACAGTTCTTTCTCAAGGAATTAATATAGCCACTGAACCAGAATAAACCAATGAAGAGTTCAACCTAAATTAAGAATGATGAAATAAGATGAAGAAATGTGAATATCCAGTTATTAACGAGCAAACTGTAGCAAGCAGTAAGAGTTCTGTGTATGTGATGTTTTACCTCAGGTTAATAACTTTAATGTTGAGATGTGAAATCATGGTGACTGTGATTCAGAAATTATTTTCTAAAAAACAGTCAAGAAAAATAGCTGAAAATATTGGAGCTGTAAAATCTTGCATTACTCACAACCATAAAGTTATCCCGTGAAAAGTTATGGATGAAACATCTACCTCCTTTCACAGAAAGCAGTTTCCTTAATGTCAAGGAACTGCAAAAGTCCCCTCATTAGAAGTGTTTGTTCAGAAATACAATAACAGAAACTGAAATCTTGCATTTACATATGCAAACAGCACTTTCTCATAATTGAAATTAAATATATTTTTTTCTTGAGTTAATTGCTGGCTTGCTGAAGAATATCAACAGCTGAAACTGCATTTTCACTTGCTTACAGCATGCATGATCCAGTGAACTGGATCAGTATTTTGTTTGCAACCAATCAGTGATTTACAGTTTTCTGACTTCAATTGCACAGTTTATCAAGGAATTAAAACAATGCCCAATTGTTGATAGAAATCAAGTACTCATACCTGCTGCAGGAACAGACCATAAAGCTTGCCTAGCTGCAGGTAAATATAAAGAGGACACTTTATTTTTACCCTTTTATAAGAGGTTAATCAACAAGACTCCAAGCACTTTTACAAACACTTGGTTAAATGTGAAAATACCTGTGCTCCTCCTGATAATGCATACAATTAATGCCCCTTTACAGAGCATGAAATGGAGGCAGCTGGAAACAGGTTCACCAGAGTAATACAGCAAACCTAGGGCTGAGAAAGGATTGAAAGTGAAAAAAAACCCTAACTCCTTATTATTCAGACAAACAAAAGGCAATTCTTTTTGGATACAATTTATCTCTGGTTATCTCATGCAGGTATTCAGAAAGTTTAGCTGCTCAAAAGGTCTTGTTCCTTTTTTTTCCCTTCCTGCTGCATAAAATTATTACCACAGAAATGAATATAAGTGGTCTTCATGAATTATAAAAATCTTATTACTAGATATAAGATGTAATGAGGAACATTGAATGTTTTGAAAACAAGTTCTATATTATTAAGCTACCAGTTGAGAAGATCTGTCTCCACTAAATCAAACTTAATTTCGCCCAAGATTGCATTTGGATTTAAAACATCACTTTTTGTTTCTAATTGAGAAAAAAAAATCTTAATTTAAGATTTATTGTGGTTTGTTTCTTTTTATTTTCCCAATCAGTATTTTTCTATATGCATTGGCAAACTAAAAATATTTTATTTTAAATTCTACGGAAACACAGTTCTGCCACTAATTGTTTAAAACAAATTGCATTAGAATTGACTCACTGTCCTTTTGCAAATTCATACTAAATAATGCCTTTTAAATGCAATTAAAAGTGTATTTGTGTAATTCATTTTTATAAGAACAGTGAGATCTGTCTGCATCGAAACCTAGATTCACTGGTGCATTCTAGTTGCTCTAGTCCTGTTTGTTGGCACAGGAATGACTATAAACCTGGTTTACTTGGCTGAGTAGTTTGGATTTATGGCTGCTTTGTGTTACAAATGCAAGAGAAAGCTAACAAAGAGATTGGTGAAAAATAAAGTCCCAAGTATCAGGAAAAAAACCTGTACAATAAATTGAAGTTGTTATTCCATTTCTGTGCCACAAAAGCAGCATTATTTTACTGTAGATAGCAGGTCAAATTCCGTTCTGATGTAGGAAAATGCAGCTGTATTTACATGGTAAACCCAGGAAAATCCAACAAAGAACAGTATTTGAATTTTTGTTCTCTTGTTTTATGATAACAGAAAAGAAACCCACTGAAACAACACACATCTAAAGTGAATTTAAGGTAATTTATTCCCGACAGCTTCTTCCTCTTAGGAGAAAGCAAAGAATTCCATAACTCTGAAACTTCTTTGTCTCTATATTAGAAAGCTAAATGGGAGGAAAAAAAAAAAAAGATGACAACCAAGAAGCCCCATCTGTGTAGGCCATAAAATAATTCCTTCAAAAAAGTTACTGAAAGGCTGAGAAGTAAGTGAGAATGTTCATGGGGACACACCTTTCTAATCTGTAGGCACATGAGACCCTGTCCTAGTTCCCAGATAACAGGGTAATTGGTTTAAGGATTTGTGGGTTTTCAGCTTATTCAGTTAATACTCTAACAAAGGACTCCCTCCTGTTTCACAGGCATTCAATAGTTAGGAAAAAAAAAAGATGATTTTTGAAGATGTCTGCCCATTTATTTTGATTTTCAAATATACCTGCAGCAAGTGAATTTGTGTGTATTCTTGGTAATACCAGGAGATGCAAATGTACTTCCAAAGTCAACACACATTTTGTTTACGTTTAGTTATTAAATGACTAATTAAGTTCCCAGGTTTGATGTAGTTTTATGGGTGAGTGCATAACTGTAGCGTCTGCTGTAACGTGTCAACTGCAAGAGCTCTCTCTCATGGTACTGACAAAAAAATTGCATAGAGTACTCCACTGCAATAGGGCACAACAAGATGCCTGGTATTTAAAACTGGGCTATGAAAACAAAGTAAGTGCTGAGTTGGGTGAGCCAGTTCCTCGTCTGAATGTTGGACTTCTTTCAGTGGTGAGTTTTAGCACTGAATTTCCCTGGAGACACCTCCAATTCTAGTTCTGTTGGTGTGGTAAAAGGAAGTCTTGTACTGTAGTCCCAAAGTGGCAAGCGTAAGCTCATCTTGACATGCTTCGAGTAAGTACTTTGCTGTCTGGTTTTAGAGAGACCTTATCTCCCACTCCCCTGGGCTTTTTTTTTTTTTTTTTGCTTGGACTCTACAAACACAGGAGAAATTTCATAAGCATGAAAGACAATGGAGCAAATGACATACTGGATATTAACAGAGCAGGAAAAGAACTGTGATGACAAAGTGCCATGGAAACAAAGCAAGTTATGATTAACAGGGGGTCAGAGCTATCTTAAAGAACAGAGTAAAGGAAGTGTCATAGGAAGCCAAAGATATCATGTAGTAGGATATACAATGGTAGGTAATGCCAGACACTTAAAAAAGATGAGTTTATTTTACTTGCTGAAATTCAGATGCTTAGCACTATTCTATAGAAATGTTTACTTGTATACCTGGAAAAACAAACAAAAGATAACATCCAAATATCCTCCCCCTGCCCTGCACATACATAAATGTGGAGGAACAAGTGGTTCACCTAACACTTAAACTATTAATATTTAAGTGAGAGAAAGATGTTTGAAGTAAGTGTGGAGATGAGCAGTGTTAGGCTGGGTTGTGTAAAAGTTCTCAGACACCTGGAATTTCATACAGCGAACTCTGGGCTCCTCAGCAAGAGAAAATCCCTCTCCATCAGAGGACTCGCCTGCCCTTCCCAAAGCACGGAGCCACTCTGAAAAACCAGTCCCTGTCCTGATCTCTCCTTTAAAGGTTGCTTCTGATCCATTAATAAAATGAATACTCAGCATCCGGCTCAGCAAAAGGCAGCTTGCATTATTAAAACATGATAATACATATATACAACTATTTTGCAAGAGATTACAAGCCATGACTAGCTGGACAGACCTGATAGCTTTTGCTGCTAAGAGGAAGCAGTGTCCCCCTTCCCGCCTCTGTTGCTCCAGCTTTCCTGTACCTTTGACCTTTGTTAGCAAGCTGAGTTAACCTTGGCGAATATTAACCCAGTAAAAAAAAAAAAAAAAAACGCTTTTATCAGCTTAGAGACCTGAAAGGCCAACCCTTTAATGAGACAGACACAGGCTGAAGGAAAGGAGGAAAGAACTGGGGGAAAGAGAGTAGGAATGCACTGTTCATTGACCAGCTCAGCCCTCTCTGAGAAGAAAAGGTGTTAATAGGAGCAATCAACAAGCTGCTGGCATGTGCCCAGGTCTTCAAGTCTGTAACTAAGCAGAACTTATTTGGTTTAATGGAGCCGCACTGAATCCTCCCCCCACAGCCCATCTGGCATCGTTTCATACTGTACAAAGCAATGAGGGTCCTTCCAAAGAGTTTAAAGCTTCTCCGGCAGAGGAATACACCGCTCGTCAGTACTGCATATTTGTTACCTGTTACTGCGTCCTTCCGCCCAATTTTTTATAACACTGGAATTGAATAATACCTTAGAAGTGGTTACATATAGACAGAATCACCTCACAGAGGAACCAGCCCATATATTTTATATCTCCCTTTCTCCTTACGTGTTGGACTCAATGATCCGGTGGGTCTCTTCCAACCTGGTTATTCTACGATTCTATGAAATCCGAATTGAGATCAAGGATGCTCTGGGAATGGGTCCAGAGGACGGCCATAAAGATGATCTGAGGGCTGGAGCACCTTTGCTATGATGACAGGCTGAGAGAGTTGGGGTTGTTCAGCCTGGAGAAGAGAAGGCTGCTGGGAGACCTTATAGTATCCTTCACATATGTGAAGGTGGTCTAGAAGAAAGCAGGGTAAGGACTTGTTACAAGGGCATGGAGTGATAGGATGGTGGGAAATGTTCCTGTCCATGGCAGGGGGGCTGTTTAAGGTCTTTCCAATCCAAACAATTCTATGATTCTATGAAATTCAAAACCTTCTGAAACATAAATGGTTAGGTATCCTAATAACTAAGTGAGCTTAGTCTTGAGAGAGGAACCAGATATAATCAGTATGGGAGGACATAGCCTCCAAAAAACTTTAAAACAAAAAAATACGTGAATTTCCAAAGCAGAGAAATGTTCAGGTTCTCCTATAGAGCAAAACAAATTTTGAGGGATCTCTTTTTGTGGTCATGATGCCAAATTACAATTTGCAGGGCTGTTTATCTCTGTCTTGGTAAGGAAACTTAACAGGGAAACCTTATAACCAGGTACCCTGCTTTAAATGTAAAATATCTCTAAGCTCAGAAGAACATTGACAGAGTTGCTGTATATTAAAGACAGAGACATGCCACACAGGTAGATGCTTTAGGGAACAATAGAGGTGACAGTGCAGTGTGTTTTGGTTGTGACTTGGGACGATCTTACATTTTACTTCACTTGAAATTTGAGGTCCGATTCCTTCAACCAAATCCACACTGGAAAATTACTGAATCTCACGGATTCCTTTTGGGAGAGAAATAGCCCCTCAAAAAGATTCAGCCAAAAAGCCCAATATGACATTTAAAGATGTCTCGGTCAATGCTCCTTATGTTTTTGTAGTAAAGGCTCTGAAGATACGTAGTTGGCTTTGAATAAAGACATAGAGCTGGAAAAATACTGAAGGTATGATTTTGGCTTCTTGGTACACTTGATGTAGATCCTTGATACGCATTTGAAAACACAAACACACCCCGAACACTTATGCTAATCTTATGTACTTCACTTATCTGCAGTCTTGCTACAGAGATGTTAAGTGTAGCATACATTGGAACTATTGTGAGCAGCCAGTGAAATTTCTTCAAACAGCTATACACTTTTCCAGTTGTACTCTGAGATTTTGGAATCTAAGTGCGTGGGAGTTTTTTTGGTTTGTTTTGTTTTCTTTGTAAGGGGGCTCAGCTTTGGCCGAGGAAAACCTCACTCATTTGTAGATCTGCTTTACAGAAGAGTTACCACCAGTCACCTCAGCGTTTTAAGTAACACAAGAACTGAGATTGTGGTTGGTTTTTTTTTCGGGATGCCCCTAACTGGAGAAGGAAACGAAGGAAGCAATTTCCCTGGGCTGCGCGTTTTATGAGCAACTTTCATCAGCTCCTGCCCTGCCCTGCTTAGGGAAGCCTCGCGGCCTCTTATTTGCATGCGACACCCTGAAACGCATGGCTGATGAGGATTGTTGTCGAAATTCGAATGGAAAGGCACGGTCCCCTCCCCAGGGCAGCAAAACCGAGAGCCGGGACGGGGCCGCCCGGAGGAGTCGCGGCATCTCCGCCCTTCCCACCCGGAGAGGTGTTAACCCTCGGGGCGCCCCTTCCCGGGGCTTTCCTGCAGCGTGTTTGGTTTGCAAGCATCCGTGGGAGGAGGAAGAGAAGGAGGAGGAGGGGAGGGAGGAGGAGGGCTAGGGGGAAGAGGGAGACCAGGTGCGGGCAGCGCCCTCCTCCCCGGCGGCAGCGGGAGGAAGGGGCCGGGCGGCGCATCCACCTGGCGGCACCTGCCCCTTCCCCTCGCCGCCTAAACTCCTCCCTGGCGGAGCTGAGCCGCCTTCCATCCCATCCCATCCCGTCCCATCCCATCCCGTCCCCAGGTAAGCGCGGAGCCGGGCGAGCGGAGCCACCGCGGGAGGAGGGGGAGCAGCGCCCCGGCCGCTTCGAGTCGCGCCTGCGGGTTTTGGCTTTCGACAAAGACCCTGTTCTGGGGACCCCAAGAAAGTCCCCGTCCCACGGGGTCAGCGGCGCTGGGGCTGCTTGGCAGAGAAGCACCGGCTGCTAAAATCGTCAGCCGGCCTCTTTTCGGCCGCGTTCCCCTCGGCTTTACCCGCCCGTCCCCTTTTCTGTAAGCGCGAAAAAGTTGCGCTTCTCCCGCGGAGCGATGGGTCGGGTGGATAAAGACAAAAAAAAGGCGAAAGGGGGGATAAAGGAAAAAAAAAAGGTGAAGGGGTGGATAAAGGAGAAAAAAGGTGAAGGGGTGGATAAAGGAGAAAAAAGGTGAAGGGGTGGATAAAGGAGAAAAAAGGTGAAGGGGTGGATAAAGGAGAAAAAAGGTGAAGGGGTGGATAAAGGAGAAAAAAGGTGAAGGGGTGGATAAAGGAGAAAAAAGGTGAAGAGGTGGATAAAGGAAAAAAAGGCGAAGGAGTCGATAACGCGACCCCACGAGGTGCCGGAGGGATGCGCCCCTACAGGTGGAGGTTGCCCCTTTCTTGCCGTGATGCTGCGAGGTTAGGCAGATTTTTTTTTTTTTACTCCAAGGTCATGGAGCGAGTAGTTGCTCGTGCGGAACAATAAACTAGAGCAGCATTTAGTTCTGGGCCTCTCTGTTGTGTGTGGCTATTTTGATTTATTGCTGAAGTGCTAGTTTTTGGCTACAGGTATTCTGACTTCTCTCAGGAGAGAAACTGTTGATGGTCTTCCCACAGGAGCCCTATAATTCAATATCATAGAATCATAGAATAACCAGGTAGGAAGAGACTCACCGGATCATCGAGTCCAACCATTCACATCAAACACTAAACCATGGCCCTCAGCGCCTCGTCCACCCGTCCATTAAACACCTCCAGGGAAGGTGAATCAACCACCTCCCTGGGCAGCCTTTTCCAGTGCCCAATGACCCTTTCTGTGAAAAATTTTTTCCTGATGTTCAGCCTAAATCTCCCCTGGCGGAGCTTGAGGCCATTCCCTCTTGTCCTGTGCCCTGTCACTTGGGAGAAGAGGTCAGCTCCCTCCTCTCTACAACATCCCCTCAGGTAGTTATAGAGAGCAATGAGGTCTCCCCTCAGCCTCCTCTTCTCCAGGCTAAACACCCCCAGCTCTCTCAGCCGCTCCTCATAAGGCCTGTTCTCCAGCCCCCTCACCAGTTTCGTTGCTCTTCTCTGGACTCACTCCAGAGCCTCAAGCTTCCAATGCTGAGACTAACCTCTCCCCTCCCCTCCTCTCTGGTGCCTCTGCTTTCATTCGTAGCTCACTTGGACTTCGAACTTCACCTCGGGTTTCTGGGCAGGTGGATGTCATTGAATTTGAGAGACCGTTTTCCCAGTTTGTTCCTCTTTCCTGTATGCCTCTGTTTGTGCTGAGTAAAGCCATGTTAATGACTTTAGTGCTTTAGAAAGAACCAATGAGAGTGGCTTTACCTTTGAAGGGTGATTTGCATCCACTAAGGCAACAATAAGTGAGGAAAGACGTGGACATTTTGTTTGTGTCACAGGTCGATGGAACTGGGAAACGATTGCGGTTGTGGCTGCTACCCACAGGCATCAATGTAAATATAAAGCTGAAAGACAGGTGGACCGAGATAAAAAAGTTGACGCTAAAGTAGGACTTAGCATGTCTTTTTTTCCATTTTCCTTTCATTTTTGTACTGTTAAAAATTATACTGGCACATAGGAAAGTCAGCCTAGGGCAAATCTGTCATGGTAGCCTAGCCTGAATATAGCCGGACATGAGTTGAAGCTTTGTTCCTGGATGTTGATGGAAAAACAAGGCAAAACAGTATTCTATTATGCTAGTGAAAATCTTTCTCTAGGAGTTGCCGCTTCTGGACTTACAGGCTCTTCCTCCTGCTTGTACGGTCTGTATCAGTAAAGGACCGATCCACAATGAGTAGCTCCAGAACTGTGATGGTAGCTCAGTTGTGTCCATCCTACTACATCAGTACTTCTTCATGATGTTTTTGATATGTGGATCCCTAAACCTGTCTCTGACAATGCGAGTCTCCCCATGGAGTAAATGAAAACCTCCTGCCAGCAGGCTTGCTTTTCTTCCTTATCTGCCATATAACCCCTTGGAAATGGTTTACAGCTCCTCAGCATCTGTAGTTCACAGGTTGAAAGCAGCTGACCTGGAAAAATATCTAAATAAACCTGATTTGTTAACTTTGCTTGTTTTTATTTTTCTACAGAGTGGGACCTACTGATGTTATATTCCTACAATATTAATTTAGAACTTGAATATGTCAAACAAGTATCCTTGAGAGCGGTTATTTTCCTGTCAGAGACTTCCACTGCTGTAGAGAGAGGCTTGAATTTTCTTGTGGGAATTCTACGTACTTCCGTCATGGAAGGAGAGGGGCAGAGGCAGAATCAGGGGTACAGCGTAGGGAAAGAGAGCATTGAAGTGCCAGGCTGGCTGTTGCTGCATCGTCTAGCAACACAGTGATCTGTGTGCCTGGGGTGATGGATGCTGTGGGCAATGTCCACCTCTGCAGTTGTTGCCTTATCAGTAGGTCCATCTCCCACCGTGCTGACAAATCTGGTTCTTCTGTGCTCTTTCTATTTCAGAAACAACTTCTGTCAGAAACATCTGTCACTTAGCTAGGCAACAGCTTTTCAGCCTCCTTTCCCACTCTACCTTTCCTAAGAAAAGTGTGTGATGTACTTGCGATGGTCTGAGTTTCATGGTAACAGATGTTTTCAGAGAAGACAATTTTTCATAATATGAATGAAGTGTCCTAAAATTATTTAAAATGAGACTGCTATGCTCAGAGGCTTTTAATGCCTTTTTTTTTTTTTCCTTTTTGCACTTGGAAGTAGCATTAATCTTGGTTTGCTGGCCTTGGGAATACTGCTGTGACTGTATTTGAGTTGCTGGTAGTGCTTATCAAGAGGCACTTTTCTTGATGCTTGTTGATAAAGTAGTTCTACAGTTTAAGGATATTTTGGGAGCTAATCTAGAATAGATTCAAAGCTATTTCTTATGAGATCTAAGAATGCCAAGGCTCATTTTATGGCAACCTTTCATACAAATATTTACATAGTCTTGTACAGTTCTGTGCAAGATGCGTCATGTTGCCACATAGGCACGCGGAGTAGGGCTGACCCCGGCTGAAAGGGGTTAACTGAAATGCCAGGACATTGGAAGAACCTGATATAATTTTGAGACATTCAGTTGCTTGCCAGTTTGTCTTTGGACCCCTTCCAGGGGGTAAATTTTACGCTGTGGAATAGATTACATTCAATTTTTTCCAGCATCGCAATAAAAATATTCAGTACTATTTCCTGAAGAAGTATTATGGAAATCTTGATAATGAAATTAGTTGAAAGTCCTGATCTAGTTCCTTTCTTTTTTTTTTTTTGTAAGTAATTGGATTTTTTTAGTCTTTCTAGACTTCATTTCTAAGTCACGATATTTTCTAGTGCTGCTTATTAAACAAGAGTCTTGACTGTGTTTCTTTTCTCTTGTGCAGGTGGCAGAGGCAGAAATTGCACAGTGTGTGAAAAGATCATGTAGGTGAATCGCATCTTTACTTGTTTTTTCTCTTACTTTTTTTATTTCCTCTCCTCCATTTCCTCCCCACCTTCGTATCATGGTTATATTGCATTTAAGATTACACTGCTGAAACTTCTAGCTGGTCATAAAATGCTTGGAAATAAAAAATTAAAAGCATACTTTCTTTGGAGCACCATCAATTAAAGCCATAATTTTTTTGGCTTGCTCTTTCTTTGCAGTTGTGCTTTGCACTGGAGCTACTCCTTTGGTATCTTTATGAGTTTTGGCAGTTTATTAATTTGCATGTACTGTAATTTCTTTATCTGGATCAAAGAAACCGCTGATTTTTTGTATGTGGCACTGTGTTAGTGTTTGTCAGTGTTCATATAGAGCATTTGGATGCTTTTAGGCTTCCATTCTTTAGAGGTTGAACTTGAATTTATGCGTTTGGCTTTTAACTGTTCTGTCCTCTCCCTTCTTCCGTGTTTGTCTTGGGATGTCTGAAGGTAACTATTCCATCTATTAACGTATGAGTCTGGGCATGGCAACAACATAAAGTAATCTCTGTATAAAAGCTTGTGGAAACTAACATAGCTAGTGATACTTGTGGAACTGCACGCCTCCAAGGCATGGTACTGCTCTTAAGAAATAATTACGTCATGGTGTGTGATGAGGAAGTATCGTTATTATTTCTTGCATAAAGATCTATGGTAAAAGACAGCAAATCTAGTTTCATTAAAAAAATCATAGTTAGATCTTTAGGGTTTCTTTTTCTTTCCTTCTTTCTGTTGTCTTTTGGAGATGTTGGCTCCCGGTTAGCAAAGGATATATACAGTGTAAACATGACTTGATAATGCTGTAAGGAGGTAAAAGTGTAAGCTCGCTTTCACCGAGCAGTAGCCAGGTGGGTGACTTATGAGGGTGTAGTGGTGAGGACCACTTACAGTTGAGCGGTGTGACTCTGCTCAGTGTTTTTCCTGTCCAAGGGAGAGAGTATCTCACTGTGGTAGGGAAAAGAACTAGTAGTATGGTGTCAAATGAACTACGGACCAACTCTACAGCCACTTTTACTTAAACATAAAGATGTGATCTTCAGAAATCCACGGAAGACCTAAAAAAGCTGTCAAATTAAATTTAGTTTGAATATAATATTTTCAATTCTTTTATCGCTGTTTTTTGTTTGTTTTCATTCTGACAACTTTTATTGGAAAAATGATGCATTTTTTTAATATTAATGACCCATGACAGAACTTCAATTGTAAGACTCCTAAGGCGTATGTGAGCAGAAGCTAATATATTTCAAGTAACAGCTGCAAGCTGTGTGGTAGTACATTTCGCTGAATTAATTCATCAGTACACTGTGTCAGTGATGGCTTGAGGTTTTATACTCTTATTATTGCCTGTCATTAGAAACAGAAGCATTATTTCTTTGCTTTCAGAGTTGTGAAACAAGAGCACTTTTGGTTTTGCACCTTCTGTGTTGCTGAAGGTCCAAATGCTGGTTCTGCTCCACAATGGAGTAAACTGAAGTTTTTGAAATTCAAGGTCTTGACTGCATGTGAGTGATGGGTACTTTTGGTTACTTGGGTGTACTTCTAAAGCTAGAAGGTGCTGGCAAGCAAACCTGCAAAGCTCTGGCTCCCAAGTCCCTGTATCTTGTTCCTTCAAGCCTGCTGGAGTTTGGTGATCTCCATCCCTATTTCCTTGCCGGGGGATCTCAGAACACTTTAACTCCACTAGCTCACTCTAAAGGACCCTTTGAGGTTTATTTCTTCAGATGTACCCAGTAAAGTGCCATTATAATTCAGCAGACATCAGGAGGAATGACTGGTAGTGCGAGGAAAGATAGTTGTATGTTTGCACTAAGCTCTTCTGCACCACAGCAGGTTTATGATACTACTATATGTGATCTCTTTAAATCTGTCTGATGTGTGAGGTGAGCTAGAGGCCAAAGTATTGAACTGAGATAAGACAGACCAGTCTGTTGAGCTCTCGTTGTTGAGATGGTGAGTGTTTCACAGGTCAGTTTGTTTCTCCATGGCCCAGCTTCCTCATCTGTGAATGCTGCAGTACCCTTGATGTATTTGTAAAACGCTGAAGTGCGGCAGTGATGCATGTTTAAGAAGACTCGATTATATCATTATTGGATGTTAAACAAATTTTTACTCAAAACATTTGCAAACTGACAGGAGCCCAGTGTTTTTTGTTTAAATTATTTTAATACACTGGCAAATATCTGTGTGTGATACCATAGAAACCTGTGTGTACCTGTATCTTCCCTGTGTTTTGTGTTGTGATAATGGAAAAATGTTATTACTCAGAAATTGGACGGGAAATAGATTAACAGGAACTAAATAGGGAGTGACAGTTGAAAGACAGTTATGCAACAGATTTTTTTTTTTCCTCAGCTCATTAAAAAACCGCTACAAAAATAACAACAAAAAATGAATGACAAAGTCTGTCTTCTGCCAATTTGCAAAACTTTATAAATTGTAATGTAAAAAATATTTGGGTTTTCCTTTGGTCATAGTATCTGTTGGCTTACCTCAGAATCACCACCCAGTATGCTTCTGCCTGGTATCACTAAGCTTCCAAATATTTTTTTTCACCTTTGTTTTCAGAGAACAAGGAACAAAAATACCTTCCTGGGACTTGTTACTTATCCTCTGAGTCTGGGCAGGACTACACCTCCTGACTCGGTTGTGAAGAGGTTAGTAAGAATGGATGCGACATAAAGCAGAAGTCCTGAAGCCTTAGTCATCAATCTAATGGACTTACTGTAAGTAGGAGTAAGATTTGTTTTTCACCTGTCTGCCATGCCGTTCAACAGTGCATTGTTATTGATTTTTTTTTTTTGCCAGCACTAATAAGCAAATATAGGAAGAATCCTTCCTAAACTGTCAAAAAGTATTGGCACACTCAAGGTGCCAAGCTGCTGTTGAAATCGTCAGTGACATTTGCAGTTCAGTTTTGGGTGGGAGAACAACTAGGTATAGGTTCTGAAAGATAGCCTTATTCTTTGGGCCTAAATATGCTGTGTCTTAATGTAACTGGTGTTTACAGTTGTGGCTTCCATCAGGGGCCATGGCAGTGTGCCTGTGTGCAGGGTACTGCTTTGCAGGCTGGAGAAAGCTATTTCTCAGTGCATAACTGGTATTTCCTAAACTTTTTTTTTCATGTAATGTGATGAAAAGACTCTATAGATTAAATTATTTCTTAAAATGTTTGTTTGTGAAGGTATTTAACTGTCTATTTTATAACTCAGCAGCAAACATTTTGTTTCTCGTGTCTTTCCTAATCTGTGGTTTTACTTAATGTTAATGTTTAACTTTAAAATAAACTGCTATACGCTTGAGACATTGGATGAAGCTTCTTCTATTTTGCTTGAAAAACTTCGTATTGTTGTGGCACATTCTTTCCCTACAATGCTTCTCTCTCTGTTTTTGGTGTGGTGGCTACCTCATACAGCCAAAAAAGCTTGCAATGCAGAAGAGTGAAAAAGATGTGGTTTGTGGGGCTTCTAGCTACGGTGTTATCAAACAAGTTAGTTGAATTTATATTTCCTGATGCTCTCTTCATGTTCTTGTTTCTGTGTTACAAACCTCAAAGTGATATATGAGTAAGTGTTGAGAGAGGCAGGAGGACCTGAATTGGTACTGACACAGTGTGAGTTGCTGCCAGGGTATTCTTTAACTCTCATTCTGTCAGTGAGAGTGAGCACTAACTTAATCTTGGTGGTTTGTGTGGCACTCATGTTAATGAATAGTTGCCACTGTATAATTCTCAAGGTTGTATTGAGAGGCTATTGAGATCAGATTTCATGCTGCACCTTAATTTGTACCCTCTCTTGAAATACTTCCGTATTTTTTTCCCCCCCCCAGATTTGGCATTTTACCAAAGGGAAAACCAACAAGAAAGGTGGATAAAGCTTCTGACTGTGATTGTTTTCCTTTTTTTTATATATAGGTTTGTGTTTTATTTCCAAAAACTTGAAAATTTTTGGTACTGCGGACAAAGGAAAGATGACCTCTATTGCAGTAAGTAAACAAAATATTCAAAATATTCCTCTCTGATTTTTATTAATGAGGTTTTATTTCTTTACAAGTAACAGCCTATTGAATAATGTCCTGCTTAACAAGTATTTTACAATATGGAGTATTTGTTGTGTTTTCTTTTCTGCAAAAAGGGAAAGTTATACTGTGAGGCAGGTGTAAAAGGCTTGAATTAGCTAGCATTTCAAGTGTTCGGATACTTGTGGGAGAGATTTATGCTTTTAAAGCTTATTTTGGAGGGATAGATTGAAATGGCTTTTAACTAGTTCTTAAAGTTGTTCCAAGGTACATATTCCATGGGTGGTTGTAGGCCAGTGCATTTCAGAAATAGCTTAGGTATATCTGGTGTTGATAATGGGACAACGTTGGGCGATGAGCATTTATCCTAGACCTGGACAACTGCTCACAAAAGCTGTTGCTTTTCAGCATTTCTTTGGGTGATGGAACTGCCTAAAACTGTCCTTGCTGCTTATTTCTGCCCCGTCACATGTTGTAATGCAATGGTTTGTGTGGCCAGCTGGAGGGCTAGGCTCCACAATCCTTATTAGTCTGAGTTATTTTTGGTCATAAAAATGATCTCTTCATATGCCTTCCAGCCTCACTCTGTTATTTGTTTTGTCCAAAGTGTGAGGTATTTGGCATGTACTGTAAATCTCTTTCTCCATTGGAGAAAGACTCTCTCAATTGGAGTCACTAATATGTGTATACATGCGTAGTGTATTTCTGCATTGGCAGAATTACTTGGGGGAGTTCTGAATGTAAGTGGCATCTGAAACTTAATTTGTCATAATTGCAGTCTTGCCTCTTGTTTTTAATTTTCTCCTGTTTCCTTCTCCTGAACATTGTCATTTAGAGTGCACCACCATACTATGAAAATCATGGCTTTCATCCAGAAAACGTCTATTCCGCCAGGCAGCCAGTAGGTGCCAACCCATATCCGCCCTTCTCAACAAATATTCCATCAGTGCCAAGCTATGTCCCAAGGGTTGCTACCCATCAGTCAAGCAGGCCAGTTGTACATTCATCTGGGAGAACATGTACATCAAGTAAGTTTTGTCAGGATTTCTTCCAGTTTTAGACTTAGTCTTCTAAGCAAGCTGAAAAATAAAAGGGATTTTCTCATCTAACCCCTGTATTGAAGGAGCCACATCCTTCTGGATGAAGAAATAACAGGTGGCTGAGATGCTAGTGTAACTGGACAGGAACCTGGATGGCTCGGAGGAAGGGTGGTGGAATGGAGAGAAGTCTGGCTGGCACAAAAAGTCTGGTTTTAATGTCAAGAAAATAGTGTTGGCAGCTGGAAATTGCCTTATTTGTGAGCCTAATTTCTCTTTTTCTCATTGCTCTCATTTCAGCTGTAAAGAAAATCATAATCATTATATTATCCATTTTACTAGTTATTTGTTGTGCGATTGCTGCTTTCTTCATCTGGTATTTTGGTAAGATTTTTGGGTTATTTTATTTTCTTACAGAATATGTATTAAAGCTTTTAAAGTTAGAAATATACATTCTTATCTTCCATTTTATGCTGAATTAAGGACAGGAAAGTCTTTGTTACCTATCTTGTGAGATAGGAACTAATATTGCTTCCTAATGGCTCAGTTTGATTTGTGGTTTTCTTTTTAATGAATGATAGAATCATAGAATCACCAGGTTGGAAAACACTCACTGGATCATTGAGTCCAACCATATCTATCAAACACTAAACCATGCCCCTCAGCACTTCGTCGACCTGTCCCTTAAACACCTCCAGGGAAGGTGAATCAACCACCTCCCTGGGCAGCCTCTGCCAGTGCCCAATGACCCTTTCTGTGAAAAATTTTTTCCTGATGTTCAGCCTAAACCTCCCCTGGCAGAGCTTGAGGCCATTCCCTCTCGTCCTGTCCCCTGTCACTTGGGAGAAGAGGCCAGCTCCCTCCTCTCCACAACCTCCCTTCAGGTAGTTATAGAGAGCAATGAGGTCTCCCCTCAGCCTCCTCTTCTCCAGGCTAAACAACCCCAGCTCCCTCAGTCGCTCCTCATAAGGCCTGTTCTCCAGCCTTTTCACCAGCTTTGTTGCTCTTCTGTGGACTCGCTCCAGAGCCTCAACATCCTTCTTGTGGTGAGGGGCCCAGAACTGAACACAGCGTTCGAGGTGCGGTCTCACCAGTGCCAAGTATAGAGGGAGAATAACCTCCCTGGACTTGCTGGCCACACTGTTTCTGATACAAGCCAAGATGCCATTGGCCTTCTTGGCCACCTGGTCACACTGCTGGCTCATGTTCAGTCACTGTCAACCAACATCCCCAGGTCTTTCTCCTCCAGGCAGCTTTCCAGCCAGACATTAAAGATACTTTTTTATTTTAAGTGATGTCATCCGCTTTTTGATTCTTCTGATATGGCTTTTTCAGCTGGGTTCTCTGGAAATCTCCAATCTGTGTGGCAAAAGCTGGTGCAATACAACTCTGCAGTGTTGTAGCTCTTAGTGGTTTGACCTCTTGCAAGAGTTTTTGCACCAAGGGACAGCTGAAACGTGACTCTGCATGGCCAACACATTCTGCCATGCATTTCATTAGGGAGGTCACTGCTGTGCATCCTCTCTGAAATGGAACTCTGTTCCAAATCTGAACTTCGTTTAATTTCAAACGGAGGAAGAAAACTGAAGCAAATTTGTATACCTTAACTGCAAGACTGTAAACGGTCAAGGTGCATTTTATTTTGGTAAAGTGGGATCCCTATTGGAGTAGAAGTAATTAATGTCCATTTATTTGTTTCTGTGAGGCATTTGCTATGAAAGTGTTTTAACATTGTGTGAGCCCAGCCTGCCTCACCACAGTAAGCCATACCACAGATGATAGGTTCGCCTTAGAAGTCACCCCCAAGCAGGGTGACTGAGCTCTGAACCTGGGCTACAGCAATTCTCTGTGCCTTAGGTGAAGTTGGCCTTGTCCTACCTTAGTTTCCCTTTCAATGAAAGCCATTTTTCAAATGAAACTAAAAAAAGTTTGCTATTTTTAGGGGCTTCTCCTTTCTGTTCTGTGCAGGAAAAGAAAGGAAGAGAGAAAGGAGTTAATTTAAAACTATTTGGATGACACTAGGTGCTCTTAAGGGCTTTTTTACTTACTGAGGTATACAGGGTGAGAATGTAATCTTGTTTTAAATGGCAGCGCAAGGATGTAATTGGAGTAATCACTTTCTTCCTCCTTTTCTGTTTGAGTGTTATGCTTTGTCAGCGTAAAGCTGACTCCTTTTAGACAACTTAATGGTGTTTGCTTACTTAGAGGAGGCAGTGGACAAAAATCCAATTAGCTGCATCAGTGACTTAACCTGACAAGTGATGTAAAGGACAGAGCAATACATGGGCTAGGACTCCTCCCATCTCTGAGTTTAAGAGCTCTTTGATGTTTTGCTCTATCCAAGTAGAATACTTCTTAAGATGAGAGTTGACAGTAGTCGCCTGAGGCTAAGCTAATATGTTCAGCCTAACAGCTGTGTTGTGCTCTCCCTGCAGTAGAGAATCGCTGTCTTGGCTCCTTAATAGAGTGTGGATCTTCAGGAGTGTGCATGCCGCCCTCACAGTGGTGTGATGGAGTGAGCCACTGCCCCAACGGGGAGGATGAAACACGGTGTGGTGAGTGTTGGCAGTCAAGTTTGGCCAACTGCAGGAATTCTTGAGCAAATTGCCTTGTCCAAAGCTTGCCTAAGTTACTGTAGTGCCATTTCAGCCCAAGTTATATCACTAAAATGGTTTAGGATATTTGAGCACTTTGAAGCCTACACGTAGATACTCAGTTTGTTTCCAGTCTGATTGAAAATCTGAAACAAACCCACTGGTTTAGGAGTTTCAGCTGGCTTAACTTTGAATCAGAAGTTTTTGCAAAACTGAATGTAGCATTGTCTCTGGAATGAACAGTCAGTGATGGCATCTTAGTAGAAGACAGGTGACAACATAAACCTGGTGTTCGTCAGTCCAGTTTGTCTTTTTCCACATATTTTGCATTCTTTGCTTTCCCAATAATGCTTCAGCTACGTCATAAGTCCTTTGTGTAAGATAGCCAGATCTGATCAGTGTTTCCAACTGAGAAGATGCCAAGGGAAACTTCAGTGCAGACCTGAAAGTGGAAACATCATTGATTTGTCCGTTCCAAAGGTGTGCTTGTTTCTAACACCTGTGTTGTGCCAGTGCCACTCTGAAAAGCTCCAGCAGTGCTCTTATTCCCTCTGTGGGATCTTTCTATTATGCACGTTCCTTATGCAGGATTAGCTTTTACTGGTATATGCTCTGAAGGTGTTCCCCTCCATTTGGTTAAATAATGCATTCTTGGAGAAGCTCGCTTAATCTGTCCTTTTGCTTGAACTGTTTTATCTTAATTTCTTGTGCAAATAAATACAAAATTGGGCATGGAATGTCAGTGCTATTTTTTGCTAATTACATTCTTGCTCTGCAAGCACTTCTCTGAAGAAATTTGGTGTATTTATATATAATATACAATATAGTACAATATATTTCGTCTGTACACAATATATAATATATTTAGAAATATATAGTTGCTTAGATAAGAGAAGACTGACTATTGTAAACCTCCTTGCTGGTAGAATGTGAAAGAGAATTTTGAGCACAAAAGATGAACACTATCTTGTGCGCTTGCATTTTTAAACTGGTAGTTCTTTTAAATTGCCTTACACATAAGAATTAGATCATTGCAATGTTTCTGTCAGCTTGATATTTACTTAGAAATTGAGTAGAAGGCATCATTAAATTAACAACAGTTCATATATACAAGCAAAGATTACAGGTAACAATACTTTTAAATAGAGAAAGAGTACTAATATAGTGTGTGATGTTCTTGGTTTCTTTTTTTTTTTTCCCCTTCTTCCTTTTCTGGCAGTTAGACTATTTGGACCAGACTTTATCCTGGAAGTTTATTCACCTATCAGCAAGTCCTGGTATCCTGTTTGTCAAGATGACTGGAATGACAACTATGGGAGGATTGCATGTAAAGACATGGGCTACAATGCGTAAGTCTAACTTTTGTCAGCTTTTGCATGTACATAGAAAGGTTAAATTTTCCCTCTTGCCATTTTTAAGAATGCATATCTGAAACAAAAAGCAGTTGGCAATGTAGTTCTTGTGAGCCCAGGAGGGTCTGATTTTAATGATGGTAGTTGTTAAACTATCGAAATGTTGCTGCAACAGGTGATGGGGCCTGGCATGCATGCCGTGGTTACTCAGTATGGTCACTTGTATCCAATACATTTGCTCGCAACTGTCTTCGAGAGCTTTATTCATTATAATTTCTCAGTAAGATCCAGTCTGACTTAACCTATCATCCACACTATTGCATGGAAAGCCTTGATTTTCTGAGGACACAAGTAACACCAGCTTGTGTGGAAGATCGTGGCCCAGAGTGCTGCCCATGTTCCCACCACATAATGCCTTAGCCTAAATTCTTCTGTGGTTGAAATACTTGATGTTGCCTCTCTTTGATATAGTTGGCAGATGCTGTCTTCTGGTACACATGGAGTGATGGAGTGAATTTATTGTGCCAGCAGGTAGAACTTGTATGTGCCCATGCTGTGTCATGCTGCTCTGAATTATCATCTCTGAACCAGCAGTGACCCCAGTAGTTCCAGTAAGATAGCCCAGCAGCAGCTGCACAGAGGTGGTCTTCAGCTAGAAAGCTTGGTAGAACAGCAGCACTTGCTACTCTTGTTGTCCCACAGAAACGTGGCTGTCATGACCTGTTGGACCTAAACTCTGCTATACTGTGTAAATGTACCAGCAAAGCCATCTCTTCATCATGTCCTGTTTCATGAGACTGAAGTTTCCTACTATGTATGCGTATTATTTTAATCTAGTAACTATTTGATGGAAAATGGAGCTTGAGAAATGTTTAAAGAATCTGAGACTCTGGCACTGTACTTCAACACTGGCATTTAATTAAAAAAATATTTTTTTATGTTGTTCATATCATAAACTCTAGCTTGGCACAGTTTATTGCTTGTTTGAAAACTGAAACTACTATGTTTCATAATGGACTTTCTGTTTGGCAGAGATACGTATTACTACAGTCGAGGAGTAGCAGCTGAAGGCAGCTTTAAAAGCTACATGAAGCTGAACACAAGTGCTGGGGATATAGACCTGTACAAAAAGCTGTATAGCAGGTATTTTGGTTTAATACAAACTTCTTTCCTTTTATCAGGAATCTTTTTAGCTGTTGTACAAAGCATAGCTTCTGCCTGTAGCATAATGCAAGCACATCTTTCAACAGGGATTGTTAGAGGGAAAGAGACTGTCTTTAATGTGATTGCATCAACTGCTTTTCCTTCTGTTTAAAAACAGATGTTATTTTTCCCTCCTTTCTCTCCCCTTTCAAGACAAGTTATCCTATCCTGTTCCCTCCGTGCTGTTTAGAAGGTTGCTATGTCCAAGATAGTTTTCTAAGGCTCTTTGACCATCAACAGGTGTTTCTATAGAGTGAAAATAGCTATGAGCTATGCATTCACAGCAGTTAATATAGCTTTTTTTCAGTCACATGAACACATAGCATGCAAAACGAATCTTTCTCTGTAGAAAGTATTATTTTTATTCTCATTAAGCAACTCTGAATTGCCTAGTTTCTAAACTAGTAGACTGCTGTACCTGTAAAGCTCCTATGTCTTCCTTTTTTAGGTTCAGCTGCTTCATAAATCAGCTCAGCTTCTTTATCATGCTGCTCTTCATCTTGCTCCTCAATAGGCTTACAAACATTTTGTACTGGAGACTGCAGTCTTCCGCATGACAGTTTTGGTGAATGCAAGAAGTGGTGGAGGCCAGATAGGTTATCTCGACAGAGAAAGAAAGGAGGGAACCCTCAGCAGGAAGAGCAGGGCATTTAGCTGGAAAGGGTAGGCAGCAGCTGGAGGGTGAACTTTGCCCACCATTTGCTTCACAGCATGCCTGAAATCCTGTTTGTTTGGTTTTTTTTTCTATTGCAGTGATTCTTGTGCTTCAGGTAAAGTGGTTTCTCTGCGCTGCATTGGTAAGTAATAGTGTTTCTCAAACTTTGAGCTTGGTCATTCTTCGAAATGCTCTGACTGGGAAATCTTTTGGAATGTGCATAATTGCCATCTTTTGATGGGCAGATGATTTAACTGTTGTTCCCAAGTTTCAAATGGTGCAGTTTAAGGAGTGGGGTGGGAGGAGAGATGAGAGATGCTAGATCCTGAGTTGCTTTTGTCTTTGCTGGCACTGTTCCTTTAAATGACTTGCCTGCAGTGACGCACTTGCCTGGCAGCCGTAGCAGAATGTCTGTCTGTTGTGCATCTTCTCTCTGACATGGGGTGATCGGGTGGGTCGTGTGTTCCTGACGGTGATGGCTGCCATGAGGTAGCTCCTGGCTGTTGACTGTTTTGTTGCACAACACAAAGGGCACGTGTCTGTGCATCACCAGAGATGCTTGAATGCCACACTTGGAGGTGCAATGAACCACTGATTTATGGTTCTTGGTGAACTGAGAGCAGCAGTTAGCAAATTAGTAATGTGAAAGGGATCAACACTACAGGAGTTCCAGGATCTTGGTATATAGGACAGGGGCTCAGTCTTCGGCATATCAAACACGTGCGGAGGTCAGATGTAGTATAAGCTCCCCTGTGGTAGCAAAGCCTGAGCTGCAGAAGCATCTCCCGGACGAGTTCCCTCTTTAACCAACACCTGCATGTGTGTGATTGACTCCTTAGACTGTGGCCTGTCTACTAGAAGCGTGAACGTTATGAGCAGAATCGTGGGTGGCAGCGGGGCGGTGCTGGGGCAGTGGCCCTGGCAGGTCAGCCTCCACGTGCAGGGCACCCACGTCTGCGGGGGCTCCATTATCACCCGGCAGTGGATAGTGACAGCGGCACACTGTGTGGAAGGGTGAGTCTCACACAGGCACCAGAGGTGACTGCCTCGCTCATTCATCACTCAAATGGCAATTTTTGTTGCTCCAGGCTGAAATGCACGATTTTACCTAAGTCTTCCGATTTTCTTCTTTAAAACTGAATTAAATACCATTCCGCCCCTGCCCTGTGTTGAATGCAGGTGCTAGATAAATTATTTTGGCTATGCAACAGTATGGTTTTCAAATATTAAGAGAAAACTTGTCTTGGAGGAGGTCAGCTGCAGATCATCTATCTGCTTTCTGCAAATCTGATTTTACTTGTAAAAGAGAGAAATTAAATTGCATGGTGTTGGGCAGAGATACTCACCCAAGGAAAGAGGAAAATTCAAGGCTACCATGAAGATGTTGAACTACACTTCAAGAAAAAACAAAGGAAAGGGGAAAAAAATAATGCCAAACCCTCAAATATTGCACAGCTGTAGATATGATCAGTTTAAAGATGCTTGTACCATTTATTTCCTTATGTCGTCATACACAAGGTAGTAAAGCCGAAGTCAATATTAAAGGTAGGTTTGTACTTAACTGAGGAACACTTTACATAGATATTAACAAGAAAAGTGGCTGGTGCTTTGTGTAATTTTAACATACGAAGGATAGGTGAGAGTGTTGTGGTACCTTGCATTGAGTGGCGGAATATGTTTGGAAAGTGGCCACTTCTGTTGAAGGGAAAACCCATGAAGCAAAACATTTTAATGGTTGATTGGCTGGATCACAGTTTGAGGCTAAGCCAAGGAAAAATAACTTTGTCCTTAACCTTGAGAAAGGAATGCAAGTGTTTATGTGGCAATCTTATCCCTTTTTTTTCTGATTTGAACTCTGTATTATGTAAAAGCTTTAAGAATGGCAAACAAGCTGTAGCTGGTGCAAAACTGGGTTTCAGTCTTGGTTTGGTTTTCTTTCCTTTTTTTTTTTTTGAGGGCAAACAACTTGCAGGCACTACTCCATTGGCAGTTCTCGTGGAAGGGAATTCTAACACTTGTGGGAAGTTTTCTTTTCAGTATTTGTGAACTGTGCTGGAACACAACAAACTACTTAAATCACATCTAGTGAGCATGCTTAACATTTTAAAAACCTCACCAAAACCCAAACATAAATGCTTTCCCCTCCTCCCCTGACATTTTCAAGACAGTGAAATTCTTTAACTAGATCATGTTTTTATTAATTCTGGCTTCTGCTGCCCTTTGCTGCTTTGGATAGTACACACGAGTGATACTACTGGCATGTGAAACCTCAGAAATAACTTTTTGATCCCTCAGCCATGGAAATCAATAGACTTCAGTGTTGCAGTCTAAGGCTAGAATTTGCTGTGATGAGTGACTAAGGGGATAGAGAGTGATACTTAACCCATTTCAAAGGCTTTTGATACAGTTATGAAATTAGAGTCCAACTTTCCCAAAGTCAGATGTCTTGCAATTTGTTTATCTTCTTAGAAATGTTAGTCAGATGGATGTATGTTCTTGGTCATCCATGCATTTGACTCAAAAAAATTGTCTTTCATAATGGTAAAGTCATAATTTACAACTTGTTACCAGAGAAGCAAACCTTTTAACCCTTTTTCTGTAGACGATTTTCGGACCCGTACAGCTGGAGAGCTTTTGCTGGGATTTTGAACCAGAATGAAATGTTTTTACGAGATGGGTACAGAGTGCAACAGATAATTTCCCATCCAGATTATGATACAGATTCTAAAGACAATGACATTGCCTTAATGAAGCTAGAGACGCCACTGACTTTTACTGGTATGTATTCTGTTCTTCTTAAAGTAAAAATCCAATGGCAGTAAGCACATCTTTTAAAGTTTAAGTTCAAGAAGTCTTTGTAGATACTTACCCACATTTTGTGTTCTTCCTGTAAAGACACCTTAGAGACAGGCAGGGTAGAAAGACACCTTAGAGACAGACAGGGTAGAGGTAGAGACAGAGGGCCCACCCTCTGATTTTCTGAGTAGGATTTATTTAGATCTAGTAAGGGAATTTGGTTTCTTCTCAATAATGTCCTTTTACCCTAGAACGCTGGACAGTACTGTAATTGTAATTCCTATATGTGCAGACTCAGGATGTAGTGGTAGAGCAACTGACTAAACCCTTAACCAAGTTCTGTCAAATAACTGGGGAAAAAAACAACCAAACAACAAAAGCTCAACAAATCAAACTCAAATGTTAAAAAGAAGTTCCATTCTTAAAAGTAGATGTCAGTTGTTTGTAAGCAAGCAGTAAAAACTAGGAGCCAAAGCATTATTTAAACTTAGTGCTTTATGTGTACAAGCACTTGCTGTACGGATCCTTTGTGAATCCTGGCATTTTGATTATTTTCAGCAGGGTTTTGCAAAGAGAATGCTCAGAAGTAGTTGTCAGAGGTTTTTCTTCTTTGTCCTGTACTGATCAGAGGAGCTGATGTTAATTTTCCTAGTTAGCCTGATGAATTGAGCTAGAACTTTGAGGTGAAGATCAGGTAGCCATCTGTGAAAGGGCAGCTGGTAAGCTGCCTGCTGCCTGTGTTGCACAGTATGGCTTCTCTGCAAGGAAGGTGAAGTACAGAGAAAATGCATGGTGGTCGTGCTGAGATATTTCATATGCATTTATTTTTAATTATATCTGGGCATCTGAGATTACAGATGTTACTGTTTTTCTTTTGTAGATACTATACGGCCAGTCTGTCTGCCTAATCCAGGGATGATGTTCCAGCCTAATCAGCAATGCTGGATATCTGGGTGGGGAGCAGAATACCAAGGAGGTAAGAGTGACTCTGGAATGTTTTCTAGAGTCACTAGTCCTCTTCAGTCCACAAATAACTGTTACATGGGCTGCTTGGGCAGTTTGAGTCTGATCAGTTGATATGCTATTCTTTTCACCTATTTTACAGCCCCTAACAGTTGCACAGGGGGTTCTGTCTCAAAGCAAGTTGTGATGTGTTGCGTTCAGCAGACTGCAAAGGAGCCTCAAGTCAGTACTGGGGGCTAAAAATGCTCACACAGGAAACAATTCTGTGCCCCTGCTCGTAGGGCCACTTCAGTGCCCGTATACCCTGTCGTGTTACAAGGGTGGCTGTATGCCGAGCCACTCCTCTGTGGATATGGGAAAGGGCAGGAACCCATCCTTTCTATCACCTCAAGCTAAAATAGTGTGATGATGAACATAAACTTGTAAGAAGTGAGAAGGAGAGGGTGGGAAGGTTTATTTCAGTATGAGGAAGTAACGTATGGGGAGGGAGATGCTGGTGGAGCTAGTCCCAGAGTATGGGACTGGAGTAGGCAGGCAGAAGCCACATTCTCTTGCTTTACAGTTCACTGACTGTAAAGCAGGGTAACTCACTGACCTCTTGGAAGGGAGGTTTAATGTCATGGTTGTTTCTGTGTGATGGACCATACCTCTTAATTGTCTGTCTTGATGTTGATTTCATCTTCAACAGTGCTAGCTGCTGTGATTTGTAATAGCAATGTGATATGATGCTTATTCTAATTTTGTCTCTCTATGTGTATTTTTGTGCATATTTTAATTTTAGGTAAAACATCGAATAACTTGAATTATGTTATGGTGCCTTTAATAGAACGTTCTAGGTGTAATTCTATCTATATCTACAACGGCATGATTTTGCCTACAATGATCTGTGCTGGGTATCTAGGAGGAGGAATTGATTCCTGCCAGGTAATTATTCCTAATCAACACCTAAAAATGATCCGATTATATTTATGGGCTACTAGTTTTTTTTAAATCATCTATTAATTACAAACTGATCCCACCAAAAAAAAACCAAAAAGAGCAACATTTTAGTTGGGCTCCTAGTTCCTTTTGTGATGTATCCCTTTAAAAGGGAAAGCTTTTATTTCATCTTCTGAGTTGCTGCCAATACCAAGTTCTTGCTAAATACCCAGAGTCCTTTTTAATGCCTCAAGGATGTGTTGTTATCTGGTACTTGAGAGTGAAAGAATGCTCTTCATGATCATGGTGACACCCTAGAGTTATGCTTGTGAACAAGAAAGTCAATAATGCCCATCTCATTTAGTGCTTTGGGCAAACAATTTCCATCCCTCTTGCAAGCAGTCATCATTTAATCCTGTAATTGCTGTCGCATTTTATTTCAGTGACCGCCTTAAAATGGTGATTAACTTTTTTGAATCCTAGCCTGTACTCCTGAGGTGAAATGGATCATGTCTTTCCTGGTGGCCAGGTCACTAATGATGTGCTTGTGTTTTGTGCAGGGTGACAGTGGAGGTCCTCTGGTAACAAACAAAAATTCCGTGTGGTGGCTGGTTGGTGATACCAGCTGGGGAACTGGCTGTGCTAGTCCCAATAGACCGGGTGTGTATGGCAATATGACTGTGTTTACAGACTGGATTTATAAAAACATGCAGGTAAAATATTTGGCTGTTTTTAATAATTTTAAATTACTAAATCCTGAAATATGATGTTGTTTATAAAAACAGATAAATGTGATTTGTCTGCTAACAGAGCTCTTCTGTTGAGAAGCGTCCAAGTGTTTAGTATCATAGTCTGTGAGCAGATTTTGAACCTTTGGTTTTTTGTTTTGTTTTAAAACAGGCAAACAGATGACAACACTGTCTGTCCCTGCTGACTGACATTTCTGAGATCAAGAATACATGAAGCCATTGGTGCCTGGGATATTTATTCACTTTGCAAATGTTTTTATGGTTTTTTTTTCTCTTTGAGTTTTCTTTTTAAAAACAACGTGAAGGATTGCACACTCGGTTCTGTGCTGGCTACAGTGACTGATCTTAATCAGTGAAGGATTATCACAATGAGCACCTTTCTTGTTGTGTTGGCTGGCAGAAAGTTTTTCTGTCAACTGCTTGCTGAAATGTCTCTGTTTAGTCAAGTAACTTTCACTTGATAATCAGGTACAGGCTTATAGTGGCAATTTTAATCAGAATTTAACTTAAGATTTTTGTAGCAGGATGCTGAGACAATTGGTTTAGAAGTGTTTTAAATTTAACGTTAAGTAATGTGAATGTTGAATCTCTGAGCTGCTGGTTGGCAATTTAAAATTAAATGAATAGTTTTTAGAATACATGAAGGGAAGCTTGCATGCACAGGAAAAAAGTACTGTATATTCAGGTAGTTAAATATCCTCAGGATCTCAACACGGCAGTCATCCAAGTCAGATTGTTTGAAGTGAAGTAGGTCAGTAATTAAGTGCTATTCTGCCTCAAGCTGCTCTGAATCCAAAAAGGGCAAGACCTGCCACTGTATGTGGGCTACAGGGGGGGATGCTCTGGAGCTTTAGCAGGAAGCAGTGAGTGGAGTGTCCCAATGGTGAAGTTCCTGGCTGTGCACATTAACTTTGACTTTTGAACTCTCCCCGCTGTGAAAGGCACAGGGCAAGCTTTTCAGTGAGGCTGTGTTTCAGGCAGTAGACCTCCAATTGCAGATGCATGTACAGAGAATGGATGTTTTATACAAAGAAACCCAAATCTGCATTTCTGCCTAACCAGGTGAACTACCTCATTTGTTAAATTTGGCTTTTAATTTCTTAGAGCTTTCCTTTATGTATCTTGTTGTATGCTTTTAGCAAAATCTAATTAACAGAGTGCCACCTCAATTAGGATTTAAAAAATAATTTATAATCATAGTACAGAGGATCAAAAAGCCATACCAAGTCACTTTTATTAAGAAGGATAAATCTTTTGAATGAAATTACTCTGCTAGTCTTATTTTCTTCTTTTGGTACTGAAATGCAATTATCTTGCATATAAACATTACACCAAATAAATATTTTTCTTTTTTTTAAAAAAAATACTTTTCCTTAGTAGTGGTTTATATCTGTTTGCTTGGATTTTTTTGGAAGCAGTTGCTGGATTCAGGGTCTAGTGTGCTCTGAGAATCTGATTTTAAACAGTCTTCACCTCACCTGCCCCCAAAAAACCCCCCAAAAAACTCCCACCCAAACCAAAAGAATAACAACACAAAAGGATGATCCAAGAGATTACTTTACTTGCTGTATTTCAAGTCCATGAAAAAGCCCAGGGAAAGAGAGCTGGGTATCCAGGAACACTGGATGTCTTTAGTGGCTGGGTCCGATGAAATCACTCGGGCTTGTGGAAATTAATTAAATAAGGAAGTTTAGCCTAAAGGCAGTGGGTCAAGGCAGTCACACCCTATTTTAATACTGCATCTCAAACTGCCTGAAGCAATGTAAGCAATGTGTACCTGCCTCTCTTCTCTAGGTGTGAGACAGGGTGTTTTCAATAGCCCATGAGCATCAAGTGTGCCTTGAGGAATACCATGAAGTAGTCAACAAGTTCAGTGTGCTTTCAAAATGGAAATCAAATATATTTAGTTGTTATGGTGTCAAGCTTCTGTATGACTTCTGACCTGTAGTAATGCAAGCCTGTGGTAGCAAAACGCTTTACTGAAAAGTGGAAAACTGGCTGTAGTTCTAAACAGGGTTACGAAAGCTCTATGCTGTATGGGGGTGAACGCTGCACCACAGAAGTCAGCTATCTGCTGCATTTTCATGTCAGTGGGTCAAACACCTCTTATGATTTCTAGCCTGAAGAGAAGGCTTCTCTTATAAGCGTCTTGAAAATTACTACATGTCACACTGATACAAGAACACTTTTTTTTAGCTGACTGCAGACATTACTTTTGCTACACAGAGAACAGCTATGCCAGTTAATATAAATCCCTTATATGAGAAGGTGTCATGAATACAGGATGCAATTGTTATATTTTGCACTGGCTTCCATGAAATGAAAGAGCTTTTGGAAAGGTGGTTCTTGCCCTGGGGAGGGGAAGGAGAAAGGCAGCAAGCCACATGCTGAGACACCCTTCCTATGCTTAACATCTTGGGTGATTTAATCCCTTCTGGACATTCAAATCCTGCTATCTAATAAATGAGCCATTGGCCCCAAAATTTCGGATGCTCCAAGCATCCAAAAGAAAATGACTTTTAGGCCTTCTCTATAAATCAAAGAACTAAAAAAAGAGAAGATATCCAAAAGCATCCTCTGGCTGTACTGATCAAATGAAGTTAACTTTTCTCTCTAGGCTGCAACTTTTTCATGCTCACCATATGCACCCTCTCTACCTCGTGGCCTAGGTCTTAACAGTGAGGACACTTTGCAGAGTCATCTCTCGGGCAGTGGCAAGGAAGACAATGACCACAGCTAGGCAAAACCACAAAGGGAAGCAGAGAGTCACAAGGGTTGTGCAATAAATTTTATCTAGGAAAGTTACTTGGACAATTTGATTTCTAGTTTGTGAGTTATACAAGTGAAAGCCTTCATCCTCATTTAGAAAACAAAACAAAACCCACACCAAAACACAACCCTCAGAACTTTAGCTTTTTAATAATTTCAATAATTGTACAAATCCATAAAGCAAATGTTAAAAATGGGATAACATTTATATAATCACAAATCCCTCCGGCGGAGCACTTTACACAAGGGTAGGTGTTTGCATATAACTGGTTATGGAAAATAAAGCGGAACTGAACATGAGAAATGAGTGTCAAAGCTCTGTGCTGATATTACATTTTTAGGGGATTTTGCTGAGTTCTTCAGTAATGCTGGAAAACAGGAGTAGAAAAATAGTTCTGAATAATGAAGAAAACTACTAGCGAGGTGAAGTCTCTCAGGTCCTGGCAGGCTTTGGTGAGACGATTGACTCATTGACTGAGATTCCTGTGTTTAACAGCTTCACTGTCCTCCTGAAGGAGATGGTTTAACTTCTCTTTTTCTTGCAAAAGTTGCAGCATTGTGGTCTGTAAGGTATCCCTGAAGTCATGAAGGCCATAAGACAGGATGATCAGGGGTATCTGATTGGAGAGGTCTTTACTTGCTCCCTGCAGGAAGGGGAAAAATAGCAGAAGACTTGTTTCCCAGAAAGAACAAAAAAAACCCCAAGGGCTACAGGTAATCTATCAAGAAGTAAAAGAGAATGGTTTGGATTTGAAAGGATCTTAAAGATCTGCTTTCAACTCACCTGCCGCGGGAAGGCACATCTTTCACTAGGCCATGTTGCTCAGAGCCTTATCCAATCTGGCCTTGAACAGCTCCAAGGTGTTGTATTGGTGTACTGTTCAAAAAGTGTTTCTCAGAACTCAAAAAATGTTTGTTACTGGTCTTCTTTGTGCCTAAAGATCTAAAAATTAAGAGCTTTGGCAATGTTAGCTGTTTCTATTCCCCTCAGCAAACTAAACCCAAGGCAGGCTGTTCCCTGCTTAATTCTGGCAGCTGGTTTTGGTAAGAGTTATATGAGAGTGATTAGTACTTCTTAACAATTTCTAGCCTCAAAACTGTCTTCTGTGCACAGTACCAATCCATTATGGTACAGGAAATCAAACACTGATTTTTCTCAAAAGTGGTAAATTCCTGGATTTAGATGGTATTTCTGGCATAGTTGCTCTTTTCTAAGTGTAAGAGAGCTTTGGAGTAAGCTTTTGCTTTAAGCAACAGAAAGACTAGATTGTGCCTCTATCACAATGAGATCATTTTCTTGTTAACCCAACAAACTAACTGGTCTAGTTATTTATGCAAATTGAAACAGGTTGACCTAGAAGAGCTTGTGAGGTCCTTTCCCCATGGACAGCCACAGGGCTTGGAAGGTTAGCTGGTGCTGTTGGGAAATGGGAACTTCAAAACCTCTCCAAGAGGTGAGCTAGGTGAGCACTTAGGCTCGAGTGACCAACTGCAATTAGGAAAGGTGCTGTCTTCTTTTTGTGGCATCTTAGTTGAAAATAACAGTGTAAAGACCAAGTAGAGGCACATTTGATTTGTAGGTCCTGTAGGACTTAGGCAGCCTATTTCCAGAGAATTCTAAGGTCTTTCTGGCTTTAGGTACCTCTGGAGCTCAGTGGCTGCAAATCTTTCATGTACAAGGATGAGGCTGAGTTTAAGCTGAAAAATAGACTAGATGTGGCATGAGCTGTGTAGGCAGCAGTGAGTACCCCTTTTCCATGAAAGGCTGGAGGAGGGTGAGAGGAGGGCTTGCGTGCCAATGGCATATTCCCGGAGCAAGAAGCAGCTGCAGCAAGGAGCCATGCCAGGCTGAGAGGAGCTAACAAATAGTTTAGGAGCCAGCTGTAATTTTAACAACCTGCAGGCTTTTCTAATTACCATAGTCTGCAGTGTGAAACAACTTCTCCCAGTGACTGTGCTTACACAGCCCATCAAATCAGCATTTTCATCACTGGTCAAGACGTCTGATTAATTCATACAGAAGCTGTACGTGTACCTGGATGAGACGTGGCCTCTGGCTACTATTCACTGTATAGTAGTGGTATTGTATGAAAGAGTATTGACTGTGGCAAAATCTGCACAAGGGGTATACGCCATAGCATTCGGGGTGCAGAAGAACTGATGGTTTATAGTCTGTAAACTTACACTGAAATAAGCCTTCATGAGAGAAACCATTTCCTCGGCAGAAGAAAACTCTTTCTTTCAAAAACCTCAAAACTGCAGCTCTTTCCCATCACCATGGTACTGTTTTCTGCCTGAACAAAATTTAGATCCTTAATATAAATATCATCCTGGCAGTATACGAGTCTTCCCATTTTAAATTGGGTCCAGATATATCTTTCAACCTCTGCTGTTTTTTTCTCTCTCATGTCTTCAGTTCTGGTCTATGAAAGAAAAGAATATATTCTCAGATGTTTGCTTCCTTTGCAAAGGACTCAGGGCTTAGCAGCATCTCCAGAGAATGACAAAGTGGGCACAGTGTTTGTTGGTCCTTGCTGCAGCACTGTCTAATCCCAGACCGGCTCTTGGGAATGTGGAGTAATGCCTTAGCTTCTGGTTTCTCTGCAGTGAAAGAGTAGAAAAACACAGTGGTTTTATCTCCTCCTTAAACACGAATTGGATCAGTTAAAACCTGGTGCTTGGACTCTGAAGGAGAATACAAGGTTAACAGAAGCGAGCAGCAATGGCCAGCCATGAGTTCAGCCTGCATCCTGTCCTCGGTTTTTGTGTGCGTTTTGTTTGCGTCTCCCTCTTGCAGTAGACAGTGACAGCAGGTACTGATGTGAACTCCACTGAATGTCCTGCCATTCTCAAAATCTGTTGTCAGCAAATCAACCCTGTCTGACCCTTCACTGTTTGGTTCTTTTATTGCAGTAATCCAATGCTTTCTGTCTTTTTTGATAATTCCACCTACAAGTTTTGGAGGCAGCAAAGTTACCTTAGTCATCTTTAAATTCCCATAGAATGCATTCCTAGCATCCCTCATCTTCACAGTCTACCAGGACTTTCTCTATCTTCATTCCTTTCACCATGTTATGCATAAAGACCCTCACTAAACACCTCTGCATTTGGCTGAAATAGCTATTCGTTTGCTGTCTAGTTGGTCTGGGAGCTCAGTAGGGTTTGGCCATGCAGGTCAAGTAGCAAACCATCTCTTTTACTCCTATTTGCCTTTGAGTTTCTTTTTTAAGCAATAACCTATGAGTGACTCTGCTTCCTGGCTGTTCAGCATTTCTTCTCATCTCTTCCTCAAAACTCTTCTTGAGAAAAGGCCTTCAATGACATCCACATGATTTAACTCCAAAACATACAATCCCCCAAATAGCGAACGGTCATCCTCTAACTCTTGTTTAGCTTGTACGTTGCTCTTCCCTTTTATCAAAGATGAGATTCCTGCACTGGCTAACACTCTGGCTTGCCTTTCAGAGAGGGAAAAGCAGCATTTAGCACTCTGAGGCTACCCACACACTTACAAATTGTTGCAGGACTTAAATTTGAAATTAGTTACAAACTCCTCAAGTCACTCAAACCAGGTTTTCTTTTCATTTTGTGGTATGCATCAAGAATGTGGCCAGAATGAATGGAAAATGTATGTTTTAGATGTTGTACCAAAAGACAAAATGTACTTTCATTAGTGCCATTCTAAACATGCTGTCATTTTCAGGCTCTTCCTTATTTTATAAAAATTATAGGCCTGCAAGAAATTCCATGCTTGGTAATGCAGTAGGATAGGTACTGTAAGCATGTCACTATTTGCAAATATAACTCTCTCCTGCTCTTGTTTTATCTCAGATTATAGGTAGTGTCTCACCTTAGCAGCTCTGTTTAGATTGTGAAAATTGGCAAAATGCCTTTTATTGAGTTCCAGAAATTTCTCTTCAACCAGTCCTAAGGGAAGAACAGACAGAAAAACTAGTCAGCTATGCAATTAAGGTTTTTAACCTGTTATTGAGACTTGGGAAAACTGCTCACTTTCTGTATTCATCTAGAAGTAGCTGAGCAAGTAAAATTGAATGGGAATATATAACAACTTACCTTCTCTTATTGCTTTCTCCACCTCAGAGGCATTCTGGACCCCTATGTTTATGTTGTGGTAACAGATTTTCCCTTTCCATGCCTCAGTAGCAGGTACGCTTTTCAGTTTAAGTTCCAAGGGACATCGAGTAATAATACCCACAGCAGTTCCAAAGACAGAAATAACTCTCTCAGTAGTTTTTACGCATAATGCACAGCCATGGACTACATGATGTACACAGGGTTGCCTAATTCTTCACACAGAGACACAGAAATGTTAGAAGAAACATTGCCAAAGAGTTCTTGTCTGACTTCCCACTCAGAGTAGGACAGTCACTGGCACTAGCTGAGATGAATGTGGCTCTGTCTAGACACATCTTGTCTTGCAAACCTCAGCAGATGTGTACCAGGAATGCACCTAATACACCTCAGTAACTCTTGGGTGTGCAGTTCCTGAGAATAAACCCTTGAGTCACCATTCCTGGAGGTATTTAAAAGATGGGTGGGTGAGATGCTGAGGGACATGGTTTAGTGATTGATGGGATAGTTGGACTCAATGATCCAGCGGGTCCTTTCCAATCTAGTGATTCTGTGATTCTATGGAATGGTCTCCTGAAGCAACCTCCTTCTCCTTCAGGACCTGTGTACAGTGAGGCCACTGGGGCCAGACGTGGCCTGGGCTAGCTGGAGGGGAACCAGGGCAGTATCGGTAATCATAAGGATAGGTCAACTCAAGTGGGGTGCTATGCTCTGCCAGCCTGCGGGTAGCTTTGCCTCCCAATCTTGTCTGTCAATCTGAGCTACTGGTGTGTAAACCAGGTCTAACTATAATGTTTTTGCACATGCACTTTATACAATGGTAAAGAGCACTGCACATTTTAAGAGAAGGGGATTAAGAGTCTGATCAGAAAATCCTCTGTGTCAGGAGAAAGCGCTTGCCACAATAAATGTTAGCTTCGTTGATCTTTAATCTTGGTCAACTGCAGAGCAATTACAGGTGGCGTCTTCAGTTACTAAAAACAGACATGATGAGTGACACAGCAGTAGCCTCCAAAGGGGAGGTGAACGTTTGGGTTTCATTGTTCCTGTGGAAGAGAGTTGCTTTCCTTTTGCTTTGAACACATCAGTTACAGTGACAAAGTAAGCAAGAGGTTATTTCCCATTCTGATTTTTTTTTCTAACTCATCCGAATAAATACCGCTGTAGATACTCGGATCACTGTGTACTGGGTCCCCTCTCTCTAGATCAGACTTTAATGGCTGCAAATGAAAAGTGCATTTAGCCAAGTGTGAATAGTCACTGAAATCAGATCCTCTGCCTCCCAGATTCCAGGGACTGTGAAATCAGCTGCTGCAAGATGCTGAGCTCAGAGAGAGATAAATTGGGCTCTAGCTGGGAAGCTGGTGTATTTATAAAAGTTAATGCACCCTGGTTTTTGAAGAGCTCTTCCCTGTGTGTGGGGCAGTCCCTGCAGCAGCACTGAACAGGGCGCTGATTTGTTTCGCAGAGAACAGCCGAGAGTGAGGAAATAAGGGCTGTGAGATTAGCACTGAGAAAGACTACTGTGTGCTGTCATCTCCAAGGGGAGGGAAATAACTTAATTCAGTAGATACTGCTGCTATTCTGGGAACAAGTAGATTTTTATTAGAATTGTGTGAAAAGATTTTTTTCTGAATGCAAGCTTGGTTTTAGTAGCCCCAGGTGGTTCTTATTTTAGGGCTTGCTCTGCACTTTTTCTTTCTTAGTTTCATTCAATGTCTTGAACTTTTCTCATTCCCTTTCTCTCCCTTACTGTTGAAAGAAGGAATAGGAGAGATCCCTTTCTTGATAATAGTATCCCAGAGATGGTGGCATCATCAGGCAAGATCTCTGGTCACTGAGAGTGCCTTGAATTCACATGCACATGTGTGATGCGCTTCCCTGACAGAGGGTGGCAGTTTATGCTGGTGCTGAGCTCTGGGCAAACCTTGGCCAAGCCACAAGACCTATTCATTTCAGCAGCAGACTACTCTCTCTTTTCCTCCTCTGACTTCTCTGTCTCCTGTTTAATAGAGTTAATTTTTCTAAACATTGCTTTGACATTGCTGCTTGGAAAAACCCTAGGACAAGTAGCTCCTTCTTCACTGCAAATATAGAGTAGATCAGTGAGGACTGCATGTATGTAAGACCCTGTAAGCCCATTTGCTATTCCGAAATTATTCACATGTTGGAATATGTTGGAAATCCCCTGTCACTGCTGGCTATCTTTGCAGAACAAAAGAACTTGGACAAAGAGGGTTACAGACCATCCCCTTATGTTATGCACTTGGAGGAAGAGTAAGGAAGGGTCTAGACTGCTATAGATGGGAAACTGAGAAGGATGGCAACTGGGCTGCCAAAATTACATTTACATCTTGGTTGTCATCATTTTCTCCAGGAAAGGAAAGGGTTGTTTGGGGTGTGAGAATTGAAGGAATTCCTGAACAACCTTTCAATGGCACTTGTAAAGTTATATCTCTAAATAAATCAGTGGGTTACTTGCCCATCTGAACACAGAGAAGATGCAAACTCAGGTCATGCATACATACCTATGATCCTGATAATAATAACTTTATATAGACAGGGACACTGGAAAAACAGAGTGCTTCTGAGTCTGTAAAAACTACAGTTCATATAGCTCCAGTTTTGAAGGAAGGTAAATGCCTGTAGTGCCATTTTCTATATCTGCTCCTACGGATTACCTAGAGAACCTTACCTAGGCAAGATTATATCATAGGCAAGAGGCTTGGTTCACTCAAAGAGCAGGGGGAAGAATATCTCAGGAAGTGGAAAGGGAGACATGATTGAAGCATCTGAGAAGTTTTCCCTTGCAGCTCTTAGCTGGTAGTGGAAGGGGCACAAATTTTCACTCCTGCCGGATCACCAGGGAGAAAGTATGCTTCAAGAAGGAGCTGGAGCAATGACTCAAAATATGCAATTCACTCACACAAAAGAGGAGGGTAGCCAATTAGTGTCTAGCCACCACACTAGTTGCATTTTTGCTCCTTGTTACATTCCATTTCCTGGTGACTATGGCTCCCTTGGATGATGATCCCAACACATGAGTGATAAGTCCTTCCCGGTAGATGGGGCAAAGGGATAGTATGACCAATGTAAAAGCTATTCAAGGATTGGTTGGATGTAATTGGGAATAGGTATCGCTGGAACACGCTCACACTAAACTGAGAGGTGCAGGCATGTAAGATATTTGTTTGAGCTCCATTTGAGTACCGGTGAAAGAGGAGAACAGACTTCATATGTGCTACAATTTAGAGCAGAGGGATGTGTATAGCTGGTGTTGCTACACAGGCAGCCCTGCGTTACAGCTTCCCAAACAGGGAGGTATAATCATAACAAAGACATTTAGTAGAGATTATTCTTACAGCACTTCAATAAACATGACTTATTTACAGTTTCGGAGTGTCAGATCAGAATTATCACTACATGATTAACAGTCAGTTCTAGGCTTAGAATGATGAGCAAAATATGCAATTCACTCACCAGAAAGAGGAGGGAACTCAATCACAGTACGTTTCCTTGGATAGTGTCCTGATGCAAGGAAACAGTCCCCCAACTATAGTCCCAAGGAAGACTGGCTCAAAGAAGGTGTCCCAGCAGGGCCCCATTTATACCCCTAAGTTGAACCTGACCTGTGGTCATATTCGTTCCTTATTGGCTACAGTTTCCTGCTTTTTGGGTGCATACGTGACTATCTAAGTCAGGCTGAGAGAGTTGGGGTTGTTCAGCCTGGAGAACAGAAGGCTCGAAGGAGACGTTATAGCGACCTTCCAGTACCTGAAGGGGGCCTACAAGAAAGCTGGGGAGGGACTTTTTATAAAGGCATGGAGTGGTAGGACTAGGGGCAATGGCTATAAATTGGAAAGGGGCAGGTTTAGACTAGACATAAGGAGGAATTTCTTCACCATGAGAGTGGTGAAGCACAAGAACAGGTTGCCCAGGGAAGCTGTGGCTGCCCCATCCCTGGAGGTGTTCAAGGTCAGGTTGGATGGGGCCTTGGGCAGCCTGGTCTGGTGGGAGGTGTCCCTGCCCATGGCAGGGGGGTTGGAACTGGATGATCTTTAAAGTGCCTTCCAACCCAAACTAGTCTATGATTCTATGATCTTATCACTACAGAGAAACATAGAACAATAATGCAAGTAGTGACCTCATATACAGAATGATAGCAGTAATATAATTAAAATTGTAACACACACTTCTTTGGTGACTGTTCCACTGTTTTTCTGGATCCTAAGGTCAGTGGTTTCGTGCTGATGGTGTTGATGGTGGTGATATTACGTGAGTTGTCAGCATCTGAAGTCCTTCATAGAGAGGAATATGATGTTCATATTAATGTTTTTTATTTCCTCTCTTTTCTTCCCTCCACCCCTCTCTGTCCTTCCACTTAGGGTCACGTAAGTGTATGTTTGTTAACACATATTTACACCTTTCTCTTTCTTTGTTGGTCTGCAGCTCCAGATTATATTGGAATTTACTATCTACAGTGCCATTTACACATTAGATATGGTTTCCTTGCTGTCTTGGCTCCCCCTTAAAACCAGATCTGTCCAGCTGCAAGTTTGTAGGTTGGGGTTTTTTTGTTTGGGTTTTTGGTTTGTTTTTTATTGTTTTAACTGGATATTAGTGAGTTGGCTGTAGAACACGTTCCCATTTGCCTCTTCTACTGAGCCAGGCATGCTCAGCACATGGTAGAACTGGTGGTAGTAGTGGTTGTAAATGGTGGGATTCTCAGTATTTTTTGTTAAAACCTTGACTATGTGCCAGTTACTTGGAAAAAGTAGTTACTGTGTTAATCACAGCACAGTGAAACACGTGAAGAGCTGTAGGGAAAATCAGGAAAGCTGAAGACAAAATGCCGTAGCCTTTACTAAACAGCACGAGTCAGATCTCAGAGAATGTAGATAAATCTTACCTTTTATATCACTATACCATTTCCTGGAGTAAGTGATAATCAGGGCTAAAATTTGTACGATGCTTCTCCAGGACTGATTAAGGCTCAAGTTCTTCAGTAAACTGCAGACCTAATTGCATGGTGCTGTGGTAAGTGCTGTTGCTGGAAGCTTTGCTGTGTTACCATGCCAGAGAGCCACTAGTAAATAAGAAAGTTCAGGGGTTGCCTTAAAACCAATTTTGGCAGTAGTAGAGGTGGAGCAGTGTGAGGCTCAGCATTGCCTATGTTAGTCGCTTGAGCTCCATATTGCTATGGGCAGTTTCTGTGACCTACCCAAACTGGCTAGCTTACAGCTGAAATTAAGTGGATAGTAGTAGTTCATCTTTGTTAACTATGTTTTGTCTCTTCCCAATGGCTTGAAAATTTTGTAAGTAAAAATTTATGTGTGAATTATAGATCCCTTTAATTTTATGTCCCTTTCCTTTTACTTGGAAACTATTGATTGTGTTTCTATATATCCTTCTCAGGGAAATTACTGAGCCCCCAGCAGAGCAGGCAATAGTTTACTGCACAAGTGACATCGTTAGGGCTGAAGGGCAGGCAGGAGTACCACAAATTGCACAGAAATCTCTCTCATGAATGTGGAAGAAGTGAGGGTGGAGGAGGGGTGGTCTTTCCCTTCCATTCTTGTTATAATGGGGATTTTCAACAATCAGCAGTCAAAAAACCGCTAATTTGGGACTGTTGAGCCCCTGTTCATCGGCTGCAAGAAATGCTTGTCTAGCTGGTGAGTGGATGCAGCAAGTAGAGGCTGCATCAATTAACTAAACATTCAGAGATGTGGATCACACCGATGGACATGAGTCTCACAGGAAGCAGAGCTTTGCTCCTGGACTCCAGTTCTGTCCTGTAAGTTATCAGAAGGAAAATCAGAAACTAACTATACATGGTGTTTTTGTTCTGTCTGCAAAACCCAGAGATACACATGGTCTAATTCTTCCACTTCTACTCCTTTCAGGCAGTAAATCTGATCAGGTAGCACAATGCCATTCAGTGAACCCGGATGGGAGCGAAACTGGAATTTATAGTCAAGATAAGGCCTTGAAGCCCTAATAACCCATTGGAAAGTGTTACTTCGAGATCTCATTTCTCTTTTCAAAGACCAGGTTGTCATAGACTTCCTGGTCTGGTGGAAAAGGTAGAAATTCAGTCTCATTCCTGAGATCTCCATTAGAGAATGCCCAGGAGACAGAAAGCGGCCATATAAAGTATAACCATGTAAGATTTATATCAGAAGTGTAAGGTTGAAATACATATTGCTTTTGGGTGAAATATAACTATTAAAAAGTGGGGGTTTTATTTTTAATAATACTTGCAATGGAGACTGGGTCAGCCTAAACCATCTACTTCTATGCACTTGTCTTTGGAAGAGGGGGAAAAATTCGTGTTAGAGCTGTTAGAGTAAAGTTTGTATTTGAAGAGGAAGAATCCGCATTTGCTATGCTGCTGAAAATCACCCATGTAAAGAAAAGAAAGAAACCAAACAAACAACAAAACAATACACAAAAAATCCAGGAAAGAAGTGACATCAACACTTCAGAGACCGAGGAAAAGAGGAGCTACAGCCACTCAAAAGTTATTTAAACCACCCACCTTAATCCCATGAATTCTTGTCATGGCTCAGCATTTCACTTACAGCTAGGAAGAGATCGGAGATATGATCCTCATGTATTACTTCTCACCAGGCATTATGTGTAAGCGAAAGCATCAGCTTCCCTTTGCTTTTCTGAGTGGATTGCAGTCAGTGGGAGTTTTGCTTTAAGCACAGCCTGCCTGCAAAAGGTCATCTTTCATTGAAGAACTTTTCCTTTCTTGTGTTTTTCATTTAAATATAGTGGAAACTTCCCACTTTGGGGTAGGTAACGTTACACAGAGCACCTGAAGAAACAACTGAGAAACTGAAAATGCTACCTATTTTTTGATAAATATTTCCTACTTTTGCCATTAAATTGGACTGCCAGGGATCCATGGATTTTTAAGAGATGTGTCAAGACCCTGAAATGCTTTTCATTCTCTTAAATCGGTGCTGCTATGTTCTTTGTTGGATTGGCTGCCACGTTTACACTGGAGGGAAAAGTGGGAAGATAGCTACCTTTTCTAATTGCTTTTACTGAAAATGCTTACCTAAATGGTCATGGGATACGAGGGACCTATTTGAACATTTCTTGTGAGGAATGCCAGCCAGCAATCTGGTGCTGATGGGGATACTTGAAATGGGAGCCTGCCACTGGAAAACACAGGAAAGGAAGATCTGGCACGTTAGAAGAAAAGCTACTGACATCCCTCCCAGCTGCAAGTGAAAGGTAGGGCAACATCCATCCGTGTCTGTGGCTTCCAGTGCCTGTCTGAGACAGGTAACCCCAAAGAGGTCAGTTATGTCTAAAAACAGATGCAGAGGATTTGGAAAGACGCTGCTGCCACCTGCTGTGCTATTTGCTTTTAAATACACAATCCAAGCCCTGAGTAATGCTGCTGCCTGAAGCTCATATTTTCCCATTGGATTTGCCTACTGGGGTTTAGAAAAAGATTCATTCCTCTGCAGGTTTTAACTTCATTTCATGGTGATGCTCCCGCATGTTGTACTGACCACCCAGAAGTATTTCACAAGGTGAAGTGAAGACCACAGCACCTACCCAGCCCAGGAGAGCACAGCAAGTAGCTTCCTACCTGCTGCTTGTGGTTGACAGTGTCACCTGGTATCAACAGTGTTGACCTCCACCACTGGAGTTTGCCTGTGGGCTAGAACACCTAACAGAGAAGGTAAGGAAGGAGATTTGCATTAGGGATCCTACACCCTGTGGTCTCACTTCCAAATAAAATTAAATGTTTAACATTGTGATCTTTTGACTGTTTTTAAATCAAAAGCTATTTAACATTTCCCCAGATTCATTTTTCAGAATTACAGTTCCGTGAAAAAGCTTTTCATTCCTTCTTAGAAGGGAGTTCATTTAAAGTGTTTGAGGTGTGTGTGTGCAAAGTTGAAAGCCATACATCTCATCTTGGCATTGATCAGGATTACAGAAACACTAATGTACTGTTGGTTAGGTCACTTTATGTGAAGCACAGGAGCAGTTTGATATCGGTGGAATGCTATAACAACCCTAGGAAGCACATAAAAGCACCTGGAACCCACTGCTTTAAACCTTCCAAGGAATAAACACTGTAGTATCTTTCCAGAAGCTCTGCCCCACACAGGCTCACTTGGAAGATAGACAACTATGACAGCTCTCCTGTCTTGCTAAAATACACGTGTAATGAGCAGTAGCAGAGGCAGACAGAAGTTTTCTTAACTGTGAAGTAGTCTGCAGCAGCTAGAAAACCTTGGCTCTTCCATCCAAATCCCTAAGTTTCAAGAATGAGGGCAAGTTCAGTACATGTTCCAACAGTTCTCATGCATTTACCATTGGATGCATAAAAGCAATGTACACAGCTTGTAGGATGAACAAGCAAAAAGAACAAAAGAGGAATGATCTAGATATAGAAAAATATTGAAACAGCTATTTAAGTACTCAATTTGTAACCACCTCATCAGCAGTAAAGTGATATGGAGCAGCCATTGTGAGTCTGCCAAAGTAAAATTTAGTCAAGCTAATTTTACTGCTTTCTTTGGCAGCATCCCTGGGCTACGGAACAGTTTACAAACCTGTAGCAGGAAACATGCCTTTAGGGACTGGTGGAGGATGCAGTACCAGGAAGCTGCTGGGAATACAGCGGTGACTACAAGTAGGTAGTGGCAACTGCTACAAGGGTAGAGATCTGGAGCTGCTGAGACGGCTTCCAGGCAACGTGGAGAGCAAGAGCAGACCGAATATCTGGCTGTTGGCAGCCACCATTTCAGGTGACCACTTCCAGTTTATTCCTGCCAAGAGTCTAGGGTGTAGGATGCTTGTAAGTAGTTGCACAGAGTGCTGTGACCCATTCAAAACATAGCATTTCAAGAAAGTTGACACTAAATGAATGAAGAAAGAATAAATTATACCAGATAGGTTCAGTCTAGGGATGACAGAATTGATAAGGACAATCATCAGATACATGATAGACTAGAATAAAAGCAACAACAATGAGGTTTGCTCCATGTAATTGGCTTGGTCCTTTTAGGTTAATTCAGTATATTTGGAGAACAACTTAACAGTGAAATGTTCTTGAAAGGAACTTACGCTGTGGAATCTGCTCTATGGGAAGCTTTTGAACAACAGGGGAGACAAACACCATTTAAGAAAGGTCCAGACATACTTGATGTGTTTGAGAAAAAGGGAAAATGAAGCTTCCTTATAATCATGTGTTTGATTCTACAGTCAGCAGGAATAACATGAAGTCACAACATTTTTTAGAGTGAGTTAAACTCACAGGAAGAAAAAATAAGTTAAATGAACCACGTAGATTTGCAGCTTAAATTTAGTAAAAGAATTCAAGTAACTTGATTGTTACCTGTTAAAATTGATATTCCATGTTGTTAACATCACCAAAACCAGCTCAACTAATGTCATTGTTTCCATACTTTTACTGAACAGAAGTCGTTATTAATAAGCTAACATCAAAATAATTTGCTTTATTGCTAGCGATTTTATTTATAATTTAGACTATGTTCTATTTGTATACTTGTCTTTAAAGGGAACAAAAAGAAAACACATATTAAAACCAAATAAATAACAAACCCACTAAAATTATTAATGGTCATATATAATCCCTTTAAAAAATCCTGGTATTTTATGACTGACTTCAGGAACATTGTAATTCTAAACTAGAGTGTATCACTTCCACTTGCCATCAAAATAGATTAAAATAAAACCTCACAGAGGAAAGAAAGATTGAAAAACGTGCATATGACTTATTTTACAATTAGTGTTCAGATGCTTATTAGCTTCTGGAAGCAATTGACTAGAATCATAGATATAAAAATATAGAATCATCTTTATTAATGAGGTATGCATTTGTTCAGATCAGGTTTCTTGGGATACAGCCTTCTATTTGGACTTCAGCTGGCCAGCCACCATATTTGTTGCTCTTCTTGTCAGAGTGCTCTATCTGTTTTTTTAAAAAAATAATAAATAAATAATTAAAAAATAAATCTGTATTTGAGTCACCATCTACAAATTGCTTTGCTAAACCTCATACGACAGAAGAGGGGTAGTGTGGTAGGACTGGGAAGTGATGTAACGCACTGCACATCTTGCATGATATAATGCACGAAGATTTCACCAGTTTCTCTCTTACACAGAGTGCTTTGTTTATTTCCCAGACGGCTCCCATAATATACACTAAATTGAATACCTTTTTCATGCAGAAACTCCGTAATGTGAAGAAAATTGCAACAGTATTCTGGGAAAAAAACAACTATGGAAGTTTCACAGAGTCGGTATCATCAAGGGAACGGACCTTTGTACTGGGTTTTCACATTTCTGTCTGTCTCTGTCATACAGATGAGCACTACTGGGCTTACAGAAAGCAAATACAACAAGGTCACAAATGCAAACAGAAATTTGATATAAAAATGGTTTCTTTAGTCCTCCTGAAGCCTGAGGGCAAGGTAGTCAGAAAAATTCTGTGATACAAGCGTTGCTGTATATGCACGGCCAATTTGAGACAGTTAGATTTTCATATATAAACAGTCCTTGGCATTTGTCCTTCTGGAAGAAAATATAAGTCTCTATGTGGCATGTCAGGTTGGACATTTCAAAACTGACACTCTCTAGAATTGCCAGAAACCTCTGGAATTTGTCTACAGATGTTTTAACGCTGGTGTGGTTTAAGTCTGTACTGTACATGGCCCAGATCCAAAGTAAGGGATTAAGACACATTAGAGAACCTCTTTTGTATGACTGAGGCTTACTGAACAGACCATAGCTATCAAAGCTAACCTACGAAATCTGCACCAGAAGGTTATACCTGATATATAGACAAATACAAAGTGAAAAGAAAATTAACCTGACCTTTTCTTTTCGGATATTATCTGGTAGCTTGAAGCCTTTGGCAGCTATAAAAGCCCAGCTTGACCTGAACTTCATATTCCATATTTCTTTACTTCCCAGCTTTTCTATTAATGTTTTGGCCTCATTTTTCAACCTAGGAAAATGTAATGAAAAAATGTATTAAGAATTGAAAAATGCTGAAATTGAAAAATGCTGAAAACCAACACAGCTGATTAATGTTTTACACTAGTAGGTCAGCAGAAGCAACAATTAGGAGTTAAAAAATCCTGAGAGCTGTCTTAGTAGCATGCCATAAAACTTAACAGAGCAAGATTCTTTTCCTTCCTCCTCTCTACATTCCTTATGTTAATACAACCTGTTTGTAAAAGCACAGCAGAAAGAAAAATGTATCTAAAATACTATTTGATGTTTCAACCCTTATTAAATAAGGACAAGGGCATCAGATGTTTATCAATCATGTTATTAAGTCTTTCCCTTTCTAATTTCCATATCATGAATTGGGATTAAAAAACCCCTAAGACTTGAAAGCTCTTAAAGAATCGAATTGAGAGGCAAGGAGGAAAGCAAACTAGATACATTATAATTGGAGGTGTGACTATGTTCTTAATAGAAGATTGTGACCTAGGGGTAACAGCAGTGCCCTTTATGAGGACAGCTGGTGATTGTAAAGAAATGTAACAGTATTTATCCATCTTTGGAAGCATCAATATAGACGATAGGGGCAAGCACTGAATGGACATGGAATCAAAACTTACAGTCAGGAAATGAGAGACAAACCTGACTATAGAGTGATATTTACCATTCCTTTACACTTTTATTCAATAGTGATTTTGAAGATATTCATAGCTTTGTTCCTTATTCTGCCACAAATAACTTGCTTACCGGGTGCTTCCATCATCTTGAGTCGCCATCAACAGGAGGGACCCCTCTGGTGCTTTGTTAATGAAAGTCATCATCTCTCCTGAACGGTCTGCTGAATCAGTTACACAACTGATTATTCATTACACAAATATCACATTCCACCTAGTTTCGACTTTTTCACATTTTGGCCTTGTCTATTCAAAATGAAGCCTAATTAGGCAATTTTTCTGTTAACGGGAGGAAGCTTTAATCCTGAAAGGTGCAGACACACCTGCTAGCTCTCGGTGGAGGCTAGGAGAGCATGGACGGATCTGTATTTCCCAGTAGTAAAGGTACTTCTGAACTTCTACAAAAGCCGTTTATGCCTATGGTAAGTATACAGATGGGTTCTTATGCTTACCTCACATAATGTTATATACTCAGGCAAAGCATACTACCGTGCTAACTGCAGAGCTGAGTTACACACTCCATTGTACACCCACTTTCATTAAGAGGTAGCCTATTTGCAGCACTGAGCTGTTCCCTGGTTTTGCAGTTCCTAAACATATACAAGACACTTGTTTTCCACATTGAAAAAAAAGAAAAAGTAACAGGAGCCCTGGAGATATTAAATCTACACACTGTATATAAAATTGTGGCCCCATGACCATTCCCAGTGTGACTGCTATTCATGCATGTAAGGTCACAAGCACTCGTAAGCAGTCAGACAGTCAGCTTCCAGTGCCTCTTAGAATTCTGTTTCTCCACACTAATAGGTAAAGAAACTTATTCAAGGTTTGGAAAACATGTTAAATGCTATTTTTAAAGAAGATCATCTTTCCAGCTACATGAAGAGATGTTAAGAGACAGATTAGCATATTTCCCATGATGATTTTACAACTAAAAAAGATCAAAATATGCCAGAAAAAGGAGATTTGCTGAGTAAAATATCTGGATGTGGAAGCCAGTTAAATGCTATTCCTACTAGAGAGAAATAATGGAGGAAAAACCAAAAGAGACAACTAAAAAAATCACATTTTGACATTTCTCTTATTTAAAAAAGCAAGATCAAAATAAGACATTTTACTGTCTTGCCCAACAGGAGAAATTCAGATTTCAGGCAAAATTTGTCATCAGATCTAGCCAGAGCATATTTTATGAACACAACACCTGTTTGTTTCTAGCTGATCTCTGTCATTAATGCAATCATGGTAATTTGAAAGAGCAGGATAATTATATAAATTTAAGTTCTTTCTCAAAACTGAAATATTCCCAAAAGCTCTGTTGCACTCTTTTCCCTACCTTCATTCCACATGTTGAAATATCTTGCTGATGTAACTTTTCCTGTTTTAACTGCAATTAAAAAAATGTTGTGTAAATATGAGCAAAACTGATTAACTTTAACTAGCATATACAGTATTTTTAGCTAAAGTCAGGCATATATCATTTGAGGTATTATTGGGCTTCCAAGTTTTCTTTTAAGTTTTTAAAGTGGAAGGAATATGGAATAATTTAAGTTTAAGATTTGGAGGGTATATTTTGTTTCACGTAGCCCTTGAACCATTGAATGTGACTAAAATATTTTTATTATTTTTTTATTTTAAAGAAGGAATTCAGTTTATTGTGTACTTCTGTGTTTTTATGTATACATATGCTATCCTAGGTCAGAACCATAAATTGGTTTAGGTGAAGACTTAATACTGTTCTGTGCAGTGTTTCAGACGTTCAAGCTTACATACTATTTGAATATCAGTGTACAGAAACTCACCACTCATTATTACTATATCAGGAATTAGACATGCAAACAATTAGGCATTCGAAAATATTTTGGTCAATATTCATATTAATTACACTGCTGTTTAGATGGCTATCTTTATTTGAAGAACACAATTGGAATTATTTACCAAATTTCTAAATCCATCCTGAGTTAATTATCTTTATCCAAGATTTTTATCATTATCCAAGACCTGTATCCCTGCTACATGAGATGGTCTTATCTATTTAGTGTACATCAGCTCATTTCTAGTGAGAAGATTGAACAATTTCTGATTAATTTCTTGCTTAGCTTTCATCCATATATAGTAAAATCATTAAGGCAAATTCTTCTGAACATAGGATTCTAAATGGCAGGTTTCTCAGGCTGATGAGGGGAAAAGGTGGCGAAAAATCTGTCAGTGGTAAAACAGCATTCTGGAACTGGGCTTTTTCTGAGCAAAGACTAAAAAAAATGGAAAAGGCTGTGGTGACAACCACAGAAATCCACAAAATTCTTTCTCTCCCTGTGTGTTGTTAGCTAGGGCTTAACTTTTCTGTCTATCTTCTAGAAGGCCATATTTATTCAGAGAAGAAAGAGTTATCATTATGGAATAAAACACAAGTATGATGCCATAGGAAACTTATTGAGTATAGTCAGTAGCTTAACTGATATAAACAGGGGACATGTAGAAAATATTTCTCACTACACATTGGTTCAAGATTATAGGACAGATTTACCTGCAGATGGAGATGAAAGTGTAGCTAAAATGACTATGTGTTAAATGAAAGAAATGGCTGTTTAAACATGTGTAACATGATATATAATGTCTTTTTCCTCACTAATGTCAGACCCAAAGGCAATGCTAATTCCCTACTACTATTTGCTATAGTCTTGCTTACACATTCCAAAAGAGTATTTGCCCTCTTACTCTACAGCTCTATGCCAAAAACTAATTTTTAAATATTTAGCTGTTAGAACCAGTAAAGTTTTTATGATTCCTTATTGGAAAAAAATAATGCAGTAGTTAACTGGGGAAAAAAGATGGAACAGATTCTTGTCTGTGGTAATTTAACCCAGTGACTTCTGTGAAATCATGGAAGTTTAGACAAGGTCAAGATTTTACATAGCAACAAGGAGACAAAAAACTGCAATGTAAGTGTTTTGCAATCAAAGCCAACTTGATATGCATCTGAACTCCCTTTCTTCCCCTCCTCCACAACATTTAAGCATTAATTTCTCTCAGGATCCATTATTGAATACACTGTGCTTCCTTATCATTGCCATTCACCTAAGTTAAAATGGAAGATATGGAGTAAACTGCACCTTCTGCTTTCCAATAGCTCCTACTATAAGCAAAGACATATAATTACAGTTTAATATTAGAATCATAGAATCACTAGGTTGGAAAGGACCCACTGGATCATCGAGTCCAACCATTCCCATCAGTCACTAAACCTTGTCCCTCAGCAACTCATCCACCCATCTTTTAAACACCTCCAGGGAAGGTAACTCAACCACCTCCCTGGGCAGCCTCTGCCAGTGCCCAGTGACCATTTCCGGTGAAAAATTTTTTCCTAATGTTCAGCCTAAACCATGCTATGTTGCATAAGAAGCAGCTTTTTTATCTAAGAAAACACATATATAATGTTTCTATGCACATGTTTTCTGTTTTCTTATACTGATTATGAACATATTGCTTTCATTTATCTAGAAGAATATTTCTCTCAAACACAGATTTGTTTTTCCTTACATTTAACATGAATCAAGTTTGCAATTCTCTTCTTTCCCTTTCCTTCCATATTAGCCAGCAAAACCACCCAAAACCGAACATCACCCCCTCCAAGAACCTTTGTAAATTACTGGAGTACAAAGGTATGTCTCTCTAACATTTTTTTCCTCTTACTTACAATTCACAATGGCAATGTTTATACCTCTTCCAACATTTCCCTTCTCTTCACTTATAAGCCTGGAATCAAAATGAATAAACTATCAGTATTATACATCCATCCAGAAGCTCTGATCAAAAGTCACATTTACTAATACTAAGTCACTTTCTGATGTTCCTATTCTCTTCAGTTATTTAATTCAAGATTTCATAGTAAACAAGAGCTATGGCTTAAAAATCTTATGCATTACACATCGGTTACTTTCCTGCAATGATGCACACTGAGTCTTTCAAAATAAGTCAAATCAAGTATGCACTGTGTATAAAAGCAGCCAGAAAGATCAAGTAGAAATAAGCCAATATAAGGAGTGTTTTTGTGGCAGTATTCTTTGTGGACTGTATCTACACCAAACACCATTGCAAGGTTTTGGAGTGACTCTACCTGTCCAGTTGGAAAAGCCATGAGAAAACTTGGCTTTCAGAGGGTGTTGACCATTCAGTATTCTGTAATCTGGCTATCCAGAACCACTAAGATTAAAAATCATTACTGAAACTAACAGTTTCAAAGAAAATAACCTGAGATAAGGTATTTTTCTTAAGAAAAGGGTCGAGGGGAAGCAATAAATATATTCAGATATATTCTGAAGTTTGTCACCAGAATAGGAGCCCCCGTGGTAGGAGCTTATGTACTGCTAGTGAATCAAAATTAACACCATTCTTCACACTACAAAGCATTTTCTTAGATTTAAAGTTAGACTAGTACTCACAGCTCATCCTCGAAACAAATTTTAGCCAGCTTTGCTTTGCCACCACCACTAAGGATTCGATAGGCGTAGTCCCCAAGAGGGCAGGGAGACCAGTGATCACACTTCTGCCTTTTTGGGGATGGGGCTACAACAACAAAGAAGAGACAATGTTCTCTTGGATGCTGCATAAATAATTTCTAGATGGAAAAAATCATTTAATGTCAACAACCTAAAACCAAACATATATAAACAAAATTCAGTCCTCCTGGTTTTCTACTATCACGGCAGCATTATCACAGTTTTGCCTGGGCTTTGAGCTATCATTAACTTTCAAACAGCTGCTGGGACAAAAGGCAAGCTTATTTAAGGAAAAATGCCCTATAGAGTATGCTCTGATTTGAATCTAGAGTAATTATTTGTGCTATTTCATATAACATGAAACAAGCACTAGAGGCGTGAAGTATCCCTCGCAATAGCTTGAAATTAATAGTTACAATTCCTATTTTAAGCCTTGTTCACATTAGAACAGTCACAGAATGAGAAAAATATACACACTAAGCCAGCCAGCCAGATTAGAGGTGAAAAACCAATGAGAATTTAATCACAAAGTTTGGTTAGAGATTCAGCAGTTTACCAGAACTGTGAAATACACATCACAGAACCAAAGCTGAAGCTGCAGACTTGTGCTTATATACCAGCAAATAAAGTGTTCTTACATTACTATTCAATTAATTATATTTGAATACTGGCAAATATAGGCTGATATCATGATTCTTTAAGGAGACTGTCTAAGAAATAGTTTAGACTAATTAATTAACTTCACAAAGCAAACTTCATTCTTACCATAGCACATACCAAATCACTTAATAGCTAACAAACCATTTGTCGTTTACCGTGTAAATACACTACATTAGATAAAACCTAAGAAAAAGAATACAATTACTTACCCCTCAACAGTGGTTTCTTCCCAATGTCTTGAAGATTAGCAACAGAAGTTTTTATTGTCTCTTTGGGTATAAGATAAGCAAGAAAGCATCCCATGTGCCAAGCAGCCAACGACATCAACAGGAGCCCTGCTAGTTTCACAAAAACTGCCAAGGGAACAAAAATAGAAAACCACAAAGGTATAAAGACGTTTTCATAGCAACACACAAAGTTTTGTATTTTCTCTGGTACTGATACACAAACTGGCTATTTTATTTCTGATATACTGTCTTAGCCACAGTCTTCAGAGATGTGGCAGTAGAGTATTTGTTGTATTTCCATCTCTGTCAATCGCCTTCCATTTCTGAAACTTGATATTCAAGCAGAAAACTCTCAAGACGCCCCTCAATCCACATTTGTACAACAAAGCAGCATGAAGTTCAACTCAATCCTAGTAGGATTTGGTTCTTAACAGTAAGTACCAGATACTACACATGATGACTGTACAGGTATTTTTGATTTTGCAGTTATTATTGATTTTCTGTGATAGGCAGACACTAAAGGAATAGTTTAAAATGCTGACCACACAGGGAGCTCCCTCCATCCACCCTTTTGAAATGCTGGGTAAAAATAACTGAAGAAGGCTCAAATAATCTCATTCACATAATGAGCTCTCACTGCATTCAAACATGACTAGAATGCCTTTTCTCAGTTACATCACACTTTCCATGGACTCTATCAGCAATGCATCTACACACTACAAAACCAACAGGATCCACAATTTTGCTGAGTATGAAGAAATAGAAATTAATTCCATATTGGATATTTCATGCCTTTCCTCATTAGAAATGCTAACATGCATTCTTGATCTACAAGAAGTGCGCAAGCTAATTTATGATTCTTAACAATGAAATACCGCACCACAAGAGTGAAATACTAATGTTTTGATGTCACAAAATACTTTCTGATCTGTAAAGAAACATGTCCTAGAACATAACAATCTGTTAAAGTGAAAAAAGAGAATTCTTTATTTCACGGTTCCGAAAATGAAGTTCAACAGAACCAATGTCCAAAATTATCTAGTACATTCGCCTCACCACCCTGCTAGAAAATACTGCACATTACCTTGATGAAACCTTCCTTATAACAGTTTACACAGAAGAAAATATTCACTTCCTTCTTGGAACTGGTTTTTAAAAATGTTATGATTTCTGCCCTACCCCTTCTCTAGAATAAGGGTAGATTGTTCACTTGTTCTCCTCAAGTCCTGTTTTGCAGGTCTTACCACTCTACTGTCAACTCTGCCCAATTGGTCTGTGTCTTTTACAGCAGAATAGACACACCAGTCCAACACACACATTCTGAAGGCTCTACTTCTGGTTATTCATGCCAGAAGGATGTTTGATTTCTTAAGAGTAGACTTTTTAATACACTCGGGTTCCATTTATAAGCCAGTTTATAACCACCACGAGGACTAGATGTTTTTTCCTGTAAGGATTCTACTCTTCTAACTACTCTCTGTTATGTATTCATGCATGTGTTTTTTCCTGCCTTCTACCTAGCTTTAAAAACAAAAAGCCTAGCAAAACACTGCAGAAAATACAGACTGGTAAAGCTAACACTGAGCAGTGCTGTCACCTGAACTGCCCCTACTTTGTAACAGCACCAGAAGTAGCAAGTGGACCCCTCTGACTCAATCATCCTTAACTGAAACACAGCTGTATTCTAGCCCTTGAACTGCAGCAAGAAAGAGCCCAGATCATTACGAACGCTGAAGGTTCATCTATAAATAATCCCAGTTTCTTATTCCTGCATCAAAAAAAAAAAGAAAAAATAATGTGTTGCATCATTGTGCTTAGGAGTCATATGTGTGTGCATTTGTGTTACCGTAAGGAAGGTAACTATGAGAAACTTACTACATCAAAGGATTAAGACTGAGAAACTAATATAATGAATCTTGAGAGATGTAACAAGTTTCCCAATTATTACATCATTCTGAGAGAAACCTGTCCCACTCTACCACTAGCAGCAATACAAACTTGCACTAAAATAGTACTGAAAATTACTCCAACATTTAATTCATGCAGTGGATGCGAACAATGACGAAGTTCACAAAAGAAGGAAGCTGCAGGAATCTTGTAGAATGAAGCTTGTGTGCCTTTTCACTTTTTGACTATTAATGCACCCCCAGATTAATACACAAAATATATTTTATCTGTAAAGGAGGTCAAGTCACAAGTTTGAAAGGCAAAACTCAGGAAGAATTAACTGAAAAATACAATGAGTTTATATATGATTTCAGTGATTTTTTTTTTGGAGTGGGGAGGGCAAGGGTGTGTTGTAATGATCTATGACATGATCTGCCAGGTTTTGTTTTGCTTTTTCTGTTATTGGCTTAATAGTTTTATATTTACAGTGATTTTGCACTGGTTTTCATTAAAACTACTGAGCAACTCTGTTGCAAAATGGGCTCAGCAGCACAGCATTTTACCTAAGTAGCAGAGAAAGAACAGAATATTCAACTGTGTTATTATATTCTGTATTTTACTTAAACTGCAAACTTCTGAAATGGTTTTAAAATATGCCTTTTAAGGAATACATTTACTGACTCTCCTGCGCAGTTTGTACTTGGTTCTCAAAACTGCCTGAAAACATTTCCACAGCCAGCCAACTTCTGGGTTTGCTTTTTTTTTGATTCAGAAGGCACTGGGGGATCACATTGAAGCTAATTGCTGGGTCCACCTCCATCTCTTGGATTTACTGCAGTTACCTCTCCTGCACACTTATGGTATTTTTTTCAGTACCTGCATAAACCCCTACACAATAGCAGTGAAGCCAGAACCTCAGACAAGCTTAACATATTTAAGAGAGCTTAAGATTTGCTACCCACAGCAGTTAGGGGATGCAAGATGCAAAGCCTGGTCTATATTCTCAAAAGCCAGACCGCTGACCAGAGGTTGTGGCTCCGCAACTTGGCTCAGCACCGAGGAGCAAGCAGCGTAGGGACAGCGTGCTGTGCTCAGGCAGGTGGCACAAACCTACCTTTCTCTCCGTTTCTGCCATGGAGAGGTACTTGGCCAGAGAAACTCAGCAATACTCACGATGCCAGAGAGATAAGAGAGTGTAGAGGAGCAGGGAGGAAGAAACCGTGTGGACAGTCCAGACGGCGGTGTGGCAGGACACTTAAAACAGCAAAGCAGAAGGAAAAGAAGATGACTAGCAGTCCCATATCATAGCAACTCCTACTGTCCTTTCTCCCTCAGGTGCTAGTTTGCCCCTTGGCAGCAACTAAAGCACTATAATAGCAACTCCTACTGTCCTTTCTCCCTCAGGTGCTAGTTTGCCCCTTGGCAGCAACTAAAGCACTATAAATGTAAGCATGCTATCATTATTTTTTGTGCTTGGCTGCCTCGAAATGTCCGCGCTGCCACGCCTGGCTAACACACACCCACCCATACACAGCAAGGCAGGGAAAGAATTGATTTAAGACTCCAGCTGGAATTATCTCAAGCTAAAAATCTGGGCATCCATCCACTTTCCAGTGTCGGCCAGAGGTCCAGCCGTGATGCCAGGCTCTTGGCTTGGGAACAGCCCTTGCACCCTTTCCGCGCAGCGATAGGGAGGCTGCTACTCACATTGCCCTTTCAGCCACATCATTCAGGATGGGCTGCCCGCCTGCTTCTCCTCCTCCTCCTCTTTCTCTCCTCTTGGCACAGGCAGGGCGGACCGTCCGCCTTGTTCTGCAGCTCCCAGCAGGTTGCAGGACAGGGAGCAGCCACCGCCCGGCTGGGCAAACTCCACACCCCAGTGAAACCTCGCCTTCCCGGCTGCTTCGCCTTTTGCTGGGAGTGGTGGTACCGAAAATGCCAGCGAATCAACTCCCCAGGACTCGTTTTTTGAGTTTTAGACAGCAGCATCCTTTATCAGACCCCAGGCAACGCAGGGGAGCGATCTCCATCCATCATGTGCAGCCAGACAAGAGCCGGGACAGATCATGTTTCCCACTTACACGCATATATATAAATTCTCCCAGACATCTTATGCATATCCTCTTTCTCTTCAAGGACTAATTTTAATGTTATTATAAACTTCCCAACAGTCAAAACTCTTGCTAATTTGGAGCTGGCTGCAGCTCTGCCTGACCCTGCATTGGAGATGGAGAGAAACTTCAAGCGGAGGTGACTGTAGAAGAAGAGACATCTGTTCAGCACAGATCATACTTCAGACAAGGCATTATAATCTTCAAAGAATGAACAGTGTCTGGAAAAACACTCTAAAAGAAAACATGCTATCACAGGAAGAAACCATGCTATCAGAGGGACATTCTAAATTTCAAAACCCACAATTGCTTAGACAAAATTTAACTCTACTTTAGCTTAAATTGAAATATTCCACTTTTTATAATAGTAACTACTTCCTGTATCAGAGAGGATGACATGGTGGCATTGTGGCCTCACATTATCTCCTTGGCAAAGGCAGTGAAGGAAGGGCTTGGCTCTTACAGTGGCTGCAGCTGCTCTAGAGGAGAAGGCATGTGGGATCAGGGGAAGGAGGATTCACTCATCAAAACACCCTCTTTTGAGTCAAGCAGACAGGAGCATGAATGCCACCTAAAACCCAAACATAAGAGGTAGTGCAGAAAGTTGTTTTCCGCAGAAAACAGCCAAGTGGCTGGCAGGATCAGAAGGAAGACTCACATGCCATCCAGCAGCCCATTCAAAAAGCTGTCTCCCCCTAGATTTCAAAATGAACCAGTTATTTTATAGCCTGTTGAACCCCACCCAGCAAGCAAGCAAGCTAGGAAAAGCTTTTTTTCTTTTTTCTTTTTTTCTTTTTCTTTTCAATGGCCCACATCTGACTGGTGTTGTAGCCATCGAGGACATGGGGCAGGGACCCACTGGAGTAGCCTCATCTTTCCTTCACTCGCCACCACAGCAAAAGAATGACACAAGCCCTACTGTGGAGCCAGCCCAGTGGGCTGAGCCCTTAATTTATCTTTTCTTGTGATGGGCCCTGCCACTGCTGTGTGCAAGGTGTTGTGCATCCTTGCCTGGATGTTTCCTTCCCAGTGGTGTAGCTTGTAGTGTTGAGCCCTTGGTTCCCATCACTCTGCCAAATAATCTGGCACCGATGGCACTTGGGATGTAGGGCAGCACCCCTGCTTCTCTCCTGTTCCCCAGTCTCCCAGTTCAGATGAAACTACAGCACTGTACTGGGAGTGCACATTTTCGAGTCTGTAGCAGATAACATGAGATAAAGGCATTGCTCACCAGGAGCCCCACATCATGGGCTTGGTTTTCTGTTTTTAAAACTTCTAGTTTCCAACATGCTGTGGTTGATGGGTGTTTTTAGGCTTGGGTGGGCGCTGAGCCCTGCAAGCAGCAGTCTGCCCTGACCCTGAACAAAGGGATCATAGCTCAGCTCAAGGACAGCTCTTAAAGACTGTGAAGTAGCCACTCAAACATGTTCAGGAAACTGAGCTAAAGACCCCCAGATTGGGCAAAACCAAGTGATTGCATTTTGAAAACTTCTCAGACTACACTGTGAATTAGTATTTGCCCTTAAAACTCTCCCGTTTAGTTTCCCTTACGCTTCTTCGTTCCCTTTGCCTCTAATGATGCACAGAAATTTATTTCAGAAAACAGAATAATAAAATCCTGCAGGAGTGCACATAACAGAACTTCATCCAGACTGGGGCTTTTGCCTTCCTCCCAGGACACCCATGAAAGCTATAAATGTTTCCAGTCCCTGGAGAAGAGGTGTTTGTCCTCTGTGAGTGGGATATTGTAGTAACCTGTAAATGACAGGTAAAACCCAAGGGAGTAATTACTGCTGGTTATTTTCAAACATACTGGAGCCTGCAAATGAAAACCAACATCCAATAAATCCTAGGCATGTGAATAATTAATGCAGTGGCATGGGACAAATAAAGTTTAGAAACAAAAAGCATAGGACAGAAAGGAAAAGAATTTATGAGTGGGCAAGAGAAAGTAAAGGACAACACTGTTCTGAGTTGCTTTCTCAAATATGCAATTATTTCTGCAGGAACTGTTGTCCTGCAAGATTACACACAAAATGGTGTCTCTGCTAATAAAGGATTGAAACTATTGAAGAGTGCCTTTCTAGCCATTAAACAAAAAAGAATGCATATTTAAACCCAAAATCCTGCAGTTTGTGTTAGCCATATGAAAAAGTCTATTACTTTTATTGAAACAAGGAAAAATAACTAAGACTCAGGATGATTTATTTTTGAAATAAATTTATTGTATGAGCATTGGTGGATTACAGGCTTCATAGATAAAAAAAATTAAGCTCCTAAGATCTTTGCCACCATCTCAACACTTTACTGTAAAAAAAGCTTATCATTAGCAATAGGTGTCTATTTGATGACTGCCAATTTACCTGCTTTTACCAACAAAAAAATTAGCAGGTTACTTAATTTTCATTACTGCCTAAGATACACTGAACTACACCCAGGCACTTGCTACAAAACCAGACAACACAGTAACTTATTTGCTTGCCTGCGCAGAGATCCAGTGGTCTCTAGCTGAAAGGAGTGTAAATACTAAAAGACTAGGAAACTTTAAAATATTTTACTTCAAGATATCACACTTTTGTACCTGCAAAAGAAACATGATACCGTTCGTTCTTTAATAATTAATCTAAGATATGAGATGCAGAACACTTTCAAAGTTATATTTCTGTTCTTATTCTGTAAACACTCATTCTGTAATTTGAAAGCTCAGAGAAAAACTTTCAAAACATTAGATTTCACTCCCAATGCTTGTGAGGCTGTAAGACCCTTCCATGATAAGCAGCACAGGAAATCCACCTAGGAAACAAACAAGCTTTGCAGATGCTAAATGTGCTTATGCATTAGTCTTCTCTTATCATCACAGAAGTTACAGTCCTTAGAGAAAATTTACGGGCATTTGCTAACACTGTAAAATTACAACAGAGCAAGTTCCTGCTTGCCTTTCAAGCCACTGCACATCCAGAGTTATTTTCTGAATCCACCCGTCTGGCTAACGAATTAGCAAAAGTGTCACTCCAGTCCTCACAACTATTTAATTTACATGTTTCCTGCTCATCCACAAGTGGCCAACAATGTATTTTTTATCCTGCTAGGGTAAGTTAAATGCATTGAATGATTTCAAATGGTGGCAGAGATTTTAAGGCAGAGAAAGAATAATGTACCAATTCTTTCCTTGTAGAGGACACAAGGACTTCAAGAGCTACTAGAAAAACTACACCACATAAAATATGTAATTGATGTTTAAGTTGACTAATTTTACCTAAGACTTAGGACAGATATGAACACACGCATGGACAATAGGGGTGGCAATGTGGAAAAGTCATTATTTAAGCTGCTGTAACTTATCCAAGCTTCGCTGTGTGCCTGTGCCTATAATTTAGGTAGAACTTCAGCAACCTGAATTGTGGTAGCATGAAGAGTAATATGGAAAAATAGGTATTTAGGTTTATATTTGAATACAGTGACTTTTTTTTCCCCCTTCCTGGTCTACTTTGACTGGCTTCGTGAAACCCAGAAGCAACTACATAGAAGTACCTAAAAACTGTCATCTTGTTCCAAATTCTTAGCACCTTCCCCCTAGATATGCAAAAATGGATCATATAACAAAAGGCAAGCAGTGATTATTTCAGTAATCGCTCAGAAAGCCTGTAAAGCTAGTAAGTCTAGCTCCCAGGATTTTACTGATCTGTTAAAAGACTTTATACAATGTAGAATTGTATAAGGTGGAGTTTACTTGTGTACTTTTCTTATGCTTTATTAATCCAGAAATACACAAGGAAAATACATTCAATTGCACTTCATTCAGATAGATGTTGACTGGCAAAGTTTCCTCAGTACTAGCAGCAGTACCTCAATACATTATGGGCCCAAATCTAATAATATTTTATACGTAGTGACCCAAACTTTTCAGAGGAGGAAGGCAAGGGGAGCAGGAAGGACAAAATGAGGGAGAGGAAAATCCTTTTGTTAAAGCTGAATGCTTGGATATATCTTTACACAATCCCGCAGGATGCCTGTTGCCTGTTTTCTTGAACCGCTGCCATCAGCACAACCATCAGGCCTAGAGGTTCCTATCAGCGCAGACCCTGTGCAGTCCCGCATGGTCTATAGAATGGTTTACATCCAGACTTGCCTGTAACTCCACACAATCAAGTAGAGATTTACTCGAGGGAGCTGGGTTGGCAAGATCCCAGCTATGAGCAACCCTAAAGCACTTGTAGCTTGATGAAAGGACATCCCGTGGTATGTCCTGGAGCTCTTCCCTGATACTTTCTGCCAACACCAGATTTCTCAACATAGACTCACAGCCTGAGACTGCTGTGATCGGCTCAGGTCACCTGAGGGTGATACTGAGGTTCTAAAAGAGAAAAAAAATACAGTAAATCCACTTTTGAAGCCCAGTCCACACACATATTCAAAGAGCTGGGTTTCTTTCAGATCTGTCTTTTAGAAAGGGGGAAGATGGAAAAAAGATATCACACCTTACCTGTGGGCCAGGACGGCAACAGACATGGGCAGTCACAGAGGGTCGATATTGCAGGATCATGTGGCATAAAAGTGGTACAAGTTAGTCAGTAAAAGCGTATATATAAGCAAACTGGAAAACCATGTAAAAATATATCAGCAGTTAAAAATCAATATAAAACACCAGCTTAGAGAATATCCAAGACGAACAACTATTAAAAAAATCTCACATAGTAAGAATATGGAAAGCTGAAGTTAATGTTAAGTTTATGATTAAAAAAGGAAAAGTAAGTAGTATTCTCACGCACAGGTACCTTCAGAATGGTGCTGGGTGCACAAAAATAAATAAGGTGAATAACACAATGCCTTTTTTATTCATAAAATAGTTTTAGCTAGCCAACAACTATAAATATCCAATATGCAGATATCTTGTGTATACACTAGAAGCAGAGATTCTTGCAGTCTATACAGTAACCCGTATTTGAGGATATACAGTTGAATTTCCTAAAAAAAAAAAATGATGAGTTAGAGCATGGGCAGATGTTACTTGTAAGCCTCAAGGAAGAAAAAAAAAAAAAGTGCCAAACCATTTATTTTTAAAAAGAGTTTGTTTTGGTGTAGAAAGAGAAGAATAGTTAATGTTTACAGTTTAAGTGGCCATCAAAATTACATGTTGTCCTGAAAAATTACACCTTCGCATATTTGTCTATACTGCACTGTGGTTTCTATTCTTGCAATAACTTCTTACTTCGTTTTTTCATACACAAACTTAAAAAGCGCTTTGTTTACGTGGGCCAAGCAAGAGTATGAATGAATGAATGGACTATGGGTTTGGATTCAGTAAGCCTGAAGCACAGAGGGTGCTCTGAAGATGTTGGCAATTTTGGAAACAGAAGTTTAAGCACGAGAAAGAATTTGACAACTTGTACAGTACCTCTGCAAGCAGAGCCGTATAATAATAGATAGGCTTTACTATATACCAGGACAGCAATAAGCAAAACCAGCAAGCTTTCCTAAGTGTGAAATAAAACTATCATCTTAAACAGTTGGTGCTCATCTGTCTTGCTTGAGCAAACCCCTAATTTATCAACATGCATGCAACATGCTACCTTTAAGGGTAAAAGTTCAGGACTCAAAAATAATGGACTTTTTAAAAGAGGCCTTTAGGATGAGGGAGATCAGGCGATCCCGAATTAAGGACCCTTTTAGTTAGGATTTTTTTAAAAGATAAAAATTGAAAGTATTTTCCACAGAATTCAAGCAAGATGCCTTTGCTGGGAAAGGGCTCAAAACCTCTTGTGTTTGAAAAACAAACCATGTGCGCCACCTCCCGGGGTACAACACAGAGAGCACTGTTAACCACCCTCCAGGCTCTCAGTTGGTAAGAAACCAACACTGTCAGGTTGGGTGGCTGTGTTAGGGACAGGGACATTCAGTTTGTATACCTTCTCGATTTATAGTTTAGGGCAGTGGACAGCAACAGTCCAAAATACTACTTGAATCCATTCCAGATGATCAGGAGCTTCATCTTCTCAGGTTAATGTTCTCTGTGCCTGATTTCTGCCCAATGTGTAAATGAACCGATGAGAAGTTCAAGCAAGCGGGTCTGTTACTTGAGTGTAAGCAGAAAAAAAAAAATCACCTCGGAGCTAAACTTGCCTGCCTCATCCCCTCCCTGCAGGATTCAGATGAGATCCAAACCAGTTCTGCTTTCTTTTTCAGAGCTAAAGCCAGAAGTTAGAACTGATAGACATGAAGCACTAGGAAGAATTTGGATGGATATAATTTATCAGCTTTGAAATTCATCTTAACAGGATTTAAAAAGACACACAGACTAGGTTGAAAGAATTAATAATTTATTTCAAGAAGCAGAAAATCAGATTTGTTTTTTACATAGTGTTTATCTGAAAACGGCAAGACCTGAAAGTACATATTATCCGGTTTTGGAAAATTCAGTAATGAGGCTTGACAGCAGGACAGACATTCTTATATTACCTGAAGGCTGAATTAAAAAGACGATAACGCCCTTTTCAAAGTTTCCATCTCCTTTTCCTTTCAGTCAACATTACATCTCATCTATTGCCTTTAAAAAAAGTCAGGTGAAGAAATGCCTCTACAAAATGGACTCATTTCCTCAAAGGTGAAATCCTCTCCACACTTCTGAAATAATTGTCAAATAACAGTTGGTGTAGTGTTGAAGTCTTAAAAGATCTCTGCATCTCCATATAAAATTTTCAATTAAAAAGATGAATTGTCTGTTTCAGATAAATTGTACTTAAAACCACTCAGCATTGTATAGTTTATGCACACACAGATTACTGGCTCGCAAAGCAATTTTTTTTTCCAGGACATGTTGCTGTAATCCATGCCTTAGTGCTACCCAGCAATTGTTAGTTGTCTTTTCAGTACCACTTCAACATGATTTTCTTGAGTCCACTTTTTCCTCCAGAACTTTCCAAAGGATGCTACGTTGCAAACACAACCATTTAAACATTCAACTACATTATTTCTCTCTAAAAATACAGGAATAAACATAACCTTCGCAGGTTACAGATGACTCTGTGAAAATTCCCCTCTTCGAAGAGGGATGGGATGAGAGGACGGTTACAATGTAGTTTATTCAACTATTTTGTCTAAGAACAAGTTGGCTGTAAAATCAGAGCAGGGCGAGTTGCTCAACTGGAAAAAGTATAAGTGTCTCAGTCAGAAAGAAGAGCCAACAGACAGCAAGGATCTGATACATTTAGTGGTAGAACACAAAATGGCAAAGCCTTCAAGGAAGGCATCATCATCTCCTACAAGGAAGGCATTAACTCCTACAGATCCTTGTGGTCCTCCTCTCCACTCCTGTATTTCATAAGGAAAAAGTAAAATGTATAGGACCAGTGAAGAAGACCATGTGGCTAACTTCTTCCAAGTGGGAAGTGAAAGAGGTCTAGGAAAAGTGGTCAAATCGACAAAGGCATTCTTTGCACACAGACTAAACCAGATGAAATTTTGGCTCTAATTCTCCTCCTGATACTAACACAACTATTTTCAACCTAAAGCTAATTTCTAAAGCCTTACAAATTACTTTAAAACAGGTCTGTCAATAGTCCCCAAAGAAAATATGCCTTTTTTTAGAAGGCTGAATTTTGGATATTGGAGTCTTCAGCTTTTAGGATTTTTTTTTTGGGGGGCGGGGTGTGGGGAGAAGGGGAAGGGAGGTGGGAATAGGGGGACCAGAATACAATCATAAAATTCAGTAGATTTACAGCCAGTGAATTAGTAGGACAGCAGATATAGTAAAATACATGGATTTCAAGTGATTATCATAAACTTAAAAAAAGGAGAAGATACATTGAGGGCTGCTTCCTCTAAATACTGAAAAAAGTAAATACACAAAACTTCTGTATTTTACTTTCTGGCTATCTTAAAAGACGTTCTGCATGTGCCCTCATAGTATAATCTAAAATTCACACTATTTCAAAAACTACTCAACCACAAAGATCCAGCCAAAGCCTAGGTAAAGTGAAAAGGGAAGAAAGAAATAAAGAAAAAAAGCAAACAGAAACATTATTATATTCCTACTGTACAGTCACTGATGTTAGTATATTTTAAAATAACCTCTTTTGTTGCTTATAAATAGATTATAGCTCGGGGTGAGACATACAACTATGGTCTTTGTTATATGGAGGGGCAATATTCAGTAACTGGCCAATGACTCTATTTAAGGATGATTATTTACCTGAGAGTGAGTAATTCCCAGTAGCAGCCAGAGGCTGCTGGCTTTCAAAAAACTCAGAAAACTGAACTTACCAAAGAAACCAAGTGACTGACTGATGTTACACTCAGAGCAGCTTGTCAGCAACTGCAGTTGCTCTCCCATTCTGCTCTACCAAAGTGCCTCAGCCTTGATCTAGAAGTTTAGCAGAAGATTCAATTATTTAGCATCTCCAAATTTCACAACACCAGCTGCAGTTCACTGTAGCCCCTCTATCAGTCAGTGCAGGTCGTAGCAGTGGCTTTTGTGGTATAGATCCGTCTCATCCAGGTGCTCAGTTGAAGCCAAGAATTCTACTTCAGATAACGTTCCTGAGGAGCCATTACCAGGACTCTGGATTACTCACAAGCCTGATGTAATGTCTGATTAGGCCCCAGAAGCCAGAAAATCTGCCTAGCTGAGAAGATTGCTTGTATCTCATTACCAATCTGTCTTCACTTCTCTGAACAGCAGCAAGAACTTCAGCAGCCAAAAATGAACAATTTATCAATCAGAAAGTCAAGTTTGACAGGAACTAATGTCTTGGTAAATTGTACAGACCTTTCTTAAAGGGATCAATCTCTTATGCTCTTACAATTTTTAATGAAGTGAAAGGTAGCTTACTTATTTCTCTTCTGTAATTTCCTTTACTTTCACCTCAACTATACTAGTTTCCTTCATTATGCAGCTCATATGACTACTCACATATATGACGCTCATGTCTGAGATATAACAACTAACCAACCTAGTTGTTTGAAACCTCTACAGAAATCAAAACAGCTTTCAGCAGCACAATCATTCTGAATTACCAGAAACTTAAGGATGATTCTTTCTCTGAAACCATGTTGTCTTAAGCAACTCTCATAAGCCTTTTCATATTTAAAAAGAAAAGGTTAGTATACAAATGGCTCATGATTCTGTGAAACAAAGCCAACCAACACCCATCAAGTAACTGAGTGGAATACCCATAGGCTGACTTTAACTGATTAACTGTTGTTAAGCAATTAATGTATTAAAACGAGATACCAAAACTGACAGCTCTGTGTGATTACCACCAGCTAACCTGCACAGCATCAAAGCTGAGAACTGCAACTGTATATCGTCTTGATACATTGCCTTTAGATTGGTCCCCCACAAATCCTGAATACAAGCTCTTTCACCTTAAAAATAAAACAATCCCTTCTTCCTTCTTTTACAGAACCTGATAAAAAGGCATATTAAAATTCTTCATCTATTTTCTTCAGCATTTAAATTGAGCCAAAAAGCCCATGATAATATTTCTAAAAATTGTGAAGGCAGTGGGGTGGAACTAACATATTCCCATACCTAAACTCAGATTTAACTACTTGAACTCAAATCACACATCTTCAAATCCCTAATGATTGAACTGATAGCAACAATTATCCAAAAGGCTGCATCCAATGAAACACGGCGCTCTGTCATTTTCATGGTATATGATATTATATTCACATTAGGAAAACACTGATTCTGCAAGAAATATTGATACGTATGCAGGGAATGATTTGGAGACCTATGATGTGAAGCACCATGTCTTGCATAACAAACTGAGAAAAATTTCCAGCACCATCTTTACTCCAAGCTCTGGGGCTTTTTTGGGGGGGTGTAGAGGAGGTTTGCCTTCTCCCTCTTCCTTTTAAGGTGTGGTTTAATCTTCTCTCTGAAGTTAGTTAATAGGAGCCTAAAACGCCTCACACCACTCTCCTTTAAAAAAAAAAACACACACACACAAAAAAAAACAGGGAAAGAGATCACTAGTAAGACACACTTAGTAACACTGTGGTCTATCACTGTATTTCATCCTTCATAGAAAAATGCTCAAAAGCATTATTTTTCTTAATGTGCTGTAGGCTAAAAATGAACCCTCAAGGGTTTCTATTGCTCTTCTTGTTGCCAGAGCAACAAAGCAATACTCACCTGAATATCTGCCAGTGTAAGTATCAATTTACAAGCTGAGATGAAGTTTATGCTGCTAGCAGATGTTGCTAATGGTATTTTTACTATAAGTCAAATTTTAGTGGTAAGGGATGCCATGAAAGCTCAAGAACATATTAGTATTTCATTTGTGCTACATGATTATTGCTCATATAACTCAAGTATTTCTATTAAAATGTCTTGACCACTGACATTCAAAGTGAAAGAGTAAAACTGAAAGGCTTTTCTGCAGAACTCAGTGCACTAAAAAAAAGACTTCATTATGCAACTCAGGAGAAATCTTGCATGTAATTAGAAAACATACTAGGAACCTTTCCCTATAAATTCCTTCTTAAAACTTTTTTTGGTAAGGAGATAAGAGGTGAGGAGAGGGAAGCAGCTAAGAAATGTTTTAACAACGTACAAGAGTTACTTCTTTCTGAGTTGAAGAAGGGCTCACTGTTTATCATCATATCAATTGAAACATTAACTGTGTGTTTTGGTTTGAAACAGCCGACAGAAGCATCACTAATATTACCATACTATAGGAGAAGGAATACAAGGCTGAAATTATTTGTTAGGTGTCAAATCAAACCCAGGAAGACGATATGGAATCAAACTACACAATCGGAAACATCACTCTTTCTTTTCAGAACAAATTCTACTTCTTTAAGAAAAACTCAAGGGAACTTCTTGTTATAACGTGTACTAGAATTTATAATTATAAGACATTGAGAGAGATGTATGGAAAATAGCACAGGGAAAAAACACCTGAGCTCTACAGTTTCTTACATTTCTTATAATTAATTATTTTTCTCCTCTTAAAAAACGAATAGGCAGGGGAAGAAGGAAGCAAACTCAACATTTCCTGCTATATCCAGCCCCTAATTCCAAGAGAAACAATTTTCAGATGTTGGATCACAACACCAGCTGGGTCACTGTATGCAGCCAAACAATCTGAAAGTGCAAGAATTATAAAAGAAAGAAAATCACAGGCAGTTCCAGTTAAGAAGTAAAATACAGAAGTTAGTTAAAAAAACCCCACACCAGTGCTTTATTTTCACATTCTGTGCACCTCTGCGAAAGCACCTTTCCTAAAAAAAAAAGAAATCTTTGCTTATTCCATACAGAGTCGGTTGCAGAGGCAGTGTGAATCACAAAGCTGTATGAAGAAATTATAGGCAGCAAATCTTCTAGGCAAGAGACTGGGAGATTTAGAGCTAAGCTTCCTTTATTTTCCTCCTTGTTTCCGACACAGACATGCAAACTGCTCTGCTATCAAAATAGAAAGGATTTTAAAAATCTTTTTTCTTTAAAAAAAGACCCCAGATAACATAATTGTCACCAGATTCCTCAACCTTGCATTGTTTATCTTTCTAACTCACTACATGAGTGTTATTGAAAAGTGATGGAGGTCCTGCAATGCTCACTGGCTAGATGTAAGAAAATATTGTCCTATCTGCAAAGAAAATAACCACATTCCAACCTCAGCATTAAGAGCTATACTTCAAAAATGGAGATCTGGTCAAATATATTCTTCCCTGCTCCCCTCCTTTCAGTTTTACTACGTTTGTTTTCAGCTATACTGTCGGTCAGTACACAAACTTTTCAATTGACACACAAATGAAGCTAAACTAAACTCATCTAACTGCCTGCTCAAGTTGAAAAACAAGCCATCATTAAGACTTTGCCTTCACAATCTGTCCGTGAAGACATACTTTTGCCTTGAACTTCTATTTTGCTGAGCTCAGCCAAAAAAAAAAAATTGTCTTATTTTGTTGTTTTCTTTTTTCTTACATGCTCACTAAAAACTCCAAAAGACATGGTAGAACACAGATCTTAGTTTTATCATCTCTCCATATATATGCAGACCAGCCTTTTCTAAGTATCAGTCATCCTCAGCTCAAAAAAACCCTCCAAACCCCCATATTCAGGGGAAACCTGAAAGGCTTTTTTATTTTCTTTTTTTGTGCACCAAAGTGTAAAGTCATAAAGTATTAGTTTTTATAAAAAGCACTACTTAGAAGCCAAGATGTTGCATCTGGTAGTATAGTGCATGTTGTGCTTCAAGACCAGTTCTAAACCACATGCTTATCAGTGGTAACATCTTTGTAAATTAAGAGAGGTAGTCTTGTTTTACACTAAGGCTGAACAAGTTAGTTTCCCCATTCTCACCTCCTCAAACTATGTTGTAAAAACACTCAGGAAAGGCAACCCTCTCATGTGACAGCAGTGATCTTGAGGAAACAAAAAACCAACATTTCTTCTTGACATCACTTTCTTTTCTCTGCTGCTTAAGCCTGACCTTTCTCCCTCCCCCCACATCATAAGCACAGTTTCAAAATTAATTGATGTAAACAGAAAGCAGTATTCATTTAATGTAATTAATAAGAAAGATTATTAAATTTTTTCTTTTTTTTTTTCCTACAGTCAGGGCTTGATTAGTTAGAAAATACTGACAGGTCCTTTTTTGTGAAAGAGGGATGGACGATTTTGTTCAAACAGTGGAAGAACATCACGGTGCTTTTTTTTCCTCTTTTTTTGTCCTTTTTATTTTAAAAAAGAAAATACTACTGAGAATATAAAGGCTCGTTGTACTGCAGTAGCAAATCCAGTACCGTAGCACTTAAGAGGTGGTTAACAGTGCTTTGGTTCAGAATCAATAAAGCTGAGAAAGTTTTGATGAAGGATATTTGGTGGGATTTCAACAGCAATTTGTAATGAATGTGGAAAGGACTGAGGCATTGGCTTCTTCCCCTTGGCAAAGTACTTTGTTCTTAATTCTGTTTAGGTCCCAGGTTTCATGATCAAGTTTCATTTCCATCGATGACGCACTAAGGAGGATTCATCGTTGACCACATCGTTGTCAGTGTAGGGATGCTGACATCGTGATGGAATAAGTGGCCGGATGATCAGTACAAGGAGGATAACTCCACACAGGCTCATGAGAGCATAGGAGGCAATCCACAACTCCTGGAAAGAAACACTAGAAACACAGTTGCTTGCAACATCTGCTGTTGTGAAAGGGCCTTCAATCTCAGACACTGGAGAGCCATCAACTTCTGAGAAATTACAAAAAGGAAAACATCAGGTTCATTTAAAAGCAAATAACAGAAGTCCTAGCCTAAATATCAACATATCTCTTTCCCTCCATCATCAAACACCTTGGCATAGTCATGTTTTATTGTATTTCTCATTGCAATAAAAATGCTAGTATTGCATGTTTATAAAATGGGACTCTGAATCATAAGGGACCATGGCACTCCCACATCTACACAGGCTGTCAATGGAGAAAAGACATTCAAATCGGGTCTCCTACAGCCCAAGTTAAAGTCCAAGCCACTGCCACTGGATAATCTTTCTGTCTGGACTAACACTTCAGAAATGTCATGTAACAAAGCTTAAAAATCCTACGATACCTGAAGTCAGCCAGGGTCTGGACTTCTAGGTTTTTGTTTGTTTGTTTTCTAGCATTTGCAACACCTAGAAGAAGACCTCAGATGACTCTTAACATCCATTTGCTATCTTCCAGGGTCTTTGGGAGCTGCATGCAGGTTCATTAATTTCACAGATACCTTAAAGGACTGTATCTTAAACACAAGGTACAGGATGGAAAGCAGAAGAGATACCCTTGTAAGTGGAAGTAAAAATGCAGAAGGAATGGGAGGTGAGGCAGGAAAGCCAGGTGGTAACTGTTCAGAACAGAGGAACAGTGGAGAGGAGAGTCAGAGTCAGGACATGGGACCTGAAGGAGCAGTGCTGTTGGGCAGGGAGGGAAAAGCTAACCAAGAAGCTTGAAAGATGGAGGTGACAAACCTAAGGTAAGAAGCATGAAAGGGTACCTTGGCAGCTCCCTTTGGAGCAACCATCCATCTCGGTAACATCACAGACTGTGTAACTTGTTTCATTACCATCATAAACCCCTACTTGTTAAACCAGTATTTGCTAAAAAGGGTTATGCTGCCCATGGTTGCCACAGTAACCGTGGCAAGCGCAGCAAAGTTCCCCTGAGTCGTGGACAGGGCTACGTGCATTGTAAAGACAGAGCAAGTGAGTTGCCTAGGGCAACAAAATATTCAGAGCATTTTGTATCTGCAGGTCTCTGGCCAGGAAGGATGGATATCATTTAGCTTGCTTGGGGCAACTAGGAGCCTGCACTTAGTACTGCCTATGCATTTTAACAAGTCTTCTGAACACTTGTAATTCACTTCTCTAGTTAGATACTTCAAGATACATGAGTGTAATTCTTATAAAGATCTCAGTTTTAACCTTCCTGCCTCGTTTCTTGTTCCTTTTACAACAGATACACTCTTGGTGAATTATAAGTGATCCTGCCTACTGAAAAGAGTATCTCTTATTTACACATACCCTAGACATGACTCCTGAAAGCCCATTTAAAGAGGTTAACATATAATACCCTTTGGAAGGAAGAAAGGAGCCTGGGCTTTGGAAAGGGGGGAAGGTGTCCTTTAAGGTTCTTTGTGAAGAAACAGCTGCAGATTAGGTGGGCTGCTTTATCTGCAATTTATTAGGAGCCATTTTGTTTGGTATTCAGACCTTGGACTCCCAACACCTCATATTATCTTAAGGTTTAAGTCTCATTAGACTTAATTCAACTTTATTGTGGCCTGCTGTAGAGACAGTCCTGCTTGCCCTCGCTCTTGTCCCTCATTGCCTCTTTTATACAGTGCTAATGACTGGTAGGCCGCAAGGAGAGTCAGGGCAACTCAGTGATCTGATGGAAAACCAACCTGTCATAAACAAAATGCCCAAACAAGGAATTTTCTGTAGGATCACTCAAGTGAACCAACTCCTTCTCCGCTTACAAGTGTGAGAAGACTCCTTGAGCAGCAATATACTGTCAGAGTGGACTGTGTGAAACCTGAGGCTGCACACACAAGCACCTGAACACTGGTGAATACCAAACGTACTCTCTCAACTCCTCAGATGGTAGTGAGATGGCTCATGTACCCTGTATTGTCAGTGTATCTTTACCAAGACACTAGTGTCACACAGATATGGTAAGGGAGTTGCACAGTAGTGGACAGGCTTGTAAAAGCCTGCCTAGAAGGTCTGTGTCAGAAGTCAGTTTTGTTCAGCATCCCACTCTTGCACTTTGTCTACCACGCAATTTTTTTCTTTTGGACATCTCACCCTATCACCATCTCTACGAAGATCTGCAGCAAAACCAAACTAAACTGTATCTCATAGTGTGGAATGCAAAGTAGAAGAATAACTACTTAAAAATAATAAATTCCTAAGAAGTTCGGAAGCAGCACAGTTTCCCAACATGGAGATGGCTTTGAAAATAAACAGCCCCTAATTATTCATTATTTCACTTAAGTACAATAATTAAAGTAATTTATGATTACAGTGCTTGGTGTATTTGTTCCCTAAAATAACCAAATCTTGCTTGAATGATCTCATTTGCTACAGAAATGCTAGCGGTATAATTCTGCTCAATGCTGAGTTGTTTCACTAACTAGTTGATCTGAACATCTTGTCTCAAGAAGGGACCTGACACAAACCCTTTCCTAGTTATCCTGTAAATAGTAGATTAGCCCTGAAATTATCAACAGGCAACTTGAAACAATTTGAAATTTGTAACATCCAAAATAAGTCTTAAAGGGTTTCATGTATTGATGAAAAAGCAAATTTCTTTCCCTGCTACAATGGAATAGCTTCTTGCAACCACCTCTCTAACTTTCCCCACTCTCGGTGCATCCTGAAGAATGAAAGTTGTGTAAGGAGTATTGTGGGATAAGCCAGTTCTCAACTCTAGCTAAAGTCTCAACAGAAGCTTGGAAGTTCAATCAAGTTAAGACTTTCAGTCCTGATCCCACCATTTTTGTATTCAACACATACTCGTTTAACATCTTATAAAAACATGGGCTTAAATTTAATGTTAACTCTTTATTGTAAACATGAAAGCATAGGTCACTGCAAAGCCACACCACTTATTCTCTCATATTTCTCTGTTTCTGAAGATTTATGCTACCAGTAATTCAATTTAATTTATGCCCACGAACAGACTACAAAGATTCAAATAAATTTCATTAGTATAGTTGCTATGGAGGACATGGCTGGCCTCCACAGGAAGCCAGTTAGGCAGCTTAATCCCTCATGCTGCACTGACTGCTAACCACTCACAGTTGTGGTTTTCTGATGAAAGTAGTGTTAAATATGGAAACCACAAGCTGTGAAGAACTGAATTCAGAATAGCTGGCACATCCAGCAAAATGTCATCTGCCCTATGTGAGTGGAGTCTAAGAAATCAGTGTATCTTGCCTCAGTCAGTGGCTTGTGTCACCTGATTTCTCAAGAAGCTAAATTCCCATGATACTAGGTTAGACATATTCATGAAATGTAGACAAAGAAACAAATAAGTGCCTTCTAGCACCATCTGGGCAACATCATGTGCCCAAAATCATGTAAACTGAGATTTCATTTCTATTCAGCAAGCTTAGTTCTTCCTCTCTAGATGAGGTTGGCAGAACTACATGAAGTAGCTAAACTCTATGCTTCTATGTAGCAATATTAACATTAAGGTGTTATTACGGTTCCCCAATTCTTTTTCTCAATGAAGATGTGCTGTCAATGCAGTTCTTATGAATGCTAGCTGGCTTGCACTCCCTGCTGACAACATGTCGGTCAATGTGTTCTGTCAAAATGCCCCATTCCCTCTCCATTATTGGCTGCACCACAGCAGGGTCAGGAGGCAGCTCTACACTTACTAAAACTGCAGTCAGAGAGCACAAGGAAAAACGAAGGCAGGAAAAGCTGATCTGCAGTACTTGTCTAGTTATGCTCTCCTTCTAGATGCATTCAAAATGTGTCTTTCTTCACTGCATGTTACCATATAAAGGTCTTCATTAAACAACCCACATCAATATCCATATTTTCTTTTGTAGCAAGCTCAAAGAGGACAATTTTGAACCCATTAACAATGGAGAGATTAAAAAAAGACAGGCTTTTAAAATGCCTTGGAGCTGCAAATCAGCTTGGTAGTATCTCTCTTTTTTTCCCTCTCAATTAACTGGTTGCATTAAGCACTCAAGTACTTACTGCCCTTACCCTCTCTAATATAAATATGGGGGACTGGAGAAGCAGTCAATCATAGCCCTATTCTCATGCAAATCTCAGATGATCTCAATGTTTTTCCGAGCACAAACTACTTCTCTTTGGGACAGAGACTTGCATCCTCTCCCACGAATTCACTCATGTGGTGCCAAAGCAATACCAAAACTTTGGGTTTAGCTACCCATGGTTAGGTAAGAGTAATAATGAAAAAGCAAGAAAGCAAACCAGCACAGTAAAATGGGCCAAAATTTATGAGGTTTTTCACATTTCCTCAGCAGCTAATTAAAAAAAACTGATGGCTTTCTACTTGGACCAAGAAAACTATTTGTTTAGAACCAAGACAAACACCACAAGTCTTAATTTGTGTCATATTTCCATCTTGTCTCTTTCTTTGAGTATTTCTGAGAGGCTGAAAAGGTTCAATTTACATTAAGAGAAGTGTGAGCAAGGTACTTCACTGCATATTGCAGAAGTTAGTTGCAGAACCCATCTACCCACAAATTAGAACAGGATCTACACAAAAATGAAGCTGCATTAAAACCAGCAGTGAGCCTTATGTAAGTGTTGGGGAAACTGCACATACAGACAGATGTCTCAGAAAGAAGATCTTCTCTCAGAGGGAAGAACTCAGCAAAGATATCCAGAGCTGAGGCTGATTTACTTCACGCCAAAAGACTGTTGTGTGCAATACAGTGCATTTTTTTTCCCCCTCCCCTTGAAATCCAAATAGCTTGGGATTGCTCAAAAACATACCCTTCACACTTCATGAATAACCATGCTTCTCCCCATGAGATAAACAGCAAAGATGTTGCTCAGAGTAGCATTCGTCACCTACCAAACCCTTAATAATATTTCTCTTACCTGCACATGGACTCACTGCAAAGCCCACTCTCCTCTGGGCTCTGTCAAATATTACATAGAAGCCTTCCATAACTGTAGCACCAATAACTAGAGCGTTTGAGGAGGACGAGATGCCGAATCGGTAGCACTGTAAATTCTCTCCTATGCCCAGGATGGGTTGAATATAAAGCTATTTAAAAAAAAAAAAAAAAAGGCAGAGTGTAAGAAGCAACACCACGCAGTACTTCAAAGTTCAGACCTCTAGATTTTCACATTTGAGCACTCAAACTCCACTGGAAATAGAGAATGGATACAGAAAACCAGATTTCTTTACATAATTTAGAACTAGCCATAGCTTACATGGAGATGGAGGTAAGAGGTAGAGCTCTTCTATTCTAAGCTAATATTTGAACACTGTTAGTCACCACGTGAAGGTCAAAAGCAAATTCATCAGAGACACATTTTACTGTATTTTCCATAAGGAAAAGAACAGCTGAAAAAGAACTTGTGATATGAACTCAAATTAGAGAATAATTTTATTGTTCAAAAAAACATACCAGGATAGAATTGATTCAGAAAGCATTCAGTATTTGCTTCAAGACTCTAGATTAAAAAATGCAAGTCACATTTTACTCGTTGTCTCCTCAGGGAAGATGAAAGATTGCCAGGCTACATGATCAATACAGAAAAAGCTTATCATACAGTTTTACTATATTTCAAGTTAAAATGTATTTAAAAGGCTCACTCTCCCCTTTGCTCCTGACCATCCCCTAAGGTAATAGACTGAGTTAGTAATGTAGAGGATACTAGCCTGTATTGCAACTTATAATGGGCAGGGGAGTCAGAGAGGAAAAACAAAAGTTCACGTTATATTCTAAAAGCTGGAATGGAATATTAATAAGAGCTAAACCAACCAAGTTACAGTAACTAGTGAATAGATCGCATAGGCTCTTTGCCAAGACTGTCATATTCAAAAGAAGTGCTCCAACTCAGAATGCCACGAAAAAAAGATCAATTTGCTTCTCAAAACAATAAGATCAAAATGAGCAGAGACATTCTGTATTGACATCTAATGTGACTAAACCAAAAAGTTGTGTACTTTTCCTGACAATTTGAAAAAATAATTCCCAACTACAAGGACTGTACTCAGAAGGAAACTCTTTTTCTTTTTTTGGTTTTAGGTTTGACCATTTTTTTGTCTTCCCTATTTAAAATCTGATATAAAAAAAAAAAAAATCACTTAAAAGATTTCCCTTGCATGCAATAACCTAGTTCCATATTACTGCTAAAAATAGCTTCTATTTTTTAATAATGTGTGCTCTTCAATAGTAAAAGAAAAAATTCACAACTGAATAAACAAAGAAAGTTGAGACCTGTGGTAGGATAGAGATCCGAAACGACCTACTGGAGTTTTCATCCCTTAGGTAAATTGAGAGTTTGGGAAATAAGGACCATGGTCTTTCAGTGTTATCCCAGCATGCAAGCTGTGAACCAGTCCAGAAACCAGAAGAGAATTCCTGTATCTATTCAAAGAAAAAAAAAAAGATACATACAAATTACATACATTTTGATAGATTTTTTATAAATGATCGCTGCCATTATTTCATACTTTTTCCATTCCTATGGAGGAATTCAAGCATGAACACAAGTCAGATTTCTTTCTTTAACAATCAAAGCAGAAACCCAACACAGAAATCAAGGTGCCTCATAACTCACTATGACTTGGAGGAAAGAGGAAGAGGCAAAAGCGAGGTTAGCTCTCCTTTCCCTCCCCATTTGTGTCTCAATATTTTCAGTTCTGCAAGGAACATGTATGGCCTCCCTGAGCAATCAGTACTGCAGAGATGCAAAGCATCAATGGGCTTTTACTACCTATTGACTTCTCTGAAGAGCTCTCACCAAAAGCCAACACTTTGAAGCACCAAACAATTTAAAAAAAAATAAAGCAAAGCAAAATATAATCCACAAGCAATGGAATTGTTTCTGTTCCTCACACATCTACAGCTTCTCACTTGGCTTTGGAGGTTTCAAACCAAGGGCTAACCCAAAATCTCCTGGCATCTAAAGGAACCAAAGTCTGCTACAGTCAATGGAAAACACATCCCTACTCGCTTTTGCTGCCCAGCCACTCACTACCAATACAGCTTGACACGCTTTCGAAACAAAGTTGACTAACAGTATTTCCTCATACACCCACGGCACTAACAAAGCAAAAAGCAAATCCCTACTGAGCTTGTTTGCCCAAGACAAATATTTATACTCCCTGAAGCTGACCTGCTGCCAGACCAGAGGAAAACCCTTCCATGTGAATGGGAACAAACTTCTTCGCAGGGCTTGTTGTAATAGGACAAGGAGCAATATTTTTAAACTAAAGGAGGACAGATTTAGACTAGCTACAAGGAAGACATTTTTGTTTTACAATGAGGGTCGTGAAACACTGGTACAGGTTGCCCAGAGAATATATTTCCTGGAGTTGGACTAGATGACCTCTAAATACCCCTTCCAACCCAAATTATACTTTGTTTCTATGATAGTTGAGTGTATTACTTTGTGCTGATTCTAACTAGCACGCGAAGCAACATCCAAGGCAGTATCTTGTTCTGACACTGCACAGGCAAAGCCTCCCATATGGAATCCAGCCTCTTCACTCCCCTCATTTGTATTTATCTATGGTATCAATTATTTTGTAAGTACTAGCTCATACATTAGTTATACGGCTTTTTGCAGGTGACAATTATTCACTCCACCCCTCCATATCTACCAATGAAGTATGTGTCAGGGCTGCACGGCATTAGAGACTTAATACTTTCAGGTGTTCATCTCTTGTTCTTGGGCCAACAAGTGTACACTCATGTAAACACACAATGAGACTTACTGTCACAGACTGCTTTTACCCTTAACACTCCATGAACACTTAAGTACATCCCTTGGCATGGGACAAAATGCTCTGTCCCTCACAGCTAAGTCCCATGTCAGATCCTCTGAAAAAAATAGTTCTCTCTTTCCATTTTCCTTGGGAAAGCAGAGCTTGTAATCTGAGAAAAACTGTAAGATAGCACCTAGAATGGACAGATCAAGTCTATAAAGTGCTCTAAGTGTCTACTTTCTTCTCCCAGAAAGACTGCTTATCACATTGCATTTCTTTGCCTTACTTCTGTATACTGAATAGATGCATTGAGGGGGATTTAGCTGCATGATACCGGAAAGATTATTAAAATAAAGATTTTAGGTTTATTTCAACCCTCTTTTCTTCAATTTATTAACTCAGCATTATATGAATACCATGAATAGACATGCTGTCTGGACTTCAGTTCTGTGAGGTGCAGTAGCTGCCATTCCTCTACAGCTCATACCTGTTCTTTTGCCAAAACCATCATCCTTGAGACATCACAACATCAGACCGCATCTATAGCTGCTCCCTAAAAGACTTCAGTCTAAATAAGCAAGGTTAAAAAAAAACAGTCTGCATCAGTAAAGAGCTTTATGCTCACTACCTTAGTTTTTAATGGAGGTGAATAAAGGAATGATTCACATGCAGTTAGTCCAGCATACCTGAGGGGGCAATAACATCTTGCTGAGAAGCTAATAACAAGCTGCTAGGAGCATCAACTTGTTAACCTAGTTCACCTGTGCTCAAAGAAGTATGTCTGACTCCAGCAGATGATTTTATGTTTCAGTGGTACACAGACTGTCAGAAGCACAGAGCACTAAGAGTATGGTTGTGATGCCATGGCACAATTGCTCAAACTACCCATTTTCCTAGCGTTGCTAATAGATAGATGGTATTTGATCCCTATGTCTTGTAACAGCTTTCTTATCAACAGAGTACCTCCTTTGTTTAGAGATGTGAGAGTAATTTTTGATGTGTGTGGAGGGAAAGAGTACGGCAACGAAGTCCTTGAGATTAAAAAGAAATCCTAAAAGAGTAGTTTATCCATTTTTAATAGTAAGAACACAAACCATTATGCAGAGTGAGTGAGTGAGTGATTGCCCTCTATTACCTTATCAATCAGCTATTTACTTGTCATGTGGAAGGCCCTGGTTCAAGTGTCGTGACCAACATCAGAGAGGAGTGTAGACTGCTGTGACCCACTTTACAGGAAGATGCCCTAATCCACAAGGTGCCATTATAAGAGTTCTTGGCTAGGCTGTTTTCAATTCTCCCCCATCGACTGAAATTGTTCTCATCAATATTTAAGCATTTTGCAAAGAGAACAACTTTTCAACTAGGGAAGCTGAGCTACAAAAGATAACTGGTACGTTTATTTCAGATACTGGACACCTGCAGGCAGTGAAGAACACTCCATACCAAATCCCTGCTCTCAGTCAGGTAGGAAAACTATCTCAGTCTTGAATTATCAGCATACAGGCAAATACTGTCTTTTGGGCAGCCAGCCAATAGTCCAGTTTCTGCAGTTCCTGTGATTTATAATGACTACTGCTGTCTGATTGTGAATTTATGACAAAAATATTAAAATTGTTCACGCTGAAATAGCTAGAATTTATTTTTCATCTTTTGGGTGTTGTTCATTGTATTTGATTGCATTCAAACAAAATTTATGAATAGTTTTTAACCTGCTGCTTCAATTACTCAACACTCGGGGAAATCCACCATCCCCATGCCCTACTTCTAAAGCCCACCCGGTTTCCTATGAATAATCCTAATGAATGGCATCCATTCTCTTTAATAAGCATTATGCTTGGAAAGGAAGTGTTTGCAGTAGCAGGTTCTTCTGCTTTATAAACACTCTATTTTAAATGAAAAGACCGATTTTCACACTCTTGATACTTTGAATAAGAGCAATAGGGATTATGTCCATGTTTCTGAAATGCTTAGAACAAAATATACCTTCTCTGCACTATTTCTGATGCATTTTCACACATGCACTTCTTGTCTGTACTTGGACACTTGGATCCCACTTTTTCCTCTCCCTCTTTCCACACATTCCCTCCCTTTTTCTGTTTCTATCAAAGACTATCAGTCATTTCTCACTTATTAACAGGAGTAGACCAGGGAATATTCCAGTCTCTCCAGGTTAAAACCCTATGACGGATAAGGTAGATCACAAAGGTGACATTTAATTGGAATTTAACATTTTGAGCAGATTTAATGACAGTAGCTTACCAGAGATGTGCGAGCTATTGCTTGTACAAGAGCAATGAAGACTTTCTGGGGCAGACGGAGGAGTGTGGTTCCACTGTCTACTATTGCTTTATCGGCATTATACTAGGGAGGAGGGAAAAAAGGAAGAAGTTACACACTGTAGTTAATGTAACACAGATTCCACAGTTCCGTAACAACAAAAAAGCTGTTTCTTTTTGGTAGCTATCTTCCCAAACCGCCACATCATACCTGTTAGCAGCTCTGTCTAGTTGACAGTTTGAATTCAAATGAAGTTTGAGAACAAAACCAAGATACAGTCAGCCTAGCCACAAGGGTGAATTTATCTGCATTACTGAAGAAATTATGGATGTCACCACAGCTGTTGCAAATGGCCAAACCACTGTAAAAAGAAGCAAAGCCCAGCCACCCTCAGAGGTGAGAGCTAATGCACTTTACTCCCCATATGTTTTAGGTAAAAGCACTCTTGTGGTCAGTACAGACAGATACTAAGCATGCTGATGTAGCTTACATGTATGTCCAAACTCTGGATCAAGGTCTCTGCTATCATGAAAACAACTCACTCTTATTTAAACACAATAGAGCAGTCTACTTTTAATAACTGGCATATCTAATTTAAGACTAGTTAGGGTACATTAGGCCTCATTACATGTCATGTTCAGTACTGACTCAAGAATCCAAGTACCAAATGCACACCTTTCTCTCAGCTGCTGAAAATCACTAAAACACAGACAACAATAAGTGAAAGAAAACTTGACACTTCAATCTTGCTGTCTCAAAATCTGCACTAAAAATGCCTAAGCAAATATTTATCTTCATTATTAAAACCCTTTGGAGTAAGTGATTTCAGCAAGCTTCAGATACAGTAAATAAAAAATAAATATTTTAAAAGGTACGTCTATTTTTCATTAAATCCTTGAAAACTATGATTAATTGTAAAAAAAAAAGGCAAGTAGCAGTGGCACCTCTTTGCTTTAACTATTTTTTTACCAGCTTTGGCAGCAGGATCAATATAACTGAGCAGTGACATGTTTACGGCATAATCATGAGACACAAGATAACAGACAGTATAAAATTTTTAGGAAGAGGCCAAAGAGAAAGTGATTTTAAAATATATTGGCTTAGATGTTACCAAGTCACAAGGAACACTTTTAGTTTGGTGACAAAAATAAAACCCACTAAAAAGTCAAAAAGTAACTCTGATTTAGTCATTTTCTTTTTGAAAGAAGAGCTGCTATAGGCTACCAAGCAGTCCTGAAAGAAAAGCAAATGGGAAAACATTTCTTATACACTCAGAAATACTTCTAAAGAGTGCAAAAAAGTATCGAGGCGTTCTACAGTCTACTTTAACAGCTCTGTACCACAAATACACAATCACCAGCATCCTGGAGAGCTAGCTTTGAAAAAAGCAGGTAGGAGGCACAGCCAACACGGTCAATTGCCAACATAAAACAATGCAAAAATGCCTGGAATAACAGGATCGCTTGGTTAGGGACAATGCACCTGGAATTTCATGCCGTGTATAGTGTACTTGCAGGGGGGAGTAACTTATTGCCTCCTTAGTCTTCCTGCTTAATATTTAACAATGCGCACTGCTGACAGCTCAGTACTTCTCTCAGTCCTGGTCTGCCAGGCTCAAGGCCACAGCCGCAGTGTAACGCTGGTCAGATTCTCAGCACTGAAGTGAGAGAATTACCCTTCCATGGCAAAGAAAGAAGTATTATCTGTTGAATATTACACAAAACATTCCATTTCCTAGAAAACAACTAAGAGGAAGAGGGCACATAGTTCATCATCTCATACGAAGTATTATGCATCCTCTGTAAGCCCCTAACTAGCAAAACTTTAATCATACTGGCTCTAATTTACTGATCTTCCCCTAAATTTTTGTGGGAAAGATCTCCTTTGATCAAGAAAGGTATGATTTCTGTAACAGGGACTAGCACATTATGCTAATACGTACATTGTGAAAGCAAATCCAGGAAAAAAAAAAGAGCGACAATAACAGGAAACTTTCAGAACACCGCTAGATTTTTAAGTGAGTTGTTTTCTGGAAACATCATGTATTAAACCATTAGTTAAAGGGCTCGTCTTCAAAAACATGTTGACTTCTTTTAAGGCAAGAAAGAAATGCAAATGCAATTACATTAAAGGACCAGTGGATTTGCTTTCCTAACGGTATAATAGAGAGAGGCATTTAAATACACCTTGTTTTACTTATTAAGTTGAAAGACAACATGCCTAATTTTAAGTATTTTATATGGCAATGATTTCCATATTTTGTATGTAAATATATTTATGCACATATTAAGTGAAATGTTAAAATCTTACATGTATGAACTATAAAAATTTTAGAATTATCATGTCCCAATGATTTCCAACTAAGAGAAAAAGCATAAGATAAAATTAAGATCTCTAGTGAAAAGAAGGCATAAAAATGTAAACACAAATATTGCTTCGCAAGAAGCAACAAATAAAACACACATGTACATACATATCCGCCAGGATTAAAAAAAAAAAACAAACTAGCTTTGGAAGAAAAATTGCAACAACAGAGTCTCATTAGACTGGCACAGAGGTAGCAAAACAGTATTCCTAATAATACCAGAAAACATATCCATCAGGAATAATAAATGGAAAGGCTGAGGGGAATAAAAGTGGATTATAAAAATGAAGGAAAGGAAAAAAAAAAAAGGCATAGGATGAGATACTCTGGGAAGTGTCCCAGAATGACACCTGCCATCAGAAATTACAGGCTTAGACACGTTCACTTCTCTTTGTTTGACCAGAATTGCTTTAAATTCCTTTGTGGTTTTATTTTACTGTATAACAGAAAACGATAAACTGTAGCTGTTTAAAGACTATTGTCTCCTTGAATCAATGTACCATCTTCAGTACTGAGACACCTTTGTAACAACTGAAACTAGTCAAGAGGCTGAGTCCTTCCAAACTACAACAGCCTTATTTTCAGTAGACTGTTCAATTCACAATTGTAGCTTAGTCCCTAATTTATGAAAATGACTTTAAAGTCCTGTTCGAAGCAATTCTAGCATGCTTGATTTACACACCGCATTTCACATGACTCATTCATTTCTTTTCAAAGTTACCATGCAGCCTTAATTCTCAGAGAAGGCTGCAATACACATCTGCTTACAAAGACAAAACTGATCAATTGAGTATTTTTCTTAACCAAACGTGTGGCTTGTATACACAGAAACACACTATCATAACTACCTCTCTGCAGTCCAATTCAAGGTTCTGTCCTCCCACCTCCAGTTTCAGAATTTCAACCTGGTAATACCACTCTTCTTTGATTGGTGTGTACCAAATATCACCCTTGTACAGACTTGGTTCAATTCCACCCAGAACCTAAGGGAAAAGAGAAAGGAATTCACGTGTTTTAAAAACTCAGATGCTTAGTTTTGGGACAACTACAGGAAAATGTGTGAATATTTAATAATGAATTTCATTAACAAGGCATCAAAATTTTAATTTAGTGCCATTTGTAAGTATTTTACTGACAAGTTCTTTGTCAAAAATAATGTCTAAATGTTTCATACTGCTTTAAGTAAATTGCGCTTCAGAACTCCCATACTGGGCCAAATTACCAGCATATTCATCAAAAGCTCACAAAAGCTCACAACAACTCTGTTATGAAAGTTTTGTTTAAAATTGAGACACTATCTTCAGTGGTTTAATCTGGGCTATGTATATAAATGGGACAGAATATTAAACTTGCACATCATCAATTCATAATATCAGATCAGAAAATTCTTAATACAGCTTAAGGACATTTCATTTTACTTTCACACATGCAAAATGGAATATGTTCACCTTGTCGTTACTATCACTATAAGCTTCCACCAAGACTTATATTGAAGCTGACTGGAGAATTTTAGACCGTCAGATTTTGAACTGTACTAACATGAGTTCTCTCTTGGGCTTCATCTGCCTCAAGTGTGTTAACATTTATGGTACATGAATTTACTCCTGTGCTGATATGCTTATTTCAGCATAGTTCAAGAACAGTCATTCCACCTCATGATCCCAGATAAACAAAGGCAATTCTTGGTCCCACTGCAACTAAGCAAGACTTCCCAGAGCAACAAGGGGAAGATTTGGTCTTCAGATATTTTCTTTTGATTTAAAAAGGAAAAGAACCTTGATTCCTCTCCTCCTTTTCACACCAGGTAAAAAAAAAATAAAAATATTGTGGCTTTTTGGTGAGTTTGAAAAAGTTTAGTAGCTGAGTAAGGGACTACTCAGTTTGAGAAACGTAGCAGAATCTGCCCTAAGGAAAGCCAATGGGTGAAGAAGCATACCATAACATCTATTCTTTTTCTTTGTTAAAATTAAACTTCCAATAGAGAAGTATAGTTAAATTTCAGCGATGAAAAAGAATGGAGAATGAAAATAAAACATTTGAGTTTTACCAAAGCACTTGACTTTTCCTTAAAAAATTAAAAAACAATTCATGCATTTAAACACTAAATTTGGAAGAAGTAGGATAGTTGTAGAAAAGAGGGATAGTGATTCACAAAGATATATCTTCCCTCTCAGATTGACAGATACCCACAAGACTACCTCCGTTGGTACCACTTCCAGAAACAGGCAGTCCAGCACCACACATCTGCAAGGAGAAAATGTTGGGGATCTTTGCCTGCCTCACAAGAGAATCAAAGAACGTCTCCACAGAACTCGAAGGCTTGAAGGTGTTGGAAAAAAAAAAACACAACCAAAAAACAAAAGAATTGCAGAAGTATTAATTAAAAACTTTCTTTGCAGAAATGAGCAAATCATTCAAACAAGACCAATTTAACAACTAAACTGAATTTCTGACAACCAGGTGATAAAAATTCTAGATATAATAAGTCATTTAAAAAATCATCTTTCTCCATTTCTGATGTTTTACAAACATTTTCACTCTTGACTGTTGTCACAGAAATCCTTAAAGTATGAGAGTATTTTCCAATCACAGTTTTCAAACTCAAATACTAGTTTCAGTTTCAGGCAGAAACTCTTGTCAATGCCTTCTGTTTGGAAAAGGCTTTGGGTTATCAGAACAGTCAAATGTAACTTTCCCTTCCCACCTTTCTGGAGTGAAAAAGCAGAATTTTAAAGCGAGACTTTTCAGTTTTTAAATATAGTTTAATTCTAATGAACTTTGAATTCAAAGGACCTAATTTCCTCTTCTTTCTTTTAAAGAACTTAATACTCAAGCACACTCATTCCAACTGATTGCTGGCCAACAGGTTCTCTCCTACACTGCATGTCATGCTTGCCTTTGTGGTTATTAAAGCACTGCAGTTTCATTGTAAATCAGATTTCTGTGCAGGTACATGTTACGACAGGCAGAGAACCTGGACTAGCTTGTGAGGTGCCAAGAGCTCTTACTGCACAAAGCACAGAGCAACCTCAGAAGCAAACAACACTTCAGACTTTGGAAAAAGAAATGCCCTGAAAACACTACTTGCCCAAAACCAGAGTTTGAGAAGCAGCTTTTCTCTGTCTTGTTGACAGTGTATGACAGCAAGTATGGCAGAAGTCAATACAATGATCACACAACTCCTGAAAATAGCATCTTAATTCCAGAGTCTGCAGGCAGTGTTGACTCATTTTTTAAAATCGGATATATCTCAGTTTGTTAATTTCTCATAGGGCTGAGCACAGATTGAAAACCATGACTATGTAGTATTCGAATCATATTTTCAGGTTTTGATTATAAGGTTATAAATTTTAGACCATAAATGTTAAGTTTTAATTTAAACTTCTACCTGAATTTTTTACTTCCACAAGAACAGGATGTGATTGGTTACGTGTTCATGAAAACACCATAGCTAATATTCATTCTAAAATTACCGACATATGCTCTCCATCCAAACTTTTACTTGATAAATGGAGAACACCTTAGAATGAACTGCCAAGGGCTTTGCCAAGTTAAGTTCATCAGACATTGATGAGTTTTGAGGAAGATAGCAGATCCCCAATATATGCTCTCCATATGCATACCAGAAGCCACTGGCACTACCATCCTCTGGTACTACAAACTTTGTAAAAATTTATTCATTCCAGAGGAGCTAAACTCAGAGCTTTCATCACCAGAAAAGCCAAAACCCTCATGTGGGATGGTGGTACCACCACAGCCCAACTTATTCTTTCTGGAACAAACACAGAAGATCCATAGGAAAGAGTGGTTGGAAGGGAAGAGTCAAATGCTGACAGATAATCTACCTTCTTTATTTTCATAATTAGATTTCTTTTTATTGTCATTTTGAAAGACAACAGCTAGCAAAAACAATTACTTACCTTGGCTAAGGTATTGTAGGCAAGACCAAGAATCCCCTGCCATTTAACCCCTGGTAAGAAAAAATTCTCTGATTCAAGAATGACAGCAATGTTGATGGTGTAGCTGCCATCAATTCCTTTTGGGATCGTAATGACATCTGTACCCAGCACTCCAGTCCAGCTTCCTTGACTGTACTTAACTGTGACATCAATCCCTTGAGGTTTGTATGTACTTGACCTTTAAAAGGAAAAGACATAGGCATGAGCTGTTTGTTTGCAATACAAGACAATAGAATATATTCAGTTTTAATATTTCCCAGAGAGAAAAAAAGTGAAGTCTGCTAAGTTGCTTATGTATACTTACAGAAGAAGGGGGACAGATTGTAAAAGCAGCAATGAAAACAATTTTTAAGCCCTGATTTTATCCTGAAGCCATCAACGACTCAAATCTCAACAACATATGTCTTTTTTTTTTTTTTTAAATCTAAGGTATTATGTCATCTAGCGCAATATATTCCTGACCCAGACTGGTCCCTCACGATAGGAGCAATACTCTTTAATTGGGGATGAAATGTATTAAGTGGTGATAAAAAGTAAAAAGCTTCCGAGTTCAAATCTAAAATTAAAATGCTAGGCTAACTGAATAGGTGTAGACTAAGACCTCATTAATATTATTAAAAATCCATTTGGGGTAAATTGGAATATTATGGTATCAGCAGTAAAACACAGGTTTTCTAAGTCTGCAGTTTGGTCTATCTGTCAGGAAGTAGGTAGATTTAGATATTATTGACAAATTTTTCACTGACTTGGAGGAGAAAAAAAGGAGGAGTTTCTTCTAGACCAGGGCAGCAAAGGCAAAGGAGCTGTTAAGTATGGCAAGCAAATAAAGGAAAAGAATCTTGTTTATAAGGCTTGACAAAAACATGAGAAAGAAACATCAACAGTTTTTTTTCATTTTACAGTCCTGTAGTATAAACATAGAAATCATCCACCACCCTCATCACTACTGAAGAGCTATGAAACACCCAGATTCCTTACAACCTATTTTGGGCTCACTCCTTGGCATGCAGCTTCCCCTTCTGCAGAGGCAGATGACCATGCTCAATTCATCCAAACAGACTTATAGCTTGACAGCTTTTTTTTTGAAGTAAATTTTTAAAAAAAAAAAAAAAGGCAAGTGTAAAATAATTTCATAACACCATCTCTACATGCGTGTAAAACAATAGAAAGAGCAGGTGATTTATCAAGTGTGGACAGTTTTTATCTAACAGCTGCTTTGACTGAAAGAGCCACAGGAGATGGCTTTACAGCCTCCCTGTACCTGAGCTCACTAGAATGAAATCTGTGTGATTTTGCCTGTTATAGGGAACAATATTCAGACTGTAACACCGACAACTCCCACTCATTCAAACAGAAACTCCATCTTGTGGGACAACTTGGCCATATAACTGATCATATAACTTGACCATGTTAACTGATCATCTTCCTAGCTAAGAAAGGTGGGGAGCAATAAGAGGGAAGGCTCTAACCATAAATAGCTCCCAATACTCCCAACACGGTCTTCAGGGCCCAGTACCTTGAAAATTCAAGACAGTAGATATAAATGAGGTAACAGGTCTCACAGATATAACTTCAAAATCAGGAATCCCAGAAATACTGTTACTGTCTGTGTCTGGTTACTGCTACTACTGTTTTACCTTTCTGTATAATTCTACATTTGTATGACAGCTCTACTCAGGCAGGGTCTTCAGAACACCACTGTGATATTGGCAGTACATTTGATAAATCAAAATAGAGTCTAAATAATTAGCAACATAAGAGAAACTAGATGCGAGCAGGAAAGAGAAGGGAAAATATAGGACGCATAGTTTTTCTTCTGTAAGCAGTAACAGCCTGACAGACTGAGGTGTGGACCAGGACACAGAAAGACTGGGTATTTTTTTCAGCACTACTGGTGAACTTCCCTGTGGAAAGGTAGGACAAGCAACTTCCTCAGCTTCTTCATTTATATAAATGGATAGGAGAATAGATATTCATCTCATCTATAAAGTGCAAAAAAGTACTGAAGAGAAGATCTTATATTTCCCTTCAAGTGGCAAAATACCTGGTGTGGGAAGGGACCTTGCATGATCCTCATGGCAGTAAATTATATTTTGTTCTGCAAAACCATTTCCTGCTCTATCCTCTTGATTGTAATCAGCCTGTGTTATTCTACCTCACTGATCCAATGAAAGAAAGTTTCCTTTGGAAGGAGGTGAAAGCTAGAGACTTGTCCTAATTCATGGGCTGACTATTTTAAACAAATACACAGCACAATAAAGTTCCAAACAAGCTGTTGCAGCTACAATGAGTAAATAAGAAATTAAACTTTTCCAGCAGGATAGTGTATCTTTGCCAGAAGTAAAGAAAAAGATTATGGTGGTGTAATACCTCTGCTCCTTTCTCTCTCTTCCTTCTGGTTATCTTCACTCCAAAGCACCCAACAGAAACATGTCACTCAAATCTCAGCTTAGAAAACTAGCAATGGATTCATTTTCTAATGCAGTTAGTCCTCATTACCAGTCTACAGCACTGAACAAAACATCAACAAAATATGCTCTACACAGTAACAGCATATCTACTATGCAGAGAGCCCTGCTTAACACTGACCTTGCCAAACACATGAAATTCCTTCTTAATTCCATGGCCTTCCAGATCACTCGCCACTCTGCAACAAACCAGGATTTCAGGTTTTCCTACTTATCCGTTTGCTTTTTCCTAAGCATCAAATTAATATCTCCATGAACAGCAATGGAAAAAAAAGGGACAGAAAACAGCAATAGACAAAAAAATCCCATAAGTATTTTTTATCCCTTCTCTAGTCTAGATGGATGGTGCAAGATAAATGATTTGGGGCCAACAACTTCAGGACAAAGCAAACACTAAAACTCAACAGCCAACCTAGTTGTCTGAAAGCTACTCCACAACATAAATTATTGATTTTTAACAAAGATGTTCCATCTAATTTGCAGGGGTTCTGGAAAAACTTTATAATTTCCCTCAAACCATAAAGTGTACAGTGTACACAATCAAACTTGCAGGATCACACTGCAAAGCAGCAGTTTACTTTTGGTTGCTGGCATATAACTTATTGTTTAACCTCAACTGATTGCCTACAATTTTCCTACCTCCCTACCTCTTAGAATAATCAACTTGAATAGTTTCCTCTTGAAACTTTAGATGGTGAGGCAGTAGTACTCACATTGAAATAAAACTGAATACTGCTGCTGAATACTTACAGCCTTGAGTGTGTCACTTTTTCACATACCACTGCGGAGCCATCACTTATAATTTAGTTTGAAGTGTAAAAAATCCTTTATACATCAGTTTAAGTAGTTCTTTTATCATAAATATCATACCCAACAAAAACTACTTGTTATTTTCAATGGCATGAAAAACAAACGCTGTGATTTCTTTACAGTTCAGGACAAATTACGCCATTTCCCAAAACCTTATGCATCACGGTGACTTACACAGCATGATCACCACAGCTGACTGGGAACTTTTCACAGCAAAGTTTTTTCAGAGCCACTCAAAAGCCCAGTTGTGAAAGAGTTCATGATAACAGCTTTATTCTTTTTGTACAGAAGGATAGAGATAATTAAATAATAGAATTATACAACACAGATTATATGACACACAACATCATTTAACAAGCTAGTGCTAAAACTGTTCAAGGAGGGCCCTTCCTGAACAACACACCCTCTGGGTCCCTTAAAACAAAGATAATGCCTTTTCAATGCATCCTCCTTAATCTCAGTCAAAAAACAATCATGCATTTAATTTCAGATTTTGATCATTTGAATAAAATCAAACTAAGAGCATGGCTATCGGGAGATTCAGACCCATCACTGATTCAAACACAATATTAATATTCTAATAAGCATACATCTATAACTCAGTCCCATTAACTTAACAAATTACTAATCCCTTCATCTTCAATTTGCAGTTTATGACTTTGATATGGAAACATTCTGTGATAATATAGGGGAAAACTGCAGGAATATTTACCAGATAAGAGAAAACATCTTTATTTAATTTTGAAGGCTTTCACCTAGTGTGGAAGAAAAGTACCTGTATCTCATTTGTCTTATTTACACATGGGTAGAAGTCACTCTTAAGTAATTTTACAGACCCAGCTGATGTGATATCAAGACCTTGTCTACCATCTATAAAACCAGTCATAAGGCCAGTCTCAAGAAAGAGATGAGCAGCAGGGCTCAAGGAACTATAGGCCACTGGGCTTCATTTCAAGTCAGGAAAAAGTCTTGGGGAACAACCTCCTAAAACCTGTTCCCAAACACATGTAGGATAAGAAGGTAATAATGGATACTCAAAGAGAATTCCACAGGCATCCTGCAGAGCATGGATGCTAACTTTTTGACACAGGTAGTGGAAGAGTCAATAAGAAGAGGTGTATGACTGGACCTTTTACTAAAAAAATAAAGAAGGTATGCTTGGAGCTGTGAAAGCTGGGGGCAGCCTTGGCTGCAGTGACCACAGGACAGCAGAGTTCAAGATCCTATGTGGAAGAGGCAGGGAAACAAGCAGGATTACAATCCCGGACTACAGGAGAGCCTCTTCAGAGACCTACTCAGAGGAATCCCATACGTTAGGGATCTAGAAGGTAGGGGATTCAAGGGAACGTTGCCTTTTATAGCAAGGTGAACAGTTACACAGATGAGGAGACTACAGTGGCTGCAGCACGTCTTGACTTCAGTCATACTTTCAACACCATCTTCCATGGCATTCCCATTTGGAAGCTGAGGATGTGGGGCTGCCCAGACTACTGTGTAGGCTGAAGATAAGCTAGGCCACTGGCCACAAAGGGCAGCAACCATTGGCTCAATATCAGGCTAGTGACAAGCATAGCATCCCAGGAGTTGTGAGTGAAAGAAAAATTGTTCCACACCTTCACCGAGAATCTACACGATGGACACACCACACCCTTAGTGGAACTTCACATGACACTAAAGTAAGGGGAGTTGTTGACATGCTGAACATGAGAACCTGAATTCAAAGAAACCTTGAAAAACAGGAAGAATGAGCCAACAGAAGCTTCGTGGCATTCAACAAGGAGAAGTCCAATGTTTTGCAACCAAGACAAAACAACTCCATGCATCAGGACAGACTGAATGAAAAGGAATGAAGAGCAAATGAAAAGGAATGGAAAGGATTTGGGGTGATACAGGGCACTAGACTAAATAAAAGCCAGTGTCATATTTGCCCCAGAGTGTGTACAGCAAACTCTACACCAGGCCACATGTGGAGGGCCAGGGACAGCATATCTAAGGAAGACACTCACACCCTCTGGTCAGGACTGGTGAGACCACATCTGGAATAAACTGTGGTCATCTCTGGGGAGCCAGTTCAACAGCGATATGGAGAAAGAGAAGAGGGACTGGCAGAGGGCTACCAAATAGGTCAAGGTTCATGAGCATAAGACCTGTGATGAGAAGCCGAAAGGAGCTGAACTTCAGGTTTGCATATAAGAGGCTAAGGGGAGATCTCATGGTAGTTTACAACAACCTGAAAGATAGTTACAAAGATGACACAGCATGACAGAGATCATGGATTTTCCACCTTTGAAGGTGGACTTGGCTGGACCCAGCCATGGCTGACCTGATCTGCTGGCAGACCTGTCTCATTTGGAATAAGTGACGTACAAAGGTTGCAAACAAGATTTTTTTTAAATATCTAATTTATTTTACTAGGGCCAGGATCCCTCCCAGATGACATTTATTTAAACTTATTTTAAATGGAAGAAATATGGTGTAGCAGCCAGGTTCAAGCATACCAATGGTTGCACTTGATTCTGAGCATGCTGCAGTACTCCATCAATCCAACCCAAACAAGAAATTGCTGTTGCTATTGCTCTGGACTGTAATGACTTGAGTTTTAATCATTTTAGAAAGCACCCTTAACTCTTCAGGGTCTAAATTTCAAGGTTTCATTATTAACTTTATATCAAAGTTCTCAAAATACGGTGTACACTGAGTACAACTGATAAGAGACTGTAAACTTCCAGTGATCTCACAGGCTTTACCTCAACACATAACCTCTGTCGTTGTTGCTATTTCTAATGGTTTATGGTTCTTCTGAGAGAGGCCTTGCCCTTGCAGACAAAACAGCAGCACTTAAGAGGCAGAAGGAATGCTTGTGCTTTTAATTCCATGCAATTAAGTTTCCTGCAGCCACTACCTACAGAAGGGTATAGCTGGCATATAAATCTGCAGTAGTGCAGAAACAGCTTTCAAGTACAAATTCTGAAGTTTCCAGACCTGAGTAATATCAGAGCGAGATATGAAATATCTCCATTAGTATCTAAATATGTAACAGAAAGTAAGGCTGTTCTAATGAGCAGCATGGAAATAGAAGCTTTTGATCCATAACCAGGGCATCTTATTGGGAAAAAACATGCAAAATCCCAAGTCAAAATACATAAAGAGGTAATGAGAATGGTGATGTTCTCCAGCCTCCCAGTTCTCTAAGAATTTTTATCCATAATCTTCAATTAAAATTAGACACTGTGTTTTGGAGAAGTTTATCTGAAACAATTGAAACTAGAGAAGGGTGAAAGGAAGGAAGAAGGGAGAGTGATTCAGACAGACAAAGCTGTGACTGGTTATGATTAATGTCAGCTCATGCTAAACACAGCAAATTTATTGCAAAACAACCACCAAACCCACCAAGCTGTACCTCATAACAACCAGATTCAGTAGGGTCTGTCCAGATCACTATCTGAGCAAGGCCCTTGGCCAAACTAATCAAAAAATTAGTTTTTGACAAACTAAATTTGACTTTGGATGAAATGTCAAGTAACAGATGCAATTACTGGGGTTTAATTTTTGTTTTTAAACAAAGTATATTTAAACTTTTAATTCCTTCCAAGACTACTTGGATAAGAAATTGCTGAAATGGGTAATTTTGTAAACTTTTAGCCTATAATATTCCTCCCTTTTCTCTAGCTCTAATCCACACTGTGCTCAGAGCAAAGTTGCACTGCCATCACTGGTATGGGTCATGGTGTCTGGCAGGCAAAGTTAACCCTCCCATTCAGAGAACAACCATCCCACACTTATGGGATGTCATAGAAGCCTGATGAACTGCCTTATCATCCTCTCTCATGTGGAGGAGTCAGAATCTAAAAGACATCCTAACCCATCACAGCGTGTAGAGCAGGTACTTACAGATCGGTATTGAAGTAGGAGGTGACATCAGGATCAGGCACACCTGCTACAGCAAAATTACTGCTCCCAGTGTCAACCAGAATATTTAACTGCCGAAACAGAAGAAAGGAAAGGTGGTTTTTATATCCAACTAAAAAAACAAATCAAAAATTTTTGTCTACACTACCTTCCATTTTAAAATGATAAGGAAAGCTGCCCTGAAAAACAAATAAAAAGCGTCACTTTTGGGAAAGACAGGTTGCTGTAGTCCCTTCTGCTGATCATGCTGACATGCTTTAAAATAGTCATGTTCCTGAAAGGGAGATAACCCACCAACCCCACATTTGCACGTCAGATGAATTCACGACCATCCCAAATTTCTTTTTGACCCAACCCATGTGTTGCAGGAACATGGTTTGGCCAGCAGACAGCCTGAACTGCATACCGTTTAAAGCACTGTTTGTCCTAGAGCTTATGAAGTTTCTACGTCGGAGCTGAGTGCAAGTCTGAGCAGCAATAACCACAAACATGATGCTTGGAAAGCATAGGAACATTGCCCAGTTCATCTTGAGCAGCAGCAGTAACCTACCATAGCTTTCGCCACCTTTAAAGAGGAAGATGGCAGATCCATAAAAACTGTGAAAAGCATAGATTGAAAGGTGGCCTGAGAGTAGGCCACTTGTTTGGTTAATTGGGAGAATGAATTAGGCCAAAAATCGCCTAACAAAACCACATAGACAAAATGAGAGGCCTCCTTTTCCCATTTGGCTCAGGTTGACAAGCTGGTTCACCACAGCTGCATGATAGCCTGTGCTAGCACAAATCGGGAGGTAACAGTACAGGAGCAAGAGGCCGGATGCAAGATTAATTCATTCATTGTGACCTTAAAATTATGGGTGTCAAAGTCAGTCAGAGATTGCACTACTACCAAAAAGCAGCAGTCATTCTTCTTCCCTGTTCTTGGCCAGATGTTTCCCACGATTTCTTGGCATACTCACCAGCCTGCATGGGGCTGTGCTGCAAAACATTGAATCATTAGGTTGGAAAAGACCTTAGAGATCACCAACTCCAACCACACCTGTCTACTACTAAATCATGTCCCCAAGCACCTCATCTACCCACCTTTTAAACACCTCCAGGGATGGGGACTCAACTACCTCCCTGGGCAGCCTGTTCCAGTGCTTGATCAGGTTCCTTACACACAGTTACCAGAAAAATTAGCGACCTCTCATATAGGACAGCTACTTGAAGAGTGCTAGTAGGAGCAGATACTACGAAAGGGTGATTGCTTTTTTTGGTGACAGTATGTTCTCAGATTGGTCTAAAATGGTTGTGAAATTATTCCCCAGGCAATAGGGGACACCTACTTCCCAGAAAAATATTAAAGAATTAATAATTTTCCTGCAGGAGGGAGTGAGACATCAGAAATAGGTTTCCCATAGTTTGGCTCTAGCTCAAATAAGCCACTTTGGTAGTCTTCATCTCTCTTTAAGAGGTGAAGTAGCTAGAGATCTAGCACTGAAAATGGATGTGGGAAGGGTAAGACAAGAGAGAACGATAAGGGAAACTAGTTCAGTGTTGATTAATGAAGTGTAGAAACAGAGCTGTGCTCAGCAAGGAAAGTAAAGACAAAAGAGGATAAATCACAGGGAACGTAGTGATAGGACCAGGGGGAAGGGCTATAAATCAGAGAGGGGCAGATTTAGACTAGATATAAGGAAGAATTTCTTAACCATGTGAGTGGTAAGGCACTGGCAACAGGTTATCCAGGAAAGCTGTGGATGCCCCATCCCTGGAGGGATTCAAGGTCAGATTGGATGGGGCCTTGGGCAGCCTGATTTAGTGGGACATGTCCCTGCTCATGGCAAGGGGTTGGAAATAGATTATCTTTAAGGTCCCTTCCAACTCAAATCATTCAATGATTCCATGATGTGGAGAAGATATGCTTCTTCAATAGATTTAAGACTAAGCATAGATAAAAGAAGTGAGTTGATGTTCAGTAACATCTTTGTTTTGCATATGGAGGAGGAGGGAGTAAGTAGTTGCTTGTTTTACCCAGTTAATATAGTATGAGACTGAGGAGTCTTGAAATTAAACCATGAACACAAACCCATCTACTAATCTATGGGACTCCTTTCAACTGCATACATACTCCATCACTGGTATTCCCAGTCCTAATCATGCAAAAATTTTAAGACTAAAAAGGAAAAAAAAGCCCACAACCTCAGTGAAGTTATCTACCTGCCACACTGTATCCAAGATTTTATATTAAACAGTGATAATACATTAAAATTTATTTTACAACTAGATAAGTCATACACAGACATTTAAACGCGAAAAGGACATCTACAAGTTCACCTGGCCAGAGGAGCTGAGGCTTTAAAAGAAAATAAGAATCTCTGAGGCATGACTTACAGTAAAATCCAAAGTTTGCCACATACTTTATTTCAATATTATCAAAAGCCTAATATTTTGTCTACTACCTAACAAAGTAAGAACTATTCATTTCCCTCCCCTCTCTGGGATAAAAATCATATTCAAAATGAATAACAAAGAGCAACTACAATGTGTGCATCTATCAAGACCTGCAAATTTGCCTCAAAGGGATGCTGCAGGGCTCAAATTAATTAGCCTTTCGAGGCAGTCTGTGATGCTTGAGTAATAGGCATTATACATCAGCTGCATAAATACATGTAGGTGTTGCCCTAGCTTCAGTAATATGCATGACACCATGCACAGAGGAGGACTTGGGGGGCAGGGGGGAAACCCCTCCAAACAATCCCCCAATCACTAAACATGACATATATGAAAGATATTTTACCCCCACATCTTAAATACAATACTACTACCATGGAATTCATAAACCACTGAAGAAAAGGGCAAATTTACTACCCACTGTACAGAGCAAATCAACATTTCCTAAACAAAACAGATATTTCCCTTCAAAAAAAACAAAAGGGAACTACAAAGCCGGCTAACCATGCAAGCACCAGCCTACTCAGACACAGCAGCATTCACATGACAGATCACTATTGAGGCTGACATTCTCTATCTGCATGTTTGTGCATAATGAGATGCAGGAGGCCAGGGCAGACACTGATTTATTGTAGTCCCCACAATAGCACCAGTGATTAGCAGCTCATTTTGGGGTGGGTATAACTTACCGAGTTCTCTTTCTCTCATGGCTACCCTTTGGGTCTGGATTTTCTTTAGTGCCGGCTCATTAAGAAACACTTTCATGTTGTCACCGCTGGAGCTTACTTTATTCCATACTGCCTGCTACCTGTTTAAGGGTGCTGCTGGGGAAGCTTCAGGCAAGCTCTGGTGAGTCACAGGGTGGCCACTAAAGGAGCTATGGTCCAGGGCTGCCTGTCCTGCCCCATCTCCAGAGGTCAGCCCTATCCTCTCACAAAAGACAAAGCCAAATGCACTGCGCGTTCACTGCCCTGCTACTGCTTTTCACCTCTAAGCTGACTAATGAAAACCAAAATCAACAGCACCTCAACTTGATTCACCGAGGTATGTACAGAGACAGCTACAGCTGGTCATACATCTCTGTGCCTTTACCTTTCTGCCATAGACAGAAGATCCTGATGCGCAGACAGAGCCAACAGCACTGGTAGCATCTTCTCCAGGTGCCTTCTGGTGAAGCCCCAGAGATGGTGAATCAGAGCTTTCAAAGGCAGGTGGAGCAGGCTCCCTGGGTTTATTACAGCCACCTCTAGTAAATCACTTCCTGTCGCTGAGAGCTTATTATTTAGTGATCATCCTGTGTTGTCAGAAAGTGTCAGGTGAAGTCAGATTTTGTGAAAGCCAAGGTCAGAGAGACACAGCTGAACGAGGCTATGAAGGAAAAACTGCCCAAAGACTGCTGATAGATCACATGCCTAGCCTTAAAAAACAGTGAAAGACTACTTTCTGACCACTTGCAGAGGCACAGAAGAAAAGCCTTGGGCTTTTTTTAATTGTGTCTTCCAAGTTCAATTACAGACCTATGGAGCAGAAAGCAAAGAGCAAATGCAAAAGGTAGTTTTATTATTTCCGCAAAGGTCACCTTTCCCACAGCCGTGGGATGTAAACTCTGCATCTATTACCATACTTGGAAATTATTTTTATCTATGCATTTCCTATATGGAAATAGCATGAATATTAGTAAGAGGTTCATAAAGTTCCCTAGCTGTAGAGTAAGCAATATCGTAACATCCACCTCCGCCATGAAAAACTTACATAGGAAATCTGATACCCTATCTATATGCCATTAATCTGTGCTTTTAAAAAGAAAGAAATCCAAAACTGTTTACTGAAAGTCAGGAACACTGAAAGAAGACGCCCCCTTAAGGCATGCATTCTATATATTTTCTACTCTGAAGGGACAGAGACACTGAAAAAAAGCAGTCATAATGATTTTTTTCAACTAGAAGTCAAACATATTGTAAGTACTTCAAGGATCCCTCAAACTTTCCAGTGCTCGACTTAGCGCCAACATCAAATAGCACTTACTGTATGCTATCCTGCTTCAATAATTTAACTCATCACTGTGTCTTTAATATTTTTAAGCTTTCAATTGCTGAACATTGTTGTAGTTTGACATCAGGAAAAAAAAAATGCCTATTGATCTGTCATGTTCTTTTCACGGAGCAAAGCTTCATCTGTCTGTGGTTAAGGCACCTGCCCCATATGTTATAGCAAGTGGCGTCAATAAAACGTCATCAATGCCAGGCATTATCTACACGTCATTTAACTGCCTGGTGAACAGCAATTTGCAGTTACCCCACCATGCACTCTGAAAGTGGCTTCCTTCACATTTTGAAGAAATAGGGATAAAATGTAGCACTCAACTTTCTAGCATCCTCTAGAAGGGACAGACCTTGCCTCTATTGTGATCTAGACTCTACTCAGGCTTTGTATAAGTTTCTCTTTCCTGTTTTAGGTTGAGGTCACAGTTTTCCATAACTTACAGGAAAATTCACAAAACAAATCCCACCAGCTACAAGTGCATACTGCATTTCTTTGAAGCAGGTCTCTGCATGGTTTAGCATACACAGCCCTTTCCATGTGTGGAATCCTATGGCTTGCATGCAAGCCTGTGGTGCTGCTGCTTTTGATGTGATTCCCTGGGTAAACCACACTAAGCTAGTGATAATGCTCATCCCCATCACAAAACTGGCCTGTGGAAAAATCCACTGTATTTTTTCAAGTTAACGGGCCTGAATCTTTTAGGTCAAGCAATAAACTTTCACCACTAGACAGAAGAAACCAGAACGGAGATATGCATTTGGCTCTTAACCCCTGCTTCAGCTGAAGTATAGGAACTGGGGAAAAGGGGAAGATTTGCACAGATAGAGCCTTAAATATAATAAGCAATCTCATTCAACCTTACATTTACTGCAGGGTTCAGTCAAAATCTTAAAGACAGGCAACTGACAGTTTCCACAGCACAAGCCAGCAGACCAGAGAAGCTGGCTCTTAAGAGCTCATGATGAAAACTACAAGGAATCATGCATTCTCTGGAATTTTAACTTGATCCATGAGTGTCCCTTTCATTCCCTTCTCTCCTGTCCCCAATAAAGATACCATCATTCCACACTAGCACCATTCATATGCTGTTCAAAGTCTTGTCCTGCTGTGCTTTCATGATTTCTCCCACTCACATACTTAAAATAGGGTTTATAATCCTACTCTGCTTGATGGAGTAAGCCACACAGTGAACTACCACAAAGCAAAAATGTTTTTTTGTCCACATATAGAGACTATAAATAGGAAGCACCCCATTACAGGCTCATGAGACGTTAGCACACATCATGATGTACTGGCTTAGTAGAAGTCCACTCCATCTAACAACTCCTGAACTTGTTACATCTCTTAACTCTCTCTTATTTTGTCCCTTACATAATAAACTTTACAGAAAATAATTTGCCAGACATGCTTAAAAAAAGGTACAAAGAAGTGTTACATTTCTTGTTAGGGATTAGCAGCTAGAAATCATTTAGGTAACAACTCTTCTTTTTCAAGCTGGTTAATAGATAAGAAAATTAGTTGCCAATTTAGATGCTGCCTCATTTAACACAATGATTCCTAATTACATTATCAGCCCATCTGGCAAGAATTGCTTTAACCATCATGTGAAAAAAAACCCACACTAGCAACTATCTACTGTTTGCCCACAGTTACTACATTTTATTATTGGCACAGATTGTCAGTAAGGCTATTTAAGCAATTTGTTTCTACAAGTTAGTAATGTTACAAGATACAGCTGCTTTTTAGGCACAGAGATACTACACACTTTTTTTCCCTGTGTTACTTGGAATTACCACTTACAGCTTAATTTCTAATAAACAAATGTAGAAAAGTTGGTTTCTGTTCCCTTTAAGATACAGAAAAAAAACCAGTTGGTTTTCTGTTCCTCTTAAGATACAGAAATAAAACCTAATTAAAAGATGAGTTAGGGGAATCTTAGGAAGCACTTCTAGATGTAGAGGCCTGCAAAGTTAGGTCATGAACTGAAAAAGCCTCCATGACTACACAATTCTGCTTGTAGAATAATACATATTTTACTGAACAGGTAAGACTGAAACCAAAAAAGGATAAGATTGTTGGTCTCTACAACAGACCAGCACACTGTCCCTGAACAGTGGGGCAGGGGCTAGACTCCCCCATTTTTCATTGCTTGTTGGTGGACCCTGGACTACAGTGGCCCTGTCCTCATTGCTCTGAAGCTCTTCACAGAAAGGTTGAGGTTGGGAAGGACCTCTGGAGGTCATCTGCCAACCCTCTGCTCACGCAGAGCCACCAAAAGCCAGCTGCCAAGGACCGTGCCCAGACAGCTTTTGAGTAGCTCTACAACTCCCTTGGACAACATGTGCTAGTGCTTCATCATCCTCAGAGTAAAAATAAAAAAGGGTGTTTCTCCATATTTAGAGGGAACCCCCCTGTGTTTCAGTTTGCGCCCACTGCTTCTGGTCTTGTCACTGGACACGTCTGAAAAGAGCTTGGCTCTGTCCTCTTTAGACCCTCCCTTCAGGTATTTGTGTATGGGATCCCTCCTGAGTCTTCTATTCTCCAGGCTGAGCAGCCCCAGGTCCCTCAGCGTTTCCTCTTGTTAGAGATGCTCCAGTCCCTTAAATGTCATCATGGCCCTTCACTGGCCTCTTTCCAGTGTATCCAAGTCTCTCTTACACTGCGAAGTTCAGGGCTGGACACAGCACTCCAGGTGTGGCTTTACCAGTGCCAAGGAGAGTAGTCCAGAAAACAAGTCAGCTTCTTGGCTGCCAGCTGCACAGACCCTGGCAATGGCAAACAAACACTCCACCCAGAGTGAAATGACAGTATTATACTTCACCTTTGATGAGGAGGATAAAGGGGGCAGACTCACATGTTACTACTGAGTCTTGGAGAAGTATTTCCTGGGGTGCCCTGATGGAGTTCACCCCATCAGAGAAAACTTTACTGCTACCTTAAAAAAAATAAAATAAAATCTTCATAGAGTTCTAAGAAGGATTTAACCACGCAGCCAAGATAAGAGAAGCACTGTAATAAAGAAAAATGGAATGGAGATTAATGATATTCAAATGCCGTTTGTTTAGCGGGTAGTGTCTGCAGTAACGTCACACTGGGGCTACAAAAGAACGTGCTTTATTACAGCATGAAAACTTAGCCCTACCAGGAGGTCAAATAATCACCAAAGATAATTCCTGTTTTCACAACGGCAGAAATTTGTCACAGAAACTGTGGTGTGTTTGTAGGTGGTGGAGTAAGCAGGATAACAAGTGGCAAATAGAGGCTGTTCAGTGCAGCAGCAGCAGATCAAGCCCACCAGAAGATGCTTGGCGTTCGCCGTCATTCCCCTCACCACATCCCCAGCTTGTGTCAGGACCCGGAATTTGACCCCATATCTACTCATACACTACTTTTACATTCACTGAGCTATTCCTGGACACTCACACCTGCACTAGGCTCTGCATAAGACCACGAGTCTTTTGTCCTTCCTCTTTTCCTGATCTGCACTGCTAGACTGGGAGGAATATTATACTGTTTTGGGTTTTTTTTTTTTCTCAGAAAAGCAATAATCTCTTTCTTTGCCAGAAAATTACAAAGTACTATCTGGATTAGCCAATCTATCCATACTTAAAAGCACTGCGTGCTTCTGTAGCTGAGATTTGTATTAAAATCACAAATGCTAAAATGACTGATTGCTCTGAAGTATAAACTTGCTAAACTAAATTGTGAGTTGAAATATGAGTGTCTGACTCTGGGACTGATGAATAGTCATTTTGAAGAGAAATATTCCAGGAAGTGCTTTATATATATTATCATTTTGACAATAAGGGAAGGCTATTATGTTTTAAAGACAAAAAAATAGTCAACCAATCAATCCTGGTAACAAAACAAGATATCTATTCTCCATTTCTGCGCTCTCCTTTCTGCCAATGCCTTCAGTTCCCTAAACATTAGCATTCTTTCTGCACATGCTGTCTCATGTGGTATCTTACTTTTCAGGCTGAAATTTATTTGCTGTGTCTAGATTTATCATACAACACATCCATCCTATTCATGCTATATGAACATGCTTTGCTGTTGAACATGAGCTATTACTTGCTTATCTTAGAGCTGTGTGAATCGTAGCAATTTTGCCTCATTGCCTTTTCAGAAAAGATTAACCTCATCCCTCCTTTTTTATTTTTATTTTTTAGATACAAGTCCCTCTCCCATACCACATTCTATAGCTGACAAAAAACTAGGTGTGCAAAGAAAACCTCTAGTTCACATAAACCAGCTACAGCTGAAGTCATGCCCTGCTCTAGGCCTTAGGTTTTAAGGAAAATCTGGACTAATTAGAGAAAGTTCAGTAACAGCAATAATCCAGAAGTCTAGAAAAATCTCACTTGTAAATAACCATTGAAATGCTTGAATTCATTTGAGAAGACTGACAAAAACTGTGTTATTCTTTTAACAGACGTGGTTGCTACAGAGACCCCCATGGGAGTTGCACTTTTCAGAAAAAAGGGGTCATGTGTGAGCCGACTGGTATCTTCATCAACCTTTCCCAGTGTAGCCAGCAATCCACGTTAACATCAGGTACTGTGCTTAGTATCAGCAGTAAGACATCCAAGTACTCACAAAACTGAGTGAAGAATATCTATATATTTTCTATATTTATACTAAACAAGTTTTTGAATGGAAACATTTATGAGTGCTTAGATAAATGGAAGATTATAAAAAAAAAAAAGCAAAAAAACCCACACTGAAATTCAAGAACAAATACAGGAGACATCAGCTATTTGCACTTAAGTACACTCCGAGCTCTTGTCAAATCTGAAAGCATGTTTCCATCTATTAGGAGGTGTACAGGAATTAAACTAATCAATTTTCTGCTAATTACAGTACAGCACTGAGAAGACAGGGAGACCGTAAGCCAAATGCCTCTGGGACCAACTCTTATGTCTAACTGCAAGACTTATGAGGAATCCCAGTGCCGGTGCAGACTTGGTTTAAACCGAGAAAGGCTATGTCTAAGCTCTGTGCCACATCTAAATTACTAAGCATCTCATCCAGAGCTCACCCCTCCCTCCCCAGAGAACACGACGGCCAAAGGTGCTGAAGAGACAGCTATTAATTCAATAACTCAGCAGCTAAAATGAAACTGAAGAAATGTCTGGAGTTCATCTCTACCACCAGCCTGACTCTTGGCGATACGCTCGTGAATGCCATTACTGATTTCATAGTTGCCTCCTCAACCTAAACCTCCTTCTCACTTTGAAGCCACCAAGCATAGCCACCACAAAGCAGACCTGCCAGGTACTGCTCACAGGATTTTGAACTCTTTGGAGCAATGGCCAGCCACATCAGAGAGCTACAAGCCCACAGAGCTATGGGCGTTGTAGGAGGACCTGAGGAGAGAGCAAGCTTCTAGCTCCATAGTAAAGAGGAGGGCAGCAGTGGTATGCGAAGGGCTGGAGAACTGTATTTCACAACACAGGGGCACAGACACCACTGGCCAGCAAAAAAGTGTTTTGGTGTCTCCAGACAGGTCCCTTAGCAAGCCTCTGTGCACTCATACCCTTGTGCCTAACCACAGCCTGTCTTGCTTCACTCCTGAAGAAAACCACTGTCAAATTATTTCAGTTGACCTGAAGATAAACTTTCTCTGTAAATAAAGACAACCATCTCACTGAAAAACAACAAATCATCCATGTCAAGTGACTTAGGTTAAATATCTGCTACATCTGTTCTGTTTACCAGCACTACTTAGGGCATGATACTTCTAAAAAAAGCAGTCTTATGTCAAACAATTTTTGAGGGTTTTTTTTTTAGGAAAAGAAAAAAAGAGGAGAAAGAGACTCATCACGTTAACACACTAGCTTTCAGAATACTATATCTAAGGAGGGCTTTTTGCTTTGTTTTTTATTTTTAAAGGATATGGAACCATTAAGCCTATATTAGAGTATTATAACCAGTGAATGAGTACAGTTACAAGCTGCATACAGTACAGAATTTCAATTTTCTGAGTCTTTTGGTCTCCAAAATTAGCTTCCAATTTATTTTGTCAGGTCACCCTTTTCTTTACCTCTATTGTCCATTAGACTCTGAGAAACTGCTGCCTGAAAAGAAGAAAAAAAAGGCATTTTAAATTCCTCTTCTCTACCTAGCTTCAGAATTCGAACACTGAATTAAAAAAAAAATTGTTTTGAAACTAGACCAACAACCCTCCTGCAGTATCTGTAAGACTGAAACAGACTTACGTATTTGCCAGAGCCAAGCTGTACCAAATAAACACAAGAAGGCTCGAACTGACTAATCTTTAAATCTTCCTCATGCTGTACAAGCTTCTATACCATGAGTCACTGCCCATGTTTACTGTGCTATTTAGAAATAACAGAATTAACCAAGTGCTGCGTTTCAAACTTCAATACAGCTTATGAAGCCCATTCTTAATGTTCTTGAGCGTAGGCTAGGAGGTACCTCTAGCCTCATGAGTGCTGTTACTTTTTTTGATAATCTCCCTTTTGAAAAAGACACCACAGTTCCCTTGCCATTCGGTAGCAGGCAGAATCTCTCAGGAGAGATTCAGTCTTGCTCCTGTATTTCTACCTCTATTAAAAGGTCTCCATCACACCAAAGATCTGAACTTCAACCTCAAATTTAAATAAGACCCTGGATTTCAAATTGCACTGGAGATGTGAAACCAAATGCTGAAGCTCCTCCCACAACATTTAATAAGCCTTTGAAGGCAACGATTAACTTTAAAAAAAGCTGCATTTTGGAGACAGGTAGGAAGAAAAAGGAGTTTGCGGGACAGCAGTGAGAAAAATCAGTTACGAGAAGGCTGCATGCCAGGTCTGATCTCTTCCCCCCCCCCATCAAGTTGATCTTGTAGCGACAAGATTCTTTTCAGTTCTTTTTTTCCCCTCCTTTGTCAAGATGTTAGTTTTGGAGACAGTGTGTTTGTTAGCAAAGGTTTTTCAAAGCCTGGAGAGCTGCAAGCAGGAGAGGTGAAGGCAAGACACTCCTGACACATCAGGTCTATCTCTTCTCCCCACAATACGCTGCTCCCAGCAGCAATGCTGTACCCACACAGCGGGGCTGCTCATTATCATGTCCTTCTAGCTGCAATTACATCTACTTTCAGGAAGGGCTTGTTTTTTTTTCAATTTTTTTTCCCAGCGCTTTTCTTCAAGGACACTGAATGCTTATAAGGTATTTTCCAGTCATTCCCCTACAGCACTGTAACAAAAAACAAAGTGAGTGAGCATCACTTCTCTTGGGTTTTCACTACCCATGCACTGCAATGGTGAAACAAACTTCACAAAACATGAAAGCCCCCACCTTGCTGCTTAAGTCAAATTCATGGCTATGAATGCAGCTCCTCCCTCATGGAGGCCAGGAAACTACGGACAATCCCACGTTCATGCACTGCGATTTGTGGATTAGGCAAGATTGTTTGACCTGGAGACTTAAATTAGCACACACCTTGGAACACCAACTATGAACTCCCTGTACTTCAAGGTATGATTTCTGCTATAAAAACGCCACAACTTGTTTTTCAGGAACGGACTCGCAGCCCTGCCAGATTTTGTTTAATATGCGAGAGCTGCTGCAGTATTTCATGTTGCCAGACTGGGATGTTTCAGTCTGGAGAGCTGAAAAGACTGGTCCCAGCATTCACACATCCTTTAACTGCCTTGAACTACTTCTCCACCTGCCATAGCAGCTCCCACCTCCACTCATCGCTTTCTGCCCAGGAACAGCCACAGTCCCGTGCTTTTGCACAACTGCTGGGCTGTGGATGGCACAGGGACACGACTGGATCCACTGCTGCAGGCAAGCAGAGGTGGGGAAAGAGATCAGGAAAAAAAATAAAAAAGTAAATCCATACATGTCAAGCACAAAGACTGTAATTTAGTTATTCTAATTGTATTCCCTCCCAGAAAAGCTGTGCCACATTTCTGGGGAAAGGCATAGGGTCAGGCAGCCGCCCGCTGGTCCATGCTGTCTTAAGCGGCAACAGGAACATACGCACAGAAAGCCCCAGGTCTCTGAGCACAAACAAGGTGATGCAATTCCAGTGGTTTTATTTCCCTGGTAATTAATAAAGGGAACACAACAGACAGAAGGCTTTTGTTTCCCATTCCACCCGACTTATTTAGGATATTACCAAAGAGCAGAATTTGATTGATATCATCATAGGTATTTCTTGGCATTATACAGCAGAGTTCAAAGGCACACACAGAAGGCAGCTTTCTACTCCATAACATCAGGAAGGACTATTTGATGGGGGAGGAAGGCAAAAAAAAAAAAAAAAAGCTGTAGCTGTTAAGCAATGTCACAATACTGTGCTTGATTTATTTATTTATTTTAATAAGAACTATCTTTTTATAAAAATTCATATTCACTCTCACATTTTAATTTGAGAATTTGGCAGGGCAATTTAAAAGGCAGATTTAATTCTCAAGTAAAATAAGATATAGTTTTTTTTCTTTTTTTTTTTTTTTTTTTTTTTTTAAAACAGCAGTGTTCCTTCCCCGGCTACCGGACTCATCTATTTCTCCTTCTCAAACATGCTCACTTTACTCTTTACTCTGGCTAATACTGTAAAGGCAGCAGCTCTGGGAAATGAACTAGCTTTGCCTGTGGCTCATACATCATTACAATTGTTAACCAAGTTCCACTATAGAAATCTTTATTGCACAGGAGAACACAGATGCATGCAGGAACACAGCTTTATTTCCAGATACCACGTTGAGTTTGCAGGGCAGGAAGTTAAAAGGCTTTTTTTATGCTCTCAAGTTGATGGACTCTGCTACTATGCATTGCAATATCACATAGAAAACAGCTTCCCACTATCCATTCCTCCAAACATCAACCTCTATGCAGGAGTAAGCTATATTCTACTTTGGCCAGGGGTTACAACCCATAATGTGATGATGGTACCTCAGGTCCTATAGCAACCTACTCATCAGCAACAGCAAACGTCACACACATCTGCCTGGAGAAAGTTCCCAAATCTGAACAAAACTGTGCAGATATTATTACTAGTATTTCGTCATTTGCCAAGAAAAGGTTAACCTGAAGGCTCAGCAGAATGCAAATGAAAGTTAACTTTAGCTGGAACATACTACACATGCCAGCATTCCTAACTACAGCTGCTGAGAAATTTTCTGAACTTTTTTTTTACTTCCCATACATTATTTATCTCAGCAGTCCAAATGCAAAAATCTGGCACTTTGGATCACACAAAATGTTTGTGTTATTCCCTGAAGGACTTTGCATCCATGAAGTAACGAGAAGATTATTCTGTGACAGATAAACTGAAGCACTGTAACTGCATCAGATGTTATCTTGCTACAGCACTTCTCAGACTCCTTGAAAGTGTGACCACCTTTGCACTCCTCTGCCTTATTTGCAACCTGAGAGTCAACAAGAAAAATGAATGTACTAAATAAAAATCTCTTTAGTCACAGAAAAGCATCCCTAGGACCGATGAATCGTTTTGTGACACACCTCACATTTCACTCTTACCCATAGAAGACATCTATTAGACAGCACAGTAACTGAAAGCATAGGTCTTCCAATGCCAAACATAAGCAGCACGTTAATATTGCCCTGAAGAACTTCTAAATTGGCATACCATGCTCTGTCTTGGAAAGATACGGCATCTGTTAATTTCCTTATGACACAAACACTGACAGCCAAGACCTGTATCAACAGGTATCCCAATGGAATTTCTTAAGTAGAGTTTTCAATTAGGTAGAGAAAATGAGAGAAAAAAACCTCCCTCAAGATTTTACAAAGTCACAATTTTGAAAATAGATCTGAAGCCTGCAGCTGAAATAGACATCCTAGTATGTTATCTTCTATGCCAAAACTACTGCTGCCAAAGGCAATCTTCAAAATTTACCTTGTCCTGACCTCATGTATTTTTTTCTTCCCTAATACCACAGTAAAATTTTCAAAGGGGGATGTGCAGGACCCAACTATATGATGGCTTAGCAGGTAAGCTAAGGTTTCTGTAGAAGCAAGTCCCAAATGGCTGGTCTTCTCTGGTACGTAGCTTCCTACGGCAGCAAAATAAGAAACAGAATGAGCCTGGGTGGGTGAGAAAACTGAGCACAAGCTCAGCACTGCAGCAGGCTCCAAGGCACTTATCTATGGACCAGTCTTGCAGGTGGATTCACAAACAAATATCAAGGAATTATGTGAGATATAGCTGCCAAAAGAAGTCAATTACTTTTTTCGTGCCAAATGGCAGGTGCTGACCTTCAATGCAAGAAGGCTTACACACCCTCCCTCAAATGGAGCCGTCACTTTCAGTTCTTGAGTTCTGGTGTTTTTTCTTCTTTCAAAAAAATCTAATACAAAAAAGTAGTACTATCAGGCAGTTTTAGACCCCTAGGAGTGGATTCATTTGTGTCTTTCAGGAGGAGCACCTTACAAAGTGTTATTGCAGTGTTAATACCTCTCCTTTTTTAAAATAAAAATTATTAGCAATGACTTAGAGACAAACATTTTCCCCGAACACGTGCAGTCTAGCTTAACAGCAGTTTTTGCTAGTAAGTAGGTACAAAAATAGACCAACCATAAAGCTAAATAAAAACAACTAATTTTAGTACTCACAAGCTGAGCAAAGAGGACAAACTACAAGTAATTTATTTTTCACAATTTCAAATTATTAGTAAGCAGTGGTGAGGGGAAAAAAGACTGTAGAGTGCAATTACTGTCTTAGCAGATTCCCTTCAAAGGAACCTTTTAATTATGATGCATTAATTGTATTCAATGAATTGTAATTTTCACTCAAATAAGATTTTTCCTATCTAGCTTATTTTCCTCAAAGCCCCTCTCCGCTGTATCCCTCAGGTTTTATCTATTCAAAGAGGACTCTTATAAAACCATAATCAAGATCTAGAACTTCTTGCCCCCAATGCCTTCCCCATAAAATACTCTTAGAAATAAGAGGACAGCAAGAGCAGAAGGAGAAGAGACCAGCAAAAGGAAGAATGAGGGAACAACTGCTGGAGGAGAGAGAGAGGGCGAAAAGAGTATTATTTTATCAGCCTTTGGCAAAAGAGCGAGCAAACAATGATTCTGGTCCATGCCTTTCTGAAGGCATGAGAGCTGACTCTGCTATGTGACATATGCAACTTAAAGCCTGTTGGATGGCCACGTCAAGAAGCAGCTTGTTGAAAGGGCTGGCTGCATGGGCAGCAGCAGGTTCAGCAGCTGAACTTTCATCCCAGGAGAAGCTTACCAAGCTCCTTGGCCAGGCTCTCTGGCAGCCCTGGGCTGCTGCAGCCTTTGCTGCGCAGAGCACGCAGCCCCTGCTGTAGCACAACCAAAATGCACAATTCACACAGATGTGCTCGAGCTACCCTGGGTGCTGCCAGCAGTAACAGAACTCACTGCCTGTTGCAGAGCCACTCGGAAAAGCACAATAAACAGCTTGTGTGGAGGTCCCCATTGTCACTAGACTGTTCCCAACCCGAGTTAGCTGGTTTCCACTAGTTCAGCTCTTTAACGCTGCAATCCAATCACACAGATGGCTGCGATGTAGGCACATACAGAGAAGAGACAGATAGTCAGCTAACTTGTTATTTTAAAACTAAGGGAGTTCATGTGCAAAAAATTGGAAATAAAATCTATTTCAGTCCTGGGATGTTTCAAGTGCTTTGAAGGAAACTGAAATGACAGATACAAATTAAAACGTGAAACTTCTGATTTTAACAGCAGTCTGGTATCTGCAGAATATCTGTTGTGTTTGCCTCATGATCACAGACCTAAACAGCAAAACCAAGCAGCAAGATATACAACAGTCCCATCAATGGCAGGAAAAAACACTTCCTTTTTCTGAGGAAACCTGAGTGCTGCCTCCTTTACTTTGAAGATCTGATCTCAAGTCATAATCTATGCAGAATTAGGAGCAACAAGTTCCTTTACTTATTTACACAAATTATGATTAAATCGGTATTTTTATAGCCAGTAACAAAAAGGAGAGGGGTAATGTCACATTCATATCGGAGACGAACATGTGCAAGGAGATGCCATTGTATCCCCTTTCATTTACAAATGTAGCTATACTTGACAACAACCAGATACCATTTCAGGTCAGACTTGCTTCACCTACAAATAAGTGAGAATTTTTCAAAGATAATAAAATGTCAGGGCGATGTCAGACTCAAAATCATAAGTTCCATTCATAAAAATAAAGACCCCTGCAGAGTACAGTAATTTTTAAACCTGTCTTGCCGACCACTTTCCCTAGAGCTCACTGCCCTCTAGTTGAAGGAGGGGGCGTGAAAAAAAAAAAAAAGACTCTTTCCTTGATAATCCCAAACATACAGTAGTTCCACATGATCTTTCTTTTGTCCACTGGTTTGTTTTCATCTCATTTCTACTTGAAAACTAAACTAATTTACTCCTTAATAACAGGCAAAATAATTATTTGCTCACCCTTTACTCTTTCCAAATTTAACTGATGCTTTTACCTTGGTAGGGAATGAAATGCAAGGAGTGGTAAAAAGTGTCAACTTGATATCTTATTGCTACCATTCCTGTTTCTCACAACAGGTCTTTGGCCCCAGCCCATCAGGATCTGAATGCATGATTGCTACGATTGGTGACCCTGGTTAATAAGGCTCCCACCGTGTTTCTGAAGGAGAGAAAGCACTTTTAAAGGAGCAGTTAGGGGGGCTCTAATCCATTTGAACCTGGGAGAGGAGCACATTGTGGGAACGACCATAGTGTACCTCTTCACTTAAGTGTCACTGTGTGTACAGGCACAGCAGGCCATCACAGCCAAAATAGAAACACATTAAGACAAAGCCTTGTTACAAAACACTAACTGTGCTATACTCTACTCTGAGCAACTGCACTGTAATGAATACTCGTATTTTGGGTTATTTTTATAGCACAGACTCCACTACCTCCATGCAGTCCCTTTTGCGAGGGCTAATCTTGTGTGGAAGGAGGTGTCAGAATGCTAATTTGTAAAGACAGGGAGCTGTCAACCCAAACTTGGTATGTTTGTTTGCTTTGTCTGCAGTCAAAAATACGTCACACCCCATCACACCACAGTACTCCGCTATATTAGTCCTGCCTCTTTTGACTTTCCTTGTCCTTTGTATTTTTGCATGCATCGAACAACAGCAACTCACTATTTAAAAACAGGAATATTTTGCATTTCAATAGTACTTCCATTAGAGGGATCTGGAGAGATTATGATGCTGCCATCTGAAAATACTCCAAAGCACCACAGACCTCTTCTTTGCTCCTCAACCCTTCCTTCTTTCAGCTTTAATAAAGAGCTCAAAAATAAACACAAAGGATTTGCATAATTATTAAAATAAAAATTAAAAAAAAAGAAAAGAAAGAAAGCGAAAAATACAGAGACTTGAGTTGGACCTTGCCTTTTGGTATTTGAACCTGGAAGGATCACATTTTAAAAACTTCTTGTACCTAGAAAGACTCCAAATCTCCTTTCAGCAAAATTAAGAAAGCTTAGCTTTGGAGGGAAAAGCACAGCTCCAGAAATCAGGTCCTTATCACCTAATATAGCAAGACTAGTGAAGCGATGAAAGTACAGGAGCAGTTCGGTCTCTCCTCACAATCTTCATTCCTTCCAACACTCAAAAAATAAGGGTTATCAACAATTAAGGAAGAACAGCTGCGTGTTCAAAAATCATTAATCACCTTCAAAATACCGAGCTATGAATTATAAAAGTCCATGACACACTTGAGGTGTTTAATATATATTGTTCTTTCTTTAAAAGATGGAAGCAATTGAAGGAAAGATAACCTCCCACCAACCACATGGAAATTGGAGTGTGTGTTTTGTGGTGAAGGCCGTTAGAGCCAACGCTCATGTTGACCTTAAAACTTCAGGGCAATTTTACATGACAGGTTTTTGCTCACCAGCTGCACAGAACAAACAGCCATTAGAGAAAAAACAATAGACAAAACCTCTTCATGCACAGAATGAAAAATTAACACCAAAATTTCAAAAAGGACCTGTGGCATTCACAGCATAAGCCAGATTCTATTGCAGTTTCAATACCCATTAATCAAAACACAGCGACATGACCCTCAGCTCTCAGGAGACACAGGCTCAGCTTCTCTTTGCAATAAAATTGCTGAAATAATATTTACCTGGTCTCAACACAAGTGCAATTTGGAAATGCAATGGGACTGGCAGGACTACCATGACCTCAGACAATTAAGACTAGCATAAGTGATGGAAGACGAGGCAATGGTACTTTCTTTGCAAATGCATAATGCAGGCCAGATGGGCTTCAAGAAACCTGTGAAGAACATCAGGTACTTTAAGAGTTTGACTATCCTATTGGTCAAAAGCTCGCAGAAGAAACAAAATTATTATGAATAGAACTGCAGTGAAGACAGCAAAAAAAAAACCCCAAATGATCTTTGATTCAATTTCTTGCAGTGCTTATAATCTCATGGCAGGCAAAATAATAAAAGGTAGAGCTAAGGAATTCCATCAGATTATTTAAAGAAATAAGACATAAGAACAATGCACACAATTCATATTGGGTTCTTGCTGCCTCTTATTTAAACCTGGGACTGGAGAAAGTACACCTATACAGAGAGGTGAAGCGCACATGCTCTGTCTGAAGTAGGATACATAACTATATACTCATGAAATAAGAGACAAATATATCACACTTCAATACAATAGATGTTTTTCACCTTTCACACAATTCTTAAGAAAATCTGCTTGTGAATGAATGTGAATTAATGAGTGTAATGACAGCTGACACCAACCTGGTAGCTAGCCGGGCAATCTGATCCAATTAGGAAGGATACTGTACTATAAAACTGTAAATGATCTGAAACACCTAGGTTGCAAATGCTTTGCAAAACTGGACTGACTGCACTCAAGTTTCCTTTCTTGAAAAGAAAATAAATTTGACTTCACACAACTGCTCTATTTTTATATTGTCAGAACAAGTATTTCAGAACTGCTATTGTGAAACTCAGTTCTGTGCTGTATTTATCTGGCATATGACAAATCAGAACTGGAAAAAAGCCAAACAGAGTGCCTTAAATGACCTGAATGTGAAACACTTTCATAGTAGATTCCTTCCAAGAACAGAAATTAAAAAAAGGAACATTTCTAAAAATGCAACCGAGCAGTAATGTAAGCTCAGTAATGCTGAAGTCTTTCACAAATGCCTGTTCCCCCATACTGGCACAGTGGCTTTCAACACTTAACACACATACCTTCAAGGCTTTCAGCACCAGCATTGTCATAGTCGTGACATCAAATCTTGTGCGTCTTGTCACAACCTACTATTTGGTCTCAGTATACTACTGCCCTGCCTTCTTTGCATTTACCCATTCCCTCTCTGTGACGCTGTCTGGACAAGCAGCTCTGCCATCCACCTTTCTGCTCCAACAGCACAGAAGTAAAGCTGTGCTGCTCTCCAGCTCACTGCCAGTATCCTTCTTCCTTCTTGGCAAAATGTCAGGACAGTGCCACTCTCTGTGTTGGCTCAGCAGTCCCAGGAGTTGCCTGGATGAAGGAAAGTCCCATGCCAGATGGGTGTAAGAGTAAATGAAGACATCCAAGCATCACTTTACACTGCAACTTCTAACATGAGGCGAAGTCAGGTTGCAAGGTGCATTTAGATCAATAAGAAACATCTCCCCTTTTCTACCCCATCACAGAACATTGACTCCAGCAACTACTTGCCCAACAAGTTTAAAATTATCCCAATGCTTGGCAGTATCAAGATACTCGCTTTTAGTATCAGCATAGTGAAGGATTCAAGTAGCACCAGCCTGTAGCAGCTTTGCAGCTTTATACTTTTCATTGCAAAGCTGAAAAACATCGTGTACATTTGTGATCTTTAAGTCTTCCAGTTTCAGGCAGGGAATGAGATAAACTCATCTCCATCAAAAGTAGAGAATAAATTTTAACTGCACTCTACTGAGTTACTATGTGCCAAGATCTGATTTTGGAAGTACGAGTGCATTTATAACCTTACTTACAACCTCAGTGGGCCAACTCATGAATAAAATTTCAGATGTGCTAAACACCAGTGGTAGTCTTTTAAATAATTGACTTTGCAAGAACTCAGAACTAGTTCAAGGTAGTAAAAGCTTTGCAACCAGGTTCAGAGCATTTTTTTCAGATGGGAAAAAAAAGAAAGCATTGAAGCAAGTTTAGCTGAACCATTACATCACATGCAACACCAGCTGTTAAGCGTAAGTGAAACCTCCAGGTGCACTAAGGGCAGCAGATTTCTCCCTCTTAGACCTCCAGTCACATTATTAAAAGCCTGTCACATTTTTCCTTCCCCATTTCTTCCAATTTAAGACTTTCCCTAGACACACAAGCAGATGATTTGCTTGATAAGTCACTTTTTCTACCTGATTTTTATTTTTTTTTTTTTTTCATTTAAGACATACTGAAGTGGATTACGAGTCCAATGAAATCTGGTATCTTGATTCTGGCAGAAACCAATACTGAATGTTCCCTGAAGAATGAAGAACACACTACACCATACTAACAAAACTAGTCAAATATGCAGCGCATAAAAAGGAGGAAAAACGACCTTTGTGGCTATCAGGCCATGCTTTGATACATCAGTTCTGGTTGGCTTTTTTAAAAAAAAATCTCCATTTCTTGATCATAAAACAATGCCACCCTTTCTCAATGCAAGTAGCGACCCTAGGGTCATAAATTTCAATTAGAGTGACAATGCGACCAACCTTCTTACATGGAAGGTGTAAAAAAGAGAAAGCTCACTGAAGTCCACAAACCTAACAACAGAACATGCCCTGTTGGCACGCATTGGCTTTTTATTACAGAGAGGAGCTAAAGCAGAAGAATAAAGGGTGGTTTTTTTGTGTACACCGGTTAGGGAAGGACCCAAACACTCTAAGCAAACGCGAAGTTCCGAGGGAATGCCCCGAGGGCTTTCAGGAAATTAATCCCCGCTCAGCTGACTAGTCCCCCCCACCAGCAGCCCGGCACCGCGCCTCCTGGGATCTCATGACACAGATGAAAGAGCGACCGCATCGCGAAAAACTTCAGCGATGCTGGAATAACACAGGAATTCCCGAAAGAAGAGGCAGGTTTGTTTTTTTTTTTTTTGTCTGGCCGTCACTTAGTTTAAGTAGGAAAGATTTCGACCGCTTCTCCCGGAGGGCACCCAATCACAACGCAAGGAGGCTTAGAAGAATAAATAAAGAAAGAAAGCTCAAATGCAATCAGAACAACTCACTCCGAATCCAGAACGCCAGCCTGAGAGCGGGGCAGCCTCTCCCAGGCAGCTCCGCACCCCGACCCGACCCAGGAGGGCGGCGGGGGGTTCACAGACTCACCAGGCTGGAAGAAACCCACCGAGTCCAACCATTCCCATCAAACACTAAACCACGTCCCTCAGCGCCTCGTCCGCCCGTGCCTTAAACACCTCCAGGGAAGGTGAATCAACCACCTCCCTGGGCAGCCTCTGCCAGTGCCCAGTGGCCCTTTCTGTGAAGATTTTTTTCCTAACGTTCAGCCTGAACCTTCGGATGCTCCTGCTGCCGCTGCCTCCCCGGTCCGGGCACGGCCCCGTCTCTCGGGGATGCGGGCGGGGAGGCGCCAGCACTGAGCACCGGGGAGAAAAAAAGAAAAAAAAAAAGTTTCGTTTGGGCTCGTTGGAGGAGAAGTTTTCCCCTTCCCTCCCCCGCTGCCGAGCCCCGGCCCCGCTCCTACCGCCTGCGGAGGGGTCCCGATCAGTATCTCCAGGTAGTAGCCGCGGCCGGAGTCCCCCTGCAGGTTGTCCACCATGGCCACCAAGTTGATAGCGCCGCCGGGCTCGGACGCCAGAGCCAACCCGCCAAGGGGCTCGGGCTGCCGGGTGCCGCTCGCCGCCCGCAGCACCAGCGGCTCAGGGGGAGGCCCCGCGGGGGCAGCCGGGCGGGACACGCGGAGCGGGAGGGAGAAAAGAGCCCGGCAGAGCCCCAGGGAGCCGGCCAGGAGGAGCAGGAGAGCGGGAGCCGCCCGCAGCGCCCCCATCCCGGCGCTTCCCAAGGGTTGCGGCTCCGGCCGCCTAGCTGCCAGACTGGAGCGGGGGGAGGAGGAGGAGGAGGAGGAGGAAGGGAGCGGCTTCCCCACGCCCCGGTTTCATCTCCCCCCTCCCTCGCACCGAGCTCCTCCTCGCGTTTCTGCCGTGCGGGGAAGTTTCTCCGACACGGTGCCCTCCGGAGAAACTTCCCGGCTCGGCCGGGCCCGGCCCGCAGCCCTGAGGAGGGGGAGTGACGCCACAGTGGGAGAAAAGTTTCCCAAAGCCTCGAAGGGACGGGGTCCGGGCGGCCGAGCTGCCTCCTGCCTTTTCCGTTCTCCGTTAAAGGGGAAGAGCAGGGCGGAGAAACCGCCGGGGCTCCGCTCCCCTCACGGCGTGCGGGGGGACCGCCATCCCGCAGCAGCAACGGCGCGCTGCTCGCCTCAGGAACGGCGGGGGAGAGGGAGACAGAAGAGAACGAGATGGAGGAGAGGGAGATGGAGAAGGAGAGAGATGGGAGAGGGAGACAGGGAGAAGGAGAGGGAGATGCAAAGGGAAACACAGGTGAGAGATGGAGAAGGGGAGAGAGATGGAGAAGGGAAGAGAGAGAGAGATGGAGGAGAGAGAAGGAGAGGGAGTTGGAGGAGGAGAGTGAGATGGAGAAGGAGGAGATGAAGAAGGAGGAGGGAGGATGGGGCCAGTGTCACTTGGGGGTGCTGGCGTGGGTGACAGCATCAGTGTTTCACGGTGGTGGCGTGTGGTGTGAGGAGCTCGCGGGTGTGTGCGTGCGTGTGTAAATTCATCTGCTGTACCAATACGAGCGAGGCATGAAAGATGTCCACTTGTGACAAAGGCTGCGAGGCTTTAAATGTCTTCGCCATGCACAGAATTAATAACGGCGTTCAAGTGTAGCCTTTTGAAAGATAGGAATGGTTAGGACTGAATTAGGCTCTACACCTCTGGAGTAATGACAGGGCCAGATAGGTCACTGGATGGAGCAGATAGTCCGAAAGCCTCAAAAAATAACAAGTCTAAGTGGAGTCACATAGTGTTTGTTTCTGACCCTTACCTGTCCATCCTTTATAGTAGATAAAGATGAAAAATAATCTTGCTCAAGTGAAAGCATTGTATGATTCTAAGTTATCTATACTCTCAGTATCTCCTGACCAATTTGCTGTCTCAGGCGACTGCCTAATCTGTCCTTGTGTATAAATCCGCTCCAAACTATGTGAGCTGAGATCCTCCCCGTGCCGTACTAAACAGCAAGGGCTTGCTACTTCCCTTCCCTAAGAAAGAATAATTATTCACAGGATTTCCAAGTGTTTCATGGGTATTAAATGAAGTTTCTCTAGGATGTGGACAGTACTAGTGTTCGATCTCAGGAGGGTCGAGCAAACTATTTGATAGAAGGGTATGCAGGTAAAGCTGTTATTCTTAGCCATTGCCAGAGCTGCTTGCAGAAGGTAATTCTTCAAAAGAAATTGGCGTTCACCTGCCCTTGCTGAAGGAAAAAAAAAGGTGTTTTCACTTTTCAACTGATGTTTTCAGTACTCCGGCTCCCTGTCACTTAAAATCTGGAGATGTTGCTCTCACTTGTAGCTCGTCCCTTAAATTAGTTCAATACCTCTGGTGCAGTTCAGTGCCTTCCCCTGCATCCCCAGCAGGACATGGATTCTGTCACTGTCCCTGCTGTCCACAGAGCTCTTTGTAGGCAGGAGGAAAGCACTGTGTAGTGCTCTTAGCATCATTTTACTGAAGCTGGGGGAGGTGGGAAGCCTGCAGGGGGCTCGGCCTGGTTGAGGACCTGGGTAGAGGGCATAGAGTATGCTTGTACTCTGGAGGATATTCTGTTTGTGGGAAACTACGTGTCTTAATAAAAGATGAAATTGTGCAAACTTCCCCTGCTGCACGAAGCTTTCTATTTGCCTGACAAATAGTGTTGTGGAATAATGCAGTCCTGGTTTGCCTAGTCTTGCCTGCTCTAGCCAGAGCTGGAAAAGTCTGCTAAGGTTGATGGCAGCTGAACACCTGAGGGAGTGGCAGCGTGGCTCACACGAAGAGGTTATCTCCAGGGTGCTACAGTAATGGCATTTTCTAATGTACCTGGGATAGCGACAGGTTATACTGTAAAGCCTGTCTAGTCAGAGCTGAAGCTGAAGGGGAATTAAAATACTTAAGGCTCTTCCTGGGTGAGCTGAAAACTGGAGAGATCCCCCTGCCCCTTTGAAAAAGGAAATGTGAAAAGTAATCAGGAGTATAATTGAACACCCCCTCACAGTGGCAGGAGTTTATTTATAACAGTCAGCAGCTATATACATTTTGTTTTAATTCTTTTGCAGTACAGTAAGTCTTCCCCCTTGCCTCTGTTGCTAAGATACATTACCATACTTCTGTGTAAAGCAGTCCCAGGCAAAAGAAGTGCCTACTTTTCAAAGTGTAGGAAATATAGTGTAGCCTTCAAGTATTCGACAGACAACTTGTTTTCTTTTCATACTGTTTGTTAAAAGTTCTTCTAGTTCTGTTTCCCACAGACCTAGATATGTCTTGTAGTAAATGCATATCAGACAGCTGCTGCATATGAAGTGGTGTATACATAACCTTTCTGTCCTCCCATCACATCATCACAGCAGGGCTTGTGTTCATTCAGTAGCATGTTGTGAAATTTCTGTCTTGCCTTGTCTGCTCCTTTACTTACCTAAGTATCTGATAAGACTGTGCCATGTGCAGGTGAGTAGTCTTGGTGCATTTATGAAGAATGGCAGGAATGGGTCTTAAAAGAGCAATGTAAACAACTGCTTTTGAAATAAGACATTATAAAGTCCTCCCAAGGAGCTGAATGTAACCATATCAAAAACATTCCTTAGAGGGGAAATCATCTGTAAGCAATGAATTCCACTACAGTCAACATGCACATTTATTTCTTTGTGTATCACTTACACAAGTAAATGAAATACTAGAAATAGGCAAAAGATTAAGTGTCTGTACTCCTTGTTTTCTGGAGACTGTTGTTTTCTGTATTTTTTTTATTCCATGTACGTATCCTTTGAGTAATATTTTTAAAAAATTTTAAATATCAGCCTATGTGAATAGATCTTTTTAAAAAGTCCTTTGTCCACATATAAATTTGCAGATGTGTCTTGACTTCAATCCAACTCTGCATCAACATAGTTTGATGGTATCACAGTGCTTTAAACTTGAGCCACTTGACAGTGAATTAACATATATCCCTAGAACATAACCTTCCACCAGTATTTACAGAGTACAGCTTGTCATAAACATGTAACTGCTCTGTGTTATGGACAAAGCATATTAACTAAGTCAGAAGGGCAGTTACTATTTGGAGATGTTATATCAGGGCTGTTAAGAAAACAAGCAGAAACAGAGAAGGTGGCTGAAGATGCAGGGGAAGTGCTGAAACTGATCTGAGCAGATGCACTCTGGGTGGCTAAAAAGAGATCCTCTCCATCCAAAAGAGGAAGCTATTAGGGGACTGCTCAGATCGAAACGGTTCTCTGCTATGCATCTGAAGAAGTCAGAATGACCTATGCTATTGTTGTGCAACGATAAGGGCAGATGGACACAAAATTGCTTTGTCTACTCTCTGCGTTCCTACTGTTAGCATAATCAATACTTCAATTTTAAGAAGACTGCTCTTTACCGCTAATTACACATGGTACTGAAAGAAACCCAGATGGACCTGCAGTATACAAATGGTTAATTTGCAGAGCATGGTAGCCTTCAGAGAAGGGAGATTTTTTGATTCCTGGACCTGGCTTGGAAATGGTCTTCTCTATCAGTGGTTATATTGTAATCAGCTTTTTAATATTTTGGGCCTAATCCAGTGAAATGTTGCTGATAAATGACAGAGCAGTCAACAGTCCAGTAACAAAGGAGACCACGACATTTGGCTCTGCTGCTTGTCTGCCAGAGCAGATGTCTCTAGTAAGATCTCATGTGCCAAAGTGGTTGCGTGGACGGTTCTGGGACTTGTTCAAGGACTGAGTATATGCTCTGTGTATAAAGGTTGCCCAAAATGAATCTTGTGGCTGGAGAATAAGTGGTTGGGGATGCAGGCGCAATTGTTTAGTGCCCTTTCTCTCTTTATTGTGGGTAGTGAATCTCAGTAGAGGTGTGTTCTTGGATCACTGTCTGTGCAATTAGTTTTCTGTCTTGTGTCAAACTTCCATTAAAAACCAAGCAGAACATTATCCATAGTTGCTGAGCTTGGCTGAGCTGATCTCAAAAGTCCGCCCAAGTTTTTATCTATATGGTAGAGGGTATCACCCAATTGGGTGCTCAGGTCCCTAATTTGGATATTCTTCCCTGGAGCAAGGTCCTCCACCCCACCAAGATTTCATAGGATATGAGCTTCTCTCTGTTTGGAGCTTGAGGCCCTTCTCCTCACAGAAATCTCCATGCCTCAAAATGTGATCTTTCTCCCCTGGGTCCTCAAGCCCACGTATAAAATATTATCTCCCTTGTCCCACCTCATCCCCTTTTCTCTGACAAAGTGATGTGCCACCAAACAAAGGAAAGATATGTGAAAAAACAGCTTGTTTTCTGCTTGTCCCAGTGCTAGAGCAAAGGGGCTGTGCAGAAGCCACCATCCTTCTTTTGTGTAAAGGATTATGAGCAAAGGAAGGGGAGGCAAAAACACAGCTGCAGGTCCAAATGGCTCGAATTGAGGCTTTCTAAGGCCCTGTAGGCTGAAAAGGCAGCACAGAACCGGGGTCAAGATTAGCATCATGGGCATCCTGATACAACAGTAGTGTCAATACATTTGGTATTGTGTTTGTTTTGTCTGTGTTTTATCACTTTATGTTTGAATCTTGCTAGCAGTGGGCCTGGTGTAGGTTGTTGCTATCCGGACATTTGAGCTTCTGCTCCGTATCTGATACAAGTTGCAGAATTCTTGATGAATGCATTGACCATTCTATCAAGTGTTATTTCTCCTCAGAAAGCTTTGCAGGCTTCCTCGACTCTATTCTCTAGCTGGCACCACAGAAGAAATAATTTGTGGGTTAGAACTTAAAATGATCCAATATCAATCTTCTGATTCTAGACCTTCCTACACCTCAAACAGCAATGGTTATAAATTTATAAACTATGAAAAATTAAACATGCAGTGAACTATAACAGGACTTTAAAAACAACACATTGAGAGTTGGCACATGCTGCTGAAATTACTCGGATGTTTTCAGAAGCAAATAGAGATGCAATCCACTCACCCAGCACTGGTAGACTACTCATTTATTGTTAACAGTAAGAGTAGTAGGAATTGCTTGTTAGTAAATGTTCAGGGAACTAGTCAGCTTGGTCAAGACTTCTCAGAAGTGCTTCGACTTCCACAATGTTTACTGGGAAGTGGAGTACGTGGGATAGGGAGTTGTCCCGGAAATCTGGACACTTTGGGGAGGTAAATGCATGGGTTATGGTTTTGTTCCAATCCACCTGTGTGCCAGATGTTTAATGGCAGGTTTACAGACCTGCTTCTGGCTACACCTCACTTAAAAACTGCAGTATGGGATGTTTTTAAAATAAATTTGCCGTTTAATAGAGCTGTGGTTTTATATTTGCACCCATTCTTGGAGAGACTGAGGAATTTTGTGAAGGATCACATTTTTTGAACGGCCAGCATTAAACTGGGAAGTTGCTGTCTGCCTTTGTTTTCTTTGTGGTAGTCTGCATAACCACCTCAGTCTGGAAGGTTCAAGCACTCAGGGAACAGTGCTCCTACAAGACATGCTAAAGCACATGGAGGATGGGGAGATGACTAATGGCAGTCAGCACGGCTTCGCCAGGGCAAAGTCCTGTATGACCAACTTAGTTGTTTTCTATCATGGGGTGACCACAGCAGAGGACATGGGAAAACTGATGGATGTGATCTATCTGGACTTCTGTAAAGCCTTTGACAGTCTCTCGCAACATCCTTCTTTCTTAACTGGAGAGATATTGATTTGATGGGTGGACTGTTCGGTGGATAAGAAACTGGTTGGATGGTCATATTCAGAGAGTAGAGGTCAATGCCTCCTCCAGGTGGACATACATTACAAGTGGTGTTCCTCAGGAGTCCGTACTGGGACCAGTGCTGTTTAATATCTTCATCAATGATACAGACAGCACTCTCAGCATGTTTGCTGATGACACCAAGCTGAGTGGTGTAGTTGCCACACTGGAAGGATGGGATGTCATCCAGAGGGTCCTGGACAGGCTCAAGAAGTGGATATGTAGAGAGCTCATGAGGTTCAACAAGGACAAGTGCAAGGTCCTATGCCTTAATCGGGGCAATCCCCAATTTCAGTACAGGATGGGGGATGATGTGATAGAGAGTGGCCTTGCAGAGAAGGACTTGGAAGTGCAGGTCGATGAGAAGCTCAACATGAGCCGGCAGTGTGCGCTCGCAGCCCAGAAGGCCAACCGTGTCCTGGGCTGCATGAAAAGAAGCGTGGCCAGCAGGTTGGAAGAGGTAGTTCTGACCCCTCTATTCCTCTGTTGTGAGAGCTCACCTGGAGTATTGTGTCCAGTTCTGGAATCCTCAGAGTAAGAAGAATATGGAACTGTTGGAATGGGTCAAGAGGAGGACGACAAAGGTGATCAGAGGGCCAGAGCACCTCTGCTATGAGGTCAGGCTGAGCGATTTGGGCTTGTTCAGCCTAGGGAAGAGAAAGCTCCAAGGAGATCTTATAGCAACCTTCCAGTACCTGAAGGGGGCCTACAAGAAAGCTGGAGAGGAACTGTTTACAAAGGCTTGCAGTAATAGGACTAGGGGCAATGGGTATAAGCTGGAGAGGGGCAGATTTAGACTAGACATAAGGAGGAATTTCTTCACGATGAGGGCGGTGAGGCCCTGGCACAGTTTGCCCAGGGAATCTGTGGCTGCCCCATCCCTGGAGGTGTTCAAGGCCAGGTTGCATGGGGCCTTGGGCAGCTTGATTTAGTGGGACATGTTCCTGCCCATGGCAGGAGAGTTGGAACTAAATGATCTTTAAGGTTCCTTCCAACCCAAACTATTCTATGATTCTATAATTCATTGATTTTGTGATTCTAAATAATCTCATGCATGGCAAAATCAGTTCTCGTAGCCTGTCATTATAACTTGCTTTTTTTTTTGGCCCATGTTTTTAACTACCCTGTTGCTGACCATTGTAGATCCTCTGAAGACTGGGTGCAGCAGCTCTGTTTTACCATAATCTATGAAGATCTGCAGTTTCCTGAACTTGAGTTCCTCTACTCAGTGACTGCCTACTGGTCATAGAGTTTCCTACCTTTCCCCTCTTCATGGGCCAGTAAATTTATGGAGTCTAGCTGAAATGTGCTGCTGTAGTAAATATAACCTGAAATGTTGAAGGCAAAGCATGCACCACAGGCTTCAGACCAAGCGTGAGCGACACTAAGATGAAGAAGAATTTGAAATGACAACCTAAATAGATGTAGTTAGTACAATTAATTGAAGATTTAAAAAGAATTGGTTTTGTTTTGATAAAAGTTTGTTTGGAGTCTGACAGTGAGCTCTTTATTTTTTATTTTTGGCTTTTTAGTCTTGAAATGATAGTTTGTTTATGAATTTTGCCTTTTTTTTTTTTTTTAATCCAAAACAGTAGCAGGGAAGGAGGTCGAGTCTTCGTCCCAGTGGAAAAAAAAATTGGTCCTAGTGACCTTGATCTACATAGTCTGTTCTGTATTCCATTTGTTTCTAATAAAAAAAAAGTTCTTAGAAAGTTTAAAGTTCTTCTGTTTGTGCACATAAACACGCATGAAAAATGAATATGTTACTAGTAAAGCAGTCCACAGCACTGAAATATTCTTAGCATCTCAACCATGGGAAAACCCCAGTGTATCTAGCAGACATTTTCAGCTATCAGCTTTAGAAAGTAAGGTCTTGTTATTATGCTTCTGGGCCTCTGGAGACTCCTGAAATGCTTTACTGGGGCTAGACAAAGGTGAAATGTAATTGTGTTTTACAGAACGAACTCCAGTGGCAACTGTAATACTAGTTCATGATGTACCAGGGTATATTTAGCCTTTTGAGTGTTTGTGCTAATGATAAGCCCCAAAAGCTACTTGAAACTCACACACATTTTAAAAAACTGATAATGAACTGGTTTTGCTGTGAATGTTGGAGTTTCTGCAGGATAGAGCTAAAAAATGGTTTAGATGCTTTAAGGTTAAATCAGTTAGTAAATGGACTATTATCCTACAGTCATGTGGTAATGACAGTAGATGAAAGGGTCCAGATAAAATATGTCCTAAGGCAAACACTCTGATCTCTTTCCACAAAAAACCCAAAACAAACAAAAACCAAAAACAAAACAAGAGAAAGATTTGTGATCTTAGAAGTTTTGATTACATTAACAATGTATAAAATGTTACATGCCTTTGCACTTCAGTTTTCTCTGTCTTTACACTATATTGTTATTCCACAACAGATACAGGCTTATAGATTTTCTCATAATTTATGTCTCCTGCTGGTTGTTTTAAGTATCCAACAATGAGAATAATTATGCTTGCCTCTTGGTATTCTTTGTTTTCAGGAAACAATGCATCAGGGAGGCTGTTTCAGAGATGCATGGTCTCACAGGCAGCCAGCCAAAAGAGGTGGAAGTCTGAAAGCAGCTTGCAAAACTTCAGGTGATTCTTCCTTCATTTGTAATTTTATAGTCCACTGAAGTAAGGTAGATTGAGTTGCTACTTATAACAGCAAGATCTAGCCATTTAACTTCATTTTTTTCTTTCCTTACTAATACTTTATATTATTTCTTACGTTGGGCATCAGAAATACATTACTTGGAACTGTTTGCATGAATTCTGATTGGTAATGCCCACAACCTCAAACTAGAGAATCTTCTAAGTTTGCTAAATTTAGAAGCTTGAAGTGGTTTGGGCTGCAGGTCTGCTAGAGACCCATCCTTTTTTCTGCAAATTTGTTCCTGGCCTTTCTGAGAAAATCATATTGTTCTGCAGTTTAAGAAAAATCAGTCCATTCTGGGGTTGAAGAACTGTGTGAGCAGCAGATCTGAGATGTCCAGGTACTAGAAAAAAAGGACTCAAAGGAAAGTTGCCTATCTGTGAGCTGTATCTCTTTTCTTGTTTTCATAAAACCAAATCTGAGCAGAGTCACAGCTATTATGTTATAAAAAAACAGCTTCTGCATGCTTAGTGGCAACTCATCTAGCACCTAACATCTTCCAAGGGTCTCTTTTACACCAAACACGTTCCGTCTCTTTGTTGATCTTCACCTTCAGGCTGGAGGGCACTGTTTGGTCCTAGTGTGGGGCTTGATAAGACTTGATTTGGAGTTACCACTCTTGGGCACTGCAGTGTACAGGGACAGAGATCACAGAAGTGACAATAGACCTCTGAGGAGAGTGCAGGAGAATAAGACGGCTTCGACACTGAAATGGAGCAACACTTGGCCTAGCATGCACAGGGGTGTGGACAGAAGAGCTGTGACAGCAGAAAGAGAAATAGACCTTCACTGTGACATGATTTGAAGGGTTAAAAAGGATAAGTATATTGGAATGACAGTAACAGGCTATCAGCACTGAGCAGAAGAGCCCATGTTAACTTCAAAATACTTCTTAACAAATAGGGTCATGAGTGCATGAATCCAGTATGCTGCAGATGAAGTGGTTTGTTAACTAATTAACATTTCCCATAAAGAAATCTCCTCTGTCTTTTCCTGAGAGCAACTAGACCTTCTGGATTCTTACAGGCATGTCATTGCTTTTTTTTTTCTTAGTCTCTCTCTGCTGGATGAGTTTACTGACTGCATTTTAATACTTTCTGAAGAATCACAAAAAAAACTTCACAGTACTCTAGTCTCCATGGCAAAGGTTTGACTGCTGTTGCTTTTGAATATGAATTTCAGGATATAGTACTGATAATCCTATTAGTCTGTCTAGAAAACAAAAAAAAAATAGAAGATGACTCAATGTTAGAGGTGATCTCCTCTATTAGACTTGTGTGAAAATATGTTTCAGAAACAAAATGGATTCAAGAATGGCTGTTCCATCTTTGTGTTCTCATATAGGCTGAAGTGCTCTATTTTTAGCATGTAAACAGAATGAGTAAGTTTTTGGTTACCTTGTATTAGCAATATCCTTATACATCTCTTGTACTCTATTTGCATTAGTGTAAATCTTATCCATTTATAACACAAGAGAGCTATGCAGTTTGGTTTCACTCCACCATGTATAAGTAGACTCTGCTTTAAATAGTTCATAATATCCATTCGGATTTGTAGGGAAGTTGGCAGGAATGCCTTCTGCTAGGTGACCCTTGCAAATGTGTCTGCTGCTGTTACATGTAGTACCTAAGAAGATGGTGTTTACTGTACTAGCTCTCTCCTGGGAGCTTCAAAAGAGGACACAACAGCTCTTTGAGACTTGGCAGAAGATAATCAGAGAAGTCACTCCCTGCTCCATTCCTGCCAAATACAATTAGAACTTTTGCCGGGAAGAAAATAATTTAGAGGTTGCACTTAAATCCTAGAAGAGAATTTAAGACACATGTGAAAAACTTCATTTTCTGCAGCTGATGCTGTAAATGGAATACAGATACTAGTAATAGAGTAGATTTCTTTTTCTTGCAGTGAATACAAAGTATAAACTGTTTATTGACATAAGAAGAAAAACTGAACAAAAAGAATAAAGAAGAAAGCATGCATGGCTGCTTTGAAGGAAAGCATGTTTTTATTTCATATTTTGAAAAAATTGTTCAAGTAGTTCAGCCGTGTAAAAATGTGACCCCTCTAACGCTGCCAAGGGCAGTGAGATCAGGGATAATCTGCTGATGAAATGCAGCTCACGCAAACCAAAAGGAGAGTTTTAAACTTACAATACCCAGTTTTTAACAGAGTGAAGCATATGCAGAAGGAGAGACTTACAGTGTTCTTTGCTTTCTAAAGAATCCCATTACCTGTTTTGAGGAATGTTGTCTCCACTCTTTGCTGTAGATGCATGTGGATGTGAGGGACAACCTGATGTATCCTCTCTCTTCATACTCCCCTTTCTTCCTAGTTTAAAGCTCCATACAAGAGTAAAGTGGCTTTAGAAAGACTATAGGAAAGTTACATTTCAATTTGCATTATTTGTCCAAAAGAATCACAGAATAGCTGCCAGAAAAAGTGTAGACCAAATGGGTACATTGCAGCATCATTACATGGTGATACAGAAATCAGTGCTCTCATTGCTGTGGTAATGTGTGAAGTACATATGCCAACCTTATCAAGATTCTGAGAGTGTGCAAGTTATTATTCATATTAGTGTGATACTGTAGAGCCTTTGTACACTTCTGCATACACCATCTGAATACCAGTTTCCACTGTAAAATTTAGACAGCAGCTTCCACTACATAACACGAATGGGGAGGGAGAGAAATGGATGGAAACCATTTCATCCTTACTTGTCCCTTGCAGATGTGTCATTCCGTGAATACTGAATTAAAGTACTTGAAAGAAGGTTTTTGTTGCATAGGTAGTCTACAGTCTTCACATCAACTTGGGATGGATGAAGCCTCATGGAGAAGGTCTTTCAAATTAGAGAGAGATATCCCCTCCAATACATTGCTTCTCCTGAAATGTCATTGGCTTTTTGCCCTTGGAATATTATCTCTTTTGGGAATCCATGTTGTGAAAAACTCCAGTGAAAATGTTCAGTAGTCCTTTGCATTTCCAAAGATAAGGGCTTATTTAAAACAATCTGTTTCAGAGAATCCTGACCCCTGAGTGCTTTTCTATGTGATGTGTAGGTATCCTCTGGACATGCCTAGGTTTGTGCTTCTAGGTTTGTCTGGATGGACAGTGAATCTGGTCTTCAGGATGACGTTTCCCAGGACAGTGTGGGCATGCATATTAAGTGGTACAGAGTATTAAATGACTTTTTGTTTAAGCTATTCAAGTGATAAGGTATGATACCAGTTAGTCACATGAAGACCTTGGTGAAAATATATTTACTGCTCTTTTTTGCATACTAGTGCACTACAATAAGGGCATCATAGAAAAGCTCAAAGGTAGGATTTGGGTGAACTGATAATTAACTCACGGAGCACCCACTGAACAGAGAAGATATAAGTTAATGGTATATAGTTGTCCAGTTAGTGATTGCTACCCACCTTGTGAACTCAATGAGGAAGAAGTCTTGCAGAAAAAAAGATGAACGTGATAATGATACTAAATACTAATTAGTAAAAAGGGAGGGAACCTGAGAGAAAGCTATGCTGGCAACTTTAATGCTGACTTTAACTTAGTGCTTGACAATGTATCCTTAAAGTTCTTTTTAAGTAGTTCTGGTATACAAATGCCCATGTTTACCTATGTACACACACCCTCTTTGCAAACCCCTGTAGTCCAATGAATAATTCTTAAGTTTGAGGTGGGGAGGAGCTGCCCTCAGATTTAGAAGCATGAAGTGACTCTGTCAGGTTTTTTTCCCCTGAGGAGCTCCAAGTGAAAACATGAGTTTATACTGGAATGTTTCTTCTGTATAGTTTTGCTTCTTATGAGTATTGCTGTACTAGGAATTTATCAGTGACTAAAGAGCAACAATTTCTGAGTGACTGCTGAATATTGTCCAGGGGCCCTATAGGTGGAATTAAATTAAAGTATAGAATGCTTTCTTTATTTAAAACTGCAGCAAAACTAGATTTAGGTATGTTGCTACTGAAACTATTGATGAACTTACCTATTATTTTCATTCATCTACAGGGATTATTTCTCTGAGAAATGTACAAGGGCATAACAGCTGTTACTTTAAATCTTTCAAGTTCATGTCATCAGTATTTTTGTCTTATGCTTTCTTCAGTCTTACAGGTTTATCAGTGCCTTCTCTTCCTTAGCTCTGATTCCTCTTCCTCTATGTATTCCTTTGTTAGCTTTAAATGGTGTCCTACTATATAAAATTACATCAACATTCTTTTGTAAAGGCAGTAAGATAGCTTGCTAAAGCATCTTTCTATTCTGTGAGAAAATAAACTAGAGAAGTCTTTATGTCTTGTTCTCATCCTTGCCTTGTAACTTATTTTGGCTGTAGTTACTCAGTACTCCCATTCTGTTGTTTTCGAAGTCTTCCCTAGAGCTGTTTGTGCTACAGCTGAAGTCTATAAGGTCAAAATATCAATTTTCTTGAGTGGACAGTGATGGTGTACCTATTGTAGCAGAGAAAAATGATGGTACTGTAATTCTCATCATCTCAGACTTTATTCTTTTACCCTATTGTATGACTCCTTTGTCTCTTCCAGGAAGAGAAACCCCAGATTAGTGGAATTCACAAAGTTAGGAAACCACTGAATTAGAAAGAGATTCTGCAGGAAAGAAATACAACTTTAATGATAATCCTCAAGCATTAAGTGATGAGCCACCTTGTAGCACTTTGCCCTTCAGTTTTCTTGCTCTGTTTCATCCTGCTACCAGACATCTTTGCTTTGCTCAGGAATCAAATCACCAGTGCAGTGTTTGATACAGCAGTTTGTTTCCTTCTTCTTCATGTTAGTGGGATTTCAGTTCACCTTTCTTCCAACCTGACTGACTGACTCCGCTCAAGTTTTTAGCAGTTTTGAGGTGATTCACTTAGCAATGTGCCCAGGGTATTGGTTTTGGTCTCAATGTTATCTTTATATTTAACCTGTCAGCAGCACTTTTGCTCCTGCCCAGTGATATCAATATGCTTGTAGCACCCAGGTATTTTTCTTCTTTCTTGTCTGCTGGTGTACTCATCAATAATTCTGTTTTTATCTCCATTATCTCCTTCTTGGAGAGATACAACTGCTTTAAGGATATCAAAACCAGAGATTCTTTTCTTCCCCTCTGATTCTTACTATTTATCTTTTCTTGCTAGCAACATTTGTGTAATTTTTGTTGTTACTGCCAAGAAAATACCTTTTTAGAAACCAGTGGTGGTCTTCTCTGAACCCGTCTTTTTCACACTATCAAAATAGTCACGTTCAAGTGTCTTCTTAAAAGGAGTTTCTGTGTTTTGCTACTTAATCCCAAGCATGCTGTCTCTCATGGGACAGTCTTAAGCTTGCCTAATGTTTTTGGTTTTGTTGTGGTTTATTTCTTTACATAATCCTCCTCCAAGTGCCCTATCAGAAACTGTTTCAAGGGGTATGAATTAAAAATGTAAGAAGACATCTTTTGAAAGGGATTAGGGACACAAGAATTCACAAGGATCTTCATTATTGCCTGAAAAAGCATTGCATTGGGCAATCCAGCTGTGGAAGGGAGAGGAAAACTTTGGCGAGAGTTCAAGGCCCAGCTGTATTTAACCCCTTGGGCTGCAGATAGTTTCTTAGCCTTTTTATAGCCTATGGATTTTCATCGCATATGCCATATACTGTTAGTCACATATTTCAGAAGTACTGTATGAGCCACAAGGAGAAAGAAAAAGACTATAAAACTGTGCTTCATAGGTGCCTCAAAGGCTGGAGGTGGAACCCAACTGTGAAAGTCAGAGTAACCTACTTCCGATTTGGGTGTTCTCCATAGTGTTTAGGGTCTTGATTTCATCTTGAGTTTTTCTGTATTTCTTGTAACATTCAGCTCCTGCAGACAGGTACTTTTGGTGCAAGTCTCCCTTTTTACTAAAAACTCTCCATTTTTCTATCCTTTACATCTCTAAAGGAAAGAACATTTGATGTGACTATGTCTGAAATTTACATAAAGCAGAATTTGGTTGTTGCTTCAAGTTTTTTTAAGTTCTCAGGTGTTTTTTTAAATAATCATATGATTTTTAAATCTATCTCTTGGTTTCAGGAACAAGTGATTTGTCATTTGCCATCACAATCAGAGTTTGACAGATACTTCTCATTCCTGCTAGAGGTGGGAAGATGTGGAAGGATCACTTCCTTTGGTAGGCCCTTGTAATAGGAAGTACAGCAGGGGAGAGGAGTATTTTCCACGGGAAAATCCCTGAAGAAGCTAAATGCTACAATTACTAAGGAAAAGGCCTTGTCACATACAAACTGAGGAACCTGGGAGAGAGTTATGAGAAACTATTCCACGTGGAGGCATGCCTGAGATGATAAAGATCTCTTAAAATGTTCTTATCTGTATGTAATCAGGAATGGGATTACACCTCTGGTTCAGAGGTGTGCAGCTCGGAGACTGGTAATTTGCTGTCTCCTGCATTGCATGGTGTTGTATTGCTTGAACTCCTGAAATAGCTTTGGAAGGAGTTGTTCTCCAGGAGAAAAACCTCTGTAAAGTATAGTTTCTTCCATGCCCATAAAGAGTGTTTGTGCAGACATTTATTAGTAATAAATTATAAGATTTGGAAGGTGGTCTAGTTGGGCTAGTTTGAGATTAAAAGGTGGGAGGCAAGAGATTTGCACATACTTCCCAACTGCCTGCAAGGGAGTATTTATTTTGGGGTGTCTGCACTCCTCCCTGGGCAAAAGTCACAGTGTGGCATTCTGTCATGTCATCAGTGGATTCTTCTTTTCCTCATTGTCTTCTTGCGTGGACATATTCAAAAGCCATGAAATCCTTATGTTAATTTTAGGCATTTCAGTCCAAACTATGATCCTCTGGACCTTCTGATTGTTACCGTCTAAACTTGGAGACTGCTGAATTCTTCTGTCTTCTCTCCTCCTCTCCCCTAGTATTTTGCTCCCCTAAAATATACCTGAATGAATATCTCTGCATGCTCACAATCCTCAACCTATTTGGTAGCCCTCTGCCAGTCCCTCTTCTCTTTCTCCATATCCCTATTGAACTGAGTCCCCAGAGATGACCACAATTTATTCCAGGTGTGGTCTCACCAGTCCTGACCGGAAGGTGTAAGCATCTTCCTTGGATATGTTGTCCGTGGCCCTTCACATGTGGCCTGGTGTAGAGTTTGCTGTACATACTCTGGGGCAAATATGACACTGGCTTTTATTCAGTCTAGTGCCCTGTATCACCCCAAACCCTTTTCATTCTTTTCATTTGCTCTTCATTCCTTTTCATTCAGTCTGTCCTGATGCATGGAGTTGTTTTGTCTTGGTTGCAAAACATTGGACTTCTCCTTGTTGAATGCCACAAGGCTTCTGTTGGGTCACTCTTCCTGTTTTTCAAGGTTCCTTTGAATATGAGTTCTGACGTTCACCATGTCAACAACTCCCCTTTTCCTCATAGCCAGGTCAGGTCACCTTCCATGATTGTCGTGATTTTGCATAGATGGTAGACAGGGGCCTTGCTATGACATCAGCCAGTACTTTGAGCAGTCTTCGGTAGGTTCTGTGGATCTGGATTAGTCTTTCTATATAATGTGCAATCAGTTGCTCTCCTGCTGTTATCTGTTCTTGCCAAACTCTGTGGTAAATTCGAAGGAATTGAACAAGGCTATAAATTTGAAGACTAAGGAAAAAAATTTAATGTATATTGCCACTTTTTACTTTGTCCATCTCTGTGCCTGCGCTGAAGTACACAATGTCTGTGCATGTAATGTTGGAATATTCTCAGAAAGTTTTTAGTGCAAATTGCTGATGCTGATTTAGAAAATAGTAGCTATGCATTGCTGCAGGTTGGCCCTGTTTGTAGAACACAAAACTGTGTCTTAGCTGAGATGCAACATGTTCTATCTGCAAATGTCTGTTGCAAATGTCTCAGGCAATATTTGTTTGGATGAAACAATCTTGCTCTACATCTCCATCTAATGCAAAAGAACGTGCATTGATGTTAAGTGCATTCTTGGAGGTTTTATATGGTTTCAGAGCACAGGAATACTGATATAACGGTCATGACTCAGCTGGTACATGGCAGTTTGTAAAGCTGCAATGTGAAGTAGTCATTAGAGTGGTTTGGAATGGGCTGGACAAAAGTAATGTGGAGGGAGACAGACTAGTTTTCATACTCAGGACATTTGTTATATTTAAGGTGTTTGTGTTCCCACCAGGACTAGGGCAACAGGAGTGTGTGAGACTGACATCCTCCCTTGTTTTACTTCTACTGACAGGTAATGATCCAAACAAGAATTTACTGGGACAGTCTTCTATCACTTGAAACAAGAGATAAATCATCAGAGGGACGAGAAGAATTAGATGAAAGTGGACCATAACTGCAGGATGAAGACATGCTTCTGCACAATGGAAAACTTAAACACTGTGCTTGTATAACGTGGTAAACAGCTCAGATTAAAAGAGTTTGAAACTCTTTCCCACTTCAAAGAACAAGAAGTTTCCTTACAAGAAGGAAAAGCACTGAAGTCATAACAAACAAGTCAAACCACAAGTGCTTTGTGTAGCAGTGACCTGCTGCGGGCAACAGAGATGAAGCGTTCATTTCCTTGTAGCATAGGAACTGAGCACCACTGTGGAAGCCACACCGGACTGTATGCCTTCTGGGTTCAGAGTCTGGAAAACATCCGCTCAATGCCTGGCATAAGTTAGAGTGGTTTCAGGGAAGCTATAATTACCTGCCAGGTCCCTATACCCTTTGTAGCTGGGTAAGGGAGAAAAAGGCTGGATCTACAAGCCATGCTGCTACCTTTTGTGTTCTACATGCCAGCATAATCTCAATTCCTTCAGCGGGAATTGGGAGACATGCCAACTAAAGGCCATTGTGTTAGCTTTTCCTGGTGGAAAATGAGCCTTGTGTAAAGCCTCATGTTGCCTTGTACTATTTCTGCCCTTCCACAGCATCAAAAGGTAAGTTTTCTATCCATGCTAAAAATACAGCTGGGAATATAGCTAATGTTTCAGGGCACATTTAACATGCAGAATTAAGCTCCCAGAACTATAGCAATGGTCGAGTACACTATGGATTTCATGTTTTCCTTAAGAATATCTGAGGCTTAGTAGTTGTCATAAATGCTGGACCTGGAGTGACAACTCTTCTCTTTTTGTCTATGTAAGACTAGTGTGTGAAGATTGCAAAACACTTCCATGTCTTTAATAATTAAAACTTTCCCAATTGAATACATGTCCAGCAAGTCCTATGTGAGGCAATTAGAGTGCTGGGGTGTTTTCTTCAAGGCCGAATTGGGATGATTTGCAGTATGACACTCTCTCATCTGCAGGTGAGAAATACAGCAGACTTCCCTTATTTGTTGTCATAAATGCACATGGAAAAAAATGCACTTCAGTAACTGGTAGTTTTTGTACCTTTAAGAAAAAGGTAATAAGGAATAATGGTCCAAAAAGTGAAAATACTGATTAGTGTGAAAATACTTTTCACTATTCATGAGCTGTTTATGAGCTGTATCTGCATTCTTCAAATCTGTTCAGTGGATCATATAGATGAAAAATTTTCAATTTATGCATACACGCTATTTAGTTTTATTGTTTGCCCCCTCTGATACATGGCTGGTTTTGTGACTACATAGTCATTCCTGGACTGAAGAATAAATATTTGTGCTACTGCATTGAAAAAGTCAATTATGTGCAGGCATTTTTGCAGAGAATAGATATTTTTCAAGCATTTACAGGAATCAAAAAGCTATTCACAGGAATGTTTATGAAGTTCAAAGCAGGGGTACATGAACACAAAAGAGCATAAGAGTGCTTTAGAATTCAGAGAGACATTCTTAAAGATCACTTGACTGTGCCAGCCTTAGGCCAAGTGTCAATGCTGTCTCTCTGTACTATTTAATATTCTGGTGATATATGAACTGAACATTGGGGTGGCAAAGTGTTCCAAGTTTCTGTTTTTCTTAAAATATTTATGTCAGGGGTTGTAATCTAGGGAGATGCTTGGAAATGCAGGGAGCTGGGAAAGGGAATTGAGGCCATTCTTCATGGAAGATAAAACTTTTTTTCTTATTCTCTCTTCATGGAAACTATCTTGAAACTATTTGACTGAGTGAATGATCCTGGGATCAGGGAGGGTTTGAGGTAAACACCATTCATTGACTGTTGAGTGACTCCGAAAGAAAGCTGTGGAGAAGTATGTGCTGATTTTTTTGTTTGTTTACATGGAAATTTCCCAAGTTACACCAGACCACCACAGAGAAACTGAGAAGAGTAGAGAGTAACTTGAAGCTGGCTGCTGGTAAAACTGGGTGGTTCAGACTGTGAATGTCATACTTGGAGGATGGTATAGTTGTTTGGTTAATAAATTACATGTGGGTTTATCACCTATCTCATGATTCTTTGGTAAAGAAGGAAATAATGGAATTAGGAGTATCCCATGCAGGAGAGTGGTTCAGTATTGGAACAGGTGCCCAGAGAGGGTTGTGATATATCCATCCTGAGATATTTTCAAAGCTCTCTTGGAGCATGGAGCAATCTCCTCTCACTGTGAAGTCGGCCATGCCCTGAGGAGTAGTATGGACCGAAAATCCCATCTAATCTGAATCTTTCTGTGATTCTAACTGCTGAAAGAGGTGTCCCCAGGGAAAAGGCAGAGAGCATAAGGGCTATTTATTTCTGTTTCCTTTTTGGGCTGCAGGGCAGAATTCCAGGGAGCATAATAGCTGCAGTCTCATCTCTGTGCTGGGAGCCTTGTGCAGTTTCTTTATTAAGACTTGATATTTCTCACATGGACTTCATCTCATCTCTAAAGTCATGGGAACTGAAATTTTATGCTGCATTTTTTCTCCTCTTATCAGAGAAACATTGCTTTGTATTATATTATCTGTCTTGTCTAAAATCACTTGTAGCTTGTTTTTAAACAACATAAATATCATGCTAGGAAGATTATTATTGCGTAATTAGATATAACAGTATGAAATGAAGAGGAAGATTTAGGACGTATTACAGAGAAGCCTTTTATTGGAAGATTTCAAGGGATATGGTGGAATTCTTTAAGTGATTTAAAACTGGTCTGAGCAATTTCTTGAGACTTAACACTGTATAGAAGCATTGTAGATCCCTTGTTTGCAAACTGCTGAGCTCTTCTAAATCCTGGTAGAAAGGGTAAAGCATATATTAGACTATAGTCTTTTTATGTTCCAATGATTTCTACAGTAACACCAGAATTGCTTAATGAATAATATTTCATTTTGCATGTACTGTCCTAACCTTTTAGCTTTCATAGCAGAAAAGACTTCTGGTTACCTAGAAGCTCGGCAGGATATTGCGTCTACATACACAAGTGGAAAAGTTTGACAGTATTTGTTTCTAATTGAGGATAAAATAGGCAAATGAGTAAAGAACTTTCTTTTTTGGGGTTAGATTGTAATGGGTGTATTGAAGCTAAAATACAACTAGTGTATTTAAAATACATGATTAACTACCTTCTTATGTAATGATTAAAAGTTACTGAGAGGAAAGCCTAAGTGGGTTACCTCAGCAATGATTGGGCAGCAGTAACTGTTAAAGAGAAAGAAATATGGGTTGTCTTGGATTTTCTTCTGTAAAGGTGAAACTACGAGACAAGAGCCCTTGTGTAACCTATAATCACCTTGGGCAGTGCATCTGTCTGACCACAGAGCGGTTAGTACACCACACCATTTCCATGATGATGGTTCATGCCTGTCCAGATTATGCACTTGCTTGGCTTTATAAAATCTCCTCCATGAGAGGCCAGAGGCCTCCAGGTCTCTTTTAAAGCTGAGAGGGTAATATTTAGGGTCCTGGTTGGGGCCAGCACATCAAGACATAACATTGCCTTGCAGAGTAATTACCATTAAAGAACAAATCAAATGAGTGGTAGCATTATCTCTAGCTGTAGCCTTGAACAATTTTATCAACTTTCCTTTAGAGAACAGCTTGGGACATTGAGAAACTTTGCAAAATATGTAAAATCTTTCTTGAGCATGGAAAGACATTAACCACTTGCATAGATCACAATGCATTTAAAGCAAGGAGGATCTGCTTTGGAGGACAATCATAAATGGTAGAGCTAGGGCAGCTGAATGTTGCTGAGAAGTGGGCTTGAATTTATGCAGTGCTAACCCTGTGAACTGTAAGAGACCCTCAGACTGGCAGTTTCTCCATGCCTGTGAATCAGATCTGAGAACCAAGTGAAAGATAGCTGTTGTAGTCAGTGAAATGACTAATGATGAAGGTTCTGCAGGAAGGACATCACATTTTAAAGTATTCTTAATGAAAAATGGCATGAGAAACACAGGGTCTTTGGATGCTGATATATCAAGTCACCCACCTCAGTCTCTTATTCAAGTAATGAAACTACTTGAAACAATAGTTTTCCTTTGATGAAGGAAATGTTAAGTGTATGAGGCAAGTACAATCTGGAATATTTTCCACTTAGCATTTTGTTATATATTGTGATTTGTGGAGAAAGATTTTGTTTAAGCTCAATGAGGTTTCAGTGTGTTAATACAGAACCTTGTGAAAATGTGGTTGTGGCAGAGGACAAAAAGGCTTAATTGCTTCACTTGTACAACTCCCAGACCAACAACAGTATCAGACCTAGTGGCAACTGTATGGAACAACTGGTCACATATACTCTGCTTTTGAAGAGGCAAGAGATTTCATTTTTCTTTTGAGGATAGGGAGTTTTTGGAGGTTCAGCAAAACTGAACATATTATTGGTATCAGATCAAGTAAAGAACCCGATATACTTGTTATGGTCTGCTGCTGGTAATTTGGTCAAGATGTTGAAGTGTCTGTGATACTGAATATGGGCACCTTACTGTCGAAAACTTTAAATCAAAGAGATTTCAACCCAGAATAGTTACCGTAATGTTGTATATTGAGAAGATTATATCTCAGATTTTGACCTCAGTTACACTCAATTACATAGGAGTTAGCTCTGTAAATGTGGAGAGCTCTCTTCTCTCTGGCAATGTCGACTTCTCTAAGTTCTGGTCTTTCTGACTACCAATTATCTTTCTAGTTGAACAACATTGTCCTGAGATATGTAAATGAAATAACAAGCACAGCTGATAAAGAGCTCAGACAGTTACTATATAATCTTGTCCTTGTGTCTGGAATGCCTTCTCTTTCAGAAAAGAATACTTAGAGGTATTGTCAATTTTTGTGGTTATGTTTTGCATACTATATGAAAGAAAAATACTGTTTATCTGTACAGCAATTTATTTCTGTTTAAACATTTGAACAAAACAACAAGGTAGGAGACCCTTTTGTTAAATTTATTTCAAATCTTTGATTTTGTAAAGATGGGAGCTTCAGCTTCTATGTGGAAAAGTGTACTTTGGCACTGAGTCATCATAAAAAAAGTAGTGAATATCATAAAAATTATATTTAAGCAATAAGTACACAGCCTGTGTCAAATATATGCATTAAATGTTTACCTATGCCTATTTTATCACAAAAATGTACAAATAGAGAACTGATAAAAATCTTTAATAGATTTCTCTGAAGAAGCTACATTTAAAGGTCTTTAAATTGTTAAAAAGAAGTCTAATTGTGAATAATTTTCACTTTCTCCTCACATAACTTGTTCACATTTCAGGATGTGTTCTTGTCTGCAATCATATTAAAGCAGGAACAGTCCAAGCTCTCTCATGTAGGCTAATTCATACCTATTCCCACCAGATGTCAGTATGATATTGGTAAAAAGAGGCACCAGAGCAAGAAGAAATTCCAGCTCTGCAAAGCTTTTCTACCAGAATGCATTAGTCACGGCAGTCTTGTAAGACACATTCATCTCTTCAGGTCAAGGAAAATAGGGTAGATAAGGAACAGCCCTTACTCTGATGGTGCTGGCAGTCACCTACGATGCCAAAAGGCCAAGTTGAGTTCCTGATTTTGAACTCAGGGCAGAGTCTGGAGTGTAGAGATTTTCAGGACAAGTGACAGAAAGGAGATTGAATTAGTTTATGTTTATCTTGGGTTTTCTGTTTTTAATGTCTGCTGTGATACACTCCTGTGGTCAAACTGTGAGAAAAGAACCACTTGCTTCTTCACCTCTCCAGCACTGTCTTGAAGTTTATATCTCTAGACTAGTAATGACAATTAATTGGAATCTTTTGTCCTTGCAATGCTCACATTTTCCAATTCTTCCTATTTTAATCCAACATCTCTTTCCCCCTGCCTTATCTCTGAAGCTGGCCTTAGAATAGTTTGAAAATGAAGATGTAGCTACGCGAAAGTCATTCGTTCTGTATGGGAACTGTGCTGCTTTGAGCACTGGGAGAAAGAAATAAGAAAGCTTCTTGTGGCACCTTTTGCTTGCTTGTTTGTTTGTTTTTAATCCTTCTTGTCTCATTCTTGGCAAATTGAATCACTGAAGACACCAATGCAATGACAGGAAGGTGCTACTAAAAAAAACAGGCCTAATTTTTTTCTGCATGGGAGAAGCTTCCTGTCCAAAGCTTACTGTGCCTGTAGGTGGACAGTTACTGTAAGAGGTAAGGGTACTTTTATATCCCGTTTCCATTTGTTTCTCATCCTATCTGGGAGTATGTGTCTACTGTTCCCCAGCCCGTTTTGCTTTTCCCATAGCTTCATACTTTGGGCTCCTCCTCCTCCTGTGACAGGGGACAGGTCATGGACGAAGATGGAGATTGATTACCTCCTTCACATCAAGTTCCATTTGTCCCTGTTTTAGCAAGGTAGGTTTGGAAAGGACCAGGCAGGATCTTAAGGCCACCATGTTGAACAACATGCAAGAATTCAGGACACACCTTCCATCTGGAGCCTACCTAACCGTGAAGGAAACACTTCCATCTATCCTCCTTTGTGGGGAAAAGGAAGTTCCAGAGATGTGAGCTGACTAACTTCAGGTCAGCCTTTGTATTACAGAGTCAGGAGCCTGCACAATCCTAACCAGACCTTGATCCAGCTCCCATAGCCAGACTGTATAAGGCAAGAACAGAACAGTATCTCTTGTATTGTGCAAACTCTGACATTCATTTTTCAAAACTACCAGGGAGTGTTGTGCAGCAGACTTTTTTATGTGCCTCATTATATTTTTGTTGGCTAGTGTATTACAGGCTGCCATATGGCTCAATATAAAAATCTTTATGGATATCTGCTGTCTCTCATAATACATAAAGATATGTTAATTAACACTAATTAAATCAATCTAAAACATATATGAAATGTAGCCCTACAAATTAGATAATTGAAGTATGTTGGCCAAGTCCTTAGCTTTTGGCTGAATACTAACTGTTCAAAGATGATGCCTTATTGAGGCACCAGTAACACTCTCCTACTCTGCATGTACTTATGCTCTGCAGATATTCATAGTGCTGGTGTGTTTTCTTATTTTTTGAAGGTACAAGAACAGGAACGTAAGTGCACCCTGTCATTTCGTGCACGGCTGGGAAAATTAGTTGCAGCACAACAGCATTTCTTGCTGTTACTCTGAATGGGTGAATTCTTTATTGAGTGTCCTTCTGATGCCAGCGGACAATTTGGATTCATGAGCCAAGCCTGACCTATGCTGTAGCAGGGCTGAATTAAAAAACTGAGTTAGGAAGTAGGAAACAGAAACTGACACAGACAATGAAAAAAGATGTGAAGACGAACAATTAAACAAACACTTACGTAAACGCTTTTCCTTCCCTTTCCTAGAATAAACTTCAGTCCTGCACCTCTCCTCCCATCTTCCTAGTCTTTCCCCACTGACTCCTTTGGGTATGCATTGGGCAGCACAGAACTTTGAGTCAATGTGTAATGGGTTTTTTTTGTGCTAGTACTTGCTTCTTGCTCTTTTCCTCTCCTGTTCCTTGCTTCTTTCTGCTCTAGCCTGGCTTCCTCCATGAGCCACTCTTCCATTGGGGATGCCCCTGCTCGGACATAACTTATCCATGAGCTCTATATATTGGGGCTGTCCCTGCAGCAGTGCACGTTGCCCACAGGCTCCAGTCTTTCAGGATAGTCCCTACTCCAGCGTGGGCTACCCACAGCTGCCCACCCTCTTGGATGCCCTTGCTGTAGTGTGAGTTGCCCACAGACACAGCCTTTTTGGGGTCTCCCTGGCCCAGCATGGGTCACCCATAGCCACAGTCTCCAGGATGTTCCTTCCCCAGCATGGGTTGCCCGTGAGCTGCAGTCCCTCATAGGGAAGCTTCTTCTGCCAGGGAATGTGTCGCCAGTTGTGTCCCCAGTAACATCTTCCATGTGCCCTCTCCCTTGCCATTCCTCCAAATCTGTCTCTTTATTTTCTTTTCACATGTCTCTTTTGGTGTGTCCTCCAGTGTCTTCATTCCCCAGCACTTGCTGCCATTTCTTAAATAAGTCTGAGTAGAGGTGCCACGTGCTCCTCTGAATGATTGAAATTTTGAGACATGAGTTATTTTCATCTGTCTGGATGTGGCTGTGATCAGCCCAGGGCCTTTCACAGCCTCTTCTCAAACAGGTCCTCTGTGCCCAAACCCTGCCAGCTACACTCACTACAAGTATTCCCGGTGGGGCATGAAGAATGTCTTATAGATTCCTATAAAACACAGAAAGTTTTACACAGTTTTGTTATCCAGAAAGAACTAGTCAAAGTAGCACTTTAAAAAAAAAAATTAAAAGAAGAAAAAAAAGAAGAAAAAGGGTTTTTTTTTTTTTTCCCTAAAAGATTTCTCCAGGTTGTGTATTTTCTTTTAGATTTCTTATTTATTTTAAGCAACCAAAGTGTTTGCTGATAGAGGCATAAGACCTTTTATAGGCTATAATAACAGCAATCTGTCTCCTGCTGTAACTTTCTGGCAGCTACTAAATCAATGACAATAAAACATCAATGGTTAACACTGTACAGTTTATTCCAAAAAAAATAAGCTATGGGGGTGCTTGTTGTTATGCTATAGTTACACACAAAAGGGGATTCAGTCTAAAATTGGGCATTTGGCAACTGCATTACATAGAAAAGCATGACATCTCAAACCAGTGCTTTTACAGCCAGATCCATTAAAAAGTGTAGGAGCTGAATGACAAAATTCCTGACTTTGGCACTGATTTTCAGTTTGATCTTGAGAACTCATTTTCAACCTTTGATGAAGGCAGGGCTGCTGCTATTCTCCCATGGGTAAAATGAGAATAGCACCAGGTTTGGATCAGTTATTTGAGGGCCTCTGGCAGAAAGCACTAAGCTAGCATTGATTATAGCAGTTCTGTTATAAATGTTGGCTGTAGCAAAGTTCAGTTTTTAGTTTTCACACAGAAGCAGGAGAATCAGCATTGTGAGAGAACTTGTAAATGATGTGGAGTAACTTGGTTTTCTAGTTCAATTGATTTTGGTTGCTTACAGATAAATCCTTGTTTGGAATTGAGTGATACAGCATTTGCTTGGCTGTGTTTTTGGGGTTTTTTTCTACTAAAGTTACTTAGTAGTGAATTTTGATCCTTGTGGTGACCCTTAAGAGAAGAGAAAGTAATAGTAAAATGTTACATGTGCTTGGAACACATTTTAAACAGTGGATTATTTGTTTTTTGAGAGAGAAGTGCCTATATGTTTTCTGAAACAAGACTACATAAACACAAGATAGAGCTTTGCCAACAGTGGCAAAGAAGAAGCGACTAAAAAGGGATTCGTAATTACAAATCAACAATGTTGCTTACTTAGAAGAAGGAGATGTAGGACAAGATTCACTTGTTCATAGGGTTCACTTGTTGTGGTTATCTTATACAATGTAAATGACATAGGTGTCTGCTGAAGGATGGTCATAGAATTGGAAGGGACTTCTAGAGGTCATCTAGTCCATTCCTCTAAATCAAGTAAAGCTATATCCTTTCTGACAGACATTTCTCTAACATATTACTAGCCCTCTAGTGATGGAGAGACAGCCTTAGCAGGAAATCTACTTCACTGTTTCACTAGGCTTTCCAGTAAAAGGTTTTTCCTGCTGTTTCTTTCTTGCTGTAACTTAAACCTTCTCTCCTAGCTACTATTTCCATGAAGAATAGATTATTTCCTTCCTCTTTGTGACAGCTTTCTATTTATTTGAAGACGGCTACCCTATATGTCTTTACTCCTTATTTTCAGCTGAATATCTCAGTTATTTTGGTATTTCCTACCCTTTGGACTCTTTTCTTCCAGTACACACTTCCCCGGAGTGCAATGCCCCAGCCCAGCTGCGTTTATGCCAGTGCTGAGTAGTCTGGAAGGATCAATTTATGTCTCAAAAATCTTATTTCTGTTTCTGTACCTCAGTATGATATTTGCCATTTTCACAACAATATGACGCTGCTGACTCATGCTCAGTTTGTCATTGACTGTAGCACCTACATCCTTCTTTGCAGAGCTGTTACCTAACCTTTTTCTCCCCATCCTGTGTTTGCACAGACTGTTGTATGTAGGATATGCAATTGCATCTGTTGAATTTTCTTGTTTTTACATGTTTTCCAAGTTCACAAATATATTTTTTCAATCTATTCCAAAATGTCTATGGTTTCTTCTAGTCTTATTCCATGGCCATAGTTACTAAGGAAAACAATGAACCGGACTGTGTCTAGGGTATACATATGAAGACAGTTCCTTCTAGATCAAGTTTTACAACTTGCTTGTGTAGATGGTATGTCAGGCCATTTAAAAATATCTTATTAAAGGCAGAAGTGAGGATGTCTTCTGCCTCTTCTATATTCACAAGATCCCTAATACTTTTATATATAGAAATTCAACTGATTTGAAATAAAAATCTTTTGGAAGTTTGCAAGTATGTTAATTTTCTTTAAAATATTTATAGGGTGGCAGTCACAAAGACCAGTCTGCAATTTCCTTTTTTAATGTTTTCCCTTTTTAATGATGTGCAACATTGCAATCTTCCACTACCAGCTCGCCTGTCCTCCTCCTGTCCTCAGAGGTAACTACTAGTGCTGTTGTCGTTGCTTCTGTAGAAATTCTAGGATGAAGTCCATTAGGCCGAGCCAATTACTGTCTTCTTTCTTCCATGAAGGAATGATCCTTGATTCTTTCTTTTATTAAGTCCTTTTGTAACTAATAGCAACAAGTTAGTTCACAGGGTACTCTTTTCTAGGGAAGACTTGATGCAAAAAGGTCATTAACCATCGTGCTCTTTTCAGCGTGATTTGTCAGTCACTTTTTGTGCCACTTAAATAGCAGAGTAACACTTTGTTTTTAGTGAACAAAGCTTTTCTCAATCTCTCTCTTACTACTAATGTATTTAAGGAATGATTCTTTTTACCCTCTATGTCTCCTGCTCATTGCTTCCTCTTTTATGCTTATGTGTTGTACTTGGCAACCTGATTTATTTTTTTCCTCTTTCTTATATCTGACATCAATAAGCAGCTCATGATATATCTTAATTGGTCTATTATGCATGGGAGCAAATAAAGGATAAACAGTTTCAGTTCTTGATAATTTTTGCCTAAATTGCTGCCATACAATAAACATCAGTTACTGAGATCTTTTATCATTAATAATTCTGGGAGATTTGACAAGGTGAATGTTCAGGACTCACTTTTTTGCCCTTGCATTCATACTTTAAAAAAAAAAAAAAAGCCTATAAAAATGCTCCTTGGTATGTTTAGATGTAGTGCGACCTGTGGTTTAGTCTACTGTTCAGATAGTGCTCTGTGTCCAAAGAGAGAAAAGATCTCCTATTGATACCACACATCTTACTATCCAGTGGTTCATAATTAAGACAATACGAATGACTAATAACAACACTAATATATTCAAAAGCTGACTTCAGTCTGCAGATCAGTTTTAGATCCATATTTAAACTGCCATGGTTCAGTGTGGTAAAATAATCTGCAATGGTTTTGCTCTAATAACAATTGTCTGCAACTCCCAGTGAGGTGAGCATAGTGGCTTATATTAAGCGCTGTAATTCAGCATCTCATCGTATATGAAAATGAAAGAGATTAATGTATTTGTACTGAACATACTTGCACATCAGTTAAAGTGAAGGTATGGTAACAAGACAACCCAATTAGCTAAAGTGAATCCCAAAGATCCAGTCCTATCTTGCCTGAGAAATGTCACCTAACATTGTAATACGTGTTACCAGGAAACATACTGTTTGATCATGTCAAAAGCCATCAAGGAACCAACGCTCAGATAACCTGGGGATACTCTGCTAGAAAACCTGTGAAAGGAAATGCAAAGGGACTTAAGAGAACTAATTTGTAGAGTTTTAAATTAATGCAACTCATCAAAATAATCTAAGAAATATTCCTTTAAAATGAAAATAAAAAGAATATGACCTTACATGACTAATTTCATTAGTTTGACTAATGTTTGTAGAGGATTTTGAAGATTTAAAGCACCATATGAGGCTAAGTATTCTTTTAGACTGCCGTAGGGCTGGATAAATAATCTCACATTTCTCACCTGCCTACATTCTATGTTTCCACCCCCTCTGCTCACAATCTGGGTTTTGCTACTCTCCCTGGCCTAATGTCTCGGTATGTTCTGACTCCTTCTTAGTGCCAAGATGCACTGAGGAACAGGCTAGAAATAAAAAGGCACAGACAGATTCATGTTTACTTTGTACACATACTCAGACGTTATATAATTTCTATGGGTCCTTATGTATACATGAAACAACACGTTTGCAAGGAAATGGAAATACATATTGTTTTTTAAGTTCAGTGCATATGATATGGAGCTGGAACCTGTGCTTAGATATTGTCTTGCAGGATGGTTAGTCCCCAAAGCAAAGACCAAAACAGTGCTTTGTACAGAAGGTATAGCAGGGGTTTCCTGGCATTCCTGCACATTGTTGTTAAGTGAGCAGGAGTATGCTGCTTGATAGCTCTTAGTAAGTCCTCGTTTCTGCAGGAAAAAAAAAAAATTCCTACAAGGCTTCATAATTTGCTAACTGCTCAGGCCTAACATTGAATCCTTGGAGACATCATGAAGGGGCCTTCATTCTGCAGCAAACAGATTGGAACTGCAGTGATGATAATTGTAATTATCGTGAGCACAATAAATAAATGGTAATGCATTATGCCAGCTTTAGGAGCTTGAGTAATCTGGCAAACAGCTTGCTGCACTCTATCACACAATAATAATATTCACTGCCAGCCCAGGAAGTTTACCTAGGGGCTGTGACTCATGTTTGTTTTGAAAGGCATGGCATTAAAGGCCTGTGAATTATGTCTGTTGTGAAGAACACTGCATTTAAGTAATTACAAATGCAAAACTAAAACAAACCCACGAGGCAAAAATTGATCTCACAGTTCCACACACTTTAAGTCTTTATTTTTCTTTATAAAAGTTTTTGCCATTAGGGTGGATTTCATTTCATTGGATTGTTTCATTGCTGGGGCATCGGTACTGTACGTCTACTGGCACAGATGTGTGACCTGCTGCCCTTGTTAGAGCAGCTGGACATCTGCCCTTTCCTGCCAGAACATGGTGGGGAATGGAAGTGCTTAGGAAGCCCAGGGAAAGGTGGGATGCTTGGCAGAGAAGTCTTGGTCAATACCAGGAGCATATCTTGCAGGTCTCTTGTCTTGCCCCCTTTTAAAAACCCTGTTTAGCAGTCCTCAGGATTCATACTGGATCATAAAAGAGTGGGGGCTAGTCCAGGGACTTGGCTAGACTGTTGCTCCAGGCACAGAGCCCTGCCATAGACTCCTGTGCTCTGAGCCCTTCCTCAAGCTGAGTGTTGGGTTGCAAACCCAGCCAGCTACTAGGCCTGTGTGTGACACTGGAGAGAGACTTCATATTTGCTTTGGAGACATGTGAAATACCAGCTGAGCTGTGACTGGGTAGCGTGTCTCTATTAAATGCATGATGCTTGAAGTATCCTTAGAAGCACTTTTGTGAAGCAGGTATAAAGTAATCCATCAACAAAGTGCTTCTGTCAACAGAACCACTGCTCACTTCCTACAGGGTACCACACCACTTCTGCTTCCCTCCAGAAGCCTGCATTTCCCAAAACCCACAACTGTACCCATTCAATTTTGACAGCCTCCATGTTTTTGGTCACAGTCACAAGCCAGTTTTCATTGCCTCCTCACCAATGTGGTTACAGCAGCAACCAACTTACAGTGAGGCACAAGGGACTTTCTCCAAAATCGCGTAAGTTTGCGCTGTAAGAGTAGTTCAGTTTACGAGGTCTCATCCATGTTCATCAGCAGCAGTAGGACAGGTTTCCAAGGTGCAGACTTTTCACTGCTGTGGACAGTCTTCAGATCTTGAGGGCTTACCTGCTCAGTGAAAAGGATCTTATAAACCAAAACATGCAATTTTGATGATTTGTAGCCTCTTACCTGTGAAGTCCTAATGATTTAAAATGAACAAGAAGAGGAACACAGTTAAGAGACTAGAGCGTGTTTTGTATGAGGAGAGCCTGAGAGACCTGGGACTTTGGCTAGAAAAGAAGATTTAGGGGAATCTTATAAATGAATAAATACAGAAAATGGAGCCAGGCTTTTCTCAGTGATGGCCAGCAGCAGAGTAAGACGGAATGGGTGCAAATAAAAACACGCAAAATTCCATCTGAACACAACAAAACACTTTTTTCTGTGAGGGAAGTCAAACACTGGCACAGATTTCCCAGAGAATCAGTCAGATCTCCTTGGAGATATCAAAAAAACTGACTGGACACAGTCCTGGACAATCTTGTCTAGTTGACCCTGCTTGCACAGGGTGGTTTGACTAGGTAATCTCTAGAGGTCTCTTCCAACCTGAAATATTCAGTGATTCCAAGAAAATAGGAACAATTACATAAAATCTTCTGGAATGGCTCATACTTCTAAGAGTGGTTTCGTGAGTGACTCAGTCCAGCCTAAGTCCAGGCTGCTAACAGTCCTGTCCCACTCCCTGGTGCTGGGTACATGTTTCCAGAAGCCTTTAAAAGCCGTGAGAATTACGCTTTTCAGCCTTTGGGAATCACTGTGCATTGACTTACTTTCACCAAAGCATCACATTTGCTCTGATCCTGGGAGTGAGCCACTGAATGGCTGAGGAATGCTGAGGGTTACCTTTACTTGCTACTTGAGCAGAGGAAATACGTCATGGAAGGTAAGCTAATATATGAGGTTGTAGGGGGGAGAAGGTATTGTGAGATATTAAACATGCATTTGTTCTTGTCTGAGAAATTACAGATGTTTATGTTTTTTCTTTAAAGAAATACATTATTATAGAAATTATTTCTCCTGTTGTTTTTCCCACCTGTAGCCAGCTTCGTCAGTTACTAGCAAACACAAGGTCACCTTTGTGCTCAGAGGACATTCAGTGCCAGTGTTCTGCTGTTTTCATGCTGTAACAGGTATATGAAGAGCCCCTAAAATAAAGTGCACAACCTGAAAACACATCCATACCATAGACGGCTAGTTAGTCAAATATGAATGGTGCCTTAAGAAGAAAGCTTTAGAATAGGCTCCAATAAGTAAGAAAAAATATAATTTTGAGTCTTATTTTTTCCCTTTAAAAGTTGTCCCATATAACACGTAGTATATAGGCCACTGAAAAAAATAATTTTGATTTTGCTTCTGATCCTGCAAACAATCGGGCAGGCACTTAGTGGCTTTGATAAACTGAAGCCACAGCAAAAAATATTTTTAGCTTCCATCACTTCTTGTGTGCTGAACAAGGTTTCAGTGGTGTGCTTTCTGCAGCTGTGGTGGGTGAGCTGTCATGGTAGCATGACACCTAATGCATAGGCTCGCTCCAGCAGATTCTCCTTCCTGCTCTGTGCTCCTCCACTCTGTGCCATGCCATCCAGTGTGCCTTGGGTTCAAGTGGTTAGGCTACTAGAAACATGACTTGAAGATAAACCAGAAGATTTATTTTTTATCAACAAACCACATTACCTCTGCCAGCCTTCTAGTTTCTCACTCAAGTGTTGTTTAGAGTTACTGGCAAACTTTGCTGTTGCCAAGCTTATAGTTAAGATGAGTCAGACTAAAATAGGCATTGAAGAGCAATGCATAAGACTTGGGAAAACAAGATAAAAATCTCTCATGCTTACCTTCTAGCTTCTAAGATATTCACAGCACATTTGTTAGGCACTTCTCTGAAAACTTGCAGGCTAGAAATAGTTCTGAAAAAAACAAGTATGTTAAGGTACTAATGTTGTAACTTGCCTACAGGACTTGAGATATTATGGAAAGCACCAAAGCTAACCAGGACAAACTGAAAACTACTGCTGGTGTTGAGTGCCCCAAAAGTCAGTTGCAGCTCTACACAGTAGCGCTGGTATTGTCAACAGCCTTCTAAGGTGGAAGGCAGTGCAGGTCCGGGGCCCAGTGGTGCCATTTCAGATGTGTGACTTATTCTTCTCCTGGGTCTTCTAAATTTGTTGAGGTCTGAGATGGCTTATTCCCTTCCCAAATGAAGAAAAAGACTCAAAAATTGACTTGCATTTTTTCTTCATTCACACAATATTCTGTTATTGTTTTTCTACTACATTTATAACAATTAACGGGGTGTCATATCTTCAGTCAACATTAATTAAAAGATATCTAGTATTTAGTATGTGTAGCCCTTCCATCTGTCAGAGCGGCTGGCATGAATATGTAGGAATGCTTTCAGGAGCATGATATGTTATTGCTGTGCATCATTCATGTGTGATACTCATGATGCATATTGCTTTATCTATATAATACATCCTATTCATTTTGACTACATGCATTTAATATAACATATTCAGAATATTTGCAAGTCACATACGTTAAATATTGTAGTGACAGTAACCAGTGAAATTTCACACAGCAATAATGAATTGTCTCCTGTAATCAAGGAATGCTGTGTGATTAAGCATAGTGAATGTGAAGTAATAGGTACTAAAAGTAATAGTTCAAAAATACATTTCCACTTTATAGGATGGTAGCTCAGTAATAATCCCTCCAACCATCAATGGGATGTGTTTTGATTCACAGTTCTATTATGGAAACTGCCTATTTCTCTGTCAAGGCCTTGGCTCAGAAAATTCACAGTTGATCCCCGTGAAAAACAGGTGATTGGATTTTACTCTCATTATACTGCCTCTAGTCGTACTGAAGTGTGCTTTAAAAATATGATTCTGGAAAAGGAGAAGACAGAAAATATGAAGTTTTAACAGCCCTTAAGCATCAGAAATCAGAAATAGACTCCTTGGGCAGCAGGCTAGCCAACATCTGAAGCAGTTGATGCTAGCCACTGCTAGAGGCAAGGGGCTGAAACAGAAGGGCTTTGGATCTCAGGTACAGTGGTTCCTACTTGTAAAATAATTACCAGAGCGGGAAAAAAACCCCAACAATCCAACCCTAGGATATCTGGGTAAATAAAATTTGGAGTGGAAAGGAGTGCAGGCCAGTGGAGAGTCTAGAGAAGAACAGAAAGATTGGTGTCGTGGAAGGATTTAAGTAGGGCAGCTTTTCAGAACCTGCTCATTTGAAGTCAAACTAATGAAGACAGCTGGTAAATATGATGCATGCTACTGTTTTCTGCTTTGTTGGCAAAACAAGAACTGGTTGAGACTTTTGATGAACATTCACTGTTGACTTTTAGCAAGGAAATTACACACTACTGGATTAGCTAATGATACGCAATTTTTAAGGAATAGTAATTAGTTTAACTCCAGAAAGTCTAAACTGGCTTGTTTGACATTGATTTTAAGAAGACTCCTGGAAAAACTTTTTCCTTACCTTGAATGAGGCAAACATTAAAATATGGTTGTGCAATGATGTAATTCAACACTGTTTCCCAGTAGGATAAGTATTCTCCAACTTTGTGGTTTTTAATAAATCAAGAAGTCATAGTTGATGTAATTTCCTTTGATTTCTTAGAAGCATCTGAATGGCTTCTGTCTGTCCCTTTGCTAAACAAAAAGATGAAGACAATACAAAGGCAGCAGTAAGGTGGGTTAAAGTTGGCCTTGCTCATGGACCGTGGGAGTAATGCAGGTAATAAGGGTGTTAACATAAGGTTTCAGTTCTTGCTGCTTAGTATCTTCAGATCTAATCGCAATAAATCCCAGCTGATGACACAGACATAAACAAACAGGAAAGAGATCTGGTTACTGACACGGACTCCCCTTGATCTCTTGAGGAGGCGTGTCATCTGAACAATGTGTGTGTTACTAATATGACATGCCAGGGCCCATATCCAAGGACAAAGAAAGGAGGTCTCACTTGGAAGATGGAGCAGCGTGTTCCCAAGGCAGTAGATCTGCAAAGGAGGCAGAAGCAATAGCAGGTAATCAATCAACCGTGAGCTGCAGTGCAGCGGCATAGCTAAATAGCAATGAAAGAAGGAGGCAGGAGGCAGTACTTCTGATTATTAGCAAGATCACTCTGGGAATACCATCTGTTCAGGTGTCAATGCTTTAACAAAAGAATGTTGACAAGTTAGAGACAATAAACCATGTGAGGTCTGCACAATCTACCTTAGCAGAGAGGAAGTTGCAGCTCTTAAGTATTAGTCAAGATAATAAAAAAATCACATTTAAAATATTAAATACTTCAGTCTGACAAAAGTTTGCTATGTAAAATTACATGAAGTTTCAAAGATATGGTATAGCTATAGCTGCTGTTAGCATAAATAAGATTTGCAGGTGCTCTACACCTCTAAGTGCATTCCTCCTTAGGCCCTTAGACATGAAGCCAGAAACATGCATTTTATTGACTGGGTATGAAATTCTCATTTAGAATTAGGGAATACTAAAAGCAAGATAATTTTGCCTCACATCTTGAAGCCATCTTTCCTTTCTAATCAACAAAGAGTCTCCCTCTGTTCCTCAGCCAAAGGGAAGACATCTCCCTAAGCTCCTGCAAACCATCCTGGCCTTAGGTGTGTGCATCTTTAGCTTCATTGGACAGAAGAACTTATTTGTTTTCTCAAATCCCCAAGTTCCAGCAGAGCAATCTTCTTCCTATGCCAATCTCTCAATCTAATCTGACTGATAGTATTGCATACTTTTTTCTCTACTCTGCCCAAGCCTGGAACTTTCATCTGAATATCCCCGTTATGGGGAAATAATAATTTGGCTAGGGGTCCCAAGTTAATATCTCTGAGATGTACTTTGTCAGGATATTAAATTATTTTTCTTAATGGCAGAATAGCAAATGAATGTATGTTTCTTGCCCGCAGCACTAAGCAACAAGGCAAGGAGAAATTGCAAGGTTTTGGCTGTATTTGACATGGGAGTTCAGAACAGCTTTATAAATCTTTCCTTCAGATACATTTACCAGTATCTACTCAAGGAGCTGCACAGAAATACTGTGGGCACATTGGCATATTCTCTTGAAATGCTAGCACTGCTCTTAGAGGAAAATGCATCACAGAAATATTTCAGGTATCATGCTGCCCATGAATCATGCATAACGCTGTCGCTCCAGTAACATTTTCTTTTGAACAGTGTTTTTGCCTACAATCTGGGACCCTAAGTGCTTTTCAGAGTTCCTGGTAACAAAGTGTCTGCTCTTAAGATAGAGCACCTGGCAGCAGAAAGAGGCACTGAGCTCTCCCATGCAGCTGGCTCACAGGTAAGAAGCAACACCTGCGCTGAAGCCATCTGGACTCGGTGCTAGCACCATGGGCAGGCAGGTGAAGACCATGCCCCAGCGGTGAAACATATTTTCCCACTTCAAAGAGCAAGAAAGAGGAGCACCGAAGAAAACAGCAAAGTCTCTTACTTGGGTGCTTTTCACAGGAGTAGGGTCACGTCAGGAATTACCATACATGAAGGAATGAAGCCATATGATGCAGAATAGGCTGTGGGGTATGCCACCCACTGGGGCCTCAGTCACTACAGTGTCAAAGATGCCTGAAGGTCTCCCCAGTTGAGACACACTGAGGAAAACCAACAAAAATGAAGGGAGGTTGCTAATAAACTGCTTGAAGGGAATTGCTAATGAAATAATGAATGTTTAGTGGCAGATCTGTAAAAAGGGAAAAGAAGTCTTAGCACATCAAAAATAAGAAGTGATCCCAGCTTAGATAGTAATTTTGGAGGGCTACAGTATTTTTCTTAATAAAAGCTTTTGGCAGAAAATGACTGGTTTTCATGCAGTTTTTCATGTCCTTAAGAAGTTATAGTCTTTTCCTAGAACGCCAATTAAAGGAAAGTCCTCTCTGCAAAGATTTCAGTTTTCAATACTGAAAGCTTCCTTTGTTTACCAAGGAAGACTATAGAAAGAAGGAAGGTCCAACTGCCTTAATTTAAAAGTGTTCAGGTGTCAAACAACATCCACAAAACAACCATTTATACCAGATAATTAAAAGAGAAAATACTATTCTCCTCCCTTACTCTCTCCCAGTTTCCAACAGCAAGCCAGTACCACCATGGGAAGTCATGAAAAGAATGGTGTTTGAATTACAGTGGAAGTAGATCATAGAATGATAGAATAGTTTTAGTTGGAAGAGACCTTAAAGATCATCTAATTCCAATGTACCTGCCATAGGCAGGGGCACCTCCCACTGATCAGGCTGCTCAAGGCCCCATTCAACCTGACCTTGAACATTTGCAGGGATGGGGCAGCCACAGCTTCCCTGGGAAACCTGTTCCAGTGCCTCACCAACACAATTGTGAAGAATTTTCTCCTTTTGTCTAGTCTAAATCTTCCTCTCTCCAATTAATAGCCATTCCCCCAGTCCTATCACTACATGCCCATGTAAAAAGTCCCTCCCCAGCTCTCTTGTACACCCCATGACGGTACTGGAATGTCACTATAAGGTCTCCTTGGAGCCTTCTCCAGGCTGAACAAGCCCAACTCTCTCTGCCTGTCCTCATATGTAAGGTGTTCCAGCCCGCTGATCACCTTTGTAGCCCTCCTCTGGACCCATTCCAACAGTTCCATATCCTTCTTATGTTGAGGATTCCAGAATTCCAGAACTGGACACAATAATCCAGATGGTGTCTCACAAGAAAGGAAGAGAGGAGCAGAATCATCTCCCCTGACCCATGCTTCTTTTGATGCAGCCCAGGATACAGTTGGCCTTCTAGGCTGCAAGCATGCATTGCTGGCTCATGTTGAGCTTCTCGTCAATCAGCACCCCAAGTTCTTCTCTTCAGTGCTGCTTTCAATGACATCATCCCCCATCCTTTATTGAAACCATGGATTGCCCTGACCCAGGTGTAGGACTTCTTGAACCTCATGAGGTTTGCACAGACCAACTTCTCCAGCTTGTCCCGGTCCCTCTGGATGACATCCCATCCTTCTGGTGTGGCAACTGCACCACTCAGCTTGGTGTCATCTGCAAGCTTGCTGAGGGTACACTCGATCTCACTGTCTATATAATTAATGAAGATATTAAACAGTAGTGGTCTCAGTATGGACTCCTGAGGAACACCACTTGTCACGGATCTCCACCTGGACATCGAGCCATTGACCTCTACTCTCTAAATACGACCTTCCAACCAGTTTCTTATTCACTGAACAGTCCACCCATTAAATCCATATCTCTGTAATTAAAAGAGAAGGATGTTATGGTGGACTGTATCAAAGGCTTTACAAAAATTCAGATGGATCACATCCGCTGGTTTTCCCATGTCCAATGATGTTTCAGCTCTGGATAGTAGTTCTTTCTGTTGCTTTGGGTTAGCCAAGTTCCACAGCTTCATTTTTTTTTTTTTTTTTTTGCTTGTGAATAAATACATTTTTCAGAACTGATATTTTTATATCTTCTTCTGTTACAGTGGTTGTTTTCCAGCCCCTCCAGGAAATACTGGATGCATACCTAATGTCTGCCTGGCTGCTAGCAGCTAAGCAACTGTGCTGAACGCATTTTTCAGGTGAGGAGCTGTCACCAGGATATTATGAGGTAAAGGTGAGCAGTTCAGGCAATCATGAAGAAGACTTGGGAAAGTACTGATTCAGAACTGTAATGTTTAGGTAAATGCTACAACAGCTATTTAAAAGAAGGAAGCCAGACACTTCTTATGCGTGACTCACTAATCACTGTCTGATGTAGAGCCTAGAGTACAAATTCCTTTTGTCATGAAAACGCTGCTCCTTTGATCCCCACAACATCGTTAAACAGTTCTAAAGAGTAAGTAAATCTTTTGGCACACACTGCAAAATAAGCACTTCAGGATTCAGACACATGTGGGTGTGTTTGTGATGCTGAGAAGATTGATACTGATAGAATTTTAGCAGTGGGTGCAGACTGTGCAACGCTTTGCTGAAGGAAAGAGAGAGAGATTTTCCATCTCCTTTTCCAAAGTAATTATGCAGAAAATGGAAATGCACACAGTAGCCATGCGGAATTGCTGAATAGATGCTGCCATGGTAAACAGAGCATTATTTTGTCTGTCTGTGTTACGGCTATGTATTGACACATGGCATGTGCCCATCAGCATGCTTCCCAAAGTATTTTGAAGAATTTCATAATTGTTCTCATAATTCAGGTAAAAGATATAGATGGTCTTTCTGGAGACACTGATGGTGTTGAAGACATTACCAGCATTTTCCTATGACAAACAGAGGCTATAAGCTCGTGAGGCATATGCTTCAATTTGTCCCTGTCTTCATGGGGACCTGCTGCAGCATGGAGGCACAGTGGGTAATACCTAGGTTACTCCATTTACCAGTGCATTAGGGTCTGTGAATCACTTACTCAGCTGCTTTAATGCCTGGCAGTGGTGTTTCTTCTGGCCATGTGCACATCAGCTCAGTGCCTGGGTTAGCTGCCTAGCCATCACTTTGGAGGTCTGTGGTTAGTAAATGTAAGGGGCATGTAGTAGTAATCTATAACAATTTCACCAAAGGTTCTGTAGTATTTATCTAGTAATTTCACAAGGCTTTAGCTAAAATGGGAAAATCTTATGAGCTTACTGAAAGAATAATGTAAATCTAAACCATTCAAAGAAGCACGACTGTTTCAAAGTGTAAGAATAGCATTCTCATGCCACATAGTGCTCTGTGTGAAGTAAGTTTATACCCTTCCAACATGCCATCTGGCAGCAAACCGTAGGTTGGTTTGCATCCCAGCCTGTGATCTTGCAAGAAAACCTAAATCATGTATAATAAAATGTAGTTTTAAAAGACAGTGTTTTCAGTAATGTTCAGTGGAACTAATGGACTTAAAAGTGTTTCCAGTTATCTGTCGGAAAATGCTTTGGTAAACATGTGTCTGCTCTCAATTGTGATGGGCATATGAGTAAAAGGATTTTTGTCACACTCAGGCGTGCTGTTGTTCATGCACGTACACACCCTCTGAGTGTTCAGAACATTCAAATCTATCTTTGTGCCTGAGCTACTACAGTAGGAGGAATCAGATTATAGGGTTTGAATTGGTACCCAAAGTATGCGTGGACGTAGTTGTACGTCTGGGAGAAAATGGAACAAGTCTGGTGTTTTAGGAAGTTAGAGAATGATTGCAGTAAGAGACAATTTACAGAAGCTCATGTGCCTGAGGCCTCCTAGAACTGCTTTCTTTCAGATTTTGACACTCTTAAATTTTAGGGAAGATTGATTAATGTCTACAGTGTGTAAAATGTTTTAGTACTATGATAAACCAAGGTAAAGGAAGTCCGGTGAAACGAAGTAGTAACTGTTTGTTTAAGATTGTCAGCAAAACCGTCAAATACCTTTAATGTAGTTGGATTACAGGTAAGTGCATATCTCAAGGAAAATAAAGATGATAAAATACATGCTGATAGATCTGTTCTTATTAGGTTTAATATAGGGAAATTAGACTGCCCTCTGGGTGTATAATGAAATGATTAGATAGGACCTTCTATCTAGCTGTGTACACAGGGCTGCAGAGATTTGATTAAGTTTTGTGAAATATAACAAAGAAGGCTCATCTTTATAAGGATGAGGATGGGTTAAAATAAATTCATGGAGAAATTGCTGTAATTAAAAATGCTCTAACTAATATCCAGAGTCTGTTTGTCTCCTTCTATTAAGGGTGCATCTTCAAGTTTGCATTAATATTCTCTGTGCCTCATTCATGTCTAGGAACCCTTCCATTTGTCACTTCATGTAAATTCAAATTCTAGCCTCCCAATCAATGTTTTGAATCACTGGGATATGGAGTAAGTATATAATTCTTAGCTTAGACACTGAACATCTGTTGCCATTTGTGTCCAATATGTAATTACAGCAGGAGGAGCTGGACAATCTGAGATTAAAAGGATGCTGCTTAATCTTCTACCACATGTTTCCACTTAAAAAGAATAACACACTGAGAAATCTCATAGCAACTCTTGGTATATCTGCTTTACTCCCTATCCTTGATCAGTAGATAAGGCTTCATTTGATTTCTGTCTGAAATTATCACAATCCTTGTGTTTGAACCTGGGAGTGTATTCACCTAGGCCTGGTGTGGACCAAGTAGTAGGGCTTGCTCTGAAGGACTCCTTTCCCTTTCTCCCAATTAAAACATTGTACCTTGTGGTCTTCTTTTCACTTATGTATAAAACTCCTTTGCTTGCCAAACCCCTTTGCATCATCTTCCAGTGGTCCTGGCTGACTGGGGAAGTTCCACTGGCCTGGAGGCTGGCTGATGTTGTGCCCATCTACAGGAAGGGTCGGAGGGAGGATCCAGGGAACTGCAGGCCTGCCAGTCTGAGCTCAGTGCCAGGGAAAGTCATGGAACAGGTGATCTTGAGTGCTATCATGAAGCATATGCAAGAGAACCGGGTGATCAGGCCCAGTCAACAGGTTCATGAAAGTCAGATCTTGCCAAACTAACCTGATCGCCTTCTATGATAAAGTGACCCGCCTAGTGGATGTGATCTTCTTGAACTTCAGTAAAGCCCTTGACAGAGTTTCTCACAGCATTCTGCTTCAGAAACTGTCAGCCTCTGGACTGGACAGGCACACACACTCCTTGGTGGAAAACTGGTTGGATGGCCGGGCCCAGAGAGTGGTGGGAAATGGAGTTAACTCCAGCTAGAGGCCAGTTATAAGTGGGGTTCTCCAGGGCTCAGTGCTGGGTCCAGCCCTGTTCAATACCTTTATCAATGACCTGGATGAAGGCATCGAGTGCACCCTTAGCAAGTCTGCAGAAGATACTAAGCTGGGTGGATGCGTGGATGTGCTGGAGGGTAGGGAGGCTCTGCAAAGGGATCTGAACAGGCTGGACCGCTGGGCAGAGTCCAATGGCATGAGGTTTAACAAGGCCAAATGCCGGGTCCTGCACTTGGGGCACAACAACCCTGTGCGGTGCTACAGACTAGGAGAAGTCTGTCTAGAAAGCTGCCTGGAGGGGAGGGACCTGGGGGTGTTGGTTGACAGCGACTGAACATGAGCCAGTAGTGTGCCCAGGTGGCCAAGAAGGCCAATGGCATCTTGACTTGTATCTGAAACGGCGTGACCAGCAGGTCCAGGGAGGTTATTGTCTCGCTGTACTCGGCACTGATGAGACCGCTCCTTGAATACTGTGTTCAGTTCTGGGCCCCTCACCACCAGAAGGATGTTGAGGCTCTGGAGCGAGTCCAGAGAAGGGTGACTAAGCTGGTGAAGGGGCTGGAGAACAAGTCCTACAAGGAACAGCTGCATGGCCTCTTCTGCCAAGTGGCACGTGACAGGACAAGAGGGAATGGCCTCAAGCCTCGACAGGGGAGGTTCAGGCTTGACATCAGAAAAAAAATTTTCATGGAAAGGGTCATTGGACACTGGTACAGGCTGCCCTGGGAGGTGGTTGATTCACCTTCCCTGAAGGTGTTTAAGGCACAGGTGGACGAGGTGCTGATGGGCATGGTTTAGTGTTTGATAGGAATGGTTGGACTCAATGATCCTGGGGGTCTTTTCCAACCTAGTCATTCTGTGATTCTGTAAACCTATATTTATATGGAGTAATTTTACCAAGAGAGCAGCAGCCTGTTGGGAAAAATGGCTGCTAGCATCAGCAGAGATGGACAGGCTGTGTGGATGTGTCAGCCCATTGAAATGGGCGTATGAACCTCCCTCAAGCTTTCTGGCTGAGCTGTGGAGCATGAGGGATGCCAGACTAGCAAAAAGACCATGATATGCTTTTCCTTTTTTCTCAAGACCAGATTGTAGAGTTTCTAGTAGGACCACTCAGATTCATTTACAGGAGAGGTAGAAGCAGCAACTGTGATGCAGTGAAAGCAAGTGTTGAGGAAAGGATGGAAGGCCAGAGGTTGTGCAGTCACAGGGAGGTGGTTGAGTTACCTTCCCTGGAGGTGTTTAAGGCACGGGTGGACGAGATGCTAAGGGGCATGGTTTAGTGTTTGATAGGAATAGCTGGACTTGATGATCTGGTGGGTCTCTTCCAATCTGGTTATTCTATCATTTTATAAAGATGGCACACTATGCTTTGCCTTACCACAAAGCAATGTTGCCACTATTCTTGTGTTTACATAAATTTATACCTAAGAGCTGATTCAACACACTGAGCCTTAAGAAAGAAACATTGAGTGCTACATAGAGCAACAGATATTCTAGAAGCAGCCAATTGGAAAGGGAAAAGTCATGGTGGTGTTTGCTTCAGGACCTTTCTCTTCCAGTGACTTTTCACCGAAGTGTGAAAATGCATGTTGGGCACAACCAGAGCATACTTGTGAGCTTTACCCTGTGTATGTTCTGTTGGAGAGGCTGGTGACAGATCACCTGTGCTAGCTCAGCAGAGCGGTATTTGAAGTGATTTCTGGGTATTTGGGTGTGCACCAAGATACTGTCACACAGCTCATACACAGGAGACAGCTCTTTGCTGTCAGGGTAGTCATCTCCTTCACAGGAAGGAAGCTGAGGTTTTACATCACTTCAGGAGATGTGATGACACGTTAAAGGAGTCCCCTTTTAGGGAAGTTGTACATCTTGATGGCCTGGCTGTGGGTAGGCTGCCAGTGTATATCTTTCCCATGGTAGCCATGTGAGATGGTGCAAGTTTGGCTTTAGATGCTAAATAAGGAAGTTAGGTCTGTTCATCAATGGGAAGAACTTTCCATCCTCTGGAAGTCTTTGAAAAATAGAGTGCAAAGTTGTATGAAACTGACAAAACAGTTCTGTATTTCAGTGAAAAATGTTTCCCTCTTTTTGTACATGAGATGGGAAACTGATTTCACTGCTGTAGTAACAGCAATGCACAATGACATGTGCCCAGTACTTATATGAAAGTGCTCTAAATTAATACAGGTTTCACATTTGTTCTGTCAGTTCTGTACTGTCCCTACTACATCCTTCCAGTCTTTATTACTTTTTTTAATAGCTAACTTGCTGAAACTCTCATCTCTTCTAATTTATATCAGACGTATACTCTTAAAAAGTGTTTTAATTTAAAATATAAACAAACAGAGTTATACCCTAAACATTCTTAGGACTGCTTTTGATGTGATACTAAGAACACTGAGGTGGATGAGGGTGTGCACTCTGTTGGGTATACAATCAGAGTCACAAGTAATGTCCATTTCTAGCTTAGTGCTTTCCTCCACTCTTACTGCATTTTACTTCCTATCTTAGTGCATCTTTAATCCTGGAAAAAAGCAAATCAAGACAGAAGAGACCTGAGCCTGAACTCAAAGATTGCTGAGAGCAATTGGAAGGCATTCCCTTGCCTTTGGTGTGACCCTGCAGCTATACCTGCCAGCTTTGTAAGCCCTCCTGTGTAGGCACCTTCCATATGCCTGTTATTCCCATTCCTGGCAAGGAAAGGCACCTCGTCTCAGAGACCTCCCAACTCTGCAGCTTCTCAGAGTGCTGTCAGCAAGTGGTAAAATGAACAACAGAGACTAAGCTCCATCCACATCAGGTGCGATGGATAACTTCATGGTAAAGACAATATCAGGACTTCCCGTGGTCCTTGCCCGTGTGCTGTATTGGGTTTGTGTGGCAAGACTTTGGTAGTGGGGGTGATACAGGGGTGCCTTGTGCAAGAAGCTGGTTGAAGCTTCCCTTGTGTCGAGTAGAGCCAATGCTGGCTGGCGGCAAGGTGGACCCACTGCTGGCCAAGTCTGAGTCAATCAGTGATGGTGGTAGCAGCTCTGTGGTAACATCTTTAAGAAGGAGGAAGACTATCGTGTGCAACAGCAGCTGGAGAGATGAGTGAGAATATGTAACAGAAACAATTCTGCAGACACTAAAGTCAGGGAAGAAGGGATGGGGGCAAGTGTTCCAGGCACTGGATCAGACGTTACCCTGCAGTCCATGAAGAGGACCATGGTGAGGCTGGAATAGCTCATTCTCAACTAATATTAAATTTGCATCCACAGTCAATACTGAAAAAACTATTATTTTATTGCAACATTATTGTTCTCACATTTTTTTTGGTTATTCACTCTTGGATTCCTTTTTTTCTTTCTGGAGTCCATTTTTCCCCTAAAGCTCCAACCCTAAATAAAGCAGAACTTTGATTACCTTAAAATATTTTAGGCATTTTTCCTCTATATTTACTATTTTTAAGAGGTTGTATAATACAATTTTCCATCATCTATGGTGTTCTTGGAAAATCATGTCAGAAGAAATATACTCAGCACAGCCCAATTTAATTATGCATTTAAAGTGCTACAGAATCTGTGTTAGTCTGTGGAGCAGAATAATGGTACAAAGTTTTGCTGGATTTTGCCAAGGTATTTTTCTAAAAGCAGCCTGTGCTACTCCTTTATTTTGGGTATGCATGAAATCTTTACTGATGTAATTTCTTGAATCACATTAACCCTCTCTGAATATAAAAACAAATGACCGCATCCAAATGATATGATTTCATACAGTTACCTCAAAACACGCACGTGTACATAAAGAACAACAGGCATTATTGTAGCTTGACTGCATCTTCTTCCCCTTACTCTGAAGACCAGCTTCTTTCAGTGAATTACGATCTTTTGGTTTAGTGATAGTGATTTGTATTACAGACTCATTTATTGTCAGTAATGAATATATAGGTACTCATATCCTCTTGATAATTCTAACTTGAAGAAGTCCTTCTGGTGGAAGATCATAAGGAAAAATCAAGGTTGTCTTCTGGCAACATATTAGAGATGAAGTGCCCTCACTAGGTGATGGCCTGAGTTAAATTTTTTTAATATTGTGCAAAAATTTAGTGGCTAAAGCTAGGCTGGGACCTAGAATTTTGGCTTTTCATGTTTCCCTTAACCACGAGATTGTCCTATAGAGCAATCTAAAGGTTGTAGAGATGCGCTATTTCACAAATGGGTCAGGCTGTTTGAACAGGGAAATGTGCTTTATTTTTACAATGATGTGGACCTAGTTTCTTAAAAGCAGAATGTATTGTCTGCCCTTCTTCACGCTTTTAGAAAATGATTGCAAATTCTTGCAGAACGATTACAGTGACAGCTGTGAGAAGCCTCCAGCTCTGCAAGAAAATGATTGATGGTCAGCGGTGAACACCTGCATATTGCATCCCTGTTGAAATGCATTCGTTTAATCTCAGGGGCATTCATTTAATCTGACCTGCATTCTGCAAACTTGAGCACACTGCTCAAGTTGAAGGGATTTTTTTTTTTTGACAATATCCATTTGTGGGAAATAGTGTGTAACATAGAGCATGTATTACTAAACCTCTCTTGGAGTAGAAAGATCTGGGAATTTGCTGGAGATGAGATATACTTCCAAAGTCCCGTTCCTTAAAATGCAGGTAAAAAGAGCCAAGCTCTTCCTTCACAGACATCACTTAATTTTTGCTCCCTCAGTGAAAGCCAGTTAGTATTTCAGGGGCTGCAGAAACTGCAACTTGGATCACTTTGTTGAAGGGAATTTTATCTCATCTCATTAGATTCTTTTTAAACTCATATTTTTTCCTCTGACAAGTAATGTTTGCAAATCTTCCAGTCTCAGGAACTCCTTAAAACTTTACAGAACAATAGCTGGTTTATTGTGTTTTTCCATTGACTCCACCACACTCTGCATCAGGCCAATAATGGTATTTGTCAAAGTATCCATGTACTGTATTGACCTGTATCATGCCAAATTTCATCAGTGTGTTTGCAGTTCCTAACCTCTTTAGCACAGTAAGCATTTATATAGTTGGCAATGCTTGAAAATTGCACAGCTTTGTGGTGCTAGGCGCATAATAATACTATTTTCTATCTGCTAATGGAAGACATGAAGTTCTTTTAACGAATCTATATGCCACTGTTCTGATGGGGGCATTTGTCTCTCCACCCCCAATAAAATGGATTTTCTGACATTTCTGTGACCTCTTAGAGAAAGAATTAGGTGCACAGTTACCAAGCAACAGAACGTCAGGCAACACACTTTCAAAGCCCTCTAATTGCCCATAATAGTAAGAGCAGCATCCACATTCGGAAAAGCTTCATATACTTGATACTTATTATGCTTTGGGAAGTCATTTACCTTTCATTATCAGTGCAGCTGTAGCCACCAAAGGAGGAGATGGGGTCTGAAGGGTTTATGAGACTTGGACCTGCTCTGAGTATAGAGGTCCATAAAGAACAATTGTCATTTTCACAATTCGTGCCTCCTATTTTTTTAATCTAGAATATTTTAACTTGCAAGAAGGAAGGCACATTAACCTCTGTGATAACAAAACCAAAGTGAATGCAAAAAAATAACTCACAAAGTCTTTTGAAGTTTTAAATGAGAGGCCAAACAAAGGTTTTTAAAGCACAGTATATTTTGACAACTTACCCTCCAAGGTATTAAAAGTACACGTTTCATGAGTCACACAATGAAATCTCATTGAGGATAGTTGGGGAAAATACATGAATGCTTGTTTGAGCATTTGTTTTTTTTCTCCTCCAGCTTGTACTTGACTGCAAGTGAGGAGTCAAACTGTTCCCTCCTTGTATGGCATATCTGGGACACTGCATGACACTCCTTCCCGAAAGTTTTCCATCATCCTCAAAGGCTGAAGAAGTCTCTATCTACTCTTCATAACTCACTTTCCTCAGGAGAATTTATGAAGTGTTTTGCTTCAAGTACTGCAGGACTCCTCATGAAGACCATTATGAAGGGACAGTCTCACTCTTTGCCACTGGGCTTTTTGGCTTCACCTTATTATTTCCTGCAGAAGATGGTGTTGGCTATAGACTGGGAGAAGTGATGGTCACTGGCTCCACTCACCTGGTGCTATGCCTTGGGGAAGCCCTTTCAATCCTGAGTGAGAAAGGTGAAGTATCTGCACTCTGGATATCAGTGCGTGCAGATGTTTTTCTTTAGAAACGAATAAAGCTGTAGAGCTTCATTCTCATGGCATTTACTCTGGGGTTAACTCTGGTGGAGTTCACATTGGCGTAAGTGAAGACAAGGACTAGAAGCCAAGTTTCTTGACCCGAGGCCAAAAGCATAACATACTCTAAACTTGGCATGGCATTCTGAGCAAGAAAGCATCTTGCATATAAGCTGTTCCTCCACTATTTTTTCTTCTTCTTTTTTTTGGTTTTTTTTTTTTTTTAGTTCTTTTCTTTCCCCCTTTTGGTTGCACTTCTGTCCTCTAGCTGGAAATGATGTTTAACGGAGTGGTATCATACAGTGGAGGTGAAATGGCCAAGAGCTCAGTCATGCATGCTATCAAATGCTATAGCTCCAGTCCAGCAAAGCCGCTAGGCATATGACTGCTTTCAGAGAGTCTCACTAAAGGATATGATACTTCAAATTGAGCTACAGTTTGCCAAGAAACATGCACACAGGGTAGGTGGGTACTCAGTGTTCGAATTGTTAGAGGAAAAGAAAAAGAAGCTGAGGTTAAAGTATCTACATGTACATAGATATTTGAGCTGTGTTTTTTGATTTAGGACCTTTTTACTTCGATGACTGTGTAATTACAATCATTTCCAGTGGAGTTACTTTGAAATTACTATGTAGTTTATTGTATCTGTCTAATTAACTTGTCTCACAACTGTAAGTGGAATGTACCATCATTTCCAATCTGGAAAGCACTTCTTTGGTACCACAGTCTGACAGTTCAAGATTTTTTTCTGCTATGTTTTCAGTTCTAAGAGTAGGCATTATTTGGAGACATACAGTCTAAAGGCATGAGAGGAAAGAGAGATTTATTATGTTTGCCTAGTGCCTAAAATGAAGCTATTTTCCCCATGTTTGGTTAACTTATTTTTAATAGGAATTGATCATACTATGAATTAGAGCTTTCATTACGAGCTATATGTTAGAAAAGCACAAGAATTCCTGGCTGAATTTAGATTTTCATTGCTGCAGGATGCCTAGGAGCATACTTATGCTGGCTCTTGCTGTTAGTGTGGAAATGTAAGTGGTATTCTCTTGCAGTTATACTAATACCTAAAATCTTGCCCACATTCCTATTATTATAAATTCAAATATTAACAGTGTAATCAGCACTATTGTTGGTAGATACATCAAGATATAAATAGCAAGACATCTCTATATAAGTCTATTTTACAACTGGAAACAAGGTGGGAAAAGCAAAGTTGTAGTGGAAAACTGCAGAAGGGTTCCCATCCTAATCTGTGTTTTATTTCTCCTCATTACTGCAATGGTTGTAGAAGAAAACTTCTAGCACATCATTACTATACTTTGTGTAACACACTGCTATCAACAGAGTTGTCTCAGCTTTTTGATAGCAGAAAGCTATACAGATGTTATCTAGGAATGAGAAACCTTTGTAGGTATCTTGGTTTAAAAAAAAGAAAGTTTTATGTCCACATGTGTTTCTAGCAATACACTAATAAAGGCTTAAGCAAATTATAAAGATAAATTTGCTATTGACTTCAACGAGGGCAAATACAGACTGAGAAAAGTATATGATACATGGGTAACCTCATGATACATTTACCCTTTAGAAAATGAGCTGCCAAGGGGTGCTGGTGTCATCACCACGATTTTGGGTTTTCTAGTAATGGAATGGCCTACACGGCACCAAGTTTGCTGGTATCAGATAACATTCACCTTTCTCAAAGACAGAAGAGGCTCTTTGCTAATTAGCTTCCAGGGCTCATTGACAGAGCTTCAAACTAGACTTGAAGTAGGAGAGGGGTGATACCAAGCTTGTCTGTGACAAGCTGTGGGATGATATCCCAAAGTTATAGTGACAGGGTGATAGCGAGGGTCCTCAGCTTGTTGCTCTGCAGTGGGTATGCTGCAGCACATTTGAAGTCTTATGGAGAGGGGACTAGGGCTGCTAAGGTAATCAGAGCCAACACCAGTAAAATACCTTAAAGAAGTTAGAGGGTGTTCCTCCAAGAATGTGTCATGGCCAATAGCCCAGATGAAGTGCCACTACATGAATGCAAGCAGCATGGGAAACAAACTGGGGGAGCTGGAAGCCACTGTGCTGCTAGAAACCTAGGTCTAGTTGCCATTACTGAAACTCGTGGGATAAATCCCATGACTGGAGTGTGGCTATTGATGGCTACAGGCTGTTCAGAAGAGACAGGTGAGGAAGGAGGGGTGGAATTATTGCCCTACACATCAAGAAATGGATAAAGTGTGAAGAAATATCTCTGAAGAATAGCTACAAGCATGTTGAAAGCCTCTGGGTAACAGTTAGAGACTGAAGCAGCAAAGGGAACCTTGTGGTTGGTGTCTACTACAGGCCACCAAATCAAGGGGAGCCTATTGGTGAAGTTGGGGAAAACTGAAATCCCTTTTACATCCCTGTTATAATAACATAAGTTCACCTTCTCAAAGTTTAATAAGTCTCTTTATGGAGTAAAGCGGGTGTGGAAACCTTACTCTAGCCCCCTTCATTTTCTTCATCTTATTATCTGCAGTTGCATACTTCCTTCTCAGGGGAGAACAGTGGTTCACTATGTCCTCATACTGTTTTGGAAAAGAAGCATGCCAATGTCACAACTCCTTTGCAGCAGAAACCCACCTTGTAAGCTTTTAGCTTTGCCTCCTACCTCCAGAACCCACAGCTACTGCCCTGACGTTGAAACCTCATTTCAGGGAGAAATCTGGAATTGTCTTCAGAGTATGATATGAAAGAATCTGTCATTCACAAACTCTCTTCTCCTATTCTTTCTATTGATGGCACTTCCAGATTCTAGACTAGCAAGCATTATGAGTTTGCAAAATTGTTTACTGCAGAGGACCTCAACTGAATCGCAACCTCGGTAAGTGTGCTGCTACTCAAGGAAAACAACTTAAAAAATGTTGTGGAGTGTAACTATGACTGTATTTCATTTATTTCATAAATGTCATGCGGTATTACAGGCATAAATTAGTCAGTAAAGTCAGATGTGGGTGCTGGCTCGGGCTTCCAGCAGTTGTTTATTATACAAATAGCAAACAGCAGTAGTAATTCACTCTATTGTAATTACAACAATCCTCCCTGTTTGTGTGCTCAGTCTCCTTCTCAGAGCTGTCTGCACCTTGGGGCTAGTGTTAGTGGAAAGCATACTGGTTCCTGCCATGCATACGTAATATACTCTTCTCCTGAATAAGTACCATTCCATAGCAAGAAAAGGCCTTGTTATCTAGCTTGATGTGTGGCAGCAATGCAGCCACAACTGCTGTATATCTTCATCTGTTTGACTCAGAAATTGCTTACACTTTTTACCCTCTGAAGGCTGGGTCCTGACACAGGTCATCCTGTATCTGGACCTAATCCTGAGGGCACAACTCACCTGAGTGACCTCAGTACCTGGCTTGTACAGACCCACTCCTTGAGGTGTGATCTCAGGCGAGGGGGTTTGAATGCTGGTTCAGAGAGGCTGAAACAGCAGGGGACTGGCTGTGGTCATTGTGGCTGATTCCATAATCGCTCAAGTTTGTGGGTCTGAGTTTTGGTCATCATTACAGACTCATCAGGCTGGGATGGCTCTGCAAAGCCAGGATGTGTGCTGAGCACTCTGCTGCACTCCAAGAGGCTTTGTGGAGTTTTCTGGTCCATTTCTCTTTGGGAGGGGGAGCTTTAATGTGAACTGCAACTCTTTTTTTTGTTTTGATCAGTCTAAATGTCTTCATTTTTGGTGGTGATATAGTTACTGCAGTGGCAAAGGAAAGACTGGCCTTTAAAAGCTAACTGACACTACTTCATGGGAATGTTTTTCTTTTAAAAATGAAAATTATCTCTTGAACCAGGATGAATGAAGGCAAAGATTTTTGTCTTGGTGAGAACCTTTCTACGAAATCTTCCTACTCAAATTATTTGCAGTTTTGGCAGCCAAGATGCTTGCTTTTCAGAGTTCAGCCCACTGGAACAGATATAAAATGGGGGGGAAATCTCAAACTGAGCAGCCTTTCCTTCCTTTATGATCTTCCCTCTACCTCTGTAAGGCTTTTCCTTTTTTTTTTTTTCTGAAAAGCTCTACATGAAAGGAGTTAAGGAAAAAGCTTTTTGATGTTGGCTTGATTTGTCCTCGCTGTCATGGAGAGGCTTTTATATTGTCACCTCAGATCCTTACCAGTTATCCATGCACACTTCCTGCCTGTGAAATGGGTTTGCAGGGCATTTTTGCCACGCCAGGCTTCAGCCTTGAAAATCAGTTCCTCCCATGTAGTTTCCAAGTGTACTTGGGAAGCAGACTGGCTGGCCTCATGAGTATGGCAGGTCAACCCTTTTTCACTAGCTTATTTGTCCAAGGAAATCTGCTCTCTACTTTCATGCCTAACAGCTTGTTGTTCTACAGAGGTGACCTTCAGTGCCAGGAAGGCTTCAAGGTGCTGGTTTTGTGCACAGGCTCTTGGAGAGTGCAAGCTGTCACAAAGTGACCATGCTGCAAACTCTTGGGCACTAGAAATTAGTTTTTAGCACCTTGGACAGACTGTTCACGTGTTTTTCTCAGCTGTTATCTCCATCTCAGAGGTTTCTCTGGAATACTTTGCCAGCATAAAGCAAGATCCTTTAAATAACCTTTTTACGATCTTCAGGAATTCCTTCTATATAAGAGGCTGTCTGTGAAAGTGTAATTTTCAATGTAAACAGGTTTACTTTCTGGATCTCCTTTTAAAATTTGATACAACTTACTCTCCTATTTGCTCAGAAACAAGAACGAGGCTTCCTCTGATCCTCTTCAGAAGCAATGTCGGTTTCTTTTTCAGAGTTGTAATGATCTCTAAATGTTCAGGCTTAATGGAAACTGAAGACACTTCATAGCAAAGAGGTTCTGTAGCAACACTTTCTCCTAAAAGGAGTATAGTCTATTATGGTCTACTCATGGTCTATACCAGTAATGGATGGCTGTACCAGTTTAGGTCTGGTCTAGGTGCCTTTTTAACTGGCATATAGATTTTCTGCTCCCTCCCCAACACTTACCTACCACAGAGGGAAAGGGAATGCAGACCTATGACCTCAGATGAATATCTTGATAATGTCTACTCTCCTGCCTGAACTAAAAACTTTGTCATGTGAAAAAATGCAAGTGTATTTTCCTCTTCATCTCTGTGGTACTTATTCTATGCTTACGTCAGTTCTTACGTACCCTTACACATGTAATAGTATCTCCGATCCACACTATTTGACTCTGTCATGCAAAACTGAAGACAGGTGAACAATACTGTGTTGTCTTTGCTAAGGCATTAACTAGGTGGTTTGGTCCAGCTTTTGAAGAGGCATTTCAGGTTAACAAAAATATATAATATTTACTCACTCTTATTTTCCCCACAACAGGGGAGGTTTGTGCAACTGTTGCATTTTGCTGTAGATAAGAAAACACAGGGTGCTCTGGGAACAGCTGTGGAAGAGTGGGAACTCCAAACTTGCCCACAGTTCAGTGTAAGCACGTCATCTTACGTCAAAGGAGAACCAAGGCTGGAAAAATATGACTAAAGTTAGTTCTTGCAACCTGCTTTCACTATAGTGTGTGCTTAGTCTTCTCATCCCGTACAGAGAAAGCTTACAGATCAGAATATGTGATTGCATAATAAAAACTATGCATGAATAAGGCGCTAGAAAGAATTACAGTTTCATGGGTCTCTTTTGTTCTGACTCTTCTTGTTTTTAAGGTTTGGTTGAGCAATGCAACTTTTCCAATGTAATTCTTTAAAAGAAATCCTGAAAGAAATCAAATCACATGAAGCCTTACCAAGTTGTTTTTATCAGTATTCATTTAGATTCCCAGTTCAGGTCTCAAGCACATGAGCTCCATGAAAGCAGGGTGCAGTAACTGCCTTTTGTTCTATCTATTAGCCATGAGAAAAGACTGCAACGTAGACATTGCTAATTTGTTGTATACTATTTGCTAGCTACAAATGTTTGGAGGATATATCTTAGATTTTACTTCTGACTTTGGGAAGCATGATCACTTAGAGATGTCACTGAAAAGCACGTAAACATCACATATTTATGCAGAACGACTTTATGAGTCATTGGTGGAGACCCGAGACTGCCACCTTACAGCTGAAGTCATAATTTCACATCTGCAGGGAAAGAAATACACAACTGGCAAATGGTCCTATTTCTAAAATGTGCAAAAGATTGTGTGGGCCTACTCTCCCCATGGAGTATGGGGTTTTAGACACAGTATTTGTCCTTTGACTGGACATACACAGGCAAGTAACAAAGAATTCCTGTATTTGGATTTTCTAGCCAGTAGTACCATCTTCTTCAAAGAGAGACCACTATATCTACATGTCCTGTACACTGACGTGGCACGTTGAACTTTTCACCAGAGGTTACCATATCTTCCTACAGGCTTGCAAACCAATGCAACCATGTAACCTATATACTTCATTGGGATTTTTGAAGAGCATTACTGTGTCTTTTCCTCACTCTAGGCCTGTGCACAAACTGTGAGATCTTCCAGGAGGTTGAGCATATGACACAGCCTAAGCCACACATGTATACTGTGTCTGTACATAACATCCCAGACCCACAGAAGGATGGTTAGTTATATCCTGTCAGACCTCTGTCTTCACACTGACTTTATAGAAAGATCTGCAGAGAAAAAGTGTGTGCTTCACTTAGTTAATGGTGGCCAGGCTTTTAAGAATAGAAGTGTGATTAACTTCACCAAGCACATGCAAATAGACACATGGATGCTTCTAGACTAGGCTGAAAGCATTAGCTGGTATCCGTGCTAGGCAGCCCCTCTGTGGTAGGCCCTGTGTTCAAAGTAGTCTAGTCTGAACATGAGAATCCTCCTCCTTGATGAGAACAAATATTTACTCCCTGTGTCATACTACAGTTATGACAAATAACTGTCAGTGCAATAGTCATTTGTTCCTGTTCTACAGACATGGATGCTAGTTTTGGTCTCTATAATAGCTTCTTGGATGAGCATACTCTAACAACAAGTGAATCAACAGTGAATACAGAAACAGAAATTCAAGGTAATGCAAAAGAATTCAAAGTAATACAAATCAAAGCTGCATGTATAAGAAAGAAATCAGTCTGTGAGGTCTGTGGACAAATGGGGTGCAGGTGCTGCACAGGCTGTCTTACCCAGTGAGATGACTTTGGATGTGTCATATTTGGTCCAGTGCTTTAAAGGTCTCACAAAATCTCCTGCTGTACCACATAATAAAGAAGAGAGGTGTTGACTGGGTAGTGATTGCAGTTTATGAAATGAACAGCAGGTGGGAGAGAAGCAATATGCATCCTCTGGTAGACCTCCAGCTAACAATGCTACATCTGAAAATACGTAGCATGCTAGTACTGAAATAAACCCTTTAATATCACCCTATTTGGAAAAGGAGGAGAGGTGGTCAGGAGCAGAGTGGTGGGGTAGAAGAAAGGGGAATGTTAAATAATGGAATTTGCTTATGAAATATTTTTTTTTGTATCTTTCGTTCTTCTTTTCCCATTTCATACTCATATTTCTCTGTTGCCTTACAGTTTTGTCATTTGTCAGCCTTCCCCAAGCAGTCTGCCTCCAGACGATATCTGCCTACCCTCGTAGCAAGCACCTCCCTGACTATTCATCCATCTCTTGCATCCTGCCTTTATGTTTTGTCAACCTGTTTATTTCCAATCAGTTTCTCTGTGCTCCACCTTGCTCCTGTTCTTATGCCTATCCATCTATCACCATTAAAATCTAAGTATCGAATATCAATAAAAATAACACAGCCTGCTTGGGGAGGAGGTCATTTGAGTGATGCTTTATGACTGTCTGTTGATTTGTGGTCAAATGCAACAGTCCTAAAAAGACTGTGAATCAGGCAGATGACATAAAATGTACACATCAGCAATTAAAATCACCTGTATTATCTGGGCACCCAGCAGGGCTGCCTAGTTAAGGCCCCTGCCAATGTTTTGATTATTACAACTCTTTACAAGAATTCATGCTGTTCCTCTCCCTTCACCCCCACATCACGTAGTTGACCCTTCCTCTCTTTCTATATGGCTTTGTTGCTTACCCTATGTTTTGATTCTCCCCTTGCAAGATACAGCTTCTTCGATCTTTTTTTTTTTTTCCCTACCTCCAAGTCATTACAATGCAATGCAAAATTGTCTCTCTCCTCCCTAAATGTAGACTGTGATTCTCCACTTTGGGATTCCTGCCAGCAATGTTTTTCTACCTGCTGTGTCCATTTCAAACAGCTTGTCTTAGTGAAACTCCATCTATCTCTATCTCTATCTCTGTCCTTTCATTTCCTAACCTCTTCCTCACTCCCTCCTTGCAGAGGAAGGTGTTCTCATCACCTAAGTGCTGCAGGCTGCTTGCAGTAGGTGGGAGGACCTCAGGATTTGTAAGGAGCTTGTGGACTGCAGTGGCACTTTGCAGGAGCACCAGGTCTGGCTGCCTGCAGCCACTTGCAGAGAGGCTGCGTGGAGATGATGTCTTTCTCTATCACCTTCACAGTCACTGCATGTGCTTGCAGCTCTCCTTTAGGCATGCCTCACATTTCTCCTCTCTGTATTTGACTCCCTCCCACAGGCTCTTATTCCCCATAACTTTTCAGTGTCTCTGACTATTGAGCTCTACCACCAAAATGCTCTCTGAAGTATGTGTGCAGCCCGCTGTGGAGCTGTCCTGTCTGTGCTGCTGTGTATTTTTAAAGCCTGCATGCCATCTACCACATGTCTACTACTTGCAATATATACTGAAAAGACCATGTGATGCACAAGTATTGAAAAGGCTGTATGGTTATATTTGAGCACTATCCTGTCTTCATGTCACTATAATATTTCTTCATTGTAAATACTTAAGCTGCTTTTAATCCAATGATTTGAGAGTGGAAAATAATCTACAGTAGCATTTCACTTAATATTGTAGGGTTTTTTGCTATCTGGTCAGCCAACAGTCTTCAAAGTTAATTCTGTGCCTCTTATTTTGTGATGTAGATTTCTCTTTGGCTGAAAAATTGGAAAAGGGGCTTGGAGAAGAGATCTTCTTGTATTCTCTTTGTAGTCATCTCTAGTTAAGGAGTGAATCAGAAGTGATGTCACCTAACCATAGGCAGGTAATGTCATTCAAGAGTCTCTAGGGCATGCAAAACACCAGCCAAAAGCTGGCAGATGTGATGCAGGCACTAGTACAGGCATGCAGGTTCCTGGTGAGGCAGCTAACTAAATGATCTCTACTCCTTCTTGCTGCCAAATCCTGCAGTGAGTCTGAAATAGATTGTACTGAGAACATACCCCAAATCCATGCTGTCACCTTCCTTCCTGCTATGAAACTAGCTTGAAATGTGCAGGCATGGGCTGTTTTAGATTTTTCAGCTGTTTTATTTTCCCATATTAATCAGAACCTATAGTTATCATCCATGTAGTCTTAGAACACTAACTACTGGTCTGATAGCTAAGGGAATGAGAAAAAGGGAACTTCTGAGATATTCTGAAAAACTTTGGATGGATTTGGAGGAACTCAAAAAGCTGCCTCCCTCCCAGCAAAACATTTGCCATCAATGAGATTTGAGCCTACACTAATACTCCAGTAACACTCAAAATCTTTGTTAAATGCAGACCATTCCTGCTGGCAGAGCAGCATAAGGGAACAATGCACCTACCTGTGCTGTCTGCATGGTGCATAATAAAGGGATTTTGGTTTATGTTTTGGAAAAATGAAGATTGTTTCATGAAAGGGTACAAAATAATATATTTTAAGCAGTGAGTTCCAAACTTTCAACTCCTGATCTGGTGTGCTTTGGCATATATTTCTCGTAACATATGATTACAATTTTCTGGTAGGAGTTTTAAAATCATCCAAAGTAATTAAAGAGGAATATCAAGGGGAAAAAAACTCTTATTTTCTTTTTATGTTCTCCCTCCCTTCTCCTTCCATCTAGCACCCAAAGAAATAAAATCACTCGCCAGCTGTGCTTCCATAACACTGCAATGGCTGGAAGCGAGTTCCACTTATTCAGTGCTGTGTTTCTATTTCCAAACATTGGTGACTGTCTGGGCTTCCTGGCCTCATTGAAATTAGTGACAAAATACTAACTAGCTGCAGTGCTGCTGGATCTAAGACTGATGGCAAATACTTAGGCTCCATTTAGTCAGGAAGATTTCCATTTTCCATGTGCATTATTTCCATATTGTGTAGATTTACAAACATATTTTACTGTAATCTGTGGTATTTGTTTTGTTATAAACAGTAAGTTTTGCCTTAAAGCGATATTTTCAAAGCTCCAAGACCAGCTTTAGAAATGTTTCAGAAAGCTGTCTGTGTGTTTGTTTTAGGGTTTGTTTAGCTTTAAAACTGCTTGTATGCACTCAGTATTGTGTGAGGCAGATTAGGTTGCTTACTCAGTCACTACTAAACAGACAGGGACCATCCTATATCAAACCATATATTAGTAATTTATTTTGGTGCCTTCTTCTCCAGTTCTTTGGTAAATGAGTAGACCTCATTGATACAGCAGGCCAGATTAGGTGTATTTCTCTTGAAGAAAAGAGGTTGGTTATCCTGGGTATGTGATACAATCCTGAACAAGCATTTGTCCATATGCTACTTGGAAAAGTTAACTCAGCATTCAGCTACAAAGGGGACTACTACGTTAAAGAGTATTAGCTGATATGGCAAAGCAGCTGCAAGGCTCACCTGGTGAAAAGTGTTTTTCACTCCTTATAAATGTATGGGATGAACATGACCTCATACTGGATGTTGGAAAGATGAGGCATCTGAGGCTGGAAGATGCTTGTTAGCATGCACTTCTGTTGCTGTAAAACGCAGGAGGAGGCAGGGGTGCGGGATGGGGAAGAGCACTACCACAGGGGGAGGGATGTCAGGCAATAACAGGAAGAACAATTCCAGGGCTTAATTGAAGTGGCAAGTTCTAGCAAAATGATGAGATCATGGCATGGAGGTCTTGTTGCTCCTAATTTGCGAAAGTCTATTCCATGAGCGGGAAGGGTACCTGCCTGGGGAGGGAAGCAAGGAATTGACACTTGACGTGCAGTATCATCAGCATGCCAGTCATGAGGCAGAGAGTCAGCAGCAGGGTGCTTTCAAGAAACTTGCCTCTCTTTGCAACCTTTAGCAGTCTCATCTACGCACTATTGCAGAGATTGGAGGTACGTGACGGCCATGCTGATGAGGTGACGGTTTTGCTGATTGGGAGGTTCAGTGGTGAGATGCTTTCTGTCAGCGTGCAGGTGGTTGTTGATGCTCCTGGCTGTTGTTTGGGAAGAAGTGCTTTGGTCCTCTTTTAGTTAAAAGAGGTAGCCAAATACAAAAGAAATTAAATATCAAAAATAAATGTCAGGAGAATCCTAGATAAGCTAACAAAAGCCAGAAAATTTAAGGCTGCTTTCAGCTAATGCTATGATTTTTACCAGCCTGGGGAGAAACAGGGAAAAGGGTAGTCCCAAGGTCACTTCAAATCACAGGGCTTTGTGAAGCATTGCTACTGTTAGCAGAAGAGTTGAACTGGCAGAGGATAGTTGCAGAGGTACAGGCCTATAAAAATATATTATTAAAGAAAATCTGAGTGAAATGGTAACCAGAATGGAAAATAGCAAATAATACTTACAGCATTAGAAATTCATTTCAGTTTTATGGGCTATAGCTTGGGTATAAATACAAAGTGTTACATTAAAATTCATAATAACATATTATAGTCTTCTCCCCTATCTGTACCACTGCAGATAGTGTGCTTGCAAGAGAGCTAAACTGAGCAATTTAGGGACAGGACTGATAATTCATCTGGCAGTTATTGGTGGCTTCCTCCATCACCACTTCAAAAGTAGCCAACAAGTGGCACCACCATCCCCAGCAATAGCCATCCAGAAAATTCAACATGACAACAAGAATCAAATTACTGCAGGTGCTAAGCAACACTGAGAGGAGCTGTGCTGATGCCTTAACCTGAACTTCATCTGCCAGTTTTTTGGTCTTCTTCAATTTTAATTAATTATTTTCTACAACTGTAGTGTGTTTTAATGTCCCTTTAAAATTCCTTCAGCTGAACTGAATACATATCTACATAAAACAGAAGAAGAAGCAACACAGCTAAGATTTTGTCACATTATTTCTTTTAAATAGAATTTTGCTAATCTTCTTGCTCTGTTGCCACTGGAGAGTGTTGCTTCTGTGTCCTGTGTGAAAGATGGGGATTGCTTTCTATTTCCCAGAATTTCCTGGGGAGCATCATTAAAATTGTCAACATGGGAGGGGAATGGATGATGTTACCCTGTATGTGGAGGTTGTGATGAATGTAGATAGGGCTTGTTGCTGCAGTTCCTGTGGCTCTGAGTTTGAGAAACAATTAATGTTCCTAACGTGCAATGATGACGGGTAACATTTTCAGCAGCCTCTGATGGGCCATCATTTTTTAGTCAGTTGACAGATTTGCAAAACTTACCCATAGTATTTATTATGTTTGAAAAATACTGTAAAATATGCTTTATATCCAAAAATATGGTGTTTCTTGTGAAGCTAATAAGCTAATAAGCAACACAGGGCTGTTTTGCATTAGAATACTCTTTGATTTAGCAGTATGAGCAAAGTGCTGCTATAGGGAATACATGGACTGAGGAGTTATCTGAGTTTTCTTTCTCTAAAAAAGACAACAGGATTCTTCAAAAGATGATGAACCTCTTGTAGTGAACATTTCATAAGACATAAATGTCATTAGCATTGTGACCTGGAGAGGGAGGAAAAACTTGTCATGGGTTAAGGCATGGATATTTTCACCGCAGAACGGAGTCACAGCAAGGAAGTACTAGCATTGCCCACATAAATGTATTTATGTGTCCTGTTAAATGCAAAAGAACTTAGAAGACATGTTTGTTTTCATCAGTCACAGCAAAAGGTGCTGCTCAGAACAGGCACAGTGAGTTGTTATTCAAAATCAGTTGCTGTTGCTGTTCTGAAGTCAAAAGTAAGGATCACTGGGGAATTCACACTGGGACCTCCCAACTTCATAATTCATGATGACATGTCATGAGCTCTGAGATAAGTTCTATCTGTTTCTTGTTGGCGTGCATTGACTGAGTTCTGTGGCTATAGATGTTACCAGCAAGGAAGGAACTTTCACACTGAGTCAGGTGCTGTTGGGTCCCCACCTTGAGCTGTGAGCTGGCTCTGCCCATGCCTTTACAGTTCCAGTTTCCTCCCCAGATTAATTGGCTCTCAGTATATGTCAGCTCAAGGGAACTCCAAAGAGTTATTTAGCCTCTCACTAGCAGGCCACAAAGGATCTCTGGAAAGCAATTCTCTCCTGCTTATGCATGATGTGCCTGCATGAGGCTCTGTGTCTTTGCATTAGTGTTTGATATGATAAACTCATATTGATCGATGTCAGTTCATGCATTTTAATTGCTACATTCTGTGAGCAAACCTCTAATGGTCACTGGTTTTGTGAAGCTGTATTTAATATCATAAATAAAAGTAGTTATTACTGTTAATCAGTAGTCATAACCTTGGAATGAACTTCCTGGAGGATGTGAGCTTCAAAAGGATGGACAGCAATGTGTTGAGAAAGAGCATGTGCCATTCAGAATGTTAGCACTGGCTCCATCACTGGTTGTGCAGCTGGGTACATTTTATACTGGACAATGGTCCTTTCTGGGAGAGAGAAAAAGAGTTACTTCATCATTCAGGGGCTGCATTCAGCAGCACACAATCCACAGTGAATCACTGCTGAAATGTATGGCAGGGCAGGAAATCACAGCTGTCAGGAGTGATTGCCTCCCATGCGGTTACAAAATATTCCCCCTCCTGACAGAAATGGCTAGAGTACAGAGACTTTTGAAAAAGAATATATATATTATATTTATATTATATTTAAAGTGAAAAACATCTGACCAGTGTGATGATCACTCCTGTAGGCAGCAATCAGAGAGCAGCAATAGCAATAGCTCTGAGATGTATGAATTGCCCAAATTAATCTTTTGGGTCATTTTGAAACCTAAAGTTAGGAAATGCTAATGTAGCTAATTTCACTGTTAATCAATTTAGCAGAAACTTCTGGTAAATATAGTTATGTCTTAATCCTAAATAATTTACTTGGACTTTCCTGAGGGCCTCCAATATGCTCTATTTTGATGCTGAAAGCTCTGTTTTTCTCCCTTTCACTTTCAACTTTGACTGTGCAGTTCTGCATTTTCAGAACAAAACTGCAGCATGCAGAACACTGACAATATGAAATAATTTAAATTTAATGCAGTATAGGTAGTGCAGTGGATCCTACATTATATTATTTCTTTGCATGCTTAATCCTAAAAAGACTTCCTCCTCTTAGATTATCTGATCTTTCTTTAGATGGTATTTTACAGTCTTCATTCAGATTCCTGGTGTAGTTTGCTAGGCATACACAATCATAGGAGAGGCTTGATTATAGTATCATCGATGAATTAAATGTATTTGAGGACAGGAGTGAGGATAAAATCACAAATATAAGGAAGTCTACACTGGCGCAATGACCGGATGCGTTCTCCGAGTCAATCGTCCAGATGTGAAGGGGCAGCTGGGAGAATATCACAGAATCAAAGAATGACCAGAGTTGGAAGAGACCCAGGAGGATCATTGAGTCCAACTCCTATACCTGCATAGGACAACCCTAAAATTTAAACCACATGTCTGACTGCATTGTCCAAATGCTTCTTGAATATTGTTAGGCTTAATGGTATGACTACTTCCCTGGAGAGCCTGTTCAGGCATGACTACTTCCCTGGAGAGCCTGTTCAGACACTCCACTGCCCTCTGAGTGAAGAACTTTTTCTTAATATCCAACCTCAACCTTCCCTGCACATCTTCCTGCCATTCCCTCGGGTCCTATCATTGGTCACCAGAAAGAAGAGATCAGCTCCTCCCCCTTCCCTTGTGAGGAAGCAGTAAACTGCAAGGAGGTCTTCTTTCATTCTTCTCTTCTCCATGCTGAGCAGACCAAGTGACTTCAGCTGCTCCTCATACAGTTTCCTATCCAAAACCTTCACCAACTTTGTGGTCCTCCTCTGGACACTCTCCAGTAGCTTTATATCCTTTTTATACTGCAGTGCCCAAAACTGCACCCAGTACTCAAGGTGGACCTGCACCAGTGTGGAGTAGAGTGGGACAATCACCTCCCTCAGCTGGCTAGCAATGCTGTGCTTGATGCACCCCTGAACACAGTTGGCCCTCTTGGCTGCCATGGCTCACTGTTGGCTCATGCTCACTTGCCACTGACCAGAACCCCCCAGATCTTTTTCCACAGGGCTGCTCTCCTTAATGTCTCTATGTACATCCAAGGTTGCCTTGTCCCAGGTGCAAAACCCAGCACTTGTCCTTGATGAACTTAATGGAGTTGGAGATTGCCCAGCTTTCCAGTTTGGGTGGATCCCTCTGCAGGGCCTCTTTGCCCTCAACAGCAACCCTGAGTTTTGGGTCACCAGTGAATTTGGTTAGTAGACCTTTGAGTCCTGGTCATTTATGAAGATATTAGAGTATTGGTCCTAAGATCAATCACTGTGGAACTCCGCTACTGACTGGTTGCCAGCCCAATGTAACCCTCATTAGCCAGGTGTTCACCCACTGCATTATGTGTTGATCCAGTTATATGCTGGACATGTTGTTTAGGATACTGTGAGAGACAGGATCAAAGGCCTTGATGAAACCCAGAAAGATTATATCAACTGGTTTTCCTTGGTCAGCTAGATGGGTAACCTTGTCATAGAAGGGAATTAAGTTTGTCAGGCAGGACCTGCCCTTTATAAACCCCTGCTGGCTGGAACAATGACTGTTTCGTGTTTCACGTGGTTTTCAGTAGCTCCCAGAATAATCTTTTCCATAATCTTACCAGGCACTGAAGTGAGTCTAACAGGCGTGTAGTTACCAGGGTCATCCCTGCTGCCCTTCTCGAAAGGCAACATTTGCCAGCTTCCAGTCAACTGGTACCTCTCCGGATTCCCAAGAGCATTGAAAAATCATTGAGAGAGGCCTTCTTGTGACATCACCCAGCACTTTAAGTACCCTCGGATGAATCCCACTAGGCCCCATTGACTGATAGGGATCCAGCTGGAGCAGCAAATCCCACATACACGTTTGAGATTGATTGGGAGTTATCATTATCATTAGTTTGTCCTCTAGCCCAGAGCTCTAGTGGGGCTGAGCCCATCATCTGAGCCTTTCTCTACTGTTCATATATGAAAATGTAGAGATCCCCCTTATCCGAAGCACTATCGGAGGGCAGAGGGCTATGGGTATGACCTCCAGGTCTTCTCTTGCACTAAAGCTCTCTAGCATAAGTTACATTAAGAATAAGCCATTCTTGACCAAATTCTCCATCCATTGTAGGGTGACAGCAACCCCTGACCAAATAAGTTACTCAATATTGAACTGGCTGTGTCTTGGCTTACACTGCAGCTTCCAGAGCAGATATAGGAGCTGTCAGAAAGACAGACTAAGCGCTCCAAGGTGAATATGAACACATAACCTTTTGGATCCATTGTTATTGACAAAGAAAGGATTTGTTTAGCCATGATCCTAGGAACTTTTGCCAATTCCTTTGGTGTATGAGCAGAACTATGAACATATATGGATTTGTTATTATATCCTCCATATGTTTTTTCAGTGTTATGCCAGAATGCCTAGAGTAAGACAGAAAATAAATTTGCTTGATGTTTGTTTTGAAGAAATTGAGATCACCCTCCTGTTAGCCTGATAAAATAGCTTATGTATCAAAACTGGAACTTCAAAAGGGAGAACCAAGTATCCTGTCCTCCCATATTACAGAGATAGACTAAACCCACAGGAAATGAAGGTCTAAAGAATGCGATGAAGAATGAAGCAAGTGTCGCAAAGATTGCTGCCTGTGAGTTTTCTTTTTGGATGATCAGAGAGGAACAGGACAGGATGTATGCACACACACTGAGCCTTAAATCCTCTCTTTTAATCTTTATCAGACACAACTATTTCTGGGGATTGAAGGCACTTCATACAAAGAAAAGGGTGACATGACATGGAATACCTGTAAGCAGAAGCCGTCATGTGGTTTTGATCATTTTGCTGCTGTAAAAAAAAAATCTTCTTTCAAGAGATAACCATAGTTGCATCTCTCATTCTGTTTTGTTACTTCTTAATGATTACTTCTCCAGAAGTGTTTTCCAGCTGTTACAGGTAGGGTAAGTTGTCCCTTGTCCTATCACTGCATGCCCATGTAAAAATATGAATTAATGTCAAAAGTAAGACATAAACAATAATGTTACCCTGGTTGATGCTACTCAACTAACAAAAGTTTGAAAAAAATTAGACTAGAAAAAACAATGCTGTATTTATTCTCTGTGAATTATGAAATGAGGACTAGTTACACATCTCTTCCATCTCAGGGTAAACAAATGGCTCCATTTCACATATAAGGCTCCTTCCAATGTGAAATCACTTCTCCAAACTTCCCTGTCTTGATGAAACTTCCTCAGCAAGAAAAAAGGGAAACTAAGGTAGTATTAATGTTTAAAACTATAAAAAGTAAGAGGAGGCCATTAAGGTGTCTTTCTATAACAGAAATACTGCACAAGGTCAGAGAAGGCTGGCTTCAGGATGTAGTGACTCTCTGTTCTAGAAAAGTCAGACAAAGGAGGCGCAATCCTAGAAGACAATAACTGAACTCCAAGCTGCACTTGAGATTAATGTGGAAACTGAGAGCAGGAAAGGTATTGAGTTGTCTGTCTGATTTGTCTTGATACCTATGGTAAAAGGCACTTGTGCTAGACATCCCTGCAAAGTACATACACGATGCACTTTCTCTGAGAAGGTCCCTGGAAGATAAACTTTGTGCCAGGCCATGCGTTTGTTTGCAATACTAGGAAAAGATGTGCTTGTTTCCATGCTGCTGGGGCCTGCACACAACTTGGTAGATGCCAGCAGTCCCTTTTCTAAGGAGAAAACCAGAGAAGACAAATGATAAGACACTGCTGAACTGTTAATGGAAAAGGAGAAACAGGAGAGCACAGTTATCTACAAAAGAGGTTAGCCTGATAAGGGGCCAGCAGAAGATGAAGGACCAAGAAGACAGCAGAACCTGGCAACAGAGAAAAGCCACTTAGCCACATCTGTGCCTGGCACAGATCTAAATAGCTTGTCAACACAGAAAGACAAGAATTGTTTCATATTTTCTGTCTCAGTTTTGAATAACAAGGTCTCTGAAATGTGACTTATGTTGTTCAGAGAATAGCCACACTATACAATTTTAATTTTTACTTTTTCATGGCCTTTAGAAGATGAATCACAGAAGTGTAAAAGTATTGCTTGAAAAGGACCTCCAGAGATCACCTGGTCCAGCCTTCTCTCCCTACAAAGCAGAATGATCACCAACACTGAGTCAGGGCAGCTATGGCTTTTCCCAGCTGAGTTCTGATGAAGAATTCATACCCACTGTAGGTGACCTTTCCCAGTGTTGCAGTAACCTCCAGGTGAGAAGATTTTAGCTAGGTCGTCTTTGTCAAACTGCTTACCAAGTAGTCACTGACTACAACTAGATCACCCCAGATTCCTCCTTCACCAATTTAAACAAGCTTAGCTCCCTCAGCTGCTGTGGGCCCTAGGCCATGCTTTGTCATCCACTGAAACCGCTGTTGTTTTGCCAAGCTCTTTTTGAACTGCTCAAAGCTTGATACAGTAATTTAGGTGTTTTCTGACCACCTCTGAACAGAAGGAGTTTCATAACTTCTTTGATCCACCAACAGTGCTCCTCCAATGCAGTCAGACATGGGCTTTGTTTTATTTGGGCTGAGACCACACCGGTATCTAATACTCAGCCTGGTGTCAACCATAACACATAATTTGCAGCTGCTGCTGAGCCAATTACTTCTCAGTCGGTATCAATGAACACCTGCAACTGTAGAGCTTTGTGCACCCTCCATAAGTTTGCAGAGGACACAAAGCTGAGTGGTACAGGTATCACACCAGAAGGACAGGATACATCCAGAGGGACCTGGACAAGCTGGAGAAATGGGCCTGTGTGAATGTCATGAGGTTCAACAAGGCCAAGTGCAAGGTCCTACACCTGGGTCGGGGCAATCTGTGGTTTCAATGCACTCTGAGGGGCAAAGTGATTGAGAGCAGCCCTGCAAAGAAGGACTTGGGGTACTCATTGATAAGAAGCTCAACTTGTGCTGGCAATACATGCTCGCAGCCCAGAAAGCCAACCATATCCTGGGCTGCATCAAAAGAAGCGTGGTCAGCTGAAGGAGGTGATTCTTTCCCTCTACTCTGCTCTCATGAGACCCCAACTGGAGTATTCTGTCCAGTTCTGGAATCCCCAATGTAGGAAGGATACAGAACTGTTGGAATGAGTCCAGAGAAGGGCTATGAAGATGATCAGAGGGCTGGAGCACCTCTGCTATGAGGGCACTCTGAGAGAGTTCACAGAATCACAGAATCACAGAATAACCAGATTGGAAAAGACCCACCAGATCATCGAGTCCAACCATTCCCACCAATCCCTAAATCATGCCCCTAAGTACCTCATCCAGTTGGGCTTGTTCAGCCTGGAGAAGAGAAGGCTCTAGGGAGACGTTATAGTGGCCTTCCAGTACCTGAAGGGGGACTGCAAGAAAGCTGAGGAGGGACTTTTTACATGGGCATGCAGTGATAGGACAAGGGAGAATGGCTTTAAATTAGAAGGATGACGATTTAGATTAGACTTATGAAGAAATTCTTCACAAGGAGAGTGGTGAGGCATTGGCACAGGTTGCCTAGGGAAGCTGTGGATATCCAGTCCCTGGAAGTGTTCAAGGCCAGGTTGGATGGGGCCTTGGGCATCCTGGCCCAGTGGTAGGTGTCTCTGCCCATGGCAAGGGGGTTGGATCTAGATGATCTTTAAGGTCCCTTCCAACCCAAACCATTCTATGATTCTATGATTCTATGATTCTCCCTGTTGAACCCCATAAAGCTTTTGTTCATCATGACATGAAGTTTCTCCAGGCCCCTTTCATTTATTCCTTGCCCACATAGCCCTGCTATGAATGGGCTTGGTAGGGAAGAGGATGAGGGAGTAGTTTACATCTGCTGGACGTCACACACAGAAAACTGTGCATCTTTGGACCAGGCTGTTGAAGGTATTTCTGTGCCTGAGAGTTTGGCACTCTGTGCTCATGTCTCTTCTGCCCTGGGGAGTGCAGGGCACCTGGGTGCCAGGCTCAGGGATGCGTTAGCCCTGCACACTATCCATGGGCTGAGGGAGCAGGTGGGCTAACCAACTATGTCCTCTGTCTGCATTGGCAGAGATGTTAGTACTATCAATAGCTCCTGGGAAATGAAGCTGTTGTTGGTGAGAAAATTGTGGCTTCTCCATTGTTTTGTGGGTAATACACTCTGTTGATCAGATTTCTTCACTAAAGCATTGGTAAAAGGTCTCTAATGACATGTCTGAGAGTGGAGTACTTGGTGCCTGTAGTCCCTCCTACGTTGGACAGAAATGCCCTCTGTAGTCAGAAAATCAAAAGTGCTTTTGATGGTTGAATACAGTCTATAACAGCTCTTGAAAAATTTTTCGGGGTCTTCGTATTTTTGTGATTCTATGAAAGGATCACAAACAACTTTTTAAATGAAACCTTTGTTTCAGATGCAGTATGTTGTATAATAAAGCTGAAAATAGTTGGGTTTTTTTCTGGGTCAGCTGTCTGTCATTTCTGCTGGTTTCCATATTACTGCTGACTCCTGTGAGAATACTGAAATTATAGCAAGTGAGCTATAGGAATAAACAGATCAGTCAGGGCGCTTTAATTAAAGATTTAAGGGGCTCAGTTACCATGGGTTCTGTAACTTTCCTGATATTGTAATCTGCACTCTTTTGCTCTTGGTCCCTCCTTTTCTTTCTTTAGACATCAGGGGCGAGTGATCCCCTCCACTCCTTTGCCTTTCTCTACAGGAAATCTACTTTCCCACCCCTCCTCTGATCAAGGTGTCTCTCAAACACACTTCGCTAGAAGTCTTCCTCTCAGTTTAAAAATCTCAGTTTCTGTTCAAAACCTTTCCCATCCTCAGCTCTTTCTCCATATCTCCATTTCCTCATACACAGTTCTCATGTAAACAATCCATTCTGTCTTTGTTGTTTTGTGGAGTGCAAATTATATATGTCTACAAAACTGTGCTCTGAGGTACAAATCCTGCGCAGTGGTCTCTATACAAAGACCTGTACAAAGCTTTTATGAAAAAAGCAGCACCAAAATACAGAAATGTACTTCTTCCTACGGCTCAGCCTTGTGAGTGAATAGAAATGAAACTATAAACACCAAAGATAATGAATATGAAGCTACAGTACTTAAAATATTTTTTAAAAATAGGTGAGGGTAGAGTAAAATTGTTTCTTTCTTTTATATATGATTATTCTAAATAGAGAACATGAAATGCCAGGCAGCATTTTCATGGTTCAACACAGAAGAAAACAACTAATTTTTTTTTTAAGACCACTGTCTTATGTTCCATTTCTGATAACGTCAGGAGATCCAAGAGGGCTACAGATCCATATAGTCATGCGCAGCCTGGCAAAACCCTGCTGATGCTTGTTCTAAAGCAGGAATAGACACAGGTATCTATTTGGAAACATTGCACTTCTGTAGTGCCTTTCAAGTTTCTATACCTGCACCTGGGGAAGCTGTCCTCATGCCCCATTTGAGAATTGGTCTCATGCTGCGGCAGGAAAAAATGCAAGCTGATAAAAGAAAGTCTTATGGCAGCAGCAGTTCGCTTTTCCACAACTGCTGCTGCACTGGGTTTCATCCTGTAATTTCTGTTTAGAAATAACTGCTTGGGAAACCAAACAATTTTTTTACCACTAAGAATGAGGTGGTCTAGTCCACAATAAAAATATTTTTCCTGATCTAGGTGGTACCATGAAGGCTACATAGATAATATATTAGAGAAAACTACACCCGGCATGATTTCCTAAAATCTTAGTCCTAGGGAAACAAAGGCTGTAAAAGTGAAAACTAAGATACTGGGAAGGTTTCTTAAATGAAACTTCAGACAGAGTCTGTATGATTGATTTTATAGGGCATTTATACATAAAATATAGAATGATGCACTTTGTTGCAAATATGTTTTGTAAATGTAACATTAGACTTTTGCATCTGTCGTTTGCTGTTTCAGTAGATTTTCTAGACTGAAATTACAATCAGACCAATCTGAAGGTGCTTAAACAAAGATTAATGGAGTAATTTAATTGTATTTAAGAAGCCCACTGCAAATTTCAAAATGCTTTTTGTATGTAGATGAAGATATGAAGAGTTTTCCTGAGATTGCTACTAAGTATCATATAGAACCTGATGCATTAATTCTCCTTCCTACAACAAACAGGTCTTGAGGATAGTGGTGGTTGTGAAATAGTGTTAAAGCGCCTTAATAAAAATCATAACTACATTTTGATGATAGTGAAGATGATGTATTCTTTGCTTTATTGTCACATCATCTTTATTCAGCTCTTCCAAGACAGTAGTACTTGGGTTCCTTAAAAATCGAAAGGAATGAGTCTTCTGTCTTCTTTTCACATAGGAAGAAGTTCTTTCTAACTAACTCTTAATTATATCTGTGTTGCTCCTTAATTTTTGACATTGTTTCTGACAAGACCAGGTTGGATGATGCTTTGAGCAACCTGATCTAGTGGAAGGTGTCCCTGTCCATGGCAGGGGTGTTGGAACTAGATGGTCTTTAAGGTGTCTTCCTACACAAACCATTCTACAATTCTATAGTTGTTCATATCTTCTTTTGAAATACTTGTGTTTGCAATACATGACTCCTAGAATTCTTCCCATTACTTTCAAGTTTAAGCATATTTAACTGGATGCATTCATTCACTGGAGTTAAGTGAAATAACTGGTATTTTCAGGATAACTGTGAAATGCAAGAAGTTGAAATAATAAATTTTCTATTTTTTTGGTGAACATTTCTGTATACTACCTGGTACCTCTGGGGGATAGTTTTGGATTCCTTACAATTTTGTTTGGGAAAACAAATCAAGCAACTCAAAACTTACGCTGTAGATGTTATTTTAAGTGACAGTATTTTCTGTCTCTCTAACAACCCTCTTATTTGCAATTCAGTGATGGTACGGACCATCAGCTTTCACTTTTTTGCACAGTAGACTGAAAAACAGCTACTCTGTGTATTGAACACTGGAAATACAAGCTTGTAATTGTCTTTATAGAGAACTTCGTTTTAAGATGCTGTGCCCACCCACCAGAAATTTCTAGTTCCCCTAACAGTTCACAATTCCACCATTTTTATATTACATATCCAGTGGCTACAGATTCCATTTACTGTTTACTTCTGCAAATACAAAAAGACCGCATCATCCTCTTTCCATTCATACATCTCAGGCATTGTTTTGATTCCTTTCTTTACTTCCTTAGGATACACAGAAAGTATCTTGGTTTTCTTATTAATACCCTTTTGACTACGTGAAAAGATTCTAAAGAATTTACCTGAATATATAGTAAGAGCATTAAATGTATTTCAGAGGAATATAGGAATTCAGCAAACTGAGAAGCAAACAATAAAATCAAATTGTTATAACCTTTATCCTGACTTATCAGTCACTGCTATGTTTTCTTTTCTTGAGAAGATAATAGACATGACCATGTACACACACAAATGCACACACATATATAAAATGGCAGGGAGGAACAGGAACAGAGGACAGTAATTTTATGTCAGACCTATTCATTCAGAATCAGATCTAAATGTCCATCAGTGATGGGAACAAAGTCAAGGTCAAAGTTGGTGGCCACCATATGGGCCTGTGATAGTGCTTCATCACCATTTGCCACCTGTGATTTTTCCTAAGTTCTCACAACAGAATTATTACAGAAAGTAACAGCTTTATGTAAGCATGGAGTCAGAGATCATATTATTCCTAAAATCAAAGCTGTTGTTTCTTTGTCTCCCCACGACTGGGCTGAAGCCAAAGGCAGAAGGTGTGTCTAGGTGCTAATAAATTATCAAAGTATGTTGTTCCTGGGAGAACAGAGTGTCTAGTGCTGCTCTCCAGTGCTCCAAGTGCTCCTGGTTGCTTCATCATGCCAATGGTGAGCAGATGGGAAGAAAAGAAGACAAGGAGGGCATCATCCCCTGCTACCTCTACTTAGTATCTACTGCTATGGCCAGCCAGTGAAAGTGACCCAGCGTACGGATGACTCTCCCTCCTGTTCTAGGTCACCTCTCTCCTGGCCTCTGCTATAGCAGGATGATAGAAGTGCAAGCTGGCAGAGCACCTCCATACTGAAATGCTTCTGTGGTGTTTGTATGGAGGCAGAGGTTTTAGTGAGAGATGGAAGACAGAAAATGATAGACATAGCTTTTGGAAACCAAAATACTCCTCTTCAATAGCTCCCTTTCATCTTGCTTCTCCCTGTCATCTAAATCCCCTCTTTCCTCTCTACTACTGCGCTCTATCAGAACTTTCTTTTACAAAAATGGAGTCTTGTCAACATCAGTGAAATCGGCAAAACCAGTTGGTTTGTTCTATATTCTCATCAAGTCAAGTGTCAATGTTGCATATATTACAGAGAAGATCTGAGTTTGATCTGGCAGGGTTACATGACCTCTATAAATGTCACACGGATGAAAGAGTCAAGGAGCCATTTTGAATTAGCGTTGTTGATACCTTATTCTACCCAGTTCCTCTATCCCCGTTTTAACCCACTTTTAATCACATAGGATAATATGCTAGAGAACAATTCTTATACAGTACATAGATCTTTTCTGTGAATATCTGTCAGCACTTACTACTTTATCAAAGTTTCCATCCATGTCATCTTACTTTTGTAACTACAACTTGTGTACTAATCAAATACGCCTTGGTACTTATCAAATACAGTCCTAGTAAGCATCCCACACATTCAAATGGAACAGACATGTCCTATCTTTATGCTGTTTCTAAAGAAACAAGCAAATATCTAAGACCCCAGTTTTCTCTGCTTGCATATTTGAAAAATCAAAACAACAGAACCAACAAAACTGTCTGCTAAATTTTGTAGTATTATTTTTCCATTTCTTAATCTTTCCTTCACTTGAATTTACCTTTAAGTTGAAGAAAAGTAGACTGAACAAAATAGTTCAAAACTAACTCAAATATTGGAAGCCTGCTGTGTCTGTTCTTTTCCTGAAATTACAGATAGAGTAGCTTTCTCAACAGCTCTACTCACTGCAAAAATTGAAATCAGATACCTTACAATGTGTTTCACTTGATAATGAGCATATCCCATCTGAAGGACAATGCACATTCACATTTTCTGAGTTTATATTGCTTTATATTATTTTTTCTTATGCCAGAAATAATGTAGATAAAATGTGGGTGTAACTGCTTTAAAAGCTTTTGTGTGACAAGAATACATCTGAGAAGGCAGGCTATAACTGTTCAATATGGACCAGATTCTGTTGCTCTACAAACTGATTGCTTCTTTCAAGGGTAGACATCAGGGTCCTGAAGGCACTAAAAACCCTGAGTGGCTCTGACTGGCCTCGTCTGGGAGCCCCACCCCATGTCAATGCGCATGGAAATCAAAATACAGCCCTACAATGAGGGGATATAAAAACTTTTTACAATAAGAAGCAAAAGTCTAGTAATTTGCTCATAGTGCTATATGCTAATTTCATAACCATCATGGGTTATTAAAGTGATGCAAACTGTAACTGTTCTTGAAATTTTACCTGTTATTATTACTGTAGCAACCAAAGGTTGAATCAGCACCCTTCTGGGTTACTGCTCCCTATGTGAACATGCAGTAGGAAACCAGCTCTGACTCTGAGACATTATATGCTAAGCAATGAGAAGTTGAGGAAAGGGAAAATCATCACCTCTGCAGGGAAGGAGCACCAGGATTTACAAGGTTGAAGTGATGCTTATCAGAACTATATGGATTGAGCTGATCCAGCATTGGCATGAGGAAGCAGATGAGGTGAAGTTTTCATTCCTTTAAGGCCTTCTTCATAATAGTAGGGGGGTTTGGTTAGGTTTTTTTTGTGGGTATTTTGTTTGATCTTTCGTTTTGTTTGTTTTGTTTTGTTTTTATGAGGTTCATATCTCTAGTTCCTTAGATTAGGGAGCTGCTGGAGTGTGGAAATGGAGATGTGTGCTGGAATGGGAGAGACTAGAGTTTGGTAAAGTCTTTCCTCAATCCTGAGTGGCTGTACAGCTGGGGAACTTTGCTGCTGGGACACGGAAGTGATTTTAGATCCACGAGCTTAAAGAAACCTATTGAGTGAACATGGGAGATTTATTGCATTTGTTCTATTTTTTTCCTGCTCTAAGCAGATTTGAGTTAAGACAGTGTTTGTGTCTGATCTGGCAGAAAACTGCGGCTGACTCTGTCAGCTTTTTCACCAACACTGTAAGGCCTGTCTGAGACAGTATCTCAAAACTGAAATGGCAGTAACCTATGTCACTGGGAGGTCTGAGGCATTTGCTTTCTCTACACGTATCTTTGTTCCAGACTAGAGGTTAAAAATACTTTGCATTGACTCTTCCAGCAGCCTCACATCACATAGAATACCAGGTTACTCAATTCCTTTTACTCTTAAAAACCACCCATAAAACTCACTGCTGTAAACACAAATATCTCTGAATGGTACACACATACTGCATTTTAAGAAGTATTGCTCCCCCAGCATTCAAATAGTGAAATATTAAATCAGCCTAAGCTTTCTCCTAACACTTCACTGTTCATCAAGTTTCCACTCAAGACCTTCCATTGCTTTGGATTCTCTCCTTGCAGTGCTTGGGAAGGGATCTCCATCACTCCTGTCCTGGCTCAGATCAGGAGTCACCTGCGAGCACAAATGAGTGAATAACTTGCCTTTCTATATGGGAGTAACAGCAAGTGGTTGTCAGTGCTAGAGTAGAGGGAGTCGTGTTCCTACTTGTAAATCTAGAAAACTGCTACTGCAGCAGGATAAAATTTGAATCAGCTCTGGTGCTTTTGTGGTGATTCACAAGCCTGTGATCTTGAAATATTTTTGTTGTGAATGAAGAGAAACCTTTTGTTGCATGAAGAGCAGGAGAAAAGAAACTCGGGGAGCTGGTGGTGATGCCTTCTCATATTCAGGATATACTTTCTCTGCCAAGAAAAGGTACTTTTTACAGAAGAACTAGTAACTCACTCTGCAGCAAATTTCTGAAGATAAAGCTCTTATTTCTCACCTTAGCACGATGAGTCAAGCTGAGCGCTGCAGGAGAGACAGAGAGGTTGGGGGCAAAGGTCCAAGCTGACTTTCCCAAGCCTTCTCACAGTCAAGTTGAACCTATTGAGACTGTGCAAGATATGACTAATGCCTGTCTGTATGTCCTGTTACCTCTCCATCACTGGATGGAGCTATGTGGAGCAAGAAGTGAGGTGTAATTCTCTGCTGCTATTGGTCCTGCATTATTTTCTCAGTGGAGTGAAAGGGGAGGAGTATGTGAGGACCAGAATGAGGAGCTGATGGTTCAAAATCACCCCATAGGCTGCCTTTAGCTTTTGCATGGCCTCCAGACTGTACTCCTGGCTCCCTGCCATCATTCACCAGGGATTTGATGATTGTGTTCAGTAACATGTCTCCTTCCCTTAGGTCTTTCCTGACCCCACATCCAGGTCACTGCCCAGCCTGTGACCCTCAGGCATTTTGCCTTTTTTTAGGAGTCCTGCATTTTCTAATGAGAAGAGAAAGTTCTGTTGGCTTGGTGGATTCACAGCTTGAGTTGCTGCCATCATACTGGCCTGTGGTTTCCACAAGCATTAATTCCACTTTAAACAGAGCCAACAAATTTTATGAGAAAATCAATCTTTTCATAGGTGCACCAATACACAGAAATGGTTATTTCACATCTGTGATCACTCTGTATGGAAAGTATACATAATTTTATAACTCATCAGCTTTAAGAAGTACCCAAAAATGCTGAAAACAGGACCATAAATTTGCAGGAGATAAAATATTTTTGTAGAAAAAGAAAATCCCAACAAAATAAGCAAGGTCTAGGGTGTTTTGGCATCCATTAGGAAAAGATATTAAAAAATTCAATCCTGCTTTTTATTTTATGACTGTGTGGGAGAAAGCTGAAAAATTCCCAACTTCCAGTAAAAGATAAAAGATTAAAAATATACTTCTCTTTATTTCATAGAAAACTGCTCTGTGAAATCTTAAATTTAAATCATACTGTTTGATTATCAGTACTCACCGAGAGGATTACAGAACAGTCATTAAATCTTATTACAAAGCGAAGTGCAGAAAGTAATTGCACATATTTGTAAGTAGCTTAGAATTGATTAAAAATGCATAAAGAAAAACTGCAAAATTTTCTGCAAGCTCAAGCCCACTAACCCCTCTGGGTAAACACACATCAGCTCATCCCTCCAGTAACCTTCTCTGTTTTCTCCTGGTGTGGCAAAAGGAGGATTTCTCTCTGTTTTAAGGACGACACTGTATGTGTGATCATTTGAATTGCTGTGAGCTGTAGGAGATAGGGATGGCCTGCATTCATGTTAAAGTTAGGAAGCTTTAGGGGAAGCTCACCAAGTTTAATTTAAGCTGTTCCTCGGGCTAAGCCTTTCCTTCCCCACCCCCATTCTCCACTGAAGGCTGCTTTAAGGCTGCATTTTCAAAGCAATGTATGGGGAATTAAGTGCTCCAGTTCTGTGGATGTTAATGTGATTTTATGAGCAAATACTCTGTACTCCAGCACTATGCTGAAGCTGTGTTCCACTGTGAGGTTTTATATATTCCTTTCACACAAAGGAGCTGTGCCAAAGCAAGGTAACTTTAGAAGCATATTAACTCTGGTTAAGTTATGGGCACACAGAGCTTTTTGCTTTCTGTTTGCTTGTTTGTTTGGGCTGGTGAGTGAGGCAGACTTTCCCTGCAGAGGCTGAGCAGAAGGTAAAGCTGGGTGAGGTGAGTGCATTCATCCTTTGGATGACACTCAATGAACTAGTTTAAGCAACTTTTTGCACTCCTGTTGATCAGCTATATAATAATTTGTCCTCAACAAGTCTGCCTTTGCCTGAATTAGCGACAAATTTGGCGCATAACACAATGCAAGGCGTAGTCTGATCCTATGCAGTTTGGGTGTCAGCATTTAAGCTACTTGCACATCTCTTCTGTGCATGTTCCGAATATTCCTGAGATGCTGCATTTTATTTCCCTTTCCTCTTGGATTCACTCTTTTCTCTCCACAAGAGTAGTAGCTAGCATTTAGAAGGAGATTAAGGTTTTCCTTACTTTCTCTGTCTCTCTTTCTTTTTATAAACATTACTTTTTCTGATATAAAGCATGCAAACCTCTTATTTTTCACTTTGGGCCCAAACTTTTCAGGGAGAGAGCAGGGCCAATGGAAGAGAATGGATGTACCTTAAGCATCATCACTTTCTTGCTATCCAGTAAGGGGAATGAGGCAGAGGGAGGTGTGGCCATGAACCTAGTGTGCAAGCACAAGGCAAACTGCAGTGCAGCTTCTCTAGGGTCACCTTTTTGATCACAATTCCCAGAGACAAGGCAGTTTTGTTATGCACTGCTGTGCCTGTTTCTGGGGGTGTGGTTAGGAGGGCACTTTCAGTTGGGTTTCTAATTAACAGTCCCATATTGACAAATATACAACGTTTCATCTTATTTTCCCATCTCAACTCTGACAAGCATGTGAGAACAGAACTGGGGAGATTACGAAAGATTTTGCTGTTCTGTATTCATTGAGAACATATATAAGAGCTTTTGAATAATCTTTATATGTAATGAGGAGGAAAATGCTCAGTTTGTCAGCTTACCTTCAACTCACTGTGTGAGATTAGACATGAGTAGCTCTCCTTCAAATTAATACAAATTTAAGAACTAAAGCACCACACAATGAGTTGAGAATATATCTCTCGGAGTTTACTATTGATTTACTGTCCTAACGTTTCTGAGAATTACCCACTGCATAATCTATAGAACCAAATGATTTCTTTGCGAAGTTGCTGCTATCTCTTAAGGTTTTACCTGAAGAATTGAGAACGGATTTTTTTTTTTCTCAAAGTCATGTAAGCATTTTAGTTTTCTTTCTGTAGCAAGAAAGTTTCTTGCTACAAAGAGTGTGGAGCAAAGCTCTCAGATGTGAACGTCAGGGAGCAGCAAGGGTGTAAGAAGCAGGGAGTTGGGCATGGAGATGGCCCTGGCACTGGTTGTGTCCTCACCTATAGATGCTGTCCTGCAGGTCTGAGTACAGCAGACAGTCCCAGGGTGAAGGGTTCTATCAGTAGCCCCTAAGAGGCTGAGTGGGTGATCCAGAGCCAGGCACCATCCAAAGGGTCCAGGAGCTAAAGGAGATGGGGCTGGAGACAAGGCCATGACATAGAGCCAAGGGGTCCATGTAGGGGACAGGGCCAAAACCAGGTACAGGGATGAGGCTGCAGTGTATGTCTGAGAGGGTCCAACCAGAAGATGAGCTATCACAGTGTAGGGCTGAGGCTCATCCAGGGGGCAGGGCCAGAGGCAGGGCTGATGACCTGCTATGGTGTAGTTGGGGCAAGGGCTCATGGCCCCAGGCTGAGCTGAACCTGGCCCAGAGGTGTTGGTGGTCATCCTAAGTGAAGCTTGTCAATGACATTAGGACTGCTAGTGCATTGAGATCTCTGACACTGAGCCCACCAAAGGCAATAACCATCAGAATATAAGCTGAATGCAAAGGTGAGTTTTGAACTCATGATTTTTGACTAAGTTTCATTGAGAGGGAAAAGACAATGTTACTTCCTGAATGACAGTGTGCTGAAAAACAGAGGCTACACCAGAAAAGACTCACTGTATGTTTTCGTTGCACAAGCTTTGCCTTTTTTGTATACTGTAGTCTTCAGTGTTGGTGACTATGGAAATCCAGTTACCGTGCTAGGGGAACCTTTGATAGACCCAGTGTGTCCATTCATATATTCTTAAGTCTCTCTGGGGGACTATTTACAAGCAACTTGAAAATAATAAATGCATTAAAATCAAAGAAAATTCACCCACTGAATTTCCTTTGTGGACAATTTACACCAAGCAGTGGCCAGAACAGTGATTTTCTACTGGAATTTCATCACCCTAGTCTGTGAGGGATGCTCTAAGTTCCCTGTGAAAGATGGGAAGTGGAGTTCAGCCCACAGAACTCTCCTGCTTCCAAGGCCTGGGGTCACAAACATCCCTTGACAAGACGTACACATCATCCCAATGTCTTCCCATTTCCTGTGGTCACGTAGCTGCAGCAGCTGGACACTGCAGGAAGTTTCTGTTCTTTAGGGATATTACACCAGTGGAAGCAGCTTAGTAATGTGGACAGAACTGGGCATGGCATGGGCCTTTTTGTGACTGTGGTCTGACTGCACTTGCTGGCACTTAGACTTCCATATGCACACAAACATACAATAGACAATCCTTCACCGGCAAAAATAGAAAAGGAGTTTAATAAGGAGACAGAAAAGTTTGCACTGACCAGATGCAGGGCATAGCCAGGTAAGCATACTGATCATCAACCAGTTTACACAACTGACCATTTTATCACCTTACTCTTCTTTTTTTCCAATGATTGTTTCATGCCAGATTGATGCCTCCCTCTCCCCTACTTTGGTTTCTCCTCTGAAGTTTCCATAAGAATGTATAATAATAAGATACTCTTCTCCTGCATCAAATAATAGGTCTCATATACTTAAAGGGGGCTTATAAGAAGGATGGGGGAAAAAAATTAGCAGGGCCTGTAGCAATAGAACAAGGGCAAATAGCTATAAACTAGAAGAAAAGAAGCTTAGACTAAATATTAGGAAGAAATTATTCATGCTGAAGGTGGTGAAACACTGGAACAGGTTACCTAGAAAGGTGGTAGATGCCCCATCTCTGATAACATTCAAGATCAGGTGGAAGGGGCCCTGAGCAACCAAATCTAGTTGAAGATGTCCCTGCTCACTACAGGGCCATTTGGAGTAGATGACCTGTAAAGATCCCTTCCAATCCAACTGTTCTATGATTCTATATCCTTCTATAAGGTAGACTCACCTTCATGAGTGTCACTCCTGAGCTCATAGGGCTGACGGCTCTCCTGTGATAGCTCAGGTCAGGTCAGGTCAGGAGGCTCTATTGTCTCTGTTGACATCATTTGGGTTCATGCACCACCCTTCCTTCCTCAGTGCTCCTTTTGATTTATAGAGAGGAGACTTTAATCACATAACTTAATACCACAGGGCAGAGACTTTTCTCTTCTACATCCATTCTTTAGGACTGGTCAGTGTGAGCATAACCACATAAATAATGCTACAAGAGAGAGGTGAAGGTTTTCCTAGGAACTCAGTCTCTGTAAAAGAACAGAATAACATTCAGCTCAAATGTATATATCATGAACAAGATGCATGGAGTTTTTAAGGGTTTCCAGCCACGTCAGACAAAGCTACATTTAGAACAACTCCCTTCCAATCCTCAGACTTATGCAGGCCAGTGACCAGAAACCTCACCCTCAGCCCCTTTCTTCCCAGGTTTGGTAGCTTCTGGTCCAGACTATGCTGTTCCATTACAAATCCTACTCTTCTGAAAGGATGTTAACCCTTCTATTGATTCCTTCTTTTGAGATATCTTTTTTTAAAAAAAAAAAAATAGTGAAGCCTTTCTTCCAAAGGTGGAAGAGCTGCAACTGCCTATGTAAATTTCTAGGTATTGACTTGCAGCTGTCCCCTGGCTCTGAGATGTGCTGTCGAGGCCAGGCAGTAGAAGACTTCTAATATAATGACACAGAAAACAGTAAAAGAAACCTCTGAATTCCCTGACACTTGAAAAAGTCCCAGGTCAATGCTCACAGGACTGTAAAATCATCCCCAATGGGGTCACTGCCTACCAAATAAAAAAAAATATAATTATTTAACTTTACAGTACTTACTGACTTGCCAGATATACTGGCACCTGAAAGGAAACCTGGATGTCACTTCCAAGAGACATAGCATTTTGCTACTCACACAAGATGGCCATCTAAGAGAAAGGCAAACCAGAAGGGGCTGCCAATTTACAGGTTGTTTTCTATGTTTATAACATGGTAAATTCCTGAGCTTGTTCCCAAGCATAGCCTGTGGGTCCTTCTCAGACCTAGTACCCTGTGGGTTTCTTCCAGTTCAATCTATAACATCAGCAGTCAGAGGTCATCCTACATCATCTTCCTCATATGAAGCAACCATTTTACAGGTTCCCCTATTTGGACTTGAAATGCACCTGGAAAAACAGAGCTTTTCCTTAGAGTTCCTGTAAAATCTTTCCATACTCCCTTTTATGACTCAGTAATGGGAACTTCTGTAACGGAGTAGTGTGCTTCTAAGTACATTACTTAGAAAACATCTGCCTATTTTATTTAAAACTCTCAATCTGTTTGTCCCTATTCACATAGCTCCATCTTGACCTGTAACTTCATATGTAGTAGCAGAACAGAGATTTCAGTGGTCCTTTAACACTTTCAGATTGTCACTCAGCAGCATTTCAGATGTACTTACCTTTCTTTCCAGTCATATCTCCAACCAATGAAAGGATAAAATGCCAAAACTGAGTTTGCTGTGACATATAGATGTGATAAGCCTGATTTCCTGATTTAGGAAACTTTTTCTATCCAGGAACCTCACTTCAGCATGTGTTTTAAACATATGGTGACAGGCCATGGAAGTCAAAATGTTTCTATGCATATGTTTCAGTGTGATCCTGAATCTAGTAATTTCCTGGTGATATTCCTTGTTATTGTTTTCACTGCTCTGCGTTTTTCTGTACTCACTTCTACTATCATTTGTTTATCAACAGCCAAGAAGAATGGAGGAAAACTGCAGTTTGTTTAATCACTGCCTGGAGAAAACTGTAAGCGGATGCTGGTGTACATGAGCAGGCATGAGCATTTGCTTTAGCAGTTTTCAGTCCCTTTGGTAATACAGAAATCTTGTTTGATTTTTGCCAAGCATTTTTTTTAGTTAGAGTTTTTAGGTAATCACTGTTTAGATAGCTTATGTTCTTGAATTTTCCTTTTTTCTCCTTCCCAGGAGATAAGCCCAGTAAAATCCTCCCCTATTGAAGTCAGTGGCAAAACTCCCACTGAATTCAGGATTTTACTCAGCCATAGAGTTTCTTGCAAATAATGTATTTAGATACTGCACTCTGGGGTGAAATTCATAAATGTAATGCTGTTTCCTCAAAAAAAAAATTCATATATATTAGTGAGCCTCTGTGCGGCTTTGGCTGAAATGCTTCTCCTTGAAAACTAATTTACTGTCCTGGAACTTAATGCTCTCACCAACCCCCTCAAGATGGTAGTGAACTCAGCTGCCCTGGCTGCTTTACACTGTGTCAATAGCAACATCAGAGGTAAATAAACAAAAAAAAAACCATGAATGAGAGGGCTTGCTTTCCCGCCTGGACAAATCTGGTAGATTCAACTACAGTTGTATAAATTACAGTTGTATAAATCTCAGCCAGACAGTGGTGCCAGATGTAGAATTGTGAATCCTTGGGAATCTTTCAGATCCCAGGAAGCCTTAATTAGGTGCCAAACCTGGAGTCACATCTGCATGGGCCACATTTTGCACTTAAGTCTGGATCTTTCCCAGTACAGTGCTGCCCACCATGTTTGTTCAGAACTTTCAGCTTGCATCCTGGTCCCAGGCTGAAGATCCCCCAGGTCACCTAAAGCCACTCCTGTATGAGGTCACCAGAGAGAACATGACTTGTCCACTGGCAGTTTAATATTTAGGTGTCAGGGTGTGGCAAGGAGTATTATTTCTGGCAAGGCTCCTTTTAAGGGCAAATCCATATATGTATTGGCTCAGGGCCAGTTTACCTGGGCTGTAATAAGTAATTTCTTTAGAGAGAAAGGAGAGTTACTCTGTGCTTAAGCGAACTCCCAGAACCCTTCATTGCTCTGGTGATAGCTATTTTTGTGCTACCTAGGTGACATTATACAGGTAGGGCTGCATAGGTTATAGCAATGCTGATTAAAAGGATCTTCTTTAAGTTTTAATAGATTAGGCATGTTTCAGTTTTGTATGTCTGTCTTCCATGTAGACCAATTACTCTAGAGAGAGAGGTCAACAATGAGAGAGAAAGACACAGAGAGAAATCTATGATATGACCTAACCTTTAAAAAATGACTACTGAGTATGAATATCTCTGCGGCTGCATGCCTCTATGGACAATGCTCAATGCATCCTGAAAATTATTCCTCTTTAAGGTGTCCCTGGGTGGACATCCAGAAGGAAAAGGCACACAGAATCATAGGTCATATACCTGAGATAAGTATCAGGAATTGCAGTTACAGAGATGTGCATTTTCACATACACCTACATATACATACATAGATCTGACTGCAGATCTAACTGTAAAGCAAACAGGTAAAATCTAGCTATTGTTAAACTGTATGTGAAAGCTATATAAAATGTGCCTAATTATGCTATATGAGCTCTAAAAATTAAATATTAGGGTAAAATAATGCTGCACTCTTTATACAAGTACTTCAAATGGAATACATAATACAAAATATTGATTCAAGAGGGTTGCTGTATTGAAAATCAAATGAATTTTTGCCATTGCTGAGAGCACACAAGCCCAGTGTAATCAGCCTGTTCAACTAATCATTACAGCAGTGTTGTTTGTGGCACGCTACTTAACAGTCTGTCGGCAATTCCATTAAAAGCCTTATTTTTCAGGGTGTCATATTTTGGCCGTTAAAAGTTGCTCTAATGTGAATTTAGCAATACATATACAGATGTGGAGGAAGAGAACTCCCCCACTCCTCCACCCAAGTTGCTTTTTAAAGGTCTGATCCTGGGTCACCAAAGACAGCTGGAATTTTGCCTTTTATATCAGCAGGAGTAGAATTGCGATGGAAGAGTCTTCTGGTGATTAATTGCAGCTCACAGGAGCTTTGCTTTTGACCTTAGCTGAGCTTAAGTTCTCCAAGATGTTTTAATCACCAGTGTGTAAGGAACTCTCAGGTATCTCTCAGAATATTTTTCCACAAATCATAGTTTTCTCTGTGATAAATCTCTTGGAAAAAGCTTTTCTGATGTGACACTTCAGTATATGAAGGCAAATACTGTGGCCCACATTTCAAGTCCTGTATAAGCTGTTTCCTTGTGTGCCAAACCAGAGTTTTTCTACTGTAATGCTTATGCTGAAAGCTGGCACCAGAGGCAGTAGACTTCAGGACAGTGGACTAATGTATTATTTTGAACATTCCTGACAACCTGCAGTGTAACATTTATAAGATTTGACACTCAGCTGGACCAGATCCTGAGCAGCCTGATCTAATATTGTTGGACCAGGTACCTACTGAGGTCCCTTCCCACTTGCATTACTCTGTTTCTGCAGAGTTATAGAGCAACTCTGTAACGTCTGCTGACACAGAGAGCTGATCAGACTCCAGTTCAGGGGTGGCCATAAGCATAAAACTTTTTGTTGCTTTAGGGCATTTTAAGTTGCAGTTTGCTTTGGTCCATTATAGATGTTGTGAGTAAGCTTGCTGGAGAAATATCTTGGTCTTCCATATCAAAAGTGAGTGATCTCTCTGACAAGCAGTGGATTAAAATAATTCATTTTTTCTCTCTTTAGGGATCCGTTAAACTTTTATTTACATAAAAATTAACTTGAATTAAAGTGTAGAAGTGCCTTGCAGTGTTACATCAGCAATAGCATCAGAACTGCGTTTCTTTTCATTTTCTCTGTAACATCAAGCTGCTAAAGTTGCTCTGATGTCATTGAGATTATTCTAAGATACTTTCTTATGCTTCTTAGACAATGACTAAGAAATAGCATGGAAGCTACAGGAAAACAGTAAAAAATAAGGGGCATGTGAACAAAATACACCAAAAAGCCATAAGTCATGCTAGATCTTATTCTAGTTTAATATTTGCAGTCACATAATATAAATCACACCAGTCTCTTTGTTCAAAAGAAAGTACAGATATCAATGTGATGAAAGAAATATCAGTTGCAAGTACAAGTAATGAGGATTTTTTTGGAAGTTGGCAAGAACTCTGAGACAGAGAGAGGACAATATGACCCCAGGGAAAATACGAAGTATGAAGATTTGGTGAACGCTATGACTTTACTTCTATTACTGGAATGGGACAGTTGCTTGTATGCAACTTATGACTTATACATCATAGTGAGAAGATATGTAAAGGTGTATCACTTTGCAATATGAAATATATCAACAAGTTTACCTATGCTATGAAAATAAATAAATAAAAGTATGTATTCACACTTATGGAATCCATCTCTAGATCTTTTGCTTTTATATTTAATTGTTTATTGTCTCAGGAAGTTTCCTGCACACGGACAAATAGGTAGAGGAGAAACCTTTCTCAATTTTTTTGTGACAACCCTTTGCTCACTGCCTACTTACATTCAAGCATATCTGATCTCTCAGTTACTGCTAGCTCCTACCCTTCTTATCCACTTTTAAAATATATATTTGCTGCCATCTTTGCTGCCATGGTTTCAGTGACTGCTGTATTCCTTTGTTGGATTTGATGTTACCCTTTTGTCATCATTGAGTTAATTTCTAACCTTGGAAAAAGTCATTGCTTATAATGCAAAAGATGTTGATCTGTTGTGTGGATTTAATAAATATATAAATAAATAAACAGTAGCTTCTGAGCTCAGCCACTTTGCAGTCTTATAGCTTCTTCCTGAGTCAGCTACTGTGCTTGTTTGCTTCATCATTATCCTGGCTGAAAAATGTCAGAGTGATGGAGTACCTATGAGCAGCTTCCGAGAGAAAAAATAAGGGGATTTGCTGAGTGAGCATGAGGTGCTCCACAGAGAATCCTAATACCTGATGGCAAATCCAGGACAGAAACGGGTCCTCTTGCATAGTGGCTAACCACTGATAGAAAACACAATTGTCACAGAGGTTGAGGAGCAGAACTGCTTCTTACAGCTCATATTTTTCTGGTGGCTGTAGCAGGGCCAACATATATGTATATATATATGTGTGTATGCATATAAAACCGTACATGTATATATAAGAAAAAATATATTGATACACACAACTATATATATTTATAAGAAAACCTTGTCCCCAAAATGTTTACAAAAAATGATAAGGCTCTAAAATGAGGCCCACAAAATTAAGAGGATGCCAGAATTAAGATCTAGTGGTGCATATTTTAAATACATTTCCTCTCTGTGTGTAGAAAGATATAATCTTTAATTACATGACTTTGTACTAACTTTTCCATAGGCAGGTTGTGTCCTTCAGCACATGTAAGAGGCTGAGTCCTTCGAAAATCCTTTCTAATTTGGCTGATTTTAGTGGGGATTCCTGTGTTGCTGAAAAATACTTAGCATTTGAAAAACAAAATAATATTATAAAATAATGTTTCCCCTCCTCAAGCAGCTATGTGTAACTGATGCGAGGAGAGCCTGTAGATACCACTTTGCCACAAGTATTGAGTGGACAAGAAAAAGAAGTGGATACTTCCAGATTTCTGCCAGGAAACGTGCTGTAGCAGCCATCGCTTTCTGGGCTTGTCCTAGAAAGCACTGCTTCACTCTTCTTTCCTTCCCCAGTCCTGCCTGCCTCACAGCTCCTTACTGTTCCTATTTCTAACTGCTTCTTTATTCCTACCCTCCATCTCCTGAGAGGCATCATCCCCTGACACTGAACTTATCATTGATGCCCCAAGCCAAGGGTAGTTTTGAGAACAGGATGGAGATATTCTCCCTGTCTTCTATTTCCATTTCTGGTATCACAGTAGTAGGGCTGGTAGTTTTAGGAGGTGCCATTCAGCACCTCCATCCCTACAGTGACATTTGTTCAGTGGGAATGCAAGCATTGCTTCTACTTGGCATTGGGAGCTTGCAAAGAGATGGAGAAGATTCATCTCACATGTGGCAGTTGCCCAGAAGTAACATGTCACTCTGCATTACTAAATTAAAATTTCCACTTTTCTCTTTTGGTTAACCCTTAGCCAAACTCAATCCCAAAGCACATAACTGAGGCTAGTGAAGGTCTACCTTCCTCTACCTCACCATTGTATTTGAGATTCCTACGTTTCAATACAAAGAAACCTGCAAAATAAATGTTTTCATTTTTCTAGATGGTCAGTTTTATTTTGCTGAGAAACGTCCAAAGTTCTTTACTGAAACCTCTTGGTAGAGGCTGTGAAGGCTGTAGCCTGGTCATTACAAATGCACAACATCAAAAGCCACAGTGAGTAGGAGGCTTAGAATGGAATGTGCTAGGAAATCTTCATTACCTGTAATACTGAATTACCACTCTGCATCCAGGATGTGTTGCACAGTTGTTCAAACCATGAGCAGCACAGGAGGGAGAGGAGAGGCTTTAACCATATACACTCCTGGTAGATGTAGGGCCTGAGTTACTTATACATTGTCAGACCCAAACCATCGCAAGCATGAAGGAGCATTCACTGTCACATCTTTTGTGCCAGAAAGAGTCAACAGCCAGACCAGAGACCCTTGAAGCTTTCTAATCCAGCAGTGGGAATCACACTGTAATTCATACTGCATATAGCAGGAGCATGTTCACATTACCAGATATCTCTTTCAACGATCAAGAGGAGAGTTAAGATTTGTGCCCTACATTACTCTGCAAAGTAAAACTAAATAGTTTCCAGTCCCTGAGCTGATCTGAAAGGAAGAAGTGAAGGTGTTCTCATGTGTGCTACTTGGTTTCTCACATCATAGTTTCTCTGTGAAAACTGGTTCATTTACTGACAATTATTGTGTTCCACTGATGGCAAAACTGTCAGAATCCTTTGCGGATGTGGAAAAATTAATTATTTTTGCTCAGGTCTGAGAGCATCAGAAAGGGAAATTTGAAACCTTTGTTCTGTGCAGTTTTATTTCACATAGCTCAGAAAAATACAGAATGATGCTGTTCACTGGAGAGAGATGTACTATATTATTTCAGAGGTTTATTGTTACCAACATAATTTGGGAATGTGCTTTGCTCCCTATGGAAAAAAGAACTGTTTCACGATGTACTGTACTTTCTCTTCTGATGTTCTTGGTCCTGCTGTACGCAAGCACTTTGGATAGGACACTCATTCTTAAATGAAGCAGAAATTTTTTTTTCAGTGGATGTCTCCTGGTCACACGCTGATCTTGTTTTTCCCACTGTAGAACCTAGAACCCAAGAATAGCTACAGTGATGTCTCCTATCTTCTGCCTCTCCCTACTTTCTGTGAAACCAGGGATCATGCAGGTGAAAAGGAAGTGGCTAGAAAGCTTCAGGATGAAAGAATACTCAAAGTGGGGAGCTTGAATTGTCTTTCTCTTTCCTAAACCCTTCACAGGCACAAATTGCCATAACAAACCTTATTTTCATAGAGTTTCTGTGTTTGGAAGTGCCTAAGTGATGCATCAGTAGCATCAGATAGCATAAGGGAATATGGAGTGTGTTGGACCAAATATGAACTCCACAGAGGCCAGCATGACTTCTGGTGACACTTGATTTAAGGAGGAGATCCTCCAGACAAAGATCTGACTACTGATCCCACCTTTGATCAGGAGCTACAGAAAGACAATTGTCAGTGAATACCATGACACCACTTGCAGACCTGTCCTTCCAGGCATAATGATATGAGGATTCTCAAGGATACTTTGATACTTCTGGAGATAGAGGAGGGGTTTGTTTTGATTTTAGTCCCATTTCAGACAGTAATAATTTTTTTATTTCTGATATACTAGCTTTAAGAGATCTTAAATATCATCTCCAAGCAGAGAAACACATGTTCAATATGAGTGAAAGGTTGTATTAGAAATGGCGTGACCAGCAGGTCCAGGGAAGTTTTTCTCCCTCTGTACTTGGCACTGATGAGACCGCACCTCGAATCCTGTGTTCAGTTCTGGGCCCCTCACCACAAGAAGGATGTTGAGGCTCTGGAGCGAGTCCAGAGAAGAGCAACAAAGCTGGTGAAGGGGCTGGAGAACAGGCCTGATGAGGAACGGCTGAGAGAGCTGGGGTTGTTCAGCCTGGAGAAGAGGAGGCTGAGAGTTGCTCTCTACAACTACCTGAAAGGAGGTTGTAGAGAGGAGGGTGCTGGCCTCTTCTCCCAAGTGACAGGGGACAGGATGAGAGGGAATGGCCTCAAGCTCCACCAGGGGAGATTTAGGCTAGACATTAGGAAAAATAATTTTCACAGAAAGGGTCATTGGGCAGTGGAACAGGCTGCCCAGGGAGGTGGTTGATTCACCTTCACTGGAGGTGTTTAAGGCACGGGTGGAGGAGGTGCTGAGGAGCATGGTTTAGTGTTTGATAGGAATGGTTGGACTCGATGATCCAGTGGGTCTCTTCCAACCTGGTTTTTCTATGATTCTATGATTCTATGTTGTTCTTCTCTCTGTTTTTAAACAGAAATGCAAAGGAAATTTTTGAGGAAATCTCGCTCTTAGCCACCTCTAAGTGAACCCCACCATCCAATGGCTGCACAGCAGCAATTCCACACGCTCCTACCCATCAACTGTCCTTTACTCTCTCTTATATTATGCCCCAGGTCCTGCTGTTCAGAAGTTTAGTTCAGCTGATGACAGCAATATGGATGTACTGCAGCTGCCCAGCTGTAAAGAAGTCTACCACTTAGCAGTTGGCAGGAATCTGATCTTTGTGCCTTGTAGTCACATCACAGTGGCCTTGCACACTGTAATGACCATGGTGCCTTAATGAGGAAAAACTCCCACCACTGACAATGAGATGTCGGCAACTAGAAGATCAATGTCCAGCAAGGTCAGATGTCCTGCACAACTTTATTTTCTGATGTATTAAAGCATTACAGACTTTGTTGGGGAGAGAGGCAGGGAAGGAAGGCTGCTTTCTTTTTGCTCAGGTTTGGGTGGGTTTTCTTTTTAAATCTGAGAATGACTGAACAACTGTCCCCATGAGCTCTTCCACAGGAATGCAACCAATGTGATGCAGTTTGTTTGTGATAGAGTTGTCTGTCAGGAGAAGTTACCCCTTGAAATAGTTTTAATTAAATATCACTTTAGTTAAGGTGGACAAATGCCTATAGCCCAAATACATATTTTATGACTGAAGTTTTAGTCTACTTTTCCCAAGCTAAAGGCTTACCCATGTTCCTGTGTACTTCTTTATCAAACTCTGGCATAACAACTTATTTACATTTAAGAGCATTTTGTTTCTGATTTAGAATAAATAGAGCAATGAAACATTTCATACCACTCTAAGAGGAGGAAACTCATATTCCCCTAGAACCTGAATTAATAACTTTAGAGTGAAAGTCAAAATCAGATTAAACAGTGGTTTTAGTGCAATAGGTGCACAAACTGGGAAAGAAAAGTAATTTAACAGATTTTTTTGTTTCAGTTGGAGATTTTATCACATAGAAAAAGCCTCATCTCTTCTCTTACATAAAGAATTTCCTCAGGAAAATTTGCAGAAGCAAAATTTTATGCCTTGCTCATCTCACAAATGGGTCTCAATCTCTAGTAACCTTAATAGCAAAGGTTACATAAGAATTGTTCAAAATTAAATCTTCATAAGGAAAAACCCTGGAGAACAAATGATATTAGTCCCAAAGAAATTACTTTTACTGCATGTATGTGACTGTAACAGACTGAGAACAAAAATCAATGGCTTATCCACACACCAAGTACCCCTGAGATTATGAAAAAGCAGAGCTTGAATAACTTACTTTACTTTCTGCAAGAGCATTGGGGCAAACACAGAACAAACCCAACGAAAGAATCAATCCATTCTCTGTGCAACATTCAGTGCTTGCTGCAGCCTTATTTTCCCAAACTGCAATGCTGCAGAGTATCTCTTCCTAAGAGAACACTAATATTTTGCTTCAGTGCAGAGCAGAAACATGAGTAATGCAAGTTTATCCTCCACTGCAGATTTCCTGAGTGATCTTCAGTAATTCACCTAATGTCACTGAGTATCAATTCCATGCTCTAAAAGGGGGCTGTTATCTTCCATTCTTTTCAACAATGTTGTGAAAATGTACCTTAAAAATTTTGGAAGGTAAAAAACCATGTATATGTAATTGTATAGATATATAGATCTTCTTTATCCTCCTTTTCTGTTTTCTTTGAGATTTCTTTATTTGCTATTTAAATATAAAGTAACGAAATAGAAGCCTGTACTACTCTGGAGTATCTTGAGAACTAATTGCATTCTGGTTTTTTTTCTATGTAAGGAAATGGAGTTTCTCTTCTGGCAAAAGCAGTGTATAGACAGTGAAAACTCCCCTAGAAAGTGCCCAGGCTTGCTATACTTTTATATGGTCCTTTGGCAGGGGAGTATTGGTCTGTAAATTGTTGTAATTTAGGTCAGTTTCAGTCATAAATTCTTTTTTTTTTCTAGCTGGTCTGAGCAACAGATTAATGTTAGTTTTGAGTTTCTGGACAGCTGAGACAGCTTTGCCAAAGTAATTTGCTATGTCCTCTATCTTCAGGGATTCTATTAAATCAAGGAGATGATTTTGAGGGTGTTCTGCTCAGATTCACTCACAAAGAAAATCCTGGCAATAGCTGTTGTACTGTGTAGTTGTTAAGTCAGGATTACCCAACCTGGAAATGCTTTCACTCTAAGTACATAAGAATGCATGCAAGTTTTTGTCTCTTCTCTTTAAGTTTGACTCATGCAGATGTAATGGATGTTTCTCTTTTATTTTAATTTAACAATTTTTTTCCCTATTGGAAGTTGCTCTGGTGCTGGGGAATGGCAAAAGGCTTCTCAGACCTTTATTTAATGCATTCAAGCTATGTTGGTCACCATATTCTCACAAAAAAATATTTCGGGTCTTTACTCAAATATTAATTTTCAGTCTGTGGCCACCAGGAGCATCAGGCATTTGGCCCAACAGCCAAGTGAAATCATTTCTTGACCAGGGTGACTGACAGCTTAAGTCATTTGAAGTGATGAGTGCATGTCAGCCTGTCACAGTGCACTCTGTTGCTGGGCTAGCACTGCCTTGGTAGCCCAGTTTTCCTCCCTATTTCAGCAATTCCCTTTTAATTGCAGGTCTCCTCTTTTGTCTTTTCCAGGCAGTGTTGCCATAGCAACGGTGTCTCTTGTCCATCTTGCCTTCCTTCCATCAGGGCCACCTCTGTTAGCCTCTCATCAGCGAGATTTCACCCATCTCAGAAGCTCTCCCTTAATGCACACACGAAAAGTTGGAGGTTGGAGTGTCTCCGGATGTTCCAAGTGGAGCCACCAGACTAGCACCTGTATTTTATTGGCCTGGGTTGGAAGGGACCTTAAAAATCATCTAGTTCCAACCACCTTGCCATAAGTAGGGACACCTCCCAGCAGCCCAGGCTGCCCAAAGTCCCGTACAGCCTGGCTTTGAACCCTTTCAGGGATGGGGCAGCCACAGCTTCCCTGGGCAACCTGTGCCAGTGCCTCATCACCCTTATAATGAAGAATTTCTTCTTAATGTCTACTCTAAATCTCCCCCCTCTCCACTTCATAGCAATTCCCCTTGTCCTATCACTCCATGGCCTTGTAAAAAGTCCCTCCCCAGCTTTCTTGTAGGCCCCCTTCAGGTACTGGAAGGTCACTATAATGTTTCCTTGGAGCCTTCTGTTCTCAGTGATACAGCATGGTAGACACAACATCGATTCCTTCAGTGTTAGCACCTGCCTTTTAATGAGCCAAGAGTTTTCATGTTCTGAACTGACTTATTTATGAATTTGGCTTGGACAGCACTTATACCTTGAAAAAACATCCCTTTTCTATATTTTTAGGTAGATCAAATTGAAACCACTACTTCCCCCTCCCTGAAAATATCTTCTTTGTATATAGGCTTGACCAGATCCTGAAGATCTCCAGCCTCACTTCACCAAGCTAAACCTGTAACTTCAAAACCACTTCCTATTGACAGGAAAATGTTTTCCCCAGACAAATCATACAAAAAGTTATAATGGGATTTGTAAAAAAAATGCTACTGATTGCCCCTCAAGCATCTTCAGAAATTATCTCCGATTATCACATTTTTGAAATAGATTCATTCAGCAGTTGTAAATTTCTTTTCAATAAGACCTTACTGGGTGAAAGAACCTTTTATATGGTTTGATGAACGTATTGAAAGGATTAATTTAAAAAGTTTTGCATAAATATCTAATGCATAAATGAATATATTTTTAATAATTATGCAAGTCTACCACAACAGGCTATTTATTCAAGAGATTTTCATTTGACACAAAGTAATGCATCTATTCATTAAAACATGGATAAATCTCACATGTTACATGGGCATGCCATTTTATAGCTTTTCATGAAGGAAATCAATTCAAACTTAAATTATGACCTTCCATGTGCAGTGCAGCTAGTGAACAGGTGAGTCTGAGGTGTATAGAAATTATATATAGAGAAAAAATATCTGAGAAGACATGATATAATCTGTTATGGAAATCCTGTTTTTAAACAACAATTTACCTGAATCTAAGCTGAAACATCTCTGAGGGATGGAATTATGACTCTAAGAGAAAATCATATGAGCAGTAAGATGTGTTAGTAAACTGAATTTCCTGTGTACACCATGTAGTCACTGGATATATGCACCATGGGTGCTGCCTGACACTGCTAAAAGTATTGGCTCAAGGTATTGCTGTTTCTTATTGGCTGGTAATCCAGTAGACAGTAAATGGGAGAGTAGCAATGAAACTAGTTAGAGTGGTAGCCTATTACTCTAAGTGGTAGAGGGAGTAGGATTGTACCCAATTTATCTAATAATTTTTAGTGTAGAAACATCATGATAGAATCTAAATTAGCTGTTATGAGAGAGTCCTTAGGGAAGTCATTGTGAATAATACTCTGAAAGTGTCATCTCATTGCCTATAGTGTTCAAAAAAGCCAGCTGGATTTGAAAAAAAAAGGAAAAGATGAAAACTGGAAAGGAAAACTTTGTGCTTGTACTAAACTCCTTGGTATATGTATATCCTGAACACTTTACAATTCTAGTCATGGCATTTCAGAAAGAACCTCAGTGAATAAAAAAGGCATGGAAAGGGAAAGAGATGGCGAAGGACATAGAATAGCTTAACTATTGAGTGAGAATAGTCAAACTACACAACATTTTGTTTCAGAAAAGAAATAAGCAGTAACAAGGGTAGAAGTACATGAATGCTGTGAACAGTGTGAATAGGGAATGTGTTTTACTGTTTCTTATAATACCAAAACTAAAGGATACCCAACAAGATGACAAAGTAGTACTTTAATGCAAAAACCCAAACAAACAAAAAAAAGAAGCATATTTTTACTCACCATTAAGTTGAAGTTGTAGAATTCAATGCCACAAGATATTGTGGAGCTTAAAATATAACCAGTTTTTGAAAGGCATTAGTGGATTCAGCAAATTAATGGACACACCTTCATCAAGGGCTACTGAATAAGAAGTTCAGCTGTAGCTGTGGCTGCTGTGGCTGAAGACCAGCTTGGTTTGTTAGGACAGTACATCAGGGTAGACTTTGCAGTCTTTCCCAGGGCACCCACAACTTTGAGTGAAAGCCCTTTCACACCACATGGGCTTTTGATTTCCTCCCATTCAGTTACTCTAGTATGCCCTCTGATGTGATGAGATGGATGTAGAGTGTTGCCTTCTAAAGGCAAATGTGTTTTTCTCAACAAGGCTAAATAGACTGTGGAAAGTACTCCACTAACACTACTCTAATGCACCATTTAAATAGAACTAACCTCAATTTCTATGCTGATGGCTTTCTGCAGACATAGCCAGTGTCCAAAATACATACTTTGAGGGTCAGTTCCCACTAAAAAAAAAGCTTAATTAATTTTAGCATTTAATTTAGCAATAAACTTTTAAAAACAAATTACTTCAATAATTTTAAAAATTAAAAAATGTTTTAAAATAATTTATTTCAATAATTTTATTTAAGTGAGAGCACATAAGTTTTCTAGTTATCATAACTTTGAAATGGCCCTGACCTATCAAGTAGTGGTAATAAAATGAAACAGAATAGGTCAGATTCCTGTAGATCTATATAGAGGTTGAATTTGATTTTAGAAAATGCTTTACATCTTTCCCATAAAAGCTCTAAAAGTACTTTGGACTTATGTGGCTTAAATCTCAGTTGGGTTTTGGAAGCATTATTCCTAAAATGTATCACCATAAAATGGTACTTTTCCAAGTTCATTTTCATAGACTATTTTCCCCTGTTACTTGAGGCAGGAATTACTTTTCCATTCTTGGTAACTAAAGTAGCTACCAGAAATAGAAAAATTACAGTTTATTCTGTTACAGTGAGGTACCTATGGAGACATTTGTATATACTGCAGTCTTACTGTGACTTTCAGTGAACTGTTGCGCTGTTCATTAATTACAGAAGAAAATCAGGTCAAGAAATGAATTCCAGTCCCAGAGACTATTACACTCCAGTGACAACCACGTTATACTGAGAAACAGCATACCCCACCTTTTCACTTCAGATACACTCTGGTTTGCACTGTCAGATTCCAGTACATTGTATGGCAGACACTAACCCAAGCCAGCCCATGGACAAAATTTCTCCAAGGACCAGGAACAAGTCCCTTTCATGCTTCTTTTTTCCCCAAAGCTGGTAAGAATTTTGCTGTTGTTTGGAATAATAGTAACTTTAGCATTGGTATGTGCTTCAAAATGTGGATGTTCTTGCTTTCTAATACTATGGTTCTCTTAATGAAGATGTGAATGACTTTGGCTCTTCATTTTGCTTTCAGTTTTGGGGGAACAAGGGAGTGAGGCAGATGGGAGTTCTTATTATGCTTCAACTGTTTATGCTGGGGAGCTGTAAGTGGGATGTCACATCCTACTTCAGCCGTCATAATGACTCGATGTATGTGAAGAGTTCAAGATGTTCCCTTCAGCAAAGTGAGGCAGTGTGCGCCAAGGAGAACAACCTCGTGGTTTTGTGTTCACAAATAACAGTAACTACTTCAGGAAACAACAGAAGTACAAACCTGAACAACATAATGCTCTCCCAAGGTCAGGTATTTAGTGGATAATAACGAAGGGTACAATGTGCTAACCTCAACTACTGCTCAGTTTTACCTGCCACACCTCAGCAAGGAGGAAAATGTAGGAAGGACTCAGAAGCAACAATGAAAATGATTAGCAGTATGCAAAGAGTTTCTTAAAAGGGAAGATTAAACAGGGTAAAAGTAGCTCATTCCTTCAACATTTAACAGGCAATGTGATAGGTTTGTAACAGATGGGAGTATAAGAGAAAGTCTGACAGAGACAATGGATTGGACTCTCCTGTTTAATTTGTTATTATAAACCAATGCACTGGGTAGCTATATAGTACTACATAAATAACAACTTACAAAATTTCTATTGGGCTCTTTTCCCTTATATTATTTAGCATAAAAAAATCCCTGATGGAACTTATTGCTACAATATACTATTAAGACAATGTGCTGATGGCAATGAAAAGAACTGCAGCAGAATATGAAAAAGGTAATAATTTACTTATTTTCCACAGCACACAGTTTTATGACAGCTCAACCCTTGCACTTCAGGATATAAATTAAGAACAAATTAAGAGGGAACAGAAATTAACTTTCTTCTTAGTCATAAGGATATATATTGCTTGTGCTTTGTAGCTCTCTCTAAAGCCTTGTCAGACACTGGTCAACACTGGTGACATGTCTGACAACATGGAACACTGGCCTGATCTGATACAGCAGTTTTCCTGAAAACTAGAGAGCAGTGGGGTTATTTCTATCATATTTTATCTAATATCCCTTTCAACCACAAAATTGATGAAGTCTGAAGAGGTTATGTTTTCAGGAAGCTTTGTATACTGAGCCGAGACTGAAATATAAAGCAAGGTTTAGAAGGTAAATTCTTAGGATCTTAAGTTTAAGTAAAAATAAAAAGAAAAAAGTGATAGAGTTGTGTTCAAAGCCCAGATGTCTGATCCATTCTGCATTAGAATCATAGAATCATAGAATCATAGAATAACCAGGTTGGAAGAGACCCACCGGATCGTCGAGTCCAACCATTCCCACCGATCTCTAAACCATGCCCCTAAGTACCTCATCCACCCTCACCTTAAACACCTCCAGGGAAGGCGAGTCAACCACCTCCCTGGGCAAACTGTTCCAATGCCTAACCACCTAACGACGACCCTTTCCGTGAAGAATTTTTTCCTTATCTCAAGCCTGAATCTCCCCTGGCAGAGCTTGAGGCCATTCCCTCTCGTCCTGTCCCCTGTCACTTGGCAGAAGAGGCCAGCTCCCTCCTCTCCACAACCTCCCTTCAGGTAGTTGTAGAGAGTAATAAGGTCTCCCCTCAGCCTCCTCTTCTCCAGGCTGAACAACCCCAGCTCTCTCAGTCGCTCCTCATAAAACTTGTTCTCCAGCCCCTTCACCACCTTTGTCGCTCTTCTCTGGACTTGCTCATTTATCATTAATAATATCATTACCTGATATTATTCTCAATAAAATATTTTCCGAAGTGGTATCTAATGATATCGCCACTGGTCAGAAAGGCCCTTAGTTGCTCAAAACATATGTACCAGGACTGCTGTATACGGTGAGCTTGGGTCTGGTATTGCACAACTGACCACACAGCTCCATCTTTTCACAGCTTAAAAATCTAAGCATTTATCACATTTGCAGGCAGGGTTTGTAGACTGCACTGAGCAACACGTTGCTGTGGTGACATTGCCACTATCTATTGAAAATAAAACAAGCTTGCAGCCGGGTTTCTCAGTGACGTTGGCAAAGCTGAATGAGGACGTCCTTGGCGAGACGGTCAGTTCTGGTGGGATTTAAAGAGTGGGGGAAGGCTGAGATGAACTACTGAGAAGAATTGGATGCTGAAGGCTGGAAAAGGTCCACCACTTCACAATGGCACTGTTTCTCTCTCTCTTACCCTCATCCTATCATTTCCTGGAAGAAAACCTCTTGATTCTTTACCTGTGGTGGCTTCTAGTCAGGTCCTGAAGCTTCTTCCTCCTGCTCCACATGACCATTTTACCTGTGCATCCCTGTCAAAAGTCCCCACTCCCTTCTGCACGTCCTCCTGCTTCATCCTCATGAGATTTTTCTTACCTGAGTTCTCACCTTATGGAAATCCTGATTTTGTCTACACATAATTCCAGTCTTGTACTTGGCTACATTTGTTTGAACTACAGGTGCCTCTTTGACTTACAGCAACACTCTGAACTCACCTTACACTGTCCTGGCACATTTTTGGGGGTAGATGATGGGGCTGCTGGGGGGGAAATTAAGAGGAAGGATTACAGTTGCACCCAGAGAAAGCTCCTTCATGTTGTCAAAGTTTTTTGTCTGAGACTTGGACAAACATTTTGGAAAAATCCAGCCTCCATACTTATGTGCATCCCACAGCACAAGCACGTATTTATCTGAAACCTATCATGTACCAGATGGTAGAATAAAGTGGTTGTTTAAACACACTGTGACTTAGGATAACCTGGCATAGCACATTCTCAAAATATGCCGCATGTGTTTCTTCACAGTTCTCAACTAAAGTATAGCAATGAATAACTTCTTAAAAATACGAGTACAACAATACGCCTTTTGTTTCTTACATGTTATCTAAGAGTTGCTGCAGCAAATACAAGGAAGGAATTCAATCTGGAGTTGAGATTCACTGAATTCAATGCTGAAAGAGGATTTTTCTTTTAAAGCATGGGCCTACGCTTGTGCAGTGGGTGAAGTCCTGAGGAACTTGCATGCTACAATCTACCCTAAACACTAAACTGCCAAGAGGTTATTTGACTGTTCATTGCTGCAGGCCAGAGACGTGCTCTTCACAATATTCTGGCCTAGGACATACACATGAGCTCTGACTATACACAGAGGTCTTGGTCAGATGTGGAGAAAGCATGCTCCTGGCAGAAGAATTAGGAGATGTAGTGTGTTCACATTTTCCCATTCTGGGGCTCTGTAAGGAAGCTATCCCAGTCAGTATAGTCAGAATACTCTTTGCCTAACATCTGTATGTGAAAAACAGTCATTGCTCCCTACCTCAGGAGTTGTGTTGAGCCTGCTTCCATCTCTTGGTTATAGAATAAATGAAGTAAAGAAAAATCAATGGCGAAAAATGCAGCTTACTCCCTGTTTGCAGCGTACCACTGCCTTGTCTTGATGGGTCAACATCCTGTGATTCAGAGATCCAGATGAGCTCCCCAAAGCTTTAATCACTGAGAATGTGCAATGTATTAGGCTTCAGGTTCCTTGGGGATGAGCTTCTCTGAGATTTTGAAAAAAACCCAAGTACTGCATAAGAAAACGTTTCTCATCAAATTTTGACGTGCACACTTCCATAGTTTCTGAGTTAGTTTTCTCAGTTCCCAAATCTTGAAGTAAAAGACAAAACTTTGCACATGAATATTTGGTACACGTTTGATTGTTTTTGCTTTTCTCCTCTTATATGGTTGCTTTTCCCTTCACTTGGAAGAAGTATTATTACTCACATGTGATTCATAATCCTCTCCCCCATCTCCCATCTCCACTTTCTCTCCTGAGCATGATCTGCTAAATTTTCTGTCAATATTTTTTTAATTACCTTCCATGTCTGCTAATGCTGTGCAGGGAATACAGGCAGTAGAGAGCAAGTGAGTGTCTACTCTCACTTGCCTGTTATTTGAGGAATGTCCAAAGAGACCTTTACACCTCAGCTGGTCTTCCTTATAACAAATTTTGGTCATCAAGTTTATTGGTGTGATGCCCATGCCAGAATCTGCAGACTTGATTCCCAGAATGCGGGAGGTGACAGTCAGAACAAATCTCTCTGTAAACTGTGTGGGCTGAATCTGAGCGCGTCTGCAAGACAATAAACACTCAACTCTCAACTGCAGTTACTTGTACGCAATCTCTCTCTAGAGAAAAAAAACCCCCAAGTTTTAAATGTCAACAATGGTTTCAACAGTAGGAAAGATTTCTTGCAAATAGTACCCCATTCTGTCGAGCATATGGTCAACAACTTGTTGTGTCAAAGGAGCAATAGCACATTGTCTGTGAAATGCAAAACATCACTGGATCAATTAAAGCAGAAGAAATCTTAAACAACAAAAAAAAATATATTGGAATGCTTTCTTCTGCCAACACAGTGCCCAACATTAAACCTGAATTTTCTTGATTCTATTTAATCTTTTAACTTACTTGATTAACTTTTTTTCATTGAAATCACGTAGTCTTTGCCCTGTTATTTGCATTGCTTTGTAGATTTTTTTTTATATGTCCCCACTGGTCTTTCCCTGTAAACTAAGTAAAATGGCTTGCCACTATTTCAAGGTTTCCCTTCCCTCCAACTCTAAGAATTTGTAAGAAAGATATCTCCTCAGGTGTTTGCCAGGAGCATTATGAGTATGATGGTTTGGGAACAGAGGACAAAGAATGGCCTCTCCTTACTCTCTCAAGCCTTGTATTCTATGACCTCTGTGGTTTTACTTCTTATTCATCTGGAACTACAGGGTGAGTTAGGAAAACATGCAAAAATCCAGCACTTTTGCATTTAGATTTTAATGTGATGATAATTGGACACTAGACTCTTCTCAGCTTTGTGCTGCATAGAAAAGGGTTTTGCACGGGGCTGAAGAGCCTACAGCAAGGGAAGAGTCACCAGCCATTGAGCCAGACACATTGGTGGGGTAACCTTACAGGTGCCTGTGATCTGATGTTATCTCTAAGAATTAAAAATCACAGGGAGGAGAGTACTTCATCAAAGTTTTATTCAGAAATTAATTTTATCATTAATTATACCAGAAATACAAGAAAACAAGTCATATTATCCATATCAAAAGGAGGATGGAGTTAAGTGATTGTTTTCCATCAACCCAATTCATAAACAAATGTAACACATGGAACTATTGATAAATGGTGTTTATGAGATTAATTCTTCATTCCTATCCCATTTTGGATAATAAACGAGGTTGCTGAAATAGGAAAATAGAACTACACTTTGAAATAAAGCAATATTTATTAAAGTACTTGAAGAAGAAAATAATAACATCTGCAACTTGTAAAAATATACAGATGAATAGCACTTAGGAAAAGAAAGGTAAATGAGTGAATTGAGTATTATTTAAATATATTTGTCACTAGTTTTAACAGTATTTCCACTTTTATCTGAAAGAATAAACTATTGTTTGCTCAATATTCATATAGTGCAGAGCATTCTGGTCTATGGAAGGTCTCTTAGGCACTGCAGTAATTAGTAATGAATTAGTAAAAGAAATAATGAGTAATGTGGAAACCAATGTCTTCAATAAGAAATACGATTCCATAGTGGCATCATTTAGCCTGTTACTAAAAACACAAAATCTTCAAAGAATATTTTTACTCCATAGCTGCAAGAAAAGAGCAGATCATTATCAACATAATTTGGTAATCAGAGGCATAATTCAATAGCATATGTTTAAAGGCATAATTCAATAATATATGTTTATTTAGTGAAGGATACCTGTCTCTAACAGTATTATTGTCTAATTTATATAAAATATCTTTAAAAACAAATTAAAAATAAGTAGATCGGATAGTGAGATATGGTTAAATTAATAAGTAGTTCATCTTGTAAAGATATTATCTTACTAAGTCAAAGTGCAGGATTTAGAGAGAAAGTTTAAGGTCATTTTCCAGTTACTGCTCAAGGTCATACAGCATCCTGACATGCATATTCCAGAGAAGGTTGAATAATTTTCAAGATGGTTGAGTTACAATAATTCTGTGTTGTATGAATGTTAAAATAGCTAGTGGAGCTCCAATTTAATGTAAGATTAGTCTTAAAAATAATGGAAAGTAAAAAACTCAGTCCAGTGAAGTACCTCATAAGAAGAAAGATGAAATTAATTAATGTGAAGATTGATTAAATGCTTACAGTAAGTACAGGGAGGTGTTTGTACTGCTTGTGTTATTTTGTAGGTTTTTCAAATGTGAAGCCCATATGGCACAAAGGAATAAATACTAACCAATCTGAGGTATAGAAAAGAAGAAAAAATACAAGACACCAAGCTTTTGGTATTTAGTTAGGATAATCATTATCTGTTTTAATTACTGAGCCAGAATAGAAATATAGCTGAATTCAAAAGAATGTGGTATTTGCACACATTGAATGGCTTCCATAAATAGAAACACAGAACATATTGAAGAATGAATGTAAAAATGGATTCTATTTCTTATTCAACACAAGCATAAAGGTTTAAGCAAGACTAGGAATTATGAGAGAACTCTCCTTCCTTTGCCCCTCAAGCACACAGATTATAGCTATTATAAAAGGGAGAGAACTATTTTTTTTTCTGCAAGTGTTACTTGACATGCAAAACACAGGACAGAAGAGGGGCTGAGAATAAGCTAAGCTGAACTTGTAGGAAGATAATGGTGCTGATAGTGCTAGTAAATCCTCAGCTACATTTGAATTGGCAATTAGTTTTAGCATGGCTAATGCCAAGCAGTATGGCAGTACTATGGCTTAGCAGTGTGGCTGTAGTATGGTTTCAGTGTTCTGACAATTCTGTAACCTTTAGAATGAAAGGTAACCCTAAAACAATAAACTCAGAAAGATATGATGTAATACATACTACTCTAAGGTTAATACATGACATACTATTGTCAGGCCAGGCAAGTGCCTGACAACAATTATGAATGCTTTTTACTTTAGCAATAATAAGACCAGTGAACAAGGTAACTCAGTAAATTAAGTTATGATTAAGTTCAGCCTAAAAGACAAAATGCTGTCCATATCTTCCTATGGTTGCAGTATACTTCATGTGTGTTATACATGTAACATAGACAATTAAATTAGTTACTAAGGCAAACTTCTATCAGGTATCAAATGTAAATCCTATCATACAGACTGATTATTGTTTTCAAGAGAACAATTTAAAAATCTGGAGACTGCTTTGGAGTAGGATTTTTTCTCTTTTGCTTCTGGCATAGTCTTATCAGTTAATACATGGAATGAAAATTCTACACAGAAATATATTGAGGCATGCTAAGGGTATTGATTTTGGATATTCCTGAAACCAGAGCGTCTCAGGATTCTGGATTTTTGGAGCAAGAATTTGGATTGCAGTCAGGTCACTGCTCTAAAAAAGCATGGTTTTTTTTTACTCTTCAAGGACAAATTTTGACTTCCTTTGAAGCACAGACTCTCCCAATGGAATCTTTCAGTAATAAATATTGATTCATCTTCTCTCTATCCTTTAAATTGCAATAGTCACTCCCTCAGCTGTCCTTGCATTTTGTCATACGGTAGTCAGTTTGTGTTATTAACTCTGGTTGTCAGAAAAGCACCAAAGTCACTAACTTTATTAGTTGGATTCCTCAACAGATTTTGAGGAAAGTTTCTCTTCCTTAGAAGAGCATCAAAGGTCTAAAAAATTCTTATTTATATTCAGTAGTGGTCCAAGGACATTGCCAAGTCAGGACAATTCTGCCTCAGTACCTTTTGACCTTTATACTGAAATTTGGTGTATCCATTTGTTCTTGGATCACTTCTAAAACTGATCAGAAATCTGCCCAGTAGTATCAATAGATAGCTCTTCCTTCAGCCCTTTTATATTGGTCCTTTTAAGTTTAATTGAAGTTTAGCAACAAATCTAGTTTTGATTCTAGATAGTAGGTCTACTATTTAGGCAGGGTATGTAGCTCTAGCTAAGCATCAGTTAGGTGGCAACTAATATTCAGGAAAGTTAAACTTTGTATGCTTTACTCTTCTTTTCCTGGTAATGCTTTAAAATCTGATTTAATATTGTTATTAAATTATATCAGGATTGAAATAGTATTAGGGAATTTTTTTCCTATGGGGAAACTTGGGTCTGACAGTATAATATGATAATGTCTTGAAATTCTAGCATTTTTTTAAAGTTATTCCTAGCTTTCACTTGGGGTAGCACATCCAACTTTGACATAAATGTAGAAGTGCTTAATTCCACAAACAAATCCTAGTATCAGAGAAAAACTTCTAAATTCACTATAAAAATTAGTATTCTACTTACTCATAGAATCACAGAATCATTTAGGTTGGAAAAGACCTTTAGGATCATCAAGTTCAACTGTAAACCTAACACTGCCAAGTTCCACTCAATGATGTACCTAAGCACCACGTCTACACATCTCTTAAATACCTCTATGGATGGTGACTCAACTACTTCCTTGGGCAACCTGTTTCAATCCTTTACAACCCTTACAGCAAAGAAATTTTTCCTAATATCCAGTCTAAGTCTTCCCTGGAGCAATTAAGGCCATTTCCTCTCATTCTACCATGTGTTAACTGGGAAAAGAAATGGGCATTCCCCTCACTATAATCTTGTTTCAGGTAGCATCAAGAGCAATAAGGTCTCTCGTCAGCTCCTTTTCTTCAGTTCCTTCAGCTGCTTCTCATAAGATTTGTTCTCTAGGGCCTTCATCAGCTTCGTTGTTCTTCTTTGGACACACTCCAGCCCCTCAGTGTCATTCGTGTAGTGATAGGCCCAAAATTGAATACAGTATTTGAGGTGCAGCCTCACCAGTGCCAAGTTCAGGGGGACAATCACTTCCCTAGTCCTGCTGGCCATGCTATTTCTGACATAAGTCAAGATGCGGTTGGCCTTCTTGTCCACCTGGGCACATTTCTGGCTCAGATTCAGCTGGCTGTCAACCAGCGCTCTCAGGTGCTTTTCTCCCAGGCAGATTTCCAGCCATTCTTCCCCAAGCCTGCAGCGTTGCATGGGATTGCTGTGATCCAGACGCAGGACCTGACACTAAGCCTTGTTGAACATCATACAGTTGGCCTTGGTCCATTGATTCAGTCTGCTCAGATCCCTCTGAGGAGCCTTTCTGCCCTCAAGCAGATGAACACTCCCTCCCATCTTGGTATCATCTGCAAAGTCACCGAGGGTGCACTCAATCCCCTCCTCCAGATAATTGATAAAAATATGAACAGAAGTAGCCCAAACGCTGAGCCCTGGGAAACAGTCTTTATGACCAGACACTACCAGGACTTAACTCTACTCATCATAACTGACCCAGACACCCAAACATTTTTTTACCCAGCAAACGGTATATATGCTACCCCTGGGCTTGCTTCTAGTGAGCCTGGTTTTATCCCCTTTCCCTTTCAAATCAAGTTTGGAGCTCCCTGTATGAGCCCTGTTAAGTCCTGTGCAAAGTTTCTTTTTCCCTTTTGAGATAGGAATACCCTATCTGTCGCCAGCAGACCTGGTGTTGTGTAAGCAAACCCATGATCAAAGAACCCCAAATTCTGCCAGTAACAACAGGCTTGGAGCCAGGTATTGATCTGCTGTTCCTGTTTCTTTCCTCGTAATTTGCTACAACTGGAAGGGTAAAGGAGAACACTGCTAGTGCTCCTGATCCTTTAACCAGTTGTCCCAAACCCCTGAAGTGTCTCTTGATTGCCCTTAGACTTCTTTATCACTGTCTACCTGAAAAACCAATAATGGCTAATAAACGAAGGGCTGTACCCAGGTAAGAAGCTTTCCCTTCACATCTTTAACCCTGGTCCCAGGGGGGAAGAGGATTTCTTTAAGAAGTGGGTCTCATCTGAGTGTTGGGCTTTCTATTCCCCTCAGGGGAGTGTCTTCTATCACAATGATCCATCTTATTGTCTTTATGGAAGCAGTTTTGACACAGGGAAAAGGCAAACTTAACTGTGGAGACTCCTTTAACAATGATGAACCATTGTCCTCGTTGTTTGGTTCCACTTGCATTGGAACCACTTTGCATTGGACAATACTTGGCTTATCCTAGATAACTTTGAAAATACCTGCACCAATGCTCTTATTTACATTGCTAATATCTTGTAACTCAAATTCTCAGTTTTTGGTCCTCATCTTTATAAATATTCCTATATTTAGCAGTAAATTTTTCATGTTGAAATCCATATTCATCGCTTCACCCAGAAACCCATGTTTGCTGCAGTCTGGGGGCTTTTCTTGCTGAGGCAGTAGAAACATGCAACTTTCCATAGCCAAAGGCACACAAGGGAGTAATGTGACTGGTCTCATAACTAGTATTCTTAAATCCTCATTCTGAATGACAGCTATCTACTTAAGGCAGGACTGATGGGGAATGGAACTGGATATAAAAATGAGAATTTCTCCATAGCAAGATGTCTTCATGCTCTGAGTTTGTATTCTCTGTTTAGTCATATTAGCATATTTGTAAAATTGGTAAGAATAATGTATACAGTTTGCAGGTCTTCTAGCAGTATTATATCATGGAGCTTTGCATGAACATATTCTTCTTCTAGGATAAAAATTTGAGAGTGTTGGCTAAAAAAAACACATTTTTGTGCTTCTATGGTTATATGACTGTAGAGTAAAAAGACATTTGAGTGTTTACCAAACTAATCTCAAAATCTGGGAGCTTCTGGGGAAACAGCACTTCCTTACACGTGCTTTGAATCACAGGGAGAGACTGACTTTTTAATTCATTAATAGAAAAACTTTTTCCAAAATAAAGTAGAATGACTGCTTGTTTTAGTAATTCCTAGTAGCTTGGAGGTGTGCCTGTAGCCAGTCACATGATTTGCAGCTTCCTGGGTGCATCTGTATCTACTTATCATAAAAGGTCTCATTCATTTTGGTACACAGAAGCTTGAATCAAAGCATTCTTTATACAACTCTTGAAAAGATGTTGTTGAAGTTGTGCTTTAAGGATAATTATAGTTGAATCTTTAGTCCATTATATTTTATTGGAGAATTAATGCAGCAACACAACCACCTAAACAGCCAAATCTGAAATTCAGGAATGGAAAGAAAAATGCAAGAGTGAAAGACCGTCCTTTCTTTTCGGTCTTCTGGAACATTTCAAAGAGACTATTTGTAATCAACAGTGACAGTACATTTTTCTCCTAGAAAAAAAAAGATTTGCAGAGGTCTAAGGGCTTCAGCTTAGATTCCAGACCCCCCCCAAATAATAAACACCAACCTCCATGTGAAAAGGATGGTTGTGTGTGAGATGTAGTTTGGTAGACACATACATCATTTAGATCCAGTTGTTCAGTAACATAGATAATTTTTTTTTCCCTAACATGGAGAATGACAAAATTTCGTATTCTTCAAAAGATTCTGTACCAGTGACATCACAACAGCCTGTTTCATAGCAATATCACAGCTCTCGGGATGTGTCATTTCAATGACTTCATAGGCCATGCCCACCATGCATCCTGGGCAGTTGGTAGGCTGATAACTTTCCACACAGAGACATCACAAGAATAAGGCATGATGAAACATGATGCAGGCAGACTGAGCACATGGGCTTCAGGCAAAGCTGACTCCAGGTAGGATTCCATCGCAGGCTTGCAACAGAATACCATCTTTCCCTGGGGCATTTGTGGTTAAAATAAGCCTGGTGAGATTGTTACTGTAGTGTGTGCCTACTATGGCCTGTGGCTTGTTACTGACTCAAGAAAGTAGGGAACTTGACTTTTACCAATGCAGTAAGTGTAAAGGATCTGTGAAGCTACAAACAAGCTGACCCCTGAACAAATGCCCTTCATTAACAGGGCATGTTGCAGAACAGGCAAGTCATTTGGCATATCTGTTTTCTTTCTGCAGCATATTAGCTTTGCTTGTGCTACGATTTGAGCAATTGCTCACTTCTCACATATTGCATCTGGAGTGACTCCAAAGGAACTCGGGGATAGTCTCATTGACATCTGGTTGCTGACACATTAACAAGGACTTTGGCTTCCATTTCTCACCTTCCTTCCTGAAATCTTTATATTGTTGTATAGTAACCAGCATGAGGATCAACAAAACTTTACAGGTTGCTGCTAAATCATAAACTACACGAGCTGGTCAAGATTATCAGGTTTTTTCTACTCCATTACATGTTAAAATATACTCCTTTTTTTTTTTTTTCCATGCAAATGTTTGTATAAAAAGAGCTTGCTATTTGATTCCTTCAAGTGTTTGTGTTGGGAGAACTTTTGTCACATATGTTCACAGAGAGTGAACATAAAAGGGGCCTGAGTATAGACAAAAAAATCTGTTTGTCTCTCTGACAGATAGTTACAGAAACATTTTGCATATTTACCCATCTTCTAAGAGAAACATTGCTATGCAACAAAAATGTGTTTACTGTAAAATGACATAGACAGTAGTGCTTAGAACATACTTGAAAGAGTCAGATTTTGTAAGCAGCTCATTTGCATAGTAACACAAGAGCATTTGAAGCATAAGAGACAGCATCAAGGGATAAAAGACATCCATTGGGACTGGTTTCCATTAACCTTAGGTTTGCATGGTTTTCTTTTCCTCTCAGGACTGCATATTTATTTAATTATTAAATTAGTTAAACAAATTACTGTGTCCTTAAAAATACAGAGAGGAACTGCCTTGCCACAAGATTAGCCTAATCCCCTCTTGAACTCATGTTGCAAAATTTATGTAACTTTTGTTATATCACCAGCAACTTATATTTCTATCACTTCATGTAAAATAAATTTGTTCTCACTTATGGGATAGTGCTCCTTCTCAGTTACAGCCTGAGACCTGCCAATTTTTTGTGAAGTTATCCCAATAGAGGGTTGGCATTCATATTCATTTTTCCTCTTTTCTCAGCCAGGCTGTGCCTCAGTGAGGCATCAAACAGAAGCCAAATTGATGTAGCACTTCCAAATTTCAACCTTGTTATTGAAGAGAATGCCAAGACTTTAAAAGTGTCAGGCCTTTGAGATTGAGGAATAGGATGCTGGAAAATAAAACTTCCAAACTCAGCAAGATGATGACTCTTACCACTGGGAGCTCTATGTAAAAGTCTCTAAGCATCTAAATGAAATACGTACTCAAGCACTAATGGTAATAGAATGGTAAATGTAGCTATTATGATGCATACAAAAAAAATGAAAATAATATTATTATATAATTAAGCAACTAAAATATTTCTTCCCAATCCAATACTGTAAACTGCTACATGAGAAAAGAGGCTTAAGAAACCCAAGTGATATAACAAGTCTCAGTTAATTTTAGTTAATGTGAGATTAAATTGATTTTGCTCAGGGATTTGTTAGCAGAGAAGAGAGGTTTTCTCCTCTGGATAGCTATGTCAGATCAAGCCTAAGTTTAAAGCTGTTACATCTTCTAGGTAGCTGTCCAGCAGTTTCTCTAATTTCCTGTATGTTTTTGTAGAAAATAAAAGCTTTTTAAGCTCGTTGCAGTGCAAGAGGTTAAGGTTACCTGTTGTATTTGATTGTGCAGCTCATGGACTTGCAAATTTAAGCTTAAAGGCAAAAATAGAAATCTCTCTTTGATACTACTCTTCCAGGAATCATTTAGGTTCTTCACTGGCATTTCCTGAGGCTTGTGCTATCTTTGCTATATGCCTTAAAAAGTGACACTAGATCTGTTTGGGGGTAAACAGGAGACTGAACGACATACATCTAAGCAGGCAGATTACTGAAATGGCACATGGTGGATGTCTGCTCTGGAGAAAGTAAGAGACAGCAAGATAGTGTTGTCACAAGAAGTATTCATGTTTGCATGAATGATATGGGCTCAATACTCTGACAACACAAAGAAATGGAACGGCTGCAAATGTGCCCATGGAGATCTATATGAACAAATTAAACTACCTTCTCTAAGTAGTAACAAGATATTAACAGTATTAACAAGATATTCCCTTCTTTGGGATAGGGGCAATCAACTAGATTACATTTCCTGTTCCCTTAAAGTTGTGTTTTCCTGTGATTCAAGGTCATATATGTCCACAGCCATATTTTCTTAATCCCAAGTATTTACACAACAGTAAATACATGTCCAGTATATCCGATAATAACTGATCTATCTCGAACCAAGATTATGATGCCAGTTTAAAGTGTAAAACAGGAATATATATTCATAAAAATAAAGTTGAAACATAAGTAATCTAAAATTAAGTCAATGAAGAGTGATTTTCACCTTTGTTACTAGTAACACCAGTGTGTCAATGGGTTTTCTTTTTTTCTGTTTACAGACTACATGTTGTCCACACCAGCAATATCATGTGAAATGGAGTTTTAGCTGAGAGGCATTTCATTTAGAGCAAATATTGAAACTTTACAGATGCTTGCCTGCAGCTGTACAGAAAAGACAAACAGCCTCTAGACAAGCCAGCCCTACAGAGCTTTTTACTTGCTTAGTTTCAGCAAGATATATGAACATCTATGCAGACATTAATAGAACCCACTGGGAATCAGAGTCCTGGTCTTGCCAGAAGTGAATTCCCTTCAACTCTCTGTGCACTGGAGAAGATATAAGGGTGCCCAATGTTCTGCTGAAGCTTTGGAGAACAAGATCTGTCAAAATCACATCTTGGCAGCATCATAGTCTGGAAGGAAGCAAGAAGGTTGTGTAAGTACTGATAGAAATAATGCATGGAAGGAAAACAGGAGGCAAAGCCTGCTCTGTCACAAAATATCCTAAACGTATGTTAGAGATTAAATTTTGTTTTGTAGAGAGCCTGTGCATTTGTATCCCACAATCTATTTTGACCCTGGAACAGTTTGGTGGAATTTTTTTTCCCAGTGTGGGCAAACAGCAGAACTAGCCTAATACAGTAAGCCTGGTCCTCAGCTTTATTTCATTTCTGCTGGCTGGACTCAGTGTAAGATCCCTGTGGGCATCCCACCGTCCTGGAGGTTTGGCTGCTGGGGCAAAGGGCCAGCCTATACACAGCCGAGCCTTGCACCTGCCAGGGTGCTGTGATGGTGAATGATAGAATCATAGAATAACCAGGTATGAAGAGACCCACTGGATCGTCGAGTCCAACCATTCCTATCAAACACTAAACCATGCCAGGAGCGTTGAGGAATTCCCAAGGTTGGTGGCAGGTCAGGTCCTGGCATCCAGGGCCCATCCTACTACTCCAGCCAGGAGGCACTAGGAGACAGTCTCAGTCATGGATACTGGGGACTCTGGGGGTGGGATGTGACAGTGTCCCATGAGTGGGGTCAGGATCAGATCCAGCCCCTGCCTCATCACCACAGGCTTGGCTGATGCCCAGCTGCCAAACCCAGCCCTGCCACTCATGGGACATCCACAGCCCTGGCCCATGCTGCCCCCTGGCACTCAGCCTGTCTTTTCTTCATGGTAACAAAGCTTGAGTCATCACACAGGTTTAGTTTCATCCAACTGGTACTTAAAACTTTTAAGTCATGACTCAAAATTCCTCTTCTCTCTTCTTTTGTACCTATGGCTACTTATGTGAACACCACTGCTGCGTTCACCTGTGCTGCTTGCCTTTGAATCTCTCTTTACTTCTGTGAGGGCACACTTAAGGCACAAGCATCCTCCAACAAACTCATTGAAAGGTAATGAATCAACCGCACCTTCTGTCTCCTGTCACCTTCACTGATAGTGCCATTCTTCAAAACCACCTCAGACTATGCTGCAATAGCCTTCTCTTCCCTTGCCATCCCTAAAGAAAAAGAATGAACCAAGAATCCTTCCTTTCTTTGTTGTCTGCCCTGATTGAGGGCTGTCAGAGCGTTAACCTCTATTGTGGTGCTGGAGATTGATCGACAGACTCTAGCTCTGACACAGGATGCCAAAAGCCTTGGAGGAATATGACTGTCTTGCTTATTAAGCCTTCCTGATGCCAGACAGAGTATTTAAAGTAATGTCTAGTAATAGCTACATTGGGGTCACTGCTTGAAAGGAACAATGTGATCAAGTGTTCCCTTGTGTTCCAATTTTCCATCCTCTTTTTTCCCTTTGAACAATAAGGAAAATATTTCTCTGTGTGTGTGGAAAACACCTTACTAGGAAAACTAATTTATTCAGACAGCAATATCTTCCATTCTCTAGATACACAGAAAATCAAATGCATGGTGGAGCAGCAAGTGGAAAAGGAGGGTTTTCTTTGCTTTCAGTTTATTGCAGGTCCCAGGTAAGTGCAATTTTGAGTGAATATCATGCAACAAGACTGCTGTTCTTAGAAAGGTTGAAAATGAGCTCTTTTACAAAAGAGTGTATTTTCCTCCCTTGCATGTATCATGCATTTTGACACATCAGAAGTTGAAAAGTAGGAAAAAAGGACTTTATCATCAGGAATATAAAATTCCATTAGTTCATTTCCTCCAAAGAACATTCTATATGTCAAGAACATGCTATATACCTCTTGGGCAGTAAGAGGAGAAGTGGTCCTCAGCTGAATTTGGAGGTTGGAACTAGATGATCTTTAAGGTCCCTTCCAACCCAAACTATTCTATGATTCTATGATTCTCTGAATTGGAAATAATCTACTGAAAGGTTTCTCCACTGAAGTCAAACAAAAGTACTTTGTTTTCAGAGGCAATGTAGTAAGTCAAAGCAAATTTTGAAGTTTTGTTAGTTTCCTGCAGTATTTCATAACTCTATGAAATATGCATGCAGGTGACTTTTGGCTTCCCTTTATAATCATGCCTGGAAGATTAGCAATTTCTGCAACCCCAGATCCATCACTTCCTCTGTGGTCAGGGATTTCCAGGGCTTATATGATTTTACTACAGGTCAATGACTCAAGTGTTAAGGCTTATTTCTCTCCAATAGATAATTTAAAAATTGTTCAATATGAAAGAAAATCAAAATTTGAAACCATTGAAAATATTTACTATCCATTCAGGATCTTAAAAATATGTTTACTCTTTTTCTGTGGTACTGTCATTTATTCAGCAACAGATGCAGCGGTCCAACCTAACCGATATTGCGGGGAGCTGGGTTTCAATGTGCCTTCATGTTGCCGTGTATGTGTGTGTTTGTAAGCATGAGCATGTACACTCACCTGTAAATACCAGTATGTTTGGTGTGTGAGCGTTAGCAGAAACACAATTTTTTCTGTCACCTATGTGAGAAGCTGCAGTAAAGTATGTGTAAAAACCTATTGGATAAATACATTTTGTGCCATAAAATTATATCACCTACAGCTGCAGGTGCTAATGCTTTAGGAACACAGACAGTGTCGCAGACTGCAGAAACCTGGAGTGTGTTTGTTTTTCTGTAGCTTTTCCTTTAGCATTTGATTATTTGTTCATGGCCAGTGTGTTACTGCTGCTTATCTATATATTGACACAACAAGGTTCCACATAGGGCATTTGCCTGTATCTAACTTTATTTGTAAAGACTATTTCAAGATGATGGCAGCAGAAGTGGGGGTGTGAGAGGAAGAGAGAGAATATTTTTAATTAGTTTTATGTAGGCAGGAGGGAGAGGACAGATGTACATTGTAAACATATTTTGGTTTTACATTTTTCTTGTGATATCAAGCAGCAAATAAACCAATCACAACAGTCCAATACATTTATTTGTGCTGTTTTTGGAAGACTTGGCACTGCTAAGCACCCTTCTGATGCCTTATTGTTGTTCCTGCTTGACATTCCCTGTCCTTGACATCTCCCTTCCCTTGAATCGATGATGACTGCCATCTTAGCCCTCAGGCTTCTCCATGGCTGCTTTCAACTGAGCAAGCCTCATCCGTTACTTCTTGCTGCCCTACTTTTGCCCCTCACCACCCCCTCTTTTAAAGTCTATGGCAACTTTAATTCAGCTCGCAAGCATGGCTGTTGTGGAAAGCTTTTGTGAAAGGCAGGAGGTTTGCGCACCCGGCTGAATCTCTGGTGGAAATTTCCTTGCTCTGGTGCGCAGTGTTGGGAGGGCATTGACGGGGCTGGCTGCAAGCAGCCTGCACCCCTCCTATGTGATCTGACACAAAATGGAAGCTTGAGATGAGTGTGGTCATTTGCTTGGATAATATATTTAAATATAAAAGCAAACAATTCCTGGTAGCAATGCAGTTTCTTGGTGGATACGGCTATCATGAGATAATCGCACCCATGGGGGATTAGAAGCTCTCGTTTATTCTTGGTGCTTGATCACACCCTAAGGACATGATTATCCCATGCCGGTAGTCATATTTCTCGTTGTATCTTATTGCTTAATTGCAACATCGCAATAAAAAAAAAGAAAAAAAAAGTAAAAAAGGAAAAAATAAAGATCAGGTGAGATATTGCCGAAATCATCATAAGAGAGTATGATAGTTTCTGAGCTGCTAGCTATGTATATTAATTAACTCTTCTCAGAGAAAATCCACAGAGGCATACTTTCAAGAGAGATTCCCCCTGCTTCTCACTGAAACAGATATGTGGTATAGTCTCTCTCTTGGTATCTCATGCACTGCTCTAGGCTCTTGATGTCAAAATATACCAGCTGAGAATGTAGGATAAGAACAGCCGTAGGCTTTCCTCTGGTCCTCAAGACATTTCAAATCTATACTTTACTGATTAGTATAATACCCTGTTTCATCAAGAGCACAAATATTTTTTTCTCCTGGTCTCCAAATGGGCAACTTTTACAGCAGTATGTGAAAAGTCTCAACATAAAGTAAACAGAAAAACAGAAAATTCACCTGAGAGTCCAAAGCTCTAACCTATATTTACTTTTTCCATTGTGAGAAACATTTAAATAATTCCTTAACATTTATAACTGCACATCTATTTGAAATAATTGAAATGGAAACGTTAAAAGAAATTACATTTTGCTAATCCATTTACAATGGTATAAATTGCTTCTCATAGCCAACTGCCAGGCTGGCTGTTTTATTTAATAACTTTAATGCTAAGGTTCCCTGAGGCAAGGAGACAGTTATCCCACCAACTGCAGAAGGTTTTATTGACGTGTCCCCTGGCTATTGTCCAAGGATTGTGAAGAAGCTCAGCTAACAGGTTCACTTGCATTCCCTGCCTCTGACAGATATAGCTGTTATATGTTTTAATGCAAACTAATTCAAAATGAGAAGGAAAATGGTGTAAAGCAATGCATCCTAGCAAATCAGGCTGTTTTATTAGTATACAATTGTGGGTGGCTGGCTAATAATTTACCATTATAAAATATGTTGTTACTACATTTTGAAAGCCTGGGACTTAGCAGTTATGACCTTACTCCCCAGCAAAATCACAAAAACATCTCAAATTTAAAGGACACTCAGAAAGAAACAGTGTCTAGAAGAATAACTCACAAGCATAGACAATTGATATTCATTGCTCAGTACAATACAGCTTTATCTATATTATTTATTTCCATATTAAGTAGCATCATGGAAGATAATTTTTTCTCCCGTCTTTATGATGAGCTGCCTTAGACTGACTTTCTTTTGAGGCTGTGAGTTACCAAGATTTCCCTAGCTGTGATCCCTTTTGGTTTGTTTGTTTGTTTGTGTTGGTTCTAATGGAGTCACTCAATACAGGGAAGATCAGGGTCCAGTCTGTTTTCCTTACTGTGACCTCTGCAGTAATCTCGGTCTGTTTTGCTCATTGTATGAAGGGCAGAATTAAGTTCAGGCTTGACTTCTCCCAGTTCAGTACACTGTTAATTGCCTTAGTAAGAAATAAGCTAGAGAAGCCCCATGTTTCTCCAAAGGTTGAAAAGCTGCTGACTAGCACAAATGGACCTGCTTTTAATAGTAATACTGTACAACTCTACATGTTCAAATGCTACAAAACATTGTTTCTGAGGCTTAAAAGAACATGTACTTTCTTATAATGGGGAAGACTGCAGAAAAACCTGCAGAAATTTTTTTCATCAGTCTCAGAAATAGAAAGCAAAAAAAAATTAGAAATGTGTATTGAAATATGTGGAATCCATGTTTTTTTATTAAAAAAAATAAACCATTATGGAAAAAAGCAGAGACATTACCGGTTGTGTTTGTGTTTTCAAATCATATTGATCAAAATTGCTAATCATCAATAAATTTTATTAGATCATTACTCTTCTTTTTATTATTCCTCTCAAAGAAATACATTTTTATTTTCAGGAAAGTTGCCCTGAGGCAAAGACTTGAAATTGTTCTCAAGTAGATAGTATAATTAAGGATTGATCTGCACAGTAGGGAGAAGTTGGATGAATCAGACACTGACATTTCTTTCTTTTCACTTTTTTCCTTATGACTGAAAGTCTGGATTCCTCCCAGCTAGCATAAGACACTTAACTATGTAGAAGATGTAGAGACAGGAGTTTAGATATCCTTGATTGTCATGGATTGTCAAAGACAGATAGGTACTTCCAGCTGGCAATTTATCCTGTATCTCATCATTGACTTTAGCAGGAGCCTAAGGTGAATATTCTCCTGACTTAGACACCTCAAGTAGGTGCCTGAGGTTGAAGTGGGATGAAAGCAGGCTGAAAATTTTGGTTTGATGTAGCAGAGATGACCTGTTCTCAATTATCTGTTTGGAAACAGGGATAAATAATCACATAGCAAATCTGTAGTCACAGGGGGAAGTCTTTCTCTTGTCTTCAGTAACTCGATAGTCTCCTTTAAAGATATTTTTAGATTAAGAATCACTCAATGGTAATGCAGAGTTGGACTTGGGTTACCCGTCAAAGGCCTGAAACCTTTAATTTAAATGTCCCTAGTTTGATCCTAGCCCTAAATCAAATTTCATGAAGAAAAGTGTGCCTTGTGCAGTCAACATTTTTCTGCAGCAAATTCTGGGCCCTGAGATTGTAGTATTTCTACATATAGGGGTTTACATGGAGATGGCTATCTGTGCCTTGTTCCTTCATGCTGCAGTAGAAAATAGTAGCTGAGGAAATTAATCTGCTTTGCCATGCATGATATTGCTTTGTTGAAAAATCATTTGCATAATAAATAAATTAAAGTCTATATTTAATGAGCCACATGCATTGACAACAATATAATAAGTCTTTCAAAATAGTACTCATTTGAGGTGGCATAAAACATACACCTCAAATAAACAGAAATTATTTGGGTTATGTTGCCTATTGAGCACTTTCTCTGCAATATGAAACTATATATCAATTATATATAATCATACTGACACATACAACAATAAAATTCAAAGAGCCATAAACCAGCAGCACAGAATATCATAAATAATACTTATGCAGCTTATTTGACCTAAGTCTGAGATGATCAACAACGAGATACTGGCCATTATCTACAAATGCTTATGAAATACATTTTGGTTACAATGATGAGGAAACAGGAAGATAAGTTTCAAAATAAACTGGAATTTAATCCAGGTGTGTTCTGCAGACTGATCTGACTCAAGACATTAAATTTCTTGTGTTCAGCAAAGCCTCAAACAACATTAAACAACTTGATACTGCTGATGGTGTTCTTGAATAACAGATCTAATTATTGAACTTCATAAAATATTTTGGCCTTTTCAACAGTGCAATTAAATAAGCATTTCTCTGTAATTATTTTTTTTTATGCTGTGAGAATTGATCATATCAAAATATAGTAAGTCTGCCAAGAAAAAAAGATTCATGAAGAGCAGCCTTACCTCTGGGTGAAAGGACATCATCCCTAATGGGCTTTTCACAGGAAATTGAGGGAGGAACTCTGTTTATAACTCTGTTTTTCAAAGAAATCAAGGTATCCTGAATTCCTGTTTTGAACAGAAACTCAAAGATTTGGTATTATCCATTTCATTTGAAACTTCCTGCAGTTTGATGAAACTGGTTTAGCAACGCTTTTTGGCACTTCTAATTTTGAGTTTAAGTTCTGACCCTTCTGGCTTTAAAATGGGCCAGATTTATTTTATTTATCAAAGTAGAGAACTTACTTAAGAGACTAAGATTATGATATAGAAAATTGATATCATGGTCATATTTTTCTGGTAACGGTTCACTTCTGTGCATGGCCAAGCCATCACTTGTATCTTGATTTCACAGTTTACCTCTGGTGGTGCCTCTCCTTTGACAGTGCAAAGTTCTTGGCACTTTCCAGTTACAGCTAGGGCTGCCACAATACCCAGGCTGCCAACTAGACACTTCTCTGGAGTATACTACTTCTGTGCCATGGCAGCTTTTCAGCTTTTTTCCCCCTGATTTACTTAATTTGTTCAGTTTGTTAAGTTGCTTGTTTATAAAAGCTAAAACCCTTTTAACGCCCAAATGCAAACGAAAATTCTCTTTGTTATAACTATTGTTTTGCACTGTGGTACAAACCATATCTCTGCTATTTCCCCATTTTACCTATAAAATAATTCTTGTGCCACCTCTAAATGCCCAAGTTCCTTCTGACTCTACAAATACACAATATTTTACAAAATGATCATGGTAATGGCAAGATTTATACCTACAAGGTGGATACAAAGCCATAAGCCATTGCAAGTAAAATTTTTCCTTTCACCTGTTAGATTGTTGGATCATTTAACTTGTGAACTGAGAGGAAAAAAAGTGATAATGACACAGAGGACAAGCCTCAGTTCTGTGCAGGAAGGAAATTGCATCCGATAGGTAAGCAACAGACCCAAAAGAAGGTGGCTGATGGGTCACTCTTTGCCACTAACACTCACTGGCTTGTGAAGCTATTAGTCCTTGGGAAAATAAACAGAGGTAGATTTGAAAAACCCTAGGAGACCATGTTTCTATGTCTTCTTGGCTATATTGCAGAAGAAATATTTAGTAACTCTCTTTTTTCCACCAAAGACAGTTCTTATATGCTAATTTTAGTAGCTTCATTATTCTACACCTCTTTCATGTTCTTCAATGTAGTCCTGACCTTCTGAATACTGTGAATAAATTTTGTAACTGTGTCTGTATGACTGCTTCAAATTCAAGGCTATATCTCCTTATTAAATCTTGTGGAAGAAAGAGACCAGGAGAGATCTGATCCATTGTGAGTGGAGATGTTCTGAGCTATTAAACCAGGAGAAAGGAGAAAATCTGAGGCTAGTGCAAAGTGAAAACTTTATCACAAATTTTGGGAATGAATTGATTAAGTGGGAAGCCTTACTAAAATTCTTTGATAAAAGAGAGCTACAAGTAATATGACTTGAAGCTATTTTTCAGCCAGTCAAAGAGGGCGGTTTGCAGTCTAAGTGTGCCAGGGCTTTGAGATGTGACCCTGAACTGAACAAGTGCACCATGGAAATGCCAATAGGAGCAGTCTGAGAAACATCTTTCTGGAATCCACATCTCAAAAAATCTCTTAGGAGACATTTTCTTTCAAAATGCACTTCTCACTGTCTGATACAGAAACTAGAGCCAGACTTGGAAAAATTCTCTTTGTCATTCAGGAAAGTGCTTACTGTATTGTCATTTTTTTGGTCTACTTGAAGGGCCCAGAGGTGATTTTCAGTGCAGGAAGTCTTTCAGGAGCAGCCTACGGTGTACAGCGAGTCCTGGCTTGATGCATGGCTTGCTCATGGCTTCACCAAGGCCAAGTCCTGCCTGACCACCCTTGTGGCTTTCTATAGTGGGGTAACTGCAGCAGTGGATGTGGGAAGAGCAATGGATGTGATCTATGTGGACTTCTGTAAAGTCTCTGACATGCTCCCCAACAACCTCCTTCTCCCTAAATTAGAGACATATGGATTTGATGGGTGGACTGCTCAGTGGATAAGGAATTGGTTGGATGGTCACATTCAGAGAGTTGTGGCCAACTGCTCAGTGTCCAGATGGAGATTTGTGACAAGAAGTATCCCTCAGGAGTCTGTACCAGGATCAGTGCTGATTAATATTTTCATTGATGATATAGACAGTGAGATCATATGCACCCTCAGCAAGTTTGCAGATGACACCAAGCTGAGCAGTGGAGTTGTCACACCAGAAGGGTGGGATGTCATCAACAGGGACCTGGATAAGCTGGAGAAATGGGCCTGTGTGAATCTCATGGTGTTCAAAAAGGCCAAGTGCAAGGTCCTACACCTGGATCGGGGCAACCCACAGTTTCAATACAAGATGGGTGATGATGTGATTGAGAGCTGCCCTGTGGAGAAGGATTTGGGGCTGCTGATTGATGAGAAGCTTGACATGAGCCAGCAACGTGCACTTGCAGCCCAGAAGATCAACTGTATCCTTGGCTGCATCAAAAGAAGTGTGGCCGGCATATCGAAGGAGGTGATGCTGCCCATCTATTCCTTTCTTGTGAGATCTCGTCTGGAGTACTGTGTCCAGTTCTGGAATCGCCAACGTAAGAAGGATATAGAACTGTTGGAAAGGGTCCAGAGGAGGCAATGTCATATGAGGACAGGCTGAGAGAGTTTGGCTGATTTAGCCAAAGAAGGCTCCAGTGAGACCTTGAGAAGCCTTCCAGTACTTAAAGGGGGCCTGCAGGAAATCTGAGGAGGGGTCTTTATCAGAGAGTAAAGTGTTAGGATGAGGGGTAACAGATGTAAGCTGAAAGAGGGGAGATTTAGATTTGATATTTGGAAGAAATTTTTTACTGAGGGTGGTGAGGTACTGGCCCAGGTTGCCCAGAGAAGTCATGGGTGCCCCATCACTGGAGCTGTTCAAGACCAAGCTGGAGGAGGTTTTGAGCAATCTGATCTAGTGGAAAAAGGTGTCCCTGCTTATGGTGGGGGGTGGATCTAGGTGATCATTAAGGCCCCTTCCAATCTAAACCATTCTATGATTCTGTGATTCTATGTCTTGATCTAAAACTCTGGAAAATCAGAATAATTTAAAAGTGATAGTGAGCTCATAATTAGTGATGGTGAGAAGTGTCCTAATGGGTTCTTTTCCTTGTTAACTTAAAACCAAAACTTTTGAAGAAATTATAATAAATTTCATTTCTAGAGTGAAAACTTTGCTAGTACCATGACCATTTGCCAGAAGTACATCTCGTTTGTCTTTCCAGGAAAGGTCAGGATAGAATAATCTTTCATCTGATATATTGGTTATCATTCTTGTGTCTTATTTTTATTACATATGGATAAACCTCACCCAACATATTTTCTAATCTAGCTCTGTAGGGCAATTTACATTTTTCTTTCGCCATTTCTTTCTGGAACAGGGGAAAAAAGAAGACAAATTATGGCATTCCCTATGAAAAAAACCCAAAACATTCCTTCTCAATAAAGTTATTTCAATTCCCTTTTAGCTAGCCTGTGCTGAGAAAGGGAAAATCCAGCTTATTCTGCCTAAACATTAGATTTCTGTGAAAGTTAATTAGAGTGAACAAAGATACGTGATGTGTGAGTAACAGCTTGAACGGAGGACTTTTCTGGAGTTGTTTTATCATCAGGGGGCAGAGCAGAGGCATGCAGGGTGATTTCTGAGGATACTCTTTGTTTGGAAGTCCCTTTGGAGGAGCTGGCTGTTGAAGTTTCTTACCGAATCCACAGGGAGAAAACTAATAGAGAAAAGGCTATTAATCACAACATGCTTAGGAGGAAGTATAAATTTAGCATCCACCTCAAAAGTGAATTCCATTCCCTTTTGAGGCCTTAAGAAGGCAACTTTTAAATCTCTACTCAGCCACATCAGAACATACAGCTGCATTCAATTGGTAGGAGGAATTATGATTACCTTAGCTAACATATTCTGACATAGTTAATAAGCTCAATGAAGGCAGACCCAAGGTGACTTACTCACTGTGTATTGTTGCACACAATATATTAATCAGAAAAGCTCTGCTGTGGAGCAGCTTGCAATTCATCATTATACTGGACGCAGCAACCTCAGTGTCCCAGAAAAAAAAAGAAAAGGAATCTTTTGGGCTAGTTGAAACATATTATTTGAAATTTGGTAATGAAAATGCATTTTGATTCATTACAATGTGAAAATCAATCAGGGAAATATTGTACTTCCTCTGGTGTGAATGTCATGAAAGTAAGAACACCCAAGGCCCAGGGAAGGAAGGAGGAGAGAAAGACTGGGACAACTGTTTTCTCAGTCCTCTCTATGACATTGGGTGCTATGAGGTGACCGAGAGATCATCCATGAAACCGGACAAGATTCATGAGGAAAATGTGAGCAAATGTGTACCCAGCTGGTAAGCTCTTATGTTTTGTGGCTAATAAACACTGTCCTAGGTTTTTTTTCGCAGGGCTTATAACAGCTGTTGAAATCAGCTTCCCTTTCAGCTCTGTGGTCAGAAGCAGGATGCATTCTTCCTGCAGCCTTGCTATTGTTCAAAAAATGGTGCTACAAGAAATCAGGCTTGGTCTGTTGTTTTGGCTTGGGGTTTTTCTGGTGGGATATGTGTACAAGTGCATGATTTAAGAGTTTCCTAAAACGTGTATTTCTAAGACACAGTTAAAAAATTTTGATCACTAAACAGAGAGATAAATGTAGAGTAAAATGTTGCTGACTTAATCTGTTGCTTAAAATGCATTATCAAGGTCAACTCTTCTTTCTCTTCCCTGAATTCTTGTTGTTTTTCACAGAATTTCCTCAGCTGCTTGGAATGTTGAGTTGGAAGTTAGTGAAGTTGCCACCTCTAAGGAGAAGGATGAAACCCTCTTAAATCAGGTGAGGGCTTTCCTCAGCTGCTTGGAATGTGGGGTCGGAAGTTAGTGAAGTTACCACCTCTAAGGAGAAGGATGAAACCCTTTTAAATCAGGTGAGGGCAGATAAATATACTAATGTTTCAAACACTTTTGCATAAAATTTGTTTTCTTTAGTAGAAAGTCAGAGAGGCTCAGTGAAGACTCTAGGATGCAATTTTAAGTCACTCTCAGATTTGTCCAAGCTTTGTTGTCCTTGGAGGAAATGGCACTTTTCCCTGTAACCTCACTGGAAGCAATATTCAATGCTTTACTTAGCAGTTCCAGGTTATGAGCCAGAATTTGGTTTACATGGTCCTGAAAGAAACTCAAGAAAAGTTGTACTTTTGTGATATTGATATTCTCGGCCAAAATATGAACGTCACTAGGTTTGCTTATGGCTCTCTACAGTACACTGGAGTACAAATGTGGAGTGGTTCATGCTGCTTGTGTTATTATTTATCTAGAGAGCTTCTGCCTCCTGAGATGTAAGGTTGCAAGAATTCAAAAGTGCTAAAAATGTCTTAATGCAAAGTTCTAAGGCAACTCATGTAGCCTCCTCACTGTTCCAGCATCTCAAGGGTGCTCGTTTGTCAGAGCTTTGCAGCTGACCTTCAGGAATCTGTTGAGTATATAAATGGAGCTGTAGTGTACAAGAGCTTCCTTCTTTAGAGGTTGCTTTAACATAACTTGACCCTGACTAGCTTTTTGAGAATGTTTCTGCATTAACAAAAGAACCAAGTTGTTAAATACAATGATTTGGATGTTGCTAATATTAGATTTGCTTTGGCAAATCCATACTTAAGGTAAACTAAATTGCTGACCTACGTCTAATGCATATTCTAAGTTCCACGGGAGATCAGTTCCTACAGCCTATAGTAAAATTATTGGGACCTCAAATCCTTAAGGACAGTCATTTCATGCAATGTAGTGAAAGTTCAAGTTTTACTACCATTGTAAAATTTGATTTAAGGAAATTAGGAACATAAATGAATGCTCTTAATAACAAGTGGAGCATTCGGGGTCCTAGGACAGAAACTAATTAACCTTAAATAAGGCACATATCTCTCAAGACAGAGATAAGATACATTTCTGTACTGGTTTGATAGAGGGCTTATACATTGCCGGTACATGTCATACTGTGTAGCAGGCAGATAAAAAGATGTCTGTTTTTCAGAAAAAAAGAGCATCAATTTTTTTTTTGTAATTCTATCAACAGTTTGTCACAACTGTATGACTGTGAAGTTATTGAGAAAATGTGCTATTTTACTTTCAAATATTTTTCTTTCACTTTTTCCATAATTTACTCACAATGTTTTGATTATTTGTGTGCTGTTTAGTAAAACCTGTAATAGCTGGACTTTGCTAAGTACTGTGAAAATAATAAACCTACTGTTATTTCAGAAATCAGACTGGCATATAAATTAATTGTTTAGATGTTAATAATACACTTATCAACAAAAACAGCAATAAAAAAAGAAAATCTCAGTGGTAGATTGGTGAGCTTTATATATTTCTGTGTTTTCTTATATTGCCATGTGAATACTGCAGCCCATCACCCAAAGTTTTTCACACATAACCTTTAATCTCTTGGGTCTGAGCTTCCTCTGAATTACTGGAGGTTTATGCTAGAGTGATTCCATTTACTCAGTTCCTCATGGAGTCATCTGGATTTACAAAAGTTTAAAGTAAAATCAGTAGACTGCCTGGGGAATTCTGTTGGAAATGTATCTTGCCACAGTAAAGAGTGCAGACCATTTAACTTCTGATAATTTTGGTTTGTGTGGCCACTAAATTCCAAAACACGTTTCAGTATTCACTTGTTTTTAATTGTAGAAAAATCTCTTGTAAAAAGTATGATTATACCATTAATTAACCTAATATTTATTCTAAGCTTTTTATACCTCTCTCCTCCTTTGTCATCATTAGTTGCTGTCATAGAATGCATCTCTGGCACTACTTTTATTTCCTTTCTTTCTAGTATGTATAATTATATGCACATATGTGTTTGTGTGTCAGTGTTTATGCATTAAACATACCAAGAATGGACTTGCATATTAGGCAACAGAGGACAGAATGTGTAGTTTTCCTGTCACTAAGAGAACAACTATTTCTATCCCTATTGTTAAGTAGTCTCCTTTGGTATATTCAGTAGAAATACATAATGCTGTCTCTTGTCTTCATTCCTTGACAAAAAATTAGATTTTTCCCTTTCAGAAAAAGATAACTTTGTTTTTTATTTTGTGAAGAAGCACATCTTTCTGATCTTATGTTAGTACTTTTTTTTTGTGTGACATATTTCTTCCAATTAAATCACATCCTTTAGGTGATTTTTTTCTAATATTTTCCTATAAAATTAAAAAATAAAGAACAAATAACATGCTAAAAAATTACAAAGCACTTACTGAACTGCCTGTTGCATTAAGCAATACCGGTTTTGCTCAAGTTCATATATCTTCTCCTTTTCATCACTTTAAAGAGTTCTTATCCAAACAGACTCTTCAACTCCAGTGGGGACTTTGTCAAAGTAAGATAAATTTCAATTATTTTTGTGCCTATACTATAAAAATAGAGTTGTTCAGATGATATCAATATGGAAGTGTAAATTAGCAGATAACTGTGAGCTAATTTTCAAGTTCTCTGGAAATTTCAGTGTTCATTGCTTAAATATTTTGAAAATCTCTCCATCTTCATGTTTTGATTTTTTTTCTTAGGCTGCAATGAAAAAGTATCTGCCTGATTTCAGCTAGTATAGCTAAAGAACCTCACAGCAGTACTTTAGTTCATGCAAGCCTACTCGTAAAAAGAAAAAAAAAAGAAATTATAAAAAGAAGCTATTATAGAAAGAGGCATAAAAACCCAAACAGGTTTCTAGATCAATTAACCTGTATAGGATGCTATCCACAGGGCCTTGACAAGCTGGAGAGGTGGGCATGTGAAAACCTCACGAGGTTCAATAATCCCAGGTGCAATGTCCTGCACCTGGGTTGGGGCAAGTCTCAATATCAAAACAGGCTGGGGGATGAAGAGATTGAGAGCAGCTCTGCGAAAAAAGACTTGGAAGCCCTGGTGAATGAGAAGCTCGACTTGAGCCAGCAGTGTGTGCTCGCAGCCCAGAGGGCCAACCATATCCTGGACTGCATCAAAAGAAGCGTGGCCAGCAGGTCAAGGGAGGTGATTTTCCCCCTCTACTCTGCTCTGGTGAGACCACACCTAGAAAACTGCTTCCAGCTCTGGAGTCCTCAGCACAGGAAAGATACGGACCTGTTAGAACAGGTCCAGAGGAGGGACACCAAAATGATCAAGGGCCTAGAACACCTCCCTATGAAGAAAGGCTGAGGGGGTCAGGGTGGTTCATTTTGGAGAAGAGAAGAATCCAAGGAGATCTTATTACAGCACTTTGATACTTAAAAGGGGCTTATAAGAAAGATGGGGAAAAACTCTTTAGCGGGACCTGCAGTAATAGGACAAAGGGTAATGGCTTTCAACTAAAAGAGGAGAAGTCTAGACTAGATACTAGGTGCAATATTTTTTTGTTGCTGAGGATGGTGAAACACTGGAACAGATTGCCCAGAGAGGGGGTAGGTGCCTCAACCCTGGAAACATTTGAGGCCGCATTGGATGGGGCTCTGAGCAACCTGTTGAAGATGCACCTGCTCGCTGCAAGAGGGTGGATTAGACGACCATCATGGTCCCTTCCAACTCAAACCATTCTATAATTCTATATTAAAACTTTTGGAAGCCTCGATTTCACAATATGCTCAAGTAGAAATAGTTATTCTTTCTTGAGAATTTGTTTATTAAGGAGGAGAAAATTAGAAAAGTTTTGTTTAGAACACATAGCTATATCACAATTTTACAGCTGGAGACACTCCAAATTTTAACTCCAAATCTGAACAGTGCTGGAGACCTGGGGCCAAACTTTTTAACTTGCATTTGTTTCTACAGTTTCTTCTACTACAATAGTATGATTACTGTCTGTGTACCATTGCATATATTTTTTTTAAAAATGCACATAGCAAGTAATGCAATGCAAATGTACAACGCTCATGCACAGCCTGTCTAAGTTTATGTCCTGGTCATGAACTGTTTATGTCTCTGATAATTTCACTAGAGCCTTCCATGAAGACTCTCCCATCTGCCATTCATTTACACTTATGAAGGCTGACCAAAAATAAGACACCCAATCTAACTCACCTTCACTATGAGGAATGCAGTGTAGAGTGAACTGAGACATTTATAATAAGTATGATTTCCTCTGTGGCAGGTGAAACATCTGTGTGATTTTCATTGTTTCCATAGGAGACTCAGATCAAGCCTTCACTACTTCCTTCGGACCCTCTAAAAGGAGTGATGTTCCAAGTGCATCCAGTGATTATAATAAAGCTCATACCACTATCACTCTTGGAAAATGGGTTTCAGTATTTGGCAGGTCAGTGCTACAATCCCTCCTTTGTGCCTGATCACAGAACCTTGGAGTCCAACCTCACATTCAGCAGGAGTTTTTAGTTAACCTCCCGGATGATATCCCTCTTTCAGTCTTTGAAATACTAGGCTTGTTTGGACTCCTTGGGGGTACGTAAAGCTACATATGGCAAGGTAAACACATTTTGGCTTCTATTCAGAGGCTCCTCAGAAACACTACAGTCTTAAGAAGGAAACGTAACATATATTGAGAAGATATGTTTGTCAATACCTTCTTTGATAGGTAGGATCAACCTTAATCTTACACCTTAATCCCATCTTCCATCTCAGATCTGATGAAGAAAGGGTAGCTCATTTTACTCGAGCTGGCTGCAAGATTAACTCCAATTATCGGTGTGGGTGTACTTTGAATGTCTGCTCTGACAGAGAGATGTGTACTGATTTCCCAGCTAAGGGTAAGTGTAAATAGGAACTGTAATTTATATGGGTAATGTTCCTGGATTTGAACGGCAGTTTATCTTACATCTCAAAGCAAGCTTTTTGTCTAGCTAACATATGCAAACGCTAATCAGTGTGTGCTATGTGTCGTGCAGTCAGAGAAACATGAAGCTGTCATAGACCACAATCTGAAGGTCTGGTTCATCAGCTGAAGATGCAAATACTGCTGTGTTTAGTTTTGAAATGTTCTGTATTAGTCCCTGATATAGGCAGTGGTCCTTGAATAGACTTCTGTTGTAACACTTATGACTGTATTCTTAATCTATTCATTTCCTCTGTTCTATGAAAAGCACCTTTAAACAGTATTGTCAACACTAGTACTATGTAATACCTGCCTCTTACACCACACTTCATGTACAGCTCTCCTAAAGTACTTCGCAAATCAAGTGGAGGTTCTCAGTTTCTTGGACAAAATGTAAGGATATTGTTTCTAAGATAAGAATATTGTTCCAGGTCTTTCCAGTAAATTCTTTTATATATATTCCATTAAAATTAACTGTGTAAATTTTATTTGCAGTCTCTGAGGGAGCATAAAGACCTGAGAGATTATATATTTCTGTTCCCTACAATACTAATATGTATTCCTACATAAATTTCAAGAAGCCATTGGTAAAAAAAACCCTAAAAAATTAATTCAGGTCTCTAGTTGGCATTTGTTCTGCTTCCATCAGTCATTACTGGTGTGACCACAACTCATTTCTCTACTCCATCCTTACACAAAGGAATTGTAGCTTCTAATCAAATGTTCACTTAAGTCTTAAAGTTAACAGCTGTGGAAAACTACAAGAGCTAGCACTACATTCCAGAGACCAGATCAATATAGCTTCTGAGGCAAAGGCTGACATTTTTAGGGAAAGAAAAAAACAAAACACTCACTGAGAAAAAAATAATTTCCTTAAATGATCCTCAACAAATCTGAGCATTGCCACCTATTCGCTAAATATCCTATAACTATGTGTTTGTTCTGCTTGCTTTATTGGCCTGATAATGACTTCCAAATAGACAGCAAGACACAATTCAAACTGACAGTCGGAATAGCACAGGCAGGGGGAGAGTAATTAACTGAAATACAGAAAAATTGAGTTAATCTTCTTACAGTTTAGGTTTAAAAACACTTCCAGGAAAATAAACACCTAATATAAGTTCTGAATTCTTTGTTCTGGGAAAGTTAGACTAAAAAAAATGGGGGAAATTAAAAAAGAAAAAGACTCATGAAGCTGAATGAAGAATGGTCATGAGACAGAGGCTTAGCAACCTATTCAGAGCATTGCCAGACATCTGTAAGAAACAGGTTGAGAAGCTGTAGGAGATGCTGGTATGTCAAGGTGCTGAAAGAATATGCAGGATGCAGGAATAATAGCTGTCAGATTCTCCATAATTGCCCATTCCTGAAGGCCACTGAAGGCATCAGAAACTGCAGTCTTTTCAAAGGGAGAAACAGCCTTTTCTCATTTCAGTAGTCTAATTCCAGAAAGGTGAAGGCTACCTGTTTGGCTATGTAGTAATAGGTAGAGTGCCTTGTGAGAGAAGAACCAAGTTCGCTTTTACTGTCTTTGAAAACAGTTACGCAAGCTCTGCTTGCTCAAGAGATTCATATAACATGCAGATGCAGGTGCTGCCACAGTGGTGAGGAAAGACAGGCTGAAATTATTGTGTCACCAGTGAGGCTGAGCTGACCAGGTGAATTAAAAGCTGTAATTACGGCTCAAGAATTTTAAAATATTATTTATAGTTGATAGTAAAGGACTAAGACCTAAATCAGTGTTATTTAGGCAGTAGTTCTGCTTCCACTTAAGTCACTGGGTAAAATTCTCTTTCATTTTGGTTGTTCTGAACAAGGATGCATTGATCATTGTCAGTTGACTTAATTCTTTAACGTTCCCAATGCATAACTGTATAGTCCATGTAAAGCTGGCAGCAGTGGGGAAAAAATTGCTGTTACTCTTTTCTACCCATTGAAATACAGAGGACTAAGTGGACAGGAGGAGAAGGTGCCTGCGCTTTCATGATTGCTACATAGCAGGTTTTGGGTTTCAAAATTGTCATCTCCTTCATGGTGCAGCAAGTCCCTGAGGGAGAGCCACAGGCTTCAGTTCCATATTCTAGTTCTGTCTTGCTCTGTGTTATAAATGGACTCCAAAGCAGACTCTCTCCTTTGCACATGGTCCTTTGAATCTTGTGACTTAACATTCACAAAAGCTATTTTGGCCTTGCAGTAACATTGCTCCTCAACTCTTACTTTTGAACCACTAAGCAAGCTAAGAGAAAGGGAAAGATAGTAGCTCTGTAACCCTGCTCCACCCATACAATATCAAAACCTGCCAACTGTTCTTCACACAAATGAGTTTCCAGCTGACAATGTATGTTTTTAATTTAGCTCATATGGTTATACATGGGCAGGTGAGAAGGTTCCTATTTCCCTATTTCATTTCTTTTTTTCCTCCTGTGCTGGTAAATGTATTTCATCTTGTAACCCTTGCTTTGGATTAAAAAGCTGTTGCCTTTGGCACTAAAGCTGCACAGCAGGCTGAGGAAAGTAAAGCTTCTTTTCATTGCCATGCTTTAAACCAGAGGAAGTCATCATATTACTTTAACAAGCATAAATGAATGAAAATGTTTAATACGATTATGCAAGCATGAGTAGCTGTATAGTTGCATTCTACAGGCTTCTACAGGTACATCGATCAGAAAAGGAAGGTTAAAGAGAACGTATCCCCACTGACAGAAGAAAATGGTGACCTCGTATCAACACATGAGGAGAAGGCTGAGGTACTCAACAATTTTTGCCTCAGTCTTCAGTGACAACTGCACTCCTCACTCCTCCTGGGTCAATGGACAGCAAGATGGTGACCATAGGGTTAAAGCCCAATCCTGCAGTAGAGGAGGATCAGGTTCGTGACCACTTGAGGAACCTGAAGATATATATAAGCCTATGGGACCTGATGAAATGCATCCCAGAGTCCTGAGGGAATTGGCAGATGTGGTTGCCAAGCCACCCTTCCTAACATTTGAAAAGTCAAGGCAATCAGAAGTTCCTGGTGACTGGAAGAAAGGTAACATTGTCTCCATTCTTAAAAAAGGTAGAAAAGATGAGCCTGGGAACGACTAACCTGTCAGCCTCACTTCTGTGCCTAGGAAGATCATGCAACAGATCCTCCTAGAAGCTGTGCTAAAGCCCGTGGAGGATATGGAGGTGATTAATGGCAGCCAGCACGGCTTCACCAGGGGCAAATCCTGTATAACCAAGTTAGTGGCTTCCTACAATGGCGTAATGACAGCAGCGGACATGGGAAAACCAGTGGATGTCATCTATTTGGGCTTCCATAAAGCCTTTGACATGGTCACAAACAGCAAACACAGTTTCCCACAACATCCTTCTCTCTAAACTGGAGAGACATGGATTTGATGGGTGGACTGTTCGGGGTATAAGAAATTGGTTGGATGGTCGCATTCAGAGAGTAGTGGTCCATGGCTTGATGTCCAGATGAAGATCAGTGACAAGTAGGGTTCCCCACGGGTCTGTACTGGGACCAACGCTGTTTATATCTTCATCAACTATATTGACAGCGATATTGAATGAGCCTTCAGCAAGTCTGCAGATAATGCCAAGCTGAGTGGTACAGTTGTCACACTGTAAGGATGGGATGTCATCCAGAGGGACTTGAACAGGCTGGAGAAGTGGGCCTGTGAGAACCTCGTGAGGTTCAACAAGGCCAAGTGCAAGGTCCTACACCTGGGGTGGGGCAGTCCACAGTTTCAGTACAGGATGGGGAATGATGTGATTGAGAGCAGCCTTGAAGAGAAGGACTTGGGTGTGCTGATTGATGAGAAGCTCGACATGAGCTGGCAATGTGCACTCACATTGGCCCAGAAGGCCAACCGTATCCTGGGCTGCATCTAAAGAAGCATGGCCAGCTGGTCAAGGGAGATGATTCTTCCCCTCTATTCCTCTCTTGTGAGACCTCATCTGTAGTATTGTGTCCAGTTCTGGAACCCTCAGCATAAGAAGGGTATGGAGCTGTTGGAAAGGGTCCAGAGGAGGGCTACAAGGATGATCAGAGGGCTGGAGCAACTCTCATATGAGGACAGGCTGAGAGAGTTGGGCTTGTTCAGCCTGGAGAAGAGAATGCTCCAGGGACACCTTATAGTGACCTTCCAGTACCTGCAGGGGGTGTACGAGAAAGCTGGCGAGGGACTTGATACAAAGGCATGGAGTGACAAGACTAGGAGGAAAGGCTATAAATTGGAGAGGGGCAGATTTAGACTAGACATAAGGAGGAATTTCTTCACCATGAGAGTATAAGGCACTGGAACAAGTTTCTCAGGGGAGCTGTGGCTGCCCCATCCCTGGAAGTGTTCAGGGCCATGTTGGATGGGGCCTCAGGCAGCCTCATCTGGTGGGAGGTGTCCCTGCCCATGGCAGGGGGGTTGGAACTAGATGATCTTTAAGGTCCCTTCCAACCCAAACTATTGTATGATTCCATGATTGTAACTGCCATAGATTTTGCTCTGTGTGATTCCTCATGTTGGTGCATAATGTGATTGTTCGTTTTCCACAGAGTCAAGTTAGTATTTTGATGTGAAAAGTCTTGCAAGGTGAGCTATCTGGCAATCTGTTTCCCCTCTTCTGAGAACATCAGGTCCTTATAATGCAAGGCTGGGCTGTAGATCTGGTACTAGATTTTGCTGCCACTGCGCATTCTACACCTCATGTTAATACATCAATAAATCACTAAGGCACACTGGAAGATGGACCCATCTTCTGGTTTAGCTTCCATTGTGGTGATATGTAGAATGAAAATCAGCTCCTGGCTTATGACAGACCAGAGAAAACTGCTCAGAACACAGCCAGTCAACAAACTGCCCTGTCACAGAGACAGACCTGAGATAGCTTGGGTGTCAGAAGCAGTGCTACCTCATTAGCACAGTGTTCCTCCAGTTAGTTAAGTCTGGATATATGGTCCTGTATTGTGCCACATAGGATGTCTTTAATTGCAGTGTGTTTCACCCTCTGATAGCAACGTGGGTGCTGATTATGATTCGGTGAAGAAGGTTGGAATTCATCTCATCTAATTTTGGATGCTGATGTGGGAGCTGACTGAGCTTTCTTTGTATTGGAGAGAAAAAGTACACCTAATGTTATCAGCCTCATTTCTGTCTTAGCATAGAATGCATTTTCTTCCGCTGTTGACTATTTTTCTCCAGTAACTAAAACTCTTCTATAATTTATTGTTATTATTCTTTAAATATTTCTAGTTTGAATAAATTACAGAATTACAGAATCAGAGAATAAATGAGGTTAGAAAGGAGCTCTTGAGGTTTTAAGTCCAGTCCTTCTGTTCAAAGTATGGTCAGCCGCAGCAGATTTCTTGGGACCACATCCAGTCATGTTTTTAGTGTGTGCAAGCATGAGGACTCAACAGCCACTCTGGGAAACTTGTTCCCACTGTTTGATCACACTTATAGTTAATAAAAAATAAGAAAAACCCCATTTTAATGTAATTCCATGGATTTTAGCCTGCCCTTATTTCCTCTTGCCCTTTCACTGAGTAGAGTACCTCCATCTCCTTTACATCTCCTGTCAAGTGTTTTTATGCATTGTCAAGATCTCCCATTGAGCCTTCTCTTCTCCAAGCTAAATAGTCCCAGCTCTCAGTCTTTCTTCAAGTTCTTCAGTCCATTAATCTTCTTTGTGCCCTTTCACTGGACTCTCTCCAGTATGTCTGTGTGTGTTGTACAGGAGAGCCCAGAACCGGACACATCATTCCAGGTGTGTATCAGCAAGTCCTGAGCAGAGGGGAAGGATCATCTTCCTTGATCTGCCGCCAGTGGTCTTCCTAACGGAGCCCAGGTTGTGTTTATCCTACAACCCAAAACTCTTCTGAATTTTATCATAAGGGAACGTTTACTGTGAAATTTCCATTTCTGTTATGATGTCATTTTTCTGCAAACAACAAGTTTTAACAAAAAGCTTGATTAGTCCGAGTGGCTTTAACAGTGTTTGTCATATCTCATCTCTGATATAGACAGGCCTAACTTCACCCAGACTCAAAGCTTGCCAACGTGAATCAGAGCTTGGCCTTGTTAGTGCAGTAATGAGCCCATGGTGATAAGACCTATCTTTCAGTGCCTCATTAATGGGGCTTTAAGGCTTCTGGACTGGAACTGACTCATACCTGGCCAGTTCAGAGGAGAGGTAGAATTAACACAGAACTGTCTGCATGTGGCTACAGAGACAGGCTTTCCTCCTTCAATTGTAAATAAAGTATGGAAAGGATGATTAGTTAATGGGATATTGGGTCATTGATTATAATTGAGTCTTTTAGATTTAACATAGTCTGAATAATGAATAAAAGCAAAATATTGCTAACGTGGAACAGTGATTTAGTTTACTGAATTTTTTTTATCTTAGGCATAAGGATAATTGTGATTTAGCGTTCTTATCAACTAGTAGTGTATTTGTGAATGATAAATGCTATAATTTAGACTTGTGACTTTTCCTCATCCTCCACCTAGCTTTTTACTCCTTTGATTTAAGTTATTCAGAGAGATGGGTTCTGAACAGTAACGTATATGAGCTAGGTTTTGTCGTTTGGTCTTCCACCTTTAGCCTCTTTGCAGAGTGAGACAAAATGGTCAGTATGCATATTGCTCCAGAGAAAATGATCTACACAAGAGATAAAATACAAAAAAATTGTCCCCATATGATTAGGCTGGTGACATTGGGCTAAACGAAGCTTACCATACATGTTCAATGCACTGGAGTCAATGTAGGGGTCACAAAAAAACTATATATTCGGTCGGCTTTCCCGTCAGCATCCACTGTAGTCTGAAATCACCATTGCTTTTTTTAAAAAAAAACTAGTATAAGAGGAGGTAGGTTCTAACCTATACAAAAGCATGAACTGCCCTTCTGTTGTGCTAGAGGAGCTAGTAGGGCAGGTTTTTCTTATTAATCTCTCATTATTCTTTCATCATTACCAGAATAATTGAAAGCCACATATGTATAGGTAAACTCCCATGGGCTTGTAATCATCTGTTGTATCATTTGATTCCCAACTAAGAAGCGGGTACATTTTGTACCAGGCTTATTAGATAAAAACTCAAGTGTCCCTCTTGCCCCCCCCCCCCCCCCCCCCCCAATATTCTGTTTCAGAAAGCACACAGCCTGCAGACACAGAAGTGTTGGTAGGCACAAGAAACAAAGTAGATGAGGGGGGTTTGGAAAGGCAAGGGAATGCTTAGAAAAGAAGTTACAAACTCTTTCCTGACTAATAAATGGCATCATCAAGACATCATCAAGGTATTCTGACAGAGAAAGGATCTGAGAACAGATTGAGTAGAGGATGGTTTTTATAAATCTTACAGGTTATTTCTCTTTCCACAGAAAGGAGAGCATGAGAATGAACAAGACTTGGGGAGCATAAAAAATAGCAGCTGAGGGTTTGCTGCCTGGTAGTGAGAAGATGGCTTCATGTACAGGGTTTTTAGTGGAAATGGAAAGAAGGGGTTGGTTTGTTTTTTTTTTTTGTACTAGAGTTATGAATGGATGAAAACAAAGTGAGCTTCTGTGATGTATCTTTGATGAAGCGTGATACTGAAATGTTCACTTTAAGCTCTATTTTGTGTCTCAAATCTTGATGTCTTTTCCTGTGTCTTTTATGAGACTTTACTCCACATAGTCAAATGAATACAGACGTAATTTTTTATTTCCATCATACATTGGATGGTATTTGTTGTCTTTGTGGAAAGTGGTCCAGAGCTCATCTTTTCAATTTTTTTTTCACGCCTTTAGATCCAAGTCACCTCTGTTGAGAAAGAAATCTATGTATCACATGAGGCAAGAAAGCATTTCTAATGATGAAACATGAGTCTTCCTAATTTAAAGGATTCATTTGGATTTGTGGTTTTTATCACCAGAAACACATTGGTTCATGTAAAAGCAGTTGCATTTAACTTTGGCAGTTGTGTATACCACACTTTCACTTCCTTGTTGCAGATTAATTCTTGCTTTGAAAAGGTATTATGAGAGCAACAAGTTATTCAGTTAACTAGCATTTTCTAATAAAAAAGCAGTGCAGTTCTTGCTATAAATGCTATTATTATTAATCACGCACAAAACCCAGGTCTTCTGTGAACCAGTATTCAACTAAGTGAATCTCACTGGGAAAAGGTACTTTAGGGAGAGCACTGATTTTTTTTTTTTTTAATATACAAGAACGTTTCACAGATGATTTCTCAAAAACAGGAAGTCATGAAGTTTTATCATCAGATATCATTCACAAGCCTGGTGTTCCTCTGTTTTTCCTCCAGAGATATAAATTAAGATATTATCGTTGCAATAGTTGAAGATGAATCTCTACAGCATTGCCTAGCAGAGATGAAATAAATCCAGGCCATTTGGAGAAAACTTGACATTCATAAATAATATCAGCTTATCCACAGATAACAATACAGGATGTAATTTGAACCATTTAGTACCACATTACAAATCTTTAGCAGCCTGTAAATCAGAGTTCTATTTTTTGCAGCAATGTAAATTACTGTGGTTTGATGGCTTGATTTGTTTGGGTTCACATAAACTGACTGTGAATAAAATGTGCCAATTTTGGGGACAATAAAAATTTTAACTGCATATTATTGAAGGGATCTGAATGTTCAGTACTTCTTGATGCAACAGCCTGCACTCATGCACTGTCCAACATACAGCAATTAGTGATATTCTTTGAAAAGTAGCCACTGTAGCCACAAAAGCTCAGCAACTGCAGTGCACTTAGGTGAGGCAAAGGGTCTTGTCCCTCCTCTTTTTTCCCCACAATTTTGCATGCTTTAGTGGAAGCCTAGTTAAGTCAAAGAAATTTTGCTCAAGGAGAAAGGTGGTACAGAGCTGATTGTGGACTGAAGTCTGATTCTATGGGCTGGAGAGAAAACGTTTTTCCCCTTATGTCACCACATGGAAACTGCCAGTGTGTATTTTAAATTCTTGGTAGAACACTAGGAATATGATGAGCTATAAGTGCGAAACTTGTTTTCTGATATCTCTCTACTTAAAAAAAAAAAAAGGAAAAAAGAGAGATGAAGTCATGAAAATACAGGAGTGTAAGGGAGTGTAAGCCTTCTCATAGTGGAGTAACCTCAGTTTCGTCCATGGTAAATTGGAAGAACTATATAACATGGAAACATAAAATTTGCCCTAAGGATGTCACTCTAACTTCTAAATAATTATAGAGTTTATTTATTTATTTAGTTAGGTAATTACCACAGGAATTCCTGAGATCCATGTAAATTTGAAGTCTATGGTGACTCTTGATTTAGTCTTGGCATCAGTGACTTCTAGTGGCAATGAATTTCATGGTTTAGTACCATGTTGAGTGAGAAAGAATTTCCTCTTAGTGGTTTTAATCATAGTGACAGACCAAACTTTTTAAGTTCTTATTTTTTGATATACCAGGCCCACTTCCTCTTGCTTTAGTAGTTAAGAAACCTAAAAAAAGCTATTAAAGAATACTTTCACACACCATATATCATTTATACATAGCCATGTTCTCACTGAGGAGGGAGAACATGGGAAAAGGGAATTTTAAGAGCAACAAATATTATTTTAAAGAATGGAACTGTACTGAGTACACAAATACGTGTTTGGCAAATGTTTCTACTTTTGCAGCAATATCAGTGGAAGCCTGAGGGAGACAAAGTTTCAGAATATTAGAACTGCAAACTTTCTTTTTAATAATAAATGAAGTTGCCTTAATAAATCCTTATGGAAACTGTAACAGCAGCAGTTAATGACTGGTTTTAGTTAATGACCCATTAACATGTTAGCAAAGCAGCTACTAAGTGTGATATTTGGTGAGAATCAGTTTCAAAGGGGCGATTAATATTAAAATCTGATGTTGATTTATTAACCAATACATTTTTAAGGTATTACTTTCTACCTGGAGCAATGAACGCACACTGCAGTGGCAGTGTTTGTAAGTCAGTAATTCCATGAGGGTTAATAATCTGGTTTACTCCAATCATAAAAGAAATAGCCGTCCCTCCCTATGAGTGTTATTGCCGAGGTAAATTTCAGTCTTGGATGATGCTTTAAAACAATGTTCCTACTGTGGGTCTTAACAAGACACCTAGAAATCTGAGCCATAGAAATGCAGCAGATAAAAAGACCTAGTTTTGCCTAATTAGGTCAGGGAAAAGGACCTTCCATCAGTTCTTTACTGAGGAGGCCGGTAAAACAAGTAACATAAAAAAAAAATCCCATGACCCTCTTGCAGCCGAGAAACTGCATCAGCTGAGATAACAAAACCCACTTCTTTAATGTTATTACTTAATAACCACTTTTTTTGTGCATAGGTCACAGGCCAAACCTTCCAGTTCTGTAGTTTATACCTATGCTCCTGCACAACAGGAGACTCTGAATCTGCATCCTTGTGGACAGATGTTGTTGGAGTCAGTGTTGTTTTCGCATGAGTAATATCTGTTATGTGCTGTTAATTCTATTTCTATGTGTATTAAAAATTTGTTTCATGCATATATTTGCTTGTTGTTTGTTTTTACCTCACATAAGGTAGTCAAAGAAATCTACTCTATGCTTAGAGGGGAAGGTGGCAAAGCCTATGTTGGTATTTCTTGAGTAGCAGGTTCCGTGTTCTGGGGTGAAACAATGAAAATGCTGTATTTTTCACATAAAGTTTTATGTTGTACAAAATTCCAGAGTTATTGATCATGGCCTTCATCTTCATTGCTTCTCAGAACTGAAGGATATAAATTCCCCAGAGAAACCTTTGCCTGTGTTCATGCAAAACTGAAAGGCAAGCACATTCTTGGTACATTCATTAGCAAGCCTCACCTACCTGAGCAATCACCTGATTTCAGTAGGCTTCCTTCCCTCATTCCTCTCTTCAGCGTGTGTTAGCTTATGCTGTGCCCCAGATGCCCATGGCCTTTCTATCAAATGAGCTCCACTGCTTCATGAAAAATGAACTGGTTTTTATCATCAGCCCTGCAAGTGGAGTCATTAAGACATGAAACACGTGGCTGCGGGCTACTGGTTCCACCTCTCCTAGGACTTTGGTCCCACGCTACTCACTCAAGCGGTTTTATTTGGTAGTTGTATCCCTTTCCCTTGTCAGTAAATAGCTTTGTGGTATGGTTCAGGTGCTCAAACATTTCTCTGTGAGGTATACAGTGTCTGAAATTACAGTATCAGTTACACGACTGGCATAAAATAAGTGGCAAGGTCCCGCACATCCATCATGGGGTGACAGATGGTAAAGACATGCCAATAGGTACTTTCCTGCCTGGGCATGTTGAGGCACAATAAAACGTGAATTGGTCAGGAAATGGCCATTATAAGCTAGCTAGTGTCCTGACCGGCGTCCTGCCAGCAATCTTTTGGCCAGTCAGCTAAGGAGAGTATTCATCTGATGCTGACCCAAAGCATTGTTTTCCTTCGTAGTTTATGTGTGTACATGTATACATTTCTAGTTCTGAAAACATGGACTACGTGCTAATGAGTTTGAAATGCCCATCTATTGAACCATTCACTTCCTCTGAAGTCAGTTAACCAAGAAAAAGCGAGCCAGTCTGCTCACAGCCCTGTTAGCTACAAGGCACTCGCTACTGGGATAGTGAAGACAGATGGAGCCAAAAAAGAAGCTCCAAACCAATTTGTTCATGGAGAAATGTGTTTTCTTGAGCCATCCAAAATCTTCTGGATTTGCCTGAAAAACTTTGTACACTATCAGCATCAGTGCAAAAAGGTAATTTCAACAGAGGCAGACCTCATCCATGAATCTGTTACTGATCCATAAAGAATTTATTACTGACTTATCATAAAGTGTAGTCTTCACATGTTTATTTTTTCAATATAAAATCATACCATGAAACAACTGACCCCAATGAAGGGATCCCCACATGCAGTACTGTCTTGAGCTTTGCCTCTTTGAACAGAAAGAAGATTTATTTGGCATTATTACCATGTCAAAGGAAATCAGAAATTCAGTCATACTGCTTCCTTATCAGTACCACCTACTGTTTCCAGTTGCTGCGAATCACTATAAGACACTCCAGATCAGCCGTTAGTTGACACAGATAGTGCTTTATTTTGGGAGAATGAGGCCTACCTTTTTTAGGAAACATTTATTTAAACTTCCACACAAGAAGCTATGTTCTGTCCAAATGTCTAGCCCTGTTTTTGTCTTTATTTCTCTTCTCCACAGATGAACTGGGGTAAGACATAGGTCTCAAAACCTGAGGAGGTCTCAGAGATGATAAAGGGAAGTGGAGCTGAAGTATAATCAGAAAGACAACTCTGCGATTTAATTTAGAGCAGTAACAGCACCTCAGCATCAGTTCCTTATGACAAAACACCTAATGCTGCCTAGTCTCTGATAACCTTCCCACATCAGTTATAACACTACAAAAGACACTGGTCATTCTGTTTCAAGCTTGGGTAAACCCTGAAACTGAGCTATCACCAGTGGTCAGCTAGATATGACACTGGGAGATTTTTTTGGCTTTGGTGTATTTTTTAGACTTCTTGGCCCAATTTGGTACAGCTAATGGAGCCTTTTTAAATTTTTTTTTTCTTTATTTAATTTATTTAGGAAGTGCTGGTATTTCTCTCCTGTCCTAAGGCTCTACTTGATGACAGTTCACAGGTCTGAAGTGATCCCCCACCCTGTATGTTTAACACACACTTAAAGCAGCTGAGGTGGTGAGTTAAAAAAAACTAAACACAGGCTGTGCTACCTTAAGCTTACTCACAACACCTACTTCGGTCTTCATCAAATCCAACTCTGATACTCAGAATAAGCAATTCAGTTGGAGCCTAAGAGAGGCTGGGGCTTGGAGAACTGCCAGCTTTCTGATCCTCTGTCTGATGAAGACTGTGGAAAACAACCGGAAGATTTGGCAGAAATTATATCAGTATCCTTGATTGAGAGTGTGCACCTGCCACTCGCTGTTCAGGTCTATAACTCAGGTCTTTCTATAATTACACCTGTTCCTTTTGCATGTTTAGTTAGAAGCTGTTGACAAGATTGGGTTTTATCATCTGTGCAACAATATTTTTTCCGAATGTAGGATGGCAGACTGTTTAGAACTTCAGCTGGCCTGGATGTGAGAAGAGATCACATGCTCAGACACTTTCAACTAGACCCAGAAGCTCTAGGGAGAGGGGAAAAGGTGACAGCCTTGAGCATGAGCATGAACATGGTTGCTGAAAATATACTTATTTGGGGATGGGAAGGGGCCTTATTCACCAGTAGAATTAGCTTTTATTCCAGCTGACTACAGGTTTCAGATGTTTCTATCCCTCTGAAAAGGACTTGAATCCAGAAATTATGACATATATCTCTATGAGAAAGGATGCTAGGGAATAACTGTAAGTAGACAAATAAAATATGTTGTAATACATACAGATGCTGGGAGAAGTTAGCTGGATATGGACTATCTTTCCTTTGCTGCTGTCTTATTTCTTCCCCTCCTTCCAGCTCCTCACATTTCATTCTTTTAACATGTGTAGATTTAGAACCGAGAATACCTAGGATAACAGTAGTGCATGTTGTTGATCGACTGAACAGAAAGTTGAGGTAATTTTAGGTAATGACAGAGGGTAAAACTGATCCCCAGTTACCTTTTGTAAGGTATTAAAATAGCTTTCACATGAAGATAAGATCTTTCATAATATCCTTCATAATATTATCTCTTAGAACTATCTCCATAACAATATATAGTATTAGAGAGATATATATAGTTGTACTTGAATTTGTAATGACTTGGATACTTTCAGAAAAAAGAAAGTGCTAGGCAGACGACAGAAGGACTTGAGTACAAACTGCAGGATTTACATGAATTAGAAATTAAAAACTGTGTTTAGAAAATCACAGAGACTGGAAGAGTCTCTATAAATTTTCAGGATATTATGTATCTTGCTCTATGTTTTTGTGCAAAAAAAAAATCAGAAGAAAAGTATCTTTATGAGACTAGATATGCCTACAGTTAACTCCTGGCTTTCTCTGCCCAAGAGCGTGCATGAAGATGCTCATATCTTGAGAATGACGGAGATATGAAAAACTAGATTTCCACCCCAGCGCAAAGTACTCTGCTGCATTGCTGCCAACAGAAGTATGAAAATGGAGGAGAGGAATTATCCACTTGTCATCCCATACTCAACTACTAAGAGTACTAGCTTTGAAAGTGGGGCATCCATGTTCCAGTGCATCCTTGCTTGCTTCAGAGAAGGACTTCAACTCCTTCGCCTCAAAGAGGAGGAGGTTATTAATCCATTATACAACAACTTTTAAGTTGCTCTTGGTCTTGCTAGGTGAAGAAAGTATGGCAAAGTACTACTTTGGAAGAGAATGGGAACAGAGTGTAAGTCTCCTAGGCAAGTGAACTACCATGAAGAAGACAGTAACTAGGGTCAACTTCTCTTTGATATTTGCCAGAGGATAATTTGAACCAAGCTCTCTCTGTTGGGTGTAGAATGAGCACAGAAGTCAGTTGTGTCCTCTTCTGCTTCTCCTGAGAAGCAGACTATATTCAGACTGATATAGTATTGCACTCAGCCAATAAGCACTTCTGGGCCGCTGCCCAGTGAATCTTTGAACATCTCTCTTTCAGGTGTTTCCCATTGGTTGATATGCCTCTCCACTTATTTTCCTTGAATCTTATTCTGCAATACCTAACTCTTCTATATGAAATACCAGGATAGCAGGTACTATATAATGTTGTCAGTTCCAATATGTATGAGCCCACTTAAAATCTGGCTTTTGCAATACAGACTATTCAAAATCCCTGAATCGCTTAGTGAATTTGCCCTTGGTTTCCCTGTGATTCAGTTCTTCTTCTTTAATACAGCAATGACAACTCACTCCAAACACAGGGATGCTGTGGAAGCTAAATGCACAAAAGATTGTCAAGAGTTGAGACATAGTTCTAAGAAGGCAATAGAAGTAGTGAAGTTAATGTCACAAGAAAAATTCTGGGTCACATCTCTTCATGACAGAAGTACAACTATTGTCTCTCCACCATGAGGAAGCCCAAAGCAATAACTGTGCAACTGGATTCCACACATTCAGATGTTACTCAATCAGTTTGAGGTTTTCAAGAATGCTTACTGCAGGGTCATACTGTTCATAAGCAAGGACCACTCGGAAGTCACTGCCAAGAAAAATTGTGGGCACAAAGGCAGTTCAGAACTTGGAAGGATTCTTTCCTTATTGGAAAAAAACCAACAAAACCGCCAAACAATGATAAACTTGTGCATAATCATCATGCTTTAGCATTAAGATACATGCCTACATATTCACTACTTGTCTGCATGAAAACATTTGCAGTAGAACTTCCAAGTTATACAATTAGGAAATGAACAGCAAAAGTATTTAACATAAGAACCCCTAATGAAACCATCTGACAAGTTTTTATTTTCCTTCTGCTGATTTAACAGGACGTTTTCATAATTTCAAATCAAGAGGAAACTATTTGTCTCACAACTGATCATTATTTCTTTTTGATGAAAGGATATGTAAAATAACAGTAAACTGTTTCTGGATACAAAGACTCTTGCTATCCATCCCTTAATAAAGAAAATGGTATTGTTCTATAGAAGGCTTGCTGATATATTTTTCATATATTTAATTTATGTAAGAAGCAAGAGGAAGCCAAATCCATTATTAGAATTTTCTTTCTTCTTACTCATTTCCTCTGCTCTGGTATGAATTCCTCCACTGGCTGCAATCCTGCTGGGGTTGTCCCTGTCCCTCCCCTGCCCTCCCCTCCTCTGTCCACTAGCACAGCCTCCTCAGATGCACATCTCCTCTTCTGTCTCCTTTAGTGTGTCCTGCATCTCCCTTTTAGTGTGTTCTGCCCTAGCTGTTACCCCTTTTTCTTAAACCCGCCTGAAGAGACAGAACATGCTCTAACTGGCTGTGTTATTGGCACACAGTGGGTCAGTGCTGCCCATTTCTGAGCAGGGCACACCCAGATGTCACCAGCAAGGGGCACTCCCTCGTCTCCTGCACAGGGCATCTTGCAGCCAGCTGCTACCCAAATCCTGCTAGATACGCCCATGACATGTATAGAGTTTATAGCATGTACTTTAGCTATGCCACTAAATATCTTCTTGAGAAGCTAATCATATCGACACCAAGACCACAGCCATCTTTCCAGTTCCCTCTAATTTCCCTTCCCTTCCTCTGTCACTGCAAAGATTTCCATCCTTACATACTTTGGAGTTTGCTTTTGACATCTCTCCTCTCTCTCTCTTGCACCTCACACATACAGAACTTGTTGCTTTTTACTCAGAATAAGAATGATCTGCCATTTTTCCCCCCATAACCACACCATGCATCCTATTCCCCACTGCAGATATTTCTGTCACTGCAAGAGCTTACTCTATGGCCATCCAAGTACACATGAACTGAGCTGACTCCTTACAAAATACATCCCCAAAGATAATTCTCCTTACAAATCCAAAAGTTAAAACAGTAACTAATTCTATGCTTGAAATCTTCAGGAATTGATCTACTACCTTTCTTATTCATATTTTCAAGTACTACATCTTCCATCTTTCTTTTTGCTTTTTTTTTGGTATTGCTGATGCTTTATTGCAGAGTTTCCTGCCTTCTCCAGCTCAGTACATAACCACTTCAGGCGTTCCTTCATACAGCCTCTTCTGCATATTATGATGTTCCCAAGTTCTATCCCCATTTTACCTTTGAGTCCATCCACCTTAAAGCCTGTTTCTGCTTTGCTGTGAGTGTGACTACAGTGTGACTACAGTTCCCTTCCAGGGAAGACCTTTTTTTAATATCTCTTTAACCTTAAACCGCTGCTCAGCTGTGTGAGTGACTAAAGAGAAGATGATTCACTTTCCCATGCAGAGAATGAGCTATATGTCTGCAGAATCTGGGTCTAGGATGTGTGGTCTGGATCTCAAGCCAAACTAGCATTCTCACCTCTCTAGGAGAAAACATTACATTCTTGAGAGCTCTAACACTGTCTCATTGACTCATATATAAGAATGAAAACAAGCTATTACATTCACTTGAAAGATTCACAAATCAGCAAGGATATTGCACGTAAAGAAGGCTAACAGTCAGGATACTTCCTCCAAAAATACAGTTTAGTATGACTGATCAAACATAGTTAAAAACCAAATAAACGGTGTCCCATATACAATCCAATCTAATACTTATTCCCACTGGTCCCTCCAGAGTGCCACCTAGAATGAGCTGATCACGATGAAGCATGCACTTTCCGCGCTCACACGGCTGACACTACTGATTCCGTTATCTATTACTGTAAAAATGCAGTTATTTTTTTTCTTCTGGTCTCGCTTTCTCTCCTGCTGTGGAGACTGCTTTAAGTCTGCAGAGGGCTTTAAGTCTGCAGACTGCTCTCTGCGCAGTGCTGAGAGGCAGGGGAGGTTTGCCGAGGGATCGATGCGATTAGAGCTGTGGGAGAGGGAAGACAGCGGGGGCATGCGGATGTTGGCTGTCACCTTGCTCCACAGCATCTCGCATGGTGAGCACAACCAGCCCAAGGGAAGGGGAGCAGGGAGTGGGGTTTGTGCTTTTTGTGCTTGGAGCATCACAGGCAGCCACAAGGAGAAAGGCAAATTTGCTCTGTAATCCTTTGAACTCGCTTACATAGCCAAGTGACAGCCTGTAACTGAACGCTATTTCTACAAACATCAGAATGACCTTTGCGGGAGGGGGCAGGCACAGAGAACGCCACTTCCCCTGCCTCCTCCACCCTCCAGTTTTGCAGAAGAACATGTTCTGAAACAGAAGAAAGCTAACTTCGTGCCATTTGTCACCCTGCACAGGATAGGAAATGAATGTATATGGTATTCAAAGGGTCTTACTTTGTGCTCCCCTCTGTGTTTAAAAGATTGTACATAATAGCTGTATGTATTACGTAGAATAGAATAGAATAGAATAGAATAGAATAGAATAGAATAGAATAGAATAGAATAGAATAGAATAGAATAGAATAGAATAGAATAGAATAGAATAGAATAGAATAGAATAGAATAGAATAGAATAGAATCCAATCCTAGAATAGAATCCAATCCTAGAATAGAACCATTAGTTTGGAAAAGACGTCTTAGATCATCAAATCCAACCATTCCTATCTGCCACTACTTCTTCCCAGCTCTGTCTAACAGTTTCCTATTAATCCTTGTATAAATATACCTTCCAAGAAACTGAATTTAGAAATGTATTTTAAAAATATTTATTGTGCTCATGGAAGTATATTGGGTACAAGAAATGACTGAGTCAGGCTTACGAGACATGGAGGAAAATTCTGTTTCATGATTAGGAAGTACTAACTTCTCAATATGAACTATTGAATGCAAATGAGGTCTCCCTCACTTCTCTTCAGCTGACCTCACCCCCAAAACATGTCTGGGGGAATCTGGTTATTATGTATGTGGAAATTCTATAACACATTAGCTGGACAAACACATGGAGGCATTTTGCCACTTTCCCACAAAGCTTTGGCAGCTCCCATCAATCATGACCTGAAACAGCTGTTGATCACTTCTGAAAACTCTGAGTGTTGAAATTCGTGTGTGCCACAGACTATGATAATTGTCTGTTAGGGCTTTAAGTGAGATAATCACACTTCTTTTTGTGTGTATCTAGAAGAAAATTTACATACAGAAATGAAAACTTAGAAACCTGTCCTTATAGCGCCAGATTAAGATCTTGGCATGTGAATTAAAACTATCTGAAAACAGTAATTGAATTTAATGAGAAATGCTAATATAGTATAATTTTCTTCAGTTCTAAGCTGACAGTAAAGCCAAACTTCCTATAGAGAAAAAAAACCCCAAATTGTTATGGTTTTCTTACTGTCAAACAGTTGTTTTCTTATTGTAATTTGAATATGCCAGTCAAGAAACTGCATTGAAATTTTGAATTTATACAGCAGAATGATTCAAATGTACTGGACTCAGCTTTTTTTTCCAAAAAAAGGGGGAACTTTTGTCAATCAATTTTTTGATCAGTCTTAAATTTACACTTAAAGATGAAAGTTGACTGAATTCAGTGAATCAGCTCTGAAATACCTTTGCAGCAGTAACTGAAATGAGGACTTAGAGAACAGAAAAATGATACAATATTCAGTCTAATAAAATAAAATATGTGTTTTATAGCATATCACATCATATGGAATATTGATGCATATGTTACCCCTTGGGATATTTTCTTGCCTCAGTATCTAGATTTTTTTTTTTTTTTAAATAAACCCATTTTGGTAGAAAATCTTCTTGATCCATTTATTGACTTATAATCAATTCCCCATAACTTCATTTCTTTAATCCGCATCTTGGGCAAATGCAGGGAGACCAAAATAGTAAGAAGTTATTCTCTCAACATTGCCATGTAAGCAAAAGATGTGATGTTATGCAAGACAGGTGTGTCTTTTCAAGACTACTAGCTTAACATTCAGCTAAAAAATGCTTTAAGTCCATTGTGTTCTGGTCATATCATTTCAAGGAAAGAGATAGCAGAAATAGACAGATCCAGATATGTATGATAGAAGTGACAGAAGCAGGAAGGAGCTCTGTGTGAGAGGAATATAAGGTGGGGAGAGAGGAAACAGTATGCTTAAGGAAGAGATGAATCAGCAAGGATGTGATAACTATGTATAAAACAGGAAGTATAAACCAGGCATCCCTATTTGCTCTGGAGAGAAACACTGGCATTCTGTGCTTTGTGTCAAACACCAAAGCCCTCCCCTCCATATGCCTTGTCTGCATCTCAAGGTGTGGGGTGGCACGGGGGGTATTTCTTTTGTTTGCAGTTTTGGAAGAACTATTCCAGAGTAGCTGAGAAAATGCATTTTCAACCTACTTCACATTCCAATAAACTGCAGTCTTTTCCAGGTAAGGCAGGCAAACTGTTTTTACTTGTCTGTTTTGCCTCTTGCAAAGATATTTATGGTTTTTTTTGCTTAGTAGCTGTCACTTTATGAGCACTTAAACTGAGGTAAAACCCAACTGTGGTAACTGCTAGTAAATGCAGGCTTTTTATATGAGACATCATTACCTAAAATTAATTGGTGGTCATGGTGAAGAAGCCACTTTTGACAGGTATCTATTTTTAAAAGGAAAAAAAGCCAAAACAAACCCAAAACAACCCCCAAGGAAAATGAGCTGAAAGTACCACACCACCATTCTCTACTGAACCCAGATCAGCTCTTCTGTAGGTAATGAAGGTTTTGCCACAGGATCCATGAGGTTAAACTTGGAAGATCTAGTCCAACCCCACTGCCTAAAGCAGAGTTAACTACTACAGCAGGTTGCTCAGGACTGTCCCCTGTCAAGTTCCGAGTATCTCCAAAGATGAAGACTCCACAAACTCTGTGGGCAACTTGTGCCAGTGTTAGATTGCACCACCCCACTGTAAAAATAAAGAAATTATGCTTCTTTTCTTTACATGGAACTTCTTGTTTTCTGTTTGTGTGTATTGCCTTTTGTCTGTTCACTGGATACCACTGAGAAGAGTTAGGCTACATCTTCCTGTCAGCACCCTAGTAGGTGTTTTTATGCATTATTAAGATCCCCAAGGCTCCTCTTCTCCAGGATAAACAGTCTAGGCTCTCTCAGCCTTTCCACAACAGATTCTGCAGTCCCTTAACCACCTTTGTGTTCCCTCACTAAACTTACTCCAGTATGTTTGTGTCTTTCTTAGACTGAGGAGCCCAGAACTGGTACACAGTACTCCAGATGCGATGTCACCAGTGATGACATGACAGTTATGATTCTTCTGCTTTGATAACAATCCAACATACTGCTGTCACTCATGTTTACCCAGCCTTGCATTTTACTGCAAAATCATTCACTGGGCAGGGTATCCCATTGCTTCTTTGTCTGATGTTACTCTACTGCCAAAATCTATCACACTATTGAGTTATTGAACTTCTCCCACGAAGTACGTGGAGTCACTTTCCATCTCCAAACAGTATATCAATTTCCACTTGTTTGCTAGACTTGAAGTCAAGTAGTTTTCTAATCTTATATAAAAATTTCCTCCCCAAAAGACAAAATCTCCATTAGCTGCCTTCAAATCCTGTCTGTGGGCTTGCTGCTATTTAAAAACGCAGCAACAGTTGCTGCTACGGACATTGCTAATCTTGCTTAAAGTGTTTATGGTGCGAGTCACTTTAGCTTCTCCGCATAATAAATGGAGGGAGAGGAACAGGGACTTTCAGGGTGCACTTTCTGTCCTACTTCAGACAACCACTTCAAGATGAGAGAAATTGTCTTTTGAATGTGCTTCCTTCTCTGTTTTGATAATTAACTGTACAGTTTTGTGTAAGCACAGTTTCTTGATGATCTGTGATAACGTCTATAAATTGTGGACAGGCAAGAAAGGGTTAACAGAAGAGGGGGCTCACAAATAGTTCTTGTGACTAAACCTGAGAACATCCAGTTGTACCAGGGAAGAGGCAGAGCATTTTGAAACTGGAACCAGTTACCAGATTCAGTTAGAGCTGTAATGTGGTGCCATGAGGAGCTGGCTTAGTGGTAGATTGTCCTTGCAGAGAAGGATTTGGGATCCCTGAGATCAGTCTCTGTGAAAATCTCTCCAGTATGTGTAGTCTGGCCTTGTTAACAGTCAGGGGCTTTTATTTTTGTATATTCCACTCCTACTCCTAATTAACCCCTCTTCACCAGAATACCTCTTGCTGACAGCTTTTGTGAAGGTCTCCTCCTCTGATGTCATGCCAGGCCATCAAATGTTTATGACCTCACAGAATAGGAACAAGAACCTTATATGGAAATAATACAAAGGCTCCACTTGTCTATATGATACGAAGGAAAAAAATCTCCTGTATATTGTGCATGTTTCTCTAAGGCAAACGATGGTGCACCAGAAGGAATATCATTGGTGCAGATGTATAGATGGGGAAGGTCTGGCTTTACTTTGTATTCGTGAGTCTTGGGGCAGGCTGTCTGGAGAACTTATGACAGCCTGCTGCAGTTCTTGCTGTATTATCCATGACAACAAGTTGGCAAAGAAAGTATTCCTTATGGTTCTTCTTGTTGCAACCTCCTTGAGGAGCTGACTGGAGCTCATGATGCAAGAAACGCTTATGGCCAAATCCTCTCACAAAATCCACACCTGTAACTCACTGGAAGCAGGAAGAAAAGCAGATGGAAGGGCTACCATTGCCCCACATGAGCAAATGCAATTTTTATCTGTTTCCTTTCCCCGTTTTAACACTCCCCCCGCGGTAGACTGTTGCTTGGCAACCCTGCCTCCTTGCTCCACTGCTGCTTTGCTGTTTTGCTGCTCCCCCCTGGTCCCCTCCTTTGCACCAAGGTTGGGAAGAGCCACATTCGCGTGCGCTCCCAGCAATCTGCAAGCAGAAATACTGCCTCTTCATCAGCACTTGGAAGCAGATGGGAGCCAGATGAGAAAGATAAGAATACAGAAGACACTATGCATTGTCGGAGGCATGGCGAGCTCTGCTTGTCCTGTTGCCTTCTGCGTGTTGACTCTAGCCAGGGGGTATTGGCTCCCAATAGTTAAATTCTGTTTTTTTGTAATGTGTTTGCTATTCTGCATAAGCCACTGGCATCCTGGGCAGGTAATAGAGAGCAGAATTTGGCTCAGGACCAGAGATAACCTTCTTCCCACGTAATTACAGTACTTAATGGATTGCACTGTAACAATTATTAAACAGAGGTCTGCAGAGATTTGAAACCATCATTCCTTTTTTTTTAAAAAAGCCCTTTTGAAGCTGTGATATTCCTTCAAATTTCCCCCCCTTCTTTTTAATAAGCAACTGTTATGTGTTTATATACATGCCTGTATCCAAACCCAGAGCAGTCCTAGATCTCTCATTAAAAGCCTCTGACTCCTAATCCCAATAATGGAAAATCAGATTTAGAAATGAAATAGCACTCTTGACTCAGCCTTTTCATACTACAACATTATGATACGTATTGTATGGCACAGCTATGCCTATAATTTCAGTATTTGTAATTCATTCCACCATATCTTGGCATTAAAATAATTTAATGCTGTGGTCTTTAATGTCTTCTCCTTATACATACATCAGACACACAAGGGGGTTTAGTTCATCTTTATTTCAAGTCTTTTAAATGGATATCTTCAGTGCCATGGTGCTTGCGCATCAGGTAATGCTACTTTCTCTTATGAGAACCAGTTAGTGCTGAGAGAAGCCATTCTGCCCTTTTGTGAGACCAGATTTTCACCCACAACATGTGCTGTGTCCTATCCTTCATCTTTAGCTATTTTACAGCCCCCACAAGCTTGTCTGTAGGAAGATTTGAAAATTAAAAAATTATTTTCCTAGCTTCTCCCCTCTGAAAGGGAATATTTTTCCTTTGGTTCACTGTCAGTTGTTTAAACAGCTACAAATCATACCTTTTTCTGTTTGTTTACGAGATGCAATGCAAAAAGAAGTCTACAGCACAAAAAAAAAAATCACTGCACTGTGCTTTGGTGATGATGTTTAATATAGAAAAATCTGATTTAATCACAAGAAAACATGAATCACACAAGGTTATAAATCCTTCCCACAGACTGGATTTTTCCATGCCTTACTCTACCATGGTTTTCTAAGAAAGTCTTTGTAAGGTCCTCTCTTTCTTCTCTCCAATAATTTTTTAATCCGTTGGCCAGTTTCAGTCAATTTCTTAGGTTACTGTAAGTAGAATATATTTAAGTCATTGCATTTCCATGTGTATGTGTATAAATATGTGCGTGGGCAGAGAAGAGAGAGACCAGTCCCATTCCAGTTTCTTGAAAGCATTGGGAAAAATAATGGATATTTGAGAATCAATATAGGTCTTCAGTCTTCTGAACCAATATCCAGTGGAAATTCTTTTTCCCACTGATTCTGTGCTCGCAGAACCATCTGTTGGTATAAGCTCATTCATTCATGTTTTCTAGGTGCTACTGGAACCCCAGAAATGAGCTGCATAAAAAAGAGTAACTTCAGGCAAAAAATAATCTCCATTTTATGCTTTCAAGCTTAGTTTGCATTAAGCTATATACGCTGTTTTGAAAGCTGCTGCTTTAATTCATGAGCATATCAAAAGTGAATGGTTAATTGTGTGTATACTGTAAGGACAGGTCATGCGAGAGAGCACATTTTTTGCCAGATAATATTCTTGCACATTATCAGCTTGGAGTAGTTGATGGCTTCAGATGAACTATAGGAGGCAAATTGTACTTATTCCCTTGTATTTTGGGAGTGGACTAAATAGGTACCAGTAATATAGCTGCTTTTACAAGTAATTGCATGCAGATGTGTAGATTTTGTTTGCCTATCTTGAGTATTCCCAGTTTCCTAGTAATAAACAGAGCATGTCTACTCATATCTTCATAATGGAATTTACAGAACTAGAAATTTTTAAAAAATTCTTAAGTGTCTCATGGAAAATATTTAAATTTTGCAGCTTATTCTGATCAAAATGGCTGACTGTGAGCTTATAGATATAAGCATTAAGGCTGCTAGCCGGCGAATATCAGGAGGTTTAGCAATTGATTTTGACAAGCATTCAACATTTATCTGAATCTTTCCAGTATCAAATCGGGCATGAATTCTTGTGAGGAAAACCTGTTCTCGCAAGGCTTTCGATTCTCCTGTTTCTAGACTGATGGAAGCTACTGAGAAGCTATACCACTTCTGCTCCTCTGCTCTTCTCTTCTTAACTCCTGCCCCCTTTATCACCCTTTGGGTATATCTTCCTTTGTTATGGCTACAGCGTCAAACATTTAGTTTACCTCAAAATTTGAGGAAGAGCTGTTCAAACTTGTTACCTTCAGCTTTAAAATAGATATGATTCAGAAAGAAGACTGAAAATACTGAATTCATAAGACTGAGAACTGAATGTTTTGGACAGGTATTTATTTCAGCCAAATATTCACAAATCCTTTACATGACTCCTTTTTGCACGTTTTCATTAAAAGGAGGAAAGATAGTTGCTTAGTGAATTGTTTCAGTTTCTGTTCCTTTACTGCTATTGTCCCAGGGTGGTATGTTTCTGCTCTGGTTTTGTTTTTAAGCTAAATGGGACTACAACTCCCCTCTCAGGGGAACTGAAAACATTGTTAAGTCTTATTAAAATTAAAATCATAACTACATTTACAACTGATTTTCGTTTACTTAGATGATAGCCCCTAGCAGTTATCTTTACCTAGTCTACAAACTAATAACCGATGCTTTTATTTCAAATAACTACGCTAGAAGAATGTAAGTCAAGAAGAGTACAGTCAGGGAAAGAGGTCAACAATGAGGAGACACCGAATGATCTAGCAACTGAAGGATGACTGAGTCAAGGTATCATCTCTTCCAGAAACTGGGCTGATCAGTCATTTAGATTCAGGTTTCATGTTCATTTTTTATTACTTGCCCCCCCTGCCCCGATCTTCTGACTTCCTCTCTCAACGTGTTTTCCCTTCACTTCCTCTCTTTTCCCCTCCCATTCTTTCTTCCCCCCTCAGGTACTTTTAAAACCATTTTCAAAGCTGAAATTGCAGATGAGAATTTTCGCATCCTGAATGACAATGAAGGGTTCTGTTTGAATAGTTGAAAGCTTCAATGGCAGATATTTGACTGAGTTCCCTAAAGCCCAAAGCCTGTGAAACCATCCACGATCTGAATAGAACCAATTACTGCTACTACTCCCAGCCCAGTCTCTCCTTGGAAGATTCCTGTGTCTTTTTAAGTCCGAATCAATGCAGACTTATTGTAGACAGGCCATTTTATCTTTTTCTTTGAGAAGAGAATTTTCCTGCCAGACTGGTTATAGAAGTTGTAGACATCGTCTTCCAATATGGTAATGTGAAATGTTGAGCTAGTTGGATCATTGTAACCTACTTAATTTTCACAAAATCACTTTGCCTCCCTCTTTTGTCGGGTGTATTGGTCTGCTTGTGTGTCTTCTCACTTAATTTGAGAATAGGATGTACGTGCACTGCAAAATTGCTTTGCAGACCTTGCCTTTTAACCCCTGCGCATGCTCAGCTGAAAGCTGGTGGCTAGGCTGGTTCTTGCCAGACTGATCATACTAGTGGTATTTCTGTGCGTACTTCATGCTGGTGTGCCAGGGGGCAACCTGAACGTGTGTGGCCACACCTGTCAGAGAGTTTATTAATGTTCTGGGTGCCCTATTAGAATCGGATGACTCGAATGCATTGGGGTTTCAGTGAAGGTCCTAATGGAGAACTCTTCTGCTTTCTGCAATGAACTGCTAAGTGTTTGAGATAAATCTAGGGTGATTGTCAGCTGGTGGATACTGTTACCACATCTCTGTTAACTTCAAGAGATATTCCCCACAGAGTCAGTGTGGTAGCTGCAGAAGGCTAGAGAGTAAGAATAAACAATCTGATACGATCACCCACTAGATCTAAACCCAGTTTAGGAACTTAATTTAAGCACATTTTAAGGTTTTTGACTTTGAATCACATAGGATATGATTGCATAGAATTTTTTTTTCCTGGAGAAGATATATTTTTGTGCAAATTCTAATAAGAATGTCTTACCGCAAAATGATTGAATTAGGTTTAGAAGTAATTAAATAATTTCTGGCCACTTAATCTAGAATATTCTATATTAAAAAAACCAAACAAGCAAATCCAAAAGCAAAAAAGGGGATCCTCCTTGGCTGATGACCTTAACCAGCCTTGATTGCAGTTGAAGCCTGATCATACACGATTTTTCAGACCTGAAAAGTAGCATTCTAACTGATTGAACGTACTCTGTGTGGAAGCTATCATATAGTCTTGTTTCTTCACTTTGACAGATTGTTTAATTTAGATTTCAGTCAAGTTATTCCCTGAGCAGCAGGACCAGTGAACCATGCTTTCACACAAAATTGTGTCCTGCCTTCCCCTCCCTTTCTTAAATTTAGGACTATGATTACACTGCCTGTTTAGCTGGCTGTTGATAAAGAAGGTTTTATACCTGCTGAAAGTTGGTCTTATGCCTTTTAGTGCCCCAGAAGAACAAATTAAAGACTTTTCAGTCTGCAGCTGCTGTTGTTGTTTTAAATAAACTGAAATATACAGAAGCCTGCTTGGGACTACTTTTAATGAAACTGAATTTTGTCAAGGGCTGTTAGAGCCACGAAGATGAGTAAAGGAGGAAGAAGGGTATAAGAAGAGGGTACATCTATTCTATATGGTATAGCTTTGCAGCCCTTAAGCCCCAAACAAGCTTTGGGCTTCAAAATGGGGAATAAAGCAATCCTGAAAGAGTTGCCTGAACAAATCTGTCATGAACTTCTCCAAAATGCTCTTGAATTAATACTTAGGCATTTCTGCTAGTCACTAGCTCTCTTCTAAACAAAGATATTAAAATACTGCCATTTGTAAAAGAACTTCATTATCAAAAAAAGCGAACTTTTCCCCCCTTTTTTTTCACTAGAGACATTTGTAGTTCTGGGTTTTTTGTTTTTTTTTTATCTCAGACGTGTTTTCCACTGAACAACTTCCCTCATTACCCACACTATCTTCTGAAGGTCAGCCATGAGCAGCCCCCATCAAACCGTGCCCACTATTGGTCTCATCTCTCCTGCTTTCACTTCATGGTTTCAGTCTCCTCTGGCTCGTATAGGGAACTAAGCACCTGCATGATGACGTTTGCTGCGTTTTGACTTTGGTTTTCTAAGGATTGTAACGAACGGCCTTATACAGCGCTTCGGGAGTGCATTTTGGTCCATTCTGTATGGCTTTAGAAACATCTCCGGAGAGATTTTCCAATGTGTCCAGCTGTGCTGCCAAGCTTCCTTCACATGTTCGTCGCAATGTCCTTTTGAGGGACATCCTTCCTTGGGTTTCATTACAATGCACAAGCCTGAGCGTTGGCACCGTGGCCGTGTCTGGTGCTATGAAGCAATTGAAAAAAAAAAAAAAAAAAAAATCCTGCAAAGACCCCCAAATGTGAAGCGATCCCGTTTGGTAACTCACTGGGGATCATGCAGGTTGAGATTCCTTATTGCTTTGTTGTGTTTGCTTTTCATCTTACAGCTTAAATTCAGAGTCGCCGTAATGCTGTTATGTATTTCACAATATTGATTTTTTTTTCCTATCTGTCTTCATTTAATATTTTCTCCCTTTTTTCTTTTCCTTTTTAGACCAACCTTCACACCATAGATGTGAAAAAGAATAGACGCAGAAATTGCTTTTAGTTAGAGAGGCTGCAATTTACTCTTTCGGTACAGGGGGAAGAAAAAAAATCGTTACCGCAGAAAAAGAAACACACGAAAGGCCAAACAGTATCTGGGGCTGCGTAAGCGCTGGGAAACGTAGACGTGGATGTATAGATACATATATTTTTCGTTCTTCTTTCAGTTTCCTAGTCAATTATTCGATGCGCTCGCCCGTCTGGGCTGTGACCTTCCAGCAGCCCCCCCCCCCCCCCCCCCACCTCGTCAACACGTTAGTCAGATACAAGCCGGCTGATGCCAAACGGACGCAGTCCAGCCAACTATCGAGAGGCAGGATATTCCGCTGCCTCCTTCTATTGGCCTCGGGTTTTTTTTCTTTCTTTTTTTTTTTTTCTCTTTTTCTTTTCTTTCCCCACCGCGGTGCTCGAAGACCGCAGAGCGAGCGGGGCTGGCGCCGGGGTCGCGGCTCCCCCGCGGGAGGTTGGCTGAGGGCTCGCCGCGATCCCGAGCCGCGGGGAGCGAGGAGGAGGAGGAGGAAGAGGAGGAGGAGGAGGAGGAAGGGCGTGCGGGGAGCCGGCTCGGCCGCCGCCAGGGATGCTCCTGCGCCCGCCACCTGCGGCCCTGCCTCCCGCGACCTGCGGGCGCCGCCCCGAGCCGAGGACGCACCTGGGCGCCGCGCGCCCGCCCCCCGCCCTCCCCGCCGCTCCCGCCGCTCCCGCCGCTCCCGCCGCCGCCGCCGCCGCCGCCGCCGGCCGCCCCTTCCCCCGCCCGAGCGCCGGGCGGCCAGCGGAGCCGCGGGGCTGCAGGCGGGGCTGAGCGCTCGCGGGGCGCCCAGCAGCCACCAGCCGAGGGAGGCGGCGGCCGGACCCGGGGCGCGCTGCCCGGGGAGCGGGGAAGCGGCGGGGGCATGTGGATGTTGGCCGTCGCCTTGCTCCACAGCATCTCGCATGGTGAGCGCCGCCGGGCCGGGGGAGCGGGGTCCGCGCCCTTTGTGCGCGGGAGGAGGGCGAGGGGCTCCCTCGCCTCGCCGAGCGGCACCCGCCGCCGCGGCGCGGGGCCGGGGCTCTGCGAGCGAGCGGGGCTGCTCCTGCTTCCCCAGCTGGAAAAGTACACAAGTGCCAGGTGCCGTGGAAATCCGTCTGCGAACGCGGCGATAATTTGAAGGGCTTGCATCCTAAGCGTTCGCATTGACATATTGCTTCCTTTTACGTGTCTCTTTTTTTCCCCCTTCTCCTCCTTTTTTTTCCTTCTCCTCCTTTTTTTCCTTATCCTTTTCTTCTCTTCTCTTTTTTTCCTTCTCCTCCTTTATTTTCCTTCTCCTCCTTTTTCCCTTCTCCTCCTTTTTTCCTTCTCCTCCTTTTTTTCCCTCTCCTCCTTTTTTTCTCTCTCCTCTTTTTTCCTTCTCCTCTTTTTTCCTTCTCCTCTTTTTTCCTTCTCCTCTTTTTTCCTTCTCCTCTTTTTTCCTTCTCCTCTTTTTTCCTTCTCCTCTTTTTATTCCTTCTCCTCCTTTATTTCCCTACTCCTCCTTTATTTCCCTTCTCCTTTTTTCCCTTCTCCTCCTTTATTTCCCTTCTCCTCCTTTTTCCCCTTTCCTCCTTTTTTCCCCCTTCTCCTCCTTTTTTCCCCTTCTCCTCCTTTTTCCCCTTCCCCTCCTTTTTTCCCCTTCCCCTCCTTTCTTCCCCTTCCCCTCCTTTTTTCCCCTTCCCCTCCTTTTTTCCCCTCCTTTTTTCCCCTTCTTTTTTCCTTCTCCTCCTTTTTTCTCCTCCTCTTTTTTTTCTCTTCTCCTCCTTTTTCTCTCCTCCTTTTTCTCTCCTCCTTTTTCTCTCCTCCTTTTTCTCTCCTCCTTTTTCTCTCCTCCTTTTTCTCTCCTCCTTTTTCTCTCCTCCTTTTTCTCTCCTCCTTTTTCTCTCCTCCTTTTTCTCTCCTCCTTTTTCTCTCCTCCTTTTTCTCTCCTCCTTTTTTTCTTCTCCTTTTTCTCCTCCTTTTTTCTTCTCCTCCTTTTTTTCTTCTTCTTTTTTTCTTCTCCTCCTTTTTTTCTTCTCCTTTTTTCCTCTCCTCCTCTTTTCCTCTCCTCCTCTTTTCCTCTCCTCCTTTTCCCCCCTTCTCCTCCTTTTCCCCCCTTCTCCTCCTTTTCCCCCCTTCTCCTCCTTTTCCCCCCTTCTCCTCCTTTTCCCCCCTTCTCCTCCTTTTCCCCCCTTCTCCTCCTTTTCCCCCCTTCTCCTCCTTTTCCCCCCTTCTCCTCCTTTTCCCCCCTTCTCCTCCTTTTCCCCCCTTCTCCTCCTTTTCCCCCTTCTCCTCCTTTTCCCCCCTTCTCCTCCTTTTCCCCCCTTCTCCTCCTTTTCCCCCCTTCTCCTCCTTTTCCCCCCTTCTCCTCCTTTTCCCCCCTTCTCCTCCTTTTCCCCCCTTCTCCTCCTTTTCCCCCCTTCTCCTCCTTTTCCCCCCTTCTCCTCCTTTTCCTCCCTTCTCCTCCTTTTCCTCCCTTCTCCTCCTTTTCCCCCCTTCTCCTTCTTTTCCCCCCTTCTCCTCCTTTTCCCCCCTTCTCCTCCTTTTCCCCCCTTCTCCTCCTTTTCCCCCCTTCTCCTCCTTTTCCCCCCTTCTCCTCCTTTTCCCCCTTCTCCTCCTTTTCCCCCTTCTCCTCCTTTTCCCCCTTCTCCTCCTTTTCCCCCTTCTCCTCCTTTTCCCCCTTCTCCTCCTTTTCCCCCTTCTCCTCCTTTTCCCCCTTCTCCTCCTTTTCCCCCTTCTCCTCCTTTTCCCCCCTTCTCCTCCTTTTCCCCCTTCTCCTCCTTTTCCCCCTTCTCCTCCTCTTTCCCCCTCTCCTCCTCTTTCCCCCTCTCCTCCTCTTTCCCCCTCTCCTCCTCTTTCCCCCTCTCCTCCTCTTTCCCCCTCTCCTCCTCTTTCCCCCTCTCCTCCTCTTTCCCCCTCTTCTCTTTTCCCCCTCTTCTCCTCCTTTTTTCTCTACTCCTTTTTTCCTCTTTTCCTCTGTTTTCCCCTCTTCTCCTTTTTTCCCCTTCTCCTTTTTTTTCCATCTTCTCCTCTTTCCCCCCTCTTCTGCTCCTTTTATCCCCCCTCCTTCTCCTCCTTTTCCCCCCTCTTCTCCTTTTTCCCCCCTCTTCTCCTTTTCCCCCCTCTTCTCCTTTTTCCCCCCTCTTCTCCTTTTTCCCCCCTCTTCTCCTTTTTCCCCCCTCTTCTCCTTTTTCCCCCCTCTTCTCCTTTTTCCCCCCTCTTCTCCTTTTTCCCCCCTCTTCTCCTTTTTCCCCCCTCTTCTCCTTTTTCCCCCCTCTTCTCCTTTTTCCCCCCTCTTCTCCTTTTTCCCCCCTCTTCTCCTTTTTCCCCCCTCTTCTCCTTTTTCCCCCCTCTTCTCCTTTTTCCCCCCTCTTCTCCTTTTTCCCCCCTCTTCTCCTTTTTCCCCCCTCTTCTCCTCTTTTTCCCCCCTCTTCTCCTCTTTTTCCCCCTCTTCTCCTCTTTTTCCCCCTCTTCTCCTCTTTTTCCCCCTCTTCTCCTCTTTTTCCCCCTCTTCTCCTCTTTTTCCCCCTCTTCTCCTCTTTTCCCTCCTCTTCTCCTCTTTTCCCCCCTCTTCTCCTCTTTTCCCCCCTCTTCTCCTCTTTTCCCCCCTCTTCTCCTCTTTTCCCCCCTCTTCTCCTCTTTTCCCCCCTCTTCTCCTCTTTTCCCCCCTCTTCTCCTCTTTTCCCCCCTCTTCTCCTCTTTTCCCCCCTCTTCTCCTCTTTTCCCCCCTCTTCTCCTCTTTTCCCCCCTCTTCTCCTCTTTTCCCCCCTCTTCTCCTCTTTTTTCCTCTTTTCTCCTTTTTTCCCCTCTTCTCCTTTTTTCCCCTCTTCTCCTCTTGTTTTCCCCTCTTCTCCTCTTTTTTCCCCCCTTTTTCTTTTTTTTTTCCCCCTTTTTCTTTTTTTTTTCCCCCTACCTAATGCTTTCCCCCCCCTCTTAATCGCCCTGTGCTTTCACCCTTGAATCCTTTTTTTCTGAGGGGATCTAATATTTAAAAATAATTTCTCTTTCATATTTTCGCTATAAAGGCACCTGCTCTATATTTCCCCCACCTCACTTGTCTATGTAAAGATATGCATGGATAAGCATTATATCATCTGAAAATGTTAAAGACTTTCAGTCAATTATAAAGTTAGGAAGGGAAAATTAGAGTGGAGAAAGAATAAGTGTCAACCTCATTTATTTATTTATTTATCTATTTGTTTATTTATTTATTTTCCTCTTCATTCTGCTAACTCTTTGATTGACAAACATTTATTACAGTTTCTGATTTTTTTTTTTTAAATCTTGCATGGAAGTATTTTGGAGCATTTACATATATGTGATTAAAAACCATGTCATATGTGAAAATACGTTTAAATTGAATAACTTTTATTATAATCCATACTAGCATTGCAGTGTAAGGACAGAAAACAAATTATGCTGTAGTCTGCGATTCTAGCTGTTCTATTACATTGACTCCTTCTTAGATGTGAGAATGTAGCATTGCCTGTAATGCATTACATCCTGACAGTTAAATCAGTAAGATTAAACACACGTTTATCAAAATAGGCAAAGCAGGTAAAATAAGAAAACGTTTTTTTGTGCTGAATGAATGTGAGAGAAGCACAGGGCAAAGAGTACAATTTTCCTGGAAGATACAAATAATTGAACTTCTAGCAGAGGGTGAGTAATGAATGCTGGATGAGAGTGCCTTCATATCTACTTAACTATATGGTGGATGAGAAAATACATTGACAGGCATGGCCAGTCCAGTGTGAATAGCTGGATAGATCATAAATTAGGAGGTGAATCTTAAGTGTGTAAGCATTTCTATTTTCTGAGTGCTACAGATTGGAGAATTATTGAAAAAATCCCAAACGGTAAACATCAAAGTTTTCCATTTCCTGTTGCAGTGAGACAATTGCAACAAGTTCTAACATAAAAAAATATATATATTTTTTTAGTTTATTTATTTATTTATGTTTGACAGGCAGTACTGTGCCTTTCTCTCTACCCTCTTCAGCCAGATACCAGGGAGAGATTTGATGTTAGTAAGACAAACGGAATCAGCCTGAAAGTATAAGCTCTTACCAATGCTTTTCATTTAAAACTGGAATTCCGCAGGAAAGAACTCTTTTTTTTCTTTCTGTCCAAAAATCCTATATGCTTCTTTCTTTAAAAAAGATACATTTTGGTCTGCTGTGCTGATGCTGTAATTTTATGTTCTAAGCTAGTTAGTCCCCCTTGCAGAGGTTTTTTTTGAGAACAGAGTAATTCTTGTGAGGTTGAAATACTACGAAAATCACTTTCATTATTCCTTGATCTGTGAAGGAATTTCACTTCCAGTATCCATGGGCTTTTGGATCACAAACATAAATTTGTATACCAAATATTTTTCTGCTTCTAATAGTGTACCACATAAATGATAGATGTATCTGCATGGTTTCTGTACTGCTACACAGCAACATCAGTGAATCTAGGTTACTAAAATAACATGGGGTTTTTGTGGTAGTGTTTTAAGATAAAATCATTGTAGAAATAGACAATACATGGCTCAATGAATCTTTGGAACTTAAGAAGTATGTTTGCTTTTGCCATCATACTTTGTGTCAAAATGCATAAGTATTTAGGATCTTTTAAAAGAAAATTTTAGAAAATGGCACCTATCTTCTTCTTAAGACTGAACGTCATATCAGAGCCAAGAGCCAGAGGATAATATTTTTAAAGGACTTCAGATTGCAATGCAGTGTCGTATCAGATATGTCTCTCTGAAGGAAATGACTGCAAATATAAATAGATATGTCACATGCACATTTATTTTCATTATTCTGTCTATAACTATATCTGAACTCGATTGTGCGAGAGACAGTATCTTTTTATGGCTATATTGGGGGGTGGGAGGAGGCAGGCTGTTGAAGGTTGCTTGACTTCTGCCATTGTCCTTTCTGAACCCCTTATGGAGCCATACTACATTTACTTAAAACGCAAGCACGTGTATGAGTGGTTTTCAGTTGTGTTGCATCTCATTCTAATCCGAACTTTAAAATGTGTAGGATTGTTCATATTCATGTTCCTGTTTTCTTGTTGTTGATTTTTTAATTGTTTATTTATTTCTGAGGGAAGAAGTAGCTTAAAAGATAAACCCACACATTATGGGTTAAACACCATGGTTGTCATCTTGTGCTAAATTTATGTTGAAGATAATCAAAACCATCTGAATAACAATAGCAAGGTTGGCCCCCATATTTCCCTACAGTCACTCTGCACAAATAAATTTTGTCAAATTAGATATGAGCAGTGTCACTGGATAGGCTTTATGTTTGTGAAATAGCTTCCTTCTGGGGATAATAAAATACTGACATGCTGTTAGATCCAATTAGTATTTCTGAAGCCTGAAACAGAACCTTCCTAAATACCTGGTTGAAGTTTTTAGAATTTAGAAAAGCTTTAAACTCTCATTGCTTTAAGTTTCTTAAAAATACAGGTAACTATTAATGATAAATGCATCGTAGCCTTAGTTAGTGCATGGGACAATACAGATGTCAGTGAGGAGCTATGCAGCTAAATTCACCTCTTTGAGAACCTGAGTCATGCAGTTACAATCTGAAGCAATATTTTGAGTTACCTTTGGGGTTACTCTGTCTACACTAGCTTCCATGTTACTATACCTAAGTATTCCAGAAGCAAGCATGCAAATTTGACAGTGAAAGTCTAATGTAGCCTGGTTGTAATTAGTAAAGGGGGCATTTCACTGATTACAGAGAGAGGAGGGGCTAGGGGAGGCTGTGAGGGCAGAATGGCCTCCTTTAAAATCCTAGCTCTTTATTTTAATTTCTATGATAAAGTTAGTTCAGAACCGAGATACTTTTGATACTTTTTGTGGTTTTCCAGCAAGGAGTACCTTTCAGTGTCATTTAATCCCTGGCATAGTTTTGCTGAACCCATTTGCAGGATTCTCTCAGGCCGCATTTCTTATCTGCCTGCTGTCCACAGATGTCCTGCCGAAATCAATGCAGCATCAGGAGGCACCTAATACAGTACAGATGACACTAAAAATAAAATTTCCATTAAAATTATTTCTTTTTTGAATCCTTTCCCTGCCCTATATCTATCAATATGGGGTTTAGCAGCATATCAGAGGACTGAGTAAGGAGCACACTGAACTGAGAGCAGGCTTTAGGCTGGAGCACAAGTTGTGAAAGAGACGGTGGTACATGGTAATGACACTCTCCAAAGAAAATGGTGTTGGAGATGAAACACGTATGGAAAAGAGCAAACAGCTGTCTCTGTCGAATCACATTGCAATATGTGTGTAGCTTATCTTGAATTGTGTAACCAAATCCTTACCTTTAATGCATGCGTGCAAAGCATGCATTTAGCTCGGTGCACGTTTGTGGATGGTGCAGTACAACTGATGGTGTTTTAAATCCATGAACAGCTATTAATTAACCGCCAAACATCAAACAGAGAAAAATGATTGCACCCGGGTCGGAGTCTATTGGAAGCAGCTATTCCGAAAGAAACGCAGTGATGCCCAGGCTCTCGGGCTGCGGGCTGTGGTTTCCCTGCCGACAGGCGAGTGGGCAGCGGGCTGTGCTGCCTGCACGGAGACGGTGCCACACGACACTAGTGGGCAGCAAAACACATGAGTCTGGCAGCGCTCCTGAAAGCCGTGGGAACAGACGGTGCCCGAAGGAGGCATTTTGTCTGCATTTTTGTGTCTGTGGCCGCTAAAGCTTTTAGCTGGTGGACGATGCATCTTCTTTCCGTCCCGCTGAGTAACAGATGCGTGTGGCGATGAAGGTGGCTTGGGTGGTGGTTGTTTAAAATGACTTTTGATTCCCACAAACAGTAAAAACGAGCGCATACATCCTGTTAAGCAGCTTGTAGGTCTGCGCTGTGATTTTAGTGGCGTCTCTTCAGTGCTGCTACATCCATAGAAGTTTAAAAGTCGGTTTTAATTTTGTAAGTTCTTGAGTAAATTTTTGTCATGTAATATACCAATAAACTGAATAATTTGGGAAAATCTTGTGGGCTCAGAGTAGCTCATTCTGAATATTCCTCCAGCTCATGAGCTGTGTGTGGCCCTGGTTACAGGGGAAGTTGGGTTGAGGTTGGGCCTCAACTTTTTGTGTCTTTTTCCTGGATGATTGCCTTAACAAACATGCTGTGCTTTTACGTGCAGTTGTTGTCTGGGTGGGGGAAATAATCTCCGCTACCTGTTTAGTAAGTTGAACTGACCGAAAAAAAATGCAAAAGCAATGAAACCAAACATCTTCTGGGAGTAGGGAGAGGTCGGGGCAGTGGAGGGAGGAGCAAAACGGATGGACAGCTTTCCTTTCCCCTAAAACTCTAGTTGATGAGCTAAGATATGTGTAGGATCACACACGCTATTTGAACATACCACTTATTTAGCCTTTTATTTTAATTGGAGCACACACAAAAAATTTATTGATCTCTCAGTCTAGGACTCTTGCAGATGTCCAGTAGGAAGGCCACTAATTCCAGCTTTTATTGTAAAAGCTGGAAAAGTAGAGAAGGCAGAAAAACATTATATTCAACTTTATTATTCTAAGGTATAATAATTGATTTTTTCAAAGTTATTTCTTTTGAGTCATTAAAACTCTAGAAGTAGTAAAGAAAATCCATTTAAGCAACATAGGTCTGTAGATCAGAATAATTACTTGTTTCAAGGTGACTGTGTAGGTTTATGCACTTAAATTACTTGTTTCACAATCCTTTTTAATCAACATTTTATTTTCCTTTAACTTGTTGCAAAATCAGTGAAATTAGGATTTCAAATTATGTTATTTTTCAAAAGAAATCCTATCTTCTCCATCTGTATCTCCCTGTCTGTTAAAAGCATTTCACCAAGCAATTGGTATTTTCAGAAATAAAATAACATAACATGGGGAGAGAACTTCTGATTCCTCAGGTACTTCTTAGCATTGTGGGCTTTTCTTGCCATTGCTTTTCTTTTTATATTATCATTCTCATAATTTTTTTTTTCCCTCTCTTAGGTTATTGTGTTACTCCTTAGAAAAGGAGAAACTAGGGTGCATCACTATATGACTTTCATAGTGGAGTGGGCAACAATTGTTATGATGCATACTGGGGAAAGAAAGAAAGGCAAATAGATGGACAGACAGGATGACAGAGATTAACAAGTCTTCCCAGAATCCCTATTTAAGCTATTTTTACTTAGAACACAGATTTAAGAGTGAGCCAGCAATCCTATTTATAGAAAGCCATTTTTAAATGCAAAGGCTTTGAGAAAGAGAGTCACCTCCATACTAAACACCAGCCTCCCTGGAGCTTCCTAGTAATTGAGGGAGAGAGCAGCCTAGCGACCTGAGATGAATCACTGATGTGCTTCTGCTGAAGCTTCCAGAAGGACAGACCCTGCACGAGTGCAGGAGCATGGGTCCTGGGGCAGCCTGAGAGCATGTCTGAAAACAGAACCCTGGTATTTACTGGTGTGGCAGATAGAAAGGCACAGACGGGGAACTGTGCCACCTGAGGAATTTTTTTTTCTGGTTAACATCCAAAGCTTCTGCCTGTGTGATCTGAAGACCAATCATGCTTCCTCACATGGTTTTTAATATTGTGTATCAGGAATACAGTTCTTTCTAAAATTATTTTTTTTCCAAAGGTTATATTTATACATACAAACATATATGTAATTCTGTATAGCTTGTAATTGCTTAAAAACTACTGTGTAAAGAAAATCTGGTGTTTTCTTTGGTATCCAAATATACTAATATTATTTTCTTCCAATTAATTACATGGTAATCCCATGCAGAAGATTTATGGGTTAAGATTTATGTTTGTACTAGACTAAAAATTATTCTTAGTAACTTTCTGTCATCTGAAGTAAGTTTTTTCGTAAATTTTGGGGAGCCCTCCAGTGTTTTAAGAATATCAGAAACACGATTCTTGAAAGAACTGGGCATCTCTCAATTAATCTAGAATAAAATAATGTTGCACTAGAGCTTCAAATAGTTGCCTATCTACATAATTGACTCACAGCAATTCTATAGATGAGACTGTAGGGCTGCTCTGCTTATGCAAGTATCTGTTGGCATAAAATCCTCCCATGTTTTTTTTCCAAATGCGTGGCTTATGCTAAGCCTGCACACTAAGGGTGTTCGTCTCTCAGCATTTTAGAATGGCAGCCCTCCATGGCCCTAGTTTATAGGTGCCACAGGATTAAGAGACTTGATGGAAGTTTTCTTGGAATAAAGGGTTTAAAGCTTCTTGTGTGTTTTCTGTTCTGCTCATTAGAAGCATCTCCATGATAATATGTTGTTTAGTAGAGATTTCTAGAGGTTGAGTAGTTAGTGTGCTGTTCAGATACCAAATATAAGTGTTTGACATCTGGATCTTTTTTAAGCTGACAGAGAGGGCAAGCTGAGATATTGAGGAAGAAGTTACGAAAAGTAGATTCTGATGTCCTTTGAGTGGAATCTGGGTGGAAAAGCTGCCATTCAGGCAAACCAGACTTAGGGTAGACCTCAGTTTAAAGAGAAAAGGCCTTCTCTTGTTCACCATCTAGAAGGTCCCACACGCACTGCGTGTTCTCCAGTTGACTCTTTTCCACCCATTAGGTAGCTTTTCTGTGGGGCCGTTTAAATGCCAGTTCACGTGTTATTTCTAGGTAGGTCAACTGTAGTTTGGCTTGCAGTTTCAGTTGTAAAGTGAGGCATTTGCTGTATTGTATTAAGGATGTAATTTGGGAGGCTGTCACTAAAGTACAATGTCCCTAGATATGTCTGTAGATATTTAATATAGAGGGGTTTTTTTGGCATAGTAAAGTGATTCCCGAATATGTAGAGAAATGATTTGCGTTATGCTAGTTAATACTTTTAGCTATGTGTATTTAGGAAACTTCCCTTTGTACCTTTCTTCCTATTTTTTTTGTGTGAATTGGAGGCTTCTCTTCCACCATTACAACATTTTCCATAGCCTTGTTACATAGAGATTCTAGAAATAATTTTTTTTACCACTGCAAGGGAAAAGACAGGAAAAGCAGAGTAAGGTTCATCTCGCTACGGGACTTGACTGATGGGTGATGTTTGCTTTTTTTGTTGCACCAGTTGTGGCTGGAGCTTCTTGTTCTCAGCTTTTTGTAAATATATATTTTAAAAATTGCAGAATGGATGCTGAAGGGTAAGGGAGAGAGGAGGTTATGAACAGGATTTTTAGTGAGGGGGGTAAGGAGGGAAAAAAAGGCAATCTTGAAACTTTGTGGGGATCTAAAAAGCATTTCAAGGTATGACAAAAAAAGGAAGGGCACTCGAAGACCATGAAGACCTGTAGGATAGCAGGAGGGCAGTCTCTGAATATCAATTCTGAGCTGGTGGGAGGCTCTGAAGTCTCTGCTTCATGGTCTGCAGTGTGGAAGGCAAGGCTGAGCCTGTTCCCTGTGAGTAGGAACCATGGGTGGGGAACAAAACAGCATGTGGCTTTGAGACTCCTCAGTGCTGGTCCTTGTGACTCTGCATTGGTTGTTGGACTATGGCAGGGAGGAAGGTGATGCCCTGCGTGGATCCTGCAGTGGATCCCAACTGCCCTTGTTCTTCACCTGATTATATTCTTTTTTTTCTTTCATTTGCGACTGCTCCTGTTATTTAATTCTTGATATAGGTTTAATTTGAGGCCTACAACTCCTCCTTTCTCCACCTTAGTCTTAACAGTTATTTGTGTTTGTTTCAGTTGCAGAAGTAGTTCTACTTTTCCTAAAAGATTTTCTCCTAAGGCAACAAATGGATGTGGGGAGAGAGAGGGAGTGAAGGGCATCGAGGACAGAGGGCAATCCTGTGACTGTCAGTGCAGCTGTAGGGTAGAATGCATGAGTCCCTTGGTTGAGCAAAGAGGGAGGGAGCTGAGCTTCTTTATTGGGCAGGAGGGAGATAATTAATCCTAGGAAAAAGAGGCTGAGCTGTCAGGCTTTCAGAGAAGCACTGGTATTTGTGATTTGTTGTTCAGCTGTTGGGATCTGGAACTGTCAGGTTTGGTGCAGTGGGGTCTGCTCAGCACATGCGCCTCAACACCCAGGCTTTCTCTCGGTGCACTTTCTGGATGTAGTCTCCTGAGAGCACTGCCGGGTGGAGGGGAACATCTCCAACACACCAGATTACTGCCCCACCAGAGAGCCGTGCTCTGTCTTTAGATCAAATTGAAGAGCTTCTTGCTTAGCAAGTCCTGAGAAAACCTGTACAGGTGTGGTGGGAATGCGCATTTGTTTTTTCTGAGGAAGAAAGGAAAGGTTGGGTTTTAATTTTTGTATCCTGGTCTAGAGTAAAAATCCTGTCCAAACCCCTTCCTTTCTTCACTGTTTTTTGCCTTTAGCTAGTGCGTTCATGCTTGAGAATGAGCAGTGCAGCTCTAGAGAGATGTGACTGTCCTGTTAAAGTGCTACATGTACTCAGGCTGCATTTGTTTCACTACCAATGGAGCTAGAGGCCTTTTTGACTGTCTTAACTGGTGGCACACATGAAGGTAATGCCAAGGAAAATAAATGCTGTCTGAAAACACTGTAGTATAGCAGTTCAATGCATATTTATTATGTTCAAAAGTTAGTCCCTAGTGGATAAAAGCAATTACAGTATTCCTACCACATCTCAAAATGCATTTCTGTAGAGAAAAAGATGATGATATTTAGTAATTATGAAAGGAGCCAATGAGTTTTTAAAAACATTTTCCATGGCTAACTTAGTTAGCAAAACTTATTGAATTTTTTTTGTTCAGTGTATTGTGTTTCTGTCTTGATCTTGTTAAAAAAATAACCACCTGTTTTGACTGCTGTGTAATGCAGCTACTCTCCTTCCCCACATTGTCTCTGCCACTTGCAGAGCATGTCCCTGGTGTGGACATGCAGTGGAGTAATGGGAGTAAGGGATTAAGGCTGGCTGAGTACCTTAGAGTTGGTATTTCAGAAGGCATGTGCATTTGGCCTTCTGCTCGGAGAATTTTATACAAAATATGTAGCGCACATTAAATGGCTAGCAAGTGGAAAATGAAGGCATTATGACCTGGCACAGTGCTGGTACTCTTATGAGGTTAGAAAGTAAAAGATATGGGAAGCTGCACTACTTATACAGGCAGGAGAAGCTGCCATTTGGCTCAGGACTGCTGCCCTCTTGGAGGGCAAGGAGATGAGAGTTTTAAGAATGGGTTTGGGTAGATGGTGATTGTGTCGTGTCCCAGCCTGTCTCTGACCATAGTGCAGTCTCAAGTACTCATATCAGCTCTGTGTCGCTTCCCTCTCACTTTGCCTTACTGCAGTTTTTGTAAGATGATGCAAAATCTACTGGCTTCATGTGTAAGTTTTTCCTTGGAAAGAAACAAGCAAGAATTTGAAGCTAAATAACAAAACATCTCAAGATTTTTTTAAAAGAAGTATTTTTTAACTTTTTAATGAAACTACTTTTACGTTTTAGTTAAATGGACTCCATGTATGCTGGTATATGCTCTCTCTCTTTGAACCAGGAATGCAAGAAGTATGGTGGTTCTGCCTTTCTGCTAGTAAAAATTTAATTTATTGCCTTTTATTAGTTTATCTATCAGTCACTTTTCTTATTAAAAATGTGACAGTGCTTTAAAATGATGTACAGTTTGCTGCTGTGGTCTTTTATGAAATTGTCACCTACAGTGAAGTGTCACATGTTATGCTTGTGAGACTTTCCAGACTGTACATACAGATTACACACAGCAGGGTGCCCAGTATGCAGAAATACTGGGGTAAACTGGCCCTATGCTAAAACTGATTACCTTATTTTATTAATTTACCATCATTTTGAGAAGCCAAAAGGATTATTAGTAATAGCTCTGTAAGAGGGATATAATCAATTTAAATTAGCTCACAGTTGAGCCTCTATGATCTAGTGTCTTTAAAATGCAGGTAACTCATCATTTTGCTTTCTTACGTAATATTGTAGAAAACGTTTTTTTTCCCCCAAGTCCAATCTTATCTATTAATGTTGCAATTCACTACATTTAAATATTTTTAGCTTCCAGAGGAATTATCCCTTTGAAAAGCTAAACAGTTATTGAGAATAATTCCGATTACATTATTTTGTATGAAAAGTAAAACAAAAGATACTTCCTAATATCCTCTCCCCCTAATATCCAGTTTCTCCCCTTCCCATAGAATCTTCCTGGCTTTCTTCCATCCGTAGATGTCTTCCTGCCCATTTTCCAGACAGAAGTGTCATTTTATAGGTAAACATCAGGGGTGATTTTCTCTTCTCTCCAGATTCTGCTTTTGAAAAGTGGTATGATTTTTACCAGTAAAGTTACATGATATTACACAGAAAATCTCCCTTAATATCACTTGCTTTCTTATTCTCCCCTGCCCTGAGCCGAAAAACCCAGATGATTTAGACTAATTACTGCAAATGTAGTTTGTAAAAAGGATGCTAATACTCTTTGCATCCCTGAAGGTCATCTAAGCAATGTATAGTTAAACGTTCATGTGGGAGACGCCAGGGGAAATGGTAAAGGATGATTATGTTGGAAACACTGTGAGCTAACATGAGTGGTCATGCTCAAGTCTTCCTACAGCAGACTACAGTAGTATAGTGTTCATGTGGTTTTACAGCTCTTCCTTAAATCTGAATAAACTGTAGTTTGCAAACGCAACTTCAGCATCTTCCATACTGGAGAACTGTATGTGATCTAGGACTGAGATATTTAAAGTGTGTCTTCAGCACTGTGATCCTCAATCTCTGTTGTATTTTATTAAGAAAAAGAAATAATCTGTGCATGATCTTGCGTCATTAAAATGTGCTGGGTGCCCAAGGTGTTTCTTCATCTGTTCCTCTAGCTGCTTTTCCCCTCAAGTGATTATGCTAATTAGTGTTTGATCAGATGATTAAATTATAATTCGATTAATCCTATGTGCTAAATGCTCTGAATGCATTTCCATCGCCTGAGTGCCTTGTGCTTAAGCATTCCTGTTTGCAGCTTGATACAAGGCTCTTGCCTTTTCCCTTACCTAATGGATTTTCTATATCAAAACTACTACAATTCTTTTTGACTTTGGGGAAAGGAGGAAAGGGCTTTTTGTTTTCCTGCTCTACTGAACAGAAGGCAGAAATATATAGGTTCCCACTTGATGATCTGAATGTTCCTAGGGATTAAAAAAAAGAAAATAGGGAGAGAAAAAGGGTCTAGGCTTCTTGAACCTCACATCTCATTCACAACTTATCAAGGCAACAAACCTGTGCGAAAGCTAATTCCTCTGTTTGCATACTGAGTTGTGTTCCCCTAATTTCCCCCTTTTTAAAGCTGAAATTTATTTTAGTCTGGAAGACTCATCTTTGCAGAACAGATTGTTCTCTCTGTGTGTTTGAGAGGGAGAGAGGGAAGCTTGCTTTTCCTCCTGCTACCTGCTTTCCCCGCCCTTTTCATCCAGGTTTATTTTTGCATGTCATCTGTAGCAGATAATCTCCAGTAAGGCTGCAGAACAGTGAACACACTGAATTCATAACCTTGGTGCTGCTAAGAGATTAATGTTTAGCTGCAGCTTTGCTTTCTTTGTCTTTGGGGTCCTGCATTTTTAGGTTATCTAATTTCATATGACTAGGTTCTACATATTGGAGAAAAAGAAAAACAAAACAAGTTCTAAAGATGAGGTACTTTAACACCTATTTATATTCACTAATGAAAGATACACAGGTGGATGTGTTAACTGACTACTCCGTTTTTGTTGAGGTGGGATGATTTTTCTGAACACCAATGGCTTTCCTGTCAGAGACTATTTGATAGTGATGAGTAGCCTGAGTTCAGAGAGAAGATGCTAAATTTAAATCTTTTGATTTGTTTTTATTCTGCAGTGCACAGAGCAGCCTTTCCCCCCTCCCCTGTGATTTTATCTCAGGAGAAGCATGAGACAGCTTGAACGTGGGATTGCCAAGACCTGACTAGGGGGATTTTGCTTTGCAGTACCCCAGGTGTGGGAAGGTAGAGCAAGGGAATAGGAATGTAAAGGATGTTTTCCCTTCTCTCTATCACTCTGTTTACTTTAAAAGCTGTCAGAGATTCATAGAGCTCTCTAGCATCTTCACTTATTTCAGACTGTTTAGGAAACAATTTTACCCATGAGTTGACTAGCGTGTAACAATCTATTACCAGCTATAAAACTATCTAGGGTAAATGAGTCTCAATTATTAAGGTCATAGAGGCCAAAAGCACCTTCATACCGTTGGTCTTTAAAGTGCAGTTGTGTAGCAGTGATTGAATATGGAGATCTTATCAAGCATATAGTTCAATCTATGGCTTGTCAATGAGTTCAGCCTAGTCCTACCCCGTGAGTCTCACTCACTGATTTATACTTTGGCCTTGGTTACTCAAGTGAGTATTACAGGCAGTTGTCCCACTTGCTTACTCCCTCCAATGAGATTGTGGGAAGATGTTTGTTCAGTAAACATCTGTGCAGATTTAAGACGTTACAACCTATGGTGCTCTACTGCTACATGGCTTGTAGAGGATATTGCTCTTTCATGTTACCCCAAAAGTAGTGGTTTGTGTTAGCAATCTCTGATCCCTTTCAGTAAGAGCCCTGATGAATGCAAACCTCCTGTTTTAAATTGCAGCTAATATATTAATAGTTGTCTGTAAGCAGGATGCTGATATGAATCACTCTGTTGTAATAGTCGTATAGGGCTGAAACTTCCATCTGGTAACAGTGATGACTAGCTGGAGGCAGTAATGCCTTCAACTGATTCAGATAAACAGATCTGGAAGTAGGCTTGTGTCAAGATCCCCATTTTAGAACTGAAAGAATTAGGCTAAGCTGAATTAAGGCTCTAATTCTAAATGAAAGTGCTGGCTTAGGATGCTGCTTAGCTCATTCTTTTTTAAAGTTTAATTTCAGATTCATTTCCTGAGTATCCTCACGTGGACAGGTCCTCACACTCCGCCTAGCTTTGGGTAAGCTACTTAAGCTCGTGACCTGAGGATGCTACTGCAAATAAGCTAAAATGTGTGGGAAGTGCTTTAGATATTCCACAGGAACTAATTGTATGCCTGCTCTTTATGGCAAATGTCCTCTGTGTGGTCTTCTACAGAAGTCAGCTTTGTACAGGTGGCTGTGGAATAATGGAAGGATATCCAGGTAGGAAACTAGCAAACTGGCTGTGGAGGATCAGGTACTCCAAACTACTCCCTTCTAAGCTTTTAACTCACTTCACTGTCTGTGTAATGGGGACACTTTCTGTGCCCACCTGCAAGTGCTTTATTGGTCTTATATAAATACCTTAGAGTTCTGAACTTCTAGATGTAGAGGAATTCATATTCTGCAGCATGGGCACCCTTTTGATGACATCTCTGTGTTATTGTGTAGTCTTTGCCATTTCCTTGGTAAGTACACATGCTGATAATCTAGCAGCAGAGGTCAGTACTGATTTGCATTGGAGAGGCGAACCTAAGCTATGAAGGAAGGGGCAACCTCTCCAAAACTACTGTAAACAAAAACCCACCACCTTTCTTTCTATGCTACTGGCATCGCCTGATTAACTCATGTTTTCCTGTGATGTCAAATGTATCTGGACTATATTTAGTCTGGCTTCCAACCTCCATGTAGCTACAAACAGATTCTGGAGAGGGTCTGTCTTCAGGGACACATACACACAGGACTGTATTTAGTTCTGACTTCAGTTAGCCCCTTAAGTCTTGCACAGAAACTTGAACTTTTTCTTCCTTTTTCAACTTGGTGGTGAAGGTTTATGCATTCTTTGTTGCAGGCATATGCTGAAACAGCCCTTAGTACTAGCAAATTTGTCAGACAATTGATGTTCTGCCTGACGTGTGTGTTGTCCTTTCTGGGAAACAGTCACGCTTCCTTGACTAGTTTTAATGGATTTAAACCTTTCTCACTCTCTTCACTTCTCTCCTTGACCTTCACACTTTCTCAGTGTATTTGAGGTTGGCTGGTTTGTTTGAATGTGCTGATTTAAAGTTAGTATCAGCTCAGTTGTTTCAGATCATGTGGTTCTTCATAGGTGCTGGATTTGTAGTAAGGTGGCTAGGGCTGCATGCAGTTGAACATCATAAGAGGGGAGAAAAGAAGGAATAGGTCTGCATGTTGGGTCGCCCCTTATCTCAGGAGACTTGAAGCCTGTACCAGTACTGGGGAGACCACGACCCCAAGGTTTCTTCATGGTGCCCTTAACTCACTCACCAGCTTGCCTGTATATCCAGTTTGCATCATGGACAGATGCAACAGAAATTGCTTCTCATGTGTTGGACAGTGAGGCATGTGCTATGTTTAGGAAAATATTATCAACCCACTCCTTGTCATGTTTTTGCTTGCAAGTATGGCTTGTATCAGGTGCAACTTCAGGCTGCCTCCTACTTTTGTGAATTTGCAGTCTGGAAGAAGGACGGGTAGGTAAAGACTTGTCCACTCTCAGTCTTTAAAAACCTCCACTTCCTTGCAGGTGTCTCAGTTATCTGCTGTTTTCAATAACCATTTTCTGTATCTCTCAAGAGAGGCACACACCGAAGAGTACTGGAATGAGAAAATGGTCATCTGACACAAACCTGCCTGCAGCATATTCTTGGGCTTCAGTCCATGAGCAGCTGACTGCATTTGCCATAAATGACAATTAGTAATGCCTAGAAACAACAACTAAACAGAGCAGAAATAAGATCGTCTAGGGAAGAGGGGTGGAACAACAGAAAACATTGGATAACCCATATATTATATTTTCGAAGTGGAATTAGTGAATCAATCTGTTTAGCTACTGCATGCACTTAAACTCTGGACCAACCAAGTGTGGAAGATTATCTTGGCTGGAGGGCACAGAAATTTAAATTTTCCTGTCTTTTACCTTTTTCCTTTTGTTTTAAAAACATCTAGCACAGGTCTAACTGTCACCTCAGGAGGGAAGTCTACTTTGTCCTTCTGTCCTTCCCTCTTCTGGCCAGGGATGTCTCTGGTGCCATCTCAAAGCACTTGACAGTCTCAACAAATTGGTTTGAAAGCTAGAACAGCAATTTATCTGTTTTAACTTATTTTTCTCCTACTGTTCTCCTTTCTGTCCTTTCCCAGTCACACCAGAGACGTATATATTCAGGGATGATCCATCCTCAGAGATTACTAAAACTGAATAAGAAATTTTACTTTAGCTCTGCCAGAAAGAAGCTGGGATTCAAACACCTGGAGTGACTTATTTTTATTCCCTCTTGGAAAAACTGACTTACTGACTTTGTAGAAGCACATTTATTTTCATTATTTCTTTCAAGTTCTGCCTGTGCTTGGGATGTGTAAATGGGAGAATAGTTAGAAAGTATACTCTGAAAAATGCTTTCTGGCAAAGAAAGAGATCACAGATCAGATCAATGAAATTCCCACAGAAGAGAGAATTGAAGTATATTAATTTTATAAACTAGAAATCATACATCTGGGATCAGTTATATTTTACTGGCAACTCAAGCAAATAAACTTCTGTGAGAAAAGTTTTTAAAACCTCAAAACCAGTTTGGTGTGTATTCAGAAGGAACATATGTACTTCTTTAAAACCGTTTACATGAACTACTTCTGATCATGAAAGGCTATAACAAATGTGAAGGTCCTAGCAAAGTGGTGTTTAATTAGTTCTGCTGTGGTACCTGATCATAATATGCAGATGTTTGAGAAGTTGTCCAGGGACAAGTCATGTTAACAGTGATGCACTAGCAAAATAGTGAAAATGTAGGTCTGTCTTGAATTATTTTTCCTTGTCAGTTTGCACAAACCATTTTAATCCTCTCTCATTTATGAGACCCTGGCCAGTTTATTGTATCTGATTAAAAGTGGCTGCATTAGCCCTCAAACACTGCACAGTTTGACCTAAATCACATGAGGAAATGACTCCTAAAAAAGTCTTTTAGACTTGTCCTCCTCTGTTGTAGCCATTCATGCTTAACACGGCTGCTTTGTGTGCATTTTGTATGACCAGTTGTTTGTGATCCAGTGTGCACCTGTCTTATGCATGAAAACGATCTTTTGGTATTTATTCCAGGATCAGGATGTTATAACCACAATTAATGAACTTCAAGTAGTGTGATAAAATCAAGACTCCTTTCTGGATGATTCTATGGCTAATATTAACACCTGAAGGACGTGTGTTTGTGCTTCTGGAAAGAGGCCTCTCTAAAAGATACTTGTGTGGCTTTTAATTTGTTTTTTTCCTAAGCAATAAATACAGCTGGAAATTATTTTGAAGTCCTCTTTGTGTGTGACTTTTCACTGCTGAGTTGTCATAAGCCAAAATTCTTTCTGCTTGGAATGGACAATACACGGCTTCTTCCTCACCATAGAAAGCTGTGGGGCTCCCTAACCCACAAAATAAGATTGAGGCAGCATTCTAGCTTCTTGATGTCTTCCAAAGTAATAAAGATTAATAGAGGTACTTGATTTTCTGCATTGTCATCTTACAGAAAAGTCCTAAATGTTCTAGTACGTCGAACAAGGAATTGCTTGTTCTTGACTGTAGCTCCTTGCTTTTGGGTTTGGCTAACAATTGCATTTGCCATTACGCAGTAGCCCAATTCGTTGAGAAAATGACTGGAAAATGAAATGCCACATAATATAGTATTAAATAACGCATCACACTTGCTAGTCTGCCCTTCTCTTCATTCAGAGAAGAAAAAAAAAAGATCATTGACTCATCATATTTTGTCAATAAGCAAAAAAGGTATATGACCATTTCCTAGAACTAATAAAAAAGACATATAGGATTTAGCAATTTGGTGCTTGTAGTATGTGGTCTAATTTACGTGACTGATGAAAAAACCCCACCACTTTATGGATTACTGATACGCTTTTAGACATACTGATTGACAAGTCGTAAGTAGTGCTCCCAGCAACATTTTAGTTCTGTGGATTTACAGCTCATTATCACTTATGCTATCTGGCAAAGATTTAAAACTGGTACATTTTCATAACCTGAAATTGGAAAAAATGTGACTAAAATAATTACCTCTGAAATGTGTGTTACTAGCATTATCAAATCCTTATTTTAGCAGAAGTATGTATTGGTGTTTTAAAACTGAGTAGCAGTTGACATAACGTTTCAGTAGAAATATTTCTGCATTGATTTTGAGACTATATTTGATCTTAATGGCTCTGTAACTAGGCAAAAAATACCCAGTGTTAGCTGGCTAGGCATTAGAGCTCAAATTCCTGCCTTGCAGTGTGTTTTCAGATGTGATCTTGGAGAAATTTACATGGCTCTTAAGTGTGCTGGTTCCCCACTGAGTAATAAAGAGTATGTTCTTCAAAGATGTTAGTGTAATTGTGCTCAGGAACATGATATGTATACTCCATACTGGTGGCTGCTATATGGAAATCCAAAAGAAAAACAAATATATTTACTGTTGAGTAAAACACAGCAGCCCACAGGAATTTTTATTTTAAGGGATCTTAGCATTGTTCTGTAGGCACTTTGGAAAACTTGGAGATAAATGAAGAGTGAGTCATAGGAATGCAAGCAAATAAATTGTCCCTGTGTAGTTTAGTCTGAAAAACCTCAGAAACCCCAAATTAGGGTATGTGCACATCTAACTACAATACAGTTTGTGGTTTAGAGGGAAATATGTTTTATTTAGGTGAGAAATAAGCTCCCAGGTATCAAATTTTTTTTTTCTCTGGATCAAGGGAGTTCTTTCAAGGTAATCTGATTTCAGCATTAGCTGTGAATTCCACTGGCTGCCTCTGGAAATCTGTGCTCTCTGTGCCAGGCAGTAATTGCGTTAATCATCCATTTTTAAATAACCACATTTGAAGTTAAGTTGAGAATTGCTTTTCAGATCTTTAATTTGCTTTGGAAAAGTGAAATAATTCCCACAAGGGCTGTGCTAATCAATATTCCAAAGATGAGTAACCTTTACTAATACTTTAACATGGGATACTCTATATTCTTCTGCTTAGAGAATTCTGGTGGAAAAGTACACCAATTCCATCTGTAATTTGGCAGGTTAATAACTTTTCTGACTGCCAGGCATAGGGGTTTTTAGTCAACAGGAGATTCATCAAGTGCAGAATTGCAGTGTATCATCTTCCTTTCATTACTGTTGTTTTTATTTTAAACCTTCTTGCTAATATAAATGATGACAAATTGCATAGCTGTAAATTTGAAAGTCCCTAAATGGCATTTTTGTCAAAGCCTTTCTGCTGAAATGCTTACTTGGAAAGATTTTAAACCTCAGGGGGAGGGGTTTTAATTATTATGCATCATGACACAATGCATTATGCATCATGGTTGTTTTTCTGCTTTTTAACCACTTGTTATGGATGATGAGACTAATATAAATAGACATACAGAGACGGCTTCTGCAAAACCTTCTTATGATGTCATATTCTGTTTTTAAGGAATTTCAGTACTGCCTTACTCTGAAACAAGAGGATAAGCAAACTTAAAAAAGGCACTTGGAAGCACACTAATAACCTGCTGTTAGGTAGTAATTGGAGAAAGTCACTTTTATTTTCAAAGGTGCCATCCTGAGAAGATTAAATAAACTCTTGTGTTAAGAAACTAAGAATGATAGAATGTGGGTGTTGCTGTCTTAAAACTGGGAGTATTTAACCCTGCTTCCTTTGAAACCACCTGCAAATGATTACTGATGCTCAGAATTTGCTTTTTTTACTTTGTTTTTCCCATCCAGGCACACACATTACTGAAAAATACTTTGGTAGCAGGACTGATTATAAAGCTGATGAGATAAAGTAGATTCGATGCTAGAGCTGCTTTACCTTCTTCCTTCTCTCTGCTGAGTAAATGTTTGCTTTTCCCTTGAAACCAATGTGATATTTAGGTTTTGCACAGGTAGAAGAGGAATGAAGGGGGAAATTGTGCATTAATTTCTTAATTAAAGCCTACTTTTCTAATAGTCATAGAGATTACCTAGGCTGCATCCTGTCTAAACTGAGAGAGAGACAGAGGCTGAATAGATATTTAAGGAGTCACAGCAGGCAGTGGATTTGAGACAGGGAAAAAAAAATACTGTGCTTCCCCAGAAGGCAAGTAGAATACAATATTTCATATTAGAGGTCTGGGAAAATGAAATTTCAGTGTCATTGTGGACATCAAAGATGATAATGCTTGGCAACCTACAAACAATTGGTAACTGCATTTGTTTCCTGAGATGCTTATCAGGAAAGGCTCAAATCTATGTGTGTCCCCCCATCCATATAACCAGAATTAATTGGCTCTCTGTGAAGATGGGTGCCTCTATCTGAGGATGGTTTGTAGCTCAGCCCAAGGCAGCAGTGCCTTACGCTCTGCTGCTAGAAACAGGAACCTACTTCCAGGCTGGAACTGATGGGTACAGTGTTGGGGTTTTTCCTTGAGATAAAGGTATTTCCAAGAGGTATTGCCACTTGCTCTGGTCCTTACCTTCCTTTGCACTGCAATTCCTTCAGTTCCATAGAAGATCTTTGTTTAAATTTCTGATTGCTCTACAGTTGTCTCATTGGAACTCCTTCATACCTGGGAGGAAAAAGTAAAAAGGGGTAGAGAATACAGAGTAAGCAACAGTATGTATGTTCATTCAACTCTATTGCTCTTCCGCTTCACCCTGCCCCCCTCCCATCTGTCAGTGTTATTCTCAAAGTTATAAAAAAGAGAGCAGGTTCATAGTTTGGGGGAAAAAAAAGTCAGAAATAAGATTTTAACTGTTATGTTGTTTCTGATCCCTCCTGCATTGTTGCTTTGTTATTCAAAACTAGTGCACTGCTGATGCTGACACAGGTGATAGTTCAAGTTGTTTCCAAAATTGTCACATGTCCTAGGATGGGCTGTTACTTCTGTCGTGAACTCTCTCCTGATCAATTTGGAGATGTGTGCTCTGTTTAACCAAGACAGGTGTGACTCAGCCTGGCCTGGTAGACATAGGCAGGTAACCTTTCTTTTCTCTGTGAGGCCAGAAACGTCAAGAGAAGGAGGAGAGAAACATTTTTCCCAAGAATGCCAGAGGATATATTTTATTTCTTTCAAGAACAGGACAAAAAGCCAGGATTGCTTTGTCAGAGGTCAAGCAGAGCTTTCTCTGCTCCTTCTAACCATGGCAGCTTATCTTGCATTCCTGCTGGTGAAAAGAAGGATCCTGGGGCCACTGATCTCTGTGCTAGTAAAGGACAGGGAAGTTTTTGGGGGTGAAGAGAACTACAGATTGTTACATGGGAAGGCCAGACTAACAGTATGGCTGTAAAATCCAGACAGCTTCACCTCCTTATTCCTGACTTTGGGAGGCATAAGTTGTCCTAACTCAGTCTTGTAGTTCATCTGTTCTGGAATACAGAGGTAGAAGCAATTGAATAGTTCAAGCTTGACCTAGGGAAAGAAACCGCAGAGAGAAAGCCAAGCTGTCTGTTTTCCTCTTCCTCATAGGAGATGCTGAAGAGATTTTTCACTCATTCTGTTTTGCTCACTCATGTTTCACTCATTCTGAAACACAGATCTTGATGTTTTTGTCTTCATTCCTCTCCTTCTAAAAACAAAAGAGTACATCTAAATGCAGTGACACTTCATCTTGAGCTTTACAAGTAGCCAGGTTTTCTGACACATCTGTACACTCTGCTCAAAACCGGTCTTTGAATGCAAATGCAGCAATATTTATAGCTGAGAAGTATCTGGATGATACTGTAAAATGCCTGCTGTCATTGGGCTGGATTCCTTTCCACCCTTCCTTTTAACAGGAGTGTGTTTGTTTTCTTTTAGCCACTTTCGCACAGGGTTGCTCAGTTTTGAGATACCTTGCTTTGCCTGAGGTTTCTGAACGTGTCCTGAGCAAAACTAAAATTCTTATTGTTTTCAGGCACTATCAAGTTAATTTGAAGGAAATGCCGATGCTATTGAAAAGCTCCTAGTGCTATGCAGGAAGATTTTTTTTTCTCTCTTCACTGTACCCCTGCTGTTTAGACTTATTTTTTAGACTGTAAGGAGATTTGAGAAGGAAGTACAAGGTTGTGCTGTTATGCAGCTTACTCAAATTAAAGCATGTTCAGCACATGTGCCTTGTTGGTTTGGTCTCAGTTCTATTGAACTCATGGGATTCTTTCAGTCAACTTCTGTAGGAGTTGAAGAAAGCTGATGGTAGTAAATGGTTTTACAAAGAGCTATACTGTTTTTGTTTGTCCTTATAAATATTTTATGGCATCATGGCTCTGTAAAAATGCTTCAGTTTTGTAGAGCACATCTACATAAAAGCAAGCTTATACAAGATATTTTTTCTTTATTCATCAAAAAAAGAAAAGAAGAAGAGATAGTTAAAATGTATAATGAAGCACAGCATATTTCTAGCGCTGGGTGACCTGTATCGTTGTTAAAAAATTTTGGAGAAATGTATCCTAGAAAAAACTTCAACAATGCTTCCATAGTATTTAAACTGAATTCTAACATGGAATGCTAAGCTGTTACTTGTGCACGGCATTCAGGATGGCAATGGAGAGCTCTCCAAGTAGTAGCTAAAGACTAAATGACATATGAAGACTCAGATTCCTTTTTTTCACCCTTACAACTTTTTTTTTTTTTTCTTTTACACAAGCTAGGGAAAAACTAAGTTCCAATGAAATGGTGAAATGTTGTTCGTTGAAAAATGGCTTTGTTGCAGAATCTGTTTATACTGAGCACAGCATGGGAGTGTGTGACTAGAAGTGAGGATGGAAGAAAAGTACTATCCAATTCTTTTTGATTAAACAAAAATGTTTACAGAACTTGCCTTTAAAAAAAGAGAAAGGAAACTAATTTGGATAATTTTTAGCACTTTTGATTGAATTAGGATGTTTTTTCTTTTGCCTGTGCAAAATAAAGCCACCAGTTGTTATTAATTCCTGACTGAGAACTGTCTCCCTCCATTTTAAGAGTACTTCCTCAAAATATTAGTTGAGTGAAAATGGCATACTGAGCATAAGCGTTAAATAGGTTTTTACATAATTAAGAAATGAGCAGCAGGCTGTGACTTTGAATGTTTGCAGCAGAGAATGAGGATTCTCCCATTGCTGAGATTCTATTAAATTTGACAATAAGAGAATTCATGGTTGACTTGTGCTTGGTGGTCTGTCAAGTCTGAAGCCAGTACTATTTACTGAGGTTTATATACTCTTAACAGAAGCTAGATCTTCCTCTACACAAAAACACTGGTACTAAGAATTACCTCTTTTCTGAGTTATCACCTGTGCAGTTGATGTGTATGTGTTCAATATCATTAATTCTGTAGCAATAGCTTATGAGCATAGTGGCCTCTGATACATCTTAACGTAACTCTATAGTTTATTTAATTGAAAGGTAGATGACTAGGATATGGAAAATGAGTACCTTTGCCAAACATCTGATGATAACCAGTTAGTCAAGTTAAGCAAAATGTTTCTAACATGGGGAAGTACAAGGAGAGAAAACTGTTTTTTAGGGTATAAAGTATCTCGATATACTAATGTATATACTAATAAATATATTTCTGAATCTATTTCTTGCTGGAATGTTTTGTCTACAGAAAAAGATGGCTAATACTCATTTTTTATTTATTTGCCTGGAAGACTTGAGGTGCATTGCACTGTATGCAAGGGCTGGGCAATTTTACCTATTACTTATGAATTTTGCTTCCTTATCAGCTATGGTAAACAATTACAATTGAGCTGACAGCTATGATACCTGAAGTTTTAATTTCAGGACTTATACATTTCCAGTAAAACTAGATTTTATTCTTTGAAATACAGTTCTCATGAGTTCTGTTTTTATCAAAAGAACAATTTTTCTTCTCTGCTTTCATTGCACTCCCTTTCTTTTGAGTTCTTCCCTAGAGGAAAAAAGCCAAAGAAAGAGGGCACTCATGTGTCCAGGCTACTGAATGAGCTAAAAAGCAGACAAGATGATAACTTTGTTTATATATTGGTAGAAATGGGTAAAAATAGTCTTCAGAATTAGAAAGGCTCCATTGTATAATTGGAGCTGTGGTACTTGGTGTCTACAGGGCTAGAGGTGATAGTTCATCGGCTTTAACGAGCACAGATACAACAAATTTGGTTGTTTTGGGTCCTTACACCTCTGCCCGTCTCTGCAATTACAGCTGCATGATTCTGTCGTTAATTTGGAAAAATAAATTGAACTACATGCTTGTCACCTAAGATGTTCCAGCCCCAGCACACTGGCTTGTGTTGCTGATAAGGAGGAGGCAGGCCACATTGACAGGCCACTTGCTGCTGTTCTGAGATGCAAACCACAGTGGGACTGCTCCCACCTGGGTAGCATGTGGCAGCAGTGGCTACAACCAATGAAACCCCATGTTGCTTACATGCAACATCTTCTTCCAACTTTTAATCTGTTTAGTGCTAGAACAGACACATCTAAATAATTCTGTGCATTTTTTTAATATGCTTGTGGTTTAACGTCAGTGTTTAAAAAGTAGATGTTGTCGGTGGTGGCTTGTTCCTGTGTGTGGTGCTTGCTTCTGATGAGTATTTTTGGTAGACTTGGAAAAAATTATTTGAAGTATTTATATCCTTTTAACAAAATTATATATTTTTCTAAATTGCTGATGTTGTTATACTTCTTTAAAAATGCAAAGTATGCTTAACTTTATACCAATAAGACTTCTCTACAGCTTCCCAGTCTCAAAATGTGGCAAAAAGGGAGATGTGGGTGGCTGCAGATAGAAAAGGATGGTAGGGTGAAATTTAACTATACTTTTGATTCAGAGTAGCTCTTCTGTTAGCTAATCCAAATGATATATGTTCTGTAATTATTTTATCTGGAGTTAATGTTTATGAGCTAAATGTATTTATTAGTGAAAGCATTGGCTGTTTTATACATCTAAATAGTTTAATGTTTTAAATGTGTGTTATGTGATTTGTAGAGGTAGTATCGTGTCTAAATGACAGGGTGGGTGAGGGATAGAGGATTTTTCTGGAACCTGTAGTATGCTGCCAATTAGTTCTTTATAAAAGTGACTTAATAACCTGAAGTTGTTACTGTGTAATGGATGGTCATTGCTGTGCATCCCTTTTTCTGCTCTTCCTCTAGCCTGCAGGTTGTGTGCCTTTGTGGGAGCATCCTAAACAGCAGGACGAGTGGGAGGTTGCTCGTGGCAATAAATCATACACCTCTTTTCACAAAGTAATCTGGCTCTTAATAAGAGTGGACATTTGAGGGAGCTGAAGGTGTCACTGGTATCATCACATCATAGGTGCTTGCAAAGGAGGATTCAGAGACTAGATGTTGTTTCTGGGCTTTAAACCAATGAGGAAGTGAACTCTTAAGTAGAAGTAAGGAAAAGACTGTTGTGATATCTGAAGAGGTGCTGACTCTTGTTAGGGAGGGCACTTCCTTCCTTCCTGTGTTCCCTGATGCTTTGCCCTCTTCTCTGTAACTGCAGAATTCAAGCTGGTATGAAGGACTGTTCGCAGTTGTGGTCCCATCTGTATCTCTTTAGACTGCAAGTCAACTGTGTAATCTAATTAAAACAAACAAAAAAACCTAAATCACAAACAAACAAGAAGGCTTTTTCCTCTAAACTTCTAGTAAAGGTGTGCAGGCATGAGGCAGCCCTTTGCTGCAGGTGCTTTTGCTTCTTAATAGCACTGGCCTGTGTTTTGCAAATGTTCCAAAACCGAAATAATGATGCTGTTAAACATTTCTTTTCTGACAGGAAGGGCATTGATTTCCACCCCTGCCCCTGCTCCCCTTACCCGAAGAAAATTCTCTTTTTTTGGCTGTTCAGTTGCACAGTGTTACTTATTTCTGTTTGAAAGTGCCTTTTAATAGCTGAGAATAAATTGAAGTCAGGTAACAATATCACCAGAGTTTTTTCTTTTCTTTTCTTTCCTTTCCTTTTCTTTCCATCCTGCCCTTCATCCTTTTCCTTTTTATTAAATGCGGGCCAAACATGAGTGGCTGATCACCTCGAGTTGTCCTCTTGTAGCCAGCAGGAATACATCAATATAAAGTCAATATAAAGCCAAAATCCACTATATAGGGCTACTTTTCACTATGAGAGAGGGAAGCATAAGTCTTCTCCCCCAATAAGAGATGCTTTTCAATGTCTGTAGGTGTTCCTCCAGATGCTGGTAGAATGAGGGGTTCAAAATCAAACTCTAATCTGTGACAAGAAAAATACCTGCAAATGATAGGAGAGCACTTTAAATCCCTCCAGCACTGTACACCATCACCAGGCAGACTGCCAAAACCAAAGCTTTTTAACTAAACAAACAGACAAAAGGTGCCCTTAGGCCATGGAACAAGAAAGTTTGTGCTTCTAACAAAGGAAAACAAAAATTGTTTTTGGAAAGATAGGGTTTGTGTAACCAACCGAATTAAAACATTGTAGCACCTGAGGCCACAGGAATCCCTATGGGGTGTTTGCTTCAAGCCTTATTTACATGAGGATCTATAAAACTGTTCTTGACCTACATAAAATATCAGCCATAATAAGCCTTAATTTTAGGAGGAAGATTCAATAGGAGATTATCTGCTTTGAAAACATTTCTAATATGGTGAGAAAAATGTGAAACAAGGTTACATGAAAAGGTGAAACGGATCCCCCCCCCAAAGGGAGGGAGAACTATGTGCAGTTCTATATAACTTTCACTTTAGAAATAAACAGTGCAACATATAGAATCATATATAGAATCATACAGAATCACCAGTTTGGAAAAGACCTCTTGGATCATCAAGTCCAACCATCCCTATCTGCCACTAAACCATGTCCCTGAGCACCTTGTTGTCTACCCATCTTTTAAACACCTCCTGGGCAGCCTGTGCCAGTGCCCCATGACACTTTATGTGAAAATTTGTTTTGATATCTAGTTTGAACCTCCCCTGGTGCAGCTTGAGGGCATTGCCTACCTTTCAGGTAGCTGTAGAGAGCAATAAAGTCCCCCCTCAGCCTTCTCTTCTCCAGGCTAAACAACCCCAGCTCCCTCAGCTGCTCCTCATGAGACTTGTTCTCCAACCCCTTCACCAGCTTCATTGCTCTTCTCTGGACTCGTTCCAGAGCCTCAACATAGCAGCTTTGCACAGAAGGGCTGAAAATAATTTTTAGAAGAATTGTTCTTGGATTTTGAGGTATGGCGATATGATGTATCACTTGCCTTAGGTTCAGATTATTTGTGTTCTATGGAGTTGTACCCCTCACATTTTCATGATTGCTAAAAATTCTGAGCTAACTGTTCCAGTAAAACTATATGCTGTGGAGGCTGCTCAAAATCTGAAGCGGTCCGTTTTCGTTGTCCTTAAATTTTTTTTTTTTTTGGTTTGTCTGCTGACATTTAGCATCTTAACCCTTGGCTGATTCACTCTGCTCACAGGATCTGTTTGGTACCTATATTGAAAAGACAATAATGGTAAGTATATGGCTGAAGTTTCTCTATATATGTTTTGGTTGGGAGCTGTGAGCTTTGTAATTGTTTTCTGGTTTCCTTTTTTTTTTTTTTCATTTGTATGTGAGGTAGTGGTTCAGTGAGCCTTTGTGGGCAGCAACAGTCAGGGCTTTGAAGCTCATGAGGACCCAGTGATCCCTGGTGCTGGGGAGCTGTGAGTTCCCATGGAAAGCCACTGTATGAGATCTGATGAGCCCTGATGATGAACTCTGGTGCTGGTGAGCTGCGATAAGGAGTGGAGCAGGCAGTGAAAAAGGAAACTGAAGGAGGTTTTCTGTGAAATGCTTCCTATTAGCTCATGTTCTGGGGACATGGCTGTCTTTCACGGATGATGTCAGATGTGGCAGGGATGTGAAGACTGGAGTTATGGGGTCTTAGAGAGCCAATGCAGAAGTGGTGGATGTGGGTAGCTAGTGCTTGAATCCAGCAGACAAAAATGGAGTGACTTTCTCACAGCAGAGTGAGTAGTTTTGAGGGAATTGCAAGGATGGCATAGGGAATGCTCAGATTGTCATGACTATTGGCCAAGTTTGCACTGCCAGGGTCCCTCTTGGGTTTGCTGCCAGGTGGGTAAATGAGATCACCCCCACTCAATCTGAACCCTGTTTTTCATACTTCCCATACATAGTGACATTCCTCCAGAGCTCAGTGTGCTGTTTGGAACCACGAAAAATGCCTTCGAGTTACACTGGGATACCTGCCTATAGCCTGCCTTGAGTGAGAGATGGAGCTAAGTGTGCACAGGGATGCTGCCACTTTCCCCTCTGCTAAGCTGATTCAGGGTCAAAAAGCTCAATCCCTCTCTTCCCTTCCTTTCAGCATCACAAACATTATTCTTTTAACCACAGTTGTTTGCTGACCGGGGTAAACATCCAGTGTGCCAGCCTAACCCTTCACCACATGCCTGCAGCAGAGGGTATTGCACCTTCTATAACACCTCATGCTTTAATTTTGCATTAGTTCTACATGACTGGTAGACGTTATTTCCTTCAAGTGCATGGTTCATCTCTGCAGGGCAAAGAGGGAATAGCAGGCACCAATCCAGTAAGCACCATTGGACCTGCACGGATTTGCTTCCCCTTCCTGCTTCTCCTCCTTGCTGTAGCTAGAACTCCTCATGGTCTTTTGTAAAACTTGGTATTTCTTGAGATTTTACACTTCTCTAGCTGCTGTAAGACGTAGCTGTCTTTCTTATAGGTTTTTTTAATGGTTATAATAAAATCCTTATTCCCCACCCCACCTCTCTGCCCTGAAATTTAGTGGTGTGGATTTTAATACACCTTTCCATTACTTTTAACATTAAAATCTTATTAGGTGGAAGTGAATTGTAAAACTTAGGCATGGTATTATAAGTGTCAGAAAATCCTGAAGTATCTCTGTATAAAAACTAGGGTGGTAGTGCATGCTGAGATCTTACGAGTCGTACAGCATTTAACACTTTTCTTGAAACCTCAATTTCAGAGCTTAGGGATTTATACAGGAGAAATGCAGCCTTTGTTGCACAGTTACTAGATGTCTTAAGAGAAAATAAGGTTTAACAATTTCTAAATCTTGCTTTAAAAACTGTACATTTATGGAAATGATTCAGTCTTAAGTTTATTTTTTCATTTTGTGTGTATTTGTTTGTTTTTAAAGTTTGTCTTGTTCCATAATTGCAGCAGCTTTTATTTGTTTCTTAAAAAACCATTTTTAAGCTCCCTTGGATGTTATTGCATAGCATAATACTTTTTCTTTTCCTTGAAAAGGCCCACTTGTGTGTGGAGTGCTGTGATTACATACACCTGTCAGCCTTTGTTTGAAAAGAGGGATGTTTCTGACCTTTGAGACCTAGGACCGATCTTAAAAAGTCTTTTGTTTTTAAGTGTAAAATATTCTTTTTTTTTAATTTTTAAATGATATTTTAATTATATTTTCCCCATAGTTATTTTAAGGTACTCTTTTTACGTGAGGGCAAAAGGTGAAATTGGAAGCTTTTTAAAATTCTTAATTTTTTTTTTTTTTTTGAGATAGCCCTCCTGGAATTAAATTCCCCTTCCCACCACTTATACGCTAAACATGAGTGTGCAACCCCTCCTTTCTCTGCATTTCTGTCCAGCTAGGACACAGCAGGACAGCAAGCGTGGTACCTAGTCTGTGCTGAAGGTCCATTAGGTGCAGGCAGCTGTGAGGAGCAGCTCTCACTCAGTGCTTCCTAACTGGACCAGCTGTGCAGGGTGGGGAAGTTCTGCTCTTCGCATTGCATGCAGCACAGAATAGAGCCAACCCCTGAGCTCCATCTTAGGAGAGGAATGGTCTGGAAGACCTTCTTTTTTCTATTTTCCATTGGAAGTTCTTGCCGCCAGTGCTTTTGGTAAGCACTTCCCCCTTTTGCCTTTATTCTTGCTCCTCAGGTGAAGAAAAGAAATTTCTCACCGTGCTCAAAATAAGTGTCAGGACAACTTTCTCCTCTTGTCTCTCAGTGGAGCAGAGGAGGAAAGACTTATGTTTTATTGGGACTGACCCCCGCTTTGCCCTCCTTGCCTCTACACCCAGAGCAGCTTGTATGTGTACAGTCAGGCACATAGCCCTGCCTAACACCTCTCACTGAAAAGGTTCTAGCTGTCATTTGTGACTTGAGTGGGTTAATGCATTAAAGTCAACCAAGATGTGAATGAGAGTTGTCCAGATCTCTAGAGCAAACTAAAACAAGAGTGACATGAGAAAAGCAGTCGTCCATTGTTGCCTGATGATGGAAGAGGTTTTAAAAATCAAACACTGTAGTATAGCTGGGCTGTGCACAGAGAAAAACCTAGTTAATTATAAATAAGATGAATAAATAATTTAGATGTATCACTTATTTCTCCTTTATAGTTTAACTCATGAAAAATCATTTCAATTAGAAATTTCAACTCAATCTGAAATGCAGAGAGGCATGATGGTTCAAGATGGATGTGAAGTCCTTTATGATTTTCCTTCAGCACTGTGAGGTTTATTTTTCTATTACAGCTTGGGTAATAAAAAAGAAAAAGGGAAAAAAAAGGATTGCTGAGAGAGACAAAATCAAGCAAAGTTTCCTTTTATAGGGTAACAGAATGTATTTAATTTATGAATTAATAAGTGTGTTGTGTGCACTGTCCAATTTGTCAAAAATGTCTTGGTTCCCTTAGCATTCATATTGTATGCATGAAATAGATGCAGTTTTTCCCATTAATTATAATATTCCATTTCCTCAAGAGTAACGAAAGATGATTCATTCCTCTCCTCTGGCCCCAACTGGCTCCTTGGTATTACTGATGAGGAGTTTTTCCATTCATTTTTGACCTTGTGAAACTATTTCTGTTGGGCTCAGTCATGACGAATGCAGTGGGAACCAGGCAGATAAAGGGCAACAGCATAGAACTAGCAGGCTTGTACCCCTCTACTCAGTGATACCACCTTGTGTACTGCTTTTAATACCCAAACATAGCTGGATCTACCAAAAGGTCTTGAATCTTGAAAAAAGTGCCTGCCTATAACTATAAAAATAGTTCATGATGCTGATATCCCTGCTGTTACCCTCCCTCTCCCAGTTTTTGCTTTTAATAATGTCAAAGGTGCTATAGTTAGGGTTATATTTATTTCTCTATAGATATATGTATCTATGCCTTTATATATATTTTTTTTCTCAAGTTTAAAGAGGTATATGTAATACCTGTGTGCTGATGACGCCCCTCTCAAGCATAAAATATGGCCCAATGGTTTTAAATTACTGCTTTTCCTTTCGGTAAATAGGCTCCTGTTTTTGTTTTCCAGTTTTCTTAATACAATTTGCCTGTTGACTGGGAACTGTCATTATAGTATACACAAAATACATATATGCTTACCTCTGTGGATGTTTGGAAATAAGAGTTATCGAATATGGTGTGATGCAAAAATTTTATTAAAACTCTGCTGGAATAATGCCGAACCGATGCTCAGGATGAATATGTTATTTAGGCTAACATCAACCTGCTGATAAATTTTTACAGAAGCTTGATACCCTGCCTTGTCCCACTTCTATCATACCTTTGAAATTCCAGAGAAGCTGGGCTGAGGTACAAAATGGTAGGTAAATTATGATAGTGTGGTGGGTAACTTTGCAATGTCTTCAGTGGGATCTCCTTTCCTTAGAGGTGTGCTGTTTATCAGCATTACCTCCTATTTTTTTTTTTTTGATGGTATTGGCACAGCATTCACAGTTTCTAGAGGACAGAGAATGGTTTCATGTTGCACTGAAAACAAAGGTCTGGGTAATCAGATTGTGCGATCCCTGGACATCAAGTGTTACAGAGAAGATAGATCTCATGTGCAGTGCTAGTACTGTTGTATGTCTAGGCAGGCATTAGATAAGAAAAAAATAGGAGCAGGATATTACATGAATCAAGCAGGAATTAGTTTATTAGAATTCTTAAAACAATGCTGTGTATATGGTGTATAATAACCAAAGCAGAGGTAAAAACAAAGAGGAGACCAAAGTTAACAGACATGGAATCAAAGCAGCATTATCTGGTGGCCATTATTGAACAGGAAAGCATATAGTAACTAGGAAAGCAAGGTGAAGTTATTTTTACAACTATCTTAAGGCTAGTGGGCGACTAATGTACAGATGCATATTTCAGGTAACATTTTATCATCAGATGAATAGACAGTAGTTTTTCTACTGGTTTCCAGAGGGGTGGATGTCTCTTTCCTGATATTTTCTCTAGCAAGTGGATGTTTGGTCATTCAAATCTGTATCTTTTTATTTAAGATCACATATTTGAAATGTTAGGTAGCAGGTTCTGTAGACCATTTGGTGAAACAGTGGTTTGATTAAATGAAGCCTACAGTGAGGAAGGGCTGAGAACCAATCTGAGATCAAAATTAAAAGACATCTAGATATCTGTCTCTATGTGACTGTCTGCTTGCTAGTTAACTAGGCAACAAGCTCTGATGATAGTCTGTGGACAGCAAGCCCTTCTAGCCAGCAGGGCCCAGAGAGCTACACAACCTATTCTGAGACAGACTTCAAGCTGAGGATTCAGTTACTTAAAGCTAGACAGTTAGTATCCCTTTGAGTTCTGCGGCACATTCCACCTTACCGCAAGCAGCTGTCCTGGAAGGGTTGTGTCCTGAGTCCTTCTGCAGGTTCTATAATTACCTGCCAGCTCTGTGTGGGTGTCTTACAGAGTGCTGGATGGCGACATGTAGGCAGCTGAGTTCTTTCTCCATCTCATTCTCCCTTCCCTCCATCCTGAAGAAGTCGGTTACATCTCTCCGTACATGTACTACAGAGCTATGTAAATAGTCATTGGGCTACGATGGGAGTTAGACTCTTGGATTTTGGTGTCTTAATCACAAATTGATTTGAAACCTACAAAGTGTTTAATATAAAGTAAGTCTTTTTGGTACTGGCTTACCAAAGACATATTTGAGAAAAGACCTGTGTAGTCCCTAGCCTCCTCTTCAGTACTGTAATCCATTTGAAGTTGCAAAATTTTTCCTTGGTCTCCAGAGGTCTTGCACTAACTAGTCACTGATATTCCAAATAAATCTTTTAATTTCACATTCAGTGGTTCTGCTGGTTTTTTACCAGGTCAGTTACTCCCTGTTTTCTGGGGATGGTAGTTTAGCAGTAAGAGTGAATAGCTCAACCATAGATTCAGTCCTGTATGACCTTATAAAATGCTGAAACATGATTTTATGATCATTTTGCTGTAACTATTAGAAATGGAAAACTTCATTTTTTTTTTAATATTCTGGTTTCCATTTGAATTATGTCTTGTGCTGTCTCCTTATGGTACATGGAAATACTGATGCTCAACAGGCTAGATGTACACATCTATGTTTAATGATTTGATAAGCCTCTTCCATCTTCTTCTGTTCTGAATTTCCCTAGAAGAGCTCATGAGTATGCATTTCTGATGAAGCATTTGATGGAAAAGTGTTGTGATTTCCCCCGCCTCCCCCCAAAATACATTTTTGTGTAGGTCTGCAAAGCCTAATTTTCATCTTATAAAAGAATCAGACAGGGAATGGTGATGGAAGGGGAACAAGGTCTTAGAATTAAATTGAGGCTAAAGGTGTACTGGAATAGAAATGCTAAAGAATAAAAGCTCTTTGCTGTTAGGCTTCCTTCAGCTCTTATCTGATCTGTTGAGGCTTTTAATTCCAAGGGCTTATTTTGTTACTTGATGGTATGAGATTTTAGCTTTTTCCCAGGGCTGTATTATAGACCTCTGGATCATGTGTTAATGATACAAATATTTTGGTTTGTGGCTAATAAAACAAATGTCACTTGTAGTAAGCTACTGTATTTGTCTATCTAGTTAAACAGCTGTTTTAATGTTCTCTGACAATCATATTAGCCCCTGTTAGTAGCTAGTGCATGAGAAGCTGCAAAAGCAAATCTTGAAAAGTAGCAGCACTTCAGGCCAACTGTTCAAGTGCCCCTGTATCAACAGGCTGCACGTGCTGCTTCTATTGTGTGATAAACAGGCTAGAGAATAGTTTTCCCCTCATTGCATGATGGGAAGTGTTTGTTGGTTTTGTTTGGGGTTTTTTTAATTTGGTTTTTTGTTGGAGGAAGCATGGTGGTATAAAGGATAGAATTTTTCATTGAAGAGTAACCTATATAGCATACAAAAACATGTAGCTGAACTGTGATATGAATTTGAACTGACTGGAGGTTGTTTGCCATCCTAGTGTGTAGCCTACTTACAGAGCTGGTGTCTTCACTCTTGGGTTCAATAATAATTTCTGATTAGCTTTATTTGAAAATAAGCTTCACTTGGTAGTTTACACAAGCTGAAGCTCATTGGTCTTGCAAATCTAATAAAGTAGATATAATAACGAGAGTCTTCAAGTCAAATATTTTTAAAATGTGGCGTAACTAGTGATTTGTAGGTGTATATTGAAATCTTGCTATTAATAAGAAACATTGACATTGCAAAATTTCATGGGACAATCTTCCAGAAGACTGAAAGAAAAACAGCAGTGCTGGTTACACTGGAATAGACTGACAGAACAGGACAGAAATCAGAAGAATCTCCTGTGGATTTTTTTCTTGTCTCTACTGGACTTGGACTAGCAACTTCCAAGTGAGGATGGAGAAAGAAAACAGACAAAAAATGTTCTGAGTGAAGTTTACAAACTGAGTAGTCTAGACCAAAATATCTTCTGTAAGAAACATGAAATAGAATAGATAAAATAAGAATGGATGAAGATTTGATGAAATTAAATCAAAGCACTTGGGATGCTGCAGACTGGTATAGGTATAAATAGAATGATGTGAAGATTTAAGAAGTTCAGAAAAAAATTAGTAACAGCAACTTTTACATTTTTATTTTCTTACCCCATCTGTTTAGTGTGGTATCATATAAAGAAAAGCTTGAATGCCTGGAGATATTTAGAAGCTTGGTTATAATCTTTAACAATCACTGCTATAACTTCTTTCCCTATTAAGTTTTTTGTTTGGGTATTTTTTTCAGTTAAACCTAAGTTCTGTTTATGGAGATGTAAAAGGATCTCTGAGTACTATGGCGAAATTGCATTCAATCTGACTTTTTTTCTAAGGGGTGAAGGTGAATATTCTCTGTAGTGTTTGCATCCACAGGAGCTGCCGGGATAAAGGGAGGGAGTTGACTGCTAATAGGAAGGCAAACAGTATTACCATATGGGAGAAAACCTCTAAACTCTAGCCAAGATTCCTGCTCCATGCTTCATTGAAAAATAGGTGCTTATCTGCCTAAGGTTGGCATGGTAGTCATTCTGTGCCTGACCTCTGGCCTTGTGGCAGCATGAGTGCTTTGAGAGGTTATTTTTGCTGTTCTGACTTGAGGCTCTTCCATAAGCAGTGAACACAGCTCCTAATGCCTCTTGAGTAATTTTATTTACAGCTTTGAAGTCAAGATGTTACATGGCAGGCGGATTTCCAGCAAGTAGTTGTGCAGGTTCTAGCTGCAGCCTTGGAGATCATTGTGTATCGATTGCATGCTACTGCGTATTCAGAAATAAGGTCAGCAGAGGCCAGACCCCATTAGCCTTTTGAGATCTTGGAGATGAAATGCATTCATTGCCCATTTCCTTTTGTTTGTTTGCTTTGTTTTTCTTCAGAGACATATGTTAGTGTACTCACGGTTTAGTTCTTATGGTAGTGAAATATTTGCTGGAAGATAGCTTGCTTGGTTAACAGAATAGTATGGGCTATGCCACAACCCACAAAAAGTTTTCTCCTCAGATTACTGGATTTTAAAAATGTTTATTTAGTTTGAATTAAATGTAGAGGTTAGCTTTTGTGTGGTTGTTTCACCCCTAACTCTGGTGTCATATTGTTGTTGTGATATCTGTGAGAACATGAAGCTGGTAATAATTCCCATTTCTTCAGCTCTATCCTCTGTGGCATCAGGCAATCATATTGTTGTCATATAATCTTCCTCTTGAATTTATTGATTGGGTTGTTTGTCCCTTTTAGTTTGTATGGAGAGAACTTGCTTTATTTTGGCTTTAAAACAGCCTTCTAATTTCTACCCCAAATATTTTCACAGCCAGCTTTGTTCATACCAGTATTGTGCTTCAACTTCAACATCTCTCCTACTTCTTCAATGTGCATCTCTCTGATGCAAACACCATCCTCCTCCAAGCATAATTATGTCTTTCCATTGATTTCTGTGCATTAGAAACCAGATGTAAACATAATTGATCAAAATTAGATGCATTTTCATCCAAAGAATATCATAGAGTAAAAAATGAATCACTGAGCATTTGATTTTAGTTCTGTGAGAGATTTGTCTGCCACCTTTTGACACTTAATTTAATTTTGTTAAATATGATATTGAAATATGCATGAAAATTGTTTGATAAAATACTGTGCTTTCTTTCAATCACACTATTTAAAAGAATTAACTCTTTTGGTTTTGTTTATAGCAATTAATTAATATCCCTTTTTAAGCAGCTGTTTCAAAATGCAAGGACAAACACTCGATTCATGTAGTAGTATGTAAATACTCTGGTTTGGTTGACACAGGTATCTGTCAGTGTCCTTATAATGATTCCAATGCTTATCCTGTGTCCTGGTTTAAGCTGGGATAGTTAGTTTTCTTCCTAGTAGCTGGTATATAATGATGTATTTTTGGATTTACAATGAGAATAATGTTGAGAATACACTGATGTTCTGGTTGTTGCTAAGCAGTCAAGGACTTTCCAGCTTTTCATACTATCCTCCCAACAAAAGGTGGAGGGTACACAAGAAGCTGAGAGGGGACACAACCAGGACAGTGGACCAAAACTGGCCAAAGGGGTATTCTTTGTCATATAACATCATACTCAACGTATAAACTGAGAGAAGCTGGGGGGAATCTCACTGTGGAGGGAACGTGTCTGGCTGGTCACTGGTTGGCAAAGAGTGAGAAATTACTTTTCATTGCATCACCAGTTTTTCTTGGGTTTTATTTCTCTCTCTGTTTTTGTTATTTCCCTTATCATTACAATTCATTATTATTATTTTATTTTGTTTCAGTCATTAAACTTTTTTATCTCAACCCAAGAGTTTTCCCACTTTTACCCTTCTGATTCTCTCTTGCCACTCCTGTGGAGTGGGGCAGGGAGTGATCAAGTGGCTGCATGGTGCTTAGTTGCCAACTGGGTTAAGCCAAGGCATACTGGTGTTAGAGCTTACCTTTTTAGTGCAGGAATGAATATATAACCTCAGGAAATAGGGTGGAAAATTTGCCTGTATTGATGCATCATCTGACATTCTAATCATATAAGCAGTTCATCAGTGCGTGTTAAGGTAGTGGTTGATTTTTACCCTAAAATATTCCCAGTTTTACAACTGTGCTAGTTCCCTTGTCATCCCTCTACAGTTTTGTAGTTGCACTGTCCCGGTTATGACCATTTGTTGTACACTGAGACAGCCTCTGTCTACCTTCTCCCCTCCTGTAAAATGCATAGGTGCTGCAGGAGTCTGTAGAAGTGTTCCTGAAGAAAAAAACCTATGTCTTAAAATTTTGTCATAAAATTATGGCTCAAAAGATGTCCTGCTAAGATCATTTTACATCTTGGAAACATGCCTCCATCCTTCTCCATTCTCTTGTGTCTCAACTTCAGTTTTAAAATAGTAGTAAATATTATGTTAATATATTCCTTAAATTCAATCTTATATGTACATTTCCATCAAGGTAAAATACAGAATCACACAGAATCACAGAATAACCAGGTTGGAAGAGACCCACTGGATCATCGAGTCCAACCATTCCCACCAATCCCTAAATCATGCTCCTAAGCACCTCATCTACCCTAACCTTAAACACCTCCAGGGACGGTGACTCAACCACCTCCCTGGGCAGACCGTTCCAATGACTAACCACCCTCTCCGTGAAGAACTTTTTCCTGATCTCAAGCCTAAATCTCCCCTGGCGGAGCTTGAGGCCATTCCCTCTCGTCCTGTCCCCTGTCACTTGGAAGAAGAGGCCAGCTCCCTCCTCTCCACAACCTCCCTTCAGGTAGTTGTAGAGAGTAATAAGGTCTCCCCTCAGCCTCCTCTTCTCCAGGCTGAACAACCCCAGCTCTCTCATCCGCTCCTCATAAGATTTGTTCTCCAGCCCCTTCTCCAGCTTTGTTGCTCTTCTCTGGACTCGCTCCAGAGCCACAACATCCTTCTTGTGGTGAGGGGCCCAGAACTGAACACAGTACTCGAGGTGCGGTCTCACCAGTGCCGAGTACAGGGGGAGAATAACCTCCCTGGACCTGCTGGTCACACCATTTCTGATACAAGCCAAGATGCCATTGGCCTTTTTGGCCACCTGGGCACACTGCTGGCTCATGTTCAGTTGGCTGTCAACCAGCACCCCCAGGTCCTTCTCCTCCTGGCAGCTTTCCAGCCAGGCTTCTCCTAGTTTGTACCTCTGCTTAGGGTTGTGGTGCCCCAAGTGCAGGACCCGGCATTTGGCCTTGTTAAACCTCATGCCGTTGGTCTCTGCCCAGCAGTCCAGCCTGTTCAGATCCCTTTGCAGAGCCTCCCGACCCTCCAGCAGATCCACACTTCCTCCCAGCTTGGTGTCATCTGCAAACTTGCTAAGGGAGGACTCAATGCCTTCATCCAGGTCGTTGATAAAGACATTGAACAGGACTGGACCCAGGACTGAGCCCTGGGGAACCCCACTTGTCACTGGCCTCCAGCTGGATTTAACTCCATTTACCACCACCCTCTGGGCCCGGTCATTCAACCAGTTTTCCACCCAGGAGAGTGTGCGCCCGTCCAGGCCAGAGGCCGACAGTTTCCGAAGCAGAATGCTATGAGAAACTGTATCAAAGGCTTTACTAAAGTCCAGGAAGATACATCCACAGCCTTTCCCTCGTCCAAGAGTTTAGTCACTTGGTCATAGAACGTGATCAGATTACTCTGGCAAGACCTGCCTTTCATGAACCCGTGTTGACTGGGCCTGATCACCCGGTTCTCTTGCAAGTGCTTCTTGATAGCACTCAAGATCACCTGTTCCATGACTTTCCCTGGTACCGAGGTCAGACTGACAGGCCTGTAGTTCCCCGGATCCTCCCTGCGCCCCTTCTTATAGATGGGCACGACATCAGCCAGCCTCCAGTCCAGTGGAACCTCCCCAGTCTTCCAGGACTGTTGGAAGGTGATGGAAAGGGGTTTGGCCAGCACATCCGCCAGTTCCCTCAAAACTCTTGGGTGGTACTCTACAGTACCTTAAATATTGCTAGCTCTGAGCACTAACATCAGGAAAAAAATTATTAGTTCTACTTAAATTAATATTGAAATCTGTAATATTCTTTTAAGACCATTCACCAGTATATATTATTTTCTGGTGTTTTGTAGCTCTAGCAGTTTTTTTCCATGTCCTACATTAAACTGAACCTAAAAATTTAAAAAATTTTGCTGTTAGTTCTGTTATTTGAAGATTAGTGAAACTTGGGCTTTCAAAGTAATGGGCATAAAACTCTATTAAGATGTTAACATAATCACTATATCAAAATCTGCACCATACCTTGATAATGCAACAGTGCAACATTATAAGAAAATTTTGTAAATCATGGTAAAGTATCTATTATAATATCTCTTCTAACAACTATATGTTAAACTGAATAATGAGTAGGTGCTTGTTTTGTCTATATGAGTATTTCTGATACTAGATGAGATTCTGATTGACCTATATCTGTGGTCTTCGTGGTAATCAAATTTCTGTCACTGTATCTGCCGTGTTCATCCACGGGCACGTACTTTGCTGGGATTGTCTGTGGAGTTTGAAGGCACTAATGAAGCATATATTTTTAAGGTGGCCCAGTTTTCTGTTTTAGATAGGTGTGTAGTATTTCAGTCCTGAGTCCCTTGCAGTGGAAAGAATTCATGTGGAATAAAACATTTGGAATGAAAGCTTTTTAAATGAACATTTTCTAGTAGTTTTATACTTCTAAAATGTTGTCTCTGCACTTGGAGTAACCTAAAAGTATTTATTAATATTTGATGGCGTGGTGAAAGCCCTAGGTATGTAGATTTATGGATCCTACAAATGACTCACCTAGACTTAAACATTTTTGGTCTCTATACTTTAGCCAAATCTTGTAGGTGTAAAGGAGGGGGTGATGAAGCAAATGTGCCCCTTTAGAAGGGGGCTGTCCATAAGTGAGCTCAATCTTATGAAAATGTACTCCATCACATACTTATTCTGATAACTTGTAGGCAATGCTGATACGAGGTGAAAGTCTTTGCATTTCATTTAGTGAATAATATAAGAAAAAGTTCGGTTTGAGGGGGTTTTTTTTGTATAGTTTGGCAAAAGTAATAAGTCTGGATTTGTAAGAATCTCTGCAGATGTTAGCTTGTTGCCTGAATCTTCATGCTGAAGAAAGGCTTACTGTGTTGTTAACAGCTAACAGTAAGATCTGGTAGTATTTTTGATGGGAATGTGCTCTGATTTTCTAAGCTAATGATTTGCAACAAATTAGATTTGGGATCTGGAAAATTTGGGTTAAGGAAAGGTCAGAGAATTAAAAGATTATTATCGGCAATAAAAACCAGATGGAATACAATATTATGTAGTTGAGGAATTTCTGTCAGAGTGGGACAGAGGAGAAAGGCAGAGCATCCAGGGCAAGACTGAATGTGAGTTTTGGTGTTAAAAAGCCAGGGCCAGCAAAGCGTTTGGCTTCCACATAAAGCAAGCATGAGATATCTTCAGTCTTTTCTTCTGCCATACAGGTGCAAGAACTTATCTCAGACTGACACTTGCAGTACACACTACTGTTATGCACTGGCCTCAGCCATACTGCTTCCTCCACTAATATTTTCCCATCCCTCTGAGCAATTCCATTTATATGCATAAAACCAAAACTGAGGTGCTAACGTGCGCAACACTAGGGCACAGGACACTCATCTGACTTGCCTGTAAGCCTGTGTGCCAGAAGTCCAGCCTAGCTGCCTTTTGCCCATCCCTGCCCTCCCTGTGACCCCTCTGTCAGGGGCTGTGGGACCAAGTGACACAGTTCTGCTGTACTACACATACGTGCCCAGAGATTTTAGTGGCTGCATGGGATAGGTCAGGACTGAGCTGAGAGATGTGCCTGGCCATGCAGCTCAGTTCTGCGCTGCTGTGGGAGAGACGGGTAGAGGATTGAAGGGAAGAGGGGATGCAGGGTGGATGGGCAGCCCTGTGGGCCACCATTCATGTTCAGGCAGGACCATCAACTAGACAGGCCTTAGACAGACCCATTAATCTATTCAGTCACGCTGCTTGTCGAAGATAAAAATCAAACTTGCTGCAGGAGCGCTGCCAGACTCGAGTTGTCCTTGTGCACACGGGGCTTGCCCTAGAGAAGATTGCAGCTTGCCCTGGGAATATTAGGCAAGAGTGACACAATTATATTTTTGTTCTGGCTCTGCTACACAAAATATTGCCAATTACAAATTTGTCCTGCTATTTAATTTGCTCTGATGATGAGGTGATGTGTTGCTTATTCTTAATGGGTAGGTTTCCTTGGTCCTTCTGCAGGAAATTATTAGGACGATATCTCTTCAATTATGTAATGCAGGTTACTTAAGCCTATGTGTGTGTTGGTGGCTATAATGAGACCAGGGATTAGAAGTAGCATGTGTTCTAGGATAAATAAAAAGCTTTGGACTGACCCAGAAATAGTTTATTGTGACCTTATCCAGTGACAGAAGAATTTGGGTAAAGGTGAACTTTGGCTGGTATTAATTTGTAATGTCACTACTGACTTATTTGCAAAAAGACTTCGCTCTAATCAGTGAGAGGACACACTGTCTAGAGCAAAATCTCTTGTTTTTAGAATGGAAGATCTATGGGCTGAAATGTTACCCATTTGTATACCTTTTCATGTTAATACAAAGAGGTCGCAATGCAAGCTGGAACAATGCATACAGCATCTGCCCTTGGATTAGGTTGAGGTGCCCAAAGTGGGGCATGTGTTCCACTGAAGTGCACAGTGATGCAGGGTGGCAGCTTCTTATCCTGTAATGCACAGGTAAGGGCATTTGAGTTGGCAATCTGGAGAGCTAAATGTAATGCTGCACACACTGCTCCAGTTTCCCTGTGGGATCTGTTAAAGCCCAGATCTATATCTTTGGCTGCAGGGCGTGAAGCTGAATAGATGGGGCGTGAGGGGTGCCTGGGTATACACCCTCCTTACTCTGATGATGTGGGATGTGCATAGACTTGAGATTGTAAACTGGAGTGCTGCAGTAGGCATGCATGTGTATGTGGCGGTATCTTGGGCTGGGCTGCGAGTTGAGTGTCTGTGAAGCGCTTGAGTTGAGTGCCCCTTCTGAGGGCACAAGGATATGGACTTCTGTCATGAGGAGAAGGGATGAGAACTCTCTCCACACCTTCAAATGCATGGAATTTACTGTTAGTGCTGACATTGAAGCTGTTCTATCAATGGTTTGTGGTACTCAAGCAGACAGAATTTGGGCTTTCCTTAAAACTCTGTAATGAACCTTGCAGGAGCACCTTGGTGTGATCACTTTCATGATGTGAGATTGATTGTTGTGGTTCTCATTTTGGTGGGCTTTTTTGTTTGTTTGTTGGGTTTCTTGTTTCTGTGTTTCTTTGTTGTTGTTTTTTAGTTTAGCAACTGCAAAAAATGAGGAAAAAGAAAATCCTGTTCTTAATTGCATTTGCTGTTGTGACTTGCTGCAGGTGTAACTTGTAAAAACTTTCTCAAAATGATTTCCATGTTAAAAAAATACAGTTCTAATCAAACAGTATATTCAGTTAGATTGTATTGGTGGGGTGTTTTTATATCACTTATTTTAAAAGTGCAACAAAAATGAATGCTGATAAAGTCTCCATGTGCTTTCAGAAGAAAGTTAGCAGGTTCTATTGTACCATCTTTAATACAAAACTTTTTTTTTGTTTTTCTTTTTTTTTTTTCTTGTGAGAAAAATAAAATTGTTCCTTTATACTCTCATTTAGAGAGAAGAAGCAGTCATTTTTAAAATTGTTATTGCCTCTTCTATTATTTAATAACAGAAGACTTATTTCCTGTGCAGCTGCAGTTCTCCTGAACTTTATTTTAACACTTTTTTTTTCTCCTAAGGTTTCTTTTTCCCCTCCATACAGCTAATGCTTGATTATTAGTGGCCACACTTAGGCAGCCAGTCTTGATTTAAAAACCCCAAGTGATTAGCAGATCAGCAACCAGTTTGATGCACTGTCCCAATGTCTAATGATTCTTGAGTTTCTTTCTTTGTTTTAAATGTATTTTATTTCTTGCTTGAATTTTGCTGAGTTGCACTTCCAGTACTACAGCTGAAATGACTAGCGCCTCCTTTGTTTGAAATCATACACCTAGAAAATGTAACAGTGCAGCAGCCAGGTCTCCAGCACAACTTAACACTGAATATCTCCATAATTATTGCTTGAGCAGTCTCTTGGGTAAAATGACAACCTAAGAGCAAAAGAGAGAGTAAAATATATTTACAATTCATTTTCACAGCAAGATGGTGAGGTCACGCTTGGTGATGGTCTTGTTTTTCAGAAGTTGTCATTTTGAGAACTTTATGTCCATGCTTGAGAAATGACAGTTAAGTTTTTGGATTTTGTTCCATTGGCCTAATTCTGGAATTCTGATCTCTTTTAAAATTTAAATCTGACAGAGGTGCTGTATGCATTTTCATAAAAGTATTCTTTTACCTTGTTTTTGTTTCCATTCCCCTACCTCTTTTTTATTCTCTCCTTTTCCTTCCTCTCTTCCTCTTGTATTTTTCACGTTCTTCTTTCTGTCTTCTCTGCATCTTAACACTCATGCTTGTATCTATCTCTGATGAAGCAGCAACAGAATAAAATTAGATGAATTATGAGTTCTATATATGACAGTAAATTAAATATTAGAAATGAGGAAAAGTTTGTTTAGTTTTTGTGGATGAACTTCTGAGTTCATCCACAAAAGGAGGTGAAATTAATTTACAGGTGAAACATAGTAATGTAATTTAATTTGAGTTTTGTCTTAAACTTGAGGCTAAATGTCTTGAACTTAAAGGAAGATAAGTTTTTCTTTAGTGAAAACTCTCTGCAATACTTGACCTAAGCTAGTTGAACCCTTCTACCACTGTCTGCTTCCCCTCAAAAGAGGGATCTGGCACTGTATTTAGTAAAGGCACTTTACAGATCAAAGTTGCTTTCCAGCTGGGCTGCTTCAGGATGTACTGGTGCACGAGGTTGTTTCTCCCCGGTTGCAGGACTTTTTTAACTTCCCCTTCCTGAACTTGATGTTCCTGTTTAGCCCATTTCTCCAGCCTATCAAGGCCCCTCTGGATGGCAGCATGATCCTGTGGTGTATCAGCCACTCCTCCTAATTTTATGTCATTGGCAGTCTTGCAGAAGGTACTCTCTGCCCCACCATCCAGATCGTTGCTGAAGGCCTTGAACAGGACTGACCCAGCATTGACCCCTGGGGTCACTAGATAGCGGGCTCCAACCTTACTTTGTACCACTGATCACCACTCTGGATATAGTTTTCAGCAAGTTTTCCATCTACCTCACTGTCTGCTCATTCAGCCTAGAATTCATTAGCTTCACAGAAGAGTGTTGAAATCTAAGCAGGCAATATCCACTGTTCTCTTCTTGCCTGTCAGGCCAGTCATTTCACTGTAGAAGGTTAACAGGGTGGTGAAGCATGGCTTCCCCTTGGCAAATACATGCTGACTGTTCCTGTTCACCTTCTTGTCTTGCGTGTCTGGAAAAGGTTTTCAGTATAAGCTGTTCCATTACCTTACTAGAGGTGGAGATACAGCTAAGGGGCCTGTAGGTTCCTGGGTCCTCCTTCTTGCCTTTCTCATGGACAGGAGTCACATTTGATTTACTCTAGTCCTTAGTTATGTTTCCTAATTGCCGTGACCTGTCAAAGATTATCAAGTGTAGATTATCGATGTAAGACCAGCCAGCCACCTAATGGGCACACCCCATCAGGGCTCAGCGGTTTATGTATGTCTGGTTTGCTTAAGTATTCCCTGTGATTGTCCTTCACCAAGGGTAAGTCTTTCTTACTCCAGCATTTCCCCTTGGTCTCTGGGCTTCGGATTCCTAAAGTCTAGTCCTGCTAGTAAGGACTGAGGCACAGAAGGCATTCAGTGCCTCAGCCTTTTCTGATAAAGGTGCCCAAATATTTGACAGCATGCCTTTTTCTGTTGATATCCAAGTTTTTTTTTTAAAGTAAACATATATTCAGGCAATTTTTTTTTTTCCATAAGAGACATCTGTGTTTGGAGATTCCTTTGAGAAGAGGACCCAGCAAGTGGTGGTCCTGATGGCAAACCCTTAGTTCTTGCAAATTAAAAGCATCTGCTCTGCTTTTTTTGGGTCTGGGTATTTTTATTTTATTTTTTTCCGTTGGTTCCCTCCTGCAGGATTTTGCCCTGTGATGGAAGACTCTTGTGTGACACAGCCTGGATTCGGTATCTTTCTGCCTCTCCTATTCTTTTGACTCTCAAGTTGAAAGCAGCACAGCAAAATACAGTGAAAATTAATCAAGCTCTTCACAGATACCAGCTTTTTTTTTCCTACCACTAATAAAATGATGACACATGTACTAGCAGTCAATTTTGGCCAAAGAAGTATAGCTCTAACAATTGTGGCACTTTTTTTCCTGCTGTGGTGTTTATTATCAATTAAACACATGTATTCTATTCTTTTGGTACCTATTTCTACTTACTTCTTTTCCACAGTACTAATTTTCTTGTAAAATCTCTACCTTTTACAATTTTTCTTTACTGTCAAATGTGCAAATATTTTTTTTCTGGGACATTTGGCCTCTAAATCAGTCTGTTTTGTTATTTTATATTCATATTGAAAGCAAAGCTGCTGATTTGCACCTGTTGAGGTATTGTACTATAAATATGGTAAAAAGCTGGTTTTGTATCACTTATATAAGTGAGAGGGTGAGCTGGTGAGGACCACCAGTACATCACCACACAGAAAGTGGGGGAGAACACACCTGGTAGTGGTAAGGGAGATACAGGCACTCTGGTACAAGCTACTCCAGTTACCAGGCAATTTGGAACGAACTCTGTTCCCTCTAAGAGGGCTGAAGGCTCAGCAGCTCAGCTGATGTGCATTTACACCAATGCACACAGCATGGGGAATAAGAAGGAAGAGCTGGAAGCTGTTGTAGGGCAAGGAGCCTGTGATGTCATTGCCATCATGGAAACATGCTAGGATGACTCATATAACTGGAGTACAGCTATGGTGGGGTACAAACTCTTCAGGCGGGATAGGAAGGGAAGGAGAGGAGGCGGGGTAGCCCTCTTTGTAAGGGAGGACTTGGACACCGTTGAGATGGATTGTGGCGATGAGGAGATCGAGTGCCTGTGGGTTAAAATGAGAGGAGCCCCTAAGAAGGTAGATTTTGTGATGGGAGTCTGTTACAGGCCACCCAGCCAAGGAGAAGCAGCTGATGAGCTCTTCTATAAACAGCTGGGGTTAATCTCTAGATCAATGCCTCTTGTTCTTGTGGGAGACTTCAATCTTCCTGATATCTGCTGGAAGTACAATAGAGCAGAAAGGAAGCAGTCAAGGAGGTTCCTGGAGTGTGTGGAAGACACTTTCTTGCACAGCTGGTGAATGAACCAACAAGGGAAGGTGCCCTCCTGGACCTGCTGTTTGTGAACAGAGAAGGCCTTGTGGGGGATGTGGCAGTAGGAGGACGCCTAGGACTAAGCAATCATGAGATGATAGGGTTTTCTGTTCTAGGTGAAGTGAAGAGGGTGGTTAGCAGGACAGTAGCATTAAATTTTCAGAGGGCAGACTTCAAACTCTTCAGAAGGCTGGTTGGCAAAGTCTCATGGGAGACAGTGCTTAAGGGCAAGGGAGCCCTTCAAAAAGGAGATCCTAGTAGCTCAGGAGAAAGCCGTCCCCACGTTCTGGAAAAAAAGCCAGCAGGGGGAAAAATCAGCTTGGTTGAACAGTGAGATCTTGAGTGATATCAAGAAGAAAAGAAATGTTTATGAGTTCTGGAAGAGGGGACAGGCCTCTTGGATGGACTACAGGAGGGAAGTGAGATTGTGTAGAGAAAAAATCAGAAAGGCTAAGGCTCAACTAGAAATCAGATTGGCAAAGTTGGTGAAAGATAACAAAAAACCTTTCCGTAAATACATAAACAATAAAAGGAGGACTAGGGAGACCATACAGTCCCTATTGGATGCAAAAGGAACAACAGTGAAAGGGGATGAGGAAAAGGCTGAGGTACTTAATGCCTTCTTTGCCTCAGTCTTTAATTGTAAAGAAAGTTGTTGCCTCTGTGTACAAACCCTGGAGCTAGAGGAGCAACATGAGGCTCCCATGGTCCAAGAGGAGGTGGTCAGAGCCTTGCTAGCCCGACTAGAATCCTCACGAATATGGGGCCGGATGGGATTCACCCGAGGGTATTGAAGGAGCTGGCGGATGTGCTGGCCAAACCCCTTTCCGTCGTCTTCCAACAGTCCTGGAAGACTGGGGAAGTTCCACTGGACTGGAGGCTGGCTGATGTTGTGCCCATCTACAGGAAGGGTCGCAGGGAGGATCCAGGGAACTACAGGCCTGTCAGCCTGACCTCAGTGCCAGGGAAAGTCATGGAACAGGTGATCTTGAGTGCTATCATGAAGCACATGCAAGAGAACCGGGTGATCAGGCCCAGTCAACACAGGTTCACAAAAGGCAGGTCTTGCCAAACTAACCAGGTCACCTTCTATAACAAAGTGACTCAGCTGCTGGATGAGGGAAAGGCTGTATATGTAGTCTTCCTGGACTTCAGTAAAGCCTTTGATACAGTTTCTCACAGCATTCTGCTTCGGAAACTGTCAGCCTCTGGCCTGGACAGGCGCACACTCTCCTGGGTGGAAAACTGGTTGGATGGCCGGGCCCAGAGAGTGGTGCTTAATGGTGTTAAATCCAGCTGGAGGTCAGTTACAAGTGGGTTTCCCCAGGGCTCAGTTCTTGGTCCAGGCCTGTTCTATGTCTTTATCAATGACCTGGATGAAGGCATCGAGTACAACCTTAGCAAGTTTGCAGACGACACTAAGCTGGGTGGAAGTGTGGATCTGCTGGAGGGTCGGGAGGCTCTGCAAAGGGATCTGAACAGGCTGGATCAATGGGCTGAGACCAATGGCGTGAGGTTTAACAAGGCCAAATGCCGGGTCCTGCACTTGGGGCACAACAACGCTATGCAGTGCTACAGACCGGGAGAAACCTTGCTGGAAATCTGCCAGGAGGAGAAGGACCTGGGGGTGTTGGTTGACAGCCGACTGAACATGAGCCAGCAGTGTGCCCAGGTGGCCAAGAAGGCCAATGGCATCCTGGCTTGTATCAGAAATGGCGTGACCAGCAGGTCCAGGGAGGTTTCTCTCCCTCTGTAATAGGTGCTGGGAAGACCACTCTTTGAATCCTGTGTTCAGTTCTGGGCCCCTCACCAAGAAAGATATTGAAGCTCTGGAGCGAGTCCAGAGAAGAGCAACGAAGCTGGTGAAGGGGCTGGAGAAGAGGCTTTATGAGGAACAGCAGAGAGAGTTGGAGTTGTTTAGCCTGGAGAAGAGGAGGCTGAGAGGAGACCTCATTGCTCTCTACAAATACCTGAAAGGAGGTTGTGGAGAGGAGGGAGCTGGCCTCTTCTCCCAAGTGACAGGGGACAGGACAAGAGGGAATGGCCTCAAGCTCCTCCGGGGGAGATTTAGGCTTGACATTAGAAAAAAATTTTTCACAGAAAGGGTCATTGGGCACTGGAACAGGCTGCCTAGGGAGGTGGTTTATTCACCTTCCCTGGAGGTGTTTAAGGGATGGGTGGACGAGGTGCTGAGGGTTAGTGTTTGATAGGAATGGTTGGACTCAGTGATCCGGTGAGTCTATTCCAACCTGGTTATTCTGTGATTTATTATCCTATTTTTTTTTATTCCTGCTGTATTTCTATGGAGAGGCTGTCACATTCAGTGTAATGTATTATTTTGTCTCATCAGTAATGCTAATGATAGTACATCTTTTTATCTTGATGGTAGCTTCATGGAGGAATTTGAAAAGCATTTGCTATCTGAATAATGATATGAAATATTAACGTTAATGACAACTATGCTGCATGTTCCCTTCAAGTTTTTAGTATGTTGCGTGTCACCTTCCATTAAGTTTAAACATACCTTGCAGCTGCACTTTAAAGCACTTAACTTGTTCCCATGTTAAAATATGAGGTAGAAGGATATGTTTTTACTTTCCCATGCTGCCAGTGGATTGCAGGAAGGATCCAACTTTCCTTGGAGTTGTGATCTAATTGCTACTTATTAAAAATAATGAACTATCTTACTAGTTGTACTTTTCTACTGCAGATTTAATTAGTGTTCACCTCCTTCCCCCCACCAGCTCCTTTGCTCGGCTGACAGAGCTGAGAGGAGGGAAACTGAAGCAATTTGAAACCTTGTTAGAAATTTATGAAGTGCTAAAATGTTTTATTCCCAGAGGCTGGTTTGCCAGCTGTCACTGGTAAGCCATTCACTGCCTGCCTCAGAGTAGTGTGCCTGCGATAGCAGGGGGAGGCAGCAAGCCACAGCCAACACGAGCATGTACATCGTTTGGCAGATTATATGCTCTGTAATTAGCAGGAAGTAGAGTGAAACTAATTATTTTTCTCGTCAATTGGGCCAATGACATTTGAGAGGAGGACGGATATGGTGCTGGATGGGGAAGTTGTGGAGAGGCCACAGTGGTTCCCTGCCTCCCACTAGCTCTCCCTAGCACCCTCTGTGCCAGTGGTGATCCCACCACCAGCTATGTTGAGAGGCAATGAGAGAAACCTGTACCTTTCCTTTGTGCACAGTCTGTGGCCAGCAGAAGAAAGGCTGTGTATTTGCTTTGCAACCCTTTTTTTATGTTGTATTTGTTGTTTATGTATTAGTACTGGTCTGTGGAAATGATTCCATTTGCCCGCGGAAAAGTTGGGCATAGACATTGCTGTAACCGACTCCTTGGGTGATGCTATGTAGGAGAGGAATGCAGTTCTTAAGAGGGAAGATACTTTTGCTGTGCTCTCATGAAATCTACAAAGGCTCTGCACGCAAGTCTGAAATGACTTGGCTGAAAAGTACACTTCCAGTGGATTATTTATCTAGGAAAGTCTGATTGTGGCAAAGGGATAAGGGGTCTATTAGGATTTTTAGTTTGAATTGCCTTAACTAAAATGAAAATCTTTCTGATTCCATTTTACAGTTCTCATTTGCAAGCAATGCAGTCACCTCTTACGTGAACATATAAGCTGAAACTTGGAAACCAGATTTTTTTCTCCCTTAAAGGCTGACCTTTAAAGTTCATTTCTTATCTGTGCATTTCTAAGGGAAGGCTCTTACAAGGTCAGTTCAAAGATCTTATTATCTAAGTGGAGTCACTTGAAGTACAGTGAACAAAAAGCATGCTGCTAAAAGATGAACCACTAGAAAATGCATTAAGTCGGGTCAGAAGCAAAAATAGAGGCTGCTTTCTGCGTTTAGCACCAGGTGAGCCTCAGTGTTTTAAAAAAAATCAGTAGCTGTTTTTTGGCTTTGTATTTGTTTTTTTTCCCTATACCTAGATTAAAATGCTGCCTTATATATTTAGTCTTTGGGCCTAAATTCTGTTCTCCACCTCCTGGGTCACTTGATCTGTTTGTCAGTTGGAGCAAGAAGTGTGGGTTGGTGTGTTTTCTCCTTTTGTTTTTCCTGTCCTCCCTACCCCTTCATACGTTGATCCCTCAAGTATTGTATTGATCATATTCTTAACATGCCTAATGACATTCCCTCAATTCCCACCCTAGGCAGATCATTTCTTTGCCTAATTGCCGTTAAAATTAATAAAAGCTTAATGTGTGTAGCCTTATTATTTTCTTCCCCTCATTTGATTTCAAAGCATTTTCTCCTCATTATGCCAAATAGAACTAAGGAAGTCCTATCCAGTGAGGTTATTAAGACCAGGAAAAAAAAAAAAGTATGTTTATCATAGAATCACCAGGTTGGAAGAGACCCACCGGATCACTGAGTCCAACCATTCCTATCAAACACTAAACCATGCCCCTCTGCACCTCGTCCACCCATGCCTTAAACACCTCCAGGGAAGGTGAATAAACCACCTCCCTAGGCAGCCTGTTCCAGTGCCCAGTGACCCTTTCTGTGAAAAATATTTTCCTAATGTCCAGCCTATATCTCCCCCGGAGGAGCTTGAGGCCATTCCCTCTTGTCCTGTCCCCTGTCACTTGGGAGAAGAGGCCATTACCCTCCTCTCCACAACCTCCCTTCAGGTGTTTGTAGAGAGCAATGAGGTCTCCTCTCAGCCTCCTCTTCTCCAGGCTAAACAACCCCAACTCTCTCCGCTGTTCCTCATAAGGCCTGTTCTCCAGCCCCTTCACCAGCTTCGTTGCTCTTCTCTGGACTCGCTCCAGAGCTTCAACATCCTTCTAGTGGTGAGGGGCCCAGAACTGAACACAGGATTCGAGGTGCGGTCTCACCAGTGCCGATTACAGAGGGAGAAAAACCTCCCTGGACCTGCTGGTCACGCCATTTCTGATACAAGCCAGGATGCCATTGGCCTTCTTGGCCACCTGGGCACACTGCTGGCTCATGTTCAGTCGGCTGTCAACCAACACCCCCAGGTCCTTCTCCTCCTGGCAGATTTCCAGCCAGGCTTCTCCCGGTCTGTAGCACTGCATAGCGTTGTTGTGCCCCAAGTGCAGGACCCGGCATTTGGCCGTGTTAAACCTCATGCCATTGGTCTCAGCCCACTGATCCAGCCTGTTCAGATCCCTTTGCAGAGCCTCCCGACCCTCCAGCAGATTGACACGTCCACCCAGCTTAGTGTCGTCTGCAAACTTGCTAAGGTTGTACTCGATACCTTCATCCAGGTCATTGATAAAGACATAGAATAGGCCTGGACCAAGAACTGAGCCCTGGGGAAACCCACTTGTAACTGACCTCCAGCTGGATTTAACACCATTAAGCACCACTCTCTGGGCCCGGCCATCCAACCAGTTTTCCACCCAGGAGAGAGTGCGCCTGTCCAGGCCAGAGGCTGACAGTTTCCGAAGCAGAATGCTGTGAGAAACTGTATCAAAGGCTTTACTGAAGTCCAGAAAGACCACATCCACAGCCTTTCCCTCATCCAGCAGCTGAGTCACTTTGTTATAGAAGGTGACCTGGTTAGTTTGGCAAGACCTGCCTTTTGTGAACCCGTGTTGACCGGGCCTGATCACCCGGTTCTCTTGCATGTGCTTCATGATAGCACTCAAGATCACCTGTTCCATGACTTTCCCTGGCACTGAGGTCAGACGGACAGGCCTGTAGTTCCCCGGATCCTCCTTATGTCCCTTGTTATAGATGGGCACGACATCAGCCAGCCTCCAGTCCAGTGGAACCTCCCCAGCCTTCCAGGACTGTTGGAAGATGATGGAAAGGGGTTTGGCCAGCACATCCGCCAGTTCCCTCAAAACTCTTGGGTGGACTCCATCTGGCCCCATAGACTTGTGGGCGGCTAGCTGGGCAAGCAAGTCTCTAACTTCTTGGATCGTGGGAACCTTGTTCTGCTCCTCCAACCCCTGGTGCTGTGCACAGAGGGAACAACTTTCTTTACAATTAAAGACTGAGACAAAGTAGGTATTGAGTACTTCAGCTTTGTCTTCATCCCCTGTTACTGTTGTTCCCTCTGCATCTTGTAGGGAATAGAGATTCTCCCTAGTCTTCCTTTTACTGTTTATATATTTGTAGAAAGATTTTTTTTTTGTCTTTCACAGACTTTGCCAATCTGATTTCTAGTTGGTCCTTAGCCCTCCTGATTTTTTCCCTGCACGTTCTCACTTCCTCCCTATAGTCCACCCAGGATGCCTGCCCCTTCCTCCAAAGCTTATAGACCTTCCTGTTCTTACTGATGTCTCTCAGGACCCCCCTACTCAACCACACTGGTTTCTTACCCCGTCGGCTTTTTTTCTGGAACATGGGGATGGCTTTCTCCTGAGCTGCTAGGAGTTCCTTCTTGAAGAGCGCCCAGCCCTCATGGACTCCCTTGCCCTTAAGGGGTGCCTCCCATGGGACTTTTCCGACCAGCCTTCTGAACAGTCCAAAGTCTGCTCTCTGAATGTTGAGTGCACCTGTACTGCTAACCTCCTTCTTCATCTCACCCAGCACTGAGAACTCTATCATCTCATGTTTGCTTTGCCCCAGGCATCCTCCAACCCTCACATCCCCCACAAGGCCTTCTCTGTTCACGAAGAGTCTGTCCAGGAGGGCACCGTCCCTTGTGGGTTCGCTCACCAGCTGTGTGAGGAAATTGTCTTCCACACACTCCAGGAACCTCCGGGACTGCTTCCTTTCTGCTGTATTATACTCCCAGCTGATATCTGGGAAATTGAAGTCTCCCACGAGGACTACAGGTAGCGATCTTATGTGCACTCAGAAAGGGTAGTCAACAATAAAAAGACATTTAAATATCAGATATTTATAAATCAAAATGCATGTTCCATATAGAGAATACATGTCCTTTAAGAATGATGTATTTGTAAAAATCCTTTTTTTTTAAAAACAAGTATTTTTTCTTTAAAGCATCAGATATTCAAAGTGACAATGCCTTTGTGTGGAAAACATTAGTTTATGTTGACTTTACAAAGAAATCTGAGCTTGAGTCTTGAATGCATCAAACAGGTAACACTGCATTCACATTAGACTAATGTTTACTGGGCCTTCAAAAGCCAGAAACGTAGTGTGCTTAAAGGTCCTTGACTTCTCTCTCTTTAACTACTAGTCTTTTGTGTATGTACTGACAAACCTAATTTATTGAGTGCTCTTGCCTGGTTTTCAGTTACCAGTGTTTGTGTTACAACTTCTCAGCATGGTCCATAAAGGAATCATGAGGTTCCTCAGGAGTGTGGGCAAAACTCGTGTAGTAAGTCCTCCTGCTTCAGGCAGTAAAAGTCGGTTTTGCATCACATCATCTCTTGGACATTTTTAAACACTTTAGAGTGGCAACCTGGGTAGCCTCTCTGTCCTCCCATGGGCACCTGTGATGCCCTGTGCTCCTTGTCTGTGTTGGGCTCTGCAGTAATGTGCCCGGCTAGCCCAGGTGAGAGGGAGCTGTGATGACCAAGCAGAGGCAGGCACGCAATGCATAGGGGCTCACCTGCCTGTGTTATGAGCCCCACGAGGGTTTGTGGAGGATAGCAGGCAAGCTGGCATTTCTGGGTAAACCAGTGCTGGTGTGGCAAGGAGTTCTACTACAAAACAGCGTGCATCTCTGTTTCCTGCTTAATACCATGCATTCTCTGTCCGCGTTGTTCTGGGTAACTGGTTGACGCCTGTGTGGGAAATAAATGGTGTTGGTAACTGCTGTCTGTGCACAAGGCTTCCTTGTTTCCTTACTGCTCTTAGGTTAGTGCAGCTTGAGGGACAGCAGAGAAATGAGAGACTCAGAACTGTTCATCTAGGGAATGAGTTTACTTCTGGTAGCTCTCGGAGAAGGCTATACTGCTGGGTAGGATCACTGGCGATATTTAATATGCTGGGTACAACAGTGTGCTACATACACGATTGTTGCAAACTCCTGCTGCTATGTGTGATGGCTTAAAATGAGTTTTGCATGGGTCTGGGCAAAGCTGCAGTCACAGGAGTGACTGCACTGTAGGTGCAGTGCAGCTCTACTACTCATATGCTTTGCAAAGACTGATGTTACCCTCATCTATATGATCTATAGAGAAGGGAGCTGCATTTCATTATCCATCTGCACAACTAGAAGTTCATGCCTGTGACAGACTTGGCGGTGCCCATAGTGGAGCTTGCAGATATATTTGTTTGTGTGTGTGTGTCTTGTTCAGTGTGGGGAGTTGCTGTGATGGTGAATCATTGACTAGAAAAACCTAAAAATACCTACTCACTATTCTTGTTCTACTGTTCTGTAAATTCCTGTATTTTCAAATTTTTATTTGATGTTTATTGGATAATAACATTCCAAAGAAAATCACAGAAAAGTGAGATTGTTTCCCAGGGTAGCCTTTTGTTTAATTCAAACATAGAATCATTTTATTTCTCCCTTTTCAGGGTTAGCATTCTGGGAGGCAAAAAAGGACAACTAAGCTCATGAAAACTGATACAAAGGTCAATTTATCCTCTTCCTCCCTACTGAGTCCTTCATGTAATTAAATGTGCAATCCTTGAACATTACCTTAGTTGCTACTCTTTTTTTTTTTTTGTCATCTTGATTAAACATGACGACTGATCGATGGGAGAATAAAACCAGGCCATTAAAAATAGGTACAGGCTTAAGGCAAGTATTCAGTTTCACTAAGGAAGAATAAAGCAAACAAAAATATATGATAATAATATGATAATAATATATGATAATAATAATGATAGTCTACTTGATTGAATGGATCTAGGTGTAATGTATATAGAGTATGGAATAGGGTGGTTTGACTTGGTGACTTTTTTCTTTTTTTATCCTTTATTTTTTATTTTTAAGGTGGGAACCTTATAACAATCAAAGAGTGAGTGAAATTCTCTACTGGCAACCAGAATATCCCAAGTTCTTGTGACTCATGCAAACAAATTATGGAGGAAATATAAACTTTCAATTCCCCCGTATTTTAACTACAGTGAAGAAAATAAGGTTAGGGCCTGTGTGGGTAAGTGATGATTATACACCTGGATGTCTCTGGCTTCTTGCACTGTCATCTCCAGCCATGCAGCACTGCAGGTGGCCTATTAGTTTGATCTTCATTATGTTACCAAGAATTGCACATTTGGTCATTATTTTGCCCGTTTTAGTGTAACGGCAGTTTGGAATATACATCTTTGCAGGTGATACACAAAGTGAAAAACATCCGGCATTCTTGGTAGGGAAATTTAAGTATTTCTACTTTGTTCTGCATTTTTTTAACTCTATCTGCAACAAATTTGTCACTAAGTGAGAATATTATTTCTTCCTTTCTTAGTTTACCTATCAACTTATCTTATCTGTGTTTGCAGTTCATACAAGGAAATGCCTTAAGGTGTCCATAATCAATAATGCCAGATATTGATCTACCATTCACATTACCATTCACAGAATGGTGAAACAGAGTTATTGTCTGTTTCGAGAAGTGTAACTGTTGAGGGGAGAAAATGATACTCCAGTTCTCTTGTCCTCCCATTTTGAGATACATGTGAAGGCAGAAATATCTGAAGAACCTAGATGAAGAAAGGAGAGAAAGGGAGAGATGAAAAACATTTCTCTGGATAGACCCTCAAAATTGAGGTGATTGACTTGTGCTCTTGTGCATCGAGAGCTCTGTATTTGGACATGCAAACAGCCCAAGGGATACCTGTGGTATTAGTCTGTCCTGAACTCAACTGATGCCGCAGTATAGTTTCATTGTTATAAAGATTATGTAAGGTGTTTTCTGATTTATAAGTCCTTTGTTTTACGTCCCATTCATGTAATGAATGTTTTGGTTGAAATGGCATCTTGGGAGTCAATATTTTTCATCATTGAGTTATTCTGGCCTTCTCTTTTGTTTACTTTGTTCTTCTCATGCTGCTTTCTCAATGCTGTATTGAAATATTAGTAATACCACATTCAGGACTTTGTTCCCTGGAAAATGCTAGTTGTAGAAACCTGTTCAAGTGAATGAATTGACTGCTGGTTGCAAAGCTGTTGCCTGCTAAGGCTATGATGCTGGACAAATGGATTCCTCTTAGTTATCCTTTGAACTGGTCATAAAATAAAAGCACTTACAAGTATACAGAAGATTTAAAGCAGATAGAATTTCTCCTTTCTTCTACTCTGTCATGATTATCGGTTCTATGGGAGCAAAGGAGTTTTATTATTATCTCTTCTGCCTCCCCTTTACCTCTTTAATCAGGGTTTGCATATTACTCTGCCACATCTACTTGCGGTTACTCTCATATATTAAGTGTGATTTGTTTGCATGATGGGATAAGAGACTCCTGTTGTGGCTTTCCTATCTCAGCCTTATTATTTATAGATACAGCAAGTTTGAAAGGATAAATATTAAAATCTTTGCCACAACATGGACTCCTTGCATCTCATGTCCATTGCCTTGCAGTTAGCTTGGTTACTGTGTTTCCATCCGTCTGACCTGCTGAAGATACAAGATCAGGCTTATGTTTTGTTAACTATTTGGGACAAGCATGGTTAAAATAGGAAAAAAAAGGTAATATGTATTAGACACTTTAATTCCTGCTCATATTCCTATTCCAGCACAAAATGTCATTAAATTGTGATAGTGATTACACATAATGACTACTTGATACTTTGATTTTGCTCAAAAGATTTCTTTTATCTCATCATTATTTACACTTTAAACTCTGCTTCAGAATCTACATCGCTGTCAATTTATATAATGTAGATGCTTAATTAGCACTGATTAGGAGCAAGAGTGTGTGTGGGAAAAGCTATTTTGCCACATACAGTCATTTTATTAATCCTTAAATATTATGATTTAATGTGACTGGTGAATGAATGAAAAGATGTATTTCATCTTGTTAGGGCTAGCTTGGTTGCACCAATTTGAATGCAGTCCATGAGATTGATGGGTGAAATGTACATACTGTGGTTGAGAGCTTCCAGGGAACCTTCCAGTACCTGAAGGGGCTACAAGAAAGCTGCAGAGCGGCTATTTACAAAGGGTTGTAGTGACAGGATGAGGGACAATGGGAACAAACTGGAGAGGGACAGATTTAGACGAGACATTAGGAAGAATTTCTTCACGAAGAGGGTGATGAGGCTCTGGCACAGGTTGCCCAGGGAAGCTGTGGCTGCCTCATCCCTGGAGGTGTTCAGGGTCAGGTTGGATGGGGCTTTGGGCAGCCTGGTCTGGTGGGGGATGTCCCTGTCCATGGCAGGGGGGTTGGAACTGGATGATCTTTAAGGTCCCTTCCAACCCAAACTATTCTATGACTGTATGATTGTAAGGTGCTTGCTTGCTGCTTTTGCCCTCATCTGGTATAGGTGGTAGAAGCTGAAGCTGTAACTTTATAAGTGTCAGCAGCACAAGAAACAGTAGAGAAAGGCTTACGGGAAACAGACTGTTTTAATAAGCTGAACAGTAGGACCTGTCTAATTAGCCTCTTCTTGTAGGCTCTTGCATCATCTACTAAGCCTCAATAACTGAACTGATAAAAAAAATGGTGTTGGAAGGAAGGAGTAAGATTTATGAGAGGAAAGGGAGATTTCTCAGGGTAGTTTGGGCACTACATAAACCAGAGACAGGACAAGGAAGATTGGGATGATTTGAAACGTCAGGATAGGGAAGTTGACAAGTGTGGAAGAACATGCAATTGGTTAGAAGTTATTTTCCAGGGCTAAAATGTTGAAGAACATCCGTGTTCAGTCCTTCAGTCTTAGGCAAATGGTGATGGGGCCGGATGGGATTCACCCAAGGGTACTGAAGGAGCTGGCGGATGTGCTGGCCAACCCCCTTTCCATCATCTTCCAACAGTCCTCGAAGACTGGGGTAGTTCCACTGGACTGGAGTCTGGCTGATGTTGTGCCCATCTACAAGAAGGGTCGCAGGGAGGATCCAGGGAACTACAGGCCTGTCCGTCTGACCTCAGTGCCAGGGAAAGTCATGGAACAGGTGATCTTGGGTGCTATCATGAAGCACATGCAAGAGAACCGAGTGATCAGGCCCGGTCAACACGGGTTCACAAAAGGCAGGTCTTGCCAAACGAACCTGATCACCTTCTATGACAAAGTGACTCGGCTGCTGGACAAGGGAAAGGCTTTGGATGTGGTCTGCCTGGACTTCAGTAAAGCTTTTGATACAGTTTCTCACAGCATTCTGCTTCAGAAACTGTCAGCGTCCGGCCTGGACAGGCGCACACTGTCCTGGGTGGAAAACTGGTTGGATGGCCAGGCCCAGAGAATGGTAGTAAATGGAGTTAATTCCAGCTGGAGGTCAGTGACAAGTGGGTTTCCCCAGGGCTGAGTGCTGGGTCCAGCCCTGTTCAATGTCTTTATCAATGACCTGGATGAAGGCATCGAGTGCACCCTTAGCAAGTTTGCAGACGACACCAAGCTGGGTGGACGTGTCAATCTGCTGGAGGGTCGGGAGGCTCTGCAAAGGGATCTGAACAGGCTGGATCCATGGGCTGAGACCAATGGCATGAGGTTTAACACGGCCATATGCCGGGTCCTGCACTTGGAGCACAACAACCCTGTGCAGTGATACAGACTGGGTGAAGCCTGTCTAGAAAGCTGCCAGGAGGAGAGGGACCTGAGGGTGTTGGTTGACAGCAACTGAACATGAGCCAGCAGTGTGTCCAGGTGGCCAAGACTTGTATCCGAAACGGCATGACCAGCAGGTCCAGGGAGGTTTTTCTCCCTCTGTACTCAGCACTGGTGAGACCGCACCTCAAATCCTGTGTTTAGTTCTGGGCCCCTCACCACAAGAAGGATGTTGTTGCTCTGGAGCGAGTCCAGAGAAGAGCAACGAAGCTGGTGAAAGGGTTGGAGAACAGGCCTAATGAGGAACGGCTGAGAGAGCTGGGGTTGTTTAGCCTGGAGAAGAGGAGGCTGAGAGGAGACCTCATTGCTCTCTATAACTACCTGAGGGGAGATTGTAGAGAGGAGGGTGATGACCTCTTCTCTCAAGTGATGGGGGACAGGACAAGAGGAAATGGCGTCAAGCTCCGCCAGGGAGATTTAGGCTAGACATCAGGAAAAAAATTTTCACAGAAAGGGTCATTGGGCACTGGAACAGGCTGCCCAGGGAGGTGGTTTATTCACCTTCCCTGGAGGTGTTTAAGGGATGGTTGGATGAGGTTCTGAGGGGTATGATTTAGTGTTTGATAGGAATGGTTGAACTCGGTGATCCGGTGGGTCTCTTCCAACCTGGTTATTCTGTGATTCTGTGAACTCAGTATAAAGAATACTGAATTTGGAAAATTCTGAAATAACCTAAGTATTTCAAAATGGACATCTGTGACAAAGCAATTAAACCCCTGCGGAACTGATTCTCAAAAAGTAATACAAAATAATACTTTAAATATCTAAAAGGGCTGTACATTAGATGTGCTCTTTTGTGTACGCTTCACCTGAGCGTGGTCAAGCAGGAAAATACACAGAGGTATTAGGAGTATCCTTAACAATCCGTACGTTGTGTGCCAACATGAAAGAAAAATGTTATTAAACCTACCAAGTGAAATGCCTGTTCACAATGAGGCAGGCCAAACCAGATTTTGAGAAGTAGTTCACCTTATGCATAAAAGATCAGGCAGACCTGATAAAGGAGCAAAGGAAGTATTTAGGGAGATAAAGCTGTTGCCGAAAAGCCACATGAATTCTTTGCACTGACCTCCTGGTTACTATACTCCCACCAGCAACGAAGTTTTAAGGTTGGAGTTGTCAGTGTCTTGTTGGTCTGTAGTCCCAGATATAGTGTACAGAAGATCCAGAATTAGACATGTGAGACCTACTGCACAAGTTCTACGACCAGTCTGCACTGGCAGTTCTCAAGACCTAAAATACCTGCAAATAGGTTGCTTTCACAGGAACAGTTTTTCAGCCTATTGCCAGGATGAGTATGCTAGGTTTTGCTGCAGAGCTTAAGTAAAAAACCTAACTGTACTGTGCACCTTGTGTCTCAAGTGCAGCGGGCCAATCTTCTCACTATCTGGAAGGGAGTTCTGAGGAATGATCCAAAAGTAAGTGGAAGAAATTCTAGAAAGTAAGTGGAAGAAATTCTAGAAAGAACTAATTCATTGAATGCAAATGAATCATCATCCATGGATGACATTGCTTCAAGAGTTATAAGTAAAAAATAGATATATATATAATTACCTGGAGAAATGGTCACTGCTGTAGCTTTTTGCTTAAATTGACTTAGAATTGCTTTTTTTTTTTTCGTACTTAATGTCAGGGGTGTTGTTGTTTTAAAGGAGAAAAGCTGTAGGCTGGCAGGTCTTAAGAACATATAGGTTTTTAGAACACATAGGTAAATACAATGTACTGGTGAAAGAAGTCTGACACAGCCTTACCAAAGGAAAACCATGCCTTGAAAATTATTACTTTTTTTTTTTTTTTGACGGAGTTGAAGCAGATGGACAAAGAGAACGTAGTCAGTATAACATAACTACATCTTTAAAAAGAATTCATCGAATTGTCATATACAATAGTAAGAAAGAAGGATGCCATGGGTAAGAAAGGTCCTCATGTAAATTAATGATAGGCTAGAAAATAAGTAGGAAATCTATAATTGATTTTTATGCTAGAGAAGGAAAAAACTCCAAGATCTCTAGTGGTTTATCGTTTGTTCAACGTATGCAGAAATAAAAAACCTCCTTTGGAGCAATGTGAAACTGTTTCCTCTTGTCCTATCACGTGTTACACTCCAGCACCTCAATGTCTTTCTTGTAGTGAGGGGCCTAAAACTGAACACGATATTTGACCTGCAGCCTCACCAGTGCCAAGTACAGGGGGACAATTGCTCCCCTAGTCCTGCTGGCCATGCTATTTCTGATACAAGGCAAGATGCTACTGGCCTTCTTCGCCACCTGGGCCCACTGCTGGCTCATATTCAGACAGCTGTTGACCAACACCCCCAGGTCCTTTTCTGCTGGGTAGCGTTCCAGCCACTATTCCCCAGCCCTGCAGCACTGCATGGGGTTGTTGTAAGCAAACTGCAGGATCTGGCACTTAGCCTCATACAGCCTCATACAACTGGCCTTGGTCCATTGATCTAGACTTCTTACCCTCAAGCAGATGAATGCTCCCACCCAACTGGTGTCATCTGCAAACTTACTGAGGGAGCACATGATCCTCTCATTGAGATGACTGGGAATAAAATACCAAGTGGGGATGGAAATGAGTGCAGAACTCAGAAATTACCTTTACCTTTTCAAACAGAAAAGGTAGTTTCAGTTAGTTGTGCCAGACTTTAAATTAGCTGTCACCACTAGGAAAGGATTGTGACAGACTCTTCCCTAAGCATCCTTTATCAGCCACTGTTGGAGCAGAGATGATAGGTACATGGTCATTTGGTATAAGGTCCTAGAATCATAGAATCATAGAATAACCAGGTTGGAAGAGACCCACTGGATCATCGAGTCCAACCATTCCTATCAAACACTAAACCATGCTGTTCTACTGTTATGCAAAAAAATTACATTTTTTTTTTTAAGAAACTGAACACATAAGAATTATTTTTCTTTCGCTGAGATATATTGTAGAACATTGTAATTCTGCTGCCAAAAGTTATAATAAAATAAATGAGTCCATGCAACTATTCTTAAGGCATGTTTTTTGTAAAGTATTCTGCTAGGGAAGCTGGAAAGAAAGGGTTTGTTTAGACTTAACTTACAGTGTTGTAGTGAGAGATACATATTGCTGTTACTTCTGTACTGTAAGTTTTAAATAGTATTTCTTTTGGGTCAGTGCTTACTGTATGTCACTGACGTTACTTACTATATATGTGGATACGTTTATCAGAATTTCCCTATACCAAATGTTTTATAATCAGGGAAAAGAAATACATATGAAAGCTGAGTTCATTATGTAAAGATGATAACATTATGTAGTAGACTGGTAGATACTTACAAGTTCAGTTATGATGCACATTAATTTATATAATTACATTAAAAAGAGGGATTTTTTTTTTGGTCACAGCACTTAAGTGAGGAAGTAATATGTTGTTATTTACATTTTAAATTGCTATAAGCCACAGTGAAGGCCCAAGCATGAATTGTCACTGGTATATAAGTGTTGATTTCACTGAAGTTCAAAGAAAGCTGAGTTTTACTACTAGTGGCTTTTGATGCTCTTCATTACCTTCTTGTGATAAAGGAAGTCTGATGGAGACCAAAACGAAATGCAGGAATTTCTAAGTCACTGCATTTCATGTGCTTATTTTTCAAGGCAAACTAGTCCTGTGTTTTGTCAAGAGTATCTAAAATGCAAATGTGTGTTATGTGCTGATTCTGTAGCTGTCCTCATAGTATTTTCATGTGTATTTCTATTTCTCAACTCATAACCAGGCTGAACTTGCCATTTCTAAACTCTGAATGTTATCTTGGGATAATCCAGAAAATTAAAACATTTTTAGAGAACTTGTTTTTATGTTAGTAGTATCTCCTCTCCATTTTACAGGCTATATCAAAACTGAGAAATACTGTAATTTAAATTTATTTTAAATACATTTAATTTCTTCTTCTTAAGGCCTTTCCTTCTCCAGCAAAACTCAGCTTCCTGAGGTTTTACCTGTCATGAAGTAAAATAAATGTAATGAATTGTGCATGCTATGTTGTATAAATTACATAGTAAACCCATGATAAAGAGAGTACTTGACTGGAATTGTTCAGGCACTGAAGATTCCTTAAGTTAGACTTCGGGTTTTTTTAAGAAACAAGATTTAATCCTAAAAACTTGTTTCAGATCTGCCTTTTTTCTTTTTGTTAGTTTTTGATAGGTAGAGTGAATATCTAGTTTTGAGTTTGGTGGCTTTGTTGTTAAGATTGCAGTAATTTGTCATAGCTGTAATCTCCTACAGCAGCGGTGATGAGCAACAGTACAATTTGCTTCCTTTTAATTTAGTGAGATCTAAACAAAAGTGCATCACGGTGATCTCAGAAGCAGTTTAGAAAAAATGTGAGCAATAACCAAGCATTTAAGATGCTTCTTTCTTCATTATGCCTTGTTATGTTGTAGTGTTTGAGCTACTTAGTGCCTACATAAGTACTGGTTTTATTTTGATGCTTACTAGAGCCAAATAACTGCAGGAAACTTTAAGCAATTTCATTATTGAAATAGTCAATGTAATGCACAACTTCTGTTTGCTTTGCAGAAGTGAGACTATCTGCTTAGTTCTATTGGTACTGGCTGTTTGTGCTGGCCAGAAGTAATTTTTATGTGGTTTTTGTGTGGCTTGTTTTTTTTTTTTCCTCTCTTTTTCCTCCCTCTCCCTCTTCTCTTTTTTTTTTTTTTTTTTTTAAACTCTGCATTACCTCAGAGACATCCTTCAAGCAAGACAGACGACTGTGCCCCCTCCACTCTGTGTTTCTCTGCTGGTGCTGTGTGTGGTGCATGGGGAAGGGAAGGGTTGCTCTTCTTTCTTCAGTTGAAATGTAGCTGTGACTCAGCCCAAGCCAACATCATCTAATCTGACAGGCAAATTGTCAGAAAGAATACAGTCAAATTGAGAACTTGTCCCCATGGGTGGAAAAATCTAGCACAGTTGCAAAGTAGCATTAGCGCAGCAAAATGCTTAAGGTATGCTGCATGTTCTGTAGTAATTTCAAAATGTACAGCAGACCAGGAAACTGAAATGCCAAGTGGTCATGCTCTTGAAGGGATTTCTAATCTAGGCAAGAGTTTGCTCCATAGAGCCATTTCTAGAGTCTTGGCATTTGCTCTCTTCAGAGTCATTCACAAGGTATTGTCTTGCCTGTGACTCAGGTTATTTTTTCCCCTATGTTTTCAGGTGCCCAAACTTGTTCTGCTTCTCTAGACTTGTGGAATAAGGACTCCTTGATTTAATCACTTGCAGTTAAGCTGGAGGGGAAAGGGAAAGAATAACGGAGGGGAGGTGGGGAGCAGTAAACTTATGCTTCCTGAATGGAAATACTCCTAAACCACAATATTATATGAATGATGCAGATGCAGATGCACCACACTAAAGTTACATTTTGTCTGTGATGTGCTAGTGGTGATGGTGGTACCTTGGGACCATTAAATTTCAGGTTTTATTCAACATTTCCTAATTAGGAAATACAGTAGAGTTCAGTACTACTAGTTCCTTTAGTAATGTCTGGAAGAACTCTGTTTTTGAGGTGGCACTGAAGAGCCTGCTCTGCTTATCCTTATGCTCTGCCATTCCCACGGCCCTAGTGGGCAGACTTTGCATTTTCCCCTGGCAGGGACTAACAAGTGAGCAAGATGGTGTCTGTGTTGGAAACAGCGTACTGTCAAAGCTTTGACCTAATTCCTTCTGCATTTTCTTTTAATGCCAAGCTATTTAGCAGTGTTTTTGTGTGACTTCTTACAGTAAAACCTTGTGCTTCATCTGTTGATGCCTGTCAGCATGTGTTTCAAATTCTTAAGCTTGTTCTTACTGAGTGAGCTCACTGATGATGTCTGAGTAGAAGCTGTGCAGGCTCAGCTGTGCAATAGACATCCGTTCTTATCTTTCTTGTAGGGCAATATTTTTCTCCCAATACCAAGTCCATTCAAGAGGAACATACTTTTTCCCCCAAGTATGAGCAGAGAGAGAGAGTGGGATACAGCTGGGCACCATCTGACGCTTTTTCCCTCTTTTCCTTCTCCTTTCTCCTCGCACAGTTTTGGAATAGAGCTTTCTGTGCTACAGGTTCAACTCTGCTTTGTATATACAGGAAAATTTGAAAAGGGTCAACTTTCAGGCATGATAACAAAGTATGATTCTAGGCTGTAGATGCAGGAGCCTGCTGAGCTTGTAGTTGTTATTACTGAAAGCTCCTGAAGGCTTCTTGAAGTCACGAGATGAATTACCTGACTTAGATTTTGTGGGCTACTTTTGAGGATACTTAATAATAACTGTGATGTGGAATAATGGAACAGAGAGATAGGTTGGGCTTTACAAATCTCTTGACATTTTGGTTTTTTTTCCTTCTCTAGTTTCCTGTAGTTTAGTGGGTTAGAAGGCTTGCTTGGTCTGCGGGAGACTTAATGCTGGCAGTAGGGCTTGCTCACTCACCACAAATGTTGGTCATCCACCTGAAAAATCAGAGCTGTTTTCAAGATCCAGATGAAAGAGCTTGCAGACTTTTACTCATGTGAATATAAGAACATTCACCTAGGATGGGGGAAAATATGACAGAGAATTGACCATACCCTAGGACTCAATGTATCTGACTGCTCTGGTCTAAAATACACCCTCATATAGTTTTGTGAAGCATCTTGGCACTTAATTCCTTTTACTGAAAATGTTCTCTCTTCTACTTCCATCTTTGTGTGGAAGAAGTTTTCTTTTTCTTTACTTTTTAAAAAATTTTTACTCTTTCCTGTGCAGATCCAATAAGGAGTATGCTAGCCTTTATTGTTCTTTAGCTGTAAAAGTCCGTTTTCCTACTTGGATGTGATGTAGGTGGCCAGCAGGATTTTAAAATAAAACACTTGGTCAGCTGCAGCATTTGTAGACAAGTCCCAGACTGAAAGCTGTTAGATCTCAGCCAATGAATCCTTTTTAAGTAATGATTCTATACATGGAAAAAGCGATCATTTTGTAAATCAATTCAAAACTATAGAAATATTGATTAATTCAGTTTTTCAAAAGTCTGTGGCACAACTGCTTATCTTTATTTCTCTTACTCATAAAATATTTTTGTGAGGTAAAAACAAATCTAAGGCTGTTCTGTCATTTCTGTCTCGTTGCTTTTGGTGTTCTTCCAGTGGGTTCTTTATGATAGGAATGAATGGAGTTGAGGTTATGCATTGTCTCTTGCTTCAAGAAGAAAAGATGCACATTATTTTGCCCCTAGGTTGACAATTATTTACTTGTCATCTTTTTCGATTTCTCCCCATTCAGTTTAATAAGGGAAAAGAACTTTATCTACACATCTTACTTTGGTAGTTCGTAGCCTGAACTGAAATGCTTATCCTACATGAATATCTACGTTTTCATTCAATCCATTATTGAACAAACAATTAAAAGTAAGAACTTAAATCACCAGCAGATTATTGCTGTTTAGCTGACTAAAGACTCCTGTCATTTGCATCTGTTGCATTTGCCACTTAGCATTTGTCTATGCACTGAGTTCTTTACAGTGCACTCCACCTAAACCCATACTTGTCCCCTTTCCAGAGATGCAAATAATTTGCAAGTTCTGCTTTTTTTTATGGTTTCACCCGAGGACCTTTTCTTTTAATTGTGGAATCCTGCTTTGATTTAATGGAACTTTCTGTCCTGTGAGAATGATAATGAAACAATACATGCTCTTTTTGGTAGTGATCATATTTTGTAGGCAAAACCAATTGTGTACTAAATTATCCTCATTAGTGGTTCTGATTTTGAAACTGGTTCAAAATGAATCTCTCTTTGGAATAAAAGGTTGGGCACTGGCACATTGAATCAGAGTAGAATTTGAAAAAGCATATTTTTTTTTTGTTCTTTTTGGTGGACGTGTAATTTTATACTGTTTAGCCCTGAAATATTGGCTACCATTACAGAACACACTACATGGGCAGCATTTCTACATTAGGAAATTATATGTTGTGGAAAGAATGTGGGCTTTCTGAATGATACCAATTACATTAAAACAGTGCAAAACCTAACCAGCTGATCTCTGCTCGCTGTTGACTATGTTTGATGTTTTTCCCATTACTTTCTATTGCAGAAGCAATCATAACAATTCACAGGACTGCTTCAACATCAGAGTCAAATATTCAAGAAATGTTTTTTCTTCAAACTTATATTTCACCATAATTTAAACCAAGATTCTGGGATGACCACTTTAAGTAGGCACCTGCTAAACTGAAGTTATTCACTAACTCAGTTTCTTTCTGCAGGGCGATTTTGGAATGTTGCATTTTGCAAGTTAACACTCTTCTGATTCCCTCAGAGCCTTTCTTTATACTAGGAAGACATAAATAACTAATAATGGACCATTCCTGGGCTTCATCCAGGCTCTCCATGCCAGCCATCTTGGCAAGTATTTCTTACTCCTTTATGCCCTACCCTCAAGAGGTGAGACAAGTAGGAGGTCAAGGGGCAGAGAGAAGGCCTCTACCCACAACCTCCTCTCATCTCCTTACTCCCAGATATCATCTTCATCGCCGCTTTCCTGGGCACCCTCTGCGACTATGCCAAGGTGTCAGGTCTGAGATGAATGCCTGGCAGGGAGCAGTCGGGATTCATTTTGTCATGTGGCTTTATCAGCATCTCTGATAGCCACCACAAAGAGAAAGCAAGGAATACCTTGCTCAGATTCTGAGCTTTCAGGTTTCAGTGTGCCACTCTGAGGGGCACTGAGTCCCTGCCCTTCCCCTGCACTGACTGAGGCCCCTGCAGGTGCTGGGGCTCACTTCAAGACCAGCAGGTCAGCCTGTCAAGGATGACTGGCTGCTCACACATGCAGAGCTCACATTTGGACAAATCGGTGTTTTTAAATTGAAAAACTGGTGAAATAGATTCTTCACACTTGCTTGTTCACTGTTTAGGAGGCCTCTGTAAGCAGGACCAGAAAAAAAATAGTTTTGTCAGAGCAATGGATGCTTCAGCATACAGTTAGATGAATTTTTCTAGGGGAAATAAAAGAAAATTTTTCTACCCATTGTTCTTGTGAACACCTGTAATCTGACTGGTGCAGTTATTTTCATTTTCGTAGGAGATGACAACTGCAGACAAAAAATTGGGCTTTTTTTCTACTTTTCTCAACGGTTTTCGAGAAAGTAACATTGATCAAAGAGGTTAAACCACTTGAGAGCAAACAAAGATTTTTCCCTTGAGTCCATTGTTGAACTGAATTAAAAATGTTGTGAGTGGTGGCATTTAATTGATGCTTTTGCATTTGTTTTTACTAGTGTAGTAGTTTTATATACTCATTTCTTTGTTAATTTTATTTGAAATCTCAAATCAGCTTGTGTAATTGATTTAATTTATTTTCTGAGGTAAAATTATTTTGTGTTGATTTTAGCAGTCTCTCATCATTTTTTCTTTAGAGTTGCTTCTTCTTTTCTTCATTCCTTCAGTTCTTTTAGTAAGACTTACTTTGCAATTTGGTCACAGCATCTTCATCCAGTTCTTTTTTTCCTGTTACCTGTTCTTGCCTCCACCTGAAATTTACTTCTTGTGTGAGTTTGTGTTTTACCCTCTCTCCCTTTGAATAGTGAGGAATATTCAATCCTTATTGATTTACAGGGTCATATGGAACTCTTGTCAGGAGTAAGAATCAAAGCTGAAATTGTAAAAGGGCATTCATTATATCCTTACTCTAACAGATTTATAATATTTGTCAACCTTATATGTTAGTCCTTAGATAAAACCCCTAGAGGGAGACATGATCACAGATGGATTACTGTAATGCCTCATCACTCTCATCTTTTCACAATAGCTGAAGTAATTTCTCTAGGTCACTTTGCATAGCCTGTTATTTGATAATTGAGTAGTGATAAAAATGTTATTATTTGTAGGTGTCTAATAATTTTTTTTCTTCCTTTAAAATAAGAGCCTTTTTTAATTTGACAAGGGGAGATCTATTGGCTTATATTGCCTATTTTTCTTTCTGTTTTAAAAATCACTGTCATGATGATACATTACATAATTTCAGAAAAAATATATATCTGAAATAGTCAAATAGCTCACTAGCATTGCACCCTACCACCTACCCTGACTATATTTCTCTGTGTTCTGCATCGAGTAATCTGCATATTTGTGACTGCATTTGTAATGCTTCTGCTGCTATTTGAAAGGCACAGCAATGCAATCTGAAATGTTTCATTTATCAGTTCTCTGAGTGTATGCAAAAAAGATTACCCTAACACACTATATAGTTTGGATGTCGACAAGGTAATTAACCTGTAATATGATCCTGTTAATCCATTTACCTTAAACATAATTTATTGTTTAGATGTCTTCAACCATTTTCTTACAAATGTTTCTGTTTGTTTTTTTTGATCGATTTTCATGTGAATACCGTTAAGTTGTCTTATGAAGTATTTGTCTTTTAACTTACAGTAAATAATCAATATTTTATTTTCCTTTAATAATGAAAATTTCAATATTTTTCACTGAATATTGAAAATGTGAAAATGAGGTTTAAATTCTGTTCTTTAAGTTTCTTAATGGTTTTGTTGTATTTAGGTCCTAGAATTTCACTGAGAAGTTCGTTCTCTAAAACCCAAATACAAATTATAATAATACCAAGTGGAATATTTTCCTGTAGATGTGCCTGCTTTTTTTCTTAGCCTTAAATAAAACAAGATACAAAGGCATTCAAAGGAAGGATAAACTCTACCTAACAGCTGTGTCTTTAAGGGTATGATCAAGGTGATATTTTCTTGCCTGCTTCATACTCTGATTTCAGGCCAGTGAAAAAGGAGCTGTCTTGTTAATCTCATGAGATGTGGGATCCTGAGGAGATCCTATAAAAATCACTCTGTGTATTAGTGTTTTTATTCATTTTCTTTCCATTTTGGCAGATAATCTCTCTTTTCTGCCTCTCTTCCTGCCCCTCCCTCCCCATCCTTGTCTGTTTTGGTGTGGTTCTAGAGTTGTTTCTTAAGTACCACCTCTCCCACCAAACCAAAATCAAACCATAGAAAGAGCCTTGTTTTTAAATTTTCTGAAACTTGGAGATGTATTAAGGAATTGCTGTTGTGAAGACCTGCAAAGGATGTGATGCTTTCAGGCTACTGCATGTGCCAGATGGACTGGACTTACAGTAGAAAGATCTGTCGATACTTCTTGAGTTTGCTTCTGGGTTTCTTGTGTTGACATTGGTGGTATTTAAGAGTGTTTTAATTCTTAGATTTCTGTGTGACATCTTATATGATCTATTAAATGTAAAGAAAACTAATTGATTGTTTTTCAGTTCATCAATCATAATATCACTGAGTAGAAAAGCAGAGAAAATACTAATGTCCAGGGCTGTGGCAAAATGATTTTCTACTGTAAGACAGTTAAGGCTCTTGCTATAAACCTCCTGTAGTGCAGGTGAGCTGTCAGTTGCTTAATTAAATATATTACCTTTTCTGCTTTGATTTTTATTTTATCTAAATAATCTCCATGGTTGCACAGCTCCAGACATTCACTTTGATTAATATCTTTTATTTTATCTATATAAAAATTTAATGCTGATTTTGATTAATCAGAGGGATATGAAATAATTTTTATTTTGTTTTGGAATTGTTATTAATTTGGGACAAAATTTTATCCATGCATAAGCATTACAGGAATATAGTTTGGCCTATGAAAAGGACATAGTAGATAATTTAAACATAAATATCAATTACTTGTTCAGGGGCATTTGATGTTTGGTTGTCAATTCCTGAATGGCATTTCAGTTCTGTCCAGAACTGAAAACTGGAGCTTTAAGTGGGAAATTACAGAATATGGAAAGAGGGCTTTGGAATAATGTGAGGCACAAAAAGCTGGCTGTAGGAATCACAAATATGTTATTTAAACCTCCTCAAACCTGGGAGAGAGCATTATGAAAAGGAAATGCACAATACCAAGCCTCTACATGGCATTTTGGCAGCACGTTGTATAGATCTTGAAGATCTTTTCCAGCCTAGTGATTCTGTGTGTGATTCTGTGTGATATTATTTTCAATTTTGCCATCATTATGGTAAAGATTCTTAAGAGGTGAAACAGTCTAAAGGGGGACATAGAGAACAGTGGGGGAAAGGAAGAGGAGGATTACAGAATCACAGAATCACTAGATTGGAAAAGACCCACAGGATCATCGAGTCCAACCATTCCCATCAAACACTAAACTCTGCCCTTCAGCACATCATCCACCCATCTCTTAAACACCTCCAGGGATGGTGACTCAACTGCCTCCCTGGGCAGCCTGTTCCAGTGCCCAGTGACCCTTTCCATGAAAATTTTTTTTCTGTTGTCCAACCTGAACCTCCCCTGGTGGAGCTTGAGGCCATTTCCCTCTTGTTCTGTCGTCTGTTACTTGGGAGAAGAGGCCATTACCTGACTGAGGCAAACAAGGCTTTAAGTACCTCCTGGGTATTAAGGATCTCCTGTGTACAGATAGGTTCACAGTTTGCTTTTGCAGGTCTACTTTCATCTCTTTGTTACAGCTGATGATGATCCCTCCAGGGCATGAGATCCTACACAGAGCAAGTCCAAGCCTGACCCAGTATGGTAGTTTAAGTTGGGCATCTTCTCTCTTATATCTTAGTGACACCTCCTTCTGCCCTTTAAAAAGGAGGATTATGAAGCATCAGTTTCAGCCTGTTTTGCCTTGTGTAAGATACAATGAAGCTTTGACAAATTACACCCTTGTAGGCAGGAATATCAGAATTGTTTTTTGTAGGCCCTTAAAGGCAACCTTCCAAGTACACAGTATATATGTATGTACAAGTTGCAGTACTTTGGAGACCTGGAGAAGGGAGTGACATGCTAGAAGGAAGTAAAGATCACCTCTCAACAAACCAAAACACAAACCCCAGTCTAGATCTTCATAGCTAGTCTGGTTGCATCTACCCAGGGTGGCTATACAGTGCTCAGTCTCGCTTTCTGTTCCTGACTGTGATTGACTTGGAGCCCCACCAACCAGCTTGTTGTGAGATAAGCTGGTTTACTTGACAGGAGATTTCTCAAGTGCTAAAAGAAATTTTCTGTCTGGCTGACATATTCAGCATTTTGCTAGGCACAACGCAGCAGTGCTGTCATCCCTGAAATACAGGAGAAATGTCCTTGGCTGTTATACTCTGTCAGTTCCCCTTATCACTTCAAGTAGTTGAGTCTAAGGAATTTTGACTAAACTTGCAAAAAAATTAGCGGGAAGGAAGGAAGGAAGGATACGTCTTGTGTGAAGACAGTGGCGTCTGTTCAACCTGAAGTTCAAGTAGTATCTAATGCCTGTTGATGTGATAAACTCTCTATGTGCTCCTATAACCATACATTCAAGAGTTTAGGTCTTTGCCTAATTGCCCTGAAGTACTAACAGGTGCTGATTGTCACCTTGTCATTTTAGTTGGGGCATCCACTGAATGCTACTGAGGTGTTGGCTTCCTTCCACTCCCATCACAAATTATTGGTTTCATAATAAACATTCTGGAGAAATCTTTCCTTCCCTTGGAATGCTAAGCGATGTCTTCTCCTTGAAAGTGCTGATGTCATCTTTGTCTGTGTCAGGTGTAGTCAGGTTAAACTGCAAGCCATTTCAGTTCTGGCTTAGAGGCATTGTAGAGGTCTATTCCTGCAGAGCTGGATGTAAGGGCAGGCACATGCCTGTTTTCTTGGGCCCTTGCAATTTCAGTCATTATTCTGGAGACAAAATACATCAAAAGAGTTGTTTTCCAAATAGCATTTAGGCATTGGTAGAATCTCTCTGACTTCCCCCTTTTGTTCTTGTCATTTTTTTTTCTTCATGTATTTCTCTTCAGTGTTCTGTATCTATAACTTTCATGAACTTTCAGTATCTTTCCTTTCCCTTGCAACTTTTAGTCTAATCATGCTTCTGCTTACTGTAAAATATGGTGTTTAGCTGAACTATATTTTACCATTAAATAACACATAATTACATATTATCTTTGACTTGTCTTAGTTTCAATTAAGTTTTTATATATCACTTGTTCTGTTTTTCAGCTAATTACTTTCTCCCTATGGAACGTTGCAGAGAAATATCTTTTTAATAAAAGATTCTGAAATCCCATTTTTGTTGTTGAACGTCTCAGGGTAGCTTATACATTGCTTTCCACCACGAAACGCATCTGGATTGTCAGCATTGTGTATATATGTGTGTATTATACATTGCGGTTATTTTCAGGGTTCTTAGTGTCTTTGTGTCTGCCATTAAGATGAATGTGTACCAGATGCTGTTTTAATATGAATATTGTATCGGCTGATGGATGGAAAGTTTGTCAGAACTAGTGAAAGCTTCTACAGGGGTTACAAAGCAGCTGGAAAATATCATTGTTGTTTGCTGCTAGTATGAGTCTGTAGTTCAACTGTGCTGCATTTTGACTAGGAAGTTAGGTTGTATGGAAATGTCAAATGTAGTTCTTGATATTCTCTGGTTTTTTATGACATTTGCAATTTGGTTTTCACCTCTTTATTCTCGGCCAGCAAATCTACTGTTTTTACATGAATATCTGTTAAGAAGCAGTATAGCATAATAAAAGTTGCCGAACGTGAACTGTAGTTATTACTTCTATGTGAATGTCTTGTAGGCCAATGGAAATTAAAATGCCCTGTTGATAGTTTCACTTGTATTTGTAGAGAATATCTTGTACAGCAGATGAATAATGGCAAATTTGAGTTGTTTTTTTTTTAGTTCTCTATTATGTTACCAATAATATGATTCTGTGCTTCAAAGTACAACTATAATTAGAAATACAATTATGTAAAAATGGCACCATCTTATTCAGCCCTGATTCTTTCTGTACTTAGCCCTATTATGCCTATTTTTGCTTTCCAGATACCCAAATTTCTACTAGGGCTGAACCAACTAGGAAGAATTTGTTTCTTCTTAGGAACTTTATTCTGCAGTAGCATCTGTCTCATCTATATGCAGGGACTCATCAGCTCCAGTGCTTGAAATGTCTTCTTTCTAATCTCCATGTGCCTTTCATCCTGTTCTGTTATGACTCCTGCATGCCAGACTTCTTTCTGTATTGCTTTAGGAGGTTCTCTCTTACAGTTTTCTTTCCAGGGATTCCCAGAGCCATTTCCATTATTTTTTGAGTTAGTCTGTCTTGACGGTCAGTACCAAGATGGTATTTAGAAGAGAATATCTTCCCACATTATATCTCCTCAAGATGTCAAAAGAGAGAATGAAATAAAAAACAAAGACATTTTATGCTCCAAACTACGTTAGACTAAGTGGCAGGGGTAGAAAAGGCAGTTCCTGACACAGTGTCAGGATTGCAAGTTATTTCTGCAGGATGATAGCATCCATCTTGTGCAAATGAGAGCTGACCTTGGAATCTGTCTAGTCAATGCTCACTTGGGCCTGGTGTGCTATGGTCATCTTTTCAAAAACTTACCCTTTATCAGACTTACTTTAGAAAAATAACATCAGATTTTGCCATATTCATGATATAGTGAAATAGGCACATTTCTCTGTTTGTGTCAAGCAAACTTGTGTTCACAAGTGCGCAGTATATGTCAATGTAAAGCAGAGTGGTGGTATTGGTAATGTCACCTAACATTTATTGGAAAACAAAATCATGCATAATGCTGATATGCCTTCAGGCAGAGAGGCTTATGAGGGCTTTTTGTATGAAATGTTGAGGAACCTTCAAGCCACCTGGAGCCTTCAGCCTTCCGGATAAATATATAAATGAATAGCCCATGGCAGAAGTGTTCAGAAGTATAAGGGCTAATCTTGTCTTCTGACAAATACCAACTTTTTTCCATATTACAGAATCTGTGATTTAAGATTGGAAAGGGGACTTTAGTCACATGGATAGCAGAACCAAGATTAGTTTATAGGTTTTGCTAAAAACACCTGACCAAATTATATGATGTATTTATTAACTTGTATCTGTGGTAAGTCTTAGTATGTATTTTTATTAAGGAATTTTTATTAAGGAATTATGGTGACTCTTTTTTCATTGTTTGCTCAGTTCTTTTTATTACTTATAAATCTTTTTGCCATGGAAAGACTGTAAAACTAAATTTATAAACACTCACAGAAACTACCTGTGTTCCAGGCAGAAATTTAGTTTCTAGAAATTCTGTGAAAGTAGATTAGTGCTGGATTTTTGCTGGCCTTACAAAGAGTGCTGCATCAGCAAATGTAAAAGTGATCAGGTCTGTTTCAATGTACACTACAGAGAAAGGGATTGCCTGTTTCATTTTTGGATGTATATCACTAAGTGTGTTTAATCTGGAGGTATTTTCTTCCAAACAAGAAACATTTTATTAGAGGTTGCTTTGAGATCCAGATGTTTGATTTTGTGGCAAGTGACAGTCAAATTGTTTTGTGTGTAGCTGAAATGTCCTAGATTTTCAAGGTCTGTTCTTTTTCTTTTTTTTTGTCTTGCAGTTTTCAGTGAAGATCTACACGCCAGTCTGTATTTTGTCAATGCATCTTTGCAAGAGGTAGTGTTTGCTAGCACCACAGGGACATTGGTACCCTGCCCAGCAGCAGGGATCCCCCCTGTGACGCTCAGATGGTACCTAGCAACGGGCGAGGAGATCTACGATGTCCCAGGGATCCGCCACGTCCACCCCAATGGCACTCTCCAAATTTTCCCCTTCCCTCCTTCAAGCTTTAATAACTTAATCCATGATAACACTTACTATTGCACAGCTGAAAATCCTTCAGGGAAAATCAGAAGTCAGGATGTTCACATTAAGGCTGGTAAGTATGGCCTTGTATTGGATTGAAATGTACTTGAGGAGGGAGGAAACTTGGATGTTTCAGAAAAAAGAGTAGTGGCAGCTGTTCATCAAAGGAGGTCTGCCAGAAGTGTAACCTCTAAACTTTTCACAATATTAAATAAAAGAATGGATTCTTCCTCTCCTCTCTGATTTAATTTAATTCTGATGGTGAACACTTAGCTTTCCAAACATCATAATTTGTTGTGCTCAGTACAAGCATAAGGAAAAATGAACCAGTAATGAAATTATTAATCAGACCATGTTTACTCATTAAAAAAATGTGAGGGATTTCTAGGAAACTCATGTGTTGTTAAAATTTTAGTCTAGAAAAGTGGGGTTTTTACCCACAAGAAATGGCTAGTAGAAGGAAGTTCACGTGTTTCATATATGTGAAGTTTCTATAACAGTATATGCTGCTCCTGAAAATATTCAGTTGTCCATAACAAGTTAAACCTCAAGTTCAACAAGTCCCTTTCCTTCCTACAAACTGATACTGTGTGTCAGAGTTGTCACTGTACCTGATGGCAGACAGTAGATGTTAGTATCTTATCCAGAGGCTTGTGTAAATCTCCAGCCATGGAAAAATACAATTTTGAGACAATCTTCTTCATGTACCAGTAAGTGTATTTTATGTTCAAATGCTAAACCCTGTAATACTCAAATATGTAGTGATAAACTTCATGTGTTTGTGTATTACTTTCAATTACATTTCTATTCATGTGAAATCTGTACACAATTTCAGATTGGCCCTAATTAGCACCATTTTTGGGAGGCATTTTCTAATCTCTTTACTTTTCCATCTCTTCCTCCATCCAGTGCCCTCCAACAGCAGTAGGATTTCCTAAGCATGCAGAAGCTGTCAGTGGATCATTTGATCATAACACAATTTTACAAAAACTAATAAAACTCCACCTATTCTCACAATCATCATAAGAAAGTCTAAAGCTCGTTTAGCTGCTTCCCCAAGAACATGGATAGTGTTACAAACGAGTTCCAGTTCATAGGTAGTTCTAATTGTGGTTTTGCATTTAATTTTGCATATGAGGCAATGCATTTCCCCTACCACCCAAAAATTATACTCCCCACACTTACATACCCAAACCAAATACTCTTTCAGGCCACCACTACATATGAGTTAAGGTACATAACCCTGTTTCAACTTCAAGCTTTCCTTTGCAGTCATGGCAGAGGAAAAAAAATCTTTATAGCAAAGGCTGAAATTCTCATATAAATTCATGACTTGGGGAACTGGGATTTAAAAGAAAAGTCAGCAAGCATTCATGGGAACTGGCAACACTACTGTCTGGAAATAACTGAGGTGCCTTTGGAATTGCAATAATGTAAACTTTTTAAGCAAGGAAATTAATAAACCTCTTTCCAGTTTTTGTGCCCCAGATATGATTTCTGTGTTTGATTCTACTGAAGTGATAAACTAGACAGATTTTCAAAATGGCCAGCTGTTCTGAAAAATACAAATACCTTTCACAGTACGTTACAATACTGCTGCTAAACAAGCCTTTTCTGTAAATGATGGTTGGAGCATGAGCATTAGGGAAAAGTCAGCATCATTAAGATGATCTGTGTGCCATTCCCTCGAGTGCAGAACAAGATTAGGCGGTTGCTTCATTACAGGGCAGCCAGTGTTGTAAAGTCATTGCATTAAAGGTGCTTATGATATCAGTTCAGCACTTATAACCGGGTGAAGAAAGTTAACCTTTGATTAAAAAGGAATTGTTGACTAAAAAAACCCCAAACAACTAGTGTTGTCTTATTGCAGAAGATGGATTTGATTTTTAAAAGATATTTAATTTATAATTAAATTTATTTACTTTTGGTTGGAGTACCTAGCTGCTATAGTGCTACGGTCTTGTTTGGAATGGCAAACTTCAGTCTTCCTTTTTTGCATTGGTAACCCTGGACCTGAAAAGTTGACGCTGTTTGCATTTCTGAAAACTATAGTTACGTTTCAGTACTCTGCCATTTTTCTTTAGATGCTTTGTAAGTGAGGCTGACATTTAGAGATTCCAGTGTTGCCGACATATAGAAATACTTTTGTAAACTCTTCAAAGGATTTACCGACTTTTCAGTCAAGATTCAATGTGGTTAAATGAGTTGGTGTGGGTTGGTATATGTTTGTTAGCAAGACACATAGGCAAGAAATGTCACTGTAATGTGGCAGTGCAGCATTGCTGACTTGGTTATACTGCTACACTGGGATTGTTCTTCCCAGTAACTTTTACCCTCAGGCATATACATGCCTCAGACACATACATCATTTTCATCCTATTTTCATTGAAACTGTTTGTCAATTCAATATACACAGCTTGCTTTGACACCTCAAGATTTGTAACTCTGTTGACTGTGGTGATTTCTGGGTTTGCATCTTGCCCTTATGGTCCCATGGAAAGTCTATGTTGGTGCTTGTCCTTCCTGTCTTACCCACTTACTTTTTGTTTCTTCTGTGCTCTGCCACTTTCTCCGTTAACTGCTGCTCACAGGATTTTTCACTTCTCATTCTTCATCGAATTCTTTCAGTGTCAGTATTTTCCTTCTTTCCATTCTTACACACAATGCAGCTTCATCTCAACCCAGCAATGTTAGTTCAGTGTGAAGGATTTCTCTAGCTGTTCTTTTTTTTCTCTTTGTCCATTAAATTAATTCTTCCAGATGCTAGCTAAGTCATATCTTGTATCTAACTGCCCCCGTGCTGTTTAATACAACTCTGAATCATAATTTCTGTTTTCTTACCATTAACCTCTTTCTTTCTGTGCTGGTTAATTGAATGTACCCCCTACCTTACCTACTACTATTTCTCTGTGTTTCTAAGACACCTTGCTTTTTCTCTGGCTGTCACCTCCATTGATTTTTCTCCTTCTGTTCTCACATCTTTGAAATCCTAAATGACACTAACCTTCTCTTCTACCCTCTGGATGTCTAATTCATGTACAGTATTTGTATGTACTTTGTACTTTTTGAGGAGACAATTTGTGGTGAGAGACATGGCATAAGAAACTAGACAAGTAACAGAATGTGTAATATTATTTACCCATAAAAAAGGCAGTTCTTACAAAAGTCTTTCTCCTTGCCCTCAGAATTATGTAGGCGAAGAACACAGAAATACGATGAAATGCAGATTTTGAGGAAACAAAAAGATCTGGGAGTGCATTGATATTAATTTGCAATCAGCCTTGCAAAACTGTATCACTTACTGAGACAAAAGAATTAACAATCTGAGTAACCTTCTTGGGAGAACTTTGCAAGGCTAATCGAGGAACTGGATGGGATGTGTGATTATGACTTGTTTAATAAAAAGTCCTCTATCTTTTCTTTAGTTTTACGGGAACCCTATACAGTCCGTGTGGAGGACCAGAAAGCCATGAGAGGCAATGTAGCAGTGTTCAAGTGCATTATCCCCTCCTCTGTGGAGGCATACATCACTGTTGTCTCATGGGAGAAAGACACAGTCTCGCTTGTCTCAGGTAGGCTGTTACAGCTTTCTTTTCCAATTGACAATGGCAGCTATGGTTCCTGTTTTTTTCCTCTCAAATGCCTGATGTTTACTTTGAGTCAATTATAGCTGAATGGTATGTCATCTTTCCAGTAACGTATTTCACATTAGCATTGCTGCATCCCTATGACCATGTGTGACATGAAGGTTTCAGACAGCCCTACTTTTTCTAGCATGCTTGAGGGGGAAATAACATGATTTTCGTTTTATACCAGACATAAAATCAGCTTCCTGGTGCTGTGACAGTGCGTTCATATTTTAACTTTGATAAGGAACCCCTGCGTGCCAAAGAAATAGTTTCACAAAGGATGTATTCGGGTGTAATTGTTTTTCTGTAGTAATGTTACTCATGGATTAGAAGAAATCCCAAGTCTAAATTTGTTGGGTTATGTTTAAATGAGGTATGTAATCGATATTAATACTTTCATAACATTTTAATCTCATATCTTCATAGATAACACTGGAGGCTTAAGCACACAGTAGATTGTGCTGTGAGCCAAACATATTGAAGTGAAACAATCTATTCTAGAGCAGTTATATGCATTAATCTATTTACTGACAAAATAAGGAAATGTGAGGCATTGTACAGTAAGTACAGGGAATTCAAGCAAAGAATATCCAACATTTTAAAGTATAATCATTGCAAGAAATTCATAGGGCAAAGCATATGTGGGAAAAATATTTTTTTAGTATGGTATATATCTAAATTATGTATGACACACAGTGCAGCTGTTGTTGCACATACAAATGATTAACATGTGAAGGAATTTGAAATACGCTATTCCAGGGTAAGACAGAATGGAAGAAAATATTATGAGTTGAATGTTGCTGCAGAGTGTGTTTAAGAATGTGTTTGCGTTTATGATACTACAGTGTGTGGAAATGATTTTTGTACCTCTCCTCAATATGCTGGAAATAGCTATGTTTCTATTAGAATCATATTATAGATTTTATTTCTCCGTGTGTTTTATTGATAGGGAAGAAAGCGCGGTGTTTCTGCTGCTATTTTAAGATAATTTCATTCTGCTTAGCCTATATTGATTTTAACCCTGAACTTTTTGGTAGAAAAAATATGTAATAATATTTAACTGTATGGAGCTAAATTTAATCTTTTTTGTTGTTCTGTATTTTTTTTTGTTTTCCCCTTAATGCAGCTTCTTACTAGGCTGCAGTCATTAAAAATCTATTACAAATTTCAGCACTTAAACCCTAGTTTCTAATTATTTCACAAACCCTATTTTCAACAATTGGAAGTCTAAATGGAAATAAAACATAATTTACTAAAACTGATGCTATTAAAAATCTCAGTTTATTATATTGAATCACATCATAGAAAAGATTTATTTTCAGATATGAAATCACAGGTTAGATTACAGCTTAATGCTAGCTATCATGCAAGGGCAAAAGTAAGGTAGGAAAATAGTGCTCCAGTTGAACTATAATGATTGCAAAATTTGTTTGTTTGCCACTTATACTACTTAATTGCAGCTTAATAGTGAGAGCATTTGAAAACCAGAACACACACGTTTTATGAAACAACTGCCTTGAGTTTTACCCATAATCAATTTTGCAATAATCTAGCCATGAACTTGAATGACAGATATCGATCAAGCCTGTCTTCTTAGAATGCCAATGCTGATGAATAGGATGCAAGACATAACATGACTATTGAGCTGTTTTCAACGAACGATCAATATTCTGAGGAAATGCATATGTTTGCTTATATAGCTACTGATAGCATGGGTTTTTTTTCTATGTACTAAACGAGATTGATTGCTTTGCTTCTTTTCTTGCCATTTAATATCTGAAAATATTAAGTTCTTGTTGGTTTTCTTCTTGCTTATTAATATAACTGATTATTGGTTACTCATTAACACCAGCAAAAATGAGAGCTGTTTTGAGGGGAAAACTCCACTGTGAAAGTGCAGGAATCACAGAGGGATGGTTATTGTGGTTTGATATGGACAAGTCTTTTGTGAGAAAACTATGTAGTGTTTACTTGAAAAGAAAGACAAAAAGACAAAAAAAAAAGAAGGGGAAGAGGAAAAAAGCGAGGTGAACATTTTCACTGAGATGTTATATCTGTTTCAAATAGAGGATGTGAGTGGTCCAGCAAGCTTATACCTTATAGAAGGGAATGGAAGACCCCTATGACAGGAAGCAGAGCAGCTTTTCAGTGGTGAAGCTCCACATGCAAGTACTCCAATAGAGAAGTTGTTTTTTCTTTCCTGACAGGGTTTAACCACAATGAAATACTTCAGAACACATGTATTTCATATACCTGTCTAGGAGCAAGAGATATGTAGATAAACCAGAATCCTTTATTTTAGCTATTGTTACTGTTCTAGATATCAGTCCTCTTTTGGTGTAAATTCAACATTTTAAAGAAAACCAAAGATGTAAAAAAAAAAAAAGCTAGCTTCTTAGAAAAGAGTGTTTAAGAGGCATATTGCATGGTTAAGATGGTGAGATTCTTTTGATTTTCGAACAGTGTACTCTCTTGGACATACCCATTTTTGTCTGTATACTTAGCTTTCAGAGAGCACAATGATGTCCATAGTAATTAAAGTATGTTATAAATACGGCTGGGCAAAAGCATGTTCTGTTTTCTGACTGCAATGTTATGTCATGCCTCCTGTTGTTTGTAAACTTGAGAGTTGGAACATGTTAAGACATATTGCTGGAGCGTTTCCAAGGAGTGTCCAGATAGGTCAGACCCCTTGCTTGATAAAAGTGAAGGTGCTGATGTTTGCAGCCAGAAATACTGAATTGCATGAAATTTCCATGTCTGATAACAGCTGAGAACTGAAAAAGTGTTCATGTACTTGTCTGTCTGCAGGTTTTGCTCCTACAATTTGTCTTTCAATGTGATAGCAAATCTGGGGCCAAAAAGCTTTTTCAGGCTGTCCTCCACGGGCCAAGGTAGCAGGAAAACGATTTTTTTTTTAAAGCAAGGCAAACCCAATTATTTGAATGAATCTGTTATGGGGAAAAGTAGAAAACCCCAACTTCCAACAATAAATGCACAGAAATCTTTTCATACTGGAACGATCAATTTTGAATAACAATTGTTAGATGAAGTGTTCATCCATCTCAACTCGATACAGCTACATTACAAACTCTCATGATAGACTAGGATAGCAGCACACCTCTGCAGTTGTCAGTGCACCTCAAATGTGTAAAATGTATCTTACTTGCCCATCTGTATCTTCCTAGCAAAAGCAAGTAGACTTTTCAGTGGTGTGTGTCTTGCCTAACAATCTCTGAGATGTTGATAAAATAGAAGGACCAGCGGTAACGCAGAAGTCTTAAGGGGCTCACAAACTGCAGGTTACTGCTCTACCAAGCTGTCTACACCTGCAGCTTCAGAATCTCCTTTCTGAAGAATTGTATACTGTCAGTTGATTAAAAACCGAGTCTGAAATTAATTTAAATTATAATAAGTAGCATAATGAAGTGCAGTTTTCTCCTTTATCAGTAACTAGCTTTTGTGCATTTTCATTAGATGACACTAACCCGAAAAGCTTAAATAATCCTAGAAGATTGTATGGCTGATAGCTGTATATGGCTTGCTCAATGGTCAAGTTTCCTTTCCTTCACAAACCATTCCCAAAGAAAGAGACATTTGGTATCAGCTTTGTGCTGACCTTGTAACTACTGAAAACAGCCTAGGCTCTGCAGGACCAAAGTGTGCAGCAAAATACATTTTTGTAACAACAGCCAGAAAACCAAGGAGCAATAGTATAGAGATGAGCCACAATGCTACTGCTCATGTTGAGCAACTACAAGGCAGATGGGAGACTAGTGCTTGACTCGTAGTATTTCTTCTTCATGTGCTGAACAGTGAAGCTGGACTAGAAGGGAAGATAAAGACAAAATAACTACTAATTTTGCTCTGCTTAGGTGGAAGCTAAGAGCAGAGTCCATTCATGTATTAATTAGCCGTGGAGAGAGCAAAGACTGGATGTGGTTCCAGGGAAGATGAGCAGAAAAGGTTTATTAAAAATAAAGGTCAGTATAAGAGATCGGCAGAGACAGAAAAAAGGAGAATGAAGAGCAGATGGAAAGAAAAAGGCTGAAGAATTAAATTTGGTGTGGCACTACGTACTCTACTTCTGTTATTAATGCCTCCTGTCCTGATGCTGATAATTATGAGGGATTTTGAATTTTTCCATGTATCTGAATAGCTTACTGCCAAGAGCAGGATCATAAATAGGTCCATGCCCTGACCTTTCTGAATTCCCATTTTCCTGTTTAATGACATACTATGTAAGAATCTTTGATTTATACATAGAGAGTGACTGCTTAGAAAAGGTAGAAGAGAAGAGAGACAGATAATGACTGTGCACAATGGTGTATTTAAATATGCACTGAAAGAATAGCAGAGGAAAGGTATGTAAGCATGAATGGAACACGGTTCCCTGAAGGGCTGTGATTGACGTGCAGATGACAGCTGAGGAGCCTTCCAGCCAGCATACTTTCCATTGGCCAGAAATTAGGCACACTAGACCACGGCTTGAGAAGTGTCACTGATGTACAATGACCTACATTTGATGTAATGAATTGCATTATTTATTTACACGTGGTTCCTCAAGCCTTGTCTTTAAAAGACTCAGGGGCTCTTGGATGCCTTTCTGCACAAAGGGCTTTTCTGAACTGCTGTGATTGACAATGAGCAGTCAGTTTGCCAGTAGTTATCACATGGTGGCATCTAAAATACAGCACTGCAGTTTTCTTTTGTGCTGGAGTTTGGAGATTACAGCAGCAGTTCAGTTTACACAGAGCCATTGCTGTTTTTTCAGCCACAAGGTTTGTACTTAGTGCATAAAGAACAAATCTCTCTCTTTATGGAGAGTGGTCCTGTGTGCAGTTTTGTATTCAGAATTAGATTATTGCTGATGATCACAGGGATTAAGTCCAGCCATTTGATTGAGGCTGTTTCTAGTAGAGATGAGCTATGATCTTTCTTGTTTGGGTTTAACGTCAAGGCTTAATCATGGTTGCTAACCAGAGAGCATTCAGCAAACACTTGACCTACATCACTGAATACTGTAGATGCAGGACTCTTTCCAGGCCCGGGTGGAGTGTAGAGTACTATTTTTCTTTTTATGCTTAAATAATAGTAACATTTATAAAACAAATAGAAAAAATAGTGTAAACTCCTTTTCACTAGAAATATGTTGGTGAGATTTAATTCTCCTGTTGAAAGTTGTGATAGCACACAGAGAGTAAAGTAGTTAGACGCATGCATCTGCTGACCTTCCCAGACCCCTTAGAAAGCTAACATGTGTAGTACTCACCAATGCTCAGGTCAGACCATAGGTTTGGTGTTACTGCAACTGTTTTCTAAGCTTTTTGAAGACGTGTGAAGTGCATTTGCCCATCTCTAAAGAAAATATATTACTTCCTTACATTATCTTTCAACAAAGCTATGATCCTAAGGGGATCTAGGCAAAAGTAGTTTCCTACATTATTTAAGAAATGTCTATGTATTGCTATTTTTCCTGAGAACTCTGATCTTTTAAAGAGGAGAATGTCTTATAATCCTAGGAAGTGGAGAAACACTGTCTGTGCAAGCATTTTTCACATTATCCTTTCACTCAATGTAAACTAAAGTTGTAACTGAGCAAGGCAATGTATTTACAACTGTTAATTGCAGAACCTTTCCTCTGCCTACTCTGAGCCTATACTCCATGTTTCCTTTCTCCTAACTACCCTGGTATACTTTGACCTTGTGAATTATTCTAAAATTATGGCTGTGGAACTGGTAGGATTGTGTGTGAGGATTTCAGTGGTTTCATGGGATGCAGATGTTTATAGTGACTCAGGGGGATTAAGAGGGACAAGCACCTGATTCATGTGTCGTAGAATGAGGTTTTGATACCACAGAGGAACGGGAGTATTAAGATTGTAGGTAAAAGAGTGGTTTGCTAATCATTTAGTCAGCACAGGGAAGCATGCTTGTGAAACTGAGGTTTTAATGTCAGAGAGACCTTTATTTCCCTGTAGAGGGAAGTTGTGGATCTTCCTTGGCATGACTGGACACTGGCTGCTCTGAGGGTATAGAACATGGCTGGCTGTGAGAATTGGAGGAGAAAAATTTGTATGAGTTGGGGTGTCTTGGTGCCTAAAGTGCAGAAAGTCAAAATCTTTTCTGCCTTGCTACATCCAGCAAATTTAATAGTAGTATGGTTCACACATAGCAGCAATATTTTTGACATTTCAGTAATGCAGTAAGACTAGGAGAGAAGCATATCATAATTTTTTTTTCACCTCTGTTTTGGATAGCCCTCCATTTACATCAATTGGAAGGATCCTTTCCCTCAATTCACTTGAAAAACAAAAACATTCCCCAACAGTCCCCTATTCCTCTTTATTTATTTTTTTTTTCCTCAAAGCTTTAATTTTGTTCTTCAGGCACCCTTCAGAATTCCTCTGTTGAAGAGAGGGAGGTAGTAACTCTGCTTTCTGTCTTAAGGCTTGAAAGATTTAGATGGGTTTTTTAATATATGCCTTTTTCTCTGTCTTTCCCTCTTTGCAACCGTGATTGTGTGTATAGATACAAAAATATGTGTGTATAGTTATGTGTGTGTATTTTATACATATGCACTTATCACACCTCTCTATGGACCTCAGGGTCTGTTGGACCATGCATAACATTATCCAATCCGATGCCCTAACTTTTCTGTTTTACCACCTTGTTATTCATGTTGCCAGTCATAAAAAGGTTTCTTTCAGCATGATTGAACTCAGTGGCACAGTTAGTCTCTCACTGGAAATATCTGTGTCACATTATTTTCTCTCCAGATGTATTTAAAATTTCTTTCATTTTCCTAGGATGAATCCCATTTTCTCATCTGCCCAGTTTTTTCTAACCCCCTCAGCTCCATATAAATTCCCTCTGGGGTTTGTAAAACCTTCAAATAAATATGGCCTGCATTTTAATTAACTTGATGTTTACTCAATCTTTATTAAAGGTGAAATAAGAGCAGACTGTCTGGTAACCTTCATAGGTGTTCACTCAACGTATTTCCATTTTGTCTTTGCTCTTTGTTTACAATTCTTCAGGCAGTTTTTGGTTCATACATGCTTTTCTTGAATTGAATTTTTGAAGCAATATTTTTAGTGGCTTGTTTAGATATGCAGGATTCTTGGGTGTCTGATTTTTAGACAGCTTTTTTAGAGAGTCATTGCTGTCAGATTTGGAATCAAAGAGCTAGGAACAGGAACATACTTGGGTGAATCAGTGTGCTGGTTTTAGGTTTAGTTTTAATATTTATTTTTGTTTCTGCTTTTTGAAATAATGATCATTGCATTGTTTTCTTCCTAATAAATCTGCCTTGCTTGTGGCTTGTGATCTTGTCACCTTGAACAGCAGTGGATAAGTAGATGGCCATATCAAGCAGTGCGTGCTTGGGATTTCCCATCAAGATTCTGTCTAACCTGAGCAGACAGCCAATGAGCTTTGACAGTTTTGATATAAGGGGACAAAAATTGATGTATGAGATTCATTTTAGTGAGTGCCTTACTACCCAGAATGATTTTTACCATACAGCTTTTGCATGTGTATATTGTTTAGCTACATGCTGAGCGGGGAAGAATGTCAAAGCTACCACTGTGAGTTTTCTTTTTTTTTCGTTATTTTTAATATATCAGGGAGATACGTATTGGTGACATCTGGGAGTAACACATAGTATTTTCTGGTGCTGTGCTGTACTTGGTACAAGATAATATTTCAAATAAAACATCATTGGGGAGCTCAGTGCTATTAAGTAGATAAACCTTCAGTTTTTTAGGGCTGTAGATGTCCATACAGATGCTCAATTGCTTTCTCTTCCCTGTTGAGAGTCCGATTTCAATTGAAAGGCTCATTAGAAGAATGACTTGTTAGAAAGAATTGGATGTACCTATCTGGTAGAGCTTTTCATTTGCTGTGACATCAGTGTCATATCTCTGTTCCTTCACCTGTGCTTCTAAAGTGTAAAGGCATATTTTAATAGCATGTATGCCTTCTCTACGGAGGAAAGTTACAAGTGATTTTTTTAGAGCCAGTGATTTGGTAGGGTAATTCAAGCTGTGCTACTGCACTCGTGTGACACAGAGGCAGATGCTCTCTCCTGCTGCAGAGAGATGGTGAATGCAAAGGCTAAACATTTTTTTTATTTTAAACAGTTGCTGTATCAAAAATGCCTTTGGTTTGCTAGAACACAAAGCTGCTGAATTTCTGACAAAGTGAAGGTATAAGAGAAGAAAGATTGAACTGTTTATATGTTCTTTCCCACCATCCACATTGCATTATAATTACAACTAAAGGTGTTTTTTCATGGAAAATACAACCTACCAGTTTGTTATTTCACGTTTGCTTAATCTGAAATAAGCTCTGCATGTTTTTACCATGCATTTGAGCACTGTTCAGATTGAATGAGTTGAAATGTTTACTGCAGTCCATGGAAACTGACATGATACCATGCTTTCAGCTGAGGGAGGAGTGTGATCCACACAGACCTGTCAACAAAAGCAGGTCAGCAGGATTGAGCAAGAAGAAAAAAAATCAATAAATCTTTGAATTAATCATGCGGCTGCCAGAGAGAATTATGGGTGCATGAAATGAAAGGTGCAGGCATATATCTATGGCAACTTATTCTTTCATACCACATTGTGTCCTTTCCTTATCTACGCTGGCAAATTTTCTTTCCCCTACTGCCATCTGAACAGCTCTGTATTTATTTGTATACCTTCCTGGAATACTCACTGTTCATTTTCAAGTAAGTAACTCAATATGGATGACAGAAATCCCTCTTACTTTCCTCTCTCAACACTGCCATTTTTTTCGCTGACTGCTGTGTGTACTCAATATGAATTAATACAGGAATTTCACCTCTGCGTAAAACTAAGATTGCACATCTTGTGCAGTGAGTTGGACTGAAAGCAACTGCTGCTTCGGTGAACAGAGGAGTTAAAAATTCATGCTGGTGCTGCTGATGTCTCAGGTGAGCGGCTGTCCTAGTTGAGCCCTTCTGCAGCAGCGTGGCTAGGGGATGAGCCCTGACCTGGACAGGGCTAAAATCCCCCAACCTGGGTCAGATGCCCCTCTGCAGGGCTGGTTCACACCTCCTCCTCACAGGCAGCTCTGGTCAATAAGCAGCATTAACGAGAGGGTGTGTTTCACACCCTGCTTTCCAAAGTTGGACAGCAGTCAGGTGCAACCATGGAGAACTAAAAGGGCAGCTCAAGAGGGGGTAGTTTGACATTAGGGACGTGCTTGAGAGGACTGTGAGGAATTATGAATTAAGAGATGCATCCTGTGTATGTCTTTGTGGTTTCAGCTTTGGGTTTGTACTCTTCCCCCTCCTCTGAAGGATTTATCCTTTGTTGCAGAGCCCTGGAGGGATTTTTCTGTATAGCTTCCCCATGCAAAACTTGAGTGTTAAACTGCTGGCCCAATTCTGGGGCTGGTAGTGAGGAAGGATGGTAATATTAATGGCCTGGCATCTTTAAGTCTTTGTCTGCTATGAAGATGATGCAAAGGTCCCTCCTTTGTGCCCAGCTCAACTCTCCAGGTGCAGAACTTGCACCACAGCAAGGTTGTCACCTTGGCTCTCTGCCTGGGATCAAGTCTGGCTCTCTTCCAGTTGGGGAACAGCCCAGTACTGGATGCTCAGTTTCACTGCAAATTCAAATTAATTTTCCTCTTTTATCTGTGGTGTTCTTTTCAAAGAGATAGTGATATTATAAAATCCCCAAGAACAATTACCCTGCTACTTGTGGAAGGTCAGGGCAAGCTCTGTTCAGGGATTATGCGTTCCAGCAGGGAAAACAGAGCTGACATACAGCACTCTTGTTTTTCAATTGCACGCCTAGGGATTTTTTTTTTTCTTTGTGTTTTTTCGTCCTTCTTCATTAAAACACAGAACCAAATTCCTGACAAACTCAGAAAATGTGTTTGGGTTCAGCTGTGAGGCCAATGTTTTAATTTTTGGACCAACAAAGACAAAAATAGACTAATATTTTCCAGGGGCATAGATTTTTTTTTTTTACTGCATTCTCTTCATAAAACATTTTGCCCCACTGTATCTAGTCAGCTACTGCTGTTTAGTAAACCCGCGTTATTCTTTAAAGAGGCATTATAGATACAAAACCAGCATCTTTCTTTTTTTTCTCTGATATTTTTCTTGCTAGTGATCCTCCAGGCAATACCTGAGTGATAATGGTGGAAAAACATAGATATCTCAGTTTTTTTAGACTTACTTGTTTTGTGCCTGTAAGAGTGTTTTGTCTATACTGAGGACTGAGAATCCTTCCATGGACTCCATTTTCATTTCTGATTTATAACTGATTTTCACAAAATACTGACAAGAAAGTCATTTGTTTAAAAAAAAAAAAAAGTATTTCTAAGATGAAAAGGAAAAATAACACCAACTGAAATGCTAGAATAAGTAAAACTAATCCTTTAAACATACAAAATAGTATGCAGATTTTTTTAAAAAAATAAAACTATAAATATATTCCAAACAAAGAAATACTCACTATAGTCAGTTTGCTCTGAAATATTTCTGTAAAATAAATTGTTAATAACTAAATTTCACAGGAGTGCAGGACTCAACAAGCTTAACAATTTTCACGTGTATGTGCAACGTAAGTTGAAGTATTTTGAGATTATAATGTATTTATCTGAAATATTTTGCAGTTCATTCTGGATTATAATAAAATATATAAGCAGCAGTGGATGTGAAGGGATTGGTTAGGAAGAAGAAATTAGTGGGAAAAATCCTCATGAAAACCCAAATACTAACATTGTGCTGTATTTAAATGAAGAAGACTTATGGAAGAATCCAGAAAAATAAGGACATCGATATCATCTACATATTTTTTTTTTGCTTAAATATTTTTTAACACATAAATGTGCTGTATATTTTGATTTTTTTTTCTGAAAAGAAATAAGCCATGAATTTTCATGGAAAAATTCAGTTAGAACAAGAGAAGCAAAGCTTATCTTCTTTTCAAAGTGGATGTTTTTGATGACTGAAAAGCAGTTTCAGGGCTGGGAAACAAAAGTGCACCCATAAATAAGAAGCAGTAGGTTAACGCGTGCTGTGTCACAGCATCCATTCAGCTCTTGTCTAGCTGCAGTGAGAAAAACAGAACCCCCCTAAATTCCAGTGGCCCAATAAGATTTTGTGAGGTGCTGGATGTGTTTTTTCAAGAGATATTTCAGAAAAAGAAGTTATTCACTGGATTTTGCTTTCCTTTTCTTTCATGCGTCTTCTTCCTTACATGAGCTGTATTTATTGATGGTAATTCTTAGTTTCCTTATCAGTGGTTAATTCATAGCACTTTCTCAAGCTGACTTTTTTTAATGTATCACATACTCTGCAGAAAATCAGGAACACCTTTATTCATGCCTATTTTGACATCTTTTTTCCCTTATGACAAACCCAAAGTCCCTTTCAATTAATTAGAACCATTGCTCTCATTTTACATAAAGGGAAACTGAAAAAACTTAGAGGCTTCAAGATTTCCTCTGTTTCTCATTGGCTGCTGCAAACGCTCATGCAGGATCTCCTAAAACATAATCCTTTACTTTGATCTGGGCTTTCTGTGTTTCTGAAGTACTGGAATAAGAAAAGGCATAGATTAAGTGTGAAGGAGGTTTAGGAACTCTTGATAATTTGATGGGAATATTTTTTTTATTCTCATCAGTAAAGCCAGTACTGCATATGCTCTGTGCTTCAGATTCTGTTTAAGGAACTCTTACTGCTTTGGACTGGAGCTCCCTGTGTGAGGATGTAGAAGCTGAAGCTAAGTGGGAGAAGTGGATTTGGAAAACTTTGCTTATAATTGTAACCAACTAAAGGAAGATGTAGTGTTTTACTTTTGCTGTGTCACTTTCATTTAAATTTATTTTCTCACTACATTTGATGACTAATAATAAATTGCTGGTTCCATTATCAGTTGCAGCAGTGGTTTTTTTGATATGCTGCTTATTTTCCACTTTCCCTCCATGTAGTCCCCCTTTGTGAAAAGAATTAGTGAATATTTTGAGTTAATTAACGTAAGTATATTAACAAACTCCTCCATAGCATCCACATAGGATACTTTCTGTCAAACAAAATTGGCAGAGTTCAGAAAAAATTTGTGCGTACCCATTTAACTGCACTACTTATCTGAGATACTCTTCGTAAATAAAATCAATACTATTTTCATATTTCCTTAATGGTAACCTATTAAGCTAAGTACACAAACATTTTTAACCTCAGACACATCGCAGGGGCAAGTCAGTACTGGATTCAATCCAGTGTGTTAATGAGGAGCATTGAAATACATGATCCAGTGTCTGTGCAACTTGATTACTAGATTTGGAAGTACTTTGTTGATACATTGTGATATGTTGAAATTCTAATCTAAAGGATAATTTAAATCTTTCCCTCTCTAATACACCAACCGGCGTTTGCCTACTTGACAGTTATTATGGGGCATCTTTTAATGTTTCTGTTCAGAATTCTTGCCTTTTAGAGGTTATAGATGCCCATTAAAAATAAATTCTGGATTGAAACTTGGCTCCAAATTATTTTAATTTTAATAATGAACAATCTATTAGGCCACTGAAGATTTGCTGGCTTTACAATCAATAGGGATGGGAACTGCAAAGCAGTCTAGGAAGGACTGGTTTTTTGAGTGTACACAATGTGAAGAGGATGGAGCAGGAAACTGGAAGAACATGGGAAGAGAAAGTGGGTTAGACTTACTCTGATTTGGGAAGCAGCTTTTCAGAACAAAGAATAGAGAAATTAAGTTCAGAATGGAACAGTAGCAAAGTGTGTATAAAAGACAAAAGCCAATATACTGCCAGCAAAAATAAAGTGACTTTGTGCTTCCCACACTGCAATAGGTATCTCAGTAGTTTTCTGTAATGTCACCCTAGAAGCATTGGGAAGGTAGTGAAGAGAAAGTGATAGGGCAAGTCTCAGCATAACCAGCTACCTCTGACACGGCCAGTTGTTCACAAAAGAAACGAGAATGTTTCTCTCTGTTTTCAGTACATCAGGGGAAAGGTCAATTCATGAGTTGGTGGGGACTCAGAGAAGCAGGGGATCAAAACAGAGTAGTTTTTCTATTAAAAGTTTTTAATGGAAACTTTCATGTTTATCATTTCACATTTTCATGCTTTTTGTAAAAAGATACGTACTTCTTCTCTCCTCTCCCACAATGTCATTCACCTTTTTTGTCAGCATAAAAGTCTGAATTTAAACAAAAGTATTTGTTGTCATGCCACTTCTCACCTTCCAGCTAAGGAAATTTTAAGAAATTGCATAATGTCTGTAAGTAAGAAGAAAAAGTTTGTGAAGGATGGGGAAGAAGAAACTTCAGACATGTTCTGTTGCATTCAGCAACTGAAAGCTGGAGGGGAAAGTTAGAACAAAATTATCAAGTTATCCAGATTATCTACTCCTGTGTGTGTGTGTTGCAGCTTGAAAGAGAGACAGTAGGGAACAATGCTGGAAAGGAGCTGAGAAGAGATTTCTGTGGATTATTTTCTTTACTGAACTTTGGTAGCTTGATGCTTGTGCCGTTGCTTGATGGTCTCAGTTTGTGCTTTTTTGGTTTAATTATTTGGGAAATTTTGGAATTTGACACCTATGTTATTTTTTACCAGGAAAAGGGATTAGTATGTCATGCTCAGTTAGCATGGGGTGGAAAAAGAGGAGATAAACATATTGTTCTGTTCCATTTTTTGGCAGCTTTTAAGCTATAGTGATCGGCGTGCCTGTGTTTCAAAATTCCTGAAACACTAAGATTCAGTTAAGGAAAAAAAAGCTGAAACTGGCATATCCACTCAAAATACTGCATTGCTTAAAAAGCATAGACTCAAGCAATTGAGTCACGAGCTGTGTTAAAGCACTTTAACAACTGATTAAAGTCTTTATTGCTTGCTGCTCTGTTGAACCAACATATTTTATCAGTAGAGCTCAAACTGATAAAGTATTTTGGTTTGATCTTCCTCTAGTCTTTATGACCCCTATCAGATGGAGAGAGTTGTTAGTACTGTTACTGCTATTCATAGGGCTTTAGTTAGCCAGGAATTGGAAATCATCATTAATAGTTAAGGGAAAAGGTGTTTAACATCATTAAGTATAAGAAATGTACCAGATGCTCATGTGAAGCTCTACCTTTTCATCACTTTAAACCAATAACCAGCATAGTGGGCTAAAACCAGGTTCCAGCTATCATTCTATCATATATACTACTTCAAGCACTCGTGTTCCCAAACCCTTCAGAAGGAACTCAGGAGAGCCTCCAGTTTTTCTCCAAAAGGTGTCATTTTCCTCCTTGCAGCTGTGGAATTAGTTCTTTGGAAAGACTGGACCCAGGATTCCTGAGCAGGAGCCTCATAGGCCCGTGTGAGCACAAAGAGTACGTAAGACTGAGGCTCTGCGCAGGACTGTTTTCTGAATTATGTTTGTTTACTCAGACAAATTCCAGCTCTTACAAGCAGGGAGCTGAAGTGACTGATAAGAGCACACCTTTAAAAAGTTCACGGACTGCTGTCTTTATGGTCCTAGCATAAGATAAAATATAGGGTTTGCATCCTGATTTACCATCTAGGATAGTGGCTATGAAAGCAGTGTTAAGCTTGAATATGGGGCTAGTTTATGGATGATAACATGACATTTATTTTGCAGACTTGGTAAGAGTGCACCATCCTTGCAGGAGTGCATCCGTGACATAGTCTCTGCAGAACACCCATAACAATCATGGGCAGGGGTGGAAAATGGAGGTCGAGCTGAATGTAGTTTGTTATCTATCATAGCCAACTACTTGCTTCCTGCAGTCGTGTCCCATAGCTTATTCTTACCCTGGTGTTAGATGGAGTTTCATCTGTAAAAATCAAGTTGTTTCACAAGAATCCTTTTCATTGTTTTCTTGCTGATAGGTTCAGATGAAACCTGTATCTATGAATATCTGGCTAAACTTTGGGAAATGCCTTTGTAATATGGAGAGCAAAGCAGTGGACTAAATTTTAGTGAGAAGGTTTGCCAGTGCTAGTGATAGAATGCTCTATTGGCTGATGAGCCCTGCAACAAACCAGCTGTAGCTCAGTGAAGCACAACAGCTAGCATGTCCCTCAAGTGGCCTGTATTGGCCAAAACGTAGGTGTTCCTCTTCTTAGTGGTAGGTTAGATAGGCCTGTTAGATGTCTGCCAAGAGCTCCCATACCTGTTTGGTTTTTTTTTTTTTTTGGATCATTTTCAAAATCCAGAATAATTAGAGAGGCACAAACTCTGGTGCCACTTTCATGTTGAGCGAGCTGTCTCAGATGCCTCCAGTCTTGGGCTCCCAGTAAAGAGCATTGGGCATGGCTCACTTTTTCTAAAAAATAAATGGACTTTTTCATTTGATCTGCCCTGTTTAAAAGAGTGACTGTAAAGTTATGTTAAAACATTTAAAAAAGACAAAAAGTAGTCAGTCCACTGCCTCCTCTCTCTTGGACACCAGTGCAGAAAAGTCCTTGGATGTATAAAATGTTGAATTTGCAGAAAAGTGAAGGTGTTGTTTTGATAAATCACAAGCAACTTTCAGTGGCTCAAAGGATATTAAAATGTCACAGTGAAGCAGATCAGCATTCTCATTCTTCATCCCTGTCTTTGAGGATACAAATTGCAAACTAAGGAAGAAACAGATAATTATGTTTAGGAATTAGAAGACTCAGAATATTGCTTTGCTGCAGTGAACAATTAATGATATTTATCTCTCGCATAAGGCTTTACACTTTTCCTATATAAATCTAGTCTTGCACAGCAAGTAGTAATTCAGTAAGTGGTATCTCCATTCTGCACATAAAGAAACTGAGCTACTGCATGAGCATGGGCAAAACATCAAATCTGCATCAAAGTGTTTGCTAGAGTTCTGTATGTTGACATCATCTTGGCCCACATTGCACAAACTTCAGGCCACACGTTCAAAATATTTCTGTCAGTAAGTCTGTGGTTTGTGTTTGAGTCTGTGAATTGCCTTTGATTTGGCGGTTTGGGGATTTTACTTGAATACTTGAATACTTAAAGACATGGAAAAGTAAGAAATCATCCATTTTACCTTTATGCTCATTTGTTCCCACGTATCAATTTCTGTAATATTGATCAGTCTACTTAAACATTGCAGATGCAAGGGATCATAGTATAAAACAGCAGCTTAACTGAGGGGAAGAACAAAGGGGACAAATTAATAAAAAAAAAATTTGACTTGAAAAATGTCAGACTTTAAATTATCATGTCAAGGTTTTTTTAAAACACTACAGAAAAATCCTCAGCTCTCTGAGGCAAAAGGGTAACTTACTTTTGTCAGTACTGTACTATCTAAAGATGAATAACCACCAGTTTCTGATAGCTCCATTTGGCTGTAGCCTAAACCCTGTTTTAGGAAACAGTAGATTGACTCAGCCAAGGTATTTGAAATTGGACTCCTAGCAGGAAGCACCTCCTAACACGCTCATTATTCTTTTTAAAATACCCATAATACCCCAAATAAATGATATATTATTTCAGAAGACATAGAAGAGCAACTTGCAGTCTAAAAAGATGTTCCTATATAAATTTTTTTCAATCAGCACTGACCTTTTGAATTGATTTTCTGTGATTTAGAGAAGGAGGACCTGTGAAAGACTGCAGACACCAGTGATATAAGGGACTTAAACAAGCACTTTACAGTACTAATTGAAAGACCTGTAGCAGAAACAGAAAGCTATGATTTAAACTTTAGTAAATACAGTGTTGCTGGCTTTTTTTTTTTTAATTTTAACAAAGGATATTATACATTTTTTTAAATTGTAGGTGACATGAACAGTGGCATCCAGTTTAGATAAAATTATTAGTCTGCAGACGCTTATACTTTTGGAAGAAGCTGAGCTTGTAAATGAAGACAATGAGTCAGATCTTTTGATTAGTCTTCCACCTGTTAAACATCCTGTATAGAGCTATTCTGGCTAGAGGTTGAAGATCTAGTGATAACAATTGTTACTGCTCTAGCTGTTTGGCATTATCCCCCTGTCCTAAAGAGATGTCAGAGGTCCTTGCTTTGGGGCATGTGGAACCCTTTTTTATGATTACCTGGCTATCTGAAGAAAAGAAACATGTTCCTTCAGTTAAGAATAAGGACCATTTGGGGGGACACTTGCATAACTGAAGTCAGCATGTATCCGTATAGACAGATGCAGGTCTCTTCCTCAGAAATTTCCCTGATGACAGACAACGCTCACTTCTGTGAAGAGAAATTCTGAAACCTGTCTCATCTTGCTTAAGCTGAAAGCACCTAGATCAGAAAACTATTTTCTGGTTGACTTGGTTTTTACTCTTTACGTACCTTGTTCTAAGTTGACTGTCTGGATGATGTCGAACAGTAAAGAGAGAAAGCTACATTCAGAAAAGTGGTAGTAGGCAGTTTATTCCTCAAGTAATATTGCCAGTTTACACACATGGGAAATCATAAATGGCACTATGTTTGCTTAACTCTAGGTTTTGTATTACCATTGTTTGGTAAAGCTTTTAGAGAAACTCTTCTGATGTCAATTAGGGAACCTGACATTTTTGTCTGTGCTATTCCCAGTCAAATAGATTTAGTCATCTTGATTTTGCACCTTATTTCTGAAAATTTTGTGATTAGACAGGATTATAAAAAACACTATAATACCTGTTGACAGAGCTGATTAAGACTGAAAACAGAAGAAAGTAAGTACCTAAGTATGTGTCAGAGGTCACTGAAAAAGTGTATTCAAGGCTGCTGATGTAAAGCAGCTATATATTCTTCCATCTCTGGGTGTTTAGAAAAGTGGGTTGCTTTTTAATGGAATCTTCTTTTCATTGGACTGTCACCACTGACTGCTCTATTATGTGTTCAATTATCATAAATTTCAAAAAATACAACTTGTTCTGAAGAATGATAGTTAAAAAAATTGAAACTATGAAAGTCTGGAAAAATGTTGTAGCTGTTAAAACAACATGCGAGCTGACTTTCCTATTGTGAATCAAAGCAGCTATTGTAGAGTCCTATTTTGTGCAAAGGCATAGTTCTTTTCTTTTGCCTCAAAGAATGGATCATTTCTGTTTTGAAATGAAAGGATACACTTGACCTCTGTAATCGCTCTGTGTTGGAAAGACTGAATCACCCAGATTTAGAGCTGCTACTACTGCTTCCTCTTTCAGGAATGTGAGCATTTCTCCCTTTTTACAGTGTGTGCTGTATTTTAGTTTGTGCACGACCAAACTTGACATTGATGGGAAAATTCACGTTAGTTGCATACAAGAGGGAAGAGGAGGGCAGAAAAGAACAGGATTATGTATACTGAACATTGCAGCAGACAAGTACCTCACTTTTCTGGATGCAATGTCATGCTAACATAACCTTGATATACCCTCCTTCTTAACAGAAATGTCAAACATTTTTTCTTCATTAAGAGTCAAGTTATTTATTTTTGGTTTGCTCAATTTCATAAAAAAATGTTTATTATAAAATCTCCTCAGTTGCTTGAAATTTGTGTTAAAACCATGGTTATTAATCAGAGTGAAAATGAATAGAGTGACCTCATTTTGCAAAGCTTCTTGATAATTTTGTTGTGCAATGAAAATAAGTCCAGCAATATTTTCTTTCTGTAGTAACCATGGGGACATGTATTACTATTCACCGCAGTGTCCTGATAAAACAAGTCAGTCTCTAGACTTCAGCAAATGAAGTAAGTGCCTAGGGCTGAGGCTGCCACAAGGGCCTGAAAGACCTTGACCATGCTCCCTGTTTTCCTGCAGCTCCGGTGAATCCTGAGAGGGGTTAGCCACAGTTTGTGTTCCACCATCATGTCTAGCGCCAGGTATCTACAATGCACACTTTTGCTTTTTGTTGTGTAATGCAACAGTGATCACTTCAGGTGTTGCTGTGTAACAGGATTATCTGCATCAGGACCATAAGAGAAATTTGGACCCCACTAGTCTTGGGTGGGCTATCTTCTGCAGGTCCTGTGGGAATTCTCTATTTCTTTGTCCTGCCTCTAAGGAGCAAACATAATACACTGTTGCATCTCTTGGCTCAGCAACTGTCTGCCTTTTGGGAAGGGAGCTGTGGTATTGCTCTCTACTAAGCAGACCTTAGAAAACATGGCTAGCATTCCTTACTTAGTACCGAGTCCCATGGCTCTGTAACATATGCATGCCTGCGTGTGTACCCGCATATAGGTAAAGGGAAGGCAGAGTTGAGAAAGATGGATGAGAGAGTCTTCCTATTAATTACTCCTGCTTCTCCTTGCTGAAAGAAGTCTAGTTGGAGAGGTGTTTCAGCAATAGGTGAAATATCAGAATACGAATAGGGACAATATGATCTCTATGTTGCCCTTTGTAAATGGATTCTTGCCTTCTGGCTCTGGTTTACTGTCACTAGCAGGATTTCCTTATAAGCAGAATGTTGTGCCTTCTAAGCAATCGTCTAAAAATGAAAAATCTCTTGTGATGCTAGCTGGTTTTATGTCAACAGAACCTATATGAAGGTAGATGGTGGCTTCATAAAACATGCTTATCTTTGATTTTGGCTTCTAAACAAAGCAAGCAAAATTTGGAGTGTATTTCAATGTGAAGGTTGGAGAAATGTATGTCTTGTCTAATGATAAGCAAGGGACATCTGGTTATACTATTCATCAGTCTATCGCCTAGAGCAAGAGATATTCAAGTTTGACATGTCTGTTCTGGGAGGGGGATGGAGGAGAGGAGAGAGAGCAGACTTTTATCAAAATGCAGGACCCGAAGTTGTTTGCTTTCTTTTGGTTTTTTTTTTGTTTTCCTTCTAAGTCACTTTTAGGTGTATTTACTGTGTTCATTGATCATGAAACACTTCCCAAAAGTTAATATTAAATTTAAAAAAAAATCAAGAATGCTTGAATACTATTTTTTTAGTATTATTCTAGTTTTAAATTACAGATGATTCTCAGAGTGAGAATATCTTTCTGCTTAATATTCAAAAAATATCCTCTCCTCTCCTTTTTTTTTTACAGTAAAAGATATTGACAATCCTCCCCTAGATTTGAATATGGGTCAGAATGGCAGTCTGGTTTGCTTATGCTTTATACTCACCACTATATTATTGATTAATTCACAATATGTGTATCATGATGCTAATCCCAATGAAACTAAGAACCACTGGGAACTAAAAATAGCTTCATACCTGCTTAACTAGTACTGTGCATTGCAAAAATATGTTATTTTATAAATTTCTGGTATTTGCTTACAATTGTTTCATAAACAATTCTAAGTTTTAAAATCAATGGAAAATCAATATTGAGTAGTCTTTTCTTCTGGTTCAATGTTTATGTTTGGGGTTTTTTGTGTTTTTTGTGTTTTGGTTTGGGTGTTTTTTTAGCTTTTTCCTTCATAAAATATATAGGTAGCATGCTCAATTTCTTATCTAAATCTCTTTGAATGCCCCTGGTTTATATTATGGAGTTGCTTATTACAGTCTGCCTTGCACACTATGAAAGTGACTTCCTGGAAACAAAGTGATTTTAGTACGTGAAGAACCACTTGGTATATTGAGAACAGCTTATAACTTTGTTTGTTTCTTTTTTAACTATGAACTTGGTCTATATTGTGACCAGATAATTGGTCAGACTATTGTGGTACAGTTATGAGTAATTAGAATTTGGACAAATAAAGAGGTGGCTTTTTTGTAAAGTGTAAAACTCTTCTTTTCTCACTTTCCAACTCTGATACTTAATGAGTATATATAAGTGGAGTTCTTTATTTAAAGAGTCACAATTTTATACTTTTTCAGTTATTAGGCTTGAAGTGTGAAGCTTGATTTCTGTGTATCAAGTCTGAAATTATTTCTTTGGGAAAATCTAAGTAGATTTATTATTGGGATTAAAGATTTGAGAAAAATATGGGAGAAGTTATTTTTATGATGATGAGCACCAGAAAGAAATTGATCCTTCAAAAGAAGGCAGTGGTAAGTGGTGGGGTCTTTCTTTGCTTTGTTTTGTTTTTAAGATGGTATGAATTATGTATAAACCTAAAATGGTTCTGCCATTGGAGATCCTGCCAGTTACAGATTAGAGTTAGAACAGTTATTCCTAACAATTAAGCCTGAAGTGTATAACCCTAACTTCTGTGGGGGCCAGGACCCAAAAAGACGAGGCACTACCTGTCTCAAGGGCAGGAGAAGACAGGGATGAACAGCCACTGCTTCTGCGGAGCCACCAGAGAAGAAAATAAAATTTTACCTTGTGCAGAGCTGTTCCTCCATCACAGCACACTGCTGGGCAGCTTATGGATTCACTTACTCTATGGGTAAATGCTAACCAGATTCAATTATCCAGCAATCTTTCTCGTAAAGGAAAGTGAGGCGTCTGTTCCATTCAGAATATTTCCATTGGTCCAGCTTTTGCTTTCTTTGTAGATTGAAAATAAAAAAAACAATGTGAAACATGCTTTATTTTATGTATTCACTAGGCATTGCTAAAGAGACATGTGTCATACTGAAAACCAAGAAATTTGCAGTACTGAAGCTCTGGACTTTCCATGTTATTGTCCAGAATGCCTATGCCATATCAACAAAGGAGTACTGGAAATTGTTCTTTTGGACAGACTGATAGGTATTACTGAAATCATAAAGACACTTTTCCTGCATGGTGTTGTAAGGTTAGAGATAGTGTTAAGTGCATGATGTTAGCAAATGGCTTACATATAGCTCCTCTGTGGACAGTTCATATTAGGGCAAGGGGATGCCAGCAAGGAAAATCTGTTGCACTCATTCTTATGGAAGGTTCAGAAACGGATGTCATTGGTCTTAAGAGAGATTTTATTATAGAATTTTAGCTGTAAAACCACGTCTGCACATATAAGTGAAAATTTTCTTCTGAAATGAAAACGTTCAGTGCCAAAACCTGTCTAGCTTATGACAGATGCATTTTTAAAGATCTTGTTTAAAGATAGCTCAGTTTTTTACAGCTAAAAATTTGTTTTCTTTTGGTATCTTGGTGGAAAGGGCAAATACAAGTTTGTACTTGTGCATTTAATAGAACTGTCTATGACAATTACTGATTTGGTTCTTTAGCAATAGGTAAAACAAGTCTGTAACCAGGGCTTTTATTGGAACTGCATGAATAATTAAATTTTTGTTCAATTTAGCTACGAAAGCAAATAAGCACTTCTCCTACCCAATAAACAACAAAATGTTTTTTTCCTATTTTTTCCCCTGGCTGGGGGATAGGAAAGACAGAATATTTTCTGTGGGTAACACAAAGCATTTATCACACTGAAGGAAAAGCTTTGTTGGTTGTATCAGTGTTATGCTTAGCTAAAGCAATAAACTATAAAGGATTAAATTGGAAAACAACTGATTGATCTTGGTATCTAAGACACAGAATGTATTACTGTATATCATGTTCTTCAGAATTGCACTTTTCTTTTGCCTCAGATCCATTTTGAAATCTGATGCTGTTTTCAACTGTACATATTGTCTGGTTTCTCTGCAGCAGGTGGCAAGCTCCTTAGGCAGATGTTTGTCTGTCTCTCTTGTTTTTTTTTTTCTTGTTTTTCTAGCACTGATAGAACCATTCATTCTTTTCTATTTGTATTGTAGTGGGAACCGTTTTATAATCATAAATACAATGGTCTTCTGTTTTGAAGATGCAAAAATTATAATAAGCAAAGACCAGAGATACTGTTTTGTTTCTATTCAGCATTTGGGATTGAAACAGGGATTTATAAAATCCCCCTTAAAGATAAGTAACTTAATTTCTAGCCCTTCAGAACTTAATCACTACTCTTTAAATGCAAATGTTATTATTTCCTTTACATTTAATGAAAATTAGCATTTCAAAACCAGGTGTTGTTGCTTGGGAAGCTGGGCTTTCCTCTTTTCCAATGTTTAAAGTTACAGAACTAAAATCTTGAAGGTTAGAAAATAGGTATTGAAAGCATTACTGCTCTGACTCATATTTCGTGAAAGTATAATTTTCTTCTTGTAATATGACGTGTTTCAAAACATATGTAGTTCATTTTTTTCACTTTCAGGTTCAAGATGCTGGAAGTACAGCTTTTGCATTGCTCAGGTTATTACTAATGTGTAAAATGTTGATGCTGAATTACATAGTGGAATATAGGGGGTTTGTGGTTGTTGATAAGTGGCTTTGGAGTACTTTTAAAAAACATAATGCATTTATATCTGAATGAAGATAAAACCCTTCCAGCTCGAAGAATAAGTGGAAAACATAAAGATATGACATTGGAGAGGTCATGTAATTGTAAATAAAATTTAGCTCCAAGAGATACATCATGGACTAAATTAAATTACTTGCTAGCAAAATTCCACTTACACTTTAGAAACTTAAACTCGAGGTCAGTCTGAGACAGACATTTGGGGTTAGATATTAGAAACTGCAGAGCTTCTGAAGAAATTTAAAATATTTCATTTCCAATGGCAAATGTTTTTCTGACATCTTTCACTTACTTAATCAAAAGTAATTTGCAAGCTACTAGTATCTAGCTACTCTTCTATGAATTTGAAAATAGCAGTATCTAATGTGCTTACAATAGATCCAAAAAAACTTGGAGGTGCTTCATATTTGAGTATTGCTGTAGAAAAACCACAACTCATTACCACAACAGTGGCAACTCAGAATTTTGTTTCAGTAACAGAAGTAAAAGCTGGAACCTCCAGGATGCTGAAAATGTCCCTGAACCTCACATGTCGTCTAGCCATGTGGGCCTATGGTTGCCATGTCAGAGCAGTCACAGAATTGCAGAATCACTAAGTTGGAAAAGACCCACTGGATCACTGAGTCCAACCATTCCTGTCAATCACTAAACCATGCCCCTCAGCACTTCATCTACCCTTCTTTTAAACACCACCAGGGAAGGTGACTCAACCACCTCCCTGGGCAGCATGTTCCAGTGCCCAACGACCCTTTTTGTGAAACATATTTTCCTGATGTCCAGCCTGAACCTCTCCTGGCAGAGCTTGAGGCCAGTCCTAGTGCTGCTGCCTGAGGGCAGTACTCAGAGACATTGGCTGGTGACAGATAGTTGGTAGGTTGGAAGGGAGGCCTTTCTTCAAACCATGAATCAGCTTTAACACTAAGTACCAAACACCATCTTCCCTTAAAGAAGTCACCTCAAGTGCTTCAGTTGTCGTTTAGGTTTCAAAAGAAGACCAGATCGTCTTCAAAGCAGACGTTTTCTTCAAAGCAGACGTTTATGTGAACGTCTTTGTGCATCAGGCTGAGGAGGAGTCTCTGAAGAATGCGCAGAAGCAGGGATTTGGGCAAAAAGGATTGCAAAGCCCAAGGGAGGACGTGACTCTTGTAAAGAAGATCATGGTGTTTGACTTGAGGTTGTCTGGTAAAGAAGGAAAGCTGAAGCAGGAAAATTAGCCATAAGCTTTGGATGAGGGGGTCTTGCAGGCGTCCTTTTAAAAAAAAAATGCTGATGCCAATGCCTATCAGTTCTTTTTGTTTTGATGGAGATAGTGACAAAAAGAAAAAATTGTACAAGTACAGACACTAAGGAATTGTGCTCACAAACTAAAATTTGACATACTTTTCTGACAGTTCCAACATGGAAATTTGTATCTTCAGAAATGTTCATGGAAACAAATATTGCACCTTGCTTATGGTGTACTGCTAAATGCAAATATAAGCGAAGAAATATATGAACACATTTAAGCTTTTAAATCTCTGAATTTTTAGTGAATGTAGTTCTTAAGCTATTTGTGCAACAAAAGCTGTCTGGAGCTAGGAAACAACATTTTTTTTTGTGTCTATGTGTTTAGGAAGCCTGAAAAGAACTATGTCTCATTAGGAAAAGTTCCAACATGCACAATAGAAAGCAAGGTTTATGAAAAAGCTTAGTGCTCTGCAGAGGACTGAAGATGGAGATCCCTTATTTTACCTTGTGGAACCATTCTTCCACTCCTTATAGAGCTAACACTGAGACAACACCCATAATTTTTCTCCTTTGCACTGCTGTTGTATTTTAAGAATTACCGATAACATAGTGTGTATTTTGTACTTCAAACTTGTAGAACAAATAATCTCCAAGGAAGGTTTTCTTCTGCGTTTTTTTCCTCTGTTCTAACATTCTATTCTCTTGTTCCTGTTGATATCCTTCTTGAAATAGGAAAGTGCAAGGATGTACCTCCCAGACACCTTGCCAGCAGCTAAATCTTGCTGGACTTTGTGCTGGTCCCTTCTGAAATTATACGATTTATGACTAGTCCTCACAAATTATCTCTGATGTGTAGGTCCTTGCTGGGAATTTTTGTTCACTCAAAACTGTGATCTGGCATGTAATTATTTTCAGAAATTGCCCTATCTATAACAATTTAGGAAATAGTTTGTTAGTTACATTCTAAATGAAAAAGTTTGAGTGATATTCACGCAAAGAGAAAAGTAGCACTAAATATTTCTTGGTTTTTCTGTATACTCAATCACTTTTTATGTTAATCTGCTAGAAGGATTTCCTTGGTAAGGTGGGTAAGAATGACATGTTTCAAAATAAGAAAGGTACAAATAGTCCCTTAGGGGAACAACAAATTCAATTTGTTAACCACAGGTTAATAAAACATAGATTCAAATCTTTCTAGGACGTGAAGTTCTTCAAAGAAATTATTTAGATATTTACTACTTAAAAACATTTGCCGTTTGGAGAAGTATGAGTCGTGTAGGTAGAATCATAGAATCGTAGAATAGAGTTGGACTGGACATAGACTAATAGTTAGGTAGGACTGGATATACCATTTTTACTGATAACTGTGTAGAAGTTGAGCCTAAACTTTATAGGCTATGGGCCAGTTGCTAGCCCTTGCAGATAACTGCTCATCCTTGCCATGCCTTTTACTTGAAATCACTTGTACAGTGACAATGTTTTTCTGTTCCACCTGAAAGAGAGGGGATGCTGCGAGGGGAGTACTCTTTCCCGACATCCTCCTAGGTTATCATGCAGTAATGAGTCAAAGGAAGAAGAGTTATGGATTTACTCACTCCTTCCTCAGATTCCTTCCTCCTGCCTTCTTCCTGAAACTACTCTTTATGCTATTTTATTATTGTCTGTCTTTATCTATTGAAGTTTTCACAGCCTAAATTTAGGAATGCAAGTACGTTTCAGTACCACCAATACCTGACCTTCTTGGTTACACCAATTTATCTCATATCACCATTTACGTCCCAACTTTCTCTTTCATTATGTTACTTGAGATTCAGTGCCTGAATCTCCTGTACTAAGCTTTCTGCCCTTCGCAATTGCAGGTTCACATCAAAGTGTCTTACTCTGAAGCTGTGCCCTAGTGAATCTCCAACCTATGCTTTGCTGCCTTTCCAAGGTCTTCAGTGGCAAATGAGTGTCATAGACTTTCTGCTGCCACCCTCCCATAATATATACTGGCAATGTATGTGCACACTTGTTTTAATTGTTCTGTCTTCAGACTGAAATGATGCACCCAGTCTGGGACTTTCATATTATCCCCCTTCACATTAATTCCTATGTCCTGGATAACATTGGCAGCATCTGAAGCAGTGGCAAAACCTGATGAATCACCAGGAATGACATAATAGACCCTGTTTGACTACCATTTTAGAGTATTTGACTTCGGAGAAGCATGTGCCCACTTGCTATTTTGCTGGCAAAAAAACTAATTATCTTTGACCCATAACACTTTGCAGTCTTTCTCTTTTGTGCTTTGCTTGATGTTTTTTGTGATAGCCAGGTAACATGCAGTGTAGCTGCTGTGGAGCTCTTATGCCATACATTTATATTGTATTTTAAACTCTCTTAATTCCCAAATGGATGTTAATTCTTTCCTTGGCTGCTGCTCTAGTTCTTATGTGTTATAGTATCTGTTGATCTGTCTTTTTTGATTTTTGCTTACATTGGTGCATCTGCACATCTTGTAGAGGCATCTCCGGGGAAACATTTTCTCTTTGTTCATGTTTTAGTACTTGAATCTAGCTGTATTTTACAGATTGGCTATTTTGCTATAATTAAGCTTCATGAATATGAAGATTCATGTAAGTATTCCCATGGTGTCTTGCAGTTAGGTTTAGCAGTAGGGTTTAATCTCATCTCACTGTAACCCATCATCATGGCACTTTTTCTAAATTGTAACACCGTATTGATTCTTAAGAAATGCTGAATATGTACTTGCTAATTTTTGGTTTTATTTTTAAGCCTAGTTAGATGGACTGTGATGGTTGCTGGAGAGTCAGGAGAGAAGTTTGCTTGGGGAGAAAAAGAGGGGGAAAAAAGTGTTGATGAAAACCTGGAAGTAATTTTATTTGCAAACTTAGCATGAATTTGGAATTTAACAAAACCTGTAATAGTAAATAGTGTAGTTTACTGAACAAAGCCATTGACTAGATGTTTTGAGACTTGATTGTGTTTTCAGGACTATCCTTGGCTTTCTATGTGTTTGTTTTGTGAAAAGCCCCTTTATGTTCCTTTGCCTTTGGCTTTGATTCCACCTTGCCCTTTTTCTCTATTTCCCCTCTTAATTCTTTTTTCTTTTGTCTTGTAAAAAAATACAAGATTTTCAGAACAGATACCACTTTTTATTACATGTGTGTACAGTATGCAGGACACCAACCTCAGCTTACTTTGAGGCAGCAGCGTCATGCATATACTGATAATAACAAAAAATCAAAAGTATATTTTTAGAAGTGATTTTTGTGTGTCTACTATATATGTGTGGTGTAGTGCTTAGTAGTTTGGCTACAGCAGAAGAATAAGGAGAATTAAATCTCAGCGAAGTGAACATGGTACTTAAGGCTAACTAAAGACCTCTGACTTCCAACAAAAATCTCGCTGGACTCTCGTTGGTGATGAAATATAGGATTATCTTTGTTCTTTCTTCTATTTGTTTGCCTCTTTAGCTGTTTGCTTTGCATTTTACTTTCCTTGTAATGTATTAGTGATTATTGTAAGCTCTTATGTGAAAATTAAAGCTTTGCAATACATGGTTCTTTGGAAAATGATCCTTGCATTAAAGTTGGGTGTAACGTGGCCTATGTATTAAGAATGGCATTTAGCTTCCATTAAGCAAATTATTTACATGACCAAAGGCCACTTGCATTTGTTTTACTGAGAGTGAGATTCCTCCATTCAGGTCAAGGGACATTTCTGGATATATTTACTGTAAATTTATCCTATGAACAGGAATGAAACAAACCCCAAGCGAAAGACTGCTTTGAAACAATGTTGACATAAGAAAGAAGATATTTTCTCTACCTAATTTTCAATGAAAATGGACCAATAAAGAAGAAAGAGGTTGAGAAATACTCTTAAAATAGTGTCATGTAAAACTGAAGGGAAATTTGGCATTTTTTAAATCCACATATATGTATCTATGTGTAATTTTATTTATTTTGCTTTTCCAGATAGACTTAGTAACTTCAAAATCTGACCTTCATCAGTTCCTTTCAACCCTCCAAAGTTAACTAGAGTAAGAACAGGGAACCCTTCCCATCCTTGAGCCAACCTGCTCCCCTCCTCCCCCTTAATATTTCTGAACTCTAATTATTGCTATAACTAGTTAAGAGATAATTATGTATAGTTCTGCATAACTTGCTGGTCACTTTCATAAGTTTCAGGTAGTTTATATTCCAAATACTGTTTTAATGTTCAGCAAAGTACAAAAGGGAGGTCTCGTACTAATCAGATTTACCTATTCCTTCAAAATATAGTACAGAACATTAATTTCATGCTACTTCAAAATATATTAGCTAACTGCCAATTCCATTCTGAATCACAGAAAGGCTGATCCAAACAACCCAAACAAACCCAATCCTGAAAGATGACAATATTATTTTCAGTTTTATGGAAACTGGGTCTTGTTAGAAGATGCGCTCTTGCTCTTCTTTTTTTTCTCTCTGTAGTTTTTTTTAAGATTCAAAAATATTCTAGAATGGGTCTACTGTGATAATGGACTGTAGCATTGAGTAGATGACCTACTGTCATGAAAGTAATTAAAAACATCACCATACAAAATCTGCACAGAACTTTATTAAATAGCTTACAAAACCAACTCCCAGACCCCATGAAACACCTCAAAAGTAATATGTTCTGTGGGTCTTTTCTTTTCTTATTGGCTGTCAATATTTTTATCTGTCACCTAGAAGAAAACATGAAATGGTTCTTGGCAAATTGCCCAAGCAGCAGAAAGTCTGGTGTGCAAGGCAGTGAAAAAGGGAAATCTTGTCCTGAAAGGGTGGCACTTGATAACGTGGGACATGGAGTGCACAAGCATTATTGTAAAAGAAAATGAGCACTAGCTCAGCAGACATTACAATATTATTCCATTTTTGAGGACAGTGTTAAGTGTCAGGTAGAGAGGGGCAAAACTTAGGTGTCTGCTTTCTACTCAATGTCTTCAGATAGCCCAAAGAATGGAAGCTACTGAGGATTTGCTATGCTACCAGCCACGGAACTGACCACATTTGGCAGAAGGAATAACCGTGGTAATACAAATCATGCAAAATAATATGTTCTTATCAATAAAACAGACTTATTTGAATACTGTGCCTGTTTTAACATAACTGAACATCTGATCATGCTCTTAGGAACAAAAGTTATACATCAAACATACAGGCTAGAATGGGAGTCTCACTTAAAAGGTGTTCTGAGGTGGTTTGCATGGAGCCTGCCCTGCACTGGTGCAGTGAAGCAATGAAACTGATGTGGAATTAAGTGAGTATTAAGTAGAATTGAGGAGATGATAATGTTTTTGCTTTTGGCTTTGGTGAAAAAATCAGCTAAATTCTGTATTCAGAATGAGGAAATATCTATGAGAGTTTAGAAATATCTATGAGAGTTTAGAAAATGGGTTCTGGAAAAAGTATCCCAAAATGAGAGACTTGCTGAAGGTGCTTAGTCTTCAGCATCTTTCCGATTATCTAGGCAGAAATTATTTATTCACAGCTGGTGAGTTTTGCCAGTGTCTAGAAAGTCTGTGATGATAAAATGCAGAAGCTGAAGCTAGTTACAGCGACAGTTAGAAGAAATGCAATGTTTTCTCAATAAAAGCAGTTCCTTAACAATTAGTATTTATCTCAAGGTGGTATGACTTGCAGAAACATGTGCTCTAGCACAAGGGGAAAGGATGAGTTTGAATCACTGGGGTAAAGCTATGAGCTGTGCCTTTGCAGATTACTATTTCTGTTCTTCAGAGCAATGGCTCTCCAAAGGAGAGAAAAGAAACCCGATGTTGTGCGTGCACTCTCCAGGGTACTGAACGTGACAGCCGTTTTTCTCATGCAATGGGGAAATGTTAAAACTTAAAATGCAATGTTGGTTTTCTATAGAAGTGCAAATTGGGGGAAAAAAATAATGGTAGTCCTATCACCGTTCCATGGGTTAGCATATTTGCTTCTGTGAATGTTTTTTTTAGTTACGAGACACCCCTCCCTTTCTTACTCACCCTGCCTTTCCGCGTTCCTCCCTGAGTTATTGTATTTGCTTCTCTGTAACCATTTGTCTATTCACTGGCCACATACAGAAAGATGCATAAATTGTGCAAAAAAACCCTTGAGTTCCAAATAATGCATTACTTCTGTCCTAGAGTAAGCAACTTCTCAGGGGCTGATTTCAATATAGTGTCTGTGTCAGCTATTAAGAAAGCTTTGTAGAGAAAAGATTGTCCAATCAATATCAAGTTATGTATTCTTTTTGAGATGTGCACTAGTATTCTGGAGGGATGGAATTGAGACTTTTCCACTTTGATGTGTTCCTCTCAAGGTAAATTCTAAACTGGACGTCAGAAGTACTGCCTGCCTCTGAAAAAAATTCTTTTCAGATAAGTAATTTCTACATGCAAGTTGAATGTCACAGAACAAAAGTATTCTGAACTCCTGCAGCCAATTTGCTTTACCTTCTTGGGGAAGTAATAATCTTGTTCTCAGAAAAAAATTGTAAGAAAAGGTTCTTTTGCTGATTTGGGATCATACATTAAGCATATTCCATATAGCTTATATTTGCCTTTTAACTTTGCTCTCCTTCTTTGGCTTGGGAATCACAATATCTGAAAGCCCAGTGAAGGTCCTGGTCAGCAGATTTGTCAGGCCTGATTGTAATACCCCCACTTCATTCTCAACTGTTCTTCATCCTGAGGGCAGACAGGAAGAAAGACTGTATTTAATATCACAATTAGCTTTTGTAATCATTCTGGAAGAAAGATACAGGCAATTGATGGTAGTGATACTGTAAAAATAAACTGTCCTGTTCTCTGAAAAGGTGTTTGCGGAAAACTGCAGAAAGTGTTCTGACCATCTTTTCCCACTGAAGTACATAATAATGCAATTTAGTTCAATCTTGTCAACTTGAGAAAGTATTAAAAAAATAATGTACCTCCAGCTTTTTTGACAGCCCAGTGACTAATAAAGTTAAGTGACAATAGCTTTTTTTGCTGAATGCACACCAGGGAGTGCCTAGAAACCTTGTGAAAATAGACAAAAATGTAGTGATATAGAGTGGGTTGGGGAGCTGAAGAGGCTGATGGTGTCACTGGGAGATAACTAGAACTAAGCCTGTGAAACAATGAAACCAAAAGGAGTTAAGCCAAAAAATATAACAATGGTTTTGGGTCAGATGACAAACAGTATCAGAACACAATGTACTGGCCCAAGCTTGATCTAACTGGTTTAGACAATGAGTAGCTGCGGATGCAGTTCAGAATTGTGGTAAAACAAACAGGGAGGCTGACTTCATAGCTGCTGAGCTCATGAACCTACAGTTTAATGAAGGTATTTTCCATATGTTACAGGTATGGGAGTTTTATGAGTAAGGATTTGAAGAAAATAGCCATTTTATCTGAAAAGAATAGGGAACTAAATTTAAAAGTGATTGCTGTAAACTGCAGCCCTAGAAATTATTTCTAGGAATTCTGGTGTTCAGGCTGTTTAGGCCAGTGAGGTAGTTTAGGTCCCAAACTTTCCAAGTTTTATGTTATGTATTAAACTCGGTATGCAAATGTTCACTGAGTTCTATTACAAGACTTGATATGTGAATGTGACAGTTTGTGTCACCTCAGGTATGTAAATGATGTTATTTTCCTTCTTCCTTGGATGGAAAGGGACAAAGTTTAGTCACATAGACCTAAATACATCCATCAAAATGGGAGAGTCGAATGAGCAGGCTTGATACACTGTGGAGACAGCTTAGCTTTTCTAAAAATAAGACTTAGGCTGGATAGGAGGAATACCTCACAGACCAAAACCAGAACTTATTCTTGTGGAATTGCAGTAGCTCTGATCAGGAAGCAAAAAGTAGTTTTCCTTTCAGTTCATTCCTAACCCTGTCTCCACTCTAACATGTTCTCAACACATTGCCATGGAATTTGAAGTTTAATAACTCCTATGATCTGTTTACAATCCTAACAAGTCTCTGAATTTCATTATAGAACATTTTGCACTACTCCGTGTCAGGAATGCGTAATTACTCCCTAAAATTCTACAAAAGCTGCGCAGTCTCTAAACAAAATGGATCTTCATTCTTTGCTAGAAATGATAGTTGATATGCATTGTGCCAAGTCTTTTTGTCTTTGTAGTACTAATTAAATATATGAGGTCACTGAAGTGATATGAGCTTTAAATTTGCTTATAGAACCGTATTTAAACTTTTGTTCCTGAACTGTTTATAGATGTTTTTATATAATAGAAATGGATATTTATAGTTGTCTGCTGGTGAGGGTTCAGTAGCACTTAATCAATAGGCCTTATATGACAACTCTGCCTTTTCTTCAAATGGCCACCACTAACACTTATCTAATTTTTTACTATGTTTTTGGTAAGATGCAGCGTTGATAGAAAAGGTCTGATGGTCTTGTAAAAGCTTGGCTAAACACAATGGCCTGAACAGAACATAGTTGTTCAGAGATGTAGCATCTAACACAGAGAGGTGAAGAATTTTTCAGTATTTATAGTTGCTTCAAGCATCTTCACTTTCCTCAGACTTTAATATAGCAAAGAAATGCCTGCACCCTTCTAAAGGAAACTGAGGTATGCTGAGTTGTTAATGCTAACTGAGGTTCATAAGGTGGGTTCTTTATCATCCAAGACAATGAACTTTGTCATTGGTGCCAGGGAGAGCTGTTTTATGCCAAACACCTTGGCCTGGGTAGGGATGGGGTCAAGGGCTTACAGGCCACTGAAGTGTGAGGTAGTTGTTACTGTGTGGCCCCTCTCTGCAGCTGCCAGGGGACTGGTGATTTTAGAATGGCAAAGAGTGAAAGAGGAGACCAAGGGAGGGAAGATGGGGTCCTTGGCTCTGAGAGATGTAACGAGCAAGTGGGAGGGAGGGTCCTTGGGCTGAGGGCTTGCTTTGGAGTGATACAATACTGGTGTGCAGTGGGAAGGGGGTAAGGCATGCTGGGTGAAAACTATGGTTTGAGACTCTTGGGAAGATATGTCTGGAGGGTGCGGAAAGGGCTGACTCAGATAAAATTTTGGAAGGTCTTCTAGAGATAATGACTTGACTGTCTCTATATATACATGCAGTCAATGTGCACTGTTTACCTGATAATTAGCCTTTCCCCCTTACCCCCCTAGTTAACCTTGTCTGTCTTACTCAACTTTCTATATGAAGTATATTTGAAAGCTAATTTACTCTGTACCATGTAGGGAGTACATAGAGGGTCCAATTCTTTGCATCATCTAGATTCTTTTCATCAAATCATCCTTGTACACCAATAATCCAAAGGCAGACAGCTTTCCAGTTCTGTACAGTCTCTGTGTTCAATTTCCCAGTCACCCATTGCTTTTGAAGCTAGGAATCCTCTCCCAGTTTTGCATCTTTATCCAGTATCAACCTCTCTACTTCTCCACAGCTCTGTGTAAAATGTGTGATATACTTTGCCCTATAAAGTTGACTGCTTAGCTTGGTTATATTTCTTCAGGCACATATTTGTATTTACCCCGACTAATTAATATGACAATGGCTTATGCCCAGATAAGCCATATTTACCAGATAATGCATTAACACACTCACTTCCAAACACTGGACAGAGAACACTATGAGTCATTCAAGAATACCACCATGCTTTCTTTTTTTCTGTTAAGGTGATAGCTCACAACTTTGTCTGCTTTAGATCTGGTCTGTGCTACCAAATTTTGTTGCCAGGTCTTTTTTTTTTTTTATTTTCTTTCCTCACTGCAACCTTACCAAATCAGTTGCAAGCACCATAACCTATGTGGAAACATCTTCTCTCTTTCCTCCTTGACCCCCTGTCAAGCTCTCCTGTGATGAGGAGATGGTCAGTGGCAAGGTGCTTGTATGTATGAGTTTTGGAAACAAGGCTGTGAAGCTGGCCAGCAAAAGCTATGGTTGTGACCATTTGTAATACATTCTTATTTAGAAGATGACACTATAAAATCACAAATTAAAATTTAGTTTGAGCATGACTGTGACTTTGCCTTCCAACATTTTTGCATAGAAAGTGCAACTAAAATTCTGTTTTTACTTGCCAGGGAAAGTACACGTTCATCCACAATTATTCTCTTTTAACCTTGAAGACCGAATGAGCCAAAAATATATCTATCTTCATGAAAAATCTGCATGAAAAAACATCAGATGATAATTTCTTTTTCTTTTCTGAGTCAGAGCTCTTCATTCAGCCTTGATAGGCAGCAAGTGAATCAGCAAAAACCTTCTTCAGCTCTTCCTGGAATAGATGCTGCACCTTTGACAAAGGACCTTATTTTATTTAATCATGCTGGAAATTTCTCTTCTCAGGTAGCTTTTTGTACTCCAAGGCAAAAGTAACTAGTTGTTTTTCTTTATCTAAGAACACTTCTGCTTATAATCCAGGAAAAAAGAATAAGAAATGACCTTTAACACTTAGCTGTATTTCATAGCAGTGAATAGTGTGAAATGCTGATCTCAGGGAAAATGTACAAAGAGTCATCTTCTAGTTCAGAACAGCTCAGAAGATATGAGTGTCTGAATGTAGTTCCCAACTTTTCCACAGGTCTTCTCTATGACTTTTAGGTAGACAGTTCAGTAAATGGGACACAAGTGCGTAACTCCCCTCCAGCTATTTTGAAAACCTTTCTGGGTGCCAGCCTGTATCTCCAGGTTCAAGATAGCATAATGTTTCTGAAAGTGTTGGCCACCGCAATGTGCCTAATTTTTCTTTGAGATTTCTGTCTGTTTCTGTCATACATGAGTTAGCTACTAATAAGTGGAATGAAAAATGCCTCTGTTCTACACTTTTTTCCCTATGTTGAATTATTTCTTTTTTTTTTTCTGACAACAGACAGGGAAATTAAATGTCTGTGACAGCGGACTAGTTCATACTGAAGCCAGTTTTTCAAAATACCTTAGAATTTGACATTTTTTCCAGAGAATGGCATGTTAAAATGCTACTAGCTGACTGAAAAGTCTAAGTACTGTATTTGTCAGAATTTTCTTCAGGAACCTGACAGAACAATGGTACAATATGTGACACAGTACAATTAGTAACATCAATAATTTTATGTTACCTGTTATATTGGTGTCTGGCTTAGAGCAGCTATTACAAGAGTCAGTCGGCAATGTAGCATGTGTTCGGTTTCATGTTCACCTCCATGCAGTTGTCTTGCTGGTAAAATTCTCTCTTTTCTTCTTCTTTTTTTTTTTCTTAATTAATATTTCCTTCTTCCCATTCTTTATGTGGGACACCTATTAGTGTAACTTGTACCTGTTTCAGAATTTGCCCATGCATAGTTTTGGTAGGCCATAGCAACAAACACATTTGCTTCTGTCTTCACCACTGTTTAGCATCTCTCTGTTCTTCACTGTTGTCAGAGCTCTAAGTGGAAGATAAAAAAGGGAGGGAGGAAATGTTTAAATGAACAAAGTAAGCAAGCAAATGAATTCTTTACAAAGGAAAGGCCATTAACTTGTTATACTTGGAGAACATCTGTTTTACATTTGTCAACTCTGTCAGAGAGACTTTTCATGTTAAAAAAAGTTTAAAAGGCAGCTTTCCTTTGCTACCACTTGCCTCTTCCCCAGTGGTAACATCATCTCTGTAAAACTCTTTTTTAGTTTGGTTTTCTTTGTGACTCACTCTGTGCATTTCTAAATGTGCATTTTCTAAAGAAGCTGTAGAACAGGCTGGCAGAGTTTTTCCTTTGGATCCTCTGTGTAATAAAAACTGGAGCCAACTGATGAGGCTACGCTGAGTAATTGATCAGGACTCAGTATGGCTAGTCAGACAAGAGTGGGTGTAAGGAGTTAGAAGTGTCCCCTCTGCTCTTTCTTCAGCTGGAGTGAAGGTCTGTAATGGTCTATGCTCAAGGGAAGGGACCATGGGAACATTCAAACCCTAGTGTTTCTCTATAAAGTGTAAGAGAGAAAAATTACATGAGGAGTTACATCAGCTCAGTGGACAGGTGAATGCTTTTTCTTTGAGTGTTTACATGGAAGCTAATTATAAGTGTCATTTGACTTCAGTAGGGACATAATTCCATTATATTTTTGTTAGTTAAACATTGATATTGCTTTACAAGGAGTTCACTTAACACTTGTACCCTGGAAACTCTCTGTACTAATAGTGCCCTTCATCCTTCATTCACACATACACGTCAACTGAAATGAGTTGGCTTCCTTGAGAAAAAAAAAAAAAAGAAAAGAAAAATACAAGTGTAAAGCTGTGTACAGCACAGACTGCTTAAATCTGTTGGGACCCCTTCTCAAACTACTTAAACCACATGTTGAAATATTTAAGGCTAGTGCTTTTATTTGGGATGATCAACAGAATTTGAAAGTTAAGACTAGCAGTAAAGAACCCATTTTGTCTGTAAAGGAAAGCTGAATAGCAAATTGTAGCACTAGCAATTATGTACAGGTTTTGAGAGGAAAGATCCTTCTTTACTTTAATCCTTTAGCATAAAATGGGAGAAATAACTATAAAAGAATGACAGTCTCCTCAACCAGTAAGTCATACCACATTGTTATCCAAATCTTTGAGGAGTATATGGATTTCTTTTGAAGGATTTCTAGTTTTTAATGTTGTTGGTCGTTAAATGTTCTTGGTTTGGGTTGGAAGGGGCCAGTAAGGATCATACAGTCCAACCCTCTGCCATGGGCATATACATATTTCACTAGATCAGTTTGCTCAAAGTCCCATCCATCTTAGCCTTGAAGACTTACAGTGATGGGGCATCCACACCTTTCTCAGAAACCTTTTCCAGTGTCTCACTGCTCTTATCATTAAGAAAAGAATATATATATATATCTTCCTTATGTCCAATCTAAATCTAACCTCTTTCAGTTTAAATTCATTGCCCCTTGTCCTGTCACTATAGGCCTTAGTAAAAAGGTTTTCTCTGTCTTTTTCGTAAGCATTCTGATTATAATGAAATTGTGCAATAAGGTTTCCCTGGAGCCTTCTCTTCTCCAGGCTGAAGAGCACTAGTTCTCAACTTTTCTTCACAAGAGAGATGTTCTAGACTTCTAACCATTTTTATGGTCCTCCTCTGAGCCTACTCCATCTGGTCCTTGGCTTTCTTGTACTGGGAACCCCAGGACTGGATGCAGTACTCCAGCTGTTGTCTCATGAGAGTGGAGTAGAAAGGGAGAATTACCTCTCACAACCTTCTGGCCATGCTTCTTTTTATGTAGTCCAGGATACAACTGGCTTTCTGGGCTGGATGCATATGTTGCCTTCTCATGCCCAATTTTTTGTATCCCCAAGTCACATAAATGTGATGAGGCCAAGCAAATCCCACCAAGCAGAGGTATCTTGGCACCCAGGAAAGTCAGGAGGGAGAGGGATTATTTCCCTCTTGTTTACTTGATTTTAATTTTAAGAGGAAAACTTGAATACCCTTCAACGTGAATGGCCTTTAACTTGAACACCCTTAGGATGCACTCTTCATGAGTAATGGTTCATAATGAAAGTTGGCACAGCATATTAATAAAAAATTCCATTAATGGTGTTACCTTGGATCAGTCTTTGTAAGAAGAGAAGCTGGCAGTGAAATTGCATCGGTCATCTATCTCTTTAATCATCAGAAAAAATATTTCACTCAAAGCTGAGTCAGGACTGGAGAAGGGAATATATGCTTTAATATTGGAGGAACAATTTGTTTAGTTTGCTCAGCAAAGAAGTTTGTGTTCTAGGGCAGTCAGCAATAACCAATTCATAAATATTTGCACTGAGTCCATGTGAGTTTTGCTTAGAAGAATAAAGAGAAATTTAATTTTATTGTGCTTCCACTGAAGAAAACCTTATTTACAAATTTAACTTGATTGGTGACCTCCTGTTTTCTCCAGTCCTGCTTTTCTCCCTACAAATTTGCTGTTCATTCCAGTTATGTTATTTAAAGCACTTTTTCACATATTTGGAATTGAGATAAGCAGTCACATTTTGATAGTTTGGGTTAGATTGGCTGGATTTAGGCTTTATGAATTCTGTATCTATATAGATAGTTCTGCCAGGAAAGGTGAATTAAACTGTCTTTAAATGACCTTTAAATAATCTGTCATTAAACATTGAGCAAAGGATAGTATTTTATTGTAAGCCACGTTTCTAACTGTATAGTCTCATTCATAATTTATCCATGCAATAGGCAAGTTTTGGCATTTCTTAAAATAAAAAAAAAACTGCTTTGCATAATAATCTGAAGTTTCAACTCGTGTACCATGACTTGCAATTTTTTTATCAAGGAATAATTTTTGTTTCTTCAAGGTTGTTTGACCTCTAGCACATTTTGTGGTGTGGCTATAAACCATGTCTCTCTGACATTTATAATGAAAGTGAAAGTGGGGGGTGTTTCACTTTTGTAAGCTGAAATACATTGTACATTGTTGAAATTCTTGTGAAGGAACCAAACAGCAGCTGCTTTTTTTCCCAAATGGTTTACTTACTGGAATTGAGCAGCACAAATCCCATGCAACTTAAACAAAATCATTACTCTTGAATCAAACGTCAACTTTCTGTTACATCACCCAGTGTTATTGCTGGAAAATCTTTTACTACGACTGTCTTATTGTTGCCTTTGCCTTATATATATAAACTTTTCTGTACTGATAGTACTATCTTTAAAACAAAAAAACATTTGGTCAAAACAGGTCACTCCTTATGGGCTTCTAAAATTCAAGTTTATCTTCCAGGACCTAAGTGGGATATTCTAAAATTACCCTAAAAGCCATGCAGGAATATTCTTTAAATTTTATATAGCATGTAACTAATAATGTAGGCTCCTGTGGAATTCTTGATGAACTAGAATGGATGCTCTGAGCTACTTCCTTTACAAAACTACTACGTATTGGAGCAGAATAGAAATTAGAGGATTATAATCTGCAAGCATAGCATACTTCAGGCCTTTGATATGCTGTTTCATGTGATGCCATGTGCTGTAGAGTTTATTCGTGTACAGCTTACACCTATGGCATGATTGAGAACTCACTCACTTTCTCAGTTGCTGAGAAAAGCACTGGCTATGAATTAATGAGAGGAAGAGGTAGATACAGTGCTTAGCAGTTTTATATTATACAAAAGCGCTAGCTTTTTGTATGACACCTGACTAATGCTGGATTAACTAATGCTGAAATTTTGTTGCTTTAAAGATGCTACCTACCATAAAGACAGGAAACTTGTCCGAGACATCACATGTCTAAAGTAAATGGGAGATTATCCACTGCTGCTTCATGTAAAACTAGCAGTTATAGTTTATCATGGAATTACTTCAGATTTTCTCAGGACTTCATTAGCATTGCAATTCTTTCAGCTGATGTGGGGTTATATGTGTCAGTACCAGTGAATATAAATCAATTTATCAGTGATGTACCTCATCCCCAACATTCAAGTCCCATGATAATTGCTGGGAAATTCATCAGCCTGTTTTTCGGAGTTGTTGCTTTGACTCTTTATTGGTTGAGGGGGAAGTTAATGAAAGAAGGAGTGGTTAGAAGGTTGATGAAGAAAACCGTGCTGGAAATAATTGAAGAAAAACAGAGGATATCTTCACATAGTGGCTGTTTGGACCTGTTAAATCACCAAATAAATTCCTGAGGCGAAGCAGGCTTGATCTACCTCATACACCTTAGCACCTTGTTACAAGACATGGTAAGTCTATAATATCAGAGGGATATATTGATATGAACATTTGTATTGTTTGTTCTCCAGTCCACAGCCCTACAAAAACCATCATCATTAGCAATATCCAGGAGACTGGTGCAGGGCAAGAAAGGGCTGTGCAAGCATCTCTGTGATGCTGGGACGGTATGAGAAAGTAAGTGAGCTGTGACCTGAACACTCCAGTGTGTTTTTTCATAGGTGTTTCAGTTAAAGTCTTAAGAAATTTTCTTGTGACCAGAATTAAAATAGGAAGCTGATGCTTTGCATGAGGAACAACAATATTTAGAAATCTCTCCAAGTGCCTGGATTCCACTCTGGATACTTTGCTCTGCGGCTCAGTTCATCCACAGATGGCACCCACCTGTTCCCTTCCCCCACACTATCCCCAAAGATTGGGAGTAAGGCAAGATTTGTGTAAGGTAAAGGCTCAGTAATCCATAGTTATATGGGAGGGGGCAGGGAGGAAAGCTCCAACAACTTAGTCAAATGAAGGTTTTGCCTTTCCCATACCTGGTTACCTGGAGTAACAACACTGATGATTGTATGCTGCCCTCACCCTGCTGGCTGTGGTCCAACTCAGATGCCACTTTTGACTAAAGCTTAGTAACTACAATAAATAGGAACCGCTTTGTGCAATAGCTTAGCAATATGGAGCTGTGCCCACTAGAGAGCTGCCTGTGAGCTGAACAGTGTTTGTGCCAGCCATTCTGGAGAAAGCAACCTTTCCTGTGCCTTCTCACCCTACTTTCTTACCAAGCTCAGTAAGTGCAGCCCAATTTCAATAAAGGTTTAAAAAGAAGGCCCATTAATCTTGGAGAAACTGGGGGAAGAAATGGATGTATTGCTTTAAAGATGTAAAAATGAAAAGGCTGTTCATTTCTTTCACATTTTTCCTAGCCTGTAATTATTCCTAATCAAACTAGAAGAAACAGTAAACACTAAAAATGAAATAAACGCAGTGACAGTTTGCCAATAACAAGCAGAAAATGTTCCATCTGTCTAGCAGTGAGTAAAATGTGTGTAATTACTGCTCATTTTTCTTCTAATTGCTGAGTTATTAGTTTAAAGCTTATGCACAACTGGTGAACAGTGCCGACTACCCATTCTCTAATTACAATCCCTGCTTCACTGTGCTTCAAATCAAGAGAAGCAAAAAAGCAGAAAATTTACATTTTAAAAGAGTTATCTGAATTAACCCCTCTGGTAAGAACAACTTTGCAGTTTTGGCCTCCCAGGTTAGATGTTTAGCTGGTGGAAGTCAGTGTCTAGTTATATCAACTGAAGATTTGTCTGTCAGTGGAATTATCACCTCTCTTTTCTTTTTTGTTTTTTTCCTTCGTTTTTCAAGCCTACATTTTAATTTCTAATTTAAAGAAGATTAAAGAATGCTCTGAAATTGATGGTAGGTCAAGGGAAGTAATTCCAATGAGGAAGCAAAGGTTACTATAGTCATGAGTTAGTAATACTTGCTTCACTTTGTGCTTTTTTTTTTCTTTATCTCATTATCTCAAAGTGGGTCAAATGAGGGTATGTCTGTGTTTCAGTTCTGCTCTTCAGCACCAAGATAGCTAAGCTATCTTTATCTACTCTACTTAGGCTGTAGAGCCATAATGTGCCTGCGGTGACAGAGAAGTGGCCACACAATCCTGTGCCATCTCTGCCTCTTTCAGAATCCATCTCACCACAGGTACTTCAAAGTCTGTGAGGGTTGACTTCCATTGCTCATTGCTGGTTCAATTTAAGACATGAAGGACAGAGAGCAGAGCCCATCTGTTCTTTTTCAAAAGTATGGAGATACTCTTGGTCCATGTGATTTTGATTCTTAAAAATCATGGTTGAAAATATACAATGAGAGCAGCAAGAAGACTGAGGAAGATTCAGAAAGCTAAATGACAAAGCTGTCAATCTAGCAATTTCTGGGATTGCAGCTCGAAGGGGTCTAAGCAGTACAGCAAAGCAAGGCAGACTTACTAGCTAGTAGACTGATACTCACAGTGCGAAACTCACTTTTACTGGGGGATACTTAGGGGTTAGCAAATGGGCAAAGATTGAAAACTGGTGTGCCGTGCCCTTGTCACAAACCTTTAGCGACTTGCTGTCTGTTTTGGGATATTGGGAAGCAACGGGTGCAAATTATGAAATAAGACACTAGAAAAATCTGATGCAGAAGAATAACATGGTTTAGGTGGGGAACTCTCCCACTTCAGAAACTTAGTCCTACCAGCAGTACCTCTGAGTGCATTGCTCATAACTGTGGAGTAGTAAGGATGTCGCTAGCCTTTTTGGACACCAATGATACCCTAGCTGTGGCAACATGGACTTAAGTGTAGATGGCAAACCCCTTCCGGAAGCCGAGTGGATGAGTAGGCTTCACGTCTCAACCTGGGTGCTATCATCACAGGAACTACTCAGTTTAAAGCCCATAAAACAGAAACTTACCCTTCTCTTGCTATTGTTATTGTTGATGTGGAAGATGTGAGCTAAACTCTGTGGGGAATCCAAACAGTATAAAGTATGACAAAAATCCAGCCTACTTCCATGCATTAATACAGGATTCCTTGCAGAGTTTTCTGTCCTTAACTTTCAAAACAAGTCATCTTTTTCCAAAGACGGCTTGAAGGGTAGATGTACCCATCCACATTCACATTCCTTGAGGAGTTTTGAAAGTGTAGTGAAAGACTGAAGTGAAACTACACAGCATAAAATTTGGAATTTGGGCATTATCTTTAAGGGATTGTCTCATTTGTGGTAATAGTACTTTTAAAAGTGATTAATGATACGAAGTATTACTTGCTTGTGATAAGCAGTCATTGAAAAGTCAACAGCTTTATTTTAGAATAGCATTTGCACATTTTCTTGCCCAGGAATAAGATTAAGAAGGATGAATTGTTCTGTTGGATACTGGCAGATGAAATGCACCGAAACCTTATCTTGATGGGCATCTGTAACTCACAGATGTCAGTGACAAATGCTTGCTAAGGAGGAGGGAAGAAAAGATTCCATATATCCATCTAGTTTTAAGGAAAAATAAAAGCATCTAGAAACCACAAAAAAATCTTGATTTGAAGTATGTTCTGTTTTGGCAGGAAGCAGAGTGGTTTCGGTGATGTTTTAACCTTGCAATGAGAATGGAGGTGTAGGTAGCAAGAAGTTGGGATTGAGAAAAAGGATAGAAGAAAAATAAAAAAAAATATTTAAGCCTTTTTGCTCTGTGGCTAGAGAACTGAAGCTTTCCTACTTCTTTTCAGTTCTGAATAAATGCATTTTCTTCGTGGGCTCAGAGGCATATTATGCATAATCCTTTAGATATGCTTGCCAGCTGTGCGGTAGAGATAGGGGCTGCTGGGACTTTGCTATGTTAAAAATGGTGGAGATACTTCACCAAGAGAGAGCAGAAATAAAATAATTATTTGCATAATCTTTCTAGAGTCACCTAGGTTTCTTGAAAGCAGCTTAACGTGTTTGGAATAATCTATTAGGAAAATATTAAGGGAAAAAAATACCTCCTTTTCCTTCTGAGCAAATGCATTTTGACTCTTCTCTCTTGGTCTAACAGCTTTAAACTGCTTTATACTCATTTTAAGAACATATTATTTCATAAGAATAGATCATATTTAAAATAATATAGGTTCATTCTCCTCCTGCAGAACAACAGGGAAGGATTAATTTTTTCTGCAAAATGAGCTCACAGCAACTCACTTTACTATAGGTATTGTGCTTCCAAATATTGTTTCTTTTCAACTCAGTTTATATGACCTTTTGTTCTTTGTTGAACTGTTCGTGATATTTTACCTAGAAGAGAATAGCTATGTCTCTGCTGGATCTCAGGAAGAAAGATAGGACTGTGTGAATATTATGCAGATATTTAATCTACATTATATTTAGCTACTGTACTTTCATACAGTAAGGACTGATTTTGTAAAGGTCTTTATTTTTTTGGCCTCTCTCAAACGTAATTTTGTGCCATGTAGATTTGCCTTATTTTCCCCCCTCCTTCCTCCAATCAACTGAGACACACATTAGGTCACAGAGGAGAGGTAAATATTTTTCATTTAGATATTCAGATCCCTGTGTAGTTTTGGGACAGAGCTAGAGAGAATAGCTGTTCTTCCAGAAAAGATGAAAAAAACACACCACCTTTTCTAGTATTTAAAGTCTATTTTTGTGCTTACAATGTAGATATCTAATATTTATGGTATAAATGTTTAGTACTGAAGGGTAAATATCCACTACAAAATCAAAACATGTAGCTCATGTATGTTGTTTTAATAAAAAGAAGTTCAAACTTTTTTTTTGTTACATTGATAAGACTGTATTATGGATAAAAAAAAAATCACAAAATGTCTTGCATGGCTTTCCACAGAAGATCTTCACTTTAAATTGTCGTGCTCTTAAACATTATGTTGTGGCATTATATTTTTATGTTCCCATGAAAATAAGAATTAAAAGGGCTGGTATGTTGTTTTAAATCATCTCTGTATGCTACAAGTCAAACAGCTTTTTAATAGCTGTTGCATTCATCACTTTAAAAAGAATATACCAGTGGGGTAAAGCTGATATGGCATTTGGCCATTCATAAAATATCATTTGCCATCAGAATAGATTTCCTTTCTAACTATCCTACTTTAACAAATTAAATGCATTTCATATCTCGTGGCTTTGCAGCCATGAACATTTAAATGGAAAGCGGAACTGAATGCACAGATCTGTCGTAAATGGCACCACAGCATTTGTGAACAAAGGGGCTACATCACAGTTTCCACAGCTATCTTGCACCTGGTTGTTTTGCCAGTTAATCTGCTCATAGGCTATAGTTTTGTTTGCCCAAGCAAGTTATATTTATCTTAACATCAAGCATTTTTTATACCAGTTATCTCGTCTGGTGTTTAAAACCATTACAATGTATTCATTTTTATTCTAACTTGACGTGATTCTTGATCACTTTGAATTAAACCAATTGTATTTTGTATGTGACCTCACAACCCTTACATTACTTTAAATAAACCAGTATGAAATAATAAAAATAAGAATGATAGTAGAGTTCTGTGATGTATCGTTCCCTAAGAAGCAAACCTTGAAAAAACTACAGCCTTTCTTTGAGCACTATTGAAGACAGGAAGAATGAGGAATTACGACGTAGTGGACATTTCTTTTGCTGACATTAAAAAACCCAAACCTGTTAATTTCAGGCTTCTGAGATGGTGTTACAAACCATACAGTATAAAAAGCAGTAATAAAAGCTATGAAATGTAGCTTTGTATCCTCATAAAATTTTAAGAAAAATAAATTGTGGGGTAGTTAACATGCTCTGTAATACAAAGATAACTATCACTTTTATTGTAACTGTAACATATGTGAGGATGTTTGTTTAATTCCCCAGTTGTCAGACATGAGGTTGAAAGTTTTTAATAGCCTCTGGGTATCAAATCTACAGCCTCAGGCTGCTGTTTGTAATTTAATGTGAGTAATTTATTATGAAGACAGAAAAAACAAGAATTGCCCAGTAGCTATGAAAGCACATTCACATTATAATTATTAGGCACATAACAACTCAAAAATAGATAAAAGGAATTTTAGAGTAGCATTGGCAGCAGCAATAGTATCATCTGCTAAGATAACAGAGAAATATAGCTCTGGAGAAATTACTTGTGAGGGGAGCAGTGGTTATAGTTGAAAGGTCATCCTCATCTCAGCTGCTGACATGGTTGTAATATAAACCACTCTTGGGAAGTTGTGTGTAACTTAGAAACATCCTCTTTCTGAGCTCTCTGGGTGATGTTATACATCAGAAAGAGTGAGGTTTTTGGGATGTACTTCTTTGGCCTTGGGAGGTCTGTAGGTGATTTTTAATTTTCCATTTCTTTTCAACATTTCCTCTTTCAGTAAACTAAATTTCAAAAAGTAACTAGTATTGCAAAGTATGTAGTGGTTCTCCCCTGAAAACTAAACCCTATGGACTAGATCTCCTGTAAGAGTTTGGTACTGAAAGAATCCACCTTGATCCCAAGTAATAGATCACATTTTTTCCAAAAGGTCAATGTTCATTGCTCTCAGCAGGAGAATCTCTGTTGCTGCTGATTATTTCTGGAGAGTTATGTTGGCATTTCCATGCATCTTCTCCACATTTTAATGTCTTGATAGCGAAGATAAAAATCACACAACTAGCTATTTAGGTAGTTAAGGAGACGTAAAGTGTAAGTGTTTGCTTTCTATATGTAATGCAGGTTTACCTCTGTTCATCTGCATCATCATAGATAACCACAGAGATGTATGGCAGCCTGATAATTTCTAGGACTGCTCCTTGTGGTGATTTCTCTTTACCATGCTCCACCCCTCTTTTCCTTGTTGCTCTGCTAAAGGAAAGCCATTCATACCTCATAGTCCTGTGTATGGCCACCAGCACATGTCCTCGGAAGAGCTGTGAAAACTTGCTTAGGGTCCTCAAGCATGATGTTTTGTTGGCAGAGCTATTCCCTGTCTTTCAAAAGTTCCATGGTGCACTTCCACCAGTTGATGTAACTTGATAGTTTTACTCTCCCCCTGCTCCCCATCCTGGTCACTGTAGGAATTCACTAGTGCCAATCATTGCTCACTGCTACAGTCCTGTCTTCTGAAGTGAATGTTGATATCCAAGATGCAGATGAAATTCAAGGTTAGGACTATGGACCTCCTTTGTAATTGTGAAATTGGATTCAGGAATAGGGATATTTTGGCAATGATTTGGAAACTGTTTCTGGTTTTTTTCCCCTTTCCTTAGGAAAAAAGTGCCATGAGTAGGGTGCAGTTGTGCTCGCGGATATGTGCCTGTCCAATTGTAAGAGAGTTATTTGATCCCTGGTACACTCAGCAGGAAGGCTGTCATGTCCCTTTGCAGGTCATAAAGCTCTTATGGAGATGTTGATGACCATATTGCCAAAATAACTTCTGTGTTAAAACTCTTTTTTTACTGTCACTGTAAGTATTGCAGTCTGAATGTACATGCTTCTGTCAGGATCTTTCAGAGGGAGGCTCGTAAATTCACAAGGTCTTAGGTGATTTAGTGATTTCTCAGAAGTGTGGTATGCAATGATACATGGCTATATTTTACCTAGTCACAATAGAAGTAGAGATTACTCTTTCCCAAGGAGGTTTAAGAAGGAAGGATCAAACCTATCCTTAGAGAGTAACACTAGAAGTACATCTCTTAATTTAACTCTATTTCTGTACCTGACTATAGACAGACCACGTTATTTAAGACTAGAAGATCTAGCTAGAATGTGTCCATTTTATGTCTGCACTGAATCTGTCCTTATGCAACAACTATGTAGGGAAAAGCATATCCAAACAGGCAGTGAAATCTGCAAGTACACATCTCGGGATGTCAAGGGGACAATAACATTCAAAATTACCAGAATGAAGTAGGAGGTTGTGGCAGAAAGATGACACATGCAATTCAATTCAGCATAAACGAAAGGAATGAAACTACAAAGGAAAAAACAGAAGCAAGCGAGATTTTTAAAAGATGCTTATCACAGAACCCTAATCAAGACAATCGAAGTACTAAGAAAACACTTGAACTAATTCTCACAGATATTACACACCACTTGTCACATGATTAAATAAAATTTGGAAATGACTGCCAGGTATACAGTGGGGTCTGTGTCCTCTCTGCCTACACAAAATACTTGGCTTTAAGCAGAAAAAAACCCCAGTGCTGCCATTCAGGACATATAATCTGATTAATGGAAGCAGCTCTAACCACTGCAGACCACTAAATACATGCCTAAATATCTTTCTGCACTGGAGCCTTAATTCTTTAATTCACCTTCAGTTTTATGAACTATTGTAAATAATTTCATCTACTCTGCATCTTTAATATGAAACTCTGAGCAGTAAAGCAAGCACTTTTGTCAAGAATTAAAGCATATTTGCTTCAGGTTATGATGGTTTAATAATACTTGTGGTGGAAATGAACAGCATAGCAACGTTTTTTCGTGAAGTCTGTTCTTTTTTCCAAGTTCCCAAGAAATGTCTGTCTTTAAAACACTCAGTCACTTACTTTATCATGCTGTACATCTGTTTTCTGTTTCTGCTGGCAGAAACATGAACATACTTTGAGTGAAATTTAGAAGCAAATCAACTTCATGTTGACTGGATACTTCAATTACTTAATTCACAAAGTAGTGGAAAAGATACAATGCATACAATGATGCAATGAATATTTTGAACAACAAAAACCCTATACAGCTTTCTAAAGAAGACACAACAGTAGAGGAGTGATAGTATTGATCTGCATTTTTATTGGACTGATTAGCAAAGATTTTGACTGTTTAGATGCACCCTTGACGTGATTTTAGTCTCTGCTGCGCTTAAATTCTTCCTTTCATTTGGGGTACATCTTAATGTCATAGGTGAATTTGAATTGCTCGCTGATGTGCAGCAGCCTCATCCCTTCTTTTTACAATTGAAAGAGCATCAAGAACAGAGTATTAAGATGTGTGTTTACTTTAAGGCATTAAGTTGTTTTCTAGTGTCTGGTGGAGAACACAAAATTCCCTGTTTCCAGTACCCTGTGGACGCTCACTGGCCATATCCAGCTGGTCTAGTGAGTGCTTAATCTGAGTATTTGATAAGTACTGATTGCTACTGGCTTACCTCACAGAAAGAAGCTTTAAGAGAGCAGACATATTTTGAACGAGGCTTGTGATGACCATTGGCAGTACAGGGGGATTCAGCACTGCCTGTAGGGCAAGGCTGCCTGCTTTGGTTTTCCATCAATGGTTTCTGAGGGGTACTGCACTGCAAAGTGTGGCACTGGTGCTGCTTTTGAAGCATGGAGACCATTTATTGCACAAGCTGAGCCCTGGCAGTGGGATAAATTTCGGCTGCTATGAGGATCTGAAACTTGTCGTATGCACAGTGCTGTTACTGTGCCTGCTGGCAATTCAGAGTCCCAGGTCTCCCTGGCTTGGCACTGAGCCAATCATTTGTGGAGTGTGGAGTTACAAAACTAGAATAAATTTGTGTCCTGGAGTTTCAATACCACTCAGAAACTAAAAAGGTATATGTCCTTGGGTCTGTCCTTTGTGATGTCCTAAGCTTCTGTCTCTCTTGTGCTGTTACAGGCAGACATTTTTCCCTCTCTGTGTTGCTATTATGTGTCCCTAACTTTTGTTTGAATTTGTAGGTCTGTGAGCATCTACTTACTATGTACAGAAGTTCATTGTATTGTTCTAATTGGGCCCTGTCATATAATTAGCTGCAACTTTTTAGAAATACTAATGTAATGTCTCTTGTCTGCTGTGGGAAGTTTGTCATTGCTGAGTTAACTGTGTGCAGAAGTTTTGCAATGGACATGTCCATACCACTGTTTTATGAGTGCTTAAGACTATTTTGGGGAAAGCAAATATGCCTAATTACCAAAAATTAACTACCAAAAATAGCACCTGAGTGCCCAAAACAAAGTTTTAATGAGAATCAAATTGTCCAGGTTGGAAGAAACACTTGAGATATAAGACGATTTTTTTTTATGTGAACACCTGTGAAAATAATGTACCTGAAGTTATCATTATAGGTCAGGATCAAAATGTGACAGATACTTCAGAGTATGAAAAATAGATTAAATTATTAAAAAAGGAGTTATTTGTTTAAGAACAGTTTCGTATAGAGGAAGTAGACTAATGTAATGCCACCAAATTTCCATTATAGGGTGATTGCTATTAATTTTTTGATTACCTGGTAACAGAGCAAGCAGTATGGTGATTAACTGGCTCACAGAAAAATAGGGAGCCGTTAATCTGAAGCAATCCTGTCATAAAATCCAGAAAAACCTTGAGCTGGATTGCTGCAGATAAGTAGCTGCTGCATATGCTATGTAGGGCATGTGAACTAAGGAGTAGCTTCCAGCAAAATTAATGAAGGCCCAGCAGGAACCCAGAGCAAAAGACAAACAAATACTGCCAGGCCATTATGATGTACAATTGCATCACAGGTATTTAAACTGTTGTGCAATAAGCATATTTGTAGTCTTCTATGCTTGCCATTTTAATCAATCTTTTATTGCAGAACAGAATGGATTGTATATGCTGAGCTAATCCTTTTGAAGTCTGCTTGTTTGGCTTTTTTGCATACTGATCAGAAGCAGTGTGACAAAATCAGTAATTCCTACCTGACTGCAGTTTGATAAGCAAGTTGGAGGGAGGAAAGAGAAGATGAATATTTAGGTTTATTTTCACTCCCTTCTAATTTAAGGAAATAGTTTACTTTGTATTAAGTAGATGTTTTGAACACAGAGTAAATTTTTTACTCTTTCTTTTACCATTGAGCAATGTTTCTTGCATTTGAGCGCAATGGCCGTACCTAGATCATCGGAGCACAGCTGAGAAAGTAACAGATGTCTCTGTATGCCAGAAGTGAATGATTCTGTCAACAATAAAATATTTTTTGTGGCTGTTTTTCCAGCCCAACTGGTAACGGGACTCACCTAGAACTATAAGTTTGTCTGATATGTGTGCACCTTGTGCAGTTGTTATTCTGAAATAGGTAGAGAGTGTTCCCACCTTCCTCCTCCCCATTGTCACTCTCATTGGAAGAGGACTGATAAATGTTACTCCTCTTGCCATGCATATCGGGACAGTAAATCACTGTGCCCAAAATTTCTTCTGAATGTTGGAGCCACTGTTGAAAACATCTCTGATATTCTCACTTAAAAAACTGAATTATGGGGATACAGTGGAAATACGGGCTGATGGTGGCATGGTTACTATGAAATTATGGAACATAATTCTCAGTGTCCAAATTCCTCCCAGCTCAGTGCCATAACCCTGTAGCGCAAAAGGCAATACCTAAGGCCCCACTGATGGCAGAAGCCAGTGAAGATACACCAAGACTTCAGATGATTGACTGACCTTGTGCCATTACAGGTGTCTTGCTTTGGCAGCAGGAAGTCTGAGGGGAAAGCATACATAAGGCTCATAAATGAGCCTCGTCTGGTGTATCAATGAGAACTACAGCTTTAGGCATTGTCAGCTTCCGAGATGTTTTACATTGGTTGCTTATGTAATGTTGAATATGCAAAAAATGGTCTGTTTGTACACCCAAAGTTAGCACTTGCTGGCACCTGTGTGTCTGTTTATCAAACACTCATACCTATGTGCAGTGGAGACAGAGTTTACATGCACAAAACTCATTTAGTAATACCGTGGACTGAATATTTACCTTCAGTAATTCATATGCTTGAAGGTTCATATCGGAAAAGTGGATGAGCAGGTGTTAATGGGAGCAACACCACTCATGCACATTTGTGAGAGCTTGGCTTGGAACAATCTGGAAGCATTTTGAGATTCATATTTTTGCAGCACTGACATATGCCATCCTCAAAGCAGTGCACCAAAGGCATATAAATACAGCCCATTTGCGGTTTAGACTAAAACAAGATTAAATTACTTTATTTACAAGAACTTTATTTTTATAGTTTGACTTCTGTCTATCATCCTTTTAAACACTAAAATTTCCTTGGAAGAGATAATGCATTTGTTATAGATGAAGCCTCCATTCTTCTTTTCTGTGTTCAAGTCAGATTTCCAGAAACTTGGGGTATTAATTTTATTTCAAAGTAATGCAAAGAATTATGAAATATATAAAGTACGTAAACATTAATGTTTAGCTGCTTTAACTACTCAACAAATGGAAAAGAAAGTGCTATCCTCTAGCAAGCTTTTTACAATATCTGTACCGTGCAGCTTCTCTTGCTTATGTTTCTCTGAAGTTCTAGAAATATCTTACTGTTGAAAAATACACTCTCATATTCATTATTTATTCTGATAAACTGTAAGTGATTTCTATCAACATACAACTTCAGGGCCTGTTTTCTCTTTTTTATTTTTCTAGGTAAAATAGACAATTACAATAAAGAACAAATTTTATACATTAAGGCAAAGCAATGTTTTGAAGTACCATTTCTCAACATCACAGCTATGTTTTTGCTTATTTTAATGGAAAAAATTAAATTAGGAAGGGATTTTATGAAGACAGAAGTGCCTTTGTCTTTCTAAATTGCAGTCTTGTAACAGGATACATGAGAGAAGATCTTTCTCTTACTATTCAAAGTCTACATTAATTTTATCATTGGTCTGAGATTCTGCCAACACTGCAAAATAGTAAGTGATCTCAGCATCTATTTCTGCATATCTAATAGTTTAGTTCAGTTAGCCCAAGTGCAGCTAGCAGTGGAGCTAGACTTTCTTCGGTTTGTGATACCTGAGAAACACAGATAGTGTGGTGTGATCTCCCTGAGGTAGTTTTACCTGGTACCTCAGAAAGAAAGAAAACAATAAATATGCACTGCATTGTTATTAAATAACTCATACTAGACTATGAGGGCTGATCTGCCTGGATTAGCCAGGAGTTCACCAACTGCCAGATTGCTGGAGAGGTCGAGTCATGTTCCCTTTCTGACCTGAGAGCCACCTGGAAGCTTATTGCCATTGGAGGAACTACTGACCCACACTCCCTGAGATCCCCAGGGCCCAGGGCAGTTCCTGAATTTCACTGTTTAGGAATCAAAATCAAGCAAAACCCCAGAAACAGACTGTATTTGTATATCTCTGGTACTCTGCTTTAAGGAAGGCATGTGTCAGTGCTGCCTCTTTTGTCCATGCTTTGAAAAGACTGAAATGTGCTTGTGAGTACTCCAAACACAGCAGGGAAATTTAACAGTGTTCTACCCTTTCTTTGTTCTCTGTTCTGACTGATTTTGATTTTACATCGACCATGATGTTGCACCATTAAGCACCACTTATAATGGTTTTGCTATACAGCTGCCTGCAGGAAAATAACATACAGAATCACAGGGAGGGTGCATGCTACATGTGAATAGATACCTTTAACATGCATTTTAAATACTTTATTAATGTAATAAATGGAAAATGAGTATAGGATGCAAATATAGGATAACAGAAAACTTAGTGGCCTGGTAAATTTACATTGACTAGTCAAAAAGGGGTTTTATAGAAAGTGTTCATTGTGCAGCTCATATTGAGCCGATTTGAGGATCCTTTTATTAAAGCCAGAGGAGAAGGTCTGTTTTCTACTGTGCTGACAATATGTTACCTGTTGAGCTGTGTGCAAACTGACCTTTTTTTGTATGGTCACATAGCAGCTGGGATGCCATCTGCATAAAGTAAGATGGCAGGTGATCAGTGAGGGAAGAGCAAATACTCTTAGCAGCAAGAGCAGCAGCTATGACCTTTCGGTTGTGTTTGCTTTACTTTCCCTGGTGTTTGTCAACAGCAGATGCACTCAGGAAGTTTCAGTCTTGGCATCTTGACTGGAAAGGAAGAAGTAAGACTCATTGTGTGACTACTGATTTATAGCATCGAATAAAATAAAAATGTCCACCATGTAAAAACCAGCATAACAGGAGAAAAGCTAGGCTGAGAGCACGGTGTTCTTTATTAATGATCAATTTCTTTCATGCTGCTCTTATATTTTTAGTTAGAAGTAAGTCAGTGTTTTATCACTGCCTTGTATTACCCTTCAAATCATCCAGCTTAATCTGTATATAAAGAATTTCTTTACTATTGTAAGATTTATTGCTTATTGCCATACATTGAATATTTTAACACATTCATGTATTTTAGGCTACTAAAACCACAGAAATGAGTATTGCAACCTAAACAAAGTATATTGAAATAGACTTACTATGGTTCCAGACCTTCAAAAATTGTATTAGCCGATATTTTCACTTCACAGATTCTCTCAAGAAAAGTCAAAATTTTCTGATTTCCTTTTAATTATCATATAAATTAGCTATACTTTTGGGAAGGGTGATGTTGGAGGATCAAATTGTAAAGGTTTTGGTTATTTTACTCAGTTGTTAACATTTTAACATTAGCTACGATCTGTAGCAGAAAAAGAGTGTAAATATTCCTGTTGAGGCATATTCAGCTGTCTCAGTGGCAGGTCAAGAATGAAAATCTCATAGATATTCAGCCATTTCAGGCCCATGCTATAAATTACAAAATAGTAAAAAGTACAATCTTATTTGTAGCAAAGCAAGAGTAATGTAAGTGCAACAATTAAGAATATGAAATGTGAAGATGAAAAGTCCATTTCAGCAGCCTGTATTGCAAGCAAGGAGAACTATAGAAATGTCATCCACTTTATGGAAAACTTAGCAGCTACACTGGTTATAGTACTTAAATTGCAATATTCAGTATGAATATCTAATCTCATTTAGAATAATCTGAACTGGCATCTGGGGAGAGGGATGTATTCCCCTGTCAAAAACTTAAAAAAACCATAAGGTATGGAAGGAAAAGCCAAGGCCTGCATCACCATCAGATTTCTCCCCTGCCTGTGAATTTTAGAAGTGAATTTTTTTTGCCTTCCACCGAAGGGATACTTCTGTTTTGCAACTAAACATCAGTTGGCCAGAAGATCTCCCTCTGTTCCCTGGAATTCACAGCAAACTTCATGCACAATTTGTGCCCATGACATTAATTTTCTGTTATGAATGTGAGGAAATTTCCAGCTACTTGCTTGGCTTGTTTGCTTTATTTTTGCAGTACACAACTGGTTAAAGAAAAAGAAATACTCTAGACCTCTAGGGAAAGGTAAAAGTACAGCCTTGTGCCTTAGGGACAGCAGCAATATAAAACTGTCACATTTCTTCTCCTCCTTCTACCTCTCTCCACACCTTTTCCTAGGAGTCCTAGTAGGCAACAAGTTGTCGATGAGCCAGCAATGTGCCCTCCTTGTCAAGAGGGCCAATAGTATCCTAGTGTGGATTAAGAAGAGTGTAGCAAGCAGATTGAAGGAGGTTATCCTCCCACCCTACTCTGCCCTAGTGAGGCTGCATCTGGAGTATTGTGTCCAGTTCTAGGCTCCCCAGTTCAGGAAAGGCAAGGAGCCACTGGAGAAAGTCCAGCAGAGGGCCATGATTAGGGGACTGGCATGTCTCTCTTATTAGGAGAGGCTGAGTGAGCCCAGTCTATTTAGACTGGAGAAGAGAAGACCGAAATGGGACCTCATCAAAGCTTATAAATATCTAAGGGTTAGGTGTCAAGAGGATGGGGCCAGACTCTTCTCAATGGTAGTCAGTGACAGGACAAGGGGCAATGGGTACAGACTGGAGCATAGGGAGTTCCACTTATACTTAAGGAAAATCTTTGCTGTGAAGCTGATGGAGCACTGGAACAGGCTGCCCGGGGAGGTTGTGGAGGTAGTCAAAACCCACCTGAATACGTTCCTGTGCAACCTGCTCCAATTTAACCTACATTAGTAGGGAGATTAGACTAAATGATCTTCAGAGGTTCCTTCCAACCCCTACCATTCTGTGATTCTGTGATTCAGCATCCTCTGGAACCCTTTAAGGCAAATGGAGGCTGAGGGTAAAGAGGAAGTAATAGAAAAGAAAGGAGGAGGAGTGTGTAACAAAGATGTAAAAGGGATGATATGAAAAAGAAATAAACCCATAAGCTGTCTTGCCAGGTCAATATGTCAACACAAGCATGAAGGTTGATACTACTACAGCAGAAAAGAGTATCCAGTTCCAACTGCAAGCTGGTGGGAAGTTTGGTACAGAGAAGTGTGCATGTGTGCAAACCCAGACAGGTGCCACATGAAGCCAAAAGCCATTTTTTCAAGAGAGGAGGCAGGAAAAAAAAAGAACAGCTTTAAAGATTACTTTTTCCTTCCTGATTTATGAATTTCATGAGAATTGTGCTATTTTCTTTTCCTAAGCTGTTAGATTCTACACAGAATTACAGAAGCTGGTGCACAGATGTCATGTCACCAAAATACAGCAATCTGCAAAGCCGGATACCTCTCTGGACTGTCAGTGTGGGATTTAGCTCATCACATATAAACATCTGTGGCGTAAATGCCTATCTCTGAGCTAGTCATCTTCTTCTCTCATTAAGACAACAGAAATAGACATTTCTAGGGCGTGATTTATCTTTTAAAGAGTAAGACATTTTGATTTGGTTAGTGAAATCATGCCCTAAAAGCATCTGGTTTTATCCATTTGGTTTCAGGTAAGCTTAGACTGAAGAGCTTCAGTCAAGAATATTAACAGTGAAGATGTAACATTAGAGGAGACGAATCCTATTTTTGCATTTAGTTCTGAGGGGTCCTGTTTACCACATAAAGAAGGGATCTTCTGTCTCTCATTGAAACATTGTGAGGGCAGATAAAGGGACAGGAATTTCTGATTCTCTCTCCTGTCCCTGCAGGAACCCATCTGTGCACTCATGCTGGTAAGGTTTACATGGCAAATTATATTGCTCCAGACAAACAAGGCACTGTGGAAAATAGAGGAGTCAGCCTCAGCGTGCCAGTCCTTTAATGAATGCTGTGGAAAAATATTGTGGCTCCCATACCACACTTTTGTTTGGAGATGCACAAGGCTACCCTGATAGCACAAGTTCTGGTAATGGCTACAGGTGATTTTAACTGGTAAGGACAGAGACAGTGAGGCTTTGTGAGCCAGCAGTTTCCTTTGAAAGTGTAGTTTGATCATGTAATCCAAAGACATTTTGAGGATATTGAATTTCCTTGCTGGTTTAGAATAAACTATGGAGCAATGTGGTGGCCCCAAGCCACTGTCTTACTTAAAAAAAACCCAAAGCAAATCAAATTTCCAGAAAATTTATAATGCATTGTGGTTCTTCATAGCAGCTGCTTGTTTCCTTAGCAGTAATTTTTGAGACATGGTTTTATTTGTAAGAAAATCTTGCGAGTAAAGGAGGTGAGAAAAGGGATGCCCTGTGTCCTAATCTGTCATTGCTGTCAGTTATTTCCGGGTCAAACAACTAAGTGCTTACTGCAAAAATGAACCACTTTTGCTTCTTACTTTCATAGAATCATAGGATCACCAGGTTGGAAGAGACCCACCAGATCATCAAGTCCAACCATTCCTATCAAACACTAAACCATGCCCCTCAGCACCTCATCCACCCATCCCTTAAACACCTCCAGGGAAGGTGAATAAAACACCTCCCTGGGCAGCCTGTTCCAGTGCCCAATGACCCTTTCTGTGAAAAATTTTTTCCTGATGTCCAGCCTAAATCTCCCCTGGCAGAGCTTGTGGCCATTCCCTCTCGTCCTGTGCCCTGTCACTTGGGAGAAGAGGCCAGCACCCTCCTCTCTACAACCTCCTTTCAGGTAGTTGTAGAGAGTAATAAGGTCTCCCCTCAGCCTCCTCTTCTCCAGGCTGAACAACCCCAGCTCTCTCAGCCGCTCCTCATAAGGCCTGTTCTCCAGCCCCTTCTCCAGCTTTGTTGCTCTTCTCTGGACTCGCTCCAGAGCCTCAACATCCTTCTTGTGGTGAGGGGCCCAGAACTGAACACAGGATTCAAGGAGCGGTCTCACCAGTGCCAAGTACAGAGGGAGAATAACCTCCCTGGACCTGCTGGTCACGCTGTTTCTGATACAAGCCAGGATGCCATTGGCCTTTTTGGCCACCTGGGCACACTGCTGGCTCATGTTCAGTCGCTGTCAACCAACACCCCCAGGTCCTTCTCCTCCAGGCAGCTTTCTAGATGGACTTCTCCCAGTCTGTACCTCTGCTTAGGGTTGTTGTGCCCCAAGTGCAGGACCCGGCGTTTGGCCTTGTTAAACCTCATCCCATTGGTCTCAGCCCAGCGGTCCAGCCTGTTCAGGTCCCTTTGCAGAGCCTCCCGACCCTCCAGCAGATCCACACTTCCACCCAGCTTAGTGTCATCTGCAAACTTGTTAAGGGAGCACTCGATGCCTTCATCCAGGTTGTTGATAAAGACATTGAACAGGGCTGGACCCAGGACTGAGCCCTGGGGAACCCCACTTGTAACTGGCCTCCAACTGGATTTAATTCCATTTCCCACCACTCTCTGGGCCCGGCCATCCAACAGTTTTCCACCCAGGACAGAGTGCGCCTGTCCAGGCCAGAGGCTGACAGTTTCCGAATCAGAATGCTGTGAGAAACTGTGTCAATGGCTTTACTGAAGTCCAGGATGGCCACATCCACAGCCTTTCCCTCATCCAGTATTCCTCCTAGTTAGTCTAAACAAAATGACACACAAACAAACAAAAAGATGCACTAGTATAGTTAGTGTCAATCTGTCACTTGACGTAATCTGTGGCTCGGCAGAGCTTTCGTAATTTATTCTATCCGAGGATATGTCCTGTCCCTGAAAATCTAAACAAAGGCTTTTATTTCAGATTTAATGTCTCCTTAATTTTTAAAAAATATATTCAGCTATGATACTAGTAGTGAAGGAAACATTCTTCCAAGTGTGAGACCTGTGGAAAACATCAGAGAACTTCTGTGGGGCCAGCTCAAATCCCATTTTGGATTCAGCATATATTTGAATTTGCTAATGCCGGATAGAATGCATTTTCCCCCTCTTACCTGTCCCTCAGAGGCAACCACCAGTGAGTTACATTTTTCATCTTGTAATGAAAAGGTCCTATATTAAAGACTCTCTTCTCTCTTTATTTTCTTGCTTTTAAGCAACAAATCAATTCAAAGCAAGAGCCCTCGCATGCACAAAAACATTTGTTTGCGGAGAATAATTCCTCCCTGGTGTTTGCCACATATTTATTTTGTCTCAGCTCTATAAGAAAGGGTCCTGTTGCTGACTCAGAAGGAGCTCATTACAGAAAGACTTCACCTTTCAGCTGCAAAAGATGTTTCCTTGAAATGATAATGTAATGAGTGTTAGATCAGCCGTATGTAGCCGTTAGGCTATTCTTTTGATCGGTTGGAAAGGCATTTGTTAAGAAGCTGCTTTATTGATTTCCCGGCTGGTTTTTGTACTGTTTGGATCATCTGTACACACACACACATCACATTTTTACCACTTCAAAGTGGTTAATAAATTCACGCTACTCAGGAGACTGAACATGAAATGGAGTGAACCCTTTCTGTGGAGAACTCTGTTGTTCAACCTTTGATAGAAAGAATCTTAGCTACACACTGAGTGTCTGCCTTAAAATATTTTTAAAACAATCTACCATAAAGAAAATACCATAGCAAAAGTATATGGCTCCTGGGGATAAAAACATAGTGAGAAGCTGAGGTTAAGATTTCAGTAAGTCCGTATGAGAAAATAGTACAAATATTCTTTCCGGCTAACCTGTCCACATTTACTATTTCTGCTTTGTTAATTTTATGATGTTTTAGCAGTAGAAGTTTGAGACACTGTAAGTGTTAAAGATGAAACATATACCTCTACATATAAATTGCTAGAACCATGCAAAATATCTGTAGTTAAACTTAAATGCCAATGCTCAGTTGGCCTTGTATCTCTCTTGGATCACAGTTTTTGAAGTAGGATATTGCATTGAAGTGTGGATCAAAATTTCTGTTTAATAGAATTTTAAGTTATTTTATCTCTTTCCTTCCTTCCTCCCTCCCTTCTTCCCTTCCACCCTTACTCCTTCACTCCCTCCCTGTTTAGGTTTGGTTCACTAACCTGCTAATACCCTTTTGTGATCCCAAACCTGAGAAGCCATCATTTAGATGATCCTTGTGAATGGAAAACTTAGGGAACAGTTTTACCTCCTGTATTATAATTTGCCTTTCATTCCCTGGCTAAGGACACTCATCACAGAGCTTGTATCTTCCTCTTCTCTTTCTGAATATAGTTCCTATCCTGTATTTCGTATCAGTATTACGCTAGCTTTAGCAGCAAGCTTTTACACCCCTGTGAGGTCTGTGAAAAACCATCTACAACTTGACTACGTATTTACCAGGCCATTCAAATAACCCTGCTACTTATTTAAGCGCTTGCCTTTGGCTGTGTCCAGGGTAAGATATCAAGTTGGAAGGTGCTGTCTTGACACAAGCTTTAAGTTTGTTCACGTGGTTAAATTAAAATGCCCAAACAGGAGGTTGCTAGTGTTGTGAAGTTATTGAATTTATCAGCTATGAAATTATGAAAATGAAATTACCTAGAAGGACTTAAAAATGTTTTTACTATTTTATGTGTAAATGTCCACATATGAATGAAGCATACAAAGAATCTTAGGCCTGAGGAATAGAATAAAAAAATTAACAAAAAAATATTTAAATTTCAGTACCTGATGACTCTATGTATAAAATAGGGATAGCAGACATTCTTGTCTCTTAAAAGGATTGTGAAAATAAATATATTAAAGATTGCAAAGAACTGGAGCATTATGGTAATTGATACCATATGTCCAACAAAGATAGCTGGTAACAATTTCTGAAGAGGCAGGATTTTTATTCATAGACTCCCAGAATTATTAAGGATGTAAGGGACCCTTAGAGTTCTTCTGGTCCAACTCTTTATTCAGAATAGAGCCAGCAAATCTTTCCTTTCTCAATCTAGTTCTATGAATAGTAGGTATCTGACCTTGGAAGATATAGAGGGTGACTCTTAAAGCTCATTAAAAAATGCTTTTTTAATTGTATTTCTTTGGTAGTGGGTTAGAAAATAAAAACAGATTTTCAATTCTTGAAAAGGTACAGCAGGCAATACGGGACTGAGCTTGATGATCTGTTTCTTTAACTTCTAAAATATTGAAGTTTTTATAACAATAATGACTTAAATAAAAGTTGTACAATGTTAAAATTGTCTATTTACTTATTCTTTAACTTGAGAAAAATCTAGCCTGATGAATGCAATCCCTTGATGTCAGCAAGTCAGTATTTTTCAGTGAAAAATGTTGACAGTTTCTGTCCTTCTGTTTATTATTTTTCTTCTAAAATCATTAAGATCATATTTCCTCCTTTTATTAAACAGATTTAGATGTATAGACAGAATGAAGAAAACGACTGTTGTTTCAGAGGGAGGGGTTATATTTCTAGACTTGTGGCAGCTTTTTAAGTAGTAGAGCTTTTCTTTATTTGACGGTATATAAATTCTTCTTCATCTCAGGAGTTGCATTTTAAAGCATTTAGAAAATAAAATAAGATTTATCTTTTGAGCTAGTAAATGACTTTTTGCCAGTCAGTCTTTAAATTTTATCCTCTTGACTATGCACAAATAGCAGAGAGGGGCATCTTGTTATCTGATTACAGATCTTTGCAGATTACTATATTCTCTTCTTCAAGTTGCTAATGTTTTAGAGTGTGATGGTTTGAGACCAAGTAGATATGAGTTTTGTGTGCAAACAGTGGTAAATGCTTCAAACAGCTGCCATATTTGTAAGTAGATGAGAAGGAAATGTGGATGTGTCAAATGCAAGATAAAATCACTCACACCCTACATATGCTTACTAATAATCTAATTCTGTTAAATTGGTAATGAGATAGAAGTAATTATTAAATAATTGTTTATTCCTTAATATTTTAAGACAGTAATATGGTTTTTAGATTCTGTTTAACCCTTGACTGAAATGTATCTCAAAGTCTCTTAAGTGCCTATGCTGAAAATGCTGCCTATTCTCTTACACTATGGATATCCATCTATGTAACCTAGTCCAATGTGTTACATATCATCTTATGGTTAAGGTAGTTTCTAGGTTAACTCTCATATAAAGACAAAAAAGAAGCAACAACCCCCTATCCCCCAAACTAATGTTCAAGTTTTATAATTAATTCCCTGAATATTTATATTAAAACAGGGTAGTTTATGAGAAAGTATTTGTGTGTACTTTTAAAAAATGCATGGTATAGCTATATTTTGAGCAGTAGATCTGTTTCATCTTTCAAAGACTGAATCATCACTTTTATATTTGATGATTTTACCCTTTGATCATCTGTCAGTCTAATTTCCCTACATTGACTTTAAGACCATTGAGTCCTTTGAATGCTTAGTGGGCTGCACAGGGCTTTGGCCCCATGTTGCAAGCTTTGCCCTCTGATGCTATGCCTCATTTGGCACGTAAAAATATATTAATATGTTTTTAAATATATTTAATGTACTTAGTGTTACTTTTCCATATAAACAGTTGCTTTTCTTGCTACAGGTGTGTCATGAGTGTAATGGGAAGTATTTGATCCTGAAGAGGTTGTAATGACCCAAGAGACAATCTCTTTGTCTCTTGTATGCATTGGGTAATATCCACACTGGGAAGAAGTTTCTGAACCAGTAGTTCAAGGCACAGGGGTTCATTAGCTTTGGGAATCAACTCATTCAATGTATAGTGAATGGACCACAGTGCTCTGCAGCCAAACAGTGCTCACAATCTAGCTCTTTATTAAAATTTCTTTTTACATTTTGCACAACTGTTACTTCATCATCTTGTTTATTCTCTACCTTGTTTGAACTACGCAGGAAATGCTGTGCATTTCTAATTGGTATTAGTAATGGGGCAAGGCCATGTTATCTTGTTTTTTGTAGAACTGCTGTCGTTTTTGTTCTGACAATTGAAAATAGTGATGATTCTGGTCAGGTTACAAACACCACAAAATCTTTGTGAATGTGTGCTGTGACTTGGAAATACAATGAGAATGCTAAATAGAGTTTGAAGTGTGTATGTTAACAGAGGGAGCAAGAGAGAGAGAGCATGGAAAACTTAGCAGCTCTGGCTGATGTATGATGACTGCTATGAAGCTGGAAGTTGGCATGATCAGTAATGCACCTGCAGCCCCAAAAGTTCTTGGATCTGAAAGGCCGCAAAGCTCTGAGTGCTCAGGAGGATGAGGTGGTTTAACCAGGGACTTTGTTGTCATCCTTAGACTCTGTAACTCTCTCTACTGATTCCTTCTGCAAGAAAAAAGGTTTTATTAGTCTATATTAAGTCTACATTCCTATTGTAAACATGTGACTGAAGGAACGGCTATTATTCTTGAATTGTTCCTAGGTATATCAAACAGCTGTAGCCTACAAGCAGTACTGGTGAGATTGTGGCTGAAATTGTATCTTACTCAATCTCTGTGATAAAATAAGATGTTGAATATTAAAGCCCAGATAAGAGCTTTAATAAAAATCTCCCAAATAATCTGATGTCCTGAAAATGCATCTTAATGTAAGTTAAATAGCAGAGTATATTTTACTTATCAAAGATAATTCTTGAAAGCTAAACATTATTTTACCATGATATAAGAATATACTCAGGGAGAATCTGCTAATTTCATGACAGTGTAATAAAATCTGGAAACTGTGGACTTTAACATTAGGGTGTTTATGTTTGATTTTTTTAGGGTATCTTGTATTAGCCTTGAGGGATTTAACCATTGGAACACCTTGTGAAGTGTCAGGCTGCCCAGTGCTGATTGTGTAAGCACTGCCTAGTTGTTAACAAGCTTCTGGGCATGATTTTGGCCAGTGTCAGCCAGATACTATGGCTCAGAGGAGACAAATAAGTAGTATGGACAAGACTGCATGAGGATGGCTCCCGCCACCTTACCCTGTGTGTGGATGGCATTTCAACTGGTGTACCTCTGGTACCACTCAGAATGTGCATAAGAAATCTGATTTTACTTTTGCTTCACAGAATCCTATTTATCATTTATTACCTAAATAGTAAAATAAATTATGGAAAAGGGTTACTAAAAAACAGTAAGTCCTGTGTTATTTTGATAGGAAGCACATTAGATATGGCCACCAGGGCAGGTGGAACACTGCTAGTGGGCAGCATAGCAGGAGTTTGCTTCATGAGCCTTACCTCACACTGCTGAGTGAATATAACTATACTGACAGTGTTACATTTCTGACACTGAAGCTGTCTGGAGGCTTGAAGGGAGCAGGCTTTTTCTCTGTTTTCATTTCAATGCTGTTTTCATGTCTTGTCACTTGTGTGTGATTACATGATCAAAATTACATGTTTTCTAAGCCTCTTGACAATAGCTGGGGCTGTGGCCATGGGGCTTATATGTTCTGGCTTTTATTCCATGATACTCGCCTCATTTTGGCCCTTCTTACAATGATTCTTGAAATATCCATTTGACTGTTATTGAGTAGGTTAAGCACTGGCAGATGATGCTTCTAATGCAGGAGCAAGATTGTGTTCTTGCAGGAAATGCTTTCTTAAAGGCAGCTTTTCCTTTGGCAACTGGATTCTCCTTCTCCCTAGTATGTAACACATGGTATAAAGCCAGCATTTAGTCCTGCAGGAGCATAGTATCTGCAGCTGCTCACGCTACCTGAAAAAAGGCTGTTTATTCCACTTCCCTGAAGTACTGCAGTGATGCAGCTCTGTAAGTGTATCAGTCCAGTGCTGTAAAATTTACGGACTCTGCTTGCCTGTTGGCATTTTGATAGAGATGCCTCTACCAGTTCATGGAAGCAGACAGGCAAATAGCATATTTGTGTTTGTTCAGCATTGTTCTCGCTTTATTTCCTCATGGACTCATTCCTTGCCAGATAAGAACTAGAGAAAATATGGAAGTCTAAACAAATATGTCTTCGGGGAGAACAACGTGATGACTCAAAGGAATTACCTGCAGTCAGTTTAGCATGTCCTTGGGTTGCAAAGTGCTTTAAATATCTGTCCTATGCCAATTTGAACATCAATCTCTGTGTTTGGATTTCTTTTCCATCTGAAGAAGATTTTCTAGAAATCATCACTAAAGCAAAAAGGCAAAATATACCATGTCTGTAAACAGCAGAATTAAGCAACTGGTGCAGCAGTGAGTAGTGGAGTTGATGCCCCTTTTTCAGTCACAGCAGTAACTCAACACATGACTGCAGTTACATCTGTGTTCTGGTTTTGAGCTAAAGTAGAATTAATTTTCCAAATTTTCAGCTAAGGCTCATCTAAGTTACTTCATTTTTTGAAATTTAACTATATATTTTTAGACAACATCTGTCTTCAGAAGTGATAATGGTTAAGGCCATTCCTTACGTTTATCCCTATGGAAACCAGGGACATCCTGAAATTGGTGAAATGCCATAAGTCAAGGGGACAAAAAAGGGTCACACCTGCAGGGAGGAACGAACAAGACAGGTGACCTAAAACTGACCTGAAGACTATTCCATCCCAAATACTTGATATAAAACTAGAGGATCACAAGAGTCAAGCTTTGTTCTTCAAGGTCTGTTGTCCAGTAAGAACTCCATTTGTTCTTTTGCTCCTGATCCCAGATCCATGCATTCCTGAATCCAGTTTCCAAGTCCAGCTCTTTTCCCCATGTCTGCTTTGCAGCATCAATGGTGACCTATAGTTGTTGATCAACTATGGGTCATCTATTAGCATTGGGGTATGCGTGTGTGTTTTTTTATAATTTTTGTTAGATTATTATTATTGTTATTGTTTTGTTAAAGCTGTTCTAGTTTCCAGCTTGCAAGTCTGTCTCAATTTCACTTTTCCCTTTCTGTGAGTGTGTGGAGGGCCACAACTGCCCACATTTAGTTGCTGACCTGGCCAGGGGAAGGCTGAACTGTGACAATCTCTGATTATTCTTTTAAGGCATATGAGATCTTGTCCAAATTACGTTTTTTGACAAGCGATGAAACTGAAATACCTCATTAAAAAAGTTAAAAAGACCCACAAAGAAGTCCCAGAATAAATAAATTAAAACAGTGTCTTGAGGAATCTGATATAATTTCACTATCCCATAGAGACTTACTCTGTTGGGGAAGATGTTTTATTAATGAATATATTAAATCCTGCGTCAATCCCGTTTTTAACTCCATTTTCACACATTCTTTTTGCACAAAATATATTGTGCACTTAATTTACCTCTGCCTTTGAAACTCATAGGAGACACTGGAAAAAGAGGATAGAGCTCAAGGCCAGAAAGCTGTCAGTGTTACAATGGAAGATGTTTTTTACATCTAAACCTTTCTGAATCCAAGTGAATGTTTTCTCATCCAAGGTGAAATTTTGGAAGTTCAGTACATGTATATGTACATACATACATGCTAATAACAAAGACTCTACCGAATTCTGTTCCTTTGGGGTTTTTTCCCCGAGCTGAAGTATACTGGATTAATAGCTGATGTTCCACTGCAGCTAATACCTGCCTGGAAAATAGCCACATGGGAGAATTTACTGACCCAGAAATGGGAGAAACAAAATCGATCAGTGTGTGACAGCTAATCTGACAGACCTCTCAGCACTGCTAGCATTCTCTACTTACAGGTTCAGCCTTCCACCGGTAGGGGGACAAAATGGGAAAAAGCATGTTGCACCTTTTCCAGCTCTTTTCCCATGTTCTGCAATCACCAGAAACAGATCTTGGTAAACAAAATTCTCAGTGCTAGTTTATCTGGATGTTGAGTCTTAGAAGCTTTGTAAAAGGAGGACAATGCCCTCTGCTCAATATCTTGAAGATACTGAGTGAAACTAAGTGGCAACATTCTGAACATCTTTTTCCTTTTCTCTTTTTCTAAGGTTTATGTCAGTTTTGTGTTTTATTTATACTTGTGTTGTTTTGGGTTTTTTTTTTGCCATTCAAGTGATTTGGAACATCAGAGCATATTGTACATGTATGTATATAGCACATATGTGCATTCAGGGAGTTGCAAAGAGGGAAGACGTCTACATAACATACATGGGCATCTTTTTGAAAAGGAACATTTTAAAAACAGCCTTTCTTTGAGGAGTAATGAAGTATAATGCGTCTGTATAGCAAAGCATAGCTAGTGCCAAGAAGTCATCAGCTAATACCAGAAATATTGAAGAACTGCAAGCAGTTAAATGTCAGACTGTAAATGCAATCTCCATGACGGTACTGTAAACACAGCGCTTAGTAGCCAGAAAACACACCAAGTACTTTATGTGAGAAAGAACAAAATGGTCTTGGCAAATTAACCTGTTAAATGCCAGAAATATGAAAACATACCTTTGTAAAAAGTCAAATAGATGTTTTGATACATAAAAATATCCTCTCTAACTTCCTACAGAAAATTATTCTAGTGAGTTGTTGTCTATGAAAATATGGCATGTAAACATCACGCACTTGTGTATTATTTTTTTTTCCTTCAGTGCTGCTTTCTTTTGCTGCTGCTCCTATACTCTCATTGTTTCCTATTCAAAGTGAATGAGCAATTTTCACTGGCCCTAGTAAATGTCCTACATATTTATCAAACTTTTTCATTTCTTACTCTTGGTCTTATTCTTTTTAGGATAAATTTTGAGGAGCTGTGTGCTTTTCCCCCTGTGGAGTAGATGCTAGCAAAGATAAATCAAGAAACTATGGATTAATTTGCAGCTTCAGTGTAAAACTATTGCTGACTCAAATGTTGAAGAAATTAAATGGTTCCCCTCCCTCCCTTTCCTTAACTTGAAGAGTGTTAATTCTTTTGAAGAAGTGTATTCATCCCTGTTTGAATTTTTCAGCTTTGAGGAAAAACTTAATTGAATTGAGTGCCAACATAGATGTTTTCACATGAAACAGTGTGCATACACGTGCCAGGAAAATGCCTGAAAGTGGCAGTAGGTGGCTGAATGCATCAAAAGAAATCAGATTTGATATACACTGAATTATTACAGCAATGCGTTAACTTTTTATATTGTGACTGGAAAGGAAAGAGATCTATCAATATGCAAACTGACTTTATACTAAACCAGACCTCTTCTGGTAAGCAAAATTAAGCTGTATGTGTGAGCATTGTAGTCCTATTCAAGTTCAAAGAGTTACGTTAAAGTACAGTTTATTATGTGAATGGAAGTGGCAGTGGGAGGGTAAAGAGCAAACATCTGCTGGTGCTGTGTTGCAGGGAAGGTAGGACATGTTGATATATCTTATTAAGAAGCAAGTAAGAGTAACTTTTGACAAGACAACAGGATGCTGATTAAAAATGTTCTAATGTATCTACAGAGCGACTACACCAACGTTCTTGGTAGCTAGAAGGCCTTAGCAAAGGGCGCAGAAATAGGATGAGCAGAAGAGGTGGCAGCACTTTATCTTGAGTGGCCGGAGGGGCTCTCTATTAAGGAAGTGCTGCATAGGTTAGTGGTCATTCAGGCACATGGGGAGTCCTAAGCATACAGGAGCTTCATGAGCAGGGAACGTGGAGATGGGATGGAGCAAACTGTACATTAAAGGAAACTGCAGCAGAAATAAGCACAGAAGCTTATGCACCACTTAAATTACAAAGAAGAAACAGAAAGCGTAATGTTCTTTGGAGCTTTTCTGGACTTGCTGATGCTAAAAGACAGTGAGGGGGTAGCCCTTTGGAGTCTAAATATTTCTATTCTCAGAGTGGCAGGGAAGTATTTCCTCTCAGTTTAACATTCAGGACAACTGGGAAATGTTATCATGTTGGCAACTGACCGGCCACATGAAATATAGCCCACAGTCACAGATCATAACTCTCTTTATCTCAGTGAAGTTATTTTTGGACCTGTCATGTTATCTGCCTCTTCTTATGCTTTAATGTACCTAATGACAGAAGAGTGGCTTGTATACCTGTGTTTCCGGATGCCAGTATAATGTTTTCTGTGCCTATATATGAGTGCTATTCACTTGTGTTTTATTTTGAAGTAATATGTAAGGCATGAACAATGTGGGTGACATCAGTTTAATACAATGTTTTGCTTCTTTAGCTGGCCTAGAATGTGCTTCAAAATTCACTTTGTGCAGAGAAAGGAGGACAAACTTATCCAGCATTGATTTTTGGAAGCTGCCTCTTACAGAGCACGGGATGCTGCAGGGAACAAACGTTTTGCAGCCTCAGTTCCAGGACAGAGCAGAGAGTCATTATCATATTTAACTACCTGTTCTGACAGCCAAGCATGCATGTGCCCTCCAGTAATAACAATTTGTTGTTCTGGCACCTGGTTTGGGAGGTAGCCAGATTACTTTTCTATTGCCAACTGTAACCTCTGTGTCAGTGTGTGTCACGTCCAGGTATGAGATTTTATTTCTGGAAAAACAGCAAAGCATTCTAAGATATTAATCAGTTTGCAAGCAACAAAGTTATTAGCAGCTAGTGAAATGCACCATCTTCCAGTTATTTCTGGTGTGTATCTGCATTCATTAAAAAATGCTACAGCTCTGCTAAGAATGATAAGCCTCTTTCCTGCTTTTCTTTCTTTATTTTTAGAAATGGCTGCATGCCTGCTGATTACAGGATCTGAGTATCTGGAACTGTGCCTCTAATAATTTCACCAACCAGCCACTCGGTACTTGAATTTAGCAGTGGCAACACAGGTTAAATACAGACATTATGGGATGGTTTAATCATTTTTCATATTACTTAGTCTTGCATTTTAATAGCATTTTAAACTGACAGTGCAGAATATTCTTTCATGTTTGGTGGATAGTATTGCTCAAATGATGCTTCATGAGCCAAGTAAAACTGACAAGAGCATAACAAAGTACAAATGGAATATAAACCTTCACTGAACAGGAACTAGGTGTGCATTGTGTACCTTCTTATGAAGTCTTCTGTGTTGTTATAAATGGTTTGCACATTTCAAATTCTTTATTTTTCCTAATGAAAACTGCCTCATCAAACACGCTTTAGGTCTAAGATCAGTGCACATTTAACTGAGAGGTAATTAACTTAACAAGGTTTAGAAATGAACATAATGCACACTTTGGAATTTTCATTCTGGCATGATTGACTATATTGGCTGAAGTAACGCGTAATTGGCAAACACCAGGAAGGTGTTTTGCTCTTTTCATACTGTAAATGAACATTAACTATGCTTAGGGCTTTGGATGACTTAATTGGCTGTTTTTTTCTAGACATCCCTAGAACTTGGTTGTGTCCAAAATTAAAAAAATCCAGCTGTGGAGGCAGTCAATGTAAGAAGAAAAGAGGTTACTGGGTAAAAGTCAAGCTTGGGGAAAGAAGGAAGGAAAGAGATGCTATGTCTGTGTGGATTTAGTTGCAGAAGAATTGGTAGGAAACTGAGATCACGTAGACACATAGACCAAGCTTTGAACTGCTCCCTTTTTGCTACGGACCAAAAGATGCACTCTGATTTACTCATTAAATAGAGGCTTTTTACTTGCCTTGAAAACTTACATAGATACATAGTGCTGGGGGAAAAAAAAGTTTGAATTTTCAGAGAATTGTCTTTTCAGTATTTTCCATGTTCCACCATTTTTTACATTTTTCAAGTTCTGTGCAATAAACAAACAAATAATAAACTGGTGATGACCGTTAAGAACATGACTGACTTTGCTATTACAAATTACAGGAAAATATTGTCACTGTGCTTCTGGGAGACCTGAGGAAGGCTCTAAAGGCCCAGGCTGCCTAAGGGGGCAGAGCGCATGTGCAGCCTGGACTCTGAGCTGGCAGCACTACTGAGCATTGGCAGTGTATGATGTGGTTAATGTCTCTGTCTGTGATGTACACCAGGAATGCCCAGCAAAACACAACAGGTGGCCAAAGAAATCCAGGTTGTCAGGACAGTTCCCAGTTTCCATCTCTTACCAAAGTTTGCTTCCTCATTCCTCTCCTGCAGTAATGCTCTTATGGCAAGGTCCTGCTCCACTGACCTTCACGTGATCTGTCTTCTCCCATCCATAACTGTACTGGTTTACTTATAAAGAGGAGAGAGCCATCTTTCTTCTGGAGCTTTTTGCATTAAAGCTGGTTTTGTTTACCTGTTTACACTTTGGCCAGCTAACCTAGCAGCCAACCAATAGTGCCTTTCTCCCCTGCGTTGTGAGCCAAAAAGTAGCTCTGCCCTTTCTGGATGAGCTATCTGGGTGCTGCAATGTTGTCACTGTCTATGCAGGAGACTCTCCATTCCTGGGGAGGAACAACGAAGCACATAGGTTCTCCCACACTGTTAGTAGGCTGCACAAGCTGCTTTCTGAATGTTGGTGTAGGCATGAGTGAGAGCGTTGTGCCATTGGGTACATCTGTGGTTATACTTAGTTTCTTGGGTGGCTGAGAGCAATTTAAAGCTGCCATTCCTAGGGTTATAAAGTTTGAAAACAAAAATCCACATCCAATCCCATGTACAGAAATGCTATATTAGTGCATGGGGTCCTGTGTATTTTGTTGTTTATTGCTTCATGTTTCTCCTTACTCGTTTTATTTCTGGATTCTTTGTGTTCGCGGTCTCCCTGGCTTATAAACTCTGCAGTGCCATCTTAGTTTGCTGGTGGTGACAGGCTGTCACACCGCTGTTAAGTTTCCCCATTACAGAACCCCGTTAGTGACAAACATTGACTCATCGCCCAGCACTGCTCCAAAATCACAACTGGAAATATCAAAAATGCAACCTCTGAAGCTTCCCTCTGAGGACTGCTCGAAACTCCTTCAGGTCTCTCTCTCCTGTCTTTTCTACTCACCGCTGCTACCACAACTGTGGCTCCCAACATGACTGAATTAGAATCCCTCAGCTGCAGTGAGCACTGTGGGTGTGCGCTCCAGCACAATGTTAAGCCAGAGCAATGTGGCAAGGTGTCATGGGCTTGTTGGAGGCTGTGCAACAGAGCAGCCATTAACAGATGCTAAGTTTATCTTTTTTCTTCCTCTCTTTGTACGTAATGCTTCCCTCCACAAAGCTGGGCTGTTTAGGAATACCGTTGTTCCCCATGTGTTAGCTGTAAGCCTTTTGGGTACTCAGAGAAGACTAAAAGACAGCTGTAGTGGTGCATTTTGCACACCACCTAGAAAGGGTTAAAGACTGGGACATTATGGCTTGGTAAAGCATGTAAAAGCTGTTGATGAAGAGTAAGGCTGTTTATAGCAACTGAAAATAATCTGAAAATTTTACTGCATTCTTAAGAAAAATTTTACTGCAGTCTTAAGAAAAAGATAAGCTATGTCATTGTTTCTTTACTTAAAGTTGTGAATGGTAGTATACTGTAACAGAAAACACTATATCAAATTGATAGGAAGAATCTAGAGGAGATGAACAATGTCACTTGCCAGGGAAACTAATTTTATTTTCCAAAGAAGGAAGGAAAAGGAAGGTCATCCAGTACAAAGGTGGGAAGAGGCAGAAATTGCATTTTCCCACTTAATTAACAACCAGCCAATCTATAGCCTGTAGCTTTCCTGCAGACCCATAACTGAAAGCAGAACCTGAATGTTTCATCCTTCAGACCTTCTAACACATGATGTAAAGTGTCAGAGAGTGTGATAAATCACCAGCGTAAGACATTCTTGTTCTCACGTGCCTAGCTGGTCAATTTAATTCCTTAATTAATTATTGATAGATTCTGATGCCTCCATTGTTTTTATTTTTAAAATTTAATTTTAATTAATTATTGGTGGAATGCAGTGATTTATTTGGGAAAAAAAGAGGGATAAAACGAGCTTTTCTTAATTAAGTCTTTTATTCAGGTTTGATTGATTGTTGTTTTTATTGTGAAGCCTTTGAATGAATATTTCAGAGGACTTCATTTAGAAGAAAAAGAAAAAAACCCCCACACAACATTGGTCTTATTATAAAAATGGAAGAAATGCTGATGAATAGCACTAAGAAAGAGAGGGGAGATGAATATGGGGGGATGAACATTTCTACAAGTGAATCCTTGTTCTCCTTAGAAGACTTGCTTTCTAACCTGCATCTGCAGGCAGTATTGAGTGGAGAAATGAGATGACAGCTTTTCCCTTCCCCCTCTGACTCTGCCCCTGAGGACTCAAAGATGTTTAATTTGATATGCATTTGAGTTGGCCCTCCCACCCTCTCAAGTCTCCAGAGATATTTTATTACACAACACTGTTAAAATTTAGATGTTGTTAACCCATTGCCTCAGCTGGGCTTGTACTTCACTGCTTTCTTTGTCAAAAGGTAAAGCAAATAAAGGATTCAAAATATGCACAAACATAGGGTTTTTACAGGCAAGCTATAAGCAAAGACAGGTTTCAGTATGCAAACACTTCTAAAGGCTCCAGATTCTGCTTTTCTGTGGATCAGTGGGTTAACTAAAGCCTATCAGAAGGCTCTCAGTTGTGTGATGGTTGTGACAGGTATTAGATTGGAAGGAAGAAGAGACAAAAAGAACTGTAATTCAAAATGGCACAAAGTTGGTGCTTACAAAATACAAGGAAAAAATTCTGAGCTTAGACAGGAAAAGCTACTCACAGTTTACAACTATTTCACAGCATTGGCAGGCACTAGTAAATCACTTGGATTGTCATTCTTTCCTCCTCAAGTTTATTTACTAACACATTTTAAAAAATTTTTGATCACCCTCTCCTGAATGAGAAAAAGAAAGAGCTAAAATTAAACCAAACAGTAAAGCCTTCTTGGATGAACATGAACTCCTCCCAATGTCTACAGCTTTTCAGAACAATCAGCAATACAATGAGATTCAGTGTATGGATGGCCTTAAAGTTCTTTGATGAGCCCATATTTGAGTGGGCACTTCATTGCAAGAGGAGCTGATGGTAAACAGGGGAATGTTGCACTGTAAAAATAAGATTAATGAAGCTGGCAGAAGAAGCCTTAGTTTTGGAAAGCTGGCAGAAAGTGCCCTTTCTCCAATTAAGACCTGCATGGATGGCAGCAGAGTATCAACTCAATTAGCTTTTTAATGCCATTGCATCCTGACAGAAAAGGAGAGCCTATACTGTGTGATTTTCAGAAGTGGAATTTTGCCAGCAGTTAATTTTTACCTTAAACAAAATGGAGAGTGAAGGGTAGTTGTATAAGAAAGTGAACAGCAACATCTTGCCTGCAGTCCCATGTGGTAGCCTGTATGTTCAGTTCCAGTATTATCATAGAATCTTAGAATAGTTTGGGTTGGAAGGGATCTTTAAAGGTCATCTAGTTCAACCCCACTGCAGTAAGCAGGGACATCTCCAACCAGAGCAGGTTGCTTAGAGCCCCTTCCAACCTGACCTTTTGTTTACAGGTAACCATACCTGTTTACAGGTATGAGGAGATTACCCATCTCTCTGGGCAACCTTTTCTAGGGTTTCACCACTCTCATTATAAACATTTTATTATATAGTCTTATATCCAGTCTAAATCTACCCTCTCTTAGTTTAGAACCATTACCCCTTGTCCCCTTGTCCTAAACAATTACCCAATTAGAAAACCAGCAGGCTCGTCTAAAAAGTATGTCCCCGTGATTTTTGTAGGCACCTTTGAAGTATCGAAAGATCTCCCTGGAGCCTTCTCCAGGCTAAACAACCCCAACTCTCTCAGGCTTTTTTTCATAGGAGAGGTGTTCCATTCCTCTGATCACTGTTGTGGCCCTCCTCTGGACCCACTCCAACCCATCCATGTCTTTCTTGGGCTGAGGGCTCCAGTGATGGACACAGTACTCCAAATAGGATCTCATAATTTCAAGTCTCAGTACTCTAATGATTTTCTTCCATTGAGAATGTATGGTTGAATCCTGTAAAGAAATCTGGAGATAGGGAAGGGTGAAGATAGACTTTTGATGACAGAATAAGCACATTACCCATGCTTTTGTGAAAAAAGGTTATCAGAGATACTCTAGCAAAACTCATCACATTTCACAATCATCTTTGCTCTTTAGATCTATGAACCTCAATTAAGTGAATAAATGGTCATATGGCTATTCATATTAATGTAATGCAAAACTGAGAGAACCAAGAGTCATGTTAGCATACCAACTTTACAACTTCATTACTATTTTTTGCATTGTCCACAATGTTGCAGCCTTGGTTCTATTCTGCTGTAGTCTCAGAAATGACACTACCTGTTTGCAGGCTAGAAAATAATTACATAATGAAGCATTAGCTTTTGAGTACTCTGTAGGGGAAAGATTTAGCAGCAAAGTCTGCAAGTGTAGGGTCAGAATATATGACATTTTTGAGCTTAAGTTTAATTTTTGGGAAGCATAGAGGTATAGGAAGAGATGGATAGTAGAGAGACTAAAAAGAACTCCTTTGTTTGTCTTCTGTGTTTCTATTAGGGGTTGAAACTTCACAGGCTTGTTTTTTCTTTAATGCTCAAATGTTTAGTATTTTGTTGAACCAAGAGGTTCTTTCAGAAAAAATGCTGTGCAGGCTGCAACCAGTAACTGTGCTGGGGGGGATGCAGAGAGAAAAAACGCTATTTTAATTCCTCTGGTTCTAGAGACTGCTCAATGTGAGCAGAATTAGATTTCTTCCTTTCCCTCAGAACATTGCTGTAAGAAGCCTGTCTTCTTTTTGATGAGATGGACTTGCAAATGAATTAGTTTGAAGAACTAGAAATAAATGAAATCTGCAAAAGTTTCTCTTTCCTCCTAGGGTTAATTCCCTCCCCCTCCTTTCATTTTCATGTTGCAATATCAACAAAGACTCCACTACACTAAAAATCAAAGCATTTGGAGTGGGGGGAATAGATGAAAAGAAACAGTAGGCCAGTAGTATATTTATTCCTGCACACATTTAGGTTTGGTTTTTTTATTTTCTCTCTCTACTTATGCTTCCTTTATATGTTTTTCAGCAGTTTCCATCAGGTAGTGTATTATCTGATGCAGTGTCATCATATTGTAGAAATTGCAGCAGTTCTACCATCTTCTAGATGTCATCCTGCCAGATATGTGAGCCTGCAGCGGTTTGCATTTGTTACCCTTTCTGGTGTTCTCAAAATATCTTCTAGTATTTGTGCACAGATATGAAAGATTGCTTCACATAGAGATGAATTGAACCAGCTTGTCATACCTATAAAAATCAATGTATTTTTGGAGAGGGTAGACGTATGAGAAATAAACCAGAATCTGGGGATTCTCAGCTTCTTGAAGTGCTGTCAAAACCCTGCATTATTACAATAGAAGTCATGGGTCTGAGAATGAGCATATTCAGTACACTCTCCATTTCGGTTGAAGGAGATCTCCAATTAGGAAAGGTGGGATTTGTATTTCCATTGATAATGTCTACTTTTCACATACACATCACACTATGTGTCCTGTTCCATGACACCAGGCTGTGATTAATCACTGCTTTTCTCATGGCTCAAAAGGAAATACAGATGTTTGAAAAATAAAAGCTGTTTTCCTCTACACTTCCCCTGTCCCTTTAGGTCTTGGCAGAACATGTAAATCTGCTTTTTTTTATCAGTACTTTTTTTTTCTGTTGCTTAACATCAGTGCCATTTTACAGTGGTAGTGAATTCACAAATGCTGCAAAGCATCTGGGGAAAAACCCCTCACATACTTGTATACCTATTATGCTTTTGTGCTCCCTGCCTAGCACAAAACTAGAGTCAAATCAAGAAACAGGAAATAAAGAAAATTGTGTATTTTATGGGAGAAGGTTGTTTGTAGCAACAGATAGGTCCTGTTAGTGCTGTGATGACATTAAACGCCAGAATATTCCATTTTAGCTAGATGATAAATTTGACTTTGCCTAAAGGATTTATCATCAATGATGTCTGTGTCCCAGTAGTTTCTTTATGGTTGCAGTCTGAACTTAAGCCTCCCTGCTAAGACACCTTTTATCTCAAACTTGGAACTTGGTACTCTTGTAAATTAGGATTGGAATGAAAAGCTGGATTTTTGCTCCCTCCCTCCCTTTGCCTTAAGTTTTTTCTTTTAATCTAGCTAGCAGACAAGGAAATGAATTAAACATTAGCTGAATTGGTGAGCTAAATTCTGAAATCCTTTCCTTAGGAATGGAAAATGCCTTTTACCTAGCAGGTACTTAACAGCTATTTGATTGGTCAAGATTAAAGGCAAATGGGATTATTTTGTTTTATTACAAAGGAAAGAAATCAGCAAATGTTTTTCTTGATCATAATTTCTATAGCAATCTTTTCCCTTATAAAAATCTCATTATCCATCTGCAGCAGTTACAAATGTCATTTTACACCTTTCAGGGAAAGAGCAGATACACAAGAATAATTACGCTAAGCTTAGTGATTAATCAATTTAAAGAGAAGTAATGTGATGACATCTTGGATACTGGTAGGTTTAACTAACTACTGCTGCTGAACTATTAATAAAACTCTGTAGTATTTATTGGAATTTTAATTTGTCAGGTGAATCCCAGGCTAAAACTATTTGTTTAAATGCATGCTTATTTGTGTGCACACTGCCTGCTAGAGAGGAAGTGAGGTTTTTGGTGAGGACTTTCCAGTTGAGTAGGATCTCACAGTGCTTCTATATGCCAAATGTCTGAGTAATTTCAGCTGACTGATTATAATTGTGCGTACTTCAGCTGACTGATTATAATTGTGCTTACTTCACAGTTTCAAAGTTAATACAAAATACTTTAATTTTCCCATAAGCAGAGCTGGATAATTTTAGGATTGTAGATATAGCATAAAAAACATATATAACTGCAGTGACCACTTTCACAATAGGTGAGAACAGGATTCTTTTTTCATGTGATGCTTTACTGGGGAGGTATTAGATCTACTTGCCTGCTTACAGTTCAGTGGGCTTCATTTTAGTTTGTTTTAGTCTGTTATCAGTTTCTCAGGTTTGACTCCTCTGGCTCTTGCAAGCACTTCTGAACTAGGTAATCCCAAGAGATGGAAGTTGCACTGGGTGTCCTTTGGAACGGGGATTAAGTTTCACACCGTAATGATCCAGGACAGTATGAAGCTCAGGCCATCAGCATATCAGGCTGCATATATTAACACTGTCTTCTGGGCAATATCATTTCTGCTAGGGCCTATGGCAAGAAAGTGAATTAGTGCCTCACTTCTCTGTGGGTGTATGTGAAAGGTAGCCTCCAATTAAGATATCAGACAATATCTCAGAGAAAACACTGCTGCCTATACATAAGGGAGAGAGTTCTTGGCAGCTGAATAACAATACCTCCTCAGTCCATTGCCTTTTGAAAGGGAAGCGTAACTTTCCTTCTTATCCTTATCTGAACTGTGCTTAGGAGACAAGAAACATCTTTTCTGCTTTTATTTTCTCATGTACTCAGCATAATCTGATAAAAGTGAAAGAATCAAAATCCATCACCTGATGTGAAGAAGTATCATTTACTGCCTTATTGAACTCTCAGTTTTGCAGCTGCCTAGGCAGATTTTTCCTTAGGAGTTTTTTTACTTGAGTCTGGCTAGTCTTTTCCCTCCGGATGAGATATGTTCCATACTGTTTGATGTGGAGATAGTGGTCTTCTAGGAATTCCTACCTTTATGTATGTGGGCTGGGTTTTGTGTTTGGGATTTTAAAAATTTTTTTGTTTTTTAAAGCTACAAATATATTTCCTTTCACACATTTCCCTCAGAATGGGATTCTTTATTTAAAAAAACCTCAAACAACCCACATTTGTCTCTGTTCCCATTCACCCTGTCTTCCAAACTACTATATCGGCTAAGGACTGTGAGGACCAGTCAAGTATTATGGCTTTGTCCTTTAACAGGTGGCCTGACATGCCAGGGTCATTCCTTTATATGTGAATTATTAATGCATAGTCATCCAAACCATTCCATAGGGAACAGATCTGTTAGGCCTCTGGTAAATCAGTCATATATGATCACGCTTTTTACACATACAGCTATTTCCTTCAATGTTTTCCCTTCTATAGGTAGATTTGTTCTAATTATCCAGACAACATACTGAATACTATGCTTTTCAGCCTACACCAAGTGCTTCATTATCTTAGGGGCTTCCTCTGGGTTGGGTGTAAGCTATGGGTGCCATCTGTGGATAGATGCCTATGCTGGATGTCATCCGTCTTGCTAATGATCCATGCAGTCCTACAGCTAGAGTAATATGGAAAGGATCTTTACAGATCACCTAGTCCATCCCCTTGTTTGAGGATCACCTGGTATTAGTGCCATTTCTGAACGATGCTGGGCCAACTTATTAAAGTGAAAGAGAGATCTTAAGGCCTTCTTTTCTTTCCCCATGCATCTTGCTCCTGATTGAACTGTTCTCCAGAACTGACCCTAAATCCACTTGGTCAAATCTAGAGTGGATGAAGCAGAACATTACTCTTTTCCACTTTCTACCTGCCTTTTACGCATTTAGTGTGTTTGAAGACTGCTATATTCTTTTTCAGATTATCTTATCAGTCTAACAACATCCACTCCTTCAGCCTGTCTTTCTATGCCCTGTTATCTAGATTTTCTGATGTTTTCATTAATCTCATCCAGAATATCATAATCTGCTTCATATGTTAGTTACTTGCTGAACCAGGTCAGTATTCTCAGAATTTTGTTAATAATTTTTCACAATACGTGCCCAAATTTAGATATCCCATATTTAGAGATTAAAAAGGCCAATGTGTTTATCGATGTCTGCAGTTGTCTCTGGTGGCTTTTCCAAACCTCAGCCAGCATAAAAGTTTCTGAATGCCATTGCTTGTTGTGTATCTCAGTACAGAACTGCTGCTGCTATGCTGATATAAACCAGTTTTCTTTCCAAGGTGGTGGTAATGAAGGGGGACTTAATGTGGTATCTCCTGCTATCTCTGTGGTGCCTTTGATCAGTGGTGGTTTGGCCTCATGGCATATGCTGTGCCTTCAGTACAGAATGATGACCTTTGTGGAAAATACTTTGGAAGTCTGAAAAGCATGTGAAAATGTCACCTGCCTTTCTTTTGTCATGCCGTTGGTCCAGAGCCTAATACAAAACATTTGTTATTCTGCCTCTTTGGAATCTCCAGTGTTTTGTTAGAGAGCAGAGCAAATTTTGTACTAAGCTATCAGGGCTGATCAAAATATTGAAGATGCTTGTTACATGAAATAGGCCTAGTTGGCTTGCGTTCTCTCTTCACCAGTCTTTCCTGGTGAGTAACTTGGATTCATGTTGAGGTCCAAGAGGTTAATGTGAAACTGCACTTGTGAATAACTAACTGTATCTGCTGGTAAAGCAGAGGAAGCTAAAAAGAAAACAATGAAAAAGAGTTTACTGAGGCCTGCTGGGTGATTAGGTGGGCCATAGACATGAATTAGGTTTAAGCTCTTATTTTTAGAGCCTTGGATTTTTGAGTCAAGCCTGCCATGGAGATAAAACGCTTTGTATCTTCAGCAAGACAGATGCTTGCGGTCAAGAAAGGGATCATGGCAGTTCAGCAGGGAGTTCTTTGCCAGCCTCTTAGGAGCAGTCAGCATTCACTTAGATGACCAGCAATCTACGTGACAGCTAGAAATAAGTACGACAGAAAAAAAAAATTTTTTTTAGTGAGAGTAAGTTTTCAGATGATATTCACTTAAATGAGATGGGATTGTATATATTTTCCAAAATATCTTCCCTGAAAGTGACGAAAAATGACTATGTTCTGCTTCACTTTGTCTGCTGCATTTTCTGAAGAATTCCTTTCACCATATATTTTTGCACTGATATTTAATCATCTGTAGAACTTAATTCAGCTCTGGAAAATAAATGGCAGATGACATTTTGGCTTTTCTTGGATATAGTGCCTTGCATCTCAAAAAGATGGTAATATTGGAACAAAAACTGTTTGTTTTTGCTGCAGCTCTGCTATTGATAAATGTTCTGTCTTTTCATCTTCCTTCAGGAAGAAAACATGAATTATACATTAATTGAACTGTATTGACTGCCAACATGTAGAAATCTTATTGTAGATGTTAGAGAGTGCAGAAGGCTGCAGGGAAGATTACTGTTTCTGCATTGATTATTTCAGTGGTAAAAAAGACTTGTTGACAGAATGCTTTTCTTATGTGAATGATACTTACTTCCCATAGTGTTCCAAAAGAGATGAGAAGAATAGGAAAGACACAGTGTGCAATATACATTCTGTATAACACTGTTGGGTAGGAAATGCTGATATCTATTTCAATTTTTCTTTGCTACTAATTACATTAGGATTTTTAGTTTTTCTAAGAGAAGGATATTGTACAAAATTATATCCTGCTACTGGTGAATTTTCTTCCCCTTTGCCTTTTTTCTTTCTTTCTTTTTCTTTTTTTTTTTTTTAATGCTACAAATCTATGTGCCTTTTCTTTCTTGTGGCTCTTCTCTGTATACAGTAATAGGCTTTCCAGTACCCATAGTAACGCATATTGAAGGTGACGGGCAAAGAATCCCAAAGCTGAGATTCCTGGGCTAGATGACGGCACTAGAATTTAAACGAAACATACAGTAGACTCTGTATGAGGCACCCCTTAAGCACCAAATCAGGGGAATGAATGGAAGGTTTTTAAATATGCTGTGACTTGAAGACTTTTATAATCTATCTAAAGAAGGGAGTCTAAAGTGATGCTTTTGCTTTTGGGGTTGGACAGCCAGCTACTGCAAACAGCCTAAAAATAAATAAGATTCTGGAAAATTACTAGTGCTTATAGCAGGTGGTCATATAGTGCATATAAAAAACAATGAAACCCTGCAAAATTTGGACAAAAAGGCTTTTCTGGATGAAAGTTTTGCTTTGTTCTGTGACGGCTGTTGCCATTAATCCTGTATGACGCAGGAACATTTTGACATAGTAAAAGACAGACAATTTTCATTGTCTCCTTCTGCAATATAAGACACTAAATAATCCTTTTTTCTCCTTATTATTTCTTTCTTCTTAATGTAAATATAAAAGCATTAATACTTGGAATTCTGAACTTATTTTTATTTTAGTTAACATTTAACCCTTTTTGTATTGACAAATCCTTTGGAACCAAATTAGGAACAATTTTTTTTCTTTTTCCTATTCAAATTGTACTCATCAACACTTGCTTAAGTTTTAAGTTAGTAACAAGCGAATAAAGCACCTTGTATATGTGTACATGCTTTTCGTATTACTTCGTATTTTCGTATTTCTTTATTTCTCTCTTTCCTCTCCCACATTTTCTGATTTTATTCACTTCTTGCTGAGTTGCTGGAACACTGGCTGCAAACATCTGCTGTTAGTGTTAGGCCAAGGATGATGCTTGAATCACTGGACTTAAGTCTCTCTGGATATCTCATTAAAGCAACCCTAAGTATAAGCAAACACTTGTAGGTATAAGAGAGATGGCTTTCTTCCTCCATGTGTACATCCAGAGAAGTCCATCTTCTTGGACTGTCAGTAAAATTATCATTGGCGAATTACTGGTATAGAAATTCAGTAGTTTCATATGTCTGAACTGCATATGCTATAATTCTAGCTGACTTACATTTTATCCAAACTATATGTGTAATAACACTTAGTGATACAAGTACATTTCCACTCAGATGCCACTTCCACCCCATACTCACCTTAACTGTGCTGTCATACTTGGTGGAATTAATTTTTCAGATATATAATATGGAGATGAAGTTTTATCCTCTTAAGTGAGCCTTTTTACTCTTCTGTCTTACCCTTTGTTATTTTCTTCAGGAATATGAAGACTGAGGCTTCGGTAAGCTAAGAACTATAAGAAAGGATGTTTGTACCTCTGCATTTCTTTCAGGACATCTTATGTCTCTTGCTGGATACTTCTGTCATCAGATGCTTAGCACTAATGTGAAATTGTATACTTGTCTTTATCTGCTTCATTGTGGGCAAATAAAATGGATGTCCTTGCATAAAACGTCAGAGCCAGTTAATTTTGTTCAGAGTACTATACAAGATAGTTTGAGTTTAAATGTCTGCTTGTCTTGTATCTTTTCCGACTTGAGGAGAAAAGGCACAGATTAGAAGTAAATCCAAATGTACCTGATACAGGCAACAGATTAACATGTCAGTCTACATATAGCTCTGCCTGGAGCATTGCACATTCTTCTTCCTCAATACACAAATCTTTTACTAAGTCTGGGTGATTTAGTTTGGATTAAAGTTGAATGCATTCCAACACTACAATTTTGAGGGATCTAGACCAAATCTGGTGATTTACTAAATTTCAGCTGTCTGAGGAAACCGGTGAAGCATCAGTGAAGGTGAATGCCTACTGCTTTTCATTTGTGCCCCCACTTCTTTCATCCCCTGAAAGGTCAGTCAGTTTTACCATCCTATGTGTTTGAGACTGGGGAAGCAGACTGCGAGTTTGCCTTTATCTAAGGAGTTTTCTGACATCTGAGTTTTTTAAGCAAACTTTTGCTCATGGATGGTTGAAAGTTTCTCTGTCTAGAAGAGGTGTTTGCTGGCCAAGCCAGGCTGAGTAAGTCCAAGGTCTTCAGGTGCCCAGCAATGCTCACCGCAGGTCTCCTAGAGAAGTGGCTGCAGTGTGGAAGTTCAACTCAAAAGACACGTGGTCTGACTTTTTACTTTCACCACAATGAAGCATATCGTAGGCTCATATGCTTTCTCAATAGTAAGTTTGATCACATCTGCCAAGTAAGAGTGTATTTGTCTTTATATGTGATTTGAGCCAATGGGCCTTCAGGGGCCAGGTAATATCTTGGTGTGGATCTATTGACTCCATCACATACTTCCTACTGAAGAGATGCAGTCAGAAAAAAAGTTATTTTGCTGTTTTAACTAGCCTCTCAAAAAACGCTTTATGGAAAATGGGTATTCACTCTTGAGATTGATTCATACAAATCAGGCCTCTGCCATCACAGTTAAAGGTTTGTAATGCTTAACTCTTGCAGATCTAGCTGTGTTCAGAAATGACTTCTGGGAATGTGTCCTTGGGGAGCACACACTTGTAATGCCTCAGTCATGAAACTAATTTTTCAGCTCTTAAGTTTTGTTTTTTAACATCTTCTTTTCTATGTGTTTAATTAAAAGATTTCAGTTCTCAAAGGTGGCACATCAGTGTCAATTTAAATCCTGATATCGAGGTCCCTGTTCAAAATTATAGTCAACCAGTCAGATTTTAGACCGGAGACGTCATGCTTGTGAAATATAAGCTGAAACCTTGTATACCACTATCCCAGATTGTATAACTTTATTGGGAGCCAGATAATAATCTAGGAATCTTGCTAATTGGCAATACCTGTAATGTGGTGTGCTGGCAGATCTGTTTGGGAAATGCAATGTTACTTTTTTTGACTGCATTGTGTGGAGTAGAATGAACTGTTTTAATTTCTGTTTGTTTATCTCTTTTCATGTTTGCATTTTTTTAATATAACACAAATCTGATTTTCTGTCTACTTTCATGGATTTTGTAGCATGATAAACACCAAAATGTGAACCAGGTTCAGTTCATCAAGGAAAAGCTCCCTCAGTTTTTGTTTATTCTGTGTATTTTGTGTGGTTTTGTGGATAGTGTTGCTGTGGTTTTACCAGATTTCATATATGAGGAGGAGAAGGCAGCCCCAGATTTTTATGAGGGAAGTGGACTGTTCCCTGCACCCCACCCAAGGTGGTGCTAGCAGTGACCTACACAGTCTTTTCCCTCCCACTTTCTGCTTCTGGTGCATAGGTCAGCAGGAGCACAGGAAGGCTGGAATGCTGTACTGGGAGATGGGGATGAAACCCCTTTTCTTACAACCTGGTAGTCAGATCCTTGAACGCAGTTTTGCTTTAGCCTTTCAGCCAGTCCTAGGTGTGGCAGCTGGAGTGCGGGGTCCCAGGAGCCTCAGCAGGCTTCACGTCTCTGTTAGGCTGGGGCTGTGCTCTGAGCAGCAATGCACTGCTATTTCTTCTCTCTGCTGCAATCTATCATATGTGGCTTTTCATTTAAAAAGTCAGACTCGATGTGAGCTGAAGATAATTGTGCCACCTTTCCTTCCAAATACTCACCTTATTTCATCTTTTGTATTCACATCTTTACCATTATTTAAATTACTATTTGTCTGATAATTCTAAATACTTTGCTTGTTCTGACTTGTAAAATGGCTGAGTTCATTCAATCAAACATTAATTCAATCCTCAAAAGGTATTTACATTATGGATTGATTGTATAGTTTGCATTAAACTACTATCCTGGTGTAACACCAACTGCTAGAAGCAGCTGTTCTTAATTGTTGCCAATGGTGTCCTGTCAAGCATTGATCCTCATCTTATTCTGAAACCACAGTGATTACTTTCTAATGTATTTATCCAGGCGAGTCCCAGAAAGGAAGATAAATGCAGAATAATAAATTCTAGCATACATGATCAGGTAATTATCAGTACAAAGCATAACAGCCTGAACTGTGCTTTTTTTTTTTAATGTTTATGATAGAATAGTGAACTTGATTTTAAGTTCTACATCAAAGATCTTTCTGCTTGAACGAGCAATAACATGCTTTATTACTTTGAAACCTGCAATGTGTAATGTTTTTTAAAAGCAAATGTTAGGCCTTTTGAAAGTTGATTTTTCAATACCAGGAATATAATTATTACAGAGCTTTTTTTTCCTGTTAACTGCAAATGCTTCACATGAGGTTTAGAGTGGATGATTTGAATGCAAAGTCACAGCTCTGGCTGCATTTTAGGCATGATATGACTCACCATTTTTCCAAAGTCAATAACTAAGTTTACAAAGGAGTCTATAAATGGTTGTGAGTTTTGACTGGCACTAATTTTTAACTGAAAAAGTGGTTTGGGATATGGTATCAGGCATATTTCTTTCTGTTAGCTTGAAGTCTGTGGGATGTGCTGTTTTAATTTTAGAAAATAAATATTTACTTTGTTTTGAGAATCCTGCCCTAATTAGTCAAGATATAAGTCTGTGGTGAGTGTAGGAAAAGATGGTTAAGAAAGTATATATATAATGCAGGCTAGGAAGGTTCCTCTCCAACTGCGATTCTCTGTCAAGTCATTTAAATACATAGAGACCAATAATTTTAAAGCCAAATGGTATTTGCTATCATTTACTGAGCGTTAACAACAATTAATGTACTTAGATTTGCATCTCAAGGACTAGTTTTGTAAATATGTATTTTCCTGCTAAGATCTTTCGGTTGACTTCTTCCATCTTCAAGGCCTACAAAGTGCAGAAGTTTGCATTTGGTTGGCACTGGACCAAGTGAATACCAAAGCTGGCTGTAGTTCTCCTTGTGCAGGGGTGAATTCACCTCTATGCAGAAATTATTTACTAATTAGTTTAATAAGGCTCAATTATGATTTTTTTTTCAGCATAATGCTGCGGATCACTGAATGTGAAAAATGGGAGAGGCATGTGTGCCTTTGAAACTCTTCCTGGGTAGAAATTAAATTAGTGCTCTTACCTTATGCTTTTTGTGTAGTCTGCTCTCTGTATGTTTATAATTGGCATTACTGGGTTTATGTGTTGAGTGTTAGAGGAGTATAAACACTCCCCTTTATTGCAAACCGAGCACTGATGATGTTCATAGCCTAGTGGAAAACGTTTAGCTCCGTGTTGTTGATCATTTGTTTGCTTAGTGTCAATAATCTTTTAACCTATGTAGCAGTTAGAACATTCCAGAAAGCCATCCTTATTTCTGCTAGGAAAATGGACTTGTGCCAAGTGAATCTCCTTGTGATTAATGATTTTTGGCCTTTTTTCTCCTTTTTCTTACCGGTAACCTTTATAAAGTAGAACTACTTTTCCATTTCTTCTAATGTGATTTAGATTTTCCCTTATTTTTGCATTTTACTGACATTCATTGCAATACTGGTGTTTCATTCCAATGTTTCTGCAGTTTACGCTCTCATTTTTCTATTTATTTCAAAATAAATTTTGTGATCTAAACCAGCAGCATTCTTGATTGGCTGAGTACATTCAATCATTTTGTCCTGAAACACTATTCTTTGCTTGTAGATCAGATTCATTGCAGATATCTGCTTCTGCCAGTGACAGTTAAAGATTCATGAGGTTTAGGTTTTGGGTTTTTTTTTCTTCTCTGCTAGCTAGTGCTATTAAACCTCATTTATTTATTTATTTTTCCCAGTCAGCTTCAATTTGCAAAGGCTGAGCAGGTCAATCTATTGTCCTTGCTGGCGGCCCAAGATGCTGCTGGACTGCCGCACAATAGGCAGCCTTTGGGGGTCAAAGCCTGCATGTGGCTGATAACAGTGCTATTCTTGGCAGGAAAACACCATGATTAGTGAGCTTCAGCCTGCCCCAGTGTGTGATCGGAGCTTGATGGCAAATCCTATAGATGCTGCGTTCAGGGTTCTGTTCTATCTCTGTCCTTTTCTTTAAGAACTGAAGCTGCAAACTCAGAAATGAAACCCATACTCTTTTTTAAAATACTTTTCTTTTTAATTATTTGTACTGGAACCTATAATAAGTATGGGAACGGGTGTGAGTGAATAGGGCAAACTTCAGATTTGCTGCCTCATCTGTATGCGTAGCGTCTGTACAATTCTCTTATCTCTTCACGAAGAGGAGATGTACTTCCCGATGTTTTATAACCACATAAATCCACCTTCCTCTCCCTGGCCCTTGATGATCCAAGCCCCTGGCAGGGCACAGGCTGGGGACTGCCTGGCAGGGAAGTAGCTCTGTGGAAAGGCCCTGGGGATTGGTGCAGCAAGCTGGACAAGACGACAAAGCATGTCCTAGCATCAGGGGAGACCTGCAGGAGGCTACTCTTAGGTACGTGGCAGGAGGATGAACAACAAGAAGAAATGTGAGTTTCAGCCTCAGTGTGAGGGAAATTTTTTTCCCCATGAGAAAGACTGGGTACTGAAGTAAGTTGTCCGAAGAGGTTATGCCACGTCCATCCTTGGATGTTTTCAAGACCCAGCTGGAGCAACCTGTCTCAGAACCAACCTTACTTTGAACATAAGGATGGACTAGAGACTTTCTCAGGTCCCTTCCTACTTGAAGTATCCTGTACTTCTATCATCTTCTTTTAAATGCCTTTTGAAAATAATCACCTTGAGCCTAATGAACAACAGAAGAAAATAAAAAATGTGGACAATGTTATAAATCAAAACATAGAGAAAGACATTTTTTCTACAAATTTGAAATTAAAATAGAAATAGAGTTTTATGTGCTCAGGTTACTTAGAGTTGGGTGAGAACCACATAGAACTTTATAAATGGGATTTACGATGCATGGCTACTTGTTGGATGACTTAAATGTGGGAAATCAGACATTTCTTTAGGATTAGAGAGATGTTATATCATGACCCAAACAACAGAGATTTCAAGCAGAGGTGTGGGAATCATCTTGGATATTATAAATTACTGATAGAATATCTGTTTAGAAATGAAAAATTTTAATGACAGTAGCCCTAAGTTTATGTGCAGTGCGCTAAGCAAAGCTGAGTACAGTATCGTATCAGCATAGTTTAAGCTTTCAAGAATTTGAATAGGCAGAAATTAATGAGTATAGGGAGCATGTGTGGTGTAGTGGAAAGAAAGAAAATGTTACAGCAACCTAGAGAACTCTATAGTTTAGTCACTGATGTTACTACAAAAGAAAAAAATTAAAGAACTGTGAGTAGTAAAGTAACTTTATGAAGTGCTGTTGTGAAATCAAAGGATAAAGCAGGCAATAAATAAATAAATCCGGTGAAAACAAACCAGAAATTGATAGTTTTAAAGTCTGATGCGGGAAAAATGGAGTAAAGAATGACTTTTACTGGCGGGAAAAAGATCAAAAGGAAAAAAAGATCAAAGAAAAATTGCCATATTGTAGAAACCTGTAAATACAGAACTGTAGCCTACGGAATAAAAATTAATATCATGATGTGCACAAGCATGCCAGAGGAAAAATGAAGACTAAACTGAAAATAGTTTCATTAATAAATTAAAAATACAAAATACTGATTTTTTAGATGTTTCAGCTAATTAAGCACTTCAAGAAGTATCTTCACAGTAACATGGAATACATACAAGAATGAATTAAGTGCACCTTGTGTTTTGGTCTAAGGTTACGCAAAACAGAAAAATCTCTGGTTTATGGTATTCTATATATATACACATTGCTATTCTCTTCTTCACTTTCTAGATGAGGTTAAGTAACTCAATGTCTTTGCAGGAACACATTCCCAAGTTTTTCATTGCTTTGACAAAATCTACAGCGTTGCTAGTATGCTGTAAAACCAGAGAATTAAAACTGCCACACTGGTCAAATCAGAAGGGAGTATGGGGGAACACAATTCATGTTTGCTGCATTACTACTAGGTATATTGTAACTTTAAGATATATTAAGCTTTTCCTGTGTTATATGCCTAAGAAATCTTCAGTATCATAAGTTGGACAAAAAACACCAGGATTATTGCAGACTCCTCAAATTGAGGAGTGGCAGATTTTACGTAGCTTATAAAATGGTAGAAATGCTGAAAGCTGTTTAGAAGTTAACAGTAAAAATAGAATTAAAAGATGTTGGCTTCATGGCTTCCTGTTTTATTAATATATTTGATGCACTTATTGGAAAAATTAATCTTAAGGTATATAAACCAGAATTTAACAGCTGATATTCTCACAGGACCAATGTATGTATGTATCACTAGATTTCTTTCTTTATAAATGGCATGTTTGCATTTAAGTTTTTATTTTTCATTTTCAAAAGTACTGATGAGATACAGTTTGGCATGATTTGAAGTTGGTTAAAAATTGGTAAATTAGTTTAGTTACTCTCATGGGGTTTTTTTGTTCATTTAAATAAATGCTGGTGAACAGATAGGTACTTTTGTATTTCATTACTGTTCTTGAATTAAAAATGCAGGATATTATTCTTGTCAAGGCTAGTGGTTCTTTGTATGTGTCAGAGAAAAGTATACTGCATAAATCTAAGTTGGATTTTTGATAGCAAACTTTCAAAGAAGTGTTCCAGGTAGTCAGAACCCTAGCATAAGGTATGCTTAATGTGAACAATAAACAGGAAAGATGTAGAAATATTAGGCTACTTCATGTAAGAAAGGTGTTTGGGAAGGAGCTATAGAGTTAGTGACTGAACAGCTTTTAGGAAATAGATAATAAATAATGAGATAAATTTAATATAACTTTTTGAAAGGTCATTGAAATGGCATGTATTTAAACACTGAATTATGTTACAAAGAATTTTCCAGTAAAGAGAGAAGGGTTTACCATCCTTTCTTATCACATGAATGGACTCAAGTGATGTTGTTAACCTCTTTATATAATGTATAGTTCTGTTCTAACTGACTTAGTTTCATACTTTTACCACTAGGCAGAAGCAAAAATAAAGCTTGCACTTAAATGTCATCTGCCATCTGGTTTATGCTAACTTAAAATCAGTAGATCTTTATAGTTCCTAACTGGGTTATTTTCCATCTTGAAGAGAAAATCCATTAGAGGTTTAACTGAATTTTTACACCTCTAATGAGTTCTTGTACAATGTCAGCTTCCTGGTCAAATTTCATCAGTTTTCTTTGTGTTGCCTGTTGAGAATCAGCAAGGAATGTAAATCCAATGTTATACATTCTTTTACCATATTCCTCCTTTCACTACCTGCTGAAGTGAGAAAAATAATATTGTATAGGCTAACTAGGAATCCTAACAAATTGCGTCTTTGGAATTTACAAGGAATGTTTTCCTTGAAAATCTGAAGCAAGTTTTCTGTCTGAAACACTTCACCTGTGAGGGATTATGGACTGAAGGAAGGATGAAAATGTATAAAAATGTTAATGCTCAACTACAGTCTCATTTAATTAGACAGAAATAGCAGTACTGAGTTAAGGGACTAGAAGTTAAATAATATCAAAATTCCTGGGAAATAAAGTCTAGGAGGGAAGCAACACTAGCAAGGGAAGTATAATACCTTCTACTGGAGGAGAAGATGTCTACCTGTGATAATGAATCTTACTATAGGAGAATGTATTTGTTGCAAAAAATGTAAGGAAACTAAATTGTGAAGTGGCTTTTTTTATGAGAGCTAAAAAGAAGCAATCAAGAAATGTTTTCTTGACTGTGTCTAAATAAAACCAGTACAAAATCTGTTCCAAGACCACAACTGAATAATTAAGATAGGAATTTTTGGTTTCAAAAGCTTAGGGTCTAATAGCAGAAGAACATAAGGCAAAGACCGGCTAGCATAATTTTGATCTTCCTGGCATATTTCTTTTCACACTGGATAAATTTTATTTCTCTCTTTGGAGCTATTCTTAAACAATTACAATGAGAAGACAAGGAAGTCCATAAACTTAAAAATGCAGTCAAATAACTCTTAGTCACATCATGACCTTCCTGCCTGTCCTAAAACATATTATATACCTCAGGGCAGGATGATTTCAATACAGGGTGGGCAATGATGTGATTGAGAGCTGCCGTGCGGAGAAGGACTTAGGGGTGCTAATCGATGAGAAGCTTGACGCGAGCTGACTTTGTGCACTCACAACCCAGAAGGCGAACCATATCCAGGGCTGCATCAAAAGAAGTGTGGCCAGCAAGGCAAGCGAAGGGATTCTGCCCCTCTACTTCTCTCTTGTGGAGACCTGGAATACTGTGTCCAGTTCTAGAATCCTCAACATAAGAATGATACGGAACTGTTGGAAGGGATCCAGAGGTGGGCTTCAAGGGTGATCAGAGGGCTGGAGCACCTCCCATACGAGGACTGGCTGAGAGATATGGATTGTTCAGCCTGGAGAGGAGAAGGCTTCGAGGAGATCTTACAGTGACCTTCCAGTACCTGAAGGGGGCCTGCAACACAGCTGGGGAGAGACTTTTTACAAAGGCATGGAGTGATAGGACTAGGGGGAATGGCTACAAATTGGGGAGGGGCAGCTTTAGACTAGACATAAGGGGGAATTTCTTCACTATGAGAGTGGTGAAACGCTGGCACAGGGTACCCAGGGAAGCTGTGGACACCCCATTCTTGGAGCTGTCCAAGGCCAGGTTGAATGGGGTCTTGGGCAGCCTGGTCTGATGGGAGGTGTCATTGCCCATGGCAGGCGGGTTGGAACTAGATGATCTTTAAGGTCCCTTCCAACCCAAACTGTTCTAAAATTCTATGATTCTGTGATTCTGGAACTCTGAAATAGTGTTCTCAAGTGAAAGCTTAGCACTGCTGAGACTGTAGGAGAGATTTGTATAGGGGGCTAGATGCCTTTAGTATAGTGGTATTTTCAGAAATACATAACTCTGCCTTAGTTAATTTTATCTTTAGTATTTTAATACTACTACAAATATGGCATTTCATACAGAGCTGTACATAAGAGGAAAGCACTTACTGGTGGAAGTATGAAACAACTGCAGCCAATCTAATCTTCTCAGAATACACCTCCACTTTATTGTTCTTTCCCTCAATAGTTGTTTAGGTTCACACTACATTTCAAATTTGCCCTGAGTCACATTCCACCTGATACAAATAATTTGTCTTGAATAGCTGTGTACTGTAGGAAAAGGAGGTTATTTGATACGTGGTAGAAAGCTGCTCAACTAAAGCTCATAACAAAACAAGAACAGAGAAGATCCAGGTAACCACAGCTCATCAAATGTTCATCATAACATCATGCCCACTAAACAAATCACTGCTTCTTATCAGAGTATCATATTGCAGTGCAGCTACACTCACTAACTCAATTCAGTGCAGCTGAGGGCTCTAGTTGGCCAGAAAGGAAGTTCTTTTTCTGGATGTCTACTTAGGTCTTTCTGAGTTTTCTTCCCCACTACAGGTTTGTCTCAACCGGTTTAGCTTAGTGCATAAAGCTGTGCATTGTGGCAGGCTGTAACGGAACAACCCTGCAGTGGGATTAACTGCAGGACATTACAATTAAGAGTTGGACATTGGGGCAGGAACAGGTGTTGCTTCCAAACTAAGCCATCCCAGCTCATCACAGTCTTTATTCTCTTTTTCTATGTAGTTACTAATCCTCTGATGGCAGATCTGGCCAGAGGAGTTTCCCATTCAATCTCCTTGCCACTCTCCTCAAGTGACTCATCCCTCCCTTGTCCCTACACAGGAGATTACGCACCACTTTTAACTTTCTCATGTGTGGTTGCTAAGATATGAATAATAAATCGGTTTCTTTAAATTTCTAGAGCTTTATTTCCAGGTTAATAGATTTCACTCAGCTGATCACTCATTTCACTTTGCAGGAGAATATGCCCAGCTCTGTTGTGGGATCAGTTCTGCATCACAAGACTCTGAATATGAAATGTTCCTTTCCAAGCAATAACACAAAAAGGCCTGATTTGATATTAGTTTTCTTTGGGATGTGGTGGCCAGTAAAACCAATCATTTACATGGCAGGGAGGGTGTAAGAAATTCTAATAGGGAGGTTCTTCTAACCTGGATCTACCAACAGAGGATGTGTAATGTAAAAACAGCATTTGGTATGCATAGGACGGAGGTAGTAGCAATATTTCAAGCTTCTGGGTCATCTCTTATTTCTCCATTGCTGCTGGGTGAATTTATGTTTTCCCTTAGAAGTCTGAAGTCCTTCTCTTTGTAAAAGTTATTTTGCGATGAGTCTTCGTTGTTAATGTCTTCTCTGTTCTTCACAATATTATTATAAAATAATTACAGGAAAACTCCTGTGACAAAGGTTGTTCATAGAGCAATATGGACAAAAATTATAGTAGTTAAAAAAGTTATTTTAGGAAAGCTCTATCAGGTTCTGATGTCTCAAACCGCCCCTTTAAGGTGATGACAAGTTGTATTAATTGCTACGGGCAGCATGCATTTTGGTTGAAAATATTAGCTATCTTTATTAAAACCTATAAGTATAACGCCTTTGAGACCACCTTGATTACCATCAGAATTGTGACTGAAGGAAATTCTTCAAGAAAACTTTTGTGACTCATGTCTCTGTAGAGCAATTTTAAAGTCTTATCTTCAGTATCTAAGTAGGTTTCAATGTTTATTTTACTGAAAATATTTTTGTCAAATTTGCCTTTTAATGAAACATAAAAACTAAATATCCATCCAATGTAAGTTATCCCTTACATTCTTAGGTAAGTAAAAGTGAAAACCTACATAAAAGTCACTAAAATCAGACAACAAACTGCAGGCATTATTCTCTTGTCTAAGGTGTTGGATTGGTTGTCATGTTGAGAAATGTAGTTGTCCTTTAATCCAAACGCCATTTTATGCACATAATAAAAGTGATTTCTACCCAGTAGTCACATCTAGCCATTGGCTCATAAATTCTCACCAACACCATCTTGTTGTCCCTGATGAAGGACGTTCCTTTACTTGAAGCCAAGAGCGATCTGGTATTAAAATCACTTCTAGCAGGCACACACTTACAGTGAATTATGAAACAAACAACTGAAGGCATCAGAATTAACAGAGAAGAGCTGACTGCAACAGTTAAACCAAAGCAGACTTGGCACTTAAGCCTTTACTCTGCTGCTATAAAAATCAGGTGTGTCTGCATACCAGTGTACATAAATGTGTAGGTGCATGAAAATGCCATGCTTCACAAAATATTTTAGAAAATATTTTCATCATGAAAGACAAATGAAAGTCTTTTGGCAATTTGGTTCATCTGTCAACCATTACTTAATGAAGAGTGAAGTCAAGTGATAGTAAATAATAATAATAATCGTACTGCAGACTGATTACTAGACAACTACTCAATAAACTTGGTTTATTGCAGCAGAGAAACTACTTTCCTCAAGCAGTTATGAGCACCCCTAAATCAATTTTCTAACTAACATGTCAATTCAGATTCCATAAAACTGTATTCCTCCAACTCAGAACACAATGTTTTTTAAGGATGCAGTTAAAAAGTGGCCAGGTAGGACTGACTCTCCCTAGAAGTTCATGGTCTTATACGATTCCTCACAATTTAAATCAAGCTTAGAGAATCCTCATTGTAATTATCTGAAGTTCTATTGCATTTAAACAGCATATAGGATTCTTCTAATGCTTTCTGCAGTAGTTTTTTCCACCCTAGATAGCCACTTTCTACTTCACCTGAAACATTGGAGGTAGGAGTGCTTGTTATACTGGTGTAACATTTCAAAAGGAAGTGTGGAAAGGATCCATCTTCTCCAGAGTCTAATCAAAATGATCCATCTTGGTCTCCTCTCTCCAATGAGCTATAGAAATAGGTAATTTCATCTCCTTGACCTAAGGCACCTTCCTTAGAACAGCATACATCCCCTTTTGGAAAGGTCCTGTTCTCTCCTTTGATTAGAGGGTGCCCACCTGATCATCTCAGACTACTAAAGTTGAACAACATGAAGCTCATTCTAGATGTGCAGTAATTGCATACAAGAATGCAGTTGGAAGACTTTGATCTAAACCATTTCACTATCATTTTGCAAGACTGTAGTGTGGTTCTAGACAGGTGCTGGTTGGGCACCATTTCCTAGGAATTTTGGCTGGTTCTCCTTGGGATACACAGCTACCCTAGATCCTGTAGTCATTTTTTTTGTTGTTGTTGATTTGCTATCAGCGTAAGCAAACAGAGCTTCCCATCTCTTAGTCTCTGTCTTGGAACTACTTGGTATAGCATAGGCCAGTGATGTAAACTGTCTCTTCTTCCATTTTGGTTATGAAAATTAACAGTCCCGTTGGTGACATGATTTCTCAGGAGCTAACCCTCTGTTTCTCCAGCCAATTTAGAGAGCAGGGGACAGGTGCATTACGTCCAGGCTCTAGCTTCCTCCAGACTAATAATTTTATGCGTAGGTTGATCGTGTTATTTTAAGCTAGTCAGGACATAATGATGCCATCATGGAAGCTTGGTGAGACGAATCCCATGACTGGAGTGTGACTATCAGTGGCTACAGGCTGTTCAGAAAGGACAGACTGGGAAGGAGGCGTGGAGGTGACAACTGACAGATGCGATCAATCTAGACTTCTGTAAAGCCTTTGACACAGTCCTCAACAACATCCTCCTCTTTATATTGGAGAGATATGCATTTGATGGGTGGACTATTCAGTGCATCTATAAGAAAGCTAGAGAGGGACTATTCATAAAAGCCTGTGGTGTTTGACAAGGGGCAACGGATATAAGCTGGAGAAGAGCAGATTTAGACTAGACATTAGGAAGAATTTCTTTACCATCAGAGTTGTGAGGCACTGGCACAGGTTGCCCAGGGAAGCTGTGGCTGCCCCATCCCTAGAGGTGTTCAAGGCCAGGTTGGATGGGGCCTTGGGTAACCTGATCTAGTGGGAGGTGTCCCAGCCCTAACTATTCTATGATTCACTGATCTAAATCATGACTTCTGGGGATGGTGTTTACATTGGGATAGTAGTATAACCAGGTAATGGGAGTGGTTGTTCCCAACATTTGTTAAAAAGATGACTTGTATATTTCTGATGTGCAAATCAGGCTTTCTTTTGTGAGTGTGTTATTTCATAATAGTTTCTAACCATAGGTTGTTCCCAACATTTGTTAAAAAGATGACTTGTATATTTCTGATGTGCAAATCAGGCTTTCTTTTGTGAGTGTGTTATTTCATAATAGTTTCTATCCATAGAAGGAGACTCCTCATCTTTTAATTATTACAGAAAACAACTTCATCGTTCCATTGAATTGAATTCTAGAACCTAAGGGGTAGGGTTAGAAAGAATTCAATATAAGCAAGCTAAGTATTACAAAATTATTCATGTTATTATTATATTGCTCTTAAGCAATATCTTCAAAACATTCATTGTTATGTAATATTTTAACAAATAACCACACTCACTGTTCGTCTCACATTTTACAATTTTATAACATTTTACTACTTCGGTTCTGTTAGCTTTCCATATATAAATAGTGGTTTTATATACTTGGGTCCACAAGATCAGTCATTTTATGACCTTGAATGTCTATGTGTCTTTATATAGCAGAAAACAGAACAGGATCCATCTGGCATACTTAGTAAATATGAAGATTATAATATTATAACAATACTTGGTTATTATAAGATTTAACTGCAATAGGTTAACCCTTGCAAAGTGTCATGTCATCTTTGAGCACCAACTTTCCTCTCTGAGCAGCATCTTTTATAAGTCAGGAAGGAAACGCATTGCCACGAGTCAGCATGGCTCATCCCATGAGATGTATCCAGCATTGCAGGTCCTGGCTTAGAAGGAAAATAAGAGGCATGAAAATCCTTGGACTGTCTCAGTGCAGCTCAAATGCACCATGAACAAAACATTTCCTCCCTTTCTTGGAGAAGCCTAAATATTTCAGTTGGCTTAGGCTTTCCCCGCCCCCCCTCAACATAGGATTTCAGCAAATCTTTCAGTTGGAGGATCTTCAGTGAATGGAATTTTCGGGGGGATTAGGTGTATTTTCTTCCCCAGACAGTTTTCTACAGTCTCTGTTATTCTGCAGGTTTTAATGATAAGCCCATGTTTATCTGAACTTTAAGGATGCCCAGCAGCCCTCAAGAAGTTCCTCTAGAATAAATGAGCATGTTTCAAAGTAGTCACAGTGGCTAGCATCTGCACTGAATCCTAGAAAAAATATAGGAGCTGGAAGCTATCAGTTATTGCTAGAGTTCCTAACCCACTTTAGCAATCAACAAAAACTTGGAAGTTCCTTGTTTTGAGTAAAATGAGCAGATGAATATGTGCAGGATATACACCTACTGTTATTTTTTATTGTGTTTCCTCAGGGACTGAGAGAAATCTGAGGGTGTGGAAGCCAAACTCAGTTTGGTGTTGTGGTTCTCACTTTTTTTCCTTTTCTTTTTTCCTTCCCCACTGTGGGTTGCAACAGTTTCATTGACAGAAGCATGGTGTACACATATGGGAACGATAACATTAGTTGGGATGATCCACGTAGAACATGCCACACCATATGGACAAGAGTGAAGTTGCTGTTTAGGTTTATGTAAACTGTATGTATTTGTGAGCCATGTCTTATTAAACAGACATATTTCTTGTAATTCCAAATTAAAAAGAAATATAAGAAAATGATAAAAAATATTGTATGAAATATATAAAACAGTCCCTCATTTGGACAAGATCTTCCTTCTGTGACTAAAATAGTCGGTGAAGTTCAGTTAGAGGTATACAGTGGGACTAATAATTAGCACTGAAATATTACCAGAATAAAAATGACTTTGTATTATTCACTGTTTCAGTTTGTAATAATGTGCAACAGGCATAAGAAATTAAATTAATTATTAGGAAAAAAGTCCCACAAAGCATTAGAAGTTCTTTTGGTTTTAATTTTGTTTCCCAAAGAAACACAATCACAAAAAATTGTTTCTTGAAAATTCTACTAGATATATAATTTTCATCTTCTGTATTAATTGTGGAATAGAACCTTACCTGAAAGTGTAGAATCATAGAATGTTTTGGGTTGGAAAGGACCTTAAAGTTCATCCAGTTCCATCTCCCCTGCCGTGGGCAGGGACACCTCCCATTAGCCCAGGCTGCCCAAGGCCCCATCCAAGAACACCTCCAGGAATGGGGCAGCCACAGCTTACCTGGGGAACCTCTGCCAGAGCCTCACCACCCTCATTGTGAAGAATTTCTTCTTAATGTCTAATGCAAATCACAGAATAACCAGGTTGGAAGAGACCCACCGGATCATCGAGTCCAACCATTCCTATCAAACACTAAACCATGCCCCTCAGCACCGCGTCCACCCGTGCCTTAAATGCCTCCAGGAAAGGTGAATCAACTCCCTCCCTGGGCAGCCTGTTCCAGTGCCCAATGACCCTTTCTGTGAAAATTTTTCCTAATGTCCAGCCTAAATCTCCCTTGGAGGAGCTTGAGGCCATTCCCTCTCATCCTGTCCCCTGTCACTTGGGAGAAGAGGCCAGCTCCTTCCTCTCTACAACCTCCCCTCAGGTAGTTATAGAGAGCAGTGAGGTCTCCCCTCAGCCTCCTCTTCTCCAGGCTAAACAACCCCAGCTCTCTCATCCATTCCTCATCAGGCCTGTTCTCCAGCCCCTTCACCAGCTTTGTTGCCCTTCTCTGGACTCGCTCCAGAGCCTCAACATCCTTCTTGTGGTGAGGGCCCCAGAACTGAACACAGTACTCGAGGTGCGGTCTCACCAGTGCCGAGTACAGGGGGAGAATAACCTCCCTGGACCTGCTGGTCACACCGTTTCTGATACAAGCCAGGATGCCATTGGCCTTGTTGGCCACCTGGGCACACTGCTGGCTCAACACCCCCAGGTCCGTCTCTTCCAGGCACCTTTCTAGACAGACTTCTCCTAGTCTGTAGCACTGCAGAGTGTTGTTGTGCCCCAAGTGTAGGACCCGGCATTTGGCCGTGTTAAAACTCATGCCATTGGACTTTGCCCATTGATCCAGCCTGTTCAGATCCCTTTGCAGAGCCTCCCTACCCTCCAGCAGATCCACACTTCCACCCAGCTTGGTGTCGTCTGCAAACTTGCTAAGGGAGCACTCGATGCTCATCCAGGTCATTGATAAAGACATTGAACAGGGCTGGACCCAGGACTGAGCCCTGGGGAACCCAGCTTGTAACTGGCCTCCAGCTGGAGTTAACTCCATTTACCACCGCTCTCTGGGCCTGGCCATCCAATCAGTTTTCCACCCAGCAGAGTGTGCGCCTGTCCAGGCCAGAGGCTGACAGTTTCCGAAGCAGAATGCTGTGAGAAACTGTGTCATAGGCTTTACTGAAGTTCAGGAAGGCCACATTCACAGCCTTTCCCTCGTCCAGCAGCCAAGTCACTTTATCATAGAAGGCGATCAGGTTAGTTTGGCAAGACCTGCCTTTTGTGAACCCATGTTGACTGGGCCTGATCACCCGGTTCTCTTGCATGTGCTTCATGATAGCACTCAAGATCACCTGTTCCATGACTTTCTCTGGCACTGAGGTCAGACTGACAGGCCTGTAGTTCCCTGGATCCTCCCTGCGACCCTTCTTGTAGATGGGCATAACATCAGCCAGCCTCCAGTCCAGTGGAACTTCCCCAGTCTTCCAGGACTGTTGGAAGGTGTTGGAAAGGGGTTTGGCCAGCACATCCGCCAGCTCCTTCAATACCCTTGGGTGAATCCCATCCCGCCCCGTAGACGGGTGAGTGTCTAGTCAGGCTAGCAAGGCTCTGACCACCTCCTCTTGGATCATGGGAGCCTCATGTTGCTCCTCTAGCTCCAGGGTTTGTACACAGAGGTAACAACTTTCTTTACAATTAAAGACTGAGGGAAAGAAGGCATTAAGTACCTCAGCCTTTTCCTCATCCCCTTTCACTGTTGTTCCTTCTGCGTCCAATAGGGACTGTATGGTCTCCCTAGTCCTCCTTTTATTGTTTATGTATTTATAGAAATATTTTTTGTTTTCATTCACAGACTTTACCAATCTGATTTCTAGTTGAGCCTTAGCCCTTCTGATTTTTTCTCAAGACAATCTCACTTCCCTCCTGTAGTCCACCCAAGAGGCCTGTCCCCTCTTCCAGAGCCCATAAACTTTTCTCTTCTTCTTGATATCACTCAAGATCTCACTGTTCAACCAAGCTGGTGTTTTCCCCTGCCAGCTTTTTTTCCGGAACATGGGGATGGCTTTCTCCTGAGCTGCTAGGATCTCTTTCTGAAGAGCTCCCAGCCCTCATGGGCTCCCTTGCCCTTAAGTACTGTCTTCCACGAGACTTTGCCAACCAGCCTTCTGAAGAGTTCAAAGTCTGCCCTCTGGAAATTTAATGCTATTGTCCTGCTAACCACCCTCTTCACTTCACCTAGAACAGAAAATCCTAGCATCTCATGATCACTTAGTCCTAGGCATCCTCCTACTGCCACATCCCCCACAAGGCCTTCTCTGTTCACAAACAGCAGGTCCAGGAGGGCACCTTCCCTTGTTGGTTCATTCACCAGCTGTGCAAGGAAATGTCTTCCACACACTCCAGGAGCCTCCTAGACTGCTTCCTTTCTGCTCTATTGTACTTCCAGCAGATATCAGGAAGATTGAAGTCTCCCACAAGAATGAGAGGCATCCATCTAGAGATTAACCCCAGCTGTTTATAGAAGAGCTCATCAGCTGCTTCTCCTTGGCTAGGTGGCCTGTAACAGACTCCCATCACAAAATCTACCTTCTTAGGGGCTCCTCTGATTTTAACCCACAGGCCCTCAATCTCGTCATCACCACAATCCATGTCAACAGTGTCCAAGTCCTCCCTTACAAAGAGGGCTACCCCGCCTCCTCTCCTTCCCTTCCTATCCTGCCTGAAGAGTTTGTACCCCACCATGTCTGTACTCCAGTTATATGAGTCATCCCACCACATTTCCATGATAGCAACGACATCATAGGCTCCTTGCCCTACGACAGCTTCCAGCTCGTCCTTCTTATTACCCATGCTGCGTGCATTGGTGTAAATGCACTTTAGCTGAGCTGCCGAGCCTTCAGCCCTCTTCGAGGGAACAGAGTTTGTTCCCAATTGCCTGGTAACTGGAGTAGCTTGTACCAGAGTCTTTGTATCTCCCTTACCACCCCAAGGTGTGTTGTCCCCTATTTTCTGTGTGGTGATGTACTGGTGGTCCTCTCCAGCACACCCTCTCCGAATCACTAGTGCTCCACGTCCAGGCTCGCTCTTGTCTAGCCTTATCTCAATCTGCTCCCCCTTCACATCTGCTTTAAAGCTTGATTTATGAGCTTTGCTCGGTTTTTAGCAAGAGCTATAGTCCCCCTAGAAGACCCATGTGTCCCATCCTTAGCAACAAAGTCTTGGGGTGTGTGAGCCACCCCATGATCAAAGAAGCCAAAGCCCCTTTCCTCACACCATGCTCGGAGCCAGGCATTAATTGAGTTCTTCTTTCTGACTTCCAAGTCCTCTCTATTTACCCTTGGGATGGAGCAGAATACTGTTTGTGCCCCAGAGCCCTCTATCATTTTCCCAATGACCCTGGTGTCTTTCTTGATGGCTTTAGTCTTTCTGCTTACTAAATCATCTTTACCAGTTTGGACTACTATCAGAAGTCCATTCCTCATGGACCAGGGAAGGAAGTTTTCTAGCTACCTCATTCACTGATGCCCCCGGTAAGCAGCAGAACTCTCTGTGGAGCGGGTCTGGTCTGCAAATGGGTCCCTCCGTTATTTTTAGGAGGGAGTCCCCTACAACAATCACCCGCCTCTTCTTCTTAAAGAATCTTCCCCCTTCCAATTTAAAGCCATTCTCGTTCTATGACTCCATGCCCTTGTAAACAGTCCCTCCTCAGCTTTCTTGCAGGCCCCTTTCAGGTAGTGGAAGGCTGCTGAAAAGTCTTCTGGAGCCTGCTCCTCTCCAGGCTGAACGGCCCCAACTCTCTCAGCCTGTCCTCACAGCAGAGGTGCTCCAGCCCTCTTACCATCCTTGTAGCCCTCCTCTGGACCAGTTCCAACAGCTCCATATCCTTCTTAAGTTGAGGATTCCAGAACTGGACACAGTATTCCAGATGACGTCTCACAAGAGAGGAATAGAGGGGCGGAATCACCTCCCTCGACCTGCTCTCCACGCTTCTTTTGATACAGCCCAGGACACAGTCGACCTTATGGGCTGCGAGTGCACATTGCCAGCTCATGTTGAGCTTCTCATCAATCAGCACCCTCAAGTCCTTTTCTGCAGGGCTGCTCTCAATCTTGTAGTCCCCCATCCTGCATGGAATTATAAATTCAAGATTGTGACAGTTTTAAAAATTAGCATTATTGTACGGAACTCTCCCACTAAGGAATCTTTGTCTTGCCCAGGAGGCAACGTGGTGCACTTTTTAAGCATATCTATAAAATTTGCCTTAAAAGATCACTTCCTAGAACATTTTGGCATTGTTATAGATAAGAAAGTGCATTAAAAAAAATCAAATCAAACATCTCTGTTTAATACGAGAGGTTATAAGGACACAGGCAGTTGACCTAGATGATGTGCTGCTTTGTAGGTTTACACGTTGACTCTTTATCTTTTAAAATGCAGTCTGAAAACATAATTAGACCTATGAGTTGGGAAAGCCAGTTAGGCAGTGTGCTTAAGCACAGCCCTGAATCTCAACACTAATTCTGAAATAATCTTCATCTCACTATACATGGAAGTTTAAATGCTAAGAAAAAATGTTCTTCTCTGGTTTTGAAACCATTGCCAACTTACTGAAAGACATGTAACCAAAAATGAAAATAGAGATCTTAACCACAGCTAGCAATTGAAGTCTTTGAGAAGGGTGAAACCCCCTTTTTTTAAAAAATACTTTTTTAATAAAAAATGATGTAATGTACCATTTGCATGATAAAGCAATCAAATCAGGTAAAGCAATCAAATATAACTCTTAACTGAGAAAATATAGAGAATGTAGAGATGGTGTTGCTTACTGTCTGGCCTAGATGTATTGAAGACAAATTTATGATCTGGACTCCACCGATAGTATGCAACAGTTCTAAGACTGGAAAATAATTATAGTAGTCTGTATGCCAGGCACAGAGTTATTTACTATTATATTAAAAAAACGTGCGTGTTTATTTTAAGGATGAGATTATTTAGTTGTAACATCTTACCTTTAAATATTTTAGCAGTTATTTTGAAAGCAAATTCATTTCATTTACCACATAAGAGATCCCAGGAGGCATGCCACTTAAAGCTTTTCCAGAGTTTTTGAAATGTTTTATAAAATGCTTGATTTTTTTTTCTCCTAAGGGTTATCTTTTCTCTACAAAATATTGTTCTATTTGAAATAGTTTCAGAAGATTATATTAGAGTCTTGATTGTTGCAGCATATTTTCTGCTCTTTTTTGTAGTTCTACAGCAGTTCATTTTTATGAAAACAATTATGTAGGGTATTAAAGCATGGACAGTGACAAGGTAAGCAGCAGGAAGAGTGATAAGTACTGTGGTCAACTGGGATAGATGGATCTGAAAAAGGAAGGTGTAGCTTGTAAAGAGAAAAAATAGAGATCTAAGAGAATAGAAGAATTAAAAGAGGAGCTTAAAGACATGGAGAAAGAGCCCCAAAAGGAAGTTACTGTTGTCAGATGTGCAGGTTTTTGTCTTGTGCAGATACAGATTTCTTTGGAAGATACACCAAATGATGGTTTTTTTGAAAGTACTGTGGTTGTCATGTCGGCAAACTGCCAGCTTTGATTGGTAGATGTTAGTTACTCATCTCATGAATTGTTATTTAATTGCATAATTAACTTTATATTCAATGACTGAAACAAATCATAACTAGCAAATAATATAAATTGAAAAGAATACAAGCACAGCTGAATGAGTATGACAAAATATTTTTGGAGTTACTCAGTATATTGCAGGTATTCATCAGGAGGAGATTGACATAATACCATTTGTGCCAAAGAGTCTGTGCTTGGATGACCCATTTAGTGACTAACGTCTCCATTTCTCTTCTTCCATCCAGCTGTAACCAAACGTCTGTTCCTTATTCTGCATAAACGAAATTATTTGCTTTGCTATTTTGATGCATGGTATTAAAAATGCCACCCATCTTACTCTACTGGCCCAGTTTCTCCAGTTCTGGGAGTCAGTGGAGCACTGGAGGTCAGCTGTCAGTCTTCTTGCCTGGCATGAACTTTAAGAGTAAATGTCAGCAAGCTTTTAAGCTAGCAGTGGATTTCTCATCACATTTTAAGACCCTGATAAACCTCTTACTGATGCTGTGGCAATGATCAACATGCTATATTTCTATTTTAGAAGATAACCATAGATACTTGGCTGAAATAAAACAAATACAGAAGAAGTGCTGTGATCTTAGCAGTCTTTAGATTTCTCTAATATAAACTGTCCATAAGAAGCTTTGTCCTCTTAATCCTTGCTGGTTTTTAGATAATTTGTTGTCTTAAAATTAAGTACAGATGGTTTGGAGCTGTAATGCTTATTTAAAAAAAAAAAAAAAAAGAAAAAGATGCTTAGGATTGCTTCAATTTCCGGGTTGGATTTTAACAATAATCCATGTCTGAAACATAAGAAATCTGGTTTTATCTGATCTTTAATGCTTGTTTGCAGATAGCTGACATATTTCAGTGATTACAGTATGTACATAAAATAATACCATTATATTTGGTGAAGAAGTAAATCTCTAGGAAGGCTGTATAATAGCATCCAGATCTTCAGTTTATTCCACTTTGGAATAAGATGCTGCTTTCATTTAACCATTGAAGAAGGGTCTTCTGACACAGGGGTGATTTGATTTTAGAGTTGGAATACAACTGTCAAGAAATTGGGTAATTCTTCCGCATAGTTACTTGATGTGGAGAAAATAGCTGAAGACTCCCAGAATTATTCACTTGCCAACATTTTTTTAGGAAATTCTGTCTTCCACTTCTTAAAACAGACAAGAACAAACATATAAGTCTTAAGGCTGTGTAATACTGTCATCTGTTTCAAGGTGGGCTGGAAAATCCTGCTGTCCTACTTTCAAATATCAACTTTGCTGTGAGTATATAAGATAAACATTTTAAGTAGTTAAAAGAAATCCACTCCCTATTTGCTCCTCTAACAGTAGACAGTCCTGCCCCACCCCTGCACTGTCTTTCAGTGAATATTTCTGCTTTAGTCTTTACTGGGAGCTGAGCCAATAGAAGAAAAGCAGCATTTTCAGCAAGAAAATCACCCCACTTAAGACAGACTCTGAAGTTAGGATGTAAATTTGGCTTTTTGATGATGCTTGGCAGTGATCCCCAATGTTAAGTATCTAAAGTTAGCAGGGAGGAGAAATGGAATAAATGAGGGTCTAAGCAACCACCTTCCTATATTTTAATTCATCTTGGGCCTTACCGAGCTTGACAATATTTAAATTTTCAGCTGCTAGCAAAGTTTAAAGTAGTGTAATATAACAGAAAATTATTCCTGAGTTGAATATTTAGTATAGGCATCTTTCCTTCCTGATGAAATAATGGTATGAACACAGGGAGAATATCATGCCAGATTATTTTAAAAGATATGTGTAATCAATACTTTATGAGTTTTGACTGATGGAACTATATTTTACAGCACTGTACACTGTCAGTCACAGTTTCTGTGTTGACCCCTCAGCCCTCTGTAGTTCTTAGCAAGATGAGAGCTTTTATGTCAGCAGGAGCCGCACCATCGCTGCTGTATTAGTAAACCATTGTATACATGTTCAGTGCAACTTGACTGAGATTGTATTTTGCTTGGGCTTGAAGAGTACTGTGTGAGGACATATAAAATACCCAAGATGGTGGAAGCTAATGCTGAGTTAGTTCTCATGTTCAAAATAGTCTTTTGGTGAAACGTATGCTTGCCCTTTGGTTGAGGTGTTAAAGACAATCTTTTGTGACAGAGAAAAATTATAAGTTTTTTTAGAATCATAGAATAACCAGGTTGGAAGAGACCCACCGGATCACTGAGTCCAACCATTCCCACCAATCTCTAAACCGTGCCCCTAACCACCTTATGCACCCTCACCTTAAACACCTCTAGGGAAGGCAAGTCAACCACCTCACTGGGCAGAATGTTCCAATGCCTAACGACCCTCTCCATGAAGAATTTTTTCCTGATCTCAAGCTTGAATCTCCCCTGGCGGAGCATGAGGCCATTCCCTCTCATCCTGTCCCCTGTCACTTGGAAGAAGAGGCCAGCTCCCTCCTCTCTACAACCTCCCCTCAGGTAGTTATAGAGAGCAATGAGGTCTCCCCTCAGCCTCCTCTTCTCCAGGCTAAACAACCCCAGCTCTCTCAGTTGCTTCTCATAAGGCCTGTTCTCCAGCCCCTTCATCAGCTTCATTGCTCTTCTCTGGACTCACTCCAGAGCCACAACATCCTTCTTGTGGTGAGGGCCCCAGAACTGAACACAGTACTCGAGGTGCGGTCTCACCAGTGCTGAGTACAGAGGGAGAATAACCTCCCTGGACCTGGTGGTCACGCCATTTCTGATACAGGCCAAGATGCCATTGGCTTTCTTGGCCACCTGGGCACACTGCTGGCTCATGTTCAGTCGGTTGTCAACCAACACCCCACCCCTGTTCCTTCTCCTCCTGGCAGCTTTCCAGCCAGGCTTCTCCTAGTCTGTACCTCTGCTTAGGGTTGTTGTGCCCCAAGTGCAGGACCTGGCATTTGGCCTTGTTAAACCTCATGCCGCTGGTCTCAGCCCAGCGGTCCAGCCTGTCCAGCCTGGATAATGACAGCAATGTTATTTCATATTCATTGAAGATCTGATACTTTAATGTGTGGATATCACATTTTAAGGGACTGTTTGATGTGAATTTACTTGCTTTTATTAACTTATAGCATTACAATATGAAGAAACTTGTTGCTCTTCTAAATTCTTCAAAACCAATGATCTGATAACATGTGAGGTCCGTTTAGCCCCTTGCCTTTTTGTGGATGAGAGGAACAAGAAGTTGCTTAGGGAAGGAGTCAGCAGAGGACAGTCCACAGATAAATAGCTGCTCAGCTAAGACCATTTTGAACAATGATGGAGGATCCTTGCTGTGACGACGGAAGAAATGGGACAACACACAACGATCAATGTGATCCAAGTGAAGCCGTTTATTCAGGGTTCATTGTCTGCTTTTACCCATTGAGCTCACTTTCACACCAAACATTGACTGGACGATTCTGTCCTAGTAACAAGCATTCATTGGTCACAGCCCAACCACACAACCATGCTGCCAGGGCACATTTCCCACCTTCAACAGCCACCTTCCTCATTTGCATAACACAACAGAGTCGTTATAACCTTTTATAACCTTGAGGACCCCTCTAAGGCTTCCCAACTCCACCCAGCATGAGTTCCTCAGTGCTTGGGCTGCTCATTAAATGCTGTAGCCACCCATCAATTCTTTTTGAGGGACCCAAGCACCATTAAAAGCATCAAAACACTTAAAACTACAATAATGACAATCAAGATAAACAATCCTTGTTTTAATGCTCCAACAAGTAATTTTCTTGACTTGTGGCACAGCTTCAAGAGCCGCAACTCCTGGGGCTAATAAACTGGCGAAAAATTTTTCCTCAAAACTCCAAAAACATATTGTGTCCTCACAATCAGATCTATGTGAGGTTCTGTTACTTAACAGATTGATACTTGGTGGAAACAACGTTAACTTTCACGAATTATTAGGTCTGCCAACCAGTCTGCTGGGTATTCTGCCCCATGCTGTGTCACCACAGATTAGAAAAAATCCGGGTGGGACATCTTTTTCAGAACCGTTATTCCAAATTCCTTTTTCTGTCAAAAGACCCCCCACAGGTTCTTCTACAAAATGCTGCTGTATTGTGATAAATTGAGACGAGGGTCGTAACATTCTGCCAACCCTCAAACCTCATGGATGAACTAATAACAAGGCTCTTTGAATAATACCTCAGTTGACAGTCCTTACACAATACTTCTACCCATGGTTCACAATCAAAACAGGCATCACAAACTGTGTCTCATTTGTTCACTTCTCAGATGGTTCTTCCGATGTGAGGTCCTCTTGCTCTGTCGTCTTCCGTTCTTTCCAGGGCTTGATCCACTTTTATGGCACCCAGCGAGGTCCAGTATCTGTTAAGACACAAGCATAACCTCTTCTTGTCATTTTTAGTTCAACAGGTCCTTTCCATTCACCTGAGTCCCAGTCTTTGTATTGTACCTTGACACCTTGCTGGCCTTGGTTATTCAATCCTGACTCCAGCGAACGATGGCAGATTACAATAGGAGGGCTAGTCCTAGTTCCGGTTAAGTGCAAAAAATTCAACACATAAGTCGCTTTTGCAAGTCGTTCACTAGGGGATACATCTCCCCCTTTTTGTCTTTGCAAAAGTGACTTCAGGTTTGCATGAGAGTGTTCAATGATTGCTTGACCTGTTGGGGAATGTGGGATGCCTGTATGATGACTGATTCCCCATTGACCGCAAAAATGTTGTTTAAATTTGTGAGAAACATAAACTGGCCCGTTATCTGTTTTTATTGTTTGAGGTATTCCTAATGCCATTATAGCTGCATACATGTGTTTAATCACGTGTTTCACACATTCCCCAGTCTGTGCTGTGGCCCATAAAGCCATAGAAAATGTATCCACAGAAACATATACATACTTCAATTGCCCAAACTCTGGAATATGGGTCACGTCCATTTGCCATGATTGTAAGGCTTGAAGTCCCCTAGGGTTTACTCCAAACCCTCAGCCCATACCCTGTTTTTGGCAGTCTGGACAAGAGTTAATTATACCTTGTGCATCAGACAGAGGAATATTAAATTGACGTTTAAGTACCTTAGCATGTTGGTGAATAAATTCGTCTGAGGCTTTGGCTTGCAAAAAGATATTTGTTCGGAGATCATTCCAAATTGCGGCAACAAGGCAATTGGCATGATTATTCCCGATTGCCAGGCCAAAATTAGGCTGATTGCTATGTATATGAGTAATAAAATACTTATGCTCTCGTTGCTCCAACAGGTATAGCAATTGCAACAGTAAAGCATGTAACACCGTATTTTTAACTTCTTTTATCATGGCTCATTCTGTTTGACAAACTCTGCCCACAAGATATAGTGAGTCAGAAACTATACTGAGAGGCTGTGAAGTATATTGTTGAAATACCTATACCACTGCTCGTAATTCCATAGTCTGCAACGAGTCACCTGGTTATTTGAACAGTAACTTATGATTCCATTTTTCTTGCATTTGCCATGTGACGGCAGCCCTAACGGACTTTTTGCCAGCATCTGTGAAAAATGTTACACCTCCCACCGGTGTTTCAGAACACATTGGTACCTGTTCAAAGGTTTGGTTCTTTATTAAAGGTAAAATTTTACTAGATTGAAACGTATTAGTAATATCTCCTGTAAGGCCTGCTAATGCAATTGCTATGTCATACGAATGTTCCATAAGCAACTCTAAATATCCTTTGTTAATTGGTAAATAAATGCGAAAAGGCTCAGTTCCAGATAACTCTAAACACCTCTTTCTACCTTTCATTATCAATTGACCAAAAAGTTACAGTCTAGTGACCACAGTATTTTTTGGCTGATATGGTAAAAATATCCATTCTATGATCTGAAGCTTCCTCTCTGTTTGCCCCAGAAGACCCAAAGGATGTTTTTGATCTTGACCAGAGTTAACCAATACTAGCTCCAAGGGCTTATCTGCCACATAACAAGTTACATTAGATGTTAAGATTTTCTCCACTATCTTATCCAATGCCTCTTTCTGACTATTGTTTATATGTCGTTTATTATCTGTTGAACAAGTGGTTCCTAACAACTCCATTAACGGCTGAAGATCATCATTTGTAATTCCTGTCACTGGTCAGACCCACTGGATATCTCCCATTTACTTTTGGACATCAGTCAACATTTTTATGTTAGTATGTATAATCACCTTCTGGGGCTTCACTATGTTATTGGTTATTTGCACCCCAAATAATTCCACGGAGATTATTTTTGTATTTTTTCTGGAGCTATTTTCAAGCCCTTTTGTTCTAGCATACATTTTAAGTCTGTTAATACCCGATTAGCTTCCAAATGCTCTCCAGCCACTAATATATCATCCATGTAATGATACCCCAATAAAAGGGATATTTTTGTCTAAAAGGTTGCAATGCCCAAACAGCAAAATTTTGGCATATAGTCAGAGAGTTTTTCATGTCTTCGGGTAATGCTACCCATTGTAAGTGCTTTGCAGGTTCCCCCTTATTAATAGCTGGAACCGAGAAAGCAAACTTTTCCGAATCTTCTGGATGCAATGAGATTGTGAAAAAACAATCTTTCAGGTCCACTATAAACAAATTCCAATCCTTGGGTATCATTACTGGAGGTGGTAGGCCAGGTTGTAATGCCCCCATGTGCTGCATAACAGCATTAATTGCCCTAAGGTCGTGTAACAAATGCCATTTTGCCGATTTTTTTTCGGAACAGTAAAAATTGGAATGTTCCATGGGCTGGTTGAAGATACTATATGCTCTGCTAGTAGTTGCTCATCAACTAGATGTGTCACTATCTGCAGCCTATCATGAGATAGCAGCCACTGATCTACCCATACAAGAGAATTAACAAGCCATGTGAGTTTTAGTATGGGTTTGTCTGGCTGCTCATCAGTGGTTGCTCCCCAAAATTTGATACCAATCGTGCCCCCATTTGAGATAACACATCTTGCCCTAATAACGCTACTGGTAAATATATTACATATAGCTGTGTCGAGACTGACGTCCCATCTTTAAAATAAAATGCAATTCTGTCTTGGGCTATCATTGTAGTTTGCGTTCCTCCTACACCCACTTATATTGGTCGCAGCAGGAACTACAGGCCATTGTTGAGGCCACATATGTAAAGGAACCATGGTAGCATCAGCTCCAGTATCCACTAAAAAGATCAAAGAGACTGAAGACCTATTAGGGTGTTTAAGCAACACCTTTTCTTCTGGCTTTCCTTTTGAAATATCAATTGCCAATAATACTTAAAGGGATTCCTGTAGAACTAAATCCCTTATCTCCTCTCTTATTTGGCCTAACGTTCAGCACCTGAGCTTGAAATGGAATTAATTGAGCTATCTTTGTACCTTTTAAAATAGTCACTGGTGGAATTAAGGTATAAACCATAATTTTAATCTCCCCTGTGTAATCTGAATCAATCAACCCAGGAACAACAAAAATTCCCCTCTGAGATACAGAAGATCGCCCAATTAATGAGGCACCTAGTCCATGTCCTAATGGTCCCTTTTCTGTTGAATCTATCAATACTACGCCTGAAGTGGTTAGCACAGTAGCTATTGCTGTTGCCAAGCCCAATCCTGTGCTGCCGGTTGTGGCGGCGATGCAGCGGTCCAAACACCCTGAGGCGTCCCTTGCATTTGTGTCGGCACGTGGGGGGATCGTCCCGCTCTCATCAACTAGTTTCCCGAGTTTCTGCAAGCCACAGTAGTATGTGTAGGACTTTGACAATTACTGCACCACTTCTTATTGACCCTGGGTTGTCAGCGTGGAGCTCGACATTCCTTTTGGAAATGACCAGCTTTACCGCAATTGAAACATGTCTTATCTTTTCTGCAATTTTTTTTTCCTTTAAGTGTGGCCCCAATAGCCGCAGCCATAACTGCAGCCTGATTTCGTACAGCCACCCTGTCTGTGGCATCTAAAAACTGTGCGGTAGTTGCTCGCTTTGGCAAAGTTGCCAAATCCTGTTTAGTCTTTTCATTAGCATTATCAAAAGCCAACATATCTAGCATTTTGGGCTTCATTTCCTGTGATAATTCTGGATTATTGGCTATAGCAACATGTAATTGATCTACAAACTGCAAAAATGGCTCAGCCGGTCCTTGTCGGATTGATGTAAATGGCGGGCTCGGCTTTTCAGCTTTTACACGCGAAATCGCTTTTTGACCTAACGCAGCAACAAGCTCTAAAACCTCCTTACTAAAATTAGCCTGCCAATTCACTCTACTGTATGGTCCTGCACCCATAACCATTTGGGATTGTACCCGATAAAGCAGATCCCCCTGCTGACGCACTTTAGCAGCTTCCTGATCACACAGATTCTCCCAAGTCTGATAAAAAGCAAGATTGGGAAGGAGACAATATCAACATGACTAGCTGTTGAATATCTGCAGTACAAAGGGTATGACCTGTAAATATAAAATCTAAAAGACTTTGTGTAAACGGCGACTGTAAGCCATACTGCGCACAAGCAGCCTTCACTTCTTTTAACAATTTCCAATCAAACAGATCCCACTCACTCCCTCCCATTTGTGTATTAAGTAAGACAGGATAAGCTTCCATGGTTACCTCTTCTTAAACTGCATCCCTTATTACCCCCTGCCAACATGCTCCCAGCCCCCGAAACTTCATCCCCCCGACAGTTCCCACACTATGAAACCCTGTTGGCACTTGGAGTGGAGCAGTCGGTTCGGGGCGCGAATACTCACCAGGATAGTCTGGTGGTGGTGGTTCTGACGGGCAGCTTCCCTTCTCCTGGGGAATACGAATTTCTTCCAATTTTTTCATCATCTTTTCAAAATCTTGTCTAAACATGGAATGTTCAGGCGGTGTTGAGTGCTCAGAATTTTCACTGAATGTATCATCCAGTGATACAGTCGAGGGGCCCTTTTGGAGAAGGGGATATAAGGTCTGGTGCGGAGGGTCTCTTTCCCTCTCGTCTTCTTTATCCGGAGCCTCTTCATGCTCCTCTTGTGGGGGAAATAGTGGGGAAGGCCAGTCTTTGGGAAGCGGTCCCCGTGTAGGCATATTAGACATACGAAACGATAATGCAGATGTGGAGGTACTGCCAGCATTGTCCTGATTCTCGCTCATAGCGGCATAAGCCGACACTGCAACCTCTCTCTCCGCTTTCATTTCACATAAAGTTTCTTTAACTAATCGCCAGAGGGTGAGATATTGCCAAAGGCCCTTGTTTCCTTTAGTATATTCATCAAACAACCTTTGTCCCATTTTCTCCCAAGTCTCTCTTTCAAATAGGGCAGTGGTAGTCGGAATAATGCCGCTTCGATTAGCCCATCTTATCATAGACTGCAATGCGTTTTTTTCGTAAACAATTCCTCTCACTGAGAGAATATGTTGGAGGAGCTTCACCGCAGCTTCAATCCAAGCCTTGTCTTTGGATGAGTGCACAGACCCCAACTCCTCCCCGACCGCTCGCCTGACCAAGAGCGAGTTTCCCACCAAAGTATTTAGGCTGCAGCTATACGAAAAACTTTTTCATGAATGCCGGGGCAGCACTCACCTTCGGTCGGCTTTTCCGTTCCCTCAATCCTATCTCCGGCGAGACGTCCCGAGCCAAATCTGAGGGTCCCTGTTCGGGCACCAGATGTGACGACGGAAGAAATGGGACAACACACAACGATCAATGTGATCCAAGTGAAGCCGTTTATTCAGGGTTCATTGTCTGCTTTTACCCATTGAGCTCACTCTTGCGCCAAACATTGATTGGACGATTCTGTCCTAGTAACAAGCATTCATTGGTCACAGCCCAACCACACAACCATGCTGCCAGAGCACATTTCCCGCCTTCAACAGCCACCTTCCTCATTTGCATAACACAACAGAGTCATTATAACCTTTTATAACCTTGAGCACGCTAAGGCTTCCCAACTCCACCCAGCATGAGTTCCTCAGTGCTTTGGCTGCTCATTAAATGCTGTAGCCACCAATCACCTTGCTCTCTGCCCTCTCCTGGCATCTCTCCATAATAGCAGGTGCTTAAAGTCCAGAAAATATGGAAGCTCTCACTGCTGCTCTGCAGCAGCAATCATCCATTGTGGCAGCCTTTCCCCTGCTTTACTGTCGTTCTAGTTTGGCTGGCTTAAGGTCTCTTGCTGGCTCCTGTGCTATTTTGGGCGTTGCTGCTAACTGCAATGTTCCTGGCCTTACCTCCATGGATGAACACACACAAAACGAGGAAAGTCACACTCCCCTTCATAATCATTGCCATCGTGATGTCTCTCACTTCTATTCCCTCAAGAAGATCCTGAGCATCTATTTACTTTTCACTTCCAGCTTATCCTGCTCACTTGCAGCGCTAAGAGTGAAGGCTTAAAGAGGAGATGCTGCACTGTTTAGCCATGGTAATACAATCAAAAAGAAGGCCTAAATGATAACCAGCTCAGGAGGAAATTATTTTATTATTATTTATGGGGGATAGAAGGAATGTCTCTTCTGAGTCTAGGATCCATTTACCTGGATATCTTTGTGAGAATAGGTTGTCTTGTTCAAAGAAGTGTACTGGCAGCAGAGCTACGGTTATGATGCCATTCTCCAAATCTGGTCAAGCTAGTTAAAAATCATCTCAAAGGAATGGGCAGAGTCTGTGTTTGGACACTTAAGTCATTTCAAAATTGTGGTTCAGATTTAAAACTGCATACAGAAAGAGGTAGCCACGTCCTTCCACTGAAATTATCATGAATGATTTTGTCTAAGGAAAAAGTTGAAAAAAAAAAGGAAAATTCCTTGCCTGGCTTTTCCACAGTAACTAAAAAACACTGCAACAAACTTAAGAGTTGACAGGTGAAGAAATGCTTGCTTAGTTTTCATTTTAGCTGTTGTTTTGAAAGGAAGGAATGGTCATGTTTGTAAAACACTCGGGTGCTCTGGTGAGGAAAACAATATAAAAATATCAGCTTCAAGATGAGGAAGGAGAAGTTTCATTCAATTACACTTCACACCTTCAGAGAGCCAGTAACCATTTTAAGGACCTTCTTGGGTTGTGATGCTTGATCATTGATATTTGATCACTGGTGCTTGATCACTTTCCTTATAAATACAAATAATGGAAAATCCAGAAGGGGAAAATTAAGGTTTTAGGAAAAGGTTGCCAGAGTCCTGCTGCCATAATAACCACACATCCATAATTCATAGGGAACCGCCTGCAGGAAACTGTAGCTTTCCGCTGTCTTCTAAAGATGGTGAATTTGTTGTGAACTCTGCTTTCTTCCAAGCTTTACAAAATACTTCATTATGTTTATATAATTACATGCTGAAAAGTTAATTTCAAGTTCAGACCCACTCTTCTTTAAAACCACTTTGACAGTATAGCCTGAGTTCTGTTCCTGAAGCCAGGCACAGATCCCCCAGAGATACTCCACAGCATCATTTGCAATGTGTGCTGAACAGTACCATAGAAACTATAGTCAATGATGAGGCCTTTAGAAACAATGAAATGTCACCATTGCTACTCCAGTAGGATATGCCAAAAATGGGTTATATTCCTGTTTGCAGAGAAATAAGGTGAAACAGGTCACCTGGTCCATTACTCTCCAGCTCAGTCACAGCTGTGTGGCCTGCTTTGAAGTGTCGATGCTACAAGGAGGGTATACGTCGTCCTTCACAACGTTTGCAACAGTTCTTTGCTGTTTTACACCGCTGTGTTTCTTCCCTGTTCATTGGTTTGCTGAGCGACTGGCAGTTGCAAGGATATCTGTTGGGTCCTATGTTATTGTTTATTCATTTCTTGCCAGCTTTTTGTGTGTGCTGGATGCCACTACATATTTTCATATAGGATTCCAAGAACTAGGATCATCTTTTCTCTCTGTAGCTGTTTTTTAATACTGCTATCTCTCAGAAATAATATCTGATTATACCAAATTTTGTTATTTCCTTCTTTAAAAAGAGAGGTCTGTTTAAATTCCTAAGCCTCTGTATCTTGCCCAGTGGCTTGACTTGTTACAGATTTAAATGCATCTATGTTGTCCCTCTTGGATATTTATTTCAAGGGAATGAATTATTTTGTAGTGCTACTGTTCTGTTACAGACAGAGGTGATGGAAAGAAATACGGGAAGATAAACTGGAGGACTATTGTAGGAAATGCAGGCTTTCTAGAATGCTGTAATTCTGTAAGACACAGATGATGTAATTGGGTACAAGAGACTCTTGTTTCAGTGATTTATATCTGCCTATAGGTAATGATGTAGGATAATTGAGCACAAGAAACAGCAAAGGAAAAAGGGTTTCCATTTTTTAAATCGCCTTTCTAGTTTATATCAGAGATGAGATTTATAACTGAGATCTCTAAATTCAACAAGGCTTGCTGGCAGTGAGATGCAAATCAGAGCCTGGCTTCTGCAGACTTCAAAGCCAGACAGAAAACAAGACACTGCATCTTTAAGAAGTGCTTATTTGGCATTTACTTATTTAGTTAAAGATCATTGCCAGGCAGAACTCCCGTGGGAGGAGTGGATGGCTCATTGGGCCTCATGGGGAGGGCGGTAATTAAACTCTGAAGGCAAGCAATGATGTTAAGCTAAAAGCTCATCTTTAAATAGTAATACACTTGCAATGTAAAGTGGAAGGCCCTCGGGTGCCTGTTGACATAGCGTTAGGAGCTGGCACTTTTTTATATAAAAGCTAAATTGAAGAAACTGTTATGAGCTCATCTGCATAAAGCAATATGATTCTGCCTGAGGGTGTGGGCAACAGGGAGTGATTAGCGAAACATCTTCTTCCCTGCTACTCTGTTGCTTTGCTAACATGCCACTTGTCACTGAGAAATTTGAGATACCATATGCCAACCTGCATCTACAGAGACCCCCTTGCTGATTGCACATTGAAGAATTCCTCTTCAACACATGAGGTGCTGTCAGAAAGCATTTCTAAGATTGCATGAAACATGCTGGAAAGAAAAATCTCGTGTTGCCTTCCTATTTCTTCCTCTTGTATTGTGTCAAGCCCTTCCTAGTCACAACTTTGGATGTGAAGCAAAACACGTCTACAGAGAACTATATATTCTTTGCTGACCTTCATCTCCTCCTTATCCCATGTGGGTTGGACTTGCTTATACAGGCTAACCTTCAGCAATTTGAGGCTCTGGTTTCCATGAAGTATGAGCCAGCTTGATTTCTGGATGGGGCATTTTCTTTGCTTAGCAGGAGTTTGAATTCCTTGTAGCTATGCCTTCTGGGGCAAGGAGAGTATGCCCAATGGAATATTAATAATTAACAAAAAATTACCATCAAGCAGTAATATAATTTCCTGTCTTTCCAGTTGCAGAGCTCAAATACTTAAAATAAATGAAATAAAGAATACCATAAACTTTAACTGAAGGCAATATTTTGTTTTGAGGTGCAAATCACCTTTTCTGTCTTACCAAAACAACTGTAATTTTCTTAGTATTTTAATTTCATTTATGGTGTAAGATTTAGTTAGTATGTGTAGTATGTGCATATAAGCACACATTACCTTCAGAAACATATTTTAACATAACATTTCAATATCTTAGCTAGGTATTTTACCCATCATTCAGAAATGAAAAAAATGTAAGAATGTTTTCGCTTTATGAAAGCCTCTGTTACGTCTTCTGTTCACAAAAGATATCCTGGTGGTTATTCTAGAATTTAGCCTGTGAAACCATGGAATTATTTGCTCAGGATTGTCACCATTATTGTAAAATGTACCTTATCTGCTTTTGCACATAGTTTAATATATGCAGCCTGAGCTGTCTGAATGGTGGCTTGTTATATAACTCAGTCTAGACCCCAAGTTATTTTGGATGTGTCCAGCAAACTTGTGCCTGTTCATATGTGGTGCCTCACCATCCTTGTCTGCTGTGTAAATGCTGAAGTTGGTGAGTTCTAGTTTTTGTTACATGGAAAGAAACTGGCTTTATTGCACTGTACACACTGAAGGTCGTTTCCTACAAACAGTCCCCTGGACCTTTGGAATACCCTGTTTCAGAATACAAGGAAGAACACTTTTAAATTTTCCTGAACATCAATGCAGTTGACATACCAAATACAGTGTGACCCAGTAGCTGAACAATGATGTCTGGAAAACTCTCAGTGGCCAACTTTCTGCTGGTCATCTCTACACTGCTGACTCTCTGTGTAGACAACTCTGTGCAGCAGCAGGGACTACTGATTCCTCATGTTCCCAGTTGCTGAGGACTGAGGAGGATGCCAGGGTGGTGAGACACTGTGCTCTTAAGTCCCTCTATTTAAAACACAACACCTTCCTAAAATAAGTACAAAAAAACCCTGGCACTCAGGACTCTCCATGTTGAGTTTTCCCCATGGAAAGTCAGTTGTGTAGAGATGTGATGCTGAGATTTGACCACCACAGAGAGCTGGCTGCCATGGAGTGTTGGCAACAGAGAGATGTCACTTTCCCTACTTCACATTCATCATTAACTCATTGATTCTCATACAAGACTGATAGGGAGTAAGACCATCCCCACCTGATCAGTGCTAGCTAAGCAATCTAAAATGATCACATAGGGATCCTGTCCATAATGACAGGATGCCTATATCTCCAATCCACTATGTGGCTTTTACTCCTGATGATTGTTCCAGTAATAAATCCAAACACTGGCAGGATGCTGATGACAGACTAGGCTTTCATCTTTGGGAAGTTTGATTCAAGCACTTAGCAATAATTCAAAGAATTTGGAGCGTGAAGTCAGTCTGAAAGGAATGGGAAAGAGTATCTGCTCATAAAAAGGACTGAAACATAATGACAGGTTAGATTTTGGAAAGCTGGTGTAGCTATCATACTAACACTGTTTCTGGCCTATGCATAGAAGGTTTCAATGCCCCAGGCTGCCTGTATGCTGAGTGTGAGGGGGAAGGCTTGTTTGTTCTTCTTCTCCTGTCATGTCACTCATGACAAGAAGAGACATGAAAAGCTCAGGGGGCTAATAATTTTTTAGGCACTGACCCACATTTTGAGTTAGCAGTAATTATGAAATAGAGGAATTCTCATGTCTTATTATACCCACATAACTTCACTAATTCTTCCACAGTTTATCCAGACTTAACTCTATGAGAATGAAAAGTTAGCTGGCATTGCGTTTTTGAAAGACAATATACTGGTAAAAGAATTTAAAGTGAAGTGCAGGTTATGATGCAAGTGAAAAGGTTGGACGGTTGGAAGGGTTGGAAAAGGATGATTGTTTTGTTTGGTGTTTTGCTTTTTGTTGGGTGATTTTGGTGCCTTTTTTTTTTTTTTTTTTGGAAGCTGTGCCAGCTGCATTGGAAGTGTCAGGGAAATGAAGACAAGTGCCCAGGCTGGCTGCCAGTACTTCCAGAAGATAAGATTAAGTTGGCTTTAGCAACACAGTAGAATAGATCTGATAACCTGCTTTCCACTCTGAAACATGAGAAACTCCTGCATCTCTTGACCTCTAATAGTTGCAGTTGTTAACAAGGGTCTCTTTTGCACAGCCAATGCTGGCAAAAGCAAGCAAATATACATCCATTGCAATTCCTACTGAATATGATTGCTGCAACAGTAAGATTCCGTATTTTCTGAATCTGTAAAACTCACCTGACAGTGAAAAGACTGAACACAAAAGCCACACAGTCACGTGGACTCATTCTTTTTAAATGTATTTCAATCTTTTCCCTGTGATCTTAGGGCGTGGGCTGAACAGTCTTGAAGGGAACCAAAAGTGCTCTCAAACATGACAAAGAGGTTTCTAGTTCATTTCATGCTATAGAACGGCTAATTTCTTTTCTGTGAAAACCCTAGGAAGAGATGATTTCTACTGTGGCTTTTCTTCGTGTGCTATTAAACTTAATTTTGGAGCAGATGTAGAAGGGCATCTGCTCATAGTGCTTGTAAGCTTAGGACATTAAATTACAAGTATTCTTTAATGTATCACGAGACAGCTTAAAAACCGTTAGTGTCAATGATGGTACTTATTTCTCTTGTCCTCCCTCTCTCTGTTCTTTTGCTCTAGCGGCTTTGACCATTGATGCTAATTAGTACTGAAAAGGACATTTTTGGCAAGGCTTTTAAATACAGCTTTTATCTTCTCTAGCAACAGACCAAGTTGTATTTAATGGTATTTGACATGTAAGAGTGACTGCAAGGTCTTTGTTGATTTTTTTTTTTTTTTTTTACCTAGAGGAGTTCCTTATTCCTCTAATATATTGAGAACTTAGATATACTTTTATTCTCCACATACTTCAATACTTGGCTGAAAATATGCTGTGTTTACATGAATGAATGATATTAAAGAGCAAATGAGAATTATATTAGTGCTGCACTGTGTCCAACATCGAGAGATTTCCTTTTATTAGGTTTGCACTGCTATTCTGTTGAGATACTTTTTTGATATATATAGCACTTAAAATCATGAAATTACAGTTTTTTTTTTCTTTTAAAGGTTTTAAGACAATTCCGCTCTGCACCATCTAGTTATTGGCCTCTATAGTATAGTCGGTATACAGTTGGAAAGAACTAATGGGAAATGATTGTAATGATTACTGTAGATGTTTCCTATTTGCCTATCTGGAGTGTATTTTGCCATATATCACTGTAATTATTTACTTTAGAGCACTATTTCTATGTGGATGTTGATTTTGGCCAACCAGCACTGTCAGATGTGACTGTGCCAGTGTTATATTACAAGTACTGCCACTGGATAAAAATTTTTAGAAACACTAGGGGTAAAATTACTACAACCTTCAGAAACAATAAGCTGACTAGATATTCAACATGAATTTGACTCACAGACATATTTCTGTTTCTGTTCCATGATAGGTGTGTCCCAAATCTAGGCAGTCTACTTCTGCTACCCCAAATCATTACATTTTCTCACTTTTAATAATTTATATTGTAAATGGTGAGAATAAGCTGAACAGGATGTAGAACACAACAAGAAGGGAAGAGCATCTCCTGGTTAAGGTACCAGACAGACATGTTGTAGATTGAGTTGATGTGTAGGTCTAGGTTGCAAGGTGGAAATCAGTATTCTGTAGAAATAAATTCATTTTCCTTTGGCCATCTTCTTCTTTCTATGTATCCTAAATTGCTAGAGCTCATGTTAAAACTGTATTTTGGGAAGCAGGGTCATTGCTTTGCACCTTTACTAGAAAAGGCAGTTCTGCATCCTGGAACTTTCTTAAGCTACTTTCAAACTGTTTCACCTTCTGACTCTCTCTGGGGGTTAGCTGTGTAAATCACAAGTGTGTGATGCCATTGCAAACCCTCATGTGGACTTTGGTGAACTTTTGTCTAGGGTTCTTGGCCCCACAGGGGTTGTAGCCATCTGTCATCAGAGAATGATCTAACTTACAGTGGCAAACTGGCCCAAGGAAAGGAAATACAGAGAGGAGCTTTCTCTCATTTTTTTGCATTTCTCAGCTGCACAGCATGCTCTGCCACTGCCTAGAGGTATGATTATGGTCATAACTGTTGGACTAAATCATGGATATGGCATGTCAGCAAATCTCAGGATTCTCCTCCCCTCCCCCAGTTCTCAGTGCACAGATTCGACTTTTGAGGATGATTCCACTGAAATAATTTTCAGTTAAATTCTGTTATTTTCCTAGAAATATTTTGTTTCAAAGCAGTTGAGCAAAACGTAGTTCCCTAGCTCTGCACTACCTTATTGCAGTTACAGCTTGGATACTTTCCCATAAGCCAGGCTTGTTTGAGAAACATATTTGCAGAAAGATATTCATTTTGGTCACCTGTTTGAATTACAACAGGTACAGCTGGATTAGAAAATTCTGCACAGGAAATAATAACTCCATTAAGGTCTCAAGTTTCAGTTCCAACACAGCAACACATGGACCCTGCTAGAAGAATAGCTACATTACCCCTGGGAAGTGCAGAACTTTAAGGAGTTGTTCTGTAGATGAGAATGATGATCCAAATTTTGGCTTCCGTAATACCTATGCGTATTTTTGAACAAACAGAAAACAATAATTTAGTGTCATTCAAAAAATAAAAAACTATAAAGGTTTGAGGAATGTGGAAATTTTTCATTTAGATTGGGACCTTAAAGTGACATATTTAGGCTAGACATAAGGAAAAATTTCTTCTCCATGAGAGTTCTGAGGCACTGGCACAGGTTGCCCAGAGAAGCTGTGGCTGCCCCATCCCTGGAGGTGTTCAAGGCCAGGTTGGATGGGAATTGGGCAGCCTGTTCTGGTGGGAGGTGTCCTTGCCCATGGCAAGGGGGTTGGAACTAGGTGATCTTTAAGGTCCCTTCCAACCCAAAATATTCTATTATTCTATTTCCATGAATACTTGTTCAATGAAGAATATTGATGTGTCAGCTTTTAGTGTCTATACATTAACAGATGTGCAAATATGATAATTTCTGATGTGCTGGAAATTCTGTGTTTTACTTAATCAGAAATGGGCTATTGTTTTGTTAATTTCATATTTTTAATTTTCTGTATGTCTGTATTAACTATGTGATACATCAGGAGCACATGCTGACTATTGCACATGCTAACTAATAATTGACATAATTTTTCATATACTGAATTAGATATAAAATATTTCCCATATGAAATATAATTATTCTGACTCAGTAATCACTATGAAAAGAAGAACTGTTCTGCCTTTCTGTGATAGGTATTTTCTTTGGGAATGAGAATAACGTAATAATCAGCATTTGCCACATGGGATAATATCTATATTCTAGAGTTGAAATTGGTAGCAGTTAACATCAACTCAGATGCTTAAATGCATATTGGATAGTTGCTTAGGGGCACAGCAGAATTTGGGAGAATGCTGTCACTAGAGTGATATTTTGTCATGAAAGACCTTTAAATTAAGATTTTTAAACTCAATCTAGCAATCTAATGGAGTCATTGAAAATTCTTCCGTTGAGTTGAATAGACTTTGGACCATTAGTTTTCGGAGTAGCAGTCCTGTGTTGGAGCTTCTTGGAAGTGTGCTGACTGAAAATGATCTTTTCTGTCAGATTATAAAGCCGGCTTTTCATCTAGCTTTTAGGTGGTATCACGTTTTCAAACAGGTATTTAAAGAGTTCCTATCAAGTCAGAGTGCAGGAACATTTTATATGCCCAGTGTAGGTGTCCTCATTTGAAAATCTGGTTCTAAGAGTACTTACTCTTTGATTTGCAATACCTGTTGTATAACAATTAATTCTTGTTTTAGGGTGAAAAGTCAAAGAAACAAAAAGGACAAGAATTTGAATGTCTTTTCACCAACTAATCCTGCTCTTTAAAGCTAAGTAAATGTTAACTGCTTGTTGAAAAGGTAGTAAAGGATGAGAACATTGAAACTTTAAGAAATTAAGAGATCTTTTCCAGTTCTGAACATGAGACATCAATATTTTTACTTGTAGTTTTTGCTTCGTTGGTTGTCACTGTTTTTGGGGTGTTGTGTGTTTGTTAGGGTTTTTTGGTTTTATTTTTGTTTTATTTTTGGTTGGTTTTTTTTTTTAAAAAAAAATACAGAAAATGTATTATTCCATAACTTCTGATTTTCTGTCTTTTTATAAACCCTGCTATACTAATCCCATAAAATTATTTGGTCTCAGAAGGATATTGCACAAATATATGCTTTTTTCAACTTCCTTTGTGGGTTGATAGAATTTTATCTGTTTGTATTCCTGATGTTTATATATCTGCCAACTTATCATTAGCATTGAGAGAGACTTTTTTTCATGCTTATTGTAAATTCTGTTTGAAAAAGTTTCTTTTTATGTATGAATGACCCCAAATACTGTTATATCTTAGTCACAGTATCATGCTGGACCACCTAAGCTTGAGATGAATTTTTGACCTTGTCCCTAAATTGTTGCAGTTTTAGATACAATTTGATTCCTTGTATTTCTCCTCATTACATGTTAATGGCATTTCATTACCAGTATCAGTAATGTAAAATAAACATTCATGGGCAAAAAAAACATTCGGTGTTCCAAAGGGCTTTTGGAGGATGGCAGTAATCTGACTAGTCTTCAGCTGTTTGTTAAGAGGGATAAGTAATATTCCAGGTAAGTTTTCATATCTTCTTTTTCCAGAGTCTTGTTATGTGTCATTCAGAATAAAGTAGTTGATGTTCAGAGCATTTGCCTATACAATCCACTGGAAAACACAATTACTTCTTAGTCTTCAAAAAAGATTGACTAAATTGTGCATATTGATTATTCAGAAGAATGGAAACAGGAAATTCAGGATCTTCTTGGACTCACCTCAACACAGGATAAAGTAAAATACTAAAAAATACAGAGCGTTTAAGGAACAGATTTAAATAATAAAGGGTATGGAAAGAGAGGAATACAAGAAGTCTGTTAAGAGCATTAAAGATTCTTTTGCAATAGCAAAATGTTATATATAATCTCAGATAAATATGTATATTAAGTCCCAATTTTCTGGATCTTTGCCAGAAATCACTGAGTTTTTAGTGAATCCGTAAAATAGAAGAGTTCTAGACATGTATAGTAAGCATATGCATAAGTTCAAAATAATAGGAAAAAATATGTTTCTGGAGGAAAAAAATCTTATTTTTCTAGTTTTGATGATTATTTCTTAATAGTAATAAAGTTATTGGTTTTATCTCATATCTAGGAATTCTGCATAAATAGGAGTCAACCTATCTTATTTTTCATGTTAGCAAGAGATGGAATGCTATCAGAATGACTTAACTAGATTTAAAAAGTAGTTACGCTGAAATAGAAACCTATCACCAACTTTTCCCTAGAACTAGATTATTATTTGCAGATTTTTTGTTCTCTACATGGTCTTATCTCACAGCTTTTTAAAATGAAGTTCCACTGTTTGTAGGAAGTAGTAAAGGAGAGTACAAAATATGACCACTGTCATATCAATCACTTCAATGAAAATTAAAAAAGAAAAACATAAAATATATCCCTTTTGCATTTAAATGAGGCATATGTTCTCAAAACCCACAGACAAGCTTCCTCCAGATGCATGATGCCACTAACAACTACAGAAAATAGGGAGTGATGGAGGGAATGTTACTGAAGAGCTTTTATTTCTCTGTGAAGTGTGCTGCTCAGTGACTTCTTGGAAACACCATCAAGTTTGCATGGTTTGGTTAGGTTCTTATACTGTCTCTGGGAAAAAGTCAGTGGGTTGCAAGGTAATTAAACTTGTGTCATGTATACAAAGATCTAAGTGTCTTTATAATATCTGGGATGTCTTCACGTTTGTAGCAGAGCAAGGACATAATCCTGATATCAGAAAGGATCATTCTGATGTTTTAATGAAAGACTGTTGAAAACTGGCTGAGCTGGCATCTCCATAACTAAAGCATTTGCAGTGAATAGTATACTCAACAGAGCTTGTTAGATTCTTACTGTTAAGAGAAAATTAGAACCTTCTGTTTGCACTAACGCACTAACCATGGCTCAACCATAATAAGTCTTTGCAATGCACACCCTACAGCCAATGCTGTTGGGTGTTTCCCTGCAACTTGTTAGAGGTGTCAGAGAAAACCGCTGATGTCGTTATAATGAGGCATTGCCCCAGTAGTTAGCAGAAGTTTTTCTCTGGCTTTTCATTTTTTGGTTATGCCTGGTCTTCCCACAACTATAGCAACCATCTTTCCAAGAGAAAATATGCCCCCTATTTGCTGCTTTGCAGCTAATGCTTCCTAGATCCAGTCATATCTGTCTGCAGTCTTGCCTGGAGCTGCTGGTGCCATTCCTGCTGTGCAATGGAAAAAGGGAGATTGCTTAAGGCAAAGGCAGGATGTAAGTGTAGCAGCATTTAATGGTGATAAAGAACTTGAGGATGTGAAGAAAAGGGAAAGAACAAGATCTCTGGCATTCTCTTAACTTATGGTTGGTCTGTAACCCCCCTAAAATTTCAACATAAAATTTTGAGTACTTGCTCGTATACAGAAAAGAATGCTTAAATAATATCTTTATCATGTGCAACCGTTTAGGTCCCAGGTAAGTTATCAGCTGCATTTTAGACATCTATCTGCATAACAACATTGACCGGGAAGGACTTAGATGGAAAAATGTGGCACTGAGTAGGTATTTTTCTTTGCAGAGTTTCAGCAGCTAGCTGGGCACAAAGAAAATTCTGTATACCAATGAATTCAGAGAGGAATCTCAAGATACATTCATGTTCAGAGACAGACCTTTCTACACTGTTCATAGACCTTATCCATCCTTGTTTCTTTTCTGCTTTTGACACATTTTGTCCTTTTTCTTTTTTGCTTATACATGGTCCACCCTCTATGAGTCCTTCTGTTCTTGGGACCTCTGTATCTAGGTCAGCTGTTTTTCCCTTCCACATCGCAGGGATGGAAGCAGAGAGGAATATCAGTTACACAAGCGATGGGATATCATATCTGACCTGCTGATACCTTGCTCCCTTGAACCTTGTTTTTTGCCCCCAGATTACAGAACGCTCAGTACAGATTGAGTACTGGAGGCTTTTGACACTATCTTCTATTGACTATAGATATCTCTTTTGGGCCAAGTATGGTATAGCAAACATTTATTTTCAGTGACAAAGGTATAATTGTAAATAGTAATCCCAGAGGTAACTGTATTGCCAAATACTTTTTTTCCCACAGCAAATCTTCCTGTTTATAGTGAAGCTGTTTTTGTGTTTAAATATCCTAAGGCCATTTTTTTGTTTCCTGGTGGCACTGCTGCTACATACTTGCTTGCATATAGGTAAGGACCTGTACACATCACACAGAATGATTAAAAAACAAAGGAGTACAGACTGTTTTCATGCTTTCTTGCTGTATATACACACATGTTCAGTCTTCTTGCAGTTATCTGCTGCTTCAGAACTTGTGAAGAGAATATGTGACAGGCATGTATTATCGAGACAGAAAGGAGAGTCAGAGAGGAAGAAAAAAGTGACTCGGGCCAAATCTTGTGTTCTTCCATTTTAGTGTCTTTGTTTCTGCATTCCGTTCTTGTTGCTGATGTCATGCCGTTCTGCTTTACTTTCATTGTCATATCATTTTGGGCAATCCAGTCATATTAAATAAATAAGGACGTCAAGTGAAGGAAAGTCAAAGAAACTGGACAGGAAGGAGGATTAAAAAGGCAAATGATTCATATCAGTAAATCTGTCATGTAAACTTTGATAATTAATTTGCACCAAGGTTGAGTTTTGTGCCTAGATATCCAAGATGCTTTTATTATGCTCTAAATGGATATCCTTGTGCATCCAGTTTAGCTCTGGTTTTTGTTTTAAATGTTATGTTTTAATGGGAGCCCAAACCAATAAATTTTGCTTTAGGTATAAATTACAGCCTTTAGTTTATTCAGAGTCAAGTGTTATCACTTGGATGAAGCACTGCCAGAATTGTGGAAAACCGAGAACAACTATATAACTGAAACACAAAATGAATTCTCCTTCTGACTTGTCTGTATATAGATCGCAATCTCCTAAGATGTTAATAGCTATTCACAGCTTGGTTGTCACTATTATTTGTTTGTCTTTCACTTCTGAATGCATATAGTTTCAGAATGTCAAGCTTGTTCCTAAATGCCTTCCAGATATGATGGCATTTTAGGAAAAATGATGCTTATTCCAGAGGGGAGCATTTCCCATAGGTCTGGTACAAGTAAACATGGCCAAGGATGGGGGGAAAAAGCCCAAGTAGATCAATTGCTTATTTCTTATTTTCCTATCCAGATTTTATTTTAATTTTTGTTCATTTGTTTTAAGTCCTAAAGATAATTTTATGCTTAAGTCTCTATTAGGAATGCAAATGTTCATAACAGCTTTGAACTTTGAACCAGAGATTTTTTTAGTTTGTTTTATTGTAGTGACACAGTTCATATATTTAAAATGGGAAATATTTTATATTAGTTGGAAATTAGGTTATAGATGCCAAATCTTTCCCTCTTTCTCAGATCTCACAGATTCCTATATTATGTTAAAAGGGTTCTCCAGAAGCTAATCCAATTTAACCACCTGTTCTGAAAAGGTCTAAATTACATCAAGTTTGTCAAGGCCATGACAATCTTGTGAAATCTTGAACACTTCTGAGGGACAGAGTTCCTAAAACCTCTCTGAGGATCTTATCCAGTATGTAACTGTCTTCATAGCAAAGAAAAAAAATTAAGAAAAAATTGTCCTAACACTGCACACATCCAAAAACATTTAGCTCCAATGCCTCTGTATTCTTTGATCAGAGAGGTTCAGGCAGCAGTAAGATCTCCCTTTCACTTTCTCTTCTCCAAGCTCTACGTTCTCACTTCTTTTAGCTTCTTCTCATGTACCATCTTCTCCGACTCCTCGACCTCCACTGAGCTCACTCCAGTATGTCAATACCATGCTGGTACTAGAAAGCTCAAAGTGTGGCACAGCTTTAAGGATCTAAGAAGTACTTACTTACATGTAGCACTTCCATCTCTAATTTCCTACTGTGGAACCTTCCTGCCCAGTCCCCTTGCACTTGAGGCACCTCTCTTAACCTTTATTTGTCTGGCAAGCTACAACATCAACTAAGAAGAAGAAACTTAATATATATTGCATTATCCCAGCCCATGGCCAGGAGCCATAGCTGTTGCCACAGGGAAATATGCTGTGTATGAGTGGAGTAAAGATTTCTACTTGCTGGGAAAACTACCCATAAAATCTTCCAGGTATATGAGAATTTGCTGCTTTATTGCCATAAACAAATAACTTATCCGCCTCAACAATACTGATAGTAGAAGTTTGCATTTAAGTGCAAAGAGCTGAATCAAAACTTTACTGCAGTTCAGCTTTGAAGAAGCTGACAGCAATCTATGCTTTTCAGCTTCCAAGGGAACTGCCTCTGACTCCCACCTCTCTTTTTTTTCTACTCAGCATGAACTGTAGGTGAGTGGTTTGCAGTTTTGCTGACACACCAACACCTATAAAATAGTATATTGTACTGATGCATGAAAAGCACTCAGCATTAAGTTCTTGAAATAATCAATTATTTAGCAGCTCATCACATTTACTGTCCACTGAAGGATCTTTATAGCAATAATGAGGTCGCTGCAATCAAATCCTCTGCTTTTGGAATTTAATTTACAAAGCCTACATGCAGATACAAAAAAAACACTTAAAAAACTGGTCTAGTCTCAGCAGGAGATGATTGCTTTTTAATTCTCCCTATCTGGATACATTCTTGTGAAATAAAGCACTTTGACTTTCAAAAGAAAGGGGCCTCTGGTCACTAGAAACAGTGGCTGTGTAAGGACTTTACTGGCCTTGAATCAGGCCTGTGGCATTAGTTATTCCCTACTAGGTGGGCAAGCTGGTTGGAAAACTGCATTCAAGGAGTCTGAGAAGGATCCTGTCTGAGTTCAAAAGGGAATTCCCTCTAAGCATTACAAGGGAACAGGTGCTTTTGGAGGAACAGCAGGCAAGAAGTGAGTCCAAAATATTGGTATTTACACACTTTTCTGAAATTTTTGAGACATTTTCTTTTTCTTCAGCCAAAAAAAGGATCATTTTCAAGGATCTATGATTCAAATTAATTGTTTATTTTGCTAGACCTCTTAAGGAGACTGCTTTTAGTGATAGACAATAATAAGAATACTATATGGGAGTAGAGCATTATCCTTTTGAGGGTGGGTAAAGAATAATTTGATATTAATTGTTAGATGAAGGGTATGAAAATCAGTAAAATTTGGGGAGGGTTTTTGAAGTGACAAGGTCATTTTTTGTGTTGCTGCATCTTTGTGCTTTTCTGACAAGGAAAGCTTGTACACGGTGACGTTGGTGACGTTGCATTAGCCGAGTGCGTGCACCTGCCCACAACTGTAGAACTGCTCTTCCTTATGGTTGCAATCTGCTGCTGCAAACCTGCTTTCATTTGTTACTGGTCCAACTGTACTAGTTATTTTAAATGTATCTTAAGGAGCTAAAAAATGGAGGTTTGTTATTTATTCTTCCTTTCCCCACCATTTCCTCTGCAACGTGTGAGGAAAGTTTGAAATCTGGTTTGCTCTAGTCCGAGATAGTTCTTGTTCTTTTCACAAGAGCTGAAGCATTTGATGTAGAATCATGGATGGCTGCAGAACCACAAGCAAAATTATTTTGGAGAAGGAGGATGGGCAGTTATTAAACTGAGAAAAAAAGAAGAAAAACAAAGCACAATTGGATTTGCTGTTTATTTTCACTTTACATATACTCAATATCAATAGCTAATGGTTACTCTAGAGAAAATTTTATTTGTGTTTTTTTTTAGAAAAATCCAGAGATTTTCTGCAGAATAAGTGCAGAGGTTTTCTGCAGGATAAGTAAGGGATAAGTTAGACTTTTCTAAGGTTGAAAATGCAAACAGAAAGAGATGTATTAGCCTGTAGACAGACAAACTGATAGTTTGACAAGAAGCATGATGTATGGTTGCAGTGAGAATTCTGCACTGCATGTCAACAGAGGAATACTTATTGGCACTATATTATATTTATAGGTCAAATACCACAGCCTAAATATAGTGCTGGTTTATAACGCAGTGCTAGAACTCATTAAATACAAATAGGACATTTGAAATACAGTTTGATATTCGTTAGTCCTTCATGTTAAATTAGTATTAAATACATGAGATTGGATTCAATTTCATCACAGTGGAACTCCACTGAAGCTGATGAATTTACCATAAAGTTACATTGGCCCTTAATCAGCTGAAAGCAACAAGTGTTGTTGGTAAATGCCAACTTGAGTTTACAGGTTATAATTCTAGAATCAAAGCAAGAACACTTACGCATGCCTGGGGCAAGAGTGACCTCACTGACAAATAAATCTGAGATAGTATGGCTTCTGTCAAGGTTTGAAAGAATCTGAATATTACATAGCCATGATAAATGCAATTTCTTGTTATACACAGCATGCTAAAATGGCTCAGGATCCTGAAATGTCTGACCTGCAGACAGTTACAAATATGCTCCCCTAGCCTTTTCAGAAAGTGAAGCCTCGTCTTTGCATTGTTATATTAGAAGACAACTCTGGTGGCTTTAAAAATACTGGTTTACACTGCTGTGATATGCAGAGAACTGGAATAGATTTGAAACCTGAACTGTGAATAGCCATCGTGCTTGTATGTACCAGTGTATAACTTCAACACAGACACATGTCTGGTTCTATAGCTGAGTTTGTATTAAATTACGAGGTATATCTCAGCTGACCTCAGTTACTCAGGGACTAAATGAACAGCTTCATTCTTAAGTATTGAAGGTGTCAAATAGATTTGGTGCATTCTCCTAGAGTTTCATGGATGTCGGTGCTGGTAACTGCTGGATACCCTGTGCTTAGATGTGCTGCACTCGTGCTTTAGTTTGTGCATAGATTCAATGTGTGTACAGTGCTTGCTTTGTCCTTGATGTGTATGATAGAAACCATAGACCTCATTTGTATATTGAACAGTGGTTTTATCCCTTGCAGTTGGAATGTAAAAGGAAATTATGGAACTCCACAGGCATGCTCATTTGTGGGGAAAAATAGAAGCAATAACCAAAAACAGGAATGAAATTCTTGTCCTGCTGGAGACTGGTGGTTTTCCTGTTTATTCCAGTGCAACAAGGTTTCAGTCACAATGACAACTGAATCTGCAAGAAGTTTCTTAGAGAAATATCCTTTCTTCATTACTCTCTCAATATTTTCTGACTCTTAGGCTAATATACAGTTGTGAAATCTTCAGTCCTCTTGAGAAAATCATGTAAAAGTGGTCTAAATGCATGTATGAACAAAATGATTTTTTCCACGGTTTTAAGCTGAGATGGTTCTTCAGATATCTACATTAATCTTTAAGCTAAGGAGAGAGTAAATGGGAAGTGCTGGTGCATGTACTTAAATATTTATTAAACTAGATGTGGAACTAAATGAGGAAAAGTGAAGAAAATGCAATGACCTGGAGGGGCAACAGTGTTTAGATTTATCTAAATCTAAAGAATATTTCAGCAACAAGAAAAAGCCTTATTTTCCTTCTTTGATCAGTTTGTAGCTGTTAAAGTGCTGATAGCTGGTATATTGGAAGATCTTTCCTTCCCTCTGAGATTTAAGTGGGAGATAAAATTGCCACAATAGAAAAACAGTGGGATCTCAACTACACCAAAAAAAAAAAAATCAGATCAAACAAAATCCCCAAATCCTATACACTGTGACACAAATTACCTTTCAGTTTTTCAGGTCTTATATGAAGGGCACAAGCCCTACTGCCTTCTGGTCAGACTTGTGCTTCTAATCTGTTTAGATGAAAATCGCAACCTGTTGTGGATTTGTCTTTCACCAACATCCCTGCCCCTAGAGAAATGTGCACAGGCTCTTAGCGCAGAAATCATATAGTAACCACGTGTACTTAACCCATACATTTTTAACTTCTTATTGTGGTCTGTCGGTCTGTAATGAGCATGGATGTACTCTGGAGATATGGTGAGTTCTTGGCTTTTTGTCATACTGAGGTAAATTCTGAGGTTTACAGCTCCTTTGCTTTTTGCTGAAATCTTTAGTACAGAAAATAAACATTCTTGTCTGTGTCAATAATACTCCCTCTTTCTCCTCTCTGTAAAAACATGATTTGCCACAATTTCAGTGGCTTCATGTGTAGACAGTTTGAGGAGTCTAAGGTTAAGGTACTGTATGATAAAACGAAAATGATTTTATGACTGGATGGAAACGTCTACTCGACTTTTTTTAGAGATGGAGACAGGCTGGATGGGGAGTCTTTCTTGGAACTACATCATCCCAAGACACATAAATTTCTCTGTTGTTATGCAGCTGAAGAGTCTGTCTTTCACATAGCTCTGTGGCTTTGGATCACATGCAAAAGTGTAAATTCCTATAGTATAAATTTCTAAGCCTTTTACTATAATGCAAATTTTGCTAAAGAAAGCAAACAGAATTGTCCCACTGCTTTTTGAAAGAGGTATTTCCTTGTGAAGTTTGATCTGTGTGAAAAATGCTATGGAAAAAATATGGCATTCAACAACAGACAAGGATGACATGTGGATTTTGCTTTTGCACCTGCTTCCCGTTTAGGAAGAAAAACTCAAGTGATTTGTTTGTAAGTGACCATTATCTGGAATGGATGCAAATATCTTTCCATCTCTCTCCAAGAGGCTACCTTGTCTTTCATTCAATTCTTGAAGATTCTTCTCAAGCTCTCCTGTACCGGGGCAAATCCAAATATGCAAAGACAGAACAACAAAAAGTTCTATTTCCATGGCAACATCCATCCATTTTCTGCAGGTACAACAACTTCCATTTAGACCACTCATTAAATGAGAGTTCCCCAGGGCTCTTTATACTGTTACATTTTGCCAAAAGAAACATGGCATGCACAATTTTCCCACAAATCCACCAAGAGAGTGAGATTAAACTGACTGGCAAGCAGATTGACAACTCATTTAGTATCTTCATACTAGGAGGAAGAAAACAGTCTCTAAACAGTAGAGAGCAGGAAAAAAGGCATGTTTATGGCTGGCATATTATTTTCATGGCCTAAAAGGTAAAATATTAATGCCGTTGAAAGGAATGTGAAATATCTTTAGTTTTGTTTACCCTGAGAGCACCAGGTAATTTGTTTGCCAGCAAAAAAACTATTGTAATTATATGAATTCTGATCTAGAATTAATTAACTTTTTTTGAAGTTAGAGTGACAAAACTAGGAACTTTTACTTACTTGAAAATAATTCTAATGGAGGTAAACCATTTTCTCTTATCCAGACTTGGACCTTCTAGTGACAGTTTCTGAGGGAGACATGAAATTATTAATTTCATAAACATTTTATCATCAAGTTCTGTCAGTAATTAGGTACTAAAATTGGTATCTCTGTTACCTGTCTTGAGCAGATCTTAATGTGAAGCAGTTGTTGCAAGAACACTACAGAGGAGTATTTAATATGAGGCAGTTAGAAAAAAATGTAAAGCTTTTTTTGGCAAATGCATAGGTGGTGTTTAGACGTGTAATTACAACTGATTAGCTTAATTAAAAGAGAGACAGACAATCCTGAGCTGTTTTATTTTTTTAAACCTTGCATATAGGCCATCATCAAGAAGGATTTGGTGTGATATGGTTTTTAATGTTAGTCTTTGTAAAGCAACAGCAGTCTACTGAAAATCAACTCCTGCTAGAAAACATTTACCATTTAAACCTAAACAGAAATAAAAGGATTCCTTAAGGAATGTGCATCAAGTATTTCTTATTTCAATTTGTAAAACAAATAATTTGATTTAATGATAGTATTTTCAGGTAATTTTGCAGACCTGTCAGCCTGTTTGGTTTACTGATGGTTTCTGCTTCAGAAAGTAGTTGACCTGCTAAATGAGTTATATTTGGGTATAAGTTAGATTTAGGTCCACGAAGCAGGCTGATTTAGGATATGTTGTAATTAGGATTTTAAAATATTTCTACCTGTGTTAGCGGATTTATGTATTATTCTGACTGCCATTGTACACTCTAAGCATGCCCACCATGAGCACGTTCAGGTAGTTAAAAGGCTACATTTAAACATTTAAATTTTCTTCAGCTGTTGAAGAAAAGAATGTTTACACACAGACACAAAAAATGTAGCCCCATGTCATTTTTCCTTTTAATATATTCATTGCTGCTGGTGGAGTATATTACAGTATTGTACAATGTATGTAAACCATTACAAGTGACATTTCATATGGTAATGAATTCACTGTTGTGTATTTCACCTTAACCTTACTTACCTGCTTACTAATTTTTGATAATGTTTGGAGCTTGCATTAATGTATTGTTCCATAAGCAATAATGTTTAATGTAATTTCTTTCACTTTTGTCCAATTAATTTATTTTTTAACTTTCACCTATAATATTGGCAATAGTAGGAACTTCACATTGATGTTTTGGAGATATAATGTGCAAACACTGTCACCTAAACATAATCTGATGCTCTGGGGAATATTCTGTACTGGAAGTTCTTCCAGTTAATGTATTTCTTTGGGAACACTACTTTTAGAACTCTTCTGGCCTTGGGAATGCATCCAGGAATACCGGTGTGCCTATTCTATTTTAAGAGCTAATCTGTTTTTTTAATATAAATTTGTGCCTTATGTTGCAGAGGTTGTATGATGTATATTTTATTTTAACATTTAACACAGGCCTTCTAGTATGACATCTAGTGGGCGATCCACACAGATATTCCTGGAATGCTCCTCACATTAGGCAAGGATGATTAGCTTTTATCAAATCCACAAACACAGCATGCGAGAATATGTGAAGGAGGCATAAATATTTCCAGGGGATCTTTATTGATGGCAGTCTGTGTTTCTTCCATGACCTGTAGTGCACCGCTCTTCTGTCATTTAAAGGAACATCAGGTATTTCCCATCTTGTTCACACCATTAGATGCTACCATCAGCCATTAAAACACACATCAGTGCAACCTGGCTGCTTTTAATGGTATCTGTAAATACAGGAGAAAGTCAGAGAAGGCAGTTCACATTTTCCTAATGCACTGTTAAAATGCAGGAAAAAATAACAGTGGAAACACTAGAGCCATTCATTCACCTCATTTTCATTAAGAAAGACAATGTGCTGCATCTCTGGTCATTTTGAGAAAAAACAACTCTTGTCAAGTGAAGCGTTGGTATCCCATTCATTAAGTAGAAATAACCTGAATTTTACAGAGTGCTTTGAAAGAATCAAGCCTCCCTTTCTGGTTTCAGCAAAACCAGAATCTTTGTACTTTTCCATCATATCTTTTTCCTGTTTTCTGGACAAAGTTTTATATACTATTTACCGTTAATATTTCAAGAACCTTACTGTGTTTTGAGTTCTGGTATTTAGCCTTACAGTGCTCTGAAAAGTAGAAGTGACCCAGGACATGTGCTGGAAATGCTGAGATTTATTTATAAATGCATAAGTAATTCAAAATGGTAGCCAACTGCAGATATTAAAATACATGGCAGGGGAAAAAAAAAGAGGAAAAAAAAAGAGAAAAAAAAAAGAAAGAGAGAGCTCTCTGTAATTACCAGTAATAAGAAATAAGTGAGCAGAAAGTCAGTAGAAAGGAGTTAACATCTGGAATATTTGGAAGTAGGGAGCTTAATGAAGATTTAGCCTCTGTAGCTACGCCCATGCCTGTTGTTCTACCATCACCTCTTGTCTGGTATTATGCTTGGGGTCAAGTGAGGATCTTCTGCTGCTTCTCTTTCACACACCTACCAAATATAGATTGCCACTACTACTGAGCAGTTTGCAATCTTAAGTGAAAGACTGACCTAGATTTTCCTGTGGATGCTCCTGCATAGCACGGCTTAGAGGCTGTAACCTCGTCCTACCTCCTTAGGCTACAGAATCCATCCTCTTTGGGGCAAAATGTCTGTCTGAATTTCTTTAATCTTTAACTTGCAACTTTTCAAAGCCATTTTTCTCTGCTTGCTTCTCTACCACTATGCTGTTCTGTCTCCTCCAAACACAGGCAAGAAAATAAATATCCCAAATCAGTATAGTTTAAAACATGTAAATTCTTTTAATAGAATCTATGGATTAGACACCACATTTGTGTGATGGGGACACACATGCCACAATAAAAGTTGTGCTATCAGATAACAATCTAGGAGAATTTTATAACTTTCACCCTCTGGAAGGGAGGCTGGGCTCATAGATTACAAAATATGTTATCCAAAGGTTTCAGTTCCCTGCAGTCCCAATATCTTAGCAGAGAGAGCTTGGGGAATCTAAGTGAACTTGTTTTCCATGTACTTGTATGTAGCCCATTATGTTGCCCAGCCCATCCTGAACTTTAATACATCACTTCACTCACAGTGAAGTTCAAATATGTGATAAAATGATCACAAGCATTCAAATGCAGTCTGCAAGGCTTTCTTTTTCCTTTTATTTTTTGTAAAGCCACCACTTTACATACACAATAATCTAATTTGACTGGGAATCAAACTTGAAAGGTAATAATCCAAGCATATGAACATGGCCACTAAGTGAAGTTCTCTGCGGAGCAAGACATTCTAAAGTTAATTACAGCTCAATCATTTTTGACCTTTGATCTTTGAAATTTTGATCTTTGATCTTTGAAATTTTGGCAGATTTGTTTCTGGCTGAAAGGAGGAAGTTACAGAAACTGGTTAAAAGCCCCCTGTCACATAGTATTGTTAATTGCTTTTCCTGCAGGTTAAAAATTTGTAGTTTAGCACTGGTGTTTGGTACTTGCAATGACTTATTAGAGAAACATATAGTACTAGCTCCTGGAAAATCCAATCAAATGCCTAAATCAAGTATCTTTAATTACGTTAAATATTCATTGTTCTTCCCTTTACTGAAGACCAAATGCAATGTCACTATTATTGTCTCAGTGCACAAGTGTTGAGAGCAGAGATAAGTCTGTAACAAAGCCCTGACAGTAGTCATTAGTCTTTAAGATTAACAGAGCAGTTCTATACGTTAGTTATGTATTAATGAAACATGAGCATGGTACATTGTAATGAATGTTTTCCCAGCAGGTTTTAAAGGTGCTTTGTGGCAGCACAAGTCCACTGAGTGTTGATTGTCCATTCACTGTAAGAAACTGTCACCGATCTTCCTAATTCATATAATCTTACGTGACTGTGCATGTAAATGAAATTAAGGCCAAATGTTTATTATTGTCTGTCCTTATTAGCTACAAATATATGTTTATTTCATAATTATCAACAAAGTGCGAGGATAAAATATGTTTCTTACTGCCCCCTGAGAAACTGTAGCTAGCACTAACGTAGTTTTAGGTTTCTTTAATTAGAAGCACTGTTTGTTACTGTCTCTAGGCCAGCCTCAAGTGACCTTCTTGTGACAGTGGAAGTCCCAGGGGAGTAGTTTAATTGGAATACGCGAAACTGAAAGTTACTCTCTGACTACCATCTGTGCATTAGCCTGGTTGCTCATCAACATAGACTACTGTGATTACTACAAGCAGGTATGAAATGAACAAAACACAACCAGGATAATGCTATTATAGTCAGATTTAATGGGAATTGGGAAGATTGCCTTATTTTCAAAATTATGGAAAAGCAATTTAGGTTAAGTCCCTTGTTTCTAAAGATTACAAAGTATTTAGTGTGAAAATCATTAATAGAATTGGGAAACAGCTACCATTTCCTTAGCCCAAAGGACTTATACAAAGTGTTATAACAGTAAACAACTTTTAAAAATCTAAATTTTGTTCCCAAGTTGCCCTACAGAAGAAGTGAAATTTCCACTGCACAACATGAGAACTTTAAATGAAATCCAGTGTTTTCCAGGGTTTCTAAGAGATTTGACTTGCTGAATCTACCCAAACCCCTCTGCCTAATTTAAAACATTAAAAAATAATGCCAGTGAAACAATATTTTTTCCCAAAGTTTTTCTGATTATCTTCTTTTGAAAAGAAGACAATTTCAGAAAGAATGCTGAATGACGTTATATACTTAACTCTGCTCTCATTGCCAGTTTGGTTTTCTTGTCCCTGGAGGTGTTCAAGGCCAGGTTGGATGGGGCCTTGGGCAGCCTGATCTAGTGAGAGGTGTCCTTGCCCATTGCATGGGGGTTGGAACTAGATGATATTTAAGGTCCCTTCCAACCCAAACTATTCTATGATTCTATGATTCTGATTGTCACTTTTAAAATGTATTTTCAGAAAAACTGTCGTCTCTTTCCAGATGTCTTCCTAGGGTCAACAGATGATATAAAAATATCCAGCCAGGATTATCACCGTATCAACTCTATTGCTACTAACAATCTGCGCGTACAGATATAATTTCTTGTTATCACATTCATAGTGGATACGACAGGAAAAAGTTCTCCTGTAATATGAAAATACTTTTAGTTTGTCGTTGGAGTGCAGAGTCCTATACTTAGGACACAACAAACCCGTGCAGTGCTACCGACTAGAGGAATAGTGGCTGGAAAGTTGCCTGACAGAGAAGGACCTGGGGGAAACTGAACATGAGCCAGCAGTGTGCCCAGGTGGCCAAGAAGGCAAATGGCATCTTGGCTTGTATCAGAAATGGCGTGGCCAGCAGGCCCAGGGAAGTGATTCTCCCCCTGTACTCAGCACTGGTGAGACCGCACCTCCAATACTGTGTTCAGTTCTGGGCCCCTCACTACAAGAAAGTCATTGAGTTCCTGGAGCGTGTCCAGCGAAGAGCAGCAAAGCTGGTGAAGGGGCTGGAGAACAAGTCTTACAAGGAGTGTCTGAGGGAACAGGGTTTGTTTAGCCTTGAGAAGAGGATGCTAAGAGGAGACCTTATCACTGGCTACAACTACCTGAAAGGAGGTTGTAGAGAGGTGGGTGTTGGTCTCTTCTCCTAAGTGACAGGTGATACTACAAGGGGGAATGGCCTCAAGCTGCTCCAGGAGAAGTTCAGATTTGACATTAGGAAAAATTTCTAAACCAAAAGGGTTATTGGGTGTTGTAAGAGGCTGCCCAGATAGGTGGTGGAGTCACCATCCCTGGAGGTATTTGAAAGACAGGGAGATTAATTGCTTAGGGATGTTATAGCGGACAGGTACAGTTGGACTTTATAATCTTAAAGGTCTTTTCCAATCTAGTGAATCTATGATTCTACAATTCTATGGATGACAACGGCATCTTTTGCAAATTAGGGATGAGGAGATTTTTAAAATTGCAGTGAAAGACAGACTACCCCATATTATTAAAAATAAGCATCTGCCTTCATAGAATCACAGAATCATAGAACAACCAGGTTGGAAGAGACCCACCAGATCATCGAGTCCAACCACTCCTATCAAACACTAAGCCATGCCCCTTAACACCTTGTCCACCCGTGCCTTAAACACCTCCAGGGAAGGTGAATCAACCACCTCTCTGGGCAGCCCGTTCCAGTGCCCAATGACCCTTTCTGTGAAAAATTTTTTCCTAATGTCCAGCCTAAATCTCCTCTGGTGGAGCTTGAGGCCATTCCCTCTCGTCCTGTCCCCTGTCACTTGGGAGAAGAGGCCAGCTCCTTCCTCTCTACAACCCCCCTCAGGTAGTTATAGAGAGCAATGAGGTCTCCCCTCAGCCTCCTCTTCTCCAGGCTAAACAACCCCAGCTCTCTCAGCCGCTCCTCATCTGGCCTGTTCTCCAGCCCCTTCACCAGCTTCATTGCTTTTCTCTGGACTCGCTCCAGAGCCACAACATCCTTCTTGTGGTGAGTGGCCCAGAACTGAACACAGGATTCGAGGAGCGGTCTCACCAGTGCCGAGTACAGAGGGAGAGTAACTTCCCTGGACCTGCTGGTCACACCGTTTCAGATACAAGCCAAGATGCCATTTTCCTTCTTGGCCACTTTCCTTTCCCTTAGCTAATCTAGGTGAGGCAAAATCCTTGAATTAGGTTGAAGAAGCGTTCATTGTTTTAAAGCAGACCTCTGTGACGCTATCTGCATATGTAAACTTATGCAAATAGAGTTGTTCTTCACTGTATCTCTGCAGAAGTCACTGAGGAAGCTCTTCTGATGACATTGTTTTTATTTCTGTTGTGATGTCTCAAGCTTTAATTCACTTCAGCTGTAGGTAAAGGAGAGGAGGCTTGACAAAAATGTTTTCTTGTCCTACAGCTTTCACCTGTTAGGTGCCTACAACCTTCAAATGCCATTTCTGCAAGTATTGAACAACACAGGACTTTAAACTGAACTGGAACTTCCTTTGGAAAAGTTTTCCGTTTCATATTTCATAGTTCTTGTAGGTATGTGACACATTAAGTATCAAAGCTCAGTGGGTGAATCTGAAGACACATGTCAGCTCACTGAGAAAATGAGCACTTACTTACTTGCTTATTCTAGTTATTGCATGACAGTGACAAGAGGCAGTATTTTCATGTCAGAAATTTGTTAATAGTTTTCCTTTGGTAATTCAGAATGGTTGATGACTAAAGTAACTGGAATTTGCCTGTCAAAGTTATAGTCCCAGCCAAGGCTGCTGTGTCTGCAGTAAAGCAGAGGTAGATCAAGTCAAAATAACATACTGTAGTAAGTTACTGATGTTATGATGTAAGCCTTCAGTGCCAAGAAAGACAGACAAAGCAAGAAAAAAGAAGAAAAATCAATTAGATACTACAGTATGTCAGAGGGCTATATAGTTTCAGAAATAGTAAAGGCAGAAGGAGGAAATGGTAATCTAGTTTGCCCTTATGGCTACCATAAGCCATATGATTTAATGCAGATCTCGATAACTACGCAGTTTAGCTCAAGTATTGAAATATGTTTCCTTGACAGTATTAATGATAAGATAATAATTATACTTCCCCTCATATTTCAGTGTAATTAACTTTTAATTTACATTTTTCTAAGCTGTTAAGTGCAGATATGCAAATATACTGAAACCTAACTCACAGTGATAAATAATGGTCAGCTGGAAAAACACTGAAAGAGGAAAATTTTTAGTGTTGTTTCTGCGAAAACTTCTGAAATTAGAGCTCAGGAATAGTTGACTCTTGGCTTGGCTGCAAACTTGAAAATGGATGAGGAATTAAAAAAGATGGAACTCTAACGTAATTTTTTTTTTTTAAAAAACTCCCACAATCCCCTATTGAAATGTAACTCAGAAAATAATCTGTTGGGCCTATACTGGAGTACCAGACAGAGTAAAGTAAGACAGTGCCTTGGAACTCTACAGAAAGCCTACATTTGAGACACATCCTTAAAGTAAGTGAAACAACAGGTGAGACAGACTGAAATCTCAGACCTGAATGGGAACAGCAAGGCTACCCTGTGCTGCCACAAACAACTAATTCATGGAGGGAAACCCGGGAGATGAAATATCAGCCTTAACTTGGGTATGAAGATTTCACAAGCACTATTCGAAGTGCTGTGGACATGGAGGTGACCATGTGGCCCTTCCATGTGCTCTTGCAGGATGGAAAGAGGCTAGCATTCACTTTGCTTACTTTTGATTGCAAAAAAGGATCTCCAAGAAAAATGAGGAAGAACCCTAAAAAAGGAAACTAAAAGGGGCACCTGAAAGCATGAAATCTCGTCAGGTGGCTTGATGACTGTTGAAAGACCACACATTGGAGACAATGTCGTCTATTTTTTTTTTTAATGGCTGTGGAAAAACTGTCAAAAGCTGCCATTTTCGAACAAGGTAGGTAAGGGAGGATAACAGAAGAAAGAAGGCATCCCTCAGAAATTTAACATTATGTCCAAGACAGTGAAATAAGGAATAACTTAAGCTGCGGTAGTTTTTATTGTGTAGAAACATAATGTGTCAGGCTACGAAGACTTACAACAGCAAATTGAAAATGTATTGAGAAAATAATTCATCTAATTACAGGCACAATAGAAACAGATATTCTGCCATAGTATGCAGAGGGCCAATAGATTAGGAATGTGTGAAAGGAAAGTTAAGAGAAGATAAGAGTGTAGAGTGTAGCAAAAGAACCCTAAATGACTAGTTTCCAAAGAGAAGGTCTATTGAAAAAATAGACAAAATGAATCTTGGCAAATTGCTAGCACCAGACACTCAGAAGTACTTAGATATCAAAAAAAAAAAAAAAAAAAAAACCAACAAACCCAAAACCCCCAAAACAACAAACCCAAGATAACATAAGAAGTGCCAAAAAAAAGCACCAAGTGAAAACCAAAACACTTGAGGAAGAAGACGATAGTTCCTCACCACTATAAAAACCTGCCTAAAAAGTAGGTTACAGTTCTAAGAGACTTCTTTTGGGAAGTCACCAGAAAGACTGTGAAAGAATGTGAAGAATGACAAGACAGAAGCTGCTGACAGTATGCCTTTTTTCTGAGTACCGTAGGTGAGGGCTGCCTCTGAGAAGTAACTTTGTGAGAAAGTAAACCAACACGTAGAACTCATTAATATAAATGCAAAGCAGTGTATGTACATGCAGTGTAGTAGGCCATGAGCTAATTGTTAACATTCAGTTCACAGTCTGATGTTACAGTAGTTCTCAACTCAATATTCTTTCAGGTCAAAAATGAATGAAAGTTTTGGAACTGAGAAAGGGCTAGGCCTCAAAGCAACTATGCTCTTCCTTAAATCTGCACTGTGTGTGCAGACCAATTCATGCTGTACCTGAATGCTTTGTGCAGTTTGGTTCACTTCACCTCAGGAAAGAGGCAGTGGGTTCAGGACAGATCTAGAGAAAGGTGACAGAGTTCGTTGGTATGGATCTGCCTGTGCCCACAGAACTATTATATAAAGTAAGGCTTCAGTCTGAGATTAAGGCAGCTGAGAGGACGTAAGAGAGAAGACTACAAAATCCCAGGTACTATGGAAGATGTGGTAGCATATAATTATTCTCTTTCTCTCTTCTCCCTCTTTCTTCCCTTGTAAGAACTCCATTAACTGGTGGTAGATTTGAATGAGCAATGGGATGTATATCCTCGCATCTCATGTAATTAAGCTGAGAAACTTATTGCATGGGATTTCACAGATACTACAAATGTACATGGATTTTAAAAGTGTTTGGATGAATTTATGACAGGAAACATCCCATTCAGGACTATTAAATACACAGATGACATCAAAAACTCCCAAAGTTACAGACTTTTAGGAAATGAGAAAGTATTCTGCTAAAATATCAGTGTGTGCTTGCCTTGTTTATACAGTCTTATTTAGGCTGTCCACTTCTGTTTGCTGTCAGAGACTGGATGATCTGATACAGCCTGGCTGTTTGTTTTGCTGTGTTTTGTTTTGATTATTAAGAAAAATCTGGCTTTTACTACAAAAAGTATATTTTTGGGGAAAATTACTGAAAAAAAAGTGTCCCTTTATGCAGTAGATCAGATATAAAACATATAGAAGCTGTGGGTCCAAATCCTTCCCTATTAAAAGGTAATCAAATCTATATTGTCTACTGATTGAGAAGGAAAGCCGTAGTCACATAGCTTAGGTTATTTATGTTCAGAAGAAGATAAAGTGCATCCTCAGTCTCTCCTATTGACACTTTGATGTTATGTAAATAAGTTAATGTTCAACAGTGCAAATTCTGGAACCATGAACTTCTCCTGAGTGATTTTTGAAACTACCAGACCAGGGAATGACTCCTTCCCTCTTTGCCTATTTGCTTCAGTTATAATTTTAATATTTCAAGGCAAGTGTGAAGAAAGAGGCACCTTAAAAAAACACACATGCATACAACCCCCCACCAACAAGGATGGGTAGGATGCTTATTGCAAATGTGAATTAACACCTTCATTTAATCAGTTATGCAAAGTAGAGAAAAAAATCAAATATGCTAGTCAGAATACTCTCCAGCAACGGGAAAATTTGTGTTCTGAGCTTCTTCAGTCAGAGAAGAAATTGATCATCTGTGTATTGAAGTGCTTGAATCACTGAAACATGGTTTGCTGAAAATCAGCCTTTAACACTTTTTTCACTTAGTTGAAAATATTTGGTGAATTTCAGAAATATTTGCAACTAACTTGAGTCTAACTAAATTACTTTTTTTGGGGTATATATAGCATTTTCAGAAAATCCTTGCCTGAATCTATTTGGAATTTTCTTATTCAGTGGCTCCATGAAGAAAGAACCTTGTTTATATTATTAGGATTAGAAAGCAAACCTAAGTTTTCCCCATTTCTGTCAAGAGTTCCAAACCAAAGATGTGTCCGACCCTGGTAGAGTTGTAATAAAAACACAGAAAATTTCCCTAGCATCTCAAATTATCAAAGATGTAAATAAAGAGAGTTAGTAATCCTGAGGATTATACATTACCACTTACGATATTGATTCTAGACAAATTTTTTTTTTATCGGGTAAAGGGTTGGGTTTTTTTGCCTGTGTATGATCAGTGCAGGGTTTTTTGAGTTCCTTTTCTTCAGATTGTGCCTTACGTTATCAAAACATAAGTGAAAGCAGAATTTGACTTCAGGTAAAAGATAAATTGGATATAATTCTTGATGAACAAACCTCAACAAAATCCAGGACACAAGCCACAGCTGCTTTTCACTCTCTAAGATCTGTAATTACTCTGTAATTTTCTGTGTAGCAACCTATAATATTTGCATTTGAAAAAATAAAAAAAAATTATAAACTGAAGCCAACACTTATGTACAGAGCTGAACTCTGAAGTGCAAACATGAGATCATCATGTTGTGGTAGTTTCACGAGTAGCTCTCAAGCCTTCTTAGAATGTGCTTATTGGTGACAACCAGTTTCTACAGTGTAACCACTGTTGATCTCTCTGCACCATTTGAAGGACTTGAGCTCTTATTCCTACAACAGAATTAAGACCTCAGTGAAAAACTTACCTAGAAATGACACTAACCTTTACACTCGCGTACCATGTGATGGTCAAGCACTCTTCTCAGGTTTTTGTAGATACTGTTTGTCCCTACCCAGGAGAAGAAAGTATTTTATGTGTCTTTGTTTTGAAGACTTGAAGAAAGATTTCTCAGTTGTTGTGTGTAAATACTCCTTATATTGACAAGGTCCTAGTATTAATGGAGCCTTTCCAGTAATGCAATATTTCCCTAGCATAACTGACAAGTTGTTCTTCAGGTGACTTGAAACGACTGTATGACTTATGATTGTTGTTTTTATGCTGGTCCACCTTGAGAAGGATGTAAGAGAACAAACTTTTCATGCTGTAAGGTCTGTAGGTGAGGAAAATGCAGGTAGGGGAGAGCATTAGCATGGTTGGAGTGGAGGAAGCGTAGACATCTAGGGGCTCTGCTCACAGGGAGGACCAGTTTTACTCTCTGCTTCCAAGAGTAAACACAGATTGCTAACATGAGCAGAGTTCCATAAAAGATGCACAAGTGTTGATTTCCTAAATAATCTCACATTACCACAATGCTTGAAGTCTTTTTAGTAAAGAAGTCAATAAAAAGGGAAAAGCAGGGCTTTATTTACACACATGAACAGGCACAAAGCAGGATTTTCAACTGGCATTGCAGTGATGAGACCAGTCCCCAAAGAATGCTTCCACTGGACCAGTCCTTGAATATTTAATAATGGTGAATTACCAGAGCCCTTCAACCATAATGAAGGAATAAGCAGGCAATTAGAGCAAACTGCAAATCCCTTGCCCTAAAAACCCTCCGGCATTTTAACATATACCATTCCTTTTAGATTTGTGCATATACCATTCCTTTTAGATTTGTCTAACTTACTTAAAAATCACAGTGAGAAAAGGCTTTTTACTGTCTCCTAGAAACCCTCCTCCATCCTGCTCCTTCTCAGAAAGAATCTGTGTTAGTATCTTCTCTTGTAAAATTCAAAGACACTACCACTAACTGAAGGTTACAGTAGCATCTTGACTTAGTATTACAGCCTTTGTCATATGAAATGTATGATATACTTTGGAAACCCACTTTCATCCGTAGAAAAGTCCAATCCTTGCAGTATATCAGGAAAGCAATTCATGCTGTCAGGAGCACCTGAGGACATGACCAGCCAGTTGTGTGTTGACCTTCCTGTTAGTTAGTAGTTACTAGTTAACTGATGTTAGACACAACTGGCAAAGCTGAGAAGCAAATTATTTGTCTGCAATGATAGTTGCATACTTCAAATCTTTCTCTGAACATCTTACAAGTGAGGAATAAGCTGAGCAGATGAATAAACATTTGAACCTAAACTGGAAAGTAAGCCATAAGTTTCATATATATTTATATATATGTATGATAGTATTGGCTAGTATTATGTGTTATAGCATTTGAAGAAAGAATCATCCAGTGCATCACATTCAGAGTATTATTCAGTGAGATCTGACCCTCTAGGTTGCAGACTTAAGATCTGCTCATTCATGGATGTAGAATGGAAAACAAGCCCTTATGGATGTTGCTGAAATGGATGTTAAAGCAAATAATGAAGAATTGCAACCAGACTGAAGAGGATTTGGATCATTTAGATAATTGGGTCAACAGATGGTAAATACGGTGTGATATAGAAATATGTAAAATAATTAGTTTGCGAAAAAGAAACCAATCATCCAGAACACCGCTAGGGGAAGAAGTGTTTATTATTGTGGAAGTCATTGAAATAATCAAGACAGTGCACAGCAGTCGGGAACAATGCAAACAAGTCATTAGGCCCTGTAGAAAGAGGATAAAGATAAAACAGGTGTTCTAATTTCTGTTTGGAAGATATGGGTTTTACATATGGACATAGGATTAAGAGGCCAAATCAGTATTTCCTTATAAGTGATGATTAAGATTTTATCTTAATAAAGATGTACTGCATGTACTGTTCACTACTGAGAAGATGACATACACCTACATAAGAAATTTTTGAACACCATTTAGTATTTTTTATGTGTCATTGCTCTGTTGATGGCAGGAACAATATTTTGGTGTTGAAATGACCATTTAATGGAACAGAATAGCACAAATAGTAGATGATATTATGCCATAACCAAAAGTTACATTTATTCTGTGTGGTTTTAATTAAAGATTTTGAGACACTATCTACCTGTGTACTTATAAACTACATTATCTTCCAACAGTATCAAGCCATTGCAGTTATGTGAAACGTGTTAAGAGGTTAGCATAGGAAAGACAGATTATAGCTGAGCCTAAGGGCAGGTCTATGGATGTGAGTGCACACAATAGTTTACCTTTATAGCTAGGGAATAAGCTCTACTGAAAGGGAAGGTAGATTGTTTTTAACATGGATCTCCACTTAACACAGATAGACATCCTCAAAACTGTACCTGGTTCTACTCCAGGCAGATGAAAACATTGAAAGATGGGCTTCGATCTAACCATACGCATCTGAGAAGTCATTTCTTCCATGAGAGAGGAAGGTGTTGAAGATTGATGGGGAATGGAAAATGAAGTAGAGGAAACAAAGGCATGCAGTTGTCATACACAATGGGCTTACATGGTAGGAGCTTTGGGATGTGTGGCTCTGCTATTTAGTATGTTTTAGGGGTATTGGAAAGGAACTAATATAAATATAAATATATAAATATATAAATATATAAATATATAAATATATAAATATATAAATATATAAATATATAAATATATAAATATATAAATATATATAAAGCCATATAAATTAAGAGTACTGCAGTACCATTCCACAGTTCCAAATGGGAAAATAACCACCTAAAATTCAAAATGCATTGTTTCCTTATGGGTTACGGTGAAAGAGTAGTTGTCAAACTAGAAGTTACATTTGGCAGGAGGCACATTTGACTGCCAGCCCCATCATATTAATTGCTGACATTGATTTTTTTTCCCATATTCTCAGCATAATACTTTTGAAGTAAAATTTTCACTAGTAATTTTCCATTACCTTCCACTAATATGTTGTTGAAATGGTTACCTCTACATCTGCGTTGCATTCTCAGGGTGATTAGCTTTATTCATTCAGGGCTGCTGTTCTCACAAGGGAAAAGGATGTCTCTTTAGGAAATAACTGCTGTTGACTGGAGCGTCTGAATTATCTATGATTTACAACTCTTTATGTGAAATGATATTTGTGAATTTTAATTCATTCTGAAAAGCATATAGAGCAGCTGGCCTAAACTGCAGTTTCAGTAGCCTAGAGAAATGTAAATAATTATGAACATAAATTTGCTTTCTAATATATTACTTTTTTTTACTATGGGAAGTTGTATTTCACAATGTAGTATGCAGAAAAAAAAAAACCATGGTATATTTGAATTCAGATAGAGAGATGGGATTGCTGAAGCTTTCTCAGAAACTGAAGTTATAATATTAATGATTTAGGTATTGCAAAGCATATACAACATTTATTGGAAATTAATTATATCAAGCAGGACACTCCTTTTATTAAGCCCATGGATTATTCATCTTAAACCAGCACACAAACACGTAAAACCTTATCTACTACCTTCCATAAGATGATTTTTTCCCTACCTGCTCATTCTGTTCATCTGTAACAGAAAAAACTATTCTTAAAGAAATTGTTACTGTTATATATGTTAATCTTTATGTTTGCCATGATTTTTCTAGACAGCAGATAAAATTCTTTTCCTTTTCTCAAACTATTAAGGCTTCCCGTGTGTGCATTGCATGGTGTTATCTAAAAGCACTGAGCTGACAATGTTGTTTCCTTGTACTTATGTAGTCTTCAGGGAAAAAACTGTGTTTTCTAATCCACACTTCCATTTCTTCTTCAGATAAATAATAGAGTATGGTACAAGCAATTATTCTGAAGTAACTTTTTTATTATTGTAGCAAAGAATTTCTAGTTCCTCTCCTCTGATTAATTGTCCTCAATTTTACATCCTATTATTGTGGTTATTTCAACATGTTTTTGCAACAGTATTTTGCCAGAAATTATAATCTAGCTAAACCTGGCTTGTTCAGGGCTCTGAATCTCTCATTTGATGATTGTAGTAATTGGATGATAAACCATCTAATACATTTCTACAGCTTGCTTTCATGTTGGAATTGCTATCAACTTCCTTGCAGCATGGTTTGCATGTTTTCCTGTTTTTAAAAATTTTCTGCTACTTCTTTATTCTTACCCTTTCCATTCTTTTGTGCCTTACTGCAGAGCAGTTGTGAATGGGCGTGTAATATGGCATAGGAAGGCCATTAATGAGGCTTTATTAATGTTGTAAACAACTCCTATAGATTCTTTTTATTGCTTGAAATGAGTTAATTGGTAAATCTGAGTATACTGAGAAGGGTTTTACTATTCTTTGACATTTAACATCCAGCTGCTTCTTGTTTCTCCTGTTTGCTTTGTAACTTTTCAGACTGGATTAATAATAGTTAAATTGCAGGAGACCTCCTATCTTATCTTCTAATGACTAACCAACCTTATGTTGCTACTTCCAGTGTATTTGAGAGTTGATTAGCAACATGCTCCCACAGACAGAGCTGTAGGCTAAAGCTTAAAAATACGGGAATTTTTAGTAGTGCTGTCAGTAGTGGGTCCATCGTGTCAACACAGTGACTTTCGACAGCTGCAGTGTGACCCTGGACAAGTTGTCCTCTGTATAATTCACTTTTCTCTCTATTTCTCTCTCTGTCTTGTCCATTTAAATTTAAATTTTCTAATAATGAAATCTAGACTCCCATTATATAGGTAGCAAACCTCTGTTGCATAAGTTTCAGTTAAGCTAGACTTGCACTTGTACAACAGTTCAATCTTCACAAAGGATATTTGGAAGAGATAGGTAGGTCAAATGGCTTTGTCAATGACAAAACTGTGCCGTGTATTTACAGAAGGTGTTATTGGGATTTCCTTTTACTACCAGAAGAAAAACCCGACTTGTTTTAGCTAGAATATGTGGATATCTCATTCTAACATGTCTTCAAAATAGCCTTAAAGAGAAGGTTATGTTTTTGAAGTCTGTTTTGGAAAGCAGATGTAGACTGTTTGTCCAAAGTGAAGTTCTTGTTAAATTGGTCACAGAATCATTAGGTTGCAAAAAGCCTTTGATATCATGAATTCCAACTGTACCTATCAACTACTAAATCATATCCCTAAATCATATCCTGTGTGCATCCTATGTACTCAGAGAATGCTCCTTTCAAGGAGCATTGTGAGAATATCCTTTTGCAAAAGGGAGGGGATAAGAATTGCTTCGCTTCAATTTTCACATAAAAAAAGGGAATAAAACAATATTTTACTGTTCTTACATCAGTAACAGAGGTGAGATCAGCTGTTGTATTAATGAATAACATTATAACATTATATAAACAAAGTGTGGTGGAGGTAGTTTAGATCCATTGCACAGTCTTAATAATATGATGGGCAATTGTATTAATTATGTTAACAGTCCAGCCGAGTGATTGATCAGCAAGACAGCCATAGGAAAGTCTCGCCCTGAGAAGTAAAACTATAAACTTCAAAACGCGGAGTACACAGTACATCCATACAGCAATTCTCTGAAGTTCTGCAGTGTTGTGCTCTGGGTTGTACCGTTGCACAAGAAACCTTAGTGCTTCGGTCAACAGAGTAACATGGTAGTGCATATTGTGATTCAGATATTTACACTTCTGTAGATCGGGAATTACTTCCCTGCAATCAATGGAGTTGTAGGAGTACAAACAACTACAGATCTGGCACTACCAGTGTTGACTTCATTGCATAAAAATAAAAAATTATGTTAGAGCCACCTAAGGCCATTAAAGTTCAGAAAAGGAGAACTTTTATTTCATTTTTAGTTGACCAGAGCTTTCAAAATCATGTGATGAAGCAATGGAACACCTAACAAATAGGAAATAATATAGTACAGAAGAAACTTAAAATCTAGCAGTACCAAGCATTGCATTAATTTTATCAGGCTGTACACTACAATATTTGTAAAATAGCACTGCTTCATGTTTTTGACATGTTTGTTGAACAAAAAAACCCCTCATAATGGAGTAGCAAAATATTTTGAGGAAAAAATAAGCAGAATCACAGTCAGGAGCAGGTCATACAAAGCAATTACCTCATTTGAAAAATTATTTAGAGGCTATAATTATTTTTGTTAATGTAAATGCCCTTATAGCATGTTTTATTTCCCTTTAGCTGAGGAAGTAAAAAGCAGAAGAAAGGCAGAAATATAAACAAGTGTGAAATATGCTTGTTTTTATATTATTTGTTTCTTATCCATTCAGGTCTCAAAGTGGTCAGTAATAACTCTCACGAATTGCTATTACTTTTTCTGCCGTCTTGGCCATTTTCTCTCTCACAGCAGGACTTGAAATCTCCTATGATCACAGACTTTTCCAACTTGTTTCTTATTAAACCGAGTTGATTTAAATTCTCTAGTGAAAGACTGAATTTCACATATTTATATTGGATGTAATCCTTTGCAGTATCTGATCATTCATAACAAGGAGAGAAATTATTAGATAATTCTGTTCTATTTGTCTTCTTAAGTGCAATATTGTACAGCAACATGGGGACAAATTATAATTGCAGATTAACTTTCTACAAAATTATTCTTGAACATAGAGATTTTCTGTGGCATAAAAGGGCATCTTGCAGACTGATAAGAAACTGAAATTATTTTTTTTGCTTACTACAAAGAACATTAAGGACACTTTTCCAAAAGAATCAATCTGTAAGTACCTAATAATTGAAAGTTGGGATTTCATAACCTTTGTGGGTAACCTGGACCAGTGTTGCACTACCCTGTTATTAATTTTTTTTTTCATAGATGAGGAGTAACTTCACTGAAGTTAATGGACTCCTGGTGGTACAAATCACCATGTGTCTAAAAGGAAAGAACTTACATAAAAGGTAACGTTATAGGGTCTAAGTCCATTAAATTAAAGAAAAACAGTGAATCCTCTTAGAAAATGAGTCTGAGCATTAGCAGTGAGAAAGTGATTGAGAATGGCCAGTGTAGATTGACTCCTGGTCGGTCCAATCTTTCATGGGCAACCTGACTACCTTCTGTGATGAAATGGCTGGATTTTTAGATGAGAAGAGGGTGGAGAATGTCATTTGTCTTCAACTTTATCATCGTTTTCAGCAATGTTTGGGAATATTTTCTTGTATCTAAATCAGGACGTTGTGGTCTGGATGCATGTGCAATTGCATGTATTGCAACAAGTTGGATAGCTGGGCTGAGGCAGTCATGGTTGATTAATAGATTGTACTCTAATTGAAGGTTAGTAAGAAATGGGGGACTTCTTATGTGGGGAGCAGTTCCGTGGGAAAGAGTGTGGAGATGCAGTGGGCAGCAAGCTGCGCATGACGCTACAGTGTGCTTTTGCAGCAGAGGGCCAACTGCGTTTTGAGCGTATGAACAGGAGTGGCCAGCTGATCTAGGGAGATGACTGTGCCCCTCTGCTGAGTCCTCATTAGACCTCATCTGGATAGCTTTCTGAAGTTAAGGTATGATCTAATAACACCCTATAATTTGAAGGATAGTTACAAAGTTGACAAATGAAAAGCACCCCTAGAAAGGGATGAGAACCACAAGTTGCATCTTGGAAGATTCAGGTTGGACATTAGGGAAAAAACCCAACAAACCTATAATGAGGAAGTGCAGTATAACTATGCTGTATACAGCAACAACTGTCAAATGACTGGGCTGCTGAGTTACTCTTCCAGATGTGGAAGCTACTGCGGTAGATCTGCTACCCAGATCTACCACAGAATAGTCCTGTAAGAGGTACAAAGTATTTTACACTAAAAGATTAGTTCCATAAAGTAGAATCCTGAAGTTTGAACGAATTATTTAATGGAGAATATTTTTTGTTCAGTGTTTATACAGGGTCTGTTCAAGCAGAGTTCTGGTACACAGTGGTAGTTCCATGCCAGAGTGGCACTATCATTACTAGTAGTTATATTTCTAGATCATCTCTGTTACTGAAAAAAGAAAAATCATAAATTAATTAAACGGAAGCATGAAAAAGGCTTTATACTACATGACTTTGTAACTGTGAAGACTTAACTGAAGTACCATCATGAAATGCATTCTTTCCTAACTAAAAGTACTCCAAATTGAACTTCCACTGAGAATAAAGAAACAGAATATTGAGTTATGTTAGGAGGATCATGGCCAGCAGAGTAAGCGAAGTTGTTACCTTCCTCTGGATGGTGGACTGAGGTCTCAGCTGGCATACAGCTGTGGAGATGTATGTGGAGAAGCTGGAAAGCCCTCCGTGGAAGGCAACCAGGATGGCCAGGAGTCTAGGGCACAGATCTCTTTAAGAAATAATTTCACCTCTTAAAGCTAGAGTTTGAATTTCTTGGCTTCTAAGAGTGGTTTTTACTTGGCGATAAATTATTTTCTTCCCTTTAAATAGATCTAATTCAGTACCATACAATGTAGTCATCAGTACATAAAATAACATTGGAAGAAAATAAGACCTTTTTCTTTAATATATCTGATATCTTCACAAGTACTTTTTTTTTTCTTTTTACATTTAAAGACTCTGTTCTGACTCTAGTCCTTTAAAAAAAGTGCAGAAATGAATTAAATAACCCTGGAATCAAGATTGGTCTAAAGTCTAATATACTCATAAATTATGTGAACAGTAAATTTTACCTTAGTCATGGCTAGTCATGATTCACTATAGGGCTGGAAAAAGGAAAACAAACCCAAAGTATTCACATTGCACAGAAGCAAAAGGCCAGTGCACTGTAGACAGCAATAATTTAATGAGCTATGTCTAACATGGCCCAATTAATCAGTACCTAACATTTGCCAGAGTGTGAGCCATCCAAAAGTTTCACAGGAATTTAAATTTTAATTTTGCCTTTGGTTGGATGCTTGGCAAAGATCCCAATTAACTCTCAGTCCTGGAGAAATAATTGGAAGCTGTGAACACATGCAAAGATTTCTCTCCTCCGTTGCATTTTGCGCACACAATAACTTCACTCTTACACAATATCCCTCTGGGGTTGCCTGTTGGATTAGAGCATTCTTCCAGGTCAAATGCCAATCAATGCACCAAGATTGCAGAACTCATAAGTAATACAGGGGCACAGGATGGTCTCTTTCCACAGTAACATTACCCCAACCTGCCATTTGCTTACTTTTATCCTAGCACTACAAATGGGAATGTTCCTTAGGTGTGAGAGATCTTGCAGCGAGCATAATTGCTCATCCACATGAAAAATTTACAGGATCAGCTGAATACTGAGAATAATAGAATGGTTTGAGTTGGAAGGGACTTTAAAGATCACCTAATTCCATCACCGCTGCCATGGGCAGGACACCTCCCACCAGCCCAGGCTGCCCAAGGCCCCATCCAACCTGGCCTTGAACACCTCCAGGGATGGGGCAGCCACAGCTTCCCTGGGCAACCACCAGAGCCTCACCTCTCTCATTGTGAAGAATTTCCTCCTTACATCTAGTCTAAATCTGACCCTCTCCAATTTTTAGCCATCCTCCCCATCTCCTATCATTCCATGCCTTTGTAAAAAGTCCCTCCCCAGCTTTCTTGTACCCTTTTAAATATATTGGGAGTTTTGTCATCAATTTCAACGTGGCTGTGTTTTTACCTTGCAAATACAATCCACTTTAATTGCCACTTCGAGCACATCTGCTTTTCAGTTGTTTTACAGAGGGTGCAGCTGAACAAATTTGGTATGACAAATGACGTCAAAGTTGCATTTGAGCAAGTTATCTTCTCCTAAAACCAAGCAGTTTATTCCACATAACAAAGATAATTAAAAAAGATATACAACCAAAAATCTCCCTTAGCTTATTCTGCATTTTTTCATTTTCTTTTCCATGCCCAGATTTATTTCCATGTCCCTTTTTTGTATGAAAGTATTGCCTGAGATGAACCAGATGTCTAGATTTGTATAGAGAAACTGTTCAAATTGCAACTGATCATGAAAGTTGTTTCATCCTGTGTCTAACGTACATAGATGTTCTGATTTCTTTAATAGCTTCTGGGATGATGGTACTTGCAGACTGTATGAAAGTAATTCCTTCCTTTTGTTTCCTTAAAATACAAGTAACTACATTTGGAAGAGGAAGGTAGAGTAAGAGGAACTTTTTTTTCCAGTGTTCTGAAACAGAAAGTTATTTTTTCGTTTTGATGTATTTCTGAAATTTTAATTTCCATTGTGATTTTACTTAGAAGAAGCAAATTTTTTTAAGACATCTTCCTTTTGCACATACAAGAGAAGTAAACCCAGAAGTTTTCTAAGACTTCCTCTTTTTCCTTTTGCTTGAGCAAGTCATGACAAACTCTCCTCCTTAATTCTTAAGAGGAAAAAAAATTGCCTCCTATTACAGGGATCTTGGAATAATTTGTCATAATTTTTTTGTCATATTTGTCTTGGAAAAATAATGTCCTCTGGTGTCAAATGAGTTACAAAGTTCCTTGCAGTTTTCCAATTGTGTCTTCTGGGAATTTTGATAACTTCCAGTATTTTTTGGTCTGAAAAGCAAATGGATTCCAGCTTTGATTAGCAAAGAAGTACTTAGAGGAGAAGAAATACATACCTAGTTTAAACTACAAAGTGCTTACACTGTTACTCCACTCATGTCAAGTATCCTAGGGTGGTGTTAGCACAAGTCTTTGGTATCTCATCTTATGCTACTGGCAGAACAGCCAGGAAATAGGAACTGCCCTCAGCAGTTACCCTATTTACCCTTTCAAAAGTTTCAAAACATGCTGATTCTGACTGACCTTCACTCAACAATTTTCAGCCCTTCCTGAACTAGGCCTAATTTCTTACTGGAAGTTCTTTGTCAATGTCAGTTCCTCATGTTTGGTTCATTCCACACGCAAGCGTACACTAGCATTATGGTGGCATTCAATGTGGCACAGTATGAAAGGAACAAATATGGCCATCACTAGAGTACAAAGGCTACCATAGAAAGATTTTTTGCATGGATTTAACAAACTAGTTAGAATTGGAATGAGATTTTTTTTTTTACAAGGTGGATCTACTGAGAGCAAATCCTGTCACTATGTTTTCAGAAGTAAAAACAAGTAAGCTAGAATGGAGAAAAGCAAGCTAGAGAAAGACAGCTCAGGCAGAATAGATTGAGATTTCATTCAACTTTAGAGTTTACATGTTTAAAAGATGCTGATCAGTGCGAGAGTAAGATTTTTGTAAAAGGAACAATTAAAGACTCCTTTTCTATAGTTTTTATTTAATTCAAGTGTTGAAACCTTATTTTGTAAATAATAAAGAAGACTCTTTACTATTTTTCTGAAACTCACAAAACTTAATTTGTGCAATCTTTTCCCACTCAACAGCAGCCTTTAAATCACATTCAGCTTGGAGCTTTCACTACTGATACTGATGCTGAAAACAAGATGTCTTAACATAGCACAATGCTAGAATAAATTGGGATGCACAGGTCCTGTGTAAAGTGTTGAAGGGGTGAGGAGAGTGTGGCTGAAAGACAGCGCGTGAAGGCAGAACAATATTTGACAAGCTGAAAATGGATGAAACCTTAGGGGGATGTTTTTTCTAATGTGTTACATCAATTAATCCAAAACCCAGAGTAAACAGAAACTATCAAAGCAGTTTGTTAGGGTGTACAATCTACTGATTAGGAGGTATGAATCCCATTGCTTATTAGAATACTATTTCAAGCCTATAGCTCCAAAACATAAAAAACCCTAATTTTGTGTTATTTGTCCGTCCTGTGTAAAATGTCAGTTTGATCCTTTTCCCTCTTTGACTATATTATGGTATTCATAGCATCAAATTGGGAGCAAAACTTCTGTAAAGTCCACGAGCACAGTTATATGCTCATTTCTGGTTATTAGCTGGAATGGGAAATGATGAAATGACTAGGGGAGGTGTAATGGTGATTGGAAGGAAAAAGAATGAAAATAACACATGAAAGGGTTAAAATAGACATTGAATGACATACCACCTCTGTTAATTTTTATGATTGCTTTGTAGAGGGACAAGGGAGAAGAGACTTTCCCTCCACTGTTGAATTTTGCTGAATTTGAATTAAACAATGATAGAATTTATATTTTCTCTTCAGTAGTTGATTTTGGGATATTTAAATCTATCTGAGCTGCTTTTATAAAGTCCTATTTTTCCCTTGAAGCCTTTGGGCCGCTCAAAGGCAATGCTGCAAAGCAAGGCAGAAACAATATACCTGTCTTAAAAGGTGAGTAGCAGGCTTGAGTGTGGGCAGAGACCTGTTGTTCCATATGATTCCCCTGTCTCTCCATATTGGTGGCGGCTCATCGATCTGTAGAGTAACCTCAAGGTGAGCATATTATTTTAAAGAGTATTAAACAGAGAAAATTATGTGGTGGGTTGCACTGTAGTGTGTTTGATTTTACACCATTGATCGGTCCAGATGATGTGAGATTTTCATACCTATAGTAAAATGCTGAGTATACTTGGGCTTTCCTATCGCAGAAGAATGCAGAGCTCTCTGTCTGCACCATTCCTGCACAACAGGTGTGTCCATTTTTCAGAACAATTTTGACCTGCCAGTCAAAATCCCCCATAATATGAACATATTTAATGGAGTTAGTCAAGGGGCAAAAATTTAGTCCTAATCAATAAGGAAATCAGTGGAGGGAAAGGAAGGGGTCATTTTAGGACTTCTGATTTACAGCAAGTAGATCTTGCATATTCTAACATTTTCCAAAGAGAGATGCTGACTAAATTCCTTAAGTGGCAGTTATTAAGTTCACAACAAAGAGGAAACCAAGGCAGTAAATGAGTATTGAAAAGGGAATGAAAAGGAGAAAATGTAAGTGCTGAAACAGCTGTACAGGACAGCATGAAAGTGTATTGAGGTCACAGCAGATGCATGAATAATGCTTCTTTTGAATTACCTAGAAGTTTTCACAAAAAAAAATCTGGGGGTCAAGGCCAGCTGTGTATGTATCCTACCAAAGCTATGATTTATATTTGAGCCCCAGGGAAAGGCTGAGCACTGGAGTTAGAGTGGAAAGAGGAACAGTGGGGATTTCACGCCAGCTACTTAAGTTTCTAGACCAGGATTTCTTAAAATAAGCAGGCCTGTGCTCTAAATTACTAATTGAAGGGACTATGTAGTATTTCACTGATGATGCAAGAAGTCTAAGGAGAAATCTGCTTCATATATCTTAGTTCCCTGGAAGTTGAGTTCTACTGTGTAACATGTATTAGCCAAATAGCAAATGGTGCAGTTGCAAATATAACTCGGTGGGAAAGAGCTGAAAGCACCTTTTAGAGTTGTCAAAAGCCAACTAACCTTACAATAGAATGTTGTGTGTTTTGCACTTTGGCATTCATCCATTTTTTTATCATTCATACAATCTTGTTTATAAAAATTTCAGGCACTGTGTTGAAGAATGGCAAGGACTTAGCATATAATGTGCTTCCGAAGCATCCCAGAAATACCTGTTTTTTTCCCCAATTCCATTGATAGGCTCTCAACCCAAAGTAATTATGTAGATTGAAATATTTATATGACTTTCTAGGATCTAGACCTCTTTAAAGATCTAGATTGTGTTATTTTGAAATAGCAGCTTGATCTGACATGGTGAGCCAGATATTCTCTTAGTAATTACATCAGCATCACAGCAGAGCTGCTTTAATTAAATCTTCACAATTAGGCAGGCTTGTTATTGTATGTCATTAGTCTTCTTAATACCATTTTACCTATTATCACCTCATTTTCAAGCACGCATCTGTCAGAGGGAAGCTAGTTTTCCACCTCACTTCATTGCTTACTGATTTACACCTGAAAGGCTTTCAGCAGTTTTGTTAGCAGTTATGAATTGTCTCAATGAAAGTCTAAGGAGTAGGGAAAAAATGCACTGGTGCATTGAGCTGAATATAAACAGGAAGAACAGATTCTGGAATTCAGTAAGCTTTTTCCTTTTGGGGTTTGCATAACCATTTGCCTTAATTCTTTCAGAAATGTCCCTTCAAGGAGGTATATCAGTACAAACTCTTCACTTGGTTTACTTCCTGAACACAAGGGATGCTGCAAAGTGGTTAAATTCATTGGCTAGCATGATAGCTGAGTATCAGTGTTTTTCTCAGTTTTACATCTGTGAAATCAGTTAAGATATTTAATAGCAATATAAAAAAAGTCTACGGTACATTGATTTTTAGCATATCAAATATTACACAATATTATGCAACCTTTCATTCATGCTAACATCTCATAATCAGTTTTTGCACAACTCTAAGATGTATTTTTTGTGTGAAAACTGGATAGAGTTATCATTCAACCTGACTGTACATCCCTTGGGTTTCATGATCTTCCAGTAAAGTTCATGGAAAAAATACAGTGCCAGTTATAGAATCACAGAATTGTAAAATGGTTTGAGTTGGAAGAGGCCTTCAAAAATCATGTAGTCCAACCCCTCTGCCATGGGAAGGGACATATTTCGCTAAATCAAGTTGCACAAAACCACATGCAACTTGACCTTGAATGCTTCCAGTGATGGGCATTCACAGCTTTTCTGGGAAAACTGTTCCGATATTTCACCACCCTTACTGTAGAAAAATTCTTCCTTATGCCCAATCTAATTCTGCAGATTTTTCAGTTTAAAATTATTGTCTCTTGCCCTGTAATTACAAGCCCTTGTAAAAAGTCTCTCTCTGCCCTTCTCATAAGCCTCCTTTATATATTGAAAGGCTGAAGTAATGTCTTTCCAGAGCTTTCCCTTCTCCAGGCTCAACAAACCAAACCCTCTTAACTATTCTTCATAGAAGTGCAATTGTATAACTGTGTTCTTATTTTATTGTCACTAACTCTCTTCAAATAATGGAATAAAATGGCAATCCAGAACCTGCTAATAAAAGTGTTAATAGTTACTTTCCCACTTGAAAATCTGTATGTCTTATTTCCCCTTGTGCAAGGAAGTGTTTCTTTGGGTTTCTCTCTCCTCTTGCAAGCCATCTGTGGGTATAGTTAAGTAGCATTTTTTTGATGGAAAAATTACAATATTACATTTAAAGTAATAATTAAAGTGTTAATATATAAACTCTGAAGCAACATGTCTTGTAGGTAGAAAATAAGCAAGATTGGCATTGCAGTGATACTGAGGATTCATTACCATAATGAGAAAAATAAAAACATCGAAAGTATTTTCAATTTGTGTAGTACCTATTCAGCAACTACATATTCTAACTGTCCTAATAAGCAAGTAGGGAGTCATGGTGTAGGACTTATTTCAGTGCTACTGTCATCTACACTGTTCAATCTCTTTATTTGTCAGCTCTTTGATAATGCATGCATCTTCTAAGACAGAATATTTTGTATATCACAGTAAATTGATTCTTGGCTATAAGAATGCTTTGCTAGCAACTCCGTAGCTTTGAAGGATATGCCCCTGCAATCATTAGTCCAATCCCATGCGCAAATCTTCACTGGGATTAGCAGCAACAAGGAGCCTAAAGTGTAAATATTAGAATTGCTGAAACTACCCTGACCTCCCTTTGTGGAAGAGCTGTCAGTGTTATGTCCTAATGCAAGACTCCAAGTTCTTTGTCTCTAAAGGTGGAATTCTATTAAGAAACTGAAAGTAGCAGATGATCTTGCCCATAACATTTTTTTCTCTAAACAAGAACACAAAAAATGGCCAGTAGTTACTACACCACCCCAACCCCTACCTCTTCCTCAGAGGTAAACTTCAGTGGTTTTTTTTTCCAGATACCAACACTTATTTTTTGTTGGCTGTATGGGATTTACAACCTAAAGGCATATTCACTTGCTGTACACTCCTGTACTGTTACAGTGACAGTGTTTCTTCTGTCTGTCTAAGGGTATAAGAGGTACTATTTGTGAAGAGAGAAAGTGGAGGGTTTCTTTAGACCAAATGAAAAAAAAATAGACCTGAAGAAGTACCCAAAAGCTTGCCTGTTTCTTCCATTTGTTGCAGTTGATCTCATAAAAGGTATTACCTCTCCTTAAAATCTTTACTTCTCTGAGGCTCTGCACAAACAGAGCAGCATGACAGCTACAAAAGCAGAATCTAACTGCTGCTAAGTTTCTAAGGGCATCAGAGCAGAAGGGGGCCTTAGGAGGAAGGCTGAAGGAGGCTCGTGTTTGGAGATGACTGAGGAAATCCTCCCAGATGTGAGTTGACAGTGGTGCAGGAACTTAGCAGGGCAGGGCAAGTAGTTTTCTAAGTCACCCTTTCAAGGTGGAGTGTGAGGTGATGGGGAAGATGTGGTTGGAAAATAAATTAAATTGATGGGAATGACAAGCAACTTTTGTTTGGTGAGACTGAGAAAAAGGAAGCCAGTGCAAGAGGAAAGTGACACAGTCAAAGCAGCAGACAAGGAAAAGATTTCTCCCAGCAGCACTCTGGTAGGATACAAGAAAGGCAAAATTATATTTACCAAGCAAATGAAAAGCAACTGCAACAGTTATTATATGAAATGATGGGAACATATAACTTGGGAATTTGGGCGAAGAGAAGGATCATGAAAGGACATACTGAAAAAATGAATTAGAAAGTTAGAAGTAAAGAAGAGCTTGGAACCATGGAATTCAAGAAAGGTGATATTATAGGAAGAAGAGTAAGGGTGACTGGTTTGGACAGAGCTGTGGGGTCAATACGGATGAGTATGTAGCTCTGATTTTGTGATTCTCATTTTAGAAGTTAAGTAAGAGCAAGGCTTAAACATAATAGCTTGCTTTTTAATTTTTACAGTATTGATGAAGGACAGTACCTATCTTTTTCAATTAAATTGCAAACTCTAATTTTTCCAAATTCAATCTTCTTCATAAGAGAAATTTTCACAAAACACATTTTTTGCCTTTTTCTTTTGAACAGGCACTTGACAGGCTGAAAAAATATCTCAAAACCCCAACAACTCAACTGTGCAAAGTATAATAGAGCAGACAAGTAATACACCCTTGAGAACAATGCTTAAAATTTAAAATACTGACAGATCACATACTACAATGACCCTAGGTGTCATGATAAGTACAAGGAAACTGTTTGTTTGGCTTTTTTTCACACACTACTATGCAACTGAAATAATGTAAAAAAAAAATAAATAAAGAAAATAAAGGCCATTTTTGGTCTCTGGCAAAGCTTCATCAGTTTCACCTTCAGTTCCATCTCCACCACAGGTTTTAGATGTAGGTTAAGAATTGTCACTTCAGTTTTTAAGAATGTCCTTCTTTTTTAACTGCTGTAACTACAATTCAAGGGTATTTGAATGCTGTATTATCAATTACAGCCTCTTTCTATAAGAATGAACTTGGAGGCTCCCAGCTAATACACAGAAATGCTGATCATTCTTCAAAGGCAAGATCTGCGCCTATGCAACATCTCGTTCTTGCATTTCTTCCTCTACATAGTACTAAAAATGCAATTTATCTTTTTCTATCCAACGTAGTCAGAAGGAATAGGAAATTCATTCACATGTTAAATAAAGCCCTTAAAACTAAAGAAAAAACCAAACACCACTGCAACTGAGAAAGTTCTGCGGGAAAGAAATGAGAAAACTGGAGAGATGCTGGAGAAGCTCTGTAATGTTTTAGAGATCCATAATGTCATACAACTCCATAAAATGCAAAAAAAGAAGAAAATAACATTATTGTTAGTTGCAGACATTGCATAATTTGCAGCAGTAGCAAAAAATATTCTCGCATTCTAGTTGTTAGGTTGTCAAAGTGACCTTTCTTAATGTCACATGCCAAAGAATTTCATGTCAAACTAAGACAACATGACAGGAGAGAGCGAAGCTTTCCTAATGTTTCCCCTTCACCTTCTTTAAAAGCGCTTTCATCCTAAAGAAGAAGGTGAAGATATGGTATATTCACTGTTTGATGATTCAATGACCAGTTTAAAGAGAAAGGTCACATGGCAAAACAGCTCGTGTGTTATAATTATTTTTTTAAAAAGAAACACTATAAAATTGAAGTAAATTGGCAAAACAGTTGTGCTGCTTTAAGATTAGGTGACAAGAAAAAAATTTGAAATGTCAGAGCTGTTTTGGAATGTCACTCGGATGCTTTACGCAGTTATTACTGTACATCTAACAAATGCAAACTAAATGAAAATACCCTATTCCACTTACAGTTTTGAGTTGATGACTGCGAGAACGTAGAAGGACGTAGACTGTGCAAGGAACAGATTAATTTTCAGAGACACAAAATATGACTAACTTCATAATAAAATGTGGAAATCAGCTTTCATTTGTCCCGCTCTTGACTTCGAATAGATTACAGATACGTGGATTATAAGAATTTCTATGTATGATTTTTCAGATCTTTTTGTTTGGTTTTTTTTGTATTTTAAATAGTAGGACTGAAACTATGACATGAAGAAGATCCTTCAACTGGTACTTAATTTTTCACTTTATTCACCTCAATTTAAGTGTGCATCAGAACACAGAATGAATAAAGTTATAATAGGTTTTTACCATTCTAAATGCAGCAAGCAGATCGTCATTTCTAGCCATGATTACTCTACCACGTGTATGACCAGTTTTTTAATTACTGTAAATGTAGATCATAATTCATGGACAGATGCATGTTATGCTTTTGTTGTCAAATGTCTGGATATACAGGTACAGAAGAGAGCATACTTAATATAGTTTGCTACTGTTTTCTAAACTCAACTTCTATGATCAAATTAATTTCTTTCACCAAGAAGAAAACTTAGCCCTGTCCATATAAAAAACAAGGTAATACTTTAAAAGACTAGTTTCCAAAGAAAATAAGACTTACCTGATCTTGTTGCTGATCTGTGCCCGTATCCTCCTAGCTCACTCTCCCAGGTGCAGCAGCTTTTGAACCTGCTGGCCAATAGGTTCTGCTACATGTGACAAATATAAATGACCCCAGGGATGTTATACGTCTCTACCGGTTTTGAGGAAATACAAACAGGGACAGAAGTCATACCTAGTGTTACTGCTGAGGGAATGAATACACCGGGGGTTCAGCTCTCATTAGACTCCCAAAGAGCTGAATGGGAGATGGTTGTTATGAATACTCCCATGGTAGGAAGAGTTTCAGTCAATACCAGTGCTCTGTTACACACTGGAGAAGTCAGCACAAGTAATAAAATAGCTATCACTAGTTTTGCTGCTCATGTAATACATCGTTGACTCTGGGACTGGGTATGTTTTCCACCTCTCATTTATAACACCTATCTTCTTTTCCTCCATCAAAGCCAGAAAGGCCATGTTCTCAGATAATTTAGATTACCAGCAGGAACCTTTTATTGAAAATCTAGATCTTGATCTTTTCTTGGGAAGGGTTTGTATTCAAGTCTGTGTTCCTTAAATGCCTTAAAAGGATTATGTAGTTGTAGGAACCCTTCCCTCAGACGGAGTATTATGTTCTTCAAGGACAGAGATAAAGCAGACTTTCATTCCTTTAGCCATGCATAAAAGAAAGATGAGTCTTATCCCAAATGTGTCTCAGGAGGCAGGGAAGGCTGCTCATCACTTCCCAGAGGTATGGACCCCTTGGGAGTAGTAAAGGAGGAACCTAGAGAGCAGGAAATACATGAGTGGCAACTGCTTGTTAACCAGACTGTCAGACGAGCTCAAGATGATCTGTGTACCTCAGTGCTCCTGAGTGATCCAGTGGCATAGATGAAACAACAACAAAATGTAATGAAAGCTAGTGTGTAATTGATCTTTCTTCTGACTTTACTTGTTTTGTGTTTTTGTTGGTTTGGAAAACCTTCTGATGTTATATGTCTTCATTAAAGCTTGTGGAAGCCAGTCTTATGTGATCTTGTTACTAAAGCAGAAAATTGGAGCCCAGCAATTGTTAATATTAATACAACCAGCAAAAAGCATAGAATTACCAACTTCAGTACTAGCTCAATATCTTGATTGTATATATCATTCATTTATACTCAAAATATTATTAGGAAATGTATTTCTTTATTATTTTATTATTCTTTTATTATTATTTTTATCAAAACCCCCTCTTTTTGAGAAGTCAGGAAGAAGGTAATCAGTTTTTAATCTGCCATGTTATGAAGACCAACTTATAGCTAAAGCTGGGAGTGAAAACAGTCAACATTTTCCAAGAATTTCTCCTAAGTGTACAGTCATGCTTTTTATTTTCATAGAGACATAGAATGGTTTGGGTTGGAAGGGACCTTGAAAGATCATCTAGTCCAACCTCCAACTTCTTTTCACTAGTTCTTTGATTGAAATTGTCATTTTCTGTTCCCTATAACTGCTGTCATTTCACTCATCATATGGCATTTTTGGATGTTTATAAATGCTTAAATATTGCCAGAGCAGAAGCAGGGAAACATTTTTAAATCATAACTGGCTTCCACCTGATTTGCAAGGAGGGGTTCCTTCCTACAAGTTTATTCTTATTCATCCTGTAATTATAGCAAACTGAGTATAGGAGCTTTAAAAAAAAAAAACCTCAAGAACAACTCTTTGCACGTGTAGCAAATAATTTCCAGTCTTTAAAGGGAGTAAGTTCAGTGAATTTCATTGGAATTTGAACTTTGATATGGTAGTTCATAATGAAAAACTCAGAAATATAGTGAATTTGAGCATTTTTATGATTTGAGTAATTTGCCTTATTTCAACTAGGCTTGGCTAGATATAGTTTTTAATTTGTTCTTCATTTTGGTATGTGCAATTCAGTATAGATTCTGTTTTATTTTTCTCTCAATGGTATACTCCGAGGAAACACAAAAGACATTGTGTTTTTAAAAACTTGCACCAAACTGAAATTATTTGGCAATGGTTCAGGAAGAATTCACAGAAGGCTGGAACAGCTTTTACAAATTTGGTTTCGAAAGTAGTTGTTCTGGGATCCTGAAGGCAGATCTCAGTGGACTGATTGATCTCAGTCCATTGGATACAAGAATCTGAGCTGCAGATCAGAAAGGACTGGCGGTAGCGACTGCCAGGAGTATCTTCTCAAATTGATGGTTATTTTCTTCCTGTGCTGACAACAGTAAACCAAAAAGCTCATTAATATTTTTAGTGCCCACAGGTATGTTCGTCCTGCTTTGTTATGGAATTTCATGCCTGTTGGGACCATGAAAATACTGTTCTGGGAAGTTTTTATGACACCCTTTGCAGATGGCCATGCTCTGAATATGGACATCTGTAGTACAGATTTTAAAAATAGCATTTAAAACTATATATTTACATTAGTGCCTCTAATGAGTTCATATGTTCAAATAATGTCTTTTTCTTATAATTTTCATCAGTTCCCGAGAACAAATGCTAAATAAATCTTGTATTTTCCACCACAGCTGATTCGGTGCAAAGTTACGCTTGAAAGATGAGCAAACTAAGCACTAAATCAGTCAACCCCAACAGCCGTGGCAGTCAGAAGCAGTACAAAAAAGGTATTCGTAACCATCAGTGCATAAGCCTAAAAGCAGTTTGAGTGATGTGCAAGTTCATGGTTTAATTATATCCTGACCTGCTCTTATAAAACCAGTGGCAGATGCCTCCTGACTGATGTCCTCACACCTGTGCCTAGTGAGAAGGGTCTGACTTTCCCTCCTAATTCAGTTTTTCTGTGCTCATCTAAGTCTCATCTGCCTCAGGACTTGGATATTATACTTGCCTTGAGTAGGACATGGGATCTCAAATGGCTGCTGGAGGCTGTTTCCTGCTTGCAAGTGGTTTCACAGAATCACAGAATAACCAGGTTGGGAGAGACCCACCGGATCATCAAGTTCAACCATATGCAATGCCAAGTTTTTTGCCAGTTTTTGTGTCAGTCCTAGTCTGTTTCTGGGTTGTACTGTTTCTCATTTATTTCTTCGTGATTTAAGCATTTACTTCTCTGTTCCAGTGATACCAGCTCAGATGCTATGTACATAAGTCTGCAAGGCTTTTGAATATAGAGAGATGCAAACTGCTGATAGGGTGTTACCAGTGACTATCCCTCAGCATCCCTCATTGTTTGAATAGTAGCCTGATATATTAGAATCAAACTTTATAAAGCTCAGATTTTCCATGGCAGATTTCTGAGTTTGGAGAAGTAGGAGATGAGAATCAAATTTAATCTCAAATAGTGTCTAACAGCATGTCTGGAATTCTTAGTAGGACGATCTGTGCAATTGTGAAACCTGTGATGGAAATGAGGATTAAAAAACTCGCATGCTATATCTTTGCATTATAAGTCCTGTAAAATGACTTTTCAGTCAATAATAACCTTACAATGCTCTAGGGAAATCACTTTGGACCTGTTTTCCTTTAGCTACAAGTGATAGGTTAGTATTTTGACTACTATCTGATGAAAATCTTTTTCTTACAAGTGTTAAAACTTCAGACATGAAAGCAACATTTTTGACTACTGCATAAGCAGAGTTTCATGTAACTCGTATCTACTATTGCATTCCTCTGTAATAAAAGAATTTCCCAGATAACAGCGATGTGCAATGAAGCAATGCACTGATTTCTGCAGTATTGCTTTGAGTAATGATATCCAGCAATCACTTGCTGGCTGAGGTTTTGCTTCAGTCTTTTGTAGTGGGAGCGTTATGTTCCAAGTTTGAGAATGACAAGAAGACCCCTAGACTTCCAACTAAGAAAGAGCTCTAAGCAGTCATCCTTTGTGTATTGGAGTAGCTTGGAGAGAGCTTTAGGCATGTCAGTAAAGCAAGCAGAATTTAATTATGCTGCCCTAAAATCGAGGGACTTGAATCACAAGAAATGGTTAGCCGTAGAAAGAAGGGTCAGATGAACTCAGAGGGTCCTGAAGCAGTGTTTGCTGCAGGATGGGAGGAGGCAGGAACAAGGAGGATCAGTGCACTGTGGTTTCCCTGTACACTGCAATGTGATGACTGGCAGCATCCAGCAATTTTTTTTTAGCCTGGGTTGTGAATGGGCACTGCTTTGTATAAAGTCTAAAGGGGACCCAAAATATATGAACCTATGGTTCTGGTCCCAAAGTCTTTAAAATGTAAAGAGACTTTACTAATATTATTGCTCAACCATGAACTGTAGTCAAATATAAGAACTTTAACTTTCCATGCCACAGACTTAAATTGCTGGAAACTAATTCAGGCTTTGCCACTTGAGTATTTTAATTCTACATGTAACGTGAAAACAATTCTCACACATTAAAACAACTTACACTGGGAGTGACCAAATACTTTTTAGTATAGAATTTGGAAGAAAAAAAAGGTCATGAAATTACACCATAAATTTTGTAAATTATTATGAACTTCATTTTCTTCCAAAGATATTTAGACTCTTGTTGTGACTTATTGTCACGTTGCAGAGGAAAATCAACTAAAATTCACATGCTTTTCTACCAATCCCAATTGGTTAAGGAAAAGAGAGTTCAGTGCCAAAGGAAAAAAATAATTACATTTACTCCTTACTTTTTGTACTTGCATATGTATAGGAATTTTTACTTAAGTAGCTGAAAGGCTGTACTGAACTTCATGTGCCCTTCCTATTTCTCAAGCTCTTATACTTGCAACAATCCATGAAAGTCAGCATGATGTCGTTATAATCACAGAACAATTTTCTTCCTACTGGAAAGAAACACATTGTTCCCCTTCAATGAAAGAAAATTGAAGCTTTCAATGTTGCAAATAAAACAAAATACATTTAAGTTGCTATTTATCCTTAATTGCTGTAGGTCTCTAAGAGGCAAGCTAGAGATGTTGCTTTTCAAAAGCCAATATCTTTTCTTAGGTTTTGTTCTTATTAAAAACTAGTTTTGATTTTGTCCCTCCTCACCATCTTCACAAGGGTCGTATCTGTTCATGTGTGTTGGGTTTGGGTTTTTTTTTTGATCCAGGCAGCACTGACATAGCATCTGAGGCTGTTTCAAAGAAGAGAACTGACTAGTCCCTAAATGTTTGTGAGTCGGATAATCTTAATACATGAGGCACCACATAACTGCCTGGGGTGGCACACAGTGTCTCATCAGCATTCCAAGCCATCGCTGAACTGGGAGAGGGAAGAGATATGGGGAGAAATCACTTAGAAGTTAGGCAAGATAAAAGGAGAATGCTGAGAAGACAAGACAGCTGTTTCCTAATTGAGCTAGGGAGGAACATGAAACAACCTGGTGGCGCAGTCCCTCTGATCCATCCTTCCTTTGCACAGATAGATGTTGCTGTTCCTGGTAAGTTGTCAGCCCTGTGATAATATGCAAGAACCATCACAGATGTCTGATGTTGCAGGCAGTTAAAAGATGCTGTCATCCCCCTTTGCAGCATTTGCTATGCAAACACCAGTGTTCAATAAGAGATTTGCACATATGCTATGAACTTTCTGTCTGAGAAAGTTAGTTTCTTCCCCAAACCAGGACAGGTTTTGCATACTGTGGTCAGTTTTATATTATGTGATGAGGAAAACCGAGAGCTTAGCTGTTGACATAGTGATGTTATTTTGGTTGTAATTTCTTTACTTTGAGGTTGATTCTATGGTTTCTTAATGCCTGTCTGAACTGGAGGTCCTACTGGAGGCAAACCAGCCAAGGCTGAAACATAGTAGGTGTCCATGGTCTCTGATGTAGGCCCTGCTAGAGCAAGTACCTTCCTATCCAGCATGGACATAAGGGATGTTGTTGTCATTCCTTGGTAAAGCACAGTTTTAGCATCTCCAGTTTACAATATTGTAACATTACCACGTCATATTTTTATTATATGCACTCTTTGGGCATAAATTTATTATTAACCATGGATGGGCTTTCTGCTGCTCTCCAAATCAGTGGCCTGCCTCCTGTACAAGCCAAGTGGTATTGCCTGAAAGTTGCATCTCCAAGGGAGGATTGAATTTCTTTTCTAGATGGTGCTCAAGAGTAGTTATCCAAGATTTTTAGGCGGATGACTGATCTAGAACCTATTGATCTGACTTGCTGTTCTCCCTTGATCTTAAAAAGAGATTGGAGCGCTATGTGTAACCTCCTCGTTACTAAATCAGTGTAACTATTTGTTCTCTGCCAACCTGATTACTTGCCTTCTGGCTGTAAAAAAAGATCATCACACTGGGAATACACGTTTCTTTGGGGCTGCAATAAATTCCACCTCCGCAAACACAGAACCTAGTGTTACTTGAACATGGCAGCTGCTTCCCAGCTCCTTTGTTATGTCTTTGTTATGGCTTTTCTTGGCTGTAGCAAGTGCATGAGCACCTTTTGTTGTATGGAGCAGATGAAGATTAAGAACTTGCTGCTTCTGCAGCACAAGAAAAGAAGCCTTTAAACCTGCAAGACAGCGTGCATGAAAATAGCCTGGCTAAAAAATTATTTCAAAGAAGGAAATAAGACTTACTGTTGGCAAAAATGAAAATCTCCTTGTAGTAAAGATCCAGCAGTGCAGAGATTATTCTGAAATGCAAAACCTGCAGGAGATGCTGAACAGAGTGCAGAATTAGGATCTCAGTGGAAATAGCTTTCAATCTCTATTCTGAGAGTGGCCATATTAATTAAATCTATAACGTGCTTTGAAAAAAACAAAGAGAATCATGCTGTATCCTAGCCAAGACAACAGAGTGAGTAGTTTTAACGTGATGTGTGGAATGAGCTTTAGTGTGTCCAGATTTTACCCCTGGGTAAAATGTGGTGCAATTGCAAGCTAGTAGGGCAGAGGTCATCTTGTGTGGATTCATAACTACACAAGGCTCTGTTCTGACAATATAATGTAATATGCTCATATTTTTGTACTTGCTGTGAGATATGAAGTTTACCAAATGTACAAGGATCTGTCTTTAAATAACATAAATACCCTAGCTTGTAAAAAATTACTTAGAGTTGTATAGGTGCTGAGGTGAAGAATTTATGACAGCATAATTTAGACTTATGATCAAGAATTAGAAGTATCGAATGCAAGAAAATGTAGTCTCTCAGATCACATAAATAAAGACATATAGGATATTATTTTGTTTAAATGCAGAAAAGAAAACATGCCTTGATAATTTCATGGCACTGATTTATTTTCATTGCATTGTATTCAAATTCTGCAAAATTCCTTTGGAATTTAAGGGTCATTTCTTCATTCTTTATTTGTAGGAAGCTTTATGTAGTTAAACAAGTGGTTTGCAAAACAATCTATCATGAGATTTGCTTTAGTTCATCAAAAGGTCTTTAATACTTACGTGTTACTGAAAATAATACATTGTCTACAAGAAAATTTTACAGAACTAGCTGTTTAAATCAGGCTCATGTTTTAATCCCTTAGAAAAGGTAAGGATGAAAGAGAAACACTCAAGCCATGGGAACGTAACATGACTAAATTTCCTATTTAAAAACTCATGAAGTGCTTTGAATTGTATTTTACAGGGTTGTTGGAAAAGAACCATTTTGTAATTACAAGCCCCCAAATGCTCCAAATAGTTAAATGACATCTTATTTCTTTTAGGTCCCCCATTCCCCCCTCCCTTGTCTATTTCTCTGTTTTTCTTGGATTTACAGTTACATGCAGCCCTTTTCTTGAAACATGGCTAAAACACAAGAGCTTCAGGCTTGTGCCCATCTTGAAAAAAACCTATCTGTTTATAGCTACTTCTAGCACAGTGCACCTGCAATTGCAGAATCACTGTTGGATTAGGGAGGTGTTTTTTTTTTTTTTTTTTTTTTTTAAGTTTGGAGAGGGAGTAAGAAGAAGAGGGAGTAGACATGCTTTATTTTATTATTGTCTCTAAACCAGCCTGCAGACCAGGCTTCACTAGGAAGCAAGAAGGTTGAAAAGAGCTGGCTGCAGCAAGTTACTTGTTGCCTAGTGACACCATCAGACCTATAAACTCAGGCTTAACTCTAGTTCTCTTAACCCTCTATTGTCCTGAAGCTAGATTTTGTTACTGGGTTATTACCGTTTTGACCAGTAAAGAATATGCATTTTTAACAGAAACAGTACTGTACCACTAGATGCCAGTAAAAATCAGAGAGAGGGATGGACAGTTACCAAGTAAAATTTAAAAATAGTTAATTCTTTAATGTAAGACTGAGATAATTGTTTATGTCCTCTTCCAGCAAAGCTGAACCTGGAAATGCCATAGAAGCGTGTTATAATATATAAATGCAAGCACAAGGCTTTTATTTTGCAAACAACATCCTGTCAATGAAAGACGAAGGGAGCACCCCCTTCCAGGCTCTGACTTGACTCCTGATAACTGATAGTATATGTTTCTCTCCTAGTCGTATGTGTAATAAACTGTTTTCTGTAGTTTTGCTGCTTAATCATAATGTGCCCATTGTTGATGAGGATTAAATTCCTTTTTTCTTTCTTCTACAGAAGAAATTTACTCAAGCCCCATCTAATTAATGAGTCAGATATCCATCTGCTGACAATTGCCTGGGGAAGTTTGCAAGGCAGAGGTGTGGTATCTATGCTTCATAAAGCCATTATTTAAGAACTACTGCAGCTGCTAATTATGCTATAGAAGCTAATAGCTTAGGACATCAATATTTTTATACAACATGCTTTCATATCAATATAATTTATTAAGTTTTTCATATTTTTCATGTTGTCTTAGTTTCAGTTTTCCTACTAAGCTATATTTTGAGATATTGTAGAGCTTGTAGAAATACGACTAAAAGATCATAGTTCCCCAAATTAGTATCTTTGAAAGTGAATTTAAGCACTACTAACTATTGCAGCAGTTCTTTAACTTTGCAATCAGAAATCACGCTTTTGGTGTCAGTGAGGTCTTTCAGTCAGCATTGGCAAAAGCAGTGGGACATAGGAAGTCTCTCTTCTGATGGAAGAGTAAATACTAGATGCATATACAAACTGAAAAATTAGGAATCAAGGGCAGAGAAATGTATTGATTGTGATTGCCTTTTACTGATCTGTTCCTGTTTCCTATAGAATATCTGAGTTACTCTTTGCTTTAAGGTAGTGGCAATGAGGAACCCACAGACCACATGCCCTTAAGTACCTGCAGCAAGGTTAACCTCTTGCCCTCCACCACCCTCCTCTAGCCTCCTCCTGCAGGCTGCTTTTCCCTGAAGTGCTTTTTCCCTCTTGCAAGGGATCAGAGGTCTTCACTTCCCACAATCCTCTCCACCATTCAGCACTTAAACAGAAAGATGGTCTCTGAGCCTGCTAACATTATGGATGTACATGAAATAAAAAACCTTTCCAAGGCCTTCTGTGGGCCAGAGGATCTTTCAAGTGTTCAGATGTAATTTATATAATCTGCATTTTGCTAGAAATAATTTGCAACCAGGTAGAAAGGACAGGCTTGCTGTTTAATTTTTTGTTTTGCTTTGTTCTTCTGAAAACTTCTTTCCCCTGTAGGATTATTCAGGAAGAGGGGATTTCACTGGCTTTCCAAAGTACAAGAGGTGAATTTCTGGTCCTTACATTACAGCTAGAAATTGCACAGCTGAGTTACACTAGAACTGTGTCAGAGTTAAAACACTTGGGTTTTACCATGCTGGCTCAGATCTGGTAGACACGCAGTGGTCTTGATTTTGTGGTACAGCTGGGATAACAAGTGCAGGTTGGAAATTGTCAACTTTGGAAAACTTAAGCTGAGAGCAATTGGGAAGACAAATTTTCAAACCTACCCCAAATCTTATTGGAGGTGTGATAATCCAAAGTTTAGGCCTAGGTTCACTTGGAAAATGAAATATTTTTCAGACTTTTTTTTTTTATAGAAATACCTGACCCAAGGGCTCTAAGCCGTCTGTAACCTAATGTATTTCACACAGATGCAGGTCAGATAGCAACTAATGGAAATTACACATGAAAGAAGAGATAAACTGAAACTTCTGCTTCAGTAATTTTATTTTCTGCTTTTGTAGCTTGTTCTTTTTTGGCAGCGTCTGGTTAGCAATTAAAATGTGATTAACATATAATGGTAACTGTTAATGTGGAAGCACTGAAATTTCTTGTCCCAGTGATTGCTTTCTCATTATCAGCAAGAATTACTGTGTATTTTAACTGCTAGCCAAGGCTTGGGAGCCATGGAACACTGAAGTTTCATTTGATATCATGGAAATTGACGATTACTGTGTCACAGGATTGGGACCTACAGATGGATCAAAAATGTTTTTCAGTGACTAACAGGCAGCATTAAAGAGAATTTAAGACAGTTTCTCAACTTTGGATGGCACAAGGCTATTTAACTCCATAAGGGTTAATCTTCCAGTATTTTTTTTTTAAACTCCATAAATTCCCTGACTTCCAGACATAAGATAGCCCATGTTGCTAGACATTCACAAGTCTGTAGATCATCATTCAAAGCATAGACAATAGCTGGTAGAAGTTGTATTTCTAAATGAGACATGGAAGCATGAATACTTTTATGGAAAGCAATGTACAGTTTCTTTTCTAATATTGTCTTTACAGCTGGTCATCAACAGAGATAAATTCACATTTAGAGTAGAGAAGGCCTACTGACAGGACTTAGAGATGAGGAAAATTTAATGGGAAACAATGTTAAAAGAGTGTGGTTGGTTTAATTAATTAGAATAAATATGGTAAGGTAGAGATAAATACCATTGCCTTCTTTAAACAGAGTACTGTGAAAATGTCAGGGAGTGTGAAGAGCTGTTTAAGCTAAAGGAAAGCATCAATATAAATTGATCCAAATCACATTTAGTCTAGAAACTGGAAGAAAGCTTCCAGGCATCTGCAGAAGCAAAGCTCTGAAACACACTTTCCAGAGAAAATGTGGATGTGAAAAAGATCTATACAGTGCTTCCTTGGTCTGTAGAAAAGATTATGTGGTATGTTTGCCTACTAAAGCAGAAGCCAGTGAGGAATTACAAAGGAAAGTCCCTTCAATTTCCATTCATTTCTGAATAATTTTTAAAGAATTCATGTGAATTGAATGAAAGTGTATTGTACTGACCAAAAGGAATTTCAATTTAAATAACAGGTTTTCTTTATTTTAAATGCAAGAGGGAACATGGTAAATGTACAAGAGAGAAAGTACTAGTTAATGTAATAGAGTTGGAAACTCGATACGTGCAGATTGTATCGTTATTTAATTTTAAGATGTCACTTAAATGTTTCCATCTTCATTTGGCTCTCTAAAGGACTTAGTAACATAGTTTTGTATGTTAAAAAACTCTCAAGTTATTAATTATGTGACATAAATATTTAACTATGATTTTCCAATTAGTTTTTTTGCTCTTTGTCGTCATTATTTCCCCACTTCCCGTGGCTACATGAAACGTTTGTTTGAAATAAGAAGTAATTGTTACGTCCTAGTAAAACTAAGTTTTGAAGTTCCTTCTCTCATTCTGTAATAAGATATCTATAGGATGTATACCTGATTCCACACTGGCTTAGTCTGTGTGTGTGTGTGATCCCAAATTTACCTCTGACAATATTTAAATTAATTAGTACAATTATCATAGATTTTAAAATGAAATAACATTTTGAAGCACAGATTCCTGTTTAAAAATGGACCATTTGGACAGGTTCAGATCACCTTTTTTAAAGAGGAAAAAGAAGTAAACATTAATCCATATTGAGCTTTCAGAGTTTATTTTACAAATTATTTTATTCCTGTGAAATACTGTTTTCATTGCACAGTTGCTAACTGGCTCTATCTGTATCAGTGAACAACTCACGTTCCTCAAATAGTTCTATGGTTTTTATTGTCTGGGCCATCTGCTCTTCTGTGAGCAGCTACTATTTTGAGCCTTTTAAGTACAAGTTTCACATTAAATTAAGCCTTTGTAAAAGCTGAAATTATTGCCAAAGCATGTTCATAAGTGTTGATGTTCTTTTGTGGGCTTTTTTTTTTAAAGCCGTTTCAGAAATTTCAGGCGGTGATGATAGCACATCCCTTCTAATGATAGCAGCATGAAGGATGGAATGATGTAATCATTCCTGAGCTGTCTCTGAGGATGCATTATAATGAATTGGTTACAAACAATTTATTTTAAAAAATGCTAGCTGAAAATAATAAAGTAAATCTGGAAAAAAAACTTGAAGGAGTCCAGTTCTACAGGGCATCGTTATCGTATTAAATAAAAAGCAGAGAAATTAATGTTGGGGCAGCAATTTTTATGCATCTCTCATGGCACCTGGGCATTTGCAGGCCTGCCTTCCCACACATCAAAATAAACTGTGGTTCTTGAAGATCTTTGGTGGAGGTACTGAATGACACCTGGAGAACACATGAAGTCCAGCGCAGACTCTCTGTATGATCTGCCATGAGTAATATTGCTGATATCACAGTCTGTAAGGGGGAGTCTACATTGCCTGGTTCAGTGATGTATGGGGATGGTAAGCTTGTCCAGGTACTGGAAGTTTTACAGCCTTTTGAGCTTGACACTTGACTAGGACTAATCTACTATCCTTGTTTTGCTCAGTACTTTTTCCAGCATCTGGATTATTAGGGGTACATGGCAGAATAATGAGTGATGCAGACACACGCGTAGTAATCAGGAAGTCTTTTTACCATATGTAGAGACCAGGTAGAGATCTGTTTTATATGTGCTGTAACAGATTAACCTCAACGGGCCTATTTAGGCAGAAGAGGGAATAAAGTAAAAGGAATGACATGATTCAAGCCTCTAAAATAAGACAATTAAGTTTCAGGTTTAACATGTTGTATTTTAGGTCAAAACTCTAAACTGGGATTTAAGGTCCCTCATACCCTCATTTTAGCCTATGCCTTAGTGTAGCATAAAACATAAACTTTACTTTTCAGATTTTGTTAGGACTTTAAAATCTTGAGTTTCACTGCTGCTAGCTGCGTAGTCTTTCTGTGGAGTGCTGCAAATACAGGATTACAGCCTCTGTTCTTCCCTCTTCCTTAGCACTTTCTAGTTGCACCTAGAGGCAAAATTGGAAAACTTGTACATATATTTTGAGAAATGGCTGATGTGGATCTGATAGTGTATGTGAAATAGCATCGAGGTTTTGGTATAACCGTTGTAATAGTTCTTGTCTGAGAAGATATATCTGGATATGAATTTGAAAGTCAAATTAGTATTTGCTCTTCGTTTTTGCTAATATTTCATGTTAAAGATGCTGTAGCATAAGGCGTTGATCCTAGCCTGAAACTCAGGAAAATTTAATAGTTTGCCTGCTTACCCTTGGAAAGGTGTACTAGCACAGCTATGCAGCACTTGTAACCAGAAGAAATGCTCTTAGTAAATCATGCTTATGGTTAATATCCAGCTCATGAGTAAAATTATGTCAGCAGAACTATTTTAATGTAAAGTGCTTTTTTTGTTTGCAAGGGTTTTATTTTATTACAGGTTTCCTTCAGATTTCTTCAGTGCATGTATAAGTGTTGAGTGTCTAGTATTTGATGCATTAATCTAAAGCTCAGAGAAATACTGCATGTGAACAGAGTATATCCACCAGTTCTTCCCTTACTTTAAGTCTCAAAGATTAAAACTGAATTAGCTAAGCAATAACAACTAATGCTTCTTTTAGCTGTCTGTGAGCATTGAAACATAATGTTTATTTATCCCTCACTACTTGCAAACTTAATGCATTGCGTCTTGGTTTATTTGCCCCATTTGTGAAATTGTCATTGAATGTTTTGCTAATAAAATGCTCTGTCACTGTGATTTCAATAACTTAGTGATGAACAAAAACATAATGTAATTTTATATATTTTCTTGATATATAAGCCAAACCAAAAAAATCCCAGGTGTGCAAAATATACTACTTAATGCGCTACTCAGGTCTAGTTTTAATATACATAGAAGGGTATCAATCTGCTTCAGCTTTTGTCAGTAACACAGGGGAGATTAGTCCATTAAATCCACAAGTACCAGAGTATGGGGGTTCTTTACCAGTTTTTCAGTTCTGTTAGTGCTGTTGTCTTGCTACTCACATCTAATATTATTGTTGTTGGTACTGTTGTTCTACCTGTACATAGCAATCTGCACTTGTTTCTTCCAATAGCCTGCATCTCTTAGCACTTCATCTGCTTCGAAACTTAAGCAGGCACAGTGCACGTCAGTTCATGAACAGGTAGCTGTAGAAGAAAATCAACACTTCTTATGTAAACAGAACAGTTGGATTTATAGATGACTCTTAAATAATTCTGTTTCTAGACCTACACTCCATCTGAATGATGAAAACTCTAAGAAAACAGTGCCTGTTAAGAGCACAGCTACAAGCTCACTCCATTTTGGCTGATGCTGTGGGGCCGTAATTGAAGGGACTAACTTGTCATCCAGTAGCTTTGTATGTTGTGATAGTCACTGACTTTTTTATTTTGCAACAGTTCCAGCTGCTACAATTTCTTCAAATACATCAGTATTTAGTTTTAAAGGTAGAAGCACTTCTTCCAGATGATAGCTTGAAAATAATGATAGAATTCGTTGGTGTTGCTAATGCTATACATAGTGTAAGACACTAGAAATTATTACTGGGTTCTGGCAAGTTGTGGTTTGTCCCATCTAAATGCATCATACTTTAGCAAGCAGTTAAGATATTAAAAAAACGTAGGTTATTAGGTGTTTACTGTGCATAATTTTAAATGTGAGAAAAATGAGAAAGATATGGATTTGGGGGCTATACAGCAGAAAGAAAGAGCTCCTCATATTCCCTGTTTCTCATGTGACCTGTTAATCTCCAGGTTGCTTTTCTGTTTGGCTGTTGTTGTTGAAAGATAATAAACAGATGATTTCTAAGTAAATAGCAATGAGTGGCCCTTGACAGCTTTATTATAGCTATTATATCATGGTACATTAAATTTTTAATGAAATAAAATATGGCAGATTGCCAAATTATGTGATGATAATTTCAGGAAGCTGTAAACAGGTTACTCAGTAGTTCACAATTGCTGCAGGTAATTTAAAATTCAGGAAACTTCCACCCACTGACAGTAATTAAGATCGTGTTTTGGCTATGTGCGTTGAATATGAGTATCTGATCAAAAGAATCTCTCTTTTTCTTTCTTGTGGTATCTCACCCTTAGTATTTTACACTGCTGGCAGCAAATCTTGCCTTTTTATTACACATCATAGAATATGTCAGTGGAAAATATTGTAACAATAGGTAATCTACCTGTGAATAACCTCGCTGCATGTGACTGGAGTTTCACTGTTGGAGAGAGTCGTGCTTGTGCTTATGAAAATTTCCTTTATGGAGCTGCCTGGTAGAAAGCAGTCATCTGGAAAGGACACATTCCAGGTCTAGTTTGGTCAAAATTACCTTCTAAATTTTGCTTTAAGATTGTGTTAGAGAAAGTGGCCAACCCAGCAAGTGTATAGGGGTGCCATCAAAATAACCAGAAAAATCAGGAGCTTACCACCTGCCACAGGGCTTGTATGGAGGCCAACTGCAAGAAGGCTGGTGGCAAGATGCCATAGCCAGAATAATCTGGAGGAAGCATCCCCAAGGATGTGGATTTGAGGTCGTTTATAGAGGGAAACCAAGGCAGGCTTGAGGCTGACCATTACGGTCTGGACCACCACCCCAAATCAAACCCCAGGAGTCACAGTGTTGGTCACATTAAGCTATCTTGCATGACCTAAGCTGGGGAAGAGGGTAGCTGGGTTACCACAACAGAGCATCCTCTGCCTCCCAGACTTGTGTAACTTACCAGAGTTGAAGCCCACGCCAAGAGAGAAACAGTGCTGCCACGTTGCCACGGCAACAGCAGAGACCTGTCAACACCTCTCTCCCTAATAGTGACAAATGGTACTTATTACATCAGCACTAATTTCATCCGATCCCTTTCAGATGAAGATACTTAGTCCTTGCTGATCAAATTGTGTCGCTGTAATTACTGAGAACAGTCCTTATTAAATGACAGCACTCCTTACTCATTGCCTTGTCTCATGCGGAAGCTTATCACTTTCCCCGTTTCCCTAGTTTTGATGGTGCACTTGGCTGCCTTCAGGGCACACTCCTTATCCAAAGGCAGTGACGTTTTTCTTAGGTCATGGACAGTGCAAGTGATGGGTAGGAGGCTGCATCTGGTTCCTGTATTTTAATATATAAGAAAAAAATATTAGAGCCAGACCTTCAGAGCACATGAAGCAAAACTGTTAAATCTGCATGAAACTGCATGGTCCTTGCTACAAAAAGAAAAAGTACTTGTCTAGGTGTTTGTGGAAATTAGCCTAACTTTATCTTAGGAAGTACTTTTTATATATAAAAATATATTTTTATATATAAATATATTTCTGTGGAGAGCAAATGCTGCAGATATCTTCTTATTGCAGTACTTGGTGTTCCAGTTTTAACAAAAGACTTTATACAAGTGCAGTGAAATAATTAAAGAAAATCACTTAAGGAGTAGAAATTTAGACTGGAAATCCAGAGGATGTAAGCTACTCTCTGCCGCTGACCTTCAGTTTGGTGTCATTTGTATGATTTTTCTCCACCAGCTCCTAACCTCGCAGAGTTCTCTTTTGTCTGCAAAGGGTGAAGATAGCGATATGCAGGGCATCAAGAACTTCCACTCACAGATCCAGACCCCTTGTCAGACAAATTTGAAAAAAGTGCTCTTCCCTGTGTACTTCTGAATTTAAATTGGCATTATGTTTTTTTCTGCTCTTTCTGGTGGTGTTTGATGCAGTTTTTTCTTTCTAGCTTGTAGGTTCTCTTTTTTCCATGAGTTTAGGATGTAAAGTTTTAATTTGATGCTCTTCTGCTTCAGATTAAACATAAGAGTGAAAAGAAGAAGCCTTTAGAATAAGATGGCCTTTTGTTGCAGGGTAAATAAAGTGACGGGGAAAGGAAGTTAGGAGCATCCAAGGTAGCACTTAAATTCTGATACTGTTTTGAAAAAGATGAGTCTAAACGAAATGTGACAAGTTACACAGCAAGTCACAGACAAAGAAAAAGACAATTTTAAATAAGGTTGCTCTTGATTTCTGTCATTGTTTTTAAAAGGAGAATTTCTTCACATTTACAGATGCCATATGGCAGCGTATGTACAATTACTATTTTTAACAATAAAGTCACTTTGAATTATACAAAAAATTTCAAGATTACTGTTAGAATTTTTGCTTGGTCATCCCATTAACAGACAACATTTCTGGTTGCTGGACAGATGTAGCCTCATTTACTTCAACCCTCTAAACACTGCTTTTCAGCCAGTTCTTCACCCAGCAACTGTGAACTTGCTCATCCTACAGATGGACAGCTTGTCCAGAAGGATTCTGTGAGGGACAGTATCAAAAGCCTTACTAAAATCCAGAAAAAACTACATCCACTAGGTGGGTGACCTTATCATAGAAAGATATCAAATTAGTTAAACAGGACATTCCCTTTGTGAACCCTGTGGTGGTTCATGTGGTGGTTGCATTATTATTGAAATGTCATGAGGCTGGTATAAATGGGGTAAAGGAGAGAACTTGATGTTTTCAAATGTCTTCAGGATAGAAGCAGATGTGTTTTGTATTAGATCAACACTTGCAGATTTTTTTATGCAGCTCGTTTTCACTCATTTTAAGGAAATTGCCTGTAAGTAAGCATACAAATATTTCAGTTTGCTGAATACCATGCACAGATTCTATGCCTACCATGCTTTTCTTTTTTTATCTTCATTTAATTACTGGAACATGACAGTGGTATTTCAAGGCAATGACATTTGGTTGGTCGTCTGGGAAAATGCAGCCACAAATCATCTCAACACAAGAGTAGGTCAAATGGTAATAATCAAGTCATATTCATAACTCATTGGAAATAGACTGTTCTCAAATTGCTACCTGATATAGAACTAATACCTCATTAATCAGAAATACATCAACCTAGGAAGACTAGTTATGTCAGCAAGAATTATGAATGAGATTACAGGAAATGCCACGTGCAGCGTTACTTTTAAGTACATGCAGTCTTGTGTAGCCTTATACATTCTTAGAGGACTTGTTTTCATCATAGAAATGTGGTATGAATCTAAAAGTATGTAAAAAAATTGTTGTATGAGAAAGCAAGCTATGCATCTTTAAAAACTCAGATAGTATATATAGCCAAATAAAGCAACCCTCTTGAGGGTATCTTAAAATATAGTGAAAGAATTAATTTCAAATGAGTGAATCCCAAAGTCCTCCCATTTGTAGAACTCACCCTGGAGAAAAGTGGGGTCTTGGCTCGGCAGAAAAGACCTCAAGACTATATTATTTTTATTATTCACACACACACACACACACACACACATACTAGCCTAAACTGACACACATGTAATATGGAGTTTGCTTTTTCTGTGCTTTGAGTAGTGTGCAAGTGAGGGTTTGTGTACAAGCCAACCACCTACTGTGTTCACATATGCTGAGTCTAATTTAAAATCTTTAACTATTCAGCAAAACTTCATCTCTAGGCTCAACAAATTATGCAGCTACTAGTTAAAAGGAAGTGGAAGTCCAGATATCTTAGAATATAGCTAATACTTATGTACAATAAATTATGCAGATGGACTGCAGGAACAGTAATCCTAGGTTAATTTAGTTGGTTGGTGTTTCAGACCCAGCTCTGAAATATACCTCTGAAGTCCATTAAATATGAAGCATACATTTTATATGTGTGTCTTCCAGACCAGAAAGTTGCATTTTTTCCAAGGACTTAGATAAATAAATAAATAAATCCCCTTCCCAGAAAAATTCTTGCTGTCCAACTTTCATTTTGGGCATTTTGGTGACTACAGTGGAAGTAGAGCCAAGTTGTCTTGATTGATCCTGCAGTTACTTTATTCATGCAAGGTTCCTTGTTTTTCACTCATGAAGTTCTCCAGCTGTCTAAATTTCACTGTGTACACATCCAGAGTTACCTTCCATTTTACAGAAGTGAACAGTCTGGTACCTTTATTTCTCCTGACTCTCTCAGGATCTTCAGTTGGAATCTGAGATCTTACACTTGATTCAGGCATTCTAATCGTGTGCCGAAACGTAACAACCAGAGCACCTTTCCCACCACCACCCAGCTGGGGAGAAGTGTTGCTGTTGTCCATAGGGAATCCTACAGTTGCTCTCTTTCCCTTAGAAGGTGGTATAGAGACACAGCATGATGTTTTCCCATTTGTAGTCTGAGCTACTGTGATTTTTTTTTCCCAATCAACTTGCTTTTTATGCAGTTTGAGCTGAAGAGTACTACATCTGTGTATTGGTAGACTCTGCTATAGGACTTTTTCATGGATTTAGATTTTGCGTGTCTCATATATCTAAAATTCTTCTAACTTTTCCTTGTAATGGCAAACTTGGGCTTAAAAAGAAAGACTTTTTCTAAGGTGGCAAAAGTTTTGAAAGGTTAATGACTAATTAGATTTATATAGAAATGAAAATGTTCAGAAGTGTTTTTGTAAAGGCATCTTACCTGCATTACATGAAGATAAGCCACGTCTCAGAGCCATGCACAGGAACACGTAAGGTATCTCCTATCCATGACTTACACAGGGACTAATTTATTGCAGTTTGTTGCTGAAATTCAGCTGTATCTATCGTTCTGGCTTGTGGAAATACTCTCAAGTTACGTCTAAACTGTGTGATAACAAGAGTGTTTCTGAGCTCCTCTGTCCAGGTGAATGCCCTGGAGGCACTGATTCCAAATCTAGGTGATACTTAAGTGCCTGTAATTGTCACCTTCCACTCCCCACCAGTGGTCTTCCCTTGAAAAAGAACCCAGGTTAGGACCTCGAAGTGTAAAATAGCATGCCCCTACTGCCTATTCTCAGCAAATCCTGAGGTGTCCTGTTGTATAAATCTTTCTGTATAAACGAAAATTTTGGTTTAATAACATTTCAGAATTACACTAGGAGTTTGAAGACTCACTGTGGAGAAAACTATCAGCCGACATGTAACACAATGGTAGAAAAGATGTAAAGTTTAGAACTACTGTAAACTAAATACTATAGCCTTTGCTTTTAAAACCGCAGGTAGATCATTCCAGCTGTTAGGACTGAAATAGAAAATTCTTTCATTTCCCCATAAATTCTTATATGGGTGGTAATAGGATGTTGCTATGGGCATGTAGTATTAAAACAGTAAAAATACTAGCTTGATGCTTCTGCAAAATGTAATTAACTCATTTTTTCTCATCTTAATAGTGAAATTGATTGTCTAGTTATGCCATGTTAATACTTCAGCCTTCCTACCAGTGCAATGGCTTTAGGAATACTTGTACCGAAAATTAAGCCTTCTCTAACTAAAATACTAGAGTTCTGAAACCCTTGTATTCTCACATTTCTTATATATTTCTATTTAACTATTTGCAGTGCTAAGATTTTGAATTTTTCTGAGATTTTTAGTCTGACTACAAGTCCATTTTATTGGAATATGATAATATTTTTGTTCAGGAGGTGAGAGCAAGTCATGCTGTGTTTCTTTGATGCTGATTTTCATGATTACAGTCTTCAGAATACAGCACTTTAAGAGTCCTTTGACAAATAATGTGTTTTGTAAAATATATATAGCTTAGGATATGTAATAGAAAAATGGAAGCACTGAGAATAGACTAAAAAAATAAGAAAACAAGTAAGAAAATATTCTGAATATGCTGTCTGTTATCTGTATGGACAAGATTGCTGATATGTTTGGGTTTGTGCCCTTGATATATATTGCACTATATCATGAATTTGATGGCTTTCAATATGTACTCTGGTACTGATGAAAAGTCGAAATGTTAAAAGTAGTATTTTATGCCACAGGCATGATTAAAAGATATTCTATTATTGGGAAACTAGAATTATTAACAGTAGTTGAAAAAAGAAATTACTGATTAGGCATTTGCTAAAGGTCCTAATCCCTTACCATTATTTTGCTGCATAGCCCATAGGATAATCTTCAGAGAATAGGATCCTTTTGTTTCAGGCTCTGCATAGCCTGTTATCTGTTCTATGACACCAGCCAGCTGTGATAACTGCTCACACAAAGGGGTGTGTTGAAATAAATAAGCTCTTAAATGCTATATTTCGGGATACCCTCTTCCAACTGCTTTACTCCGATGCCTAATTCAGGTGTCGAAACAACTAGCATGTCTGTTAGGTATTGACACCGAGGAGCTGGAAGAAGTTACCAGTACAGGGCTGATGAAATGTGGCTCTCCATGCAGTCAGCTGAAGAGAACTAGAACTTTGGCTTGATTTAGACTCTTGTGATACACTGCCCAAATATGACACCATGACCTAATGTTAGAATAGCAGCTTTGAACTCCACTCCCTGTGATAATATCCACAGCCCTTCTGAACAATTCCATGAACAATGCAAGTTTATTGGAAATACTGCATTTTAGGAAAATGTCTGAGCTGTAAATCAGAATGCAAGATGACCCACTCTTTGTGGAAGAAAAAGCTTGCATGCAGAAACAGTGGCTGTTCTCAGTAAAAAATAAATACAGTAAAGAAGAGAAGCCTCTGGTTAAAAGAAGATGGAAAAAGGCCTCAGTAACAGGGGAAAAAATGTGTTCGCTGACTCTCAGCTTTGTGTTTGAGTGGGATTATTTCCATCTGTGTTGTTAAAAGCTGAGGGTGTGTCTCACAGACCCCTTCAACCATGCTAGAAGAAGGTTCTGCTGATAATCCCAGAGCTAGGGCTCAGCCAGTCCAAGGGAAGCTGTGCTCGGAAGTGAGGACAAAGCGTTTGCCTTATAAGTGACCTGTTATGCACACGGGTACGTAGGATGTGGCCTGTGGTGAAGTGTAAACTGATGAGTGGAGGACAGGGGAATAAAGGAAGAACTTTAAACTGAGAGATAAATATAGAAGATACCCACTGATCAGTATTTTCACCATGACTTAGAGATGTGTGCTCCTTAGTTTTCTGATTTGCTTACAAACAGGGTAAGATAGATCTTAAATACCTATAGGATTACTGAAGCATGCAGCTTAGAAAAATATATTTTAAAAAGTAGATTTAAGAGTAATTATGCCACAAAATTAAGATCTGGATAAGTTTTCAGTACTATAAGGCTCAAATAAAGTTGTGTAAATCTAGTTCTGCATCATTTTCAAACCTGGTAGAAATATTTTTGAAAAAGAAAGGAGAAGAGAAACCTTTTTATCTTTAAAGGGGAAAAATCATGAATAATTTCAAGTGAAGAGTCATTTCTAGGACTGTGGGATCTTGCTAGCACATTGTGAGCTGAAAAAGCATTAAAATTGGATAAATAAATGATTTGTTATAAATTATTTGCAGGGTATGGTGCATCTTCTAGTTACCTGTCTGTTTCACTGTCTTGCATGTGTAATGATTTCCTCTGCTGTTGTTGCTACAGGATGTCTTCCTTTTGCGGGGGGTTGTTCTGATTTCTCAGGTAAAGATAAATAATCTTGGCATACTATGTTCCAATTATAGAATGAAAAACCACAGGAAAGACATTGCCCACACAAATAAATGAGAAGTTGGTCATTTGCTCAATTATGCAATAAGAGGAGATGGTAACATGGCTGAGAGCTGAATTTCTGTAAGAAATTAAATGTTCGGTTTCCCACATTTTTAGTCAAGAGAAAGTAATTAGATGAGGGTTGTTATGCTGCCTCACGTACAGGCTTTGTGAATGGGTCTGTCAGAACACACTAGAAAGTCACCCAGTAGTGTTTACAAGTCACCCAAGTCAGGCACCTAAATCCATATCACCATGACTTTAGAAGTGATAGACTTACACACTTTCCATGGTAATTTCCACTTTTCAAAGTCACGTATTTTTATGTCAGCACCTAGATAGCAGCACACAGCTCAAGATATCCTGGGATTCATCCTTTTGAGTCTAGATCATGAGTTCAGCAGTATTGCTCATTGATCATGTTTGAAACAGGATGATGAAGAAATGCAAGGTCTAAGCAGCTTGGTAAATACGTGTGCATCTGAAATATAAATAAATTGCATCATTATGTGAAATATGCTTTGAAGAATAGAGTGCTTTGATGGCCCTGAAGCTGTGCTGATAATGTCCATTTTGATTCTAAAGAACTGTACAAAGGAGGAGCATAAATGTGGTATTTCATTACTGTTCTTGAAGAGGGAGGTCCACATAAAGACAACCTGACCTTTTTTCCTAGCAGGCTCAAAAATGGCTTGAGCTAAGAAATCTCAGCATGTAGAGATTGCTTCATAGAACAGCCCAGGTTGGAAGCGACCACCAAAGGTCATCTGGTCCAACATTTTGTGTGAAAAGGAGCCTAAATGAAATTATCTAGCACCCTGTTCAAACAAATCTTGAAAACCTCCAGTGACAGGGACTCTACCATGTCCCTGGTGACACTGTTCCAGTGAGTAACTAGCTTGATAAATAAGACACTGGAAAACATCTTTTATATTTGGTGACCAGTCCTGACTACCTCAGATAAAAACTCATCAATGTTCTTATATAAACTGTTTACGTTCATAATTTTGTGTCAAGATGTGAAGGGTAGGCTGGAAGGTAAGTCAACATCTACATTCAATTATAATTCTATGTAGAAAATCACACACATACTGAGTCTGATTTCCTAGAGTCAATGTGTGGCAAATACAAAGTACTTCATGTGGCTCTGGATGAGTGGGGTTTTTTTGATTCATCTCATACACTTCTGATCAGAGAAAAATGCAAAAGTAGCCTCCATTTAATGGAGTATATTCCATAAAAGAGAATATTTTGTAGATACTGGTAGCATAATTTGATTCTCATCTAACCGTACTTTTCCAAGCAACTGCTAGTAAATATCTTTAGCACATACTAGCAGAACAAGTGTATTTGAAATACATAGTGGATAGATGTACATAGAAGAGTAATGTACATGTGAGCATATCCTTGGACAAGTTTCCTTAAATAAGGATGATTTCTGAAAGTTTAGCAGATTCTGACTTGTCTTGGAGATGTAACACCATAAATGCTATTTAGAAGTGTAATGAATCATCACATAAAAACAGAAGCATGTAGATTTACATGCACTTGGGAACAAAAAGACACAGCTTTTCGATCAGACTAATGGCTTAGAAGTAGCTTCAGGAGGAGTGCTGGTAATCACATTTGACGGCCTGAATTGATGGCTGATGGCTTGTAAAGGGCAATGCACTGGAGTGATTTCAGGGAGCTTTTAATAATGCTTAGCAAATGATCAGGCTGCACAGTCAATCGCTTTGTAGATGCCAATATTCTTTTTCTCCCTCCCGATAAGTGCAAAGTATAGTAGTAAAAAAAATCAAACAAAAGTACAGAATTGAATACTTAGTCAAGATAATCTCAGAGTCCAGAAGAAAAACAAACAAGTCAGATTTCAGGAATAAGCTCGATATAGTTGAGGAAGAATTGTAATTTTCACTTGAGATTTGGATGCTACTTATGGATTCTTTTAGGATCTATTTTCTCTTTATAGTTTAACTGTGGTAAGTCTCTAAAGATGCTAAATCTTACTTAATGGACAATATTAAGGAAGAAACAATCACAACAGTGTTACCCCACAGAAGGGTGTTGAGGAACAGACTCTGCTTCTTTTCTGTTGATGTAAAGTTTGCAATATTTTTTTGTGTCCTTCTTTTCCACGAGCAAGTGGTAGAGCTTGTGAATGGTCATAAACCCTTAAAGGTAGGATCCACATCCTGTCTGGTTTTTTCTTTCTCTATTCAATTATTTCCTGAGCATGACTTATGGAAGCAGCTGAAAATCTAAACCAAACTAGGTCAGAGACTTCTCCAGAAGGTGCAAGGTCAAGAATATTTAAAATATTAATGATTACTGAATATTTCCACTGCAAGATGACTTTAACACTCAAAACGATACTTGTAGGCGTCATAATGCTCAACAGGAGATTAATTTAATTGTATGTATTATGACTATTTCCTATCATGTTTTGGTCTCTCAGTCTAACTTTCTAAGTTCTCTGTTGCCAAGAGCAACATTTAAGAGACTTGCAAGAACCATATTACCTATAGAGAATGGTTTGGAGAACAGTACTGTAATGCTCCTAGCACAAAAGAGATATGGTATTATATACAATGTTGTAATAACATTTTCATTTTTGAGGTATAGAAGGTAAAGAATTTTCCAAGTTGCAGTGATTAGCAGGTTGGAGTATTGCCACTGAATGAGATAGATTACACACTCTGCAGTGAACAGTTGAGCCCATTTTCTTTCTTAAAAAATCAGTAGGAGACAACCTAGCTTTGTGAATTGTTATTGTCCCCAACTTATTTACATGGTGGACTGCTGGGACATTATGTATTAATTTTGACTAGCATCTCAAAGGGTTTAATCTTTTCATGGTCATTTATTTTGCATAATTTAGAGCTTTGCTCTACTTATTCGGAGAGTGGTAGAGTGTTGTCTGCCAGAGGAAAGGCCACCAGTAGATTGCCCTTTTCTCAAAAAAGCTAAATACAAAGAATCCACTGTAGATTTCAGTTTTCAGGGAATCTATTCTGAATATTTTTGGAAGCAAGACAGAAACAATTAATGTTGTCCAAGAGTCCCTTAGGAAACTTCGGAATTGCCCATAGCAACACTTTGTGTTAGTGGATTAACTGGACATTTATGATACTATGCAGTCTGCTCAGTGTCTCTGCTGCTCGTAGAAACCTGGAGAACAAGTCTCTGTTTTGTTCTATTCATGGTTCCCTGAGGTTCATATTTACAGGTTGGTGATGAGATGCATTGACTACGGCTTCATCTCATGTTCACCTGCATTTCTAGCAGATGCAGTGGTGTTAGTTATTAGTAATTAACAAGTGATAATAGAAGGGTTTGGAATAGACTGGAAATATGTTTAAACTTTATCTGATGATAAAACTGACTTTTTAAAAAAATCATACTGGTTTTGGTTTCCAATAATTTTGTTTCTTAATAGGCTGAAGTATAGATCTTATGGTCATGAGCAAGCTGTTGTGCCCATTGACTTCAGTCAGTGGTTTGGATACTGTTTTCTGATGAGATGTTTTATACAGAGAGAATGTCAAAGAAAATCAGAGAGGAAAGAGCCTTTAGAGGTTTCCTGCTGACCAAACTTGTACAAATAACCATTCACCAAATTATTGCCTGTTGCCCTAAAGATAGATCTTGAGATACTTTAAGCTGTTCTTACACCATCTTACTCCAAAAACCTACACTAGATTACATCATGTTATTACTGCCCCCTGGGAATCTAGCTGCATCCCTAATTGCCCAGAATTTCCCTTCCACCCTGCAATACAAAATAAACGGTAAATTCTTGTCTTTTACTTTCCACATTACTTCATTTTCCCTTACAACTATAAACCTTCACATCAGTGTATATTCATTTCATGTGACTTAAATCTTAAAAATTGGGACATTTGCATCAGCTTATTGGTAGTTTGATTGTTGTTGTTACTGGTAGATTTTAAAATAGCAATATTACACTCCAAATTTGTATTTTTGAACAGTTTGAAGGGTAAATTGTTTTCTTTGTCTATTGGTTACATTTCTTAAAGGACAATCCTGCATCTTAGTCTCCTTTACATATGCATAACTTGTGATTAGTGTGCTTTATTCCCACTGCTCCTTAAAACTGTCCAGAAAGCAGGACAACTGCTAAGAACAGTGAGCCTAATACTTGTCCTGCAGAAATATTCTGGTGGCTATTTTTGTAAGTGAGACTGTGGTAAAGGAAGCCACAGTAGCCAAGCTGTAAATCGGAAAAGAAACAAAAGATTTTCACTGTGCAGGGGCTCCTTTGGTGGCTTGCCAAAGCCTGTAGTTTTGCAAAACATGAATAGAAATAGTCATTATAATTCTCCTTGTACATACACCTCACAATATAATATTCATGTGAAGATCTTATACTTATTTCAAGAAGTACCAGATAGTTTAATTTTCTGTTTTTAGGGTGCATCACTATTAACATAATGCAAATATATGCAAGAACTAGTCAAAGACATAAGACATTCAGGTTTTTTGTTAGAAAGTGAAATTCCTCAACCAAGTTTTGAAAGGGTTATGTCCCTGTAATTCTTTGCACAGAACTGAAAAGGAAAAAAAAAAGTCACAAGAAAAGAAAGTGGATATTTTTCTTTATTCCCAGTTGTGGAACCTTCAGTGGTCAGGAACTCAGTTGAAATGAGGACATAGAACCAAAAAATTAGCTGTGAGTAGTAGGATAAGAATGACCTGAGTTCCATGAACTTAAATACATAATATTGAAGGGTTCACAGAACATATATTCTCAATCTCCACAAAATCAAAACTAAACCACAAATCAAAAAGCAGTGCCTAAAATGGTCTTAAAACATTTGGCAACCCAAATCTAAAATTAAAAAAAAAAAAACAAAAACAAAACCCAACCAACCCAGTCCAAGGCAATATGACAATCATGAAGAGAAGGAATGAAAAACTGATCTTTTACAACTCTCCAGTGGCAAGATAGCTCTCATAAAATACTAGAAAATACTGCAGAGAAAACTAAAACACCCAGAAGACCTTGCCACTGTAGTTGGTATCATAATTCTTTATTGTTCCATATTAGAACACTGCCTTTAATCCTGAACGTGCAAACAACAATGCCAACCAAGCGTTTCAGATTTTTTGTAGCCTTTCCACTTACAATGTTGGTGTTTTCTGCCTATCACCTTGCTCTAACAGAAAGCAACCTGCTCTGTGCTTGGAAGACAATAGATACACCATAGAAGAGTCTAGGGGGAGAAGTCTTGAATCCTACAAATAACAATCAGAAGTTCTGAATAATAGGATGAACAAAATATGACATAGTATGTGCTAAGAAAAATTGACAAATAGCTGGGTTTATTTTCTTGAATTTAATGCCCCAGACCTTACTTCACAAGCTTTCCAGACTCCCAGATCGTGCTAAATAGTCACATCTGTCTCTGCCTCAGACTCCATCATGAAACAAGGAGATTTCCCTACTGCTCAGTTTGGGAGGCTCTCCATCTTCTCCAAATCTTCTAATCTTCTCCAAATGTCTAGACTAAGTTTTATTCATGGATAATTAAAAGCCATTAAATCTCATTCCAGTAATGCTCTTTAAAATGAGTAAGTCTTCCCTGTCTTTCCCTGGTATATGCCCCCAAATATATTTTTTTTTAAATTTACTGTAGTATTATTATTTTCATATTTATTACTGCCTTTATTTTAGTAGTATTAATAAACCAACTATTTAACGTCCTCTCTAGAAGAATAGGTTCTCTTTTTCCCTAGGCACTAACATAGGTGATTTTTTTAATTCTTATTTGTGTTGTCCTCTATGAAGAAAATCGACTTGGATTACAGACTGCATCCTAAATGAGCTCTTGTCTGTATCTTATTCAATTGCTGCTTCCCTGTGCCTAACGAAACTCCTTATCTGTTTAATCTTAGAATCCTATTAAATTGTTTCATGGCTATGTCTCACTGGTAACTCTCAGTTGTCCTGTCATCCATCAATACAATCATGTTCCTGTCCTTCTCCATCTCTTGAAACAGATGGACCTCTATCTCATTTCAAAGAATGGTCATTGTATATTTAGTTATCTGCTCCACTTTCCACTTTCTTGTTGTTTTCTTGAATAATGCTCTTGTCCTTCTCAAACTGAATGGAAAAATAATGCTGCTCTTAAAACTGAGGGAAAGGAACAAAATCAAGACAGATGTAGATGGGTTCATATAGCATTTTCTCCTGTCAGCCTTTGCAAGTAAATTTAAGAAAGACAGTAGCATATTTATGCCTTCCCCTTGAGATTATGACATTTTTATAAAGTGGATACTGTGGCCACAAGATTGCATTGTGCGTACCTGGCATTCTTAAATAGAACTAACGAGTCCTATTCCTGACTGCATGAAACTTCCCTTGATTTAACAGAAATTACTTCAAGCCCAAAAAGTAGAACTAAATGCTCACATTCCGTTCTTAATTTCCACCTAAATTTAATCTCTGGTACTGCAGAAAAAATCCTAGGCTGGAAATTCTGTTCCAAAATGGTTTAATTCTCAGGTTTATTATATAAGGACCAAAAATAAATGAGTGATTTAGTAATTTCAAAATAAAGTTTCTGTGCATCCAAGGCCAATGCTAGGAATTAATATTCACATCAAACATCAAGGGTGTTTTTGAGAAAAGAAATTCAGCTTGTTTTTTTTTTTTATTTTCTATTTGCACACATTCTTTAAGAGACATCTGTGATCAGTTCTCCACAAAAACATGAAGTGTACCAATGTGAAAAATATCAGGTTGGTTTCTAGGCAAAGTATGGCTTTTATACTAATAAGAAAATGGCTTTTAAGCTTAAAAAGAGAAGAAAATCTATACTTTCATAATTCCGAAAGAACGAGTAGTAGGAAATAGTTAGCTGTCTTCACGGAGAGGGTCGTTAGGCATTGGAACAGTCTGCCCAGGGAGGTGGTTGAGTCACCGTCCCTGGAGGTGTTTAAGGTGAGGGTGGATGAGGTGCTTAGGGGCATGGTTTAGGGATTGGTGGGAATGGTTGGACTCGACAATCCAGTGGGTCTCTTCCAACCTGGTTATTCTGTGATTCTGTGAAATCATAAGTATCTCTACTAATTTTGTAACATAGATTAGGTCCTAATCCAGACCGAAAACAGGAATTACAGAAATTAAAAAGAGGTCTATGAAGAAAATACTGATCTAAGATTAACATGCATTCCTCTTTCCCACCCCTTCAAGTCTCATAAGAAATTTGGTTGATGTTTGATTCACATTATGCTTGAATCAGGCTATCCGCAACTGTTGAGACCTGTTCGTGTTCTGTTGTGAGCAAGTTTGCCACCTTGTGCATTGTTTATATTCTGATAACTTCTTGAAAGATGCTGCTTCTTTCAAGGCACTGCCCCATTATTCTAACGTAGATTGTTCTGACATTCTTATGTGAACGCAATACGTTCAATACAGTCAGGAACCCAGAAGTAATATCAAACTCACAGAAATGATTGTGCATACTTTCTGGGATTTTCTTTACTTTGAGGCTTTTTAGCACAGATGTGTCTGTCAACGTGCAAAGAGGTAATTCCATTCTAAAATTTTGATTAATTCAAATTAGAAACCAAAGATTTCAAATGTGTCCACTTCAAATGTGGAAGTGGACACCTCTGAAGGAAGTCCATGTAATGGTATGCTTCCAGGCACATAAGTAAAGGGGCTGGGCTGCTCAGGAGGAGTCAGAGAGCCCAGTGTTTCAGTAGTAGTTCACTTTAACAGTCAGTGTCTAATTCCTACACATCTACAAATTCTCTCAGGAAATACAAATGTTCTGTTTTTTTCTAAAAAATCTTTTGACTTGCTTTGACCTTCCACATCTCTATCTGGAATGTACTCTGGAGTTCCTACAGCTACTTTGTAATTTCTGGATGCACTGTGCTATTTTTTCTGAATATCCCATTACTTAATTTTTACATTTTCCATGTTTTCTCAATGAAATTAGTCTCCACATGCTGATAGAGTATGTTGTTGCATCTTGACCTGTCAATTTAAAAGATTTTTTTAACAAGTCTTTCCATTTTATCCCTCAGGCTGTGATGAAGTGTCTTTATAAGCTCCTTTTTAATAACCTAAAGTCTTTAGCTCTTGAGGCTACCACTGTAAAACTGGGCTTCCAATTCTTGAATAATTTTTGAAGCTCTTCCCTGAGCCCTGCCAAATTTTCAACATTATTTCAGTGAAGTGAGATTTACTTTTTTCATACTTATTTTTTCCAGTTGTTTTTGTAGAAAATGTTCCGATTTACAGAGCAGAGAAAGTTACACTGTTATGAAATCCTCAGATGTATTATGAAATCCTCAGAACTAAAATTTGTTTTTATGCCACCTCCCTCCAGCAGGTAGTGGGACTTCACTGAATTTCGCCTCCCAGCTTCCTGTGTGTGAATGATTTTTCTTGTTAACTCTAGTTCATATATTATACATGTCATCTATAATTTATTATAAAAAGGGACTTTCTATTATTTATCAACTGCATGAGGACATGCATGTGCACACATGCATATATGGAATATTTTCTTACATAAAGACTAAAGATTAATGTATAAATATTTAACTGAGGTTATAGTCCAAGTGAATATCGTCCCTTTCCAAGAATCTTTGAAAAATGTTTTTCTCAGTATCTGTACTATGTACCACAGGGTCCAGTTTGGGACAAAACAAGTGATCTCTCTCCACAGAATAGTATTTTAAATGTGAGAAAGAAGATATTTTAAAATGTTATTATCTTACAGAAGGTATGCTATAATTCCACATATTCTAGTTTCCTCTTCAAAACTTTTTGTCTTTAAAGAGCTAGTACTGGCCCTAAACATAAGCCATGTATTTTAAAAAGACAGGATTTTTTTTATAATAAAGCATTGGACACTGATGTGATTCTATACAGTGTGTGCCATGGTGCAGTGTTAGGTTAGGACTAGAATGCAGTGAGATGACCATGACTGTCCTGCACAATCATATTGTCATTCATTGAAATGGTGTCTATTGTGCAGAAGACAAGCTATTAAACACACTTTTAAATGCGGACTCCTCGGTCAGTTAGCCTTTCATGCACAGCAAAATTCAGTGAAAATTTTGTCTCAGTAAGGTAAGAGAGAAGCGTAGGTCTTAAAGGAAAAAAAAAATTATTCACCACTGAAAAATTTTCGGTTTCTCAAGACAGAGTGTAGCAAGTGTTTACCAGTTAACTATAGCAACTCAGAATCAATATTTAACTACACATTCTCAGACCTTGCAACTTCTATTTAAATGGGAAATTATTCTAGGAAATATTAGCTGGAAAATGTCTCATAAACTGACTGAGAAAGAGTAGCTTTTTGTGTAGGGTTTGGGTTTTTTCTTTTAAGCTAGGAGGAAATTAATTAGTGAATAGCTGTTACCTTTGTTAGTGTCACTTTCTTTCCCCATCCCTGTTTTTTTTCTGATGGCTGCAACTGTGTAGTTGAATTTAAAAGACTGTTCTATAGAGAACAAGCATATCTACAGTACAAAGTCCTAGCCATCCAGGTGAAATTAAGTCTCTCCTTTGGCACCTATCATCTCATAGTTATACTATGCAGACTATGCCACAGAAGAAGAGCTAGCTGGGTGCTTCAGCTCTAATATCTCATTTTGAAAGATTAGGTCAGAGCAAGTCAATGTAACAGGTTGGTCATGCAATCAGATCACATCCAACCATTTACAATTAATTATTCTGGCCTTTCTTTGTGCTCTTGTCAATTTGAACACAAGAGCTGTCAGCTGTTGAGTGTCTATTGAAGACCAGCCTTAGATCATTATTATTGAACTCCTGCTTACCAACTCTGGGGCCAATGCTACTATCACAAAGAAAAAGAAGTGAAACACGTTATATTGACTTTTGGACATATTTTTTTCCTCCTATCTTCTATTTTCTTGTTCTGCAATGTGCTGTGCATTGTATAATGCTCCCTTTGCTCCAGTAAGAACAAAGTCAACTAGTCTCAATTTAAAGGGATTGCATGCATGTTCCAACTTTTTAATGAAAATGCTCTAGGGAGGGAGATACCGTGTCTTGACTGTGGACATGATGTAGAATGCAAACCCTAGAGTCAAATTCTTGGGGCTCTGCCTAAGAGAACTGGAGTGGAGAGAAATTGACTTCTCCTGGGAGACAGTCAGACTGTGAACTATGAAAGTGATAATGCTGACCCAAATAACAGTTGCTCAGGAGACTGAAGCAATGCAGAATTTGCTTAGAATAAATGCCATACAGCTGTCAGATTTCTCTATATTAATTTTTTATTGTAAGATTCATTTATGGCTATTCACATCCCTAAGACTTTGGCTGCATAAAATAATATAGCCAGATTGAAGTTAAATATCAAGAAAAGAGAAGAAAAATAGTCTTAGTTCAGAGCTTTTTCTTCATTACTTTTTTGCTGCCTGGTTTTGAAAAATAAGGATAATTATTTTAAAACGTTCTCATTTAAGTGATGCTGGCATTTTTTTGATTGTTCATGTAAAATGTCAAGTCTCCAAAACTGCATTGCACTTTCTTAGGAAAAAGAAGGACATCGAACTAAATTGGCTAGCTATCCTTACATTAGATGAATTTGTCAAAAAAAAAGGAGTACCTTTAAACCTTTTGCATTTAAAGCACTGTGTACAGGGAGTCACATCTCTTTTTAAGGCAACTGTCATGCACAAGTAAAAACAACTGAATGCTGGTACATGACTTTAAATCCCTTTTAAGTCATGTTCGATGCCTTAAATGACACACATACGGTTCACAGGTTTCATAATGCTCCTCTACTTGAAAGTGTATTTTAATGCCAGTTTTGTGCTGACTGTTTAAAGACAAATTCCATGCATGCAGTTGGCCATATTTGTTCTACAACTACAGTTGTACAAGAGGTCAGGGATGTGTCTGACTTACGCTGTGTACACTACAACATTTGTACCACACTGATCACCATTGCAAAGCTCATACTTCAGATTCTGCACATCTTGGATGGACTGAAAGTGCTATACATGTGCAGGCATTTCCATAAGGTCAATCCTGTGTAAGCAACTTTATGATGCTTATATTTTCTGGGAATGCAGGTAATGTCAATTATATAGATCTTCATGTATAAGTGTTATCTGTCCTAATGTCATATGATGCTTACAAGCAAGGTCACTCTGTGACTCAGCACGTTCATTAATGGCTTATGGAGATAAAGAGAGAATGACTACTTTGGAAGACTGCTTAGGGTCCAGGCAGTGCTGGTCTCCATCTGTTTTGATGTTTTTATTTTGCTGGACTTTTTTAAATCTAATGTTAAGCTTCTTAAAAAATACGTTTTAGAAATGGAAAAAATGCTATGTGCGACTTTCAGCCTAAAGTCTAATATTTAAAATATGACTTTTAAGTAAGTTGTCTTAAAATAAGGCTATATTTTCATTTGCATTGAGGCCTTTTTTCCAAAATGAGCAACAATGCAAACTAAACAGGTACAATACGCTTGCAAGCATTCCAACAATGGAAATAGTAGAATAGTAGCAACATGTTAGCTCATATGCAACTATGGCCTTGTTGTGTGTTTACAAAAAGGGCTGAATGGTATCTGGCAAGTCTTTAGATACAGCATGCAAAACGAGGAGTAAGGAAGGATGCTTTCATGTTCAAAGCCCAGGACTGGGATACAGGATTCCCGAATCTGCCACAAGTATGCAAGATAAGGTTAGGTAAATCAATTAGCTTTACTGTGCCTCAATTTCCCAATCAGATAAAAACAGGCAAATGATGAAAATTACCTGAGAAATTTATTTGGGCATATTTGTATCATGTTCTTTGTATTTTACATGCTTCCAAGTCATAATTCTCTGAGCAGTTCAGAGAAGGCAATAAAGTAATTAAGCTTGTTGGGATTATAACGATATTTTTCTTGTGCTGCCAGTCTAAGGAAAGCAATAATACAGAATCAAAGTATTCTTTATGAGAAGGTCTGGTACTTCACACCTTTCCTAGCTTTGTCTCACATACATCTAGAAATTAAGTTGCCCTGGAATACTTCATAGTCTTTAATTGATGCTCATCATGAACCACAATGTAAATTTAATCTATTATATTTACTAAGCCCTTTTTGTTGTGAGAAAGTTAGTTTGCCAGACATGTCAGCAAAGCACCTAACTTGACAGTTTCCATCTAATGTTAGGGGAAATTTTTAAAAAGTTTTGGTTTTTAAAGAGTTGTTGAAAAGTAACTCAGTAAGCTTAACACTATTTTCTATGTTCAAAAAGATAAAAATCTATGTCATTAATTGGTGGGGTGTTGTCATTTTATAAACTATTCACAGAACACTGGACTCTTGTCCCACGGGGACAGATCAAGAGTCTTCAGGGGAAATTATTTAATTTAGTTCTAATTCCTAGTGGAGCTACTTTGTCCTGCAGTGAGTATTTTGAATATTTTTTATCCAAACAATGCAGGTTTCCTATTTCAAACTGAGTGAGGAAGGTTATAACTCCTTACCAAGTCATTACCCTAAAACTAAATTGACTTCTGTAGGTTTCCTAAATTTTACACTCACAACAGAAGTTATCAGGTGAAAATACTACACTAGGATGTACCATATGAGGCTTTGTCTGTTATTTAGATGTCTGAATACTCAGATGCCTTGTGGATCTTTGAATAGCTTTGTTCATGAAGGGAAGTAGGTACTGTAATAAATTTCTCATAAAACTCTTCCTTCAGGTTGAGATGCTTTATTACCTTTACAGTTACCTGAAGAAAGAATGTAGTTAAACCTGTGGGACCACAGAGCTGTAGATGCTGCAGTTAATGTAGCATGGTATTGATTATTTGGAGTGAGTCAAAACAATTCTGCTGCTGTTAGCATTTGTAATTCTGTGTGTGCAAGGCTGTGATTTGTTTTGATCATATTGTCTATAACAGCACATATTCAGCTAATACAATGACTTCCAAGCCATAAACTATTAACTTGCACGTTTGATGATGGTGACATAAACCAGCTGCTGTTCAGGCCAGAGAAGGTGAAGGTTCCCCCTTTACTTAACGCGCTTGTGTTTAAATTTACATGTGGATAGAAGGAGAGGTGGGTTATGTTCCTTGATGTTGTAAAGAGTACAGCATAAGTTTATCGGTGCTAAGCTGCTGGTCAGCTGCAGGGTATTTATTTCTTTGGCATGTACCAGCAAAAGCCTGAGAAAAAAAATTATAATCCTTCAGACAGCTCCATATATCATGGGCAAAGCTGAATCCTCTTTAATCAGGGCCCTTAAAACTAGCTAGTGGTTTAAAATTATCTGCTTTCTTTCTAGCTGAAATAAGGAAAACAGCTTCTACAGCAATGTGTCCAAGCACTCAAATCATCTAAAACTGTGGTATTAAAGATTATGGCAGTTTTATGTAATATCCTGGAGGAAAGACAGTTAACAACAGTAGGTAGAGAACTGTAGTTGTTCATGCCTAATGTATTCATAAAAGATTAAAACAGTGAACAATTAAATATAAACATTATGTGATCAGTCAAGTTTATACTATCCAATCATAAAGTAATAACAATTAACATAACCTAGTCTATGTAAACAAAAATACAGCTTCTCCAACTACTTATGCTTTTTTTAAAAAAGAAAAAAAAAAAAGAGCCTGTTTATTCCTCCTTTAAAAGAATTGCATATTGTTTACAGAATATAAATAGAATTGGTGGAGACAATTGACATGAAATACATTTTTACAGTCTTGGAAACATGGAGAGGGAAATAAAATATGTTCTGATTTGTGTAATCTGTCTAACAATCTGGTTTTCAAAATGGCCATTATCATAGTATCCAAACTCATTCAGAAAATGAGAGCACTGCATGTACAATAGCACTAATGTTCATATGTCTTTCCTTATTCTGTGATTACAGAAACACAAATGAACTTATGTTACAGTTGAATTTAAAGCTTCTAAAACCATGAATACAGATACCATGAGCTTTCGCAGCCTGCTTAATTTTGGGGCATTGTGTTCAGGTCTCATCCTGTCTAAATATGAACCCAATTCAGTGTCATAGCATTTGTTCCTATGGTAATGCTGTTATTGGCTCAGCAGATAATCTGTCTCAGCTTAATTTATAAAGTCAAAACTGGAACTTCATTTTCACACCAGCACCACAACCACTGTACTGAAGTAATAGCAGTTTTATATTAAATGTCCTTAACTTTTTTGCAGAGAGATAACCTCAGTTTTTTTATTGAACTCAAACCAGATTAGATACCTATTTAAAATAGCAAAATACCTCATGCAAGGCTGCTGGCTTGGTTTATAAATTTTCAAATTTAATTATGGGAAAATAAACAAAAACAAAAGGAAAAGGGAAAACTCTGGCTGCTCTGCAACTAACAAAAACTTCAGACCTGCATACTCAGTCTTATGATAGAAATACATCTCTGTGAGCTTTGAGGTGCCTACAATAGTGTAAGTATGGGAGAGGTCTCCTGTGCCTCAGATGACTTCCTATGGCTTTTATGCCTATTTTTTCTCTTGTGTCAGGGAAAAACACCAGGAATATCAAAGACTGTAATTCCTCATAAGTAACATCATAGTATGGTGCAACTTAAAAAACTTTGCTGCAGAATTTTTCTCCCAAAAATTGAGTCATGCTCACGGTGGCCCAATTATGAAAAGAAAGGCTGGATGTGTAATGCAAATATATATATTTGGTTCTTCAACTCTTGTGCCTGAAGGGTGGAGGTGGTAATACAAGGGAAGGTTAATTTATTGTGCTTGATCAAGCAAGTTAACTACCCTTGGAATATTGCACAGTGCTGTGACTTCATTCCTGCTCCTGTTCTCCTGGAAGTCAGCTGCAGGTTGCATGCAGATAAGGAGAGAGGCTGTGGGCAATACATTCCAAAAGTGCAATTAATAGACCCCTGAGCTGAGGAAATACGGGGAGCTAAAAAAATCAGTTTTGTCCTCTGTAAGGTCTGCTAGCAGGGCCTGTGAGCTTGGCTACGTCTCCAGGGAAGAGGCTGTGCTGCTTACAGGAGCATAGTCATGTTTTGACCATCTTCAGCAGTGAGTAACATCTCAGGTGTCTCACGTAGGTTAAGTATATTCTATGAGCAGTGCTTGGAAAGTGAAGTCCTTACCTTCCTCTTCCCCTACACACCTCCTCTCCTTATCTAATCTTTAGTTTGTATATCAAAAACATCCACAGGATTGTGACTTCAGGGCACAGTTTAAGCCTGGCTGCTTCTAGCATGTTTTCCATTCCCAGAGAAGCAAATTGTTTTGCTTTGAGAATGATGTTGTAGCAGTGCTATAAAAGTGAGTTATAGGTTACTCTCTACTTTGGCTCTGTGGGGAGGTTTCTCCCCTTGCATGCATAGGTCATACTTGAAACTTGCTAAGCAGAAGCAGTTCTATCCAGCAGAGCTGACAAGTACAGCTGATAAAACTTTATTTGTTCTATATTATCATTTGGCACACAATTAGAGCAGCCATCTGTTCTCTTAATTTCTATCAACCCAATTTAGACTGCAGTAACATAATGCTGTTAGATGTGTTTCCAACAAAGTGAAAATCAAATATGATTTTTTAAACCATCTTGAGGATAACATTACCCCTATTTAAAGACTAACAGCATACTGGGAGGGAAAAAAGCATGATAATAGAATAATTAATGATACAGTTTTAAAATATTCTAATTTCCATACAAGAATATTATGCACTAATTCTACAGGAAAGTGTTCACAATTTCCTATGAATTATACATGAGAACAATTTCACATAGGAAAACTAAACAGAATTATTTTAAGTTATTACTCAGACCTGTAAAATTTTATTTTAATCTCTGATATTATGCAGTCTAATGGAAAGCATTAAAAACCTTATATAAGAGCAATTTCATAATTGTTAATGTGACCTCTTCTCACTTAGAGAAATGAACACACAATTTGCTAATGCAGCTCGACTTTAATGAAGTCACTAGGTTATTTAGGGCTCTAGTCTGCAGATAGTAAAATAAGAGGTATGCTTCTAAAATGTCATGGGATTTGGAGCCTTAGTTCAGGCTGGTCAAACCTAGATATGGCCCAGTTTCCGCCCCTTCTTCCCTGTTTAATCTTTTCAGATTTTTACTATTTTGAAATAAGTATCTTCAAAACATGTGGTTTGGTGTTATCCCAGATGTAAATGTAAAGCTCTAATTAATGAATGACATTCAAGGAAGTACATGTCAATGACATATACAAACTGTTCAAATTTTGGTGTAATGGCAAATGATGATATGGTTTGAGAAACTGTGTATGGAGATTGTGTGATAAAGAGATCAGATTTGAAGACGTAGGTTTTCATACAGCCAATGCCAGTGTCAAGGTTGTATCTACAGCATGGGGAATTTTATTCTCTAAGTCTATGACTTTGTAAAGGAGGTCATAGTTTTCAACGGGTAACTGGAGCAAGTTCACTTTGATAAGAGGGCTACTGTAATTCCTGGGTGGGTAAGTGGAATGCAAATTTGTATGGATGAGAGTGGTGACATTTTTCATTCACTATTTCTAAAACGAATACTGAACTTATGTACATGATCCAAACTCAAAAAATAACTTCAAAAAGTTGTTAAAGTGATGAGTAAATCTACAGAAATATTTCAAGATAGGAATAACTCATGGCAAATGATTTAGGAAGTTCAATCTGTATAACTAATTAAGGAGAAAGATGGTTTAAGAGGTAATTTCCTCATGTTCTGTAAGTACTTAAATTGGCAGAAGATTTTTGACTGCAGAGGAAATCTTTAATGAAGGCACAGTAAGATATAATAGCTGAGGTCAAAGTCAGATAGACCACAAACAATACAATAACTTTCAAATTTGAGAATAATTAACCATTGGAATAATTTACTCAGGGGTATCATATGCTCTCCTCTTACAAGAAATCTTTAATCATGACTAATGTCTTTTTAAAAAAGCTATAACTTAACTTCCAGATATGGACTTGGTGCAGGAGTTAATGGGTGAAGCATGAAAGGTGAGACTAAATTACTCTAATGGTTTTTCTAGTCCTTGGGTCTATAATTTTTTTCAGCCTTACAGTGAGGAAAAGTTATGTGTTAATGACAGGTGGGATGCCAGAGAAAGAATTATGGGTTCCGTTCCCTGTTTTTCCACTGACTTCTATACATCAGTCCAAGTATCTCAGTAAGCTGCTCTGTAAAACTTTTAAATTTGAAGTAGTAATATGTTACTATGCTCCTCCACCTCATCAGGCCAAAAAGTAATAAACATTCCTAACATCCTTTGAACTCTTGGAATTAGATATATAGTACAGATATTGGGACAGGTTTTCAAAGGTGCCACACATTGAAAGCCAAAAGAGATGTAAGCTTTGAACATCTCTCAGAATCAGATGCTGAAATTAGTATAATCAAGTCTGCAAGGCATTAATACAAACACTACTGAGGAGGAATAATAAATGGGAATTATGAGCTATATTTTGACAGTGTTCTTTTTAATTGTTGTGAAGGAGGCTTCTCCGCCTTCCTCCCTTGGTGCCTGCTAACAGCCAAACAAACAAACAAAAATTCCGTTTATCTGAAGGGATGTTCCATTTTAAAAAAAAATCCTTATTTAAATCCTTATTTGGCATATTAAGTAAGTGAGTAAAAAAAAATACTTTGTTACAGCAAAGCATGAGTGATTAAATTAAATGCACCTCAAGAAGAAAGCACTCCTTTAGATCCTTTAGATCAGGGTAATAAGAGCTTGCCGATCCCAATCCTGGTGCATTTCTAAACATTTTTTGAAGCACAGAAGGCAGAACACTCAACACTTTGGCTTTGTCACAGCTGACAGCCTGTCGGTTTTAATGAAAATGCCTCCGTTTAGAAGATGACAGAAATTACATGCATTTCCCCTTTTATTTTTCTGTCATCTTTCCTGTCTCACATTTCTACAGTAGAAGGATGGGTTAGTTATTAAAGCATTACATAAGTATGCAAAATATATTAAGAAGAAGAGAGGAAAAGGAAAAGCCTTAGCCCTGCAATTATACACAATGTGTGTTGCTGAGACAAGTATACTGTGGGATAACATCTGATGTGTGGCAATAACTATTTACTTTTAGTTATCTTTAAAGAGGGTGAGGCAAAAGTCTCTAAATAATGCATTAAGTGAAGGTTTTATTATACAATTGCCTGAGTAATTTCCAACAGCAAGATGATCAAAGCAGTGTTATATAGCTCAAGTATGCTCATAACTTCTTTAGAAAACATATGAAGATAACACTGAACAATTTTTTGGCTCTGCATAGCATTTATAAACCTCTTTTATTAAGTAGTAGGCTTTTAATAAATATACCCACTCTCATTGACCCAGATATATAACTGCATCTGAGGAAACACTTCCAGAACTGAGGAGAAAAGGCATCACTTGAAAATACAAGTAAATACTATGGGATCTGGAAAATGCCCACAGATCTATGCATATTCTTCAACCTGGCAGTAGTCACTCCACATTTCCCCAGCTTTCATTCCAGTGCAAGTGTTAATGCCAATAATGTGCACAAGATAGAAATACTGACAAAGTGAGCTTTTAGAAGTTTTAAGGGAAGAAATCTACTAACGTAATTTCTGTGGACATCACTTCATGCTTATCCTAGGAGGGGAGACATTTAATTATTTATGATGGCCTGTATAGACCATATCTCAAAATTATGTAGAGGATCTGAAAACAGAGCTTTAGAAAAGCATAGAGAAAGGAATTAATTTTTAAACTTTGGACACATTTGTGTGACCTTAAACTTGGGCATACTAGTAGTTTCCAACAGTGTGACTCTTTGTATACACAGAATTACGTATATTTAGCAAAAGTGAAACTGGATCCTGGAAAAAGAAAGTGGCACGAGGCCATTGTAAAAGGAGCACATTTCTACCTCTCAGCTATTTGGGTTCCACTTTCTTGACAAAAGTACACAGCATGTGCAGATTTGCTGGAGGGACCAAAATGTTCACAACCATCCCGTTAGTACATTTTCATGCGTTCTGGTACTGTGATGTGATGGCAGCTGAGCAGCCTCTCTACCGACATTTACTCTGGCACAGTTTGGTAACAGAGTTAGTTCCATTCCTACTTGACAAATCTGATCTTAATCTTGATAGGGCTGCAAAGGACATCTCTGCATTTTATATGCAGCCCTGGTTCAGCAGCCTAGCAGCCCTGCCAGCCGAGTGGCATTGCTGTGGGCAAGCACACGTCTGAACTGGCTGTGCTGTCTGAAATGCAGAGCTGGTTAATGCTCACACAGCTGGAAACTGAAGCAAGACAAGATTGTCTTTGCTGCATACCCATCACTAACCCCATGAAAAGTCCTTAAATGTGATTCCCATCTCCTGAAACTGTCATTTTATGCTGCCTACAGACTATGGGAGACAACTGTGCTTTAATTACCTGTAGTCCTTATAGCATATTTCTTGGCAAAGGTAGATTTGCGCTGTGAATATTTCAGTAGTGTAGAATCTGCATGTAACACAGGAGTCAAACAGCCCGTAGTTTTCATACCAAAATTCTAAATATCCTTCTAACATAGAAATTTTTTTGGAGGGTACAAATTTTGACTATCTACATGATGAGGAGATAGGGTGGAATGGGACAAGTGCTTATTTATGAGTAATTGGGGTCTCTGAGGGAAAAAGGAAGAAATACTCAGCAGAGGACATGATGCTACATCTGGGAGTTACAGCATTAGAATCAACAAGAAAAAATATCAAATGTATTTTTTGGTCAGCAGGCAGTAGTTCTTTGTGAATCGATATGAACCTGCCTCCCTTAGAGGTGGTAGGATTTCCCTTGCTGAGGCTTTGGAGTTGGTCTGTGTGATTGACAGTAGGAAAAAAACAATCCAAGGATCGTTAATTGGTTTCATTGGATGATAGCCCCCACGCTTGCACACTGTGCTTTCTGGTTGCTAGTAAGTAGCTGTTAGCTGCCTGGTATTTGTGGAAAACCTCATTAGCATGTGTGGTAAAGCCAAGCTATTCTGTGACTAGCAAATAAATAACTTATAAGTAGTTGACAAGCTAGGTAAATGTATTTTATTGGTTTAACTTGTTCTCAGTAACTGTCTATATAGTTTCCTTCAAACACTGCATCTCATGTATTAAAATATAAGATACAAGACAGCTTTACTTTTTTTTTGATGTAATTTTATCAATGCCATATTTCAGACTGGCCGTGAAACTGAAATATTACCTATTCAGGTGCTTTTCCTACTACACTCGGCAGTAGATTCATTTATAAGTAATTTGTGTTGGAACACATGCCTTCTTTATGCAAGCAATGAAATTTTCAGGGGCTTCATGTAAGTCAATGTGGTCTCTGCATGAGAAGGAACCTCCCTAGCCTGTAAGACCCTCTAGGCTGGAATATAGTACTGCTCATGGCTGAGGAGAGTGCTCTTGCCATCCAGTCCTACTTCACACCTCCTTCAGAAGTAGACCAGTAGCTTAACCTTTTCTGTGCCTCCATTCTGGGAACTGATTTTGTTAATATACTTTTTAGTAATGGCAGATGGTACTTGAGCAAACAAGGTAATTCAGAAGGATATGTGCCATGTGGTTTATGCTTTCCCAAAGTCGTGACCTAACTGCTTCCATGCTTTTGCCTTTATTTTCAGAAGAACAAAGTCAGCCAAGACAAGTCACCAGTGTGATTATTTTATAGCTTACTATGCATACAAAGATGAGAGGTGTTGCTTTACTCAGTATTCTCTGCTCTAAGGTTTATTGTTGTCCCATGACATTAAATGGTTACTAAAATTTTCTTTTTCCATTTGTTTTAGATTGTGGTTTAAAGGAGATAGTCCTCTGTAATTATACCATTTCCTCTGTCTTTTCACTGCTGGATTGCTTTCCCGCTGGTCCGTTTGTGAGCAAGCGCTCTGACTATGCTTAATTATTAAAAACTCATTGCTTAAATAGGGCTCCAAAGAAAAGGAAGTATTTCTTACTGCACATTACTGAATATTAGTTCATAATGGGTTCCATCTTTTTGTATTCTCTCCCCTAATTTGGGACTGGTATGTTTTATTATATATACATAGCTACACATGTGTATATTGTGAAAGCTGCCAACCACCAGAGAAAAAATACAAGACATAAAAAAAAAAAATATTCTCCAGTTTTAGAAAAGAATATGTAGCTTAGACTGCAGTATTTTTTAAATGGAAGAGAAAGCAGATGAGGCTCAAGTTTGCAATGCATTCTGACTGCATTACTTCCAGTTATTGTAAGACAAGAAAAGCTTTAGAGTAAACACGTAACATGTAGATATTAGGGGTTTCTTGGTGTCCTTTCTTTTGGAACATGCATTTACAACAGAACAGAGGCATCTGTGCAGGTGTCAAATGATAAAATCTGCGCGATGTGTTATAGGATGTTTTCCATATATTCTAAAGTTAATAATAAAAAATATGTATTTGGAGAGAATTTCAACTGTGTTATTTTCAGTTTGAATGGACATTGGGAGAATTGCTGACCATTAACATGTCAGTCTTTTTCAGTTTTAAGGAGTAGTCACTTTGATGGGCTTATTTTCTTCCTGAAATAAACCTATTTCTGCATAATTAAAAATAAAATATCTTTGGATATTAGATACTCACAGAATCACAGAATAACTAGGTTGGAAGAGACCCACCGGATTGTCGAGTCCAACCATAATTCATCCTATTCTGTTTATTGAAGCCCTTCCTTTAGACACACAGTCTGTCTACTTGCTTATGTTGTGCTTCGCTAATCACAGACTGCAATATCTTTTTTTAAAAAAGTCCACAGCAGATCAGATAATGTATTAACTCATCTTCTGCCAGTAGCTTGGTTATGGAAGTACTGAGCTGCAGAGAGCTCTGCCTGTCCTGCTGAGGCCTGGAGTGCATCAACCCATGGGAAACATGGGGAGGGTGGAGTAAGACTGTTCCTGACAGTCATGCTTTAGAGCTTGCAGCTAGCGCAGGCGTGTGCAAATTCACTGGGGTCGGTGGTGTAGGCAGCATCAGCATGGCTGGTTTGCTGTCCTTGTTTTCCCATCACATCTGCAGCAGGCTGTGGAGCAGGGCTGTGCTTTTACAGCCAGAAACCTTTAGCAAAGACATCCCACGTTCTAGGGGTAAAATATTCCTCCTTTTGTGAGCTTCTCTTGCTTTCACTGACCTCTTCAGTTTTTGTGATCCTTTTTTCCTCAATTTTTTTCACATACATGGACCACAAATGCCGGTTTGGCTAATATTGTTTTATTATCTGTGCCGTCCAAGATCATCCTTCTCACATGTACTGCTCTGCTGCAGAATTGCCATCATATCACTCTACAATATTGAATTAAACTGAATTAAATTCTGCACTGGTTCTTTACCCTGTATTTTATTTCAGATGCCTCTTGAATATTATTTGTTGATTGTAATACAGACCACGACGTGTATTTTCCTTGCAGATCCCTAACTTTTCTATAAGAAATGCACGTGAATTAATATCTTCTTATTCATTGGCAGTAAGTACTTAGTAAACTTACAATTAGCAGCTTCTAGACTCTGTCAAAAAAAACTTCAGGACTCTCCAGTATATGTCATCTGTCCTTCAAGTCTGCAAATATTTTAAACACTGCAAATTCTTGTGTCTTTCAGGACCTAGATTTCTCATCACATCCACGGGAGCCTTGTATATTTTAGATGTACAGAATGAAGATGGACTGTACAACTACCGATGTATCACAAGGCACAGATACACTGGAGAAACACGACAAAGCAACAGTGCAAGACTTTTTGTATCAGGTGCTCTTTTATGTATCACATTAAATTAAGTATTGTATATGCCTCTCCCAAATGTGCTAAACTGGCAAGGCAGGTTCTTGTGCCCACAGACACTAACAATCAAATCACTTATCAAATGGAAGGTAGAAGTGGTCAGCTGTGAGATGCTGCTGCAAAATAAAATGTCCCATTTTAAAAACCTTTTCTCTGTTTTTCACCTCCCATTAGATATTTCCAGAGAGACTGTATGGTGCACTGGCATTTAGTACAGTGATTTTCAGTAGGTGTAGAGTACTTTATAAAAGCACTGTGGATGGTATTCATCTCATTAAAAGTAGACTTGTGCAGTGGAAATGTCTATAGTCACCTTAACTTCCCTTTGTAATGAAAGGAGAAGAACACTTTTAGGGGTAGTGCATCTAACCTACTTCAGCAGCCCACTTTGAGGTGAGATGAATTGCCCCACAGAGCCTATCTATCTCTGTTAACCATAGCAAGCAGTCAGGACATTTAACTGGGCTGTAGATATTTCCACTGCAGGAGTCTCAGGTTAACTGAGGTGCATTTAAGCCTTCTTTTTTGTTCATCACGCTCCTTCCATGGGGAGAACAGTGTATTCTCCTGTTTCAAGAAGGGCTCCCTAGCCAGAAAGGAGTACATGACCTGTCCCAGGCCCCCCATGGTGCTGCAGGCAGAGAGGAGGGTTAGCTGGTGGCTGTTCGCAGGCAGAGCTAGAAGTCCTTTGTGCAATGGATAGGAAAATGAGACTGTAAGTGGAGTATTATAACTTTTCCTTGTAATTGTAACTCACCTCCTGGTCATCGTATGTGTGATGGACTGTTGGATTCCCCATGCATACCAGCCGAACAGTTAGGTTTGTCAGAGTAAGATGCTGTTCCAATCCCACCTTCTTCCCATTTTGTCTCAGTGAGAGGAGGTGCCAGTTGTGGATGAGGTGAGAAGTAGGAGCTGACCCCATGCCCAGGCTTTCAAACCAGCTATGTATGAGATAAGCTCTTCCCTAACTCCCCTTCCTCTCCCTCATTTTCTCTGTGCCTGTAGCTGCAACCTGTTTCTATGTGAGCAAATCTGCAATTGTATTCCTACATCCACAGAGTTAGCTAAGACTGTACCCCAGACTCTCTTTTCCCTCTGCATCCTTGCCTTACAGAAGACGTGCTCCCCACCCCTCTTAAAGCTCCACAGTTTTTCCTCCTTTTCACCTTTACTAAGTTGCCCTAAAGGTCTTAACTCTAATGATCAGTCAGGGTATGGTGACCTTCACAGAGTAAGTCAGTGGGGTCATTCTCCTTTTAATCTTGTCCTCTTGTCTTTTGGTCTTTTTGTTGGAAAAAAAAAAAAAATCTAGTGATTAGATCTCATCAAACCCTGTTTGAGAGCCATAAGGGAGACAGGTGTACGCAAGGATTTACATTAGCAACATACTTCCTGCCCTCCCCTAAATGTTCATTGCTGAAGGATTCTGAAGTCCTCTGAACACACAAGTCAGTACTTAAATATACTAATGAAAAAAATCACAAAAACAAAAAACAAAACCAGTGTGATTGTTTAGGTTAGAATCACTTACCAGACAGATCCAGGAGTTTCTTCCTTTAATATGTGTCCTATGTGGGCAAAACTCTTGTCTCTGCTTTTCCCAAACAGATGTAGTAATTTTCCTGCGCAACAATCTGCCTCCTTTAGTCTTGTAAGAATAGGCAGGGTTTTGTGCTTATAGCTGTCTCCATAATATGGTCTGTTTCCATGTGAAATCATGCTAAGGCTGAGCCAGTGGTAACATAAATAAAATCAGGCTTGTATCTTGGTTACCACAAGAAAATTTCTAGTTGTTTCTCTGATCAAAGGGGAAAAAAATGAAAGCTCTGTCTTGTTTGTGGTTCAGGACAAGCGCTCTAGAAGATGTGCTCTGTCTGGAGTTCCCTCTTCTGTTGTGATTTGCAGACAGATCAAAATAAGGAAGTTTATCTGTGTACAATAGCTGGATTTTTTAATTCAGTGGGTTTAATTATTCTATTTTAGAGTCATGGAGGTCTCCGATTTCCAGTCTTGTTAGATTACTGAACAAATGCAGCACTTACAGGCAGAGTTTTTCGCTTAAGATTTCTCTAACAGGTTTTCTTTTTTCTTTCCTGGAATTTATATTTTAAAATAGTACATCCTTTAAAATACTGAGATAAAGGAGCCATGAATATAGTTGTAAAAAAAGGTCTGCTTGTATGAGACCACAGTTTCCCTTTCTTTAGCATCCATAAGTATTCTTTGCTTATTTCAGGATGAAATATTTTGTGGTGGATATTGATCATGGTCTCTTGGACACATTTTTAATATGATTTGGGCTTTGGTTTTGTTTGAAAGCATGAGAAAGGTAACGTGCATGTAATAGCAAATACATATACGAATAATTAGTATGCCTATGATGAAAGCAAAGTTCCAAATTTCATTTAGAGTAGGAACATCTTGAAATCACATGGCCTTTCAAAATAAAATTAAAACCAAGGCCATTAACATGCTACAGAATATTCCTCCAGTGACCATTATATTGTGCCTATCCAGAAATAATTTTGTTTGAGCATGAATCTGAGCTCCCAAAATCTTTACTGTTTTTTACTCCAACCCTTAAAATGAGTTTTGTGCTCTGTCCTTCAAAGATCCAAAGTAGAATATCTTAGAACAGTATTTTGCCTCATTTGCCTCATTGAATGGTTGGACTCGATGATCCGGTGGGTCTCTTCCAACCTGGTTATTCTATGATTGATTCTATGATTTTTTCCACCATTGTCCTTGCTAGAAGTCATTTGCAGCTGACTGTTAAAGCGTAGTAAAATAATCATTCAAAAAAGTACACACCACATATTGGAATTGGGATATGTTACTTTGCTATTTGCCTCATTGCAGGTGATTGCAAATGAATCCTGGGATACCTTCCCTTCCCTTCCCTTCCCTTCCCTTCCCTTCCCTTCCCTTCCCTTCCCTTCCCTTCCCTTCCCTTCCCTTCCCTTCCCTTCCCTTCCCTTCCCTTCCCTTCCCTTCCCTTCCCTTCCCTTCCCTTCCCTTCCCTTCCCTTCCCTTCCCTTCCCTTCCCTTCCCTTCCCTTCCCTTCCCTTCCCTTCCCTTCCCTTCCCTTCCCTTCCCTTCCCTTCCCTTCCCTTCCCTTCCCTTCCCTTCCCTTCCCTTCCCTTCCCTTCCCTTCCCTTCCCTTCCCTTCCCTTCCCTTCCCTTCCCTTCCCTTCCCTTCCCTTCCCTTCCCTTCCCTTCCCTTCCCTTCCCTTCCCTTCCCTTCCCTTCCCTTCCCTTCCCTTCCCTTCCCTTCCCTTCCCTTCCCTTCCCTTCCCTTCCCTTCCCTTCCCTTCCCTTCCCTTCCCTTCCCTTCCCTTCCCTTCCCTTCCCTTCCCTTCCCTTCCCTTCCCTTCCCTTCCCTTCCCTTCCCTTCCCTTCCCTTCCCAGGACAGTGGACTCAGGGACTGGTTTGCTGTTGCTGAAGGGTGAGAAATGGTAGCTGCAGAAGAGGGCTGTGCCTCCCATGGCATGTTGCCATAGCCCCCAGCTCCTAGAGGTAGCCTGCTAGGCTTCTTGGGCTTCTGCCTGGGCATGGAAGCAGAAGGGCAGTGGCTACTTTGCTGTCACCATCAGCTTGTTGTCTGAGGTGGTTTTGCGATTTACCTGGGCCCAGCATCAAGGCATATGTGATTCTCTGCAGCAAACTAGGAGGCTATCGGGATGCAATATTCACTAATCACAAATTTTCCTTACTATTACTTTAATTCCTCCCCAGTGGCCCCCATCCTGTCCAATTAGTACTTTGTATTTTTGTTATTAAAGGACTGAAAATGGGACTATATATATTTCCTTCACAGTCTCTTGAAGTTAGAGGCATACAAAGAAAATATGAAGCTACTGTGAGTTTTGAGTAGGAATGCACAGACAATACCTTTAGAAGTCAGTTCTTATTTTTTTGATTATTACTTTCAATTGAAGAAATTGATTTTTTTGTAGGCATAAACTTCCTAAGAGCCAAACCTGTAACTTCTTGCATGCTTGTATTTTTACTGAATTCCTCAGGGTGCACAAAATAATCTATGCAGTGAAAGCATAGATTCCTGATGACCCAAAAGGCGAGAAAGAAGCTGGCTGATCAATTAGTCAAGTTGACATTGGCCTTCCCAGTAGCATCCTGGCAGATTGTGTTTTCACTAAGCCAGACATTAGCAGCATGGCAAGCTCAAAAATATAACCCATCTCCATGCCAAATATGGATCTTGAGGCTACAGATGCATGCAAAATCATTTGTTTAACTAGTAGCTGACACGTTTCTAATGAGGCAGACAGTAAGTTGCTGTAAATTGAATGGGGTTTTGCCTTCAGTGACTCAACTTTTTTCTGCTCTCTGTCAGCAAAACTGCTATGGTAATCTTTCATTGAACTTGGCAATTAGGATTTTGTGCATAAAATTTTCTTAGCCCATTTGTTTGCCATCACACTTTTAGTTTCTGGATAGATAGAGGCACTACCAAAACTGTACTAGCTATTTGCTCTCAAGCATACTCTCCCATGTATGGCTGCAGTTCATCAACATGTATGTAAATTATTTTTAAACTAAGTAGCTTATGTGCTGTTTTTGCTATTGCTTATGTAGCTTGAATTCACCATGAACTGTCCTTTAATATTTGCAGCTCTTGAGATGAACCTGCTGCAGCTGCTCTGTGAGTAGTACCTGAGCTAGTTAAGTCAAAGGCCACTTGAAAATGTCAAAATTACGATAATCATACCTACACGCAGGGTACTGTGATGTAAGGAAGCCCCCCAAAATTGTTGTATCAAATAGGAGTAAAAGGAGTTAGTCAGTGCAAGGAGTTTCTTTGTGAGACAGAAATCTTAGTGAACTGAGTGCATGTGATGAGAAAATACTTTGCCTAAATATTTCTTGATTTATTGTTCAGTATTTATGTTGCAATAGCTCCAGGATGGGCTTCTCATGCTGCATGCTGCGCAAAACTGTAAATCATGATTTCTGGTGGGGTGCATGCACCTCTGGTGAAGGCGCTCTGCCAGACTTCTGCGAGATAAGTTTATGTTAGGTGCTACACAAGTGTCTTGGTCTAGGAACTACTTGTCTCAGTAAGCTGAGTACACAAAGTTGGAGTATTAAGTTGTATGTTTATTCTTGTTGTGTTAAATTCTTTTTACAGAGGAGAAGAAAAGGCTTGTCTGTCAGTTAGACTGCAGAAAGAAATTCCTGTGTCTTTACCCATTTCTCCCCTGACAAGGGAATAAATTGCTCCTGTAATTCAAAGCCTTCAGACCACTGAGAAGCATGGAGAATGTGTTGGCATCATTCTAGAGGAATAGTGTGGGGATAACACTGATAATAATTGTTAAGGCAACATGTTTCTGGCTCTCTATTCCTCTGATAGAGGACATGAAAGGTGATTGGAGAAATGGTTGTCACCTGGAGAAAATCTAGTGAGAGCATTTCAAAGCAGTCATGAGATGCTTCAGTAGTACATGCTGCTGGATCCCAGCCACCACTACTGAGAGATTACAGACTGATGGCTGGGTCACAGTAGCAAACTGTAGTACGTAAAACACAGGAGTAAAAGCAAAAAAAAAAAAAAAGGATAAAAAATACTGGCAAATTGCTTAGTGATAGAAAGAATTTTAATACTCACATTGAAAACTGCTATCTGTTCTTTCAGATCCAGCGAATTCAGCTCCGTCTATTCTAGATGGGTTTGACCACCGTAAAGCCATGGCAGGACAGCGAGTGGAGCTGCCTTGCAAAGCGTCAGGGCACCCCGCACCAAAGTATCGTTGGCTGAAAGACAACGTTCCCTGGGAGCCTGACAGCAGATTTCGGCAGACAGTTACAGGTCTGCTGATTGAGAACACACGTCCCTCGGACTCAGGCAACTATGTCTGCGAGGTGTGGAACAACTATGGGACTGCTGAGATGATAGGGCGACTGTATGTAAAACGTAAGTCCTGTGTTGAATTAAGCTCTCAGGCCACTTCTTGCTTGTGTGTTGCTGTATCTTTCTGTACTTTCTGTTTTGTTACTTTACCTTAGCAATGCTTAAACTTCTCAAAGTAGTGGTATATCAGAAAGTGGGCTCTGTGGAGATGAGTTCATTGGACAGTTGAGTGATCAGAAGTGCAAATAGATGCAATTTATAATGTAGGTATATAATTTATGATATGGAGGATATGTAATTTAGAAGCGTGAATTGGATGCTTAAAAAGAAATTGCAAATGTTCTCATGAATAAAGCTGCCAAACTCTCATTGCCATGACTCAAGCTGTTTGGTAATATTGAATACTCATACCTCCTCTCAGTTGAGTATTCATGTGTGAATATTCTGACTGTTTCACAAATCCTACAAAGATAATTATTACTCAGAAGCTCTGCACTGGAAAAGTGTTATTCTTCTATTGTTTAAAAAAATATATTTCCTGGAATAGAAATAATGCTCTGTGAACTAACCCTTCCACCTATACAGCATGACTAGCAGAATGAAAAAGAAGTTTGTGAATAGTTCAGGCCATAAAAATGTCTACACAAATAATTACACATGACGTACTTGCAGATAACAAAACAGAGATCAAAGTTCAATAATTCATGAATTATAATGGAGGAGCTTTGCTTTAAAATGTATTCATAAAAATAAGTTGAATTCAGTCTACCTTGTATGATATAAAGTCAAAACTTCCAAAGACATGATGTTATAGTGTTGCTAGTGATACCCAGAGTATTCCCTACTGCCTGGAGATAACTTTTACATACTGACTCGGTGGTCAAACAGCCAGTAGATACCTTCTGGATCAGGTTGGCAGGAAGCAACAGATGGACAAAGGACTTTCACCTGCCTCTGCAGCAGAGGATGTTTCACTTCCTTGCATCATCGTGGCTCTGAGATGTTGGTGGCGCACTTGAGTATATCTGTTTCTGTCTGTGCTATTTAATGGGTCATGGACAGTTTTGAGCCTTTGTGATCTTTTGTATAGGAAACACAGAGATATTAAGTGGCTTGTAAAATGCGTATGAGCACATATTAACTGTTCTCTGGACCATTGTAGAGGAAAGATCTGTCACATCTGTGATCCAGAATGACTGAAGCCCCTGATCCGTGTGGTTTTTTTTCCAGACCTCCATTCTCAATGGGCTGCTGAAGATTTATTACTACATGTGTGCTATAAAAAGTTCAGTAAAGTAAATGAGTTAGCTGTGGCAATTTTAATGTATATGTGTGTCTATGCATGTATGCAGGCTGGATAAAAGAAATATCAGATGATATCTATTTAGTATCAGAAATTATATCATTTGTAATAGTAGCCCTTTATCTTTATAAGAAAGTCAAGCCAATATATATAAAGCATGAAATGAGATCTGCATTCATTAATGCAAATAACTGTTAGGTGGCAGGATAAAGACTGTTTTCCTTACATTTATGTTCATGACTTTTCTTCAACTATGTTCATCCTCTATTTTTTTTCTACAATATAAAACTTGTATTACCTATGTTCTACTGTTTCTTAAGGCTGACTAGAAAATATTGTAGTCTTCCCATGTTGAAACAGAAAATCTAGAGAGGCCCCACAAAAATAGTACTTCTGTATGGACAGATCTGGTGGATAACTATGGATGTACCTATATTAACATTTTAGCATGGATCTTCCTCATTTAAAAGCTAATCTTCTGGTCATTGGCATTTGCTACACTTGTTCACATCAGGGAGTGATTTTGGAATGTGTAAACTGGGTTCCTTTTGCAGGAAATGAAACCAGATGAGCTTCAGGAATGCATGTAATACATTGAACTAACATAAAGTAACATCCTACACGCCCAAATCATGTGTGGTGCCATAATTGGAATCATAGAATCATTAGGTTGGAAAATACTTTGGAGATCATCAACTCCAACTGTACTTGTCTACTAGGCTCTCCGTGCCAATGGTGTTAATCAGTAGAGCTGATTAACACTGTGAATGCACAGTAGATACTGTGTATTAGGTGTAGGGTTATATCATGTGTTGAATAGGATATCCCTATAGATCTAAATGTTTTGTGTTAGGGATGTTGGTGGCAAAAATGCTTGTTTAGAGCAAACACAGTCATCCATTGTTTGCTTGAGGATTGTTTTTTTCAGAAGAATATGGATGTGCTTTTTCTTGTTCTTAACTAAGAGTTAATCTGTTACTTAGACATAAATGCACATGTTTATTTAAGGTTTTCAACTTCCCCTTACCTCTCCCTTATTCTGATTTAAATCTTCAGAGCCACTAAAAGCGACGATTAGTCCACGGAAAGTAAAAAGCAGTGTTGGTAGTCAAGTGTCCTTGTCCTGCAGTGTAACAGGAACTGAGGACCAGGAGCTGTCCTGGTATCGTAATGGGGAAATCATCAACCCCGGTAACAATGTCCGGATCACTGGTGTCAACCGAGAGAACCTTATAATGGATGGCATGGCAAAGAGTGATGGTGGAGCTTATCAGTGCTTTGTGCGCAAGGACAAGATGTCTGCTCAAGACTATGTTCAGGTGGTACTAGAAGGTCAGTCACTATCTGTTTAGAGATTCTGGTTTCCACAATATATATATGTCGCTTTTGGTGCCATTGTTGTAAAGTGAGGCATAGTGGACCCTAGACAGAATAAGAGGGTACTTATGAAATGTCAGTGGGATTTATTGATCCCCACTCTGAGCAAAAACTATTGCAATGAAAAAAAAAAACCAAACAAACCCAAAAATCTCTCCTAAGCAGTTCTCCCAGTGCTATTTTTTTACATTAGCTTTCACCAGAACATGAGAAAAAAGGTCTCTATTCAACTCCAGCTATCTCCTCCTGGGCATGACTTCTGGTTGACTCTATTGCCTGAAGGCCTGGACATCATCTTAACTAACTGATACCATGTTCCATATGATAATCAAGTGAGGAATGTAATCAATTTGTAGAGAGCTAGTTCACTAATGAGGCTGTAGTGCAGTTGCAGCAGGGACACTATTTTTAGAATCTTTGTAGAAAAAGAAGAGACTACCTGCCTAGACTGAGTTACCTCAGCAACCATCTCCTGTGACTAAGAAAGCCTAAAGAGCATATTGATAATCTATCATGAATGTTGAGAGAGTGCAGGTTATCAGAAAGCAACAGCAGGAAAGATTTCAAAGGCAGTTTGGTCTCACTGGGGAAATAATGTCTGCTTTCATCTCAAAAAAAAGGCTGTCACTTGAATGAAAAAAAAAGAGGAGGGAGGAGGAGGGGTGGCAGAAGTACATGGTGTGCACAGTCACTGATTCATTAGTCCTGTGTCAACTTTCTTTCAGGATAAAAAAACGGAGTTTTTGTTGCTCTTGTTTTGGTTTCTGAGGGATGACAGTATCTAATACACAGCAAAGGAAAGGAAGAGAGTAGAGATGAAAATAAATACATAAATTAGAACTCTGTCACACAACCAATGGGACAGAAATGAAAGGGATAGTGGGGAAGAAGATAAAATTATGAAATCAAATCAAATCCTCCTCTGGGGATGCTGAGATCTCTCAGCAGCCTGAGATTGTCAGTGCCTTATGTTTTTTACTATGTGGCAAGCAAGGGAATTTTGTAGTTGTCGTTTTAATTCTGCTATTATTCAGTATGTTTACTGTGAAGTGTTACACGCATCATGCCAGTTTCCTTTATTCCCTGGTTGAGGTTGCACTGAAATTGCAATGTAACAATTGTGATTTCCAGAGGAGTCATAATAGTTTGTGCCTTCCAAACATATGGGTAACACATAAGAGAGCGTGCATGGAAACGATACATAGTGTGCACAAATAATGCATCCCACAGATCATGAGACGTGTCAGTCCTGACTCCCTCTGTCCTGTGCAACACTGAAAGGATTTGTCCTTAAAGGCGTCTTGTACAAAGGTGAGTTTTCAAATGTCCTTGGTCCCTCTCTAGGTAATGATGTCCCTTTTCCTCCTGTTTCTTGGAGGCACTAATATTGTAGGAACACTGAAGTTAGTTACCTTACTTACTACTTGGCTCTTTAAAACCAGACAGTAGCCTATGGCACTGTTGTCCGAACTTTGGACTGGATTGCTTCCTGTGTTTTGCATACTGCTCGTAGTGTGTGCCTGTTTGCTCCAAATTACCCTGGAATTCCTTCTAGATACAGATTTGAAAGTATTGTTTTCAAGGGAGAACAAACATGTACTGCATGATCTCAGAAAGAACTTCCTAACTAATAGCAGAGTGCTAGTACTTTTAAACGTTATCACACTGAACTCCCTCTATACATGGTTATTTAATCCTACTCCCTACTTATTATCTCAATGTTTCTGTCTCTATCCTTTCTCTTTATTCACTTACTTGGTAGAGTCTAAGCAAATTGTAATATGGATCACAAGACAAAGCATTTGAATGCTCTAATTTCATAGGAATACTTATCTGTAGCACAGAAACAAATTGGCATCACTGATATTACTGACAATCTGTATACAGAAAAGCTTAATCTAATACTTTTCTAAATAGGGTGTTGTACATGGGGACTCAAGTGCATTGGCACAGCTATGAGAAATTAGATTATGTGAGTTATGCCTGGCTTTTGGCAAAAGAATTCATATCCTTAGCTTTCCAAGGAGTTGAAATCTACTAGGAAAAGAAAAATTCTAAATGGATTGAGGTTTTGCTGTCTGTCATTTGCAAGGAATTATGTATGATTTTAGTAGTTCATATAGTTGTGCAGAGCCCTGGGCCATCTATTCAAGTGTTTTTCCTTCAGAAGTGGTCAGTACTAGGTTTTTTAGAAGATGAAGAAGAAACCTTCAGTAAGCAAAGAAAAAATTAAGCTCTCTGCTCCCAAAATTTCTTCCCCTCTCTCAGTATTTAGCTACATCCTAGAACACAATTGTTTGCATGTGTTCTAAAAAAAAGATCTTGACTTTTGTGATAGGCTTCATGACAGAGGGAAGAGGTTTACAGCATGCAAGTACTACTCTCCTGCTTCTCTTTCCCTTGGCAGATGGAACTCCCAAAATAATTTCTGCCTTTAGTGAGAAAGTGGTGAGTCCGGGAGAGCCAGTCTCACTTATGTGCAACGTGAAGGGGACTCCTTTGCCTACAATCACTTGGACGTTGGATGAGGATCCCATTGTGAAGGACGGCAGTCATCGTATCAGCCAGATTATCACCTCTGAAGGCAATGTGGTCAGTTACCTGAATATCTCTAACACTCAGGTCCGAGACGGTGGAGTTTATCGCTGTACTGCCAACAATTCTGCTGGAGTCATCCCGTACCAGGCTCGAATAAACGTAAGAGGTGCTTGTCAAATCAGCTCCTCAAAAAAACACACATAACTCATTGTAGTGGAGAAGATTGTTGCATGTGATGAAATGAGTCTTGGAATGCTCAGACCAACTTGCTGTTTTTCCTCTCCTTTTCTTCCCCATTCTTCCCCTTCCTACCTCTGCCTTTTCAGCCCCATCTAGAAAGTATATGGTATGGTTAAATGTTGGAAGAACCCTTTGGCTTATGTTCTATCTTCTGGTTTTCCTATACTCATCTCTATTAACTCACAGTTTCTTTGCTTTAGTCCTGCTGTGCATGGGGCTTTTTTCTTTTCCTTTCCTCTTCTACTTATCCAACATTCATTGTAATTATTCACGTATACAGTACTTTAGCTTGCATTTCTAGCCTTACATGGCTTAAGCTTGCATTTCTGGCTCTACATGGCTTAATACCCATCATCATGGTATTATACTTTATATATGTGAAAAAAGCTAACTTTGTCAGTGTTCTCATGTGTAGCAAGATTCTAACTTTGTATCAGTTTTAATATTTCACATTAATTAAATCATCCTCAGCCTTCTAATTTGTAATGCAGCAAAGATTTTATCAGGCAAGTGTTGGATAATGCAAACATATACCCCACATAATTAGTATGTATGCTGCAGGGTGAGGAAAAACTAGAGCATATAAAGATTAGGGAAAATGCTCAATTAGCTCTTAAAAGGAAAAGCTGTCTAATGTTAAGAAGTTTTGTGCAAGTTGCATCTGTGGATGTCATTAACATTGGTATATTAAGAAAAAAATATATGCATATTTCCTCAAGCAAATGCGCCTTTAAATTGTTTTCAAGAGTTTCTTTTTACCTTTGTAGGGCCAGCAAGCATTCGGCCAATGAAGAACATCACAGCAATAGCTGGACGGGACACCTATATCCACTGCCGTGTGATCGGCTACCCATATTACTCCATCAAGTGGTACAAGAACTCTAACCTTCTACCATTTAACCATCGCCAAGTGGCGTTTGAGAACAATGGGACACTGAAGCTTTCAGATGTGCAGAAGGAAGTAGACGAGGGTGAATACACATGCAATGTCCTTGTTCAGCCCCAGTTGTCCACCAGTCAGAGTGTGCACGTGACAGTAAAAGGTGAGGTGAACTTTGAAAACTAGAGCCAAGCTAATGTCTCTGTTGTTTATAGAAACACAGAATTGCACATATGGGATTTTACTGGCAGTTAGATAATGAGCACTTAAGGAGGTTAATCCAGGTTTGTGTTTATTTTTAATGATGACATAGATGCTAATCAGTCACTGTGTGTTGTTCTCAACTTCTACCCTCGTTCGGTCAATTAACAAAGTTTTGCTTTCTATAATAAGTGGAAGCCTTGCAGAGCAAGCTTTCTATGAGCACTACAACTAAGTCAGCAGATCAGTGGTTTGTCACCTAAGCTTCACTGGTGAGTGTTTCTCTGCTGAATGACAAAGTTTACCTTTTCATTAGACAGTGACTTTCCAGCTTTTCAGCTATAAGATGAGAATTTTAATATGTGTATTTCTGCCAATAAACAGAAACAGGAACTGAAAGCATTAACATTGCTTTCCCCTTAAGTGCACTTTTCTGAACATTCTTGATCCTTATAAAGGTAACACTGTAAATAAATCTGACTTGAATTTCTAATAGGATGCTGAAAATCTATTCAAATAGTGCCAAAGAAGGATGTTCAGATGGCCCTGAAAGACTTCAGCAATAGATGAGAATAGGAAATTTTTAGCATTGTGTTCTGACTATTGTGATATTGGCAATGTTCAGACCTATTCACAAGGACACAAAAGACAGAAAAGCTGATTGCAGTAGCACTTAGTTTTGAGCAATGAGGCCACTAAATAGTGCACTTCATGTGAACCCATAGGAAGAATTGAAATATAATTTCACTGTTCCTAAGTTCTTAAGAACTTTTCCTGGGTTTTTTTTGAGAGTGACAGAAGAGAAAGGAAGATTGATTCCTGTATCTTTCTCAGATAAGATACAGAGAACAGCAAGGTAAAATGACTTTTGTTTCACACATATAATCTTTAACTTTTTTCTATTATGTTTGTTTAGCCCTTTCAGTCTGGAGTGATGTAATTCCTAATTATTTCAATGCATTAGGGGTTTAGGTTTAAGCTGCTAGCATTTTGGGATCTGAAAGGCATGTTATCTCACACAGTGAGACCGTCAGGGGCATCGGTCACATGCCGTGGCATGAAAAGCTGATGTCGCCATTTCTTTTCATGTATGTGGTACCTTGATTGACATTACAATAACATCGTAGATATGTTGATGCAGTTTAGGAACTGAATGCCAAATTAGTAATTAGTAATTGTGTTGCTGCTACACTAACACTTCACTGTGGTAAATGTGATGGGGAGTGCTGCCCCTTAAATGATACTGGTTTTCATATGACTATCAAAATGAATGTAGCCAGAGGAAAAAAACAAATCCAGCAATCTATACTTACAGCTCAGGCATTTAGATCAAAACACTACTAGTCACTGAGAATGTTAGCTGATAACTCAGGTACAATACTTTTTTTAATTCCGTTAGGTTACAATTTCAAACTTGATCATTCCTCCTCAGAAAGAAGATTGCCAGCTCTATCAATTTTGATTGAACTGTAGCTTTTGTCAGTGATTTGACTTCCCTGAAGGTATTCTAGTTTTTATGTATAATCAGCTCACATAGCCAGTGACTGGTCAGAAATCTCAAACAGTGACTGAATATACTTTGAATAACTTGCGTAAACACATGGCACATTTGAAGAGTGCCAGTGGGCTGAGCTGCCACTGTACCTGTGATACAACCTCATTCTGCATATGCTGTGGAAGACAAGTGTGTCAGCAGTACAAGAGGAGTGTGAAAAGTGATCCGTGGCACATGTAAAGCAAGCATGTCAGCATGGCTTATATCTATTGATCCAGAGTTGCCAAAGTTGGCTGCAAAGTGCCCTAGCTACTTCATCATGCTGCAGCCTTCACAGAATCACAGAATCACAGAATAACCAGGTTGGAAGAGATCCACTGGATCGTTGAGTCCAACCATTCCCACCAATCCCTAAATCATGCTCCTAAGCACCTCGTCTACCCTAATCTTAAACACCTCCAGGGACGGTGACTCAACCACCTCCCTGGGCAGACTGTTCCAATGCCTAACCACCCTCTCCATGAAGAATTTTTTCCTAATCTCAAGCCTAAATCTCCCCTGGCAGAGCTTGAGGCCATTCCCTCTCGTCCTGTCCCCTGTCACTTGGGAGAAGAGGCCAACTCCCTCCTCTCCACAACCTCCCTTCAGGTAGTTGTAGAGAGTAATAAGGTCTCCCCTCAGCCTCCTCTTCTCCAGGCTAAACAACCCCAGCTCTCTCAGCCGTTCCTCATAAGATTTGTTCTCCAGCCCCTTCACCAGCTTCGTTGCTCTTCTCTGGACTCGCTCCAGAGCCTCAACATCCTTCTTGTGGTGAGGGGCCCAGAACTGAACACAAGATTCGAGGAGCAGTCTCACCAGTGCCGAGTACAGAGGGAGAATAACCTCCCTGGACCTCCTGGTCATGCCGTTCCTGATGCAGGCCAAGATGCCATTGGTCTTCTTGGCCACCTGGGCTGGCTCATGTTCAGTCGGCTGTCAATCAACACCCCCAGGTCCTTCTCCTCCTGGCAGCTTTCCAGCCAGGCTTCTCCTAGTCTGTACCTCTGCTTAGGGTTGTTGTGCCCCAAGTGCAGGACCCGGCATTTGGCCTTGTTAAACCTCATGCCCTTGGTCTCAGCCCAGCAGTCCAGCCTGTTCAGGTCCCTTTGCAGAGCCTCCGGACCCTCCAGCAGATCCACACTTCCACTCAGCTTGGTGTCATCTGCAAACTTGTTAAGGGAGCACTCAATGCCTTCATCCAGGTCGTTGATAAAGACATTAAACAGGACTGAACCCAGGACTGAGCCCTGGGGAACCCCACTTGTCACTGGCCTCCAGCTGGATTTAACTCCATTTCCCACCACCCTCTGGGCCCGGTCATTCAACCAGTTTTTCACCCAGGAGAGTGTGCACCCGTCCAGGCCAGAGGCCGACAGTTTCCGAAGCAGAATGCTATGAGAAACTGTATCAAAGGCTTTACTAAAGTCCAGGAAGATACATCCACAGCCTTTCCCTCGTCCAAGAGTTTAGTCACTCGGTCATAGAAGGTGATCAGATTACTCTGGCAAGACCTGCCTTTCATGAACCCGTGTTGACTGGGTCTGATCAACCAGTTCTCTTGCAAGTGCTTCTTGATAGCACTCAAGATCACCTGTACCATGACTTTCTCTGGTACTGAGGTCAGGCTGACAGGCCTGTAGTTCCCCGGATCCTCCCTGCGACCCTTCTTATAGATGGGCATGACATCAGCCAGCCTCCAGTCCAGTGGAACCTCCCCAGTCATCCAGGACTGTTGGAAGATGATGGAAAGGGGTTTGGCCAGCACATCCGCCAGTTCCCTCAAAACTCTTGGGTGGACTCCATCCAGCCCCATAGACTTGTGGGCGTCTAGTCTTGACAAGACACTGACACATTTAAAACATGGGTTAATAACTTATCCTTGTATGCTAAGCCCAAAATGTCAAAAATGTACTTTTGTGTCAGACCTGAACAGTTCTCAAGGTCTTGCTATTGTAGCTGGAGGTCAGCATTGCCACAGTGTTTTTTCAGATGGCTATATATTATTTTCTTCCATAACTTCATAGTGATTTTATCTAAGATATTAGTGGAGAATCAAAAATAGGCTGTTGCTTTAAAATATTATCAAAGTTTGTGCTTACCTTTTTGTTTTATAGATTCCAAAGTTAACATGATGAGTTTTCAGACACTTCTGTTTGATTCCAAGAAAGAGAAAATACGGCCCAGCTTACTTACTGGTGGTTAAAAGTACAGTTCTGAAGGCATAGTTACCAATTTCCTCATGAGCTTTTCTGAGATTATAATCTCTGCGATATCTAAGTGTTGCAGAAATAATGTGTTCCTTTTTAAAACCCACCTGCATGATCAGGAGCACTTTCGCAAATTTCAACTAAAACACAGACTGAACTTAAAAAGTATCCACAATTTTTTCTATGTTCCGTTGCAGAAACAAACAGCGTAATTCTTCCAGTTCACCTGCTGTTATATAGCATTTATATGGGAGATCTGCTCCCACTGAAATGAAGTTGCTCCTGAGAGTTCTTTTTTCTTCTTCAGATCAGCCACATCACCCATCTTAGCAACCCCCCGGGAAAGACATATTTAAGTGATTTAACAGCATTATCTGAGAGATTGGTGGCAAAGGTGAATACAGAATTTGGCTCTACAGGGCAGCATTTATCTGCGTTATACATACAACTGGCCTTCCTGTCTGCAGTCCTCTCCCACATTTACTGCCCACTTTGCAAACTCTCCAGTACATAATGCATCCTTGTTCTGTCTTGAAGGAACACTTGCTAAAAGCAGCATCCCATTAAAGGTATGCAACAGCATGAGCATGTAATCAAATACAAGAGGGATACCCATTCTGCAGAGTAGTTTGAGACTTACAAAAACCTAAATAAAACCAAAATCTTGAACATATTCTTCAGATACCACTGTAAAATCTCTGATAGGCAAACACAAAGTTTCTTGACAATAACTTCAAAATTCAAGAATATATTTTGGCTGCCAGAGAACTCAACACTGGGGCTTATAGAGCCTTGCTGTGCAGCCTTCCACCTGGTAGGCTGTCAGGAAGCCAAAACCTTGGGAGCTAGGCACTTATGTGCTGTTTGACCTTAGGCCAGCTACTTCTTTGCACTGTTGATCAGAAGAATCAATTAGACATGAAATCAGTGGTCCCATTTATTAGGAATAACTGGTGCCATTGTCTGCGTAGCCACCTACCCCTGAGGTATGTAGACTCCAAATAATTCTGTCCCACAGTGATGTGGCATGCCACGCCCTCCTCCATCCCTTGCCTCTCCCTTGTCTGTCCCAAAATCTGTATCTTGGAAGCTAGCAGTCCCATAAGCTGAGAGCTGAGTGGATAAGCTGGCAGGAAAACGTGCAGATTTCTGCTTGGCAGACACAGCTCTGTTGGAACCATGCCTGCATCCTAACAGAGCTTTTTGGAAATCAAGTCATCTTGGCATTATTTTTTTTGTATTTAGACAACTGAATTGGCCAGTTCCGAGTTCTGACAAAAAGCCATGAAAACTACCCATGCATATCTAATGGAGGGAGTGGGATGGGGAAGGGGGCTGGGGGATGGAAACACACACACGAACTACAACTGTACTTATATACTTAATTTCTGGTAGTTTATACCTGTTGACCACTTCTCTTTGCAACTGTAATAATACCCTTTCAACATGTTTTGCTTTGGCCTGTGTTAATCTAATTTTCTTTTTAGCTTTGTTGTAAAGTAAACTGAATCCTCTTTCCTCTCCCTTCTGTAAAGTGGAAACAGTAGTTACTGACATCCTCAGAAGCAATCATCAAGATTAGCCTTGCTAAGGATACAGCATAGGTCCTTGCCACAGAATGATTCTTAGTAGGATTAATTTCTTACTATGCCTTTGGCCCAGCTCTAATAGTTTGCCAGTGGGATATACACCTGCCAATGGCAAAGGACTGTTGAAGTCAGACATCCTAAGGAAAAAAAAATCTGCAGAAGATATAGGGTTTTGTATTCATTCCTCCTAAATATAGAATCATAGAATAACCAGGTTGGAAGAGACCCACCGGATCATCGAGTCCAACCACTCCTATCAAACACTAAACCATGCCCCTTAACACCTTGTCCACCTGTGCTTTAAACACCTCCAGGGAAGGTGAATCAACCACGTCCCTGGGGAGCCTGTTCTAGTGACCCTTTCCGTGAAAAGTTTTTTCCTAATGTCCAGCCTAAATCTCCCCTGGAGGACCTTGTGGCCATTCCCTCTTGTCCTGTGCCCTGTCACTTGGGAGAAGAGGCCAGCACCCTTCTCTCTACAACCTCCTTTCAGGTAGTTATAGAGAGCAATGAGGTCACCTCTCAGACTCGTCTTCTCCAGGCTAAACAACCCCAGCTTTCTCAGCCACTCCTCATAAGGCCTGTTCTCCAGCCCCTTCACCAGCTTTGTTGCTCTTCTCTGGACTCGCTCCAGAGCCTCAACATCCTTCTTGTGGTGAGGGGCCCAGAACTGAACACAGGATTCAAGGTGCATTTTCCTCTGTTTCCTCCAGCTCATCCTTGCCCAGGTCCTGGCTTTTCTACTCTGGGTTCCAAAAATAGTCTATCTCCAATTTTTCCCATCTCAGTCCTCATTTTCTCAGTGCCTTGTTCTCATGACTGAAAATAAGTCTTCCCCTTCAGAGCTCCCAGCCATCCTCCCAGCCTCCAGTCACGGTTCTCCTCTTCTGCCAGTCTTCAGTTTTTCCATCTCCACTGGGTTTCAGCCTGTTTCCACTTCATGTGGATGTTCTTTCACTATGCTATACCTCAACCCTCTGCTTCCATGTTCTAAGAAACCTGGTCAGTTTCCCAACTCCACTTTACCAAACTCCATTACTTCTTCAATCCCACTTCAAGCCTGCTTCTAATTTCTGACCCCCCACCATCCCCCCTGCTGCCCCTAAATCCAATTCTGTAATTCCCTTTTGTTATCCTGGACACCACTTTGATCTTCTGCTCCATTTTTTTACTGCTGCAATTTGCATGCCCAGGAGTGCAGAATGGTTCCCCTTTCTGGTCCCTTGGACTCCACATCTCCTTTCCTTCTCTCTGCATTGGAATAAGTTTTTTCACGCTTCTTAGGCCCAGCACCAGCAGCTGTAGAAACACTGGAGAGCTGAATCTGTCCACTTTGATTTCTGACATGTCACCAGATTGTATCTGCCCCATATGGCTAGAACTGACTCAGCCGCTGAAGGCAGTGGTAGGACTTGCTTCTTCAGTACTGCTTGAATCCTGGGAGCTCTTCGCTATTAATCACTGGAAACTCTCTTCTCAGGATGTGATTACTGTGGGAGCTTTGTCTATTTATTTTCCTATTTTTGCTTAGACTACAAAATTTGGGCACCCTTGTGGTAACTTTTCATAGGGACAGCAAGGATATCTGATGCTATTGCCATCCCTTGCTGTACTTTAAATCTGTGCTGCTAACCGTGGGGTAAGTGAGACTCTCAGATTCTCACAATGCCTTTTTTTTTAAGATGTTATGGTAAGATCAAAATATGTTGCATCCCTATTATTCCCCCCTCTCGCCTCATCTTGGAAAAAGCCAGACAGTTGTAGCTGAAACTTTCCAACTGAAATGACTCAGCTTGGCCTGGAAAAATACTATCCAAGCAAAAGTCAAACTGCAAGCAAACAATAATAGTCTTACAATGAGAACTGCTGGCAAACAAAGAAAGAGATGATATTACCCCCCCATCTCTAGGTTTCGTATTTCCATTGAAAAACAACCCTTCAAGTGGCAAGATGGTAAAATAATGGTAGCAGCATCTCTTCTACAGCATTTTAGTAGATATGAAAGCATTTTGAAAACAGGAATGAGTCATTATCCTTATTTTTTATTATGTAATTTATAGTAATAGTTTTCTCAGCTACAGTAAAAGCCATCAGTAGTAAGTGATGATTTTCTTTTCATCAGTCTCACGGGACACACTTCTCATGTAAACAGCCTACTGTGATTCGCACTTCTCCAACAGAAATTAATTGAAAAAGAAGCCTCTGAGAGGGAAGGGTGCAGCATCATTAAAATGAAAAGTGCAGTGTAAGGACTGTTTTCTGATCTTTTAGAGCTTGTATATCTCATTGATTTAGAAGGTTTCTTATTGCCTTATGCCAAAGTAATAGCACTTCACCTGTTGTCAATTGCATAGAAGAATTACACCACCGTGTTTCTTTGTAGAAAACAGGCAAACCAAACAGGGGCTATTTCTAAATAACTTAGTGTTGCAGCAATTTGAATAGATTCTCCTCATTATTCCTGCAAAGTATCTAGCTTTTCCTCATATATAAATGTTATTGGTGGATTTGGATTACAGATCAGTTCAGGCGGGGCTGGCTTAGACAGTGAAAAATATGAAGGCACAAAAGATAAAAAAAAGCCAGGGGAAATCTTTCAAGGGTTCTTGGGACTATGGTGCATGCTCTCATCAAAGAAGCTGCTAATCTATTTATGCTTCAGTCTGTCTCATAGATTATGGCAAGTGTAAATGCACGTACCTAAGACATAACTCCTTATCTATACTACTGACTGAACCTTACCAATATTTGAGTCAGAAAAAACTTATGGTCTTGATGTCCTTCAGATACTTCTTCCATTGTATCATTTACACCCTTTCTTTCACTCTCCCATACAATATTTTTTAGATCCCTCCAAGCTTGCTGCAACTTCTTCAGGAAGAAATATTAAGATCTCTCAAAATGACTGGAGTTATCATATGCAGGAATCTCATGTGTGGTGAGAATGGATGAGAATATCCAGTTTTGTAAAAAATCCTGCGAAAATTCACCTAAGATTCATTCCTAGGTCACATAATGGATGGAGGCTTGTTATGTGGAGCAAGTAGTGGCAGCAGTCTGATTTAAAGGAACATGCACTTAGATGGTGTTAACTTCCATACGAGAACCCCAGTACTGGGTTCCACACCTTGGGAGGAATAATCCCCTGTGCCAATGTAAGTTAGGGGTTGACCAGCTGGAAAGCAGCTCTGTGGAGAAGGATCTGAGAGTCGTGGTAGAGAAGTTGATGATGATGAGCTAGCAATATGCCCTTGTGGCCAAGAAGGTCAATGGTATCCTGGGGTGCATCAAGAAAAGTGCAGCAGGCAGGTCAAGGGAGGCTGTCCTCCTCATCTACTGTGCTCTAGTGAGGCCGCATCTGGATTACCGTGTCCAGTTAATGGCTTCTCAGTTCAGGAAAGACAAGGAACTACTGAAGGGAGTGCAGCAGAGGGCCATGAAGATGATTAGGGGGCTGGTGCATCCCCCTCATGAGGAGAGGATGAGTGAGCTCAGTGAGTTTAGTCTGGAAAAAAAAAAAGGCTGATAGAGGACCCTGTCAATGCTTAGGAATATCTTAGAGGCAAGTTTCAAGAGGATTGGGCTAGGCTCTTTTTTAGTGGTGCCCAACAACAGGGCAAGAGGCAACAGGTACAAACTGGAGCACATACAATCCACCTGAACATGAGGAGTATCTTTACTGTGAGCCTGACGAAACACTGGAACAGGTTTCCCAGAGAGGTTGGAGAGTCTCCTTCTCTGGAGATATTCAAAACCTACCTGGACACGTTCCTGTGCAACCTGTTCCAGGTGAACCTGCTTTAGCAGAGGTGTTGGACTAGATGATCTCCAGAGATCCCTTCCAACTGTGACTATTCTGTGATTCTATGTGATTCTTTGGTCTAACCCGCAGAGTAAAAGACTAAAAGAGTCAGGTATTCCATATGTGAGACTTGACAGGTCTGTGTAAATCTTTCAAAATACAACTACTCAGGGTTAGCCTTGCATTAAAAGAGCTGACGTACATTCTTTAAAACCCCACAGGTGTCATGTGGATGTGCAGTTAAGTGTCTTATTTTGTAATAGTACATTTCTAACATACTGTATTCTTAATACCTATGACACTGCAGAAAATTGCTCCCTAAAAAAAGTATGTTAAAGTTATTTGATTACTATCCTAGTCTTCATGAGGAATTAGTATGTACAAATATAAAGCTTTTCACTTAAATAAAAGTAACTGGTTTTGTTCACAGTCTTATAATTTTCAAATACAATTTCAGTTGGAGTATGGATGTGTTTATTTTTTAATTATGCAAACAATGAGCCTTCATACCTGAATAATAGCCTCAACTAAGGAGTTCAAAGGTATCTGTGTATTATGCTTTAGTTTATCAGAAGCTATCCGTCTTCTCTCTCTTACAAAACAGCTTTATTTTCTCTGGTTTTGAAGAAGGCATTTTCTTGCTCTTTTTTGTATGTATTTCAATAATATTTTAAATAGTTTCTTATATACTTTTTAAATTTCTTTTAAAATTTTAAGCACTTTGCTGCGTAAACTTAGTGTGAGCTATTAGCAGTGCGCATATAAGTACAGACAGTAAGTACATATAGAAAGCAAGACTATGCATGCACATGATAATGCAGATATGGAGTCTGCTAGCCTAATTTCAAATTGATGTGTATAATACATAACATGCAAAAAGACAATAGTACCAGCCCTGTGGAATGAGAAGGATGATACAAAATCAGCTGCTTATGTACAGTTGTGGAATAAAGGTGAAAGGGAAGCTAGTCTGAAATCCATCAAACTACTCATGGGGATTCAGAGCCAGAGATCCTTCTGTCCAAGTCCTCGCATCTGTATCCAGAAATTTTGGCTCTAGTGTTTTAGTTGGCTTAAACTTTTCACAGTATTACCTGCGGACAAAGGTATTTTTAGATCATGTAAGGGCTAAATAAGACCAATAGCTCTGGACAAGGTTCTAAAAGCATAGTAAAAATAACTAATGAAGTGCTTCTGGATACCTAGACTACAAGTGAGGCTTTTTCTCAGCTGGCACTTTAACAATAAAAGTAACTGCTTCTTGTGTTAAGATATTCTTGCAGCAGCTATCTTCTCTTCAAATCAAGAAAGTATTTTCTTTTAAAAAAATAAATAGCAAATGCATCCCCTTGGGCAAGGAACTGAGCTTCCCACCATGCTAGGTTTGCAGGGTTCTTCATATGATAAGGGCATGCACTTTTCCCCTGACAATGGAGGCTGAAAACATGTGGTTCGATAGATGGATGAGACACGACATAAAAGCATTCTTGGTTTCTACACAACATTTTTACATCCTCTCTTATTTTGGAGGAGCTTTCAGAGCAGCATCAGGTAGCCTGTGAGCTACCAGTGCTGCATTGCAGGAAAAAGGAGTGGAGACTAAGACAAGGGGTGAAGTCTCTTGTAAGCTCCACTGAGAAATATAACACCACAGCTTTTCTCTGCCGCATTCAGCCACAGTTCCTGATAAAATACCATAGTTTGCTGTGGTAAGATTTCAAAAAGGTTTGAATACAGGGTTAATTTTGGTAACTAATGAACATACACATAGAGGGAAATGTTGTGCAACAGCAGGGGCATTATAGAGATTAGTTCAGTTCTTTTTTTTTTTTTTTTTAATGCATACACTTAAAAAGGGCCAAAGAATATAACAGTATTACCTCTTTTCAAGTTAGGATACGTCACACCAGGAGGGAACAGGGTTTGACTTTCAACCCAGTAAATGTCATTAACAGGTTTGATGAACGTCCTACAGGTAAGTCGCTCAGACCAGCACCCACAAGGGTGTATAGGCGAAACAATTGATGACTGAGAAAACTTACAAAATTACTAGACCATGGCTAAGATTTGTACAGAGGCAAAACAGTTTTGTTTTTTGCACTCTTAGTGTATGAAATCTAAGGTCACACAGATGCCTTAAGAAGCTGTGTAATTTGGTGGTTATTACTCTGCATCAGCCTGTGGACCTGTGTTGCTAACATGTTGTGAGTATTCCTTGCCAAAGGTATTTTATGTTGTGGGCATAGCTCTTGCAACAGTGTTGTTATAAGAAAATCCATTAGGGAACCATTTCTAATGATGAAGCAGAGGATGACTTTCACTTTACTACACAGAGCCAGAAGAGAGGAACACTATGTTCATAAGGTTGCTGCAGGAGACAGGCTATCTGCAGGATACTCTGTTTCAGTGAATCATCTCAGCAGTTTCTTCTAAGGTAACTCCCATGGAACGGAGGGCAAGAAATTAAGGATGTTGCTCTGCTAATAGAGAACAGTGTGGAAGCCCTCCTTGCCCTTCTTTACAGTATCTCCCAGAGGTACAGAAGACCTTGCTAGGGCATAAAAACATAATTTAAATCTTCCTGCATTAGCACTAATGAGGCTGGCACATGCTCCTCTTCTTAAACAGACACTTAATTCAAGCACTCATCAATAAAGAATTCCCAAGACATTGCTCTTCTTTGCAAGAAGCAGAAATTTTCACTCTTTTGCCCATTGTGGGTAGAGGGAAAAACGTCCCTTCCATGTACACAACTATGCATGCAAATATAGTCCTCTCTATACATACTTAACATGTAACATCTTATATATAGAGGAGCATAACTTAACAAAAAAAATTAAATAGAAGCTCAGAAATATTGTCAACCTACATATAGAGAAAGAGAGTATTTCAACACACCTTTAAGTATTTTAAACATGTTTTAAATAAATATATCCTACTGTAACTTTTCTCTGTCAGGGTTAAAGTAATATATACCCCTCTTATTTTTTATATTTCAGAACTTTATATTACTTTATATTTCAGAAAATATTCACCCAGCTTCACGTATGTTTTCATCTATTTTTAATAAATGATTTTTTTTTGTAACTGTTTCCTTCTTTAAACTATCAGGAAGATCGTTTATCTGCTATGTTAGATCACCAAGAACTGTCTTTATCTACCCAAAATGATAAATGCTGTAGCTGAAAAACATTCTTCAATAGTTCAAAGTTATTGCTAGACTATTTATTTTTTTAAGTACTGATTTTAAATTACACACTGTTTTTTTTAAAATAAACTCCTTGACAGGATTGCCAGCCACTACAATTTGAATATACTTTATATTTTTTGCAGCAGAAATAAATGTTGGTTGCCTCTGTATCTTAAAGACCTGAGTAGAAGGAAAATGTGCTGTCTATAAATATTTTAGCCAATTTCTGAAATGCTCTGCAGGCTGCTACTTAAATTTTATAGAGTTGGTAAATGCAGCCTTGCAAATCAATATTTTCTGAAAAATACTTATATATGAGACCTAATGATTTTGCTCCCTGTTTTCTTCATTGAGGAGATGGAGAGTGAGGATGCACACAATAATCTTTGAGCAATATGTTGTCTGACTTTCAGTATCATTTTATCCATGAAGGATTGGTTCAAATTTGTTACACACTCAGCAGAAAATACAGAAGCAATTTGCCACCCTGTTGTGAATTTTAGCATGTCTTTCAGTAATGATGCCTGAGACTAAGAGGAGTATTTGGGCAGAAATGTGCTAGCCGACACAGTAAAGGGGGCACTTGGCATTTAGCAGATATTTGCTTTCATCAACAGAAAAGGTTATGTCAAAACCTTTTGACAGGCTCATTCTAAAAATTTCTTATTCCCACTTATATTAAAAACTGCTTGTTAATAAACGCTGAGAGAAATTTGACATTCTTCTGCTGATGTACAAAGAATTCAAAATATCTCATGTGGATGCGTTAGCTGCACTAAGGTAATTAGAAGAGGCAGGCAGCCATTTTGCTTTAATTTTTGACACTGGGTCCCCAAGCAGTTAATTTCCAGCACGCAAAGTTCAAATAAACAGAGTAATTTATACTGAGTTTCTTTTTTCTGTATGCCTGATCTCACAGATTTTCAAAACACAACAGGACAGGTTTTAGCAATTTGAGGAATGATAGTCGGGGAAAGACATTACAGCGTGTGAGAAAAATTGATTGCAGCAGCACTTCTCACAACTGCGGACAGTGAGTTGCTCTCAGAAGAAGTCAGGGAAAGCCTGTAAGGATGCATTATACCCTGTGCCTGATGTTACCTCCCTATGGCAGCTGTGCACAATTGTAATTTCTCCTTATCAAACGTTATCGTGGCTGTATTGGAAGCAGTGGAGCTAATACCTGCTTTGTGCACTGGGATGTGCATATACGCAAGTATTTGAACGTGTCTTGAAGCAACACCTTTGCCCTTTGCGGGAGTTTGGTATCACTTCCTTAAAGATAAACTTTCTTACTTGTAATGGAAAAGCAGCCAACACATGCAATGATCGAAAGACATGCCTTGAACTACCATAGTAATGGTCACAAATGTCTATCACTGAATCCCAGAAATACGACACTGGCAAATAAGCTGCTGGGGAAGTCAATGAGCTGGTGTACATTGCAACCACTTTGAAGAGTTTTCCTGCTTTCTTTCTGGGGAAAACACAGCTTTAGGTTTGCTAAAGGGAGAAAGGGCAAAAGAAACACAATTAGGTAAAGCCACCAGCTCCATTTTCTCCTAAAGGTAGATAATATACAGCAGTATAAATGTCCTGCTGAGGGTATCCTTCAATCTTTCCCATTAAAGATGTTCAGATGTACTATAGAGTACATAGAAGTAATCTGTCAGGCGAGAATAGGAAAAGGCACTCCTATATCTAAGATACATAACCTCTAGAAACCTCTTTTGATAAATGAGTATTTGAGTACTGCTTGCAAAGTTGATTTTATAGTCTTTTCAGGAGTGATTGATAGAAACCTATCTTAAATCAACGTCCTGGCTGTTAGAATGCTTCCTTGGGAAGTTTTAGTTCCTCAGTCTGAGCAGGTATATGTTTCTTGGTTTACCCAGTTGTCAGTAAATGTGCCAACCACAACCTGAAGAAACTGAAGCATCCTCATTAATTCCAGCTTTGTTTATTGAATCCAACCCACTGTTACTTTTGTTTTTATTAAAAAATACCTTAAGCCACAATATTTTCAAATAATTGGAATTCTTATCTATGATAGAAAATAGGGCATTTTTATCATGGTTTTCAGTTCAGCCACAGAATAATGAGTAACAGGAAAAAAAAAAAGAAAAAAAAGAAAAATATTTTCCAAGCAAAATATGCTTAGCAGGAATTTAGCTCCAGCTTGAAAGTTAATTCCTTGTACTGTTGTACTGGCCCATTGTTTAGAAATGAGTTTTAACTTAATTTGTTGTCCTCCAAGTACTGCATATGCCTTTCACTTCATACCTTTACCCAATTGTATTGAGATTTGTAAGTTGAAACACTAAGAAATAAGTGTCAGGAGCAGTTAAAGCTTACGCTCCCTTTCAACAAGTCTCTCCCAGGTTTATTTATGGGTTTATCATGGGTTTTACATAAGATCCTGAAAGATGGTCTTCCTGCACTATCTAGGCAATCCCACTGCTGAAATCCTGGTGAGTAATGAGATAGCAGTATGATTTCTTGAAGAGGTGCTCAGTAATCTTGCAGGAATCTGCCAGTGGTGTCTGGTTTCCCTAGAAGCCAGGGTCTTCACTGCTTGTGATCTTTGCTTATGCATTGGGTAATAAAGGAAAAAAGGGTATTTGCAAAACATGTGATTTTTTTTAGCTATGTAATGCTCTGTAGCTGTCCAAGGTGTTGATTTTACGTATCTAGCACTGCACATCTGTTCCATTATGTTATTTTCAGAAACCAAACTGTAACTGCAATAGCTCCTTTTTCCTCTTTTGTTCCAGTTCCGCCTTTTATTCAGCCTTTTGAGTTCCCGCGATTCTCCATTGGGCAGCGGGTCTTCATTCCCTGCGTGGTCGTCTCTGGGGATTTGCCCATCACAATCACCTGGCAGAAGGACGGCAGGCCAATCCCAGCCAGCCTTGGGGTGACAATTGACAACATCGACTTCACCAGCTCCTTAAGGATTTCTAATCTTTCACTGATGCACAATGGAAATTATACCTGTATAGCTAGAAATGATGCAGCAGCTGTGGAGCACCAAAGCCAATTAATCGTGAGAGGTAAGTAGATGTAATTAGTTTGAAGGGCACCAATTAAGCGGAATTCATCAGTATTTTGTAATGACATCTGTTTGATGGGAAGTATGAAAAAAGAGGAAAATATGGTAATCCCTCCCTTCATAACAGAGAGCACACAAAGCAGTGAAGCACAGAAACTAATACGACCTTTTCTATCTAAAAGTACGCACGGGGTGGATGGAAGAACCACAGGACTAAATTCCTGGAAAATTTTATGAGGGACAAGCCCATTCATTGGCATCAAGCCTTTGAAATGGTATCAAATTTCTCTTTGTTATTGTGTAACCTGATTATCCTCATTTTTATTTAGATCAGCTTCTCATATAAGATGATGTCAGTAAAAAAGCAAAGCATTGATGTTGGCTGCATGGGGAAGAAGCTCTCCTGTGTTACCATGTTGTTCTTTTTCTTATTTGTGTTTATTATACAATTAGCATGATTCATTTGCTTATGCTGACTTAACAATTTTTTTCCTTGAAATAGTTTCAGTCAGGGAACATTTTATGTGGAGAAGGCCTTTTTGAAGAGATACTTTGTCTTCAATAGCTTCTACCTTTCAAGTCACACCTTAGCTAAGTTCACTAGATATTATGCCTTGTGACACCTTTTCAGGTATCACAGATGTCAACAAAACTAAATTGCTTCCTTTTCTTTCTGAAAATTTTTTAGTGTTTTAAATTTTCATTTTATAAAAATAAGACAGTTGTACACTTCCCTCCTCACCATCTCCCTTGTGCTACTAAGACATTGAATTCCTCAGAAAAGAGGGCACATACTGCAATATTGCAAGTGGCTCCTGTTGCCGATCACTACATATTATATCCCCTTTTCTAAGTTTACCAAGACAAATCTTAAAGATACTCAGGAGTTTTTGCTACCTTTTTAGGCTTTGTTTCTCCCTCAAAAACTCATTTTAAGCAAAACTTTCTGAACAGCTTTTCCTTTTAAGCCAAATTTTGCTGTCCTTGGACTATCTTTAATGAGTGTTCAGTAGTTTTCCACTTACAGAATGTGTATGCATTTTTAATGCTAGTAATACCAAAACTTAGCAGCAAATATGTTTATTGCTTTTTCACTACTTTTGATATAAATATTGAAATATAATTTTTAATGATTTTTTAAAAAATCACTGCTTTTAATCTTGTATTATTCAGTACAGATGTCTATTACTTCCCTCAACTATCCAGTAATCCTTAATTTAAGTGTTTTAATTAACTAGATGCATTTAATTATTCTTTTACTAAGCCGTTCCCTTAGTTTTTAACCCTATCCATCTCTCTAAAAAGACTTTCCTCAACCTCCCATTACAAAAAAGACAGTCCACTAACTGTGAATGTCCTACAAAGAAATGCAGCAGCTAATAACAGCTGAGATTGTACCTGATTTGCAGTTCTATTCAGTGCCTGAAATGATCAGAATTAATCACTTTAGCAACCCTGTACAGGTTCCTATATGCATATCATCAAAACAGGGATGGTAGGATGATCTTCAGGGGGAAAAAAAAAAAAAAAGAAAAAGAAGGTGGCATAGGTAGTACCATTGAAAACTGGGTCTCTGTAAACACTGTCTATCATTTTTAAATATCAAGATCCCTGAGGCTGTAGCAGCTCAAGTGAGCCCACATGTAGAGATTTCTGCTCTGCACCCCACTGACCGGGGCAAGTCCTCCTTTCTCATAGTAGTGTCACTGTTCTCCCTTGCCTGGACTGCAGCACCCATGCCTGCTGCTGTCAGCGGGCAACTCCTCTTCTGACAAGCTCCTGCCTGGCCTTACGTCTGTTCCCTGAACATATCTGCCTCTTGCTGCTTTGTTTGGTGTTAATTCATTTTCCCTCCTTGTTCAAGGAGGAGTTCTAGGGAGCCTGCTCTCACATCCCTGTCACACCACTGACACCAACACACCCACTTTATCGTTGTGTCTTGCTAGTCTAATGGCACCTCTTGATGGGGTCTTTGCCCCTGTGGGGAGATGACGACAGGACTGTTGGGTGTGTATGCCTGAAGGGCATCCTTATAGACCCATTAAGTGTGACAGAGGGCAGCTTTTCACTCTACAGGAGTACAGTCCTGCAAATTTTTAGGAGGTTATGAAGGCTACTTTAATCTTCCTCCTTGCTAATCTTTCTGCCCAGCTAGCACTCTGCAGCAGCCTTCATTAAGCATCTCTCTGGTCTCTCTATGTCAATTTAAATGATAACGTCTTAATCAGTTTTGTATGTGCATCTGGGATAACAGTTCTCACTCAGAAAGAAAGGGGAAAATTTAATATCATGTCTGACCTGAATTTTCTGCCAGAACCCTAGACTTACCTCTTTGCCTCATACTGAACTGTTTCAGCTGTCTCATTTCAGGTAGGTCAAAAGACAGAGAGCCATCAGTGTGGTCACTACTCATTTACATCCATCCTGACCTATAAACATTTAAGTAAAGACTTCCTTTCCTGCTGTTTTTTATGTTCTTCAGGCTTTCTGATCCCTTCTCATCTTTTTGTTCGTAGGAACCATATAACTGAAACATGGTATTTTTCTAGATCAGCTAAGCAGTTTTCCTCCAAATAAAGGGAGAGGAAGTAGTGCTTTAAATCCTCTGTTTCTAATCCACATTGTGTGATGGTTTCTCAGCAGTATGCTTTAAACTTAAATGTCGGCTTTCCTAAATGTCAGGGCAGGTGTTCTGGGAATATCTTTTTTTCTTATGTGAAGTGTATACAGTTCTGTATGGGAGCAGACAGTGCATGGGAGAACAAAGCAAAGGGAAATAAGACCATTTTCCACAAGATGCCTTTTACCTTAGCTATACTGTCATTGTATTTGTTTTAAAAGTAGACATAAAAACTATGAAGGCTGTGGTGTTTCCAAAATGAGCAGGAGACCATATCATTTGACAGCACATGGGTAGACTTAGAATCTAAATCCAGTCCATACCCAAGACAGATGAAGAAACACAGGCCAATTGCTTGTTCCTGCTTTTGAACTGCTAGTGAGTAGACAAGTTTCTGCAGAATCCATATAGTCAGAGAAATTCTTCATCTTTATGACTTGAGGTGTTTTTCCTCAGTATCTTCTCTGTCAGATCACATGTATCTCCTGTTTGTTAGCATTTGTATTTTTTCTCTTAAGTTTTGAGTCTTCTGAATCAATTTCCTGTATTCTTTCTACAAATATTACTTTCCATATCTAAGCTGCCTGTCCATTTGGCCAGGAGTATGAAGCAGCAAAATGAAAATAAGCACTGGTGTCTTAAAATCTGTGGGCACCTTATGGTAGATCTTCGCTGCTGTTCCAATTATTTTGTGCTCTATAAATGCAACCAAATAAGGAGCCTTAAAAATACCTGGCCAGCAAGGCTATATTTTCCTTGCCTTAAACATCAGAGGCAGATGACCAGCTTCCATGGAGCTTCCTTGCAGAGCATCCCATAGGAGATGTGCCTCCTGAGAGAAAGCTACTGTGAAAAGAAAGCTTTTGAGCAGCTGTGTCACTGTGAGTAAGAATATCTTATGGCAATCTCACTAGTCTCCACCATGGATTTCTTGGTGAGGAAAGGAAATTTAACAGTTACATCCTCTGGACATAAATCTGTCAGTACTTCTCTCTCAACAATATTTTAGTCAATTCCAAACAAATTGGAAGGGGGAAAATGCCTCCAGTGGAACTGAAAGCCTAAAAACTTAGCAAATACCATTACTGAGTGTAATACTAGACACTGGAGAATCTAATTAGGCAAGCCTTTCTACAAACACAAGAAAGGTTCATCTGGAGTCTCTACTCAACCATGAGATACAAATCCACAGAAAAGCAGGCTTGAATAGCCCTAATGTTATAGAATATCTCTTAAAAGCTCATTAATTAGCCACTGGGAGAAGCCTATCATCTTCACTGCATTTAGGCACTGAAGGTAGGCAGTCCAGGTGAGTGAAAATAGGGCTTTCCCTCTCAAAATTTCGTGCTCCACCAGATCCTGGCCTGCAGTTCCTCTGGAAATGAATAAAAGAAATAAAAGCTAGAAAAGTTTCTCACAAATTCATAAGTCATTATTATTTGGATTTTTTTATTTCTTATCATAGCCAGGCGTGCTGTTAAGAAAAAGGAAAGCATGGGATCCTGTCATTAAAATCATCCATACAAATAGGAACGTATCTTCTCTGTCAACTACTCATATCATCATACAAAATTAATAAAGGCTTCACTCATTAGAGCTATCTTCTAAAGAGTGATTAAAAATCTATATGCACTTTATCATGTGTTATTCATTTCTGCGTGGTTTCCTAAAATGGGACTGAAATAATTATGAAATAAAAAGCAGTGAAAAAGATTTTAATTGGTAACCAAAAAGAAAAAGCTCATAAGTGTATTACAAGTTCAATTTTTTTCAGATACTGCTGGAAAAGAGAATTCAAAGACAGTAGAGAGTGCATAAAACATGATTTTAAGATTCCTGTTAGTGAACACATCATAATTTAAAATTGAGATAAGGTCTTTAAATATCTAATAATTCCCCTTAATGCATTTAGCGCCTTAAGTGTAAATGTGTTTTCATTTTATACTTGCCAGGAATGTTTAACATCAGTAGTTAGGTAGGCAGCCAGTGAGTAGTCCCTGAGCCTTGAATCTTCCAGGTAGGAAGTGGGTATCCATCTGCTTTCCAATAATTTGGTAATGGTGCTGGTGTGATGAAGCAAATGCAGTTTGTAATAGAAAGGCAGGAGAAGAAGATTTATGGTCGCAGCTGGTGTCAAAACTCATTTACTCTCTTTGCTGGTGTTTACACTGTGGCTTTGAAGATTACTCTTGAATGATTCACTTCCTATTTAGTGTTCTCATTAAACAAACTCAACCAGCACAAACCGCCAGGCATTGTCTCATTTTGCAAAAGTACATCTTTTTTCTTGAACTGCATAGCAAATGGTTTCACTAAACCAGCTAAATCGACCCCTTAGGTCCAATGACCAAATTTAATAACTGTTCATCTTTGCTAAAGTACAGTGTTTAATGATCTCATTTGTTAATACATCAGTGGTTGCTTTGGCTGATTAAGTTTCTTCCATCATCCTGACAGTATGATCTAAATGTAAAGTACAAATATTCCACGTTGTATTTTGAACCAATGCCATAGATTATTTTTTAATTCGCCCTAGTAGCCCACCAGAGGAGCTTGTGTTAGGAGCATTCAGAATTGCTCTCTAGTGTGATGTACTAATTGCTGTACTTGGAAACCAGAAGCACTGGAGTAGATTTTAAAGTCCAGAAAGGAGCACACTAGTTTGTTATCTGGTCCTTGGAATAAAGCGCAGTCAGAAAAGATTTTTGGATTTACATAAAGGAAAATTAAATCACAGAATATTAGCAGGCACTCATAAATTGATTTTGGTTAGTAGCTTTTAAGTCTTTCATTGCAAGCCGTGGTGACACAGATAAGCCGTATCTTCTTGGGGTACCAACTCATATTTTATCATCTTATCAGGATTGTTTCACACTAGAAGATATTAAAAGCATTTTCCTTCCCTTAATATGGGATTATGTCATTCATATTATCTTCAACATCCTGTTACGATTGCTCCCATCCTTTGCTTTCCCTTGGTAAGAGCCTGAAACTGCTAGTCATAATATTGACTGAAAACACCTTTTTCTAGGTCCTTTGAGTTCAACCATTAAATAGTTTGCATCTCTCAACTTATTGTTCTTACACTAAACAATTCAACAGCTCATTTTTATCACAGATCTATGGCCTGCATTAAATGAGAGAGCCTATCAGAAACTCACTGTTAAAGCAATTTTAAATGCCCTCCTTTAAGTGCTCAGAGGACTGTGCCACTCAAACAAGGGTGATAATAAAAATAGAGCTTTTCAGTCATATTTTTGAACTAGTTCAGTTTTTCAATTCTGAAGGGATAGAGAAGGCCCACACCTTTACAACTAAAGAGAGAGAAAAAGAACTAATTGTGTTCTTTTCACTATTAACTCTACTTAAGCATATCAGACAAATTCACTTCATTAAATAAGTATAAAAATCTAGATCAAGTAGTTAACTGCATCGTCTTCCAAAATATAGCAGCACATACCACTGAATAAATGATTAGTTTGAAATAAAATTGGGAGGCAAACTCTCTGTGAGGAAGAAAAATTTAAAGATCGCCTCTGTTTACTTTTTAATCATTTTTATAAGAAGAAAAATCCCGTGCTTTTACCTAGACAGCAATGCAGAAACAATTGAAAGGTCATTTAATCAGTAATTTTGTTTTGCTGTAGCATCTTTTCTGACTTTCATTGGCAATCTTAAAACTAAGCATCAAGAGTTCATGTCTTCAAAATCAAAGCGACAGTTGGCATTTTTGGAAGTGGTCCTAAAGGAAGGCCAAACCTCTTCTGAATATTTCTATTACTGGGTGTGGACAGAGTTTTTGCTAAGTAAGGCTAAAACATGCTTTGTACATGGAAAAGCAGAACAAGGAAACCGTACAATTGCTAATCATACATCTGGCTGTGGAGTTTATATGGCAAAATTTAATCTTCACAGTTACTGTTCTAGTATTTTTCATACTGAAAGTAATGATTAAAAATGAGAACACCAAGAATATCTGAGCAAAATGTTGTTTTCTATGTACGTAAAATACAGTGAAATCAACATGACAAGAAGCCCTTGACATGAGTCCTTAAGGAAAACATGGGACTCTCCAGTACAATAAAAGGTTCTATTTGCATAAACTATGAGGGTGTTTATTCTGAAAAAAACTTTCAAGTCATATATTGTAGCATTCGTGCTTCTGCTGTGCTTCTGCCACGTTATTCGGATGTCTAAGTAGTACTATATTCATGACCATTAATAGTTGCTTAAGGTCTCAGGGTAAGTAATTACCCATTTTCCTTTCTTAATTTCCAGCACTTCTGGATAGGTAGGTCCTGATGTCTGATGAGGGTTTGGGTCAGAAAATGGAGGGATGGTTGGGCCTCGCTCAACTTTCAGATGAAGTCAGAACTGTCAGGACTTGTGAGATGTGAATCTGTGAAATTGTGTGTGTGTGTGTGTGTCTTTGTGTGCATACACTGCAGTGGGTCAAGGAAAGCAATGAACTATAAGGATTTCTCCTATTCTGCATTAGATCTAAATGTGTTGCTATACTTGATGTCAGAGGAGAAAAATCTCTTACAGGCTCAGTCACCTTGCTACATTTTCTCAATAGTACTGTAAGAAATGACAAATAGAATACTATTGGAAAAGGACACAAATAATTTACTTTTTTTCTCAGGTATTTACTTCATGTTCTGAGACGAAGAACAGGAAGTCAGCAAAAATCTGTGACCTTACTTGACTTTAATGCAACTTTTAAGCACCTTTAATAATCAATATTGTTTGTGGGCATTTCAACTTTTTTCACATCTTTCAGCTTCTTTTTCAAACTTTTGTAAAAACTGCAGGTTTTATTGATATTTTGACATGTAGTATAAGGCCTTCATGGTTAACTATAGGTCTAGCATTGTCAGAAGTTGTTTTCTTCACTGTGTATCTTCATTTGGAGCATGTATAGCTTTTCTTTCAGATGGGTAGCTTATTTTATTTTTGTATAAATCAACATGTACTTGCCTATGTCTGGAAGACTCATTGCAGTGGTTTTATGCTGTCTTGGAATAAGTCTAGTAATACATACACATTGATACACATACATTCCAATAAGATTTCTCCTCTTCAGTTTAATGCAAGTAAATTATGTTTCTGTGGCTGTTTGAAAAGTGAAGTGCTTTCAGAAGTTGTGGTTCAAACACCCTTACCTTAATATGAAGTTATGTGATTGCTATCAAGCATGTTATTGTCTAAGTTTATTTAGACTATGTGATTTAATTCTTTTTCTAAAGTTTACTAGTTCATTGTTATAAAAACAAACACAGAAAATTTTAATTGGTCTTAGATATCTGTCAAGTCTCTGCCTTTGTTAGAAAGCATTTATTTTCTGATTAAGACAGTATGATTTATCTGTTACTCCATTTTATAACCTATCCTATAGAGAGATTTTTAACTTATTTTTTCATCTTTTAAAGACCAGTGCTTTTGTTGTGCCTGGCAAGAAGTACATTGAGATTGTGCACAGAAAGTAAATAGTCATGTAAAACCATCTGTACTATGTCACTGGATCACCAAAAAGCTAGCTTTAGTTTTTGCTTTCTGCTATGAAATGTTTTGCCTCCTTATTTGACTGTTCTGCCTTTTTGAGCTATCTGAAAAGTTGCCGAAATTCTCATGCCTCCTTTTGCTCCCTCCCTCAGTGCCCCCTAGGTTTGTGGTGCAGCCCAGTGACCAGGATGGGATCTATGGAAAAGCTGTAATTCTTAACTGCTCTGCAGAGGGTTATCCTGTTCCTACCATTGTCTGGAAGTACTCAAAAGGTAGGATTACTTTGGTATCAGATTACTTATGATTTAGTAACAGATTACTTGCCTGTAAGCTATTGATTTAATCTTGATAGTTTCAGAGGCTGGCAGGATGCAATACGGGAAATATCAGTAATATTTATATAGTTCTTCTATCATTTCTTTAAGCACACAGTGCTGACCATTGTCATAGATGCAAAACTGAGCAAGATGAGCTTTTGGTCTTCCTTAGAGATGTCCTGGAGCTGTGAATATGTGCCTGTGTTAGCTATGGCCTCAGCAGGCAAGGGATAAAATGGACGTATGAGAGAAAAGAGATACTGCTTTAATTGAAACAGTCTCAGAACAAGGCTCACTGGCAGCATTTGGCTGATTTTTTTCCCCCCTTCAAAATCCATGATAACATGGCCAATCATATCTTTTCAGTATAGAAGAAAGGTCAGGTGGCATTAGCATATGCAGTAATTCAGTATGCACTTTACATAATGCTTTAACATTTTCTTCTCATGTAACTGAACATTATAACTGGCCCCACTTGACCCTCAGTAACCATAGGAAATTGACTGCTTTTTAATTAAAATGTGCTGCCTGCTAGATTATGTCTTCTGGCCAGTTGTCTTCTGTTAGGTTTTAGCAAGCAAACGAACTCTCAGAACTCTATATCCAATCTAAATGACTTAACTCTTTAAAAAACAAAACTAGGTGCTGTTTGGAAGCAATCCTTATGTAATGCTCCATGACATTTTTGTTTTCATTAGGGTCTAAATCCAAATTATGTTTGAAGAAAAAGGATGAGGGAAGAGAATTGTTCATTTTAAAGAAATTCTTTATTTTATTGATAAATTCTGGTTAGTGTCAGGAACAAGGCAGAACTCCAAATGCTGTCAATCTTAGTGGTATATAGGTTTTTAATTGTGAATATAGGTCACAAAGAAGTAATTCTGTTTTATTATGTTTGCATGCTGAAGGAGGAGGCCAGACAAAGCTAGCTGATTTGTAATTAACTGTGAAGAGAAAAGCATCCCATCTTAATAACGGAGGAAGGGATAGTGGTTTGATTTTAGCAATAATCTACTATCAAGTGACTGTTTTCAAAGTTTTCCATTAAAAGCTGTGAAGTTTTTCAGTCAAAGAAAGTTCTAGTGTGTACGAGATGTTGGCAAAGACATCAAACTGCAGTTTCATTTTTTGGCTATCAGCATTGTGAAAAAGTCAGTATTTTTACAGAAGCCTGTATTTTGCTAATGGATGACTGTAATTGCAATATTTACTCTAACTACGGTGCTGTAAAGGTCTATGGGATGTCTGCTATATTTTCCTTTAAAGAAATACATTCTATAATGGGTTTGTGAGCACGTTTCATGCCAGATTCTGAAATAATTTCTTAGGTGAGGCCAGCAGGAGTAAACAATCAGATCATAGTTTATCTGTAGGTACCACAATAACGTGAAAAGGGCACCTGTACACCTGCAGCTAAGTTAACATCATTGGCTTTTTGTGTTGATGAAAAATGGAAAGAGTTCATTTTTTGTACATCAGGATAGACAGGTAATGGAAATGGGCTTGCTGTCTTTAAAGAATAATGCCAATGATCAACACAGACATACCATAGTCAGCAAGAATCTGTTGGTTTAAGTCCCTCAGACTTAAAGAGGCCTTCAGACTTAAGGAGGCAATGGGCACACACTGAAAAACAGGAATGTTCCTTCTGAGTACAAGGGAACACTTTTTTACTATGAGAGTGACTGAACACTGGTACAGGTTGCCCAAAGAAGCTGTGCAGTCTCATCCTTGGAGATACTCAAAAGCCATCTGAACACGGTCCTGGCAGCTGGTTGTGGATGGCCCTACTTGAGCACAGGGGCTGGACTGGATGGCTTCCAGAGGTCCCTTCCAACCTCAACTGCTCTGTTCTTCTGTAATTCATGAGCATATAGTCCACTTGCAGATTCATCCTTGCAGTATTCAATAAGCTGCTGTCACTGCACAGGAAGGACTACGGCTATAATAGCAGTAACAATGCATGTAAAGAGTAAGATGCCTTTGCAAACCATTATCCAAAATTTTGCCCAGTTACAATTACCCTCAGGAGTATTAGCCCTTTCCTTTCTGTGAATATCAAATTTTCCCAAGAATTTTTCACATAGAGAAATACAAGAAGTGAGTTCTTGCATCTATCTACTTGAGCAATCAACTGCAGACAGGTAGAGTTAGTAAAGCATAAATGTGCCTTATATCTAAGTGACAAGAAAAATGGCTTATTAAAGAAAAAATAGACAAAGGGGAAAGTGGGATATGCATTTGACTAAAATATTTGAGAAGTCAATGCTGGCAACTGATTTGTGTTGAAAAAATTACCCCTTTAATATTTCTAAGTTCATAGTATCCACCACCAGACCTTCAGTATAACTGTAAATTTCCAAAGCAAACTCTTCTAGGACTAGAAGGAGTTTTAGTATGTATGTCTCATCTCTTTTAATGTTCTAGATGTTGTATTCATAGGTTGTTATAGCTTACTACTTTATACAAAATTATTCCCCATAGTATTTATTCATCGTATTTCCTTCTGGGCTGACTCAGCCAACTGCACACAGTAATTAATGCTGACAGACATTAACTTCGTGTACAGAAAGCAGTATAAGAGAAGTCTATCGAAGAAGACTACCTTATGATTTCCCTTAAAAAATCCCATCTCCTGCTGTCAAAGTAGGTTGTAAAACCCTTCGTTACAAGAACCATGTATTAATATATGCTTAGGGAGTCACTAAGGCTAGAGGAACCTGAAGTTGTCGTGGACCTCTAGACAGTAGATTATGCTGACAGTATTGTAATATCCTGTTCCCTAAATCATCCAGTATCTTATTGACAAGGAAAATTAGATTCTTAAAACCAAAGTTGATACAGAAGCCTTTGACTTCCTGTCTTTTTATGGACCTTGCATTTTTATACCACCAAACATGGTACCTCATGCCTGATTAGTTCTCTGAGATATTGGTTGTTTCTTTCTTTGTATTTTTTTAACAGTCTGAATAAATACTGGCTATATACATGGCAGAACAGGAATTTCATGTGTCATCAATCAGTCAGCTGTTGGAGGAAACAAGCAACAGTCACTGATGTGGTTTTCCATGTTACCCAGAGTTTCATAAACAAGGTCCTAGAGGTCCCTTGAGTATGCCATGTTTACTACAACAGACATCCCTCTTAGTCATAAGAAATTCATTTGGTGTACGCATTAGGGATGCATACTTGTATGACTGTTCAGCTGTAATTGTCAATAATTTATCAACCTCTAAATGTACAACAAATGTGCCTTTTTACCCATGAGTGGTCTGAAAGTCTTTATTTTCCCTCTCCCTTTCTGCATCTTCCCCTCTTGCTTTGTGCTTCTTTTGTTCCCTTACCTTTAAAATGGGCAAATCATTGCTACTATTACATTCCAGAAGTCTTTCTTCTTTCCATTTAATGAATTCAATTTTGGCAAAGAATGATTCTGCTTGTTCAGAAGCCATTCATATTTTAATTGAATTGAGCCTCTAAGAACTGGAAGCTATAGTTTCTTCCTTATTTAAAAAAAATCAAAATTGAGATGCTTTTCTTCCTAACTAACTTATTTCCATGGGAATCCTGCTTTAGGTGCTGGGGTTCCTCAGTTCCAGCCAATTGCATTGAATGGTCGTATCCAGCTTCTCACAAATGGCTCCTTGCTGATAAAACATGTGCTGGAAGAAGACAGTGGATACTACCTCTGCAAGGTCAGCAATGATGTGGGAGCAGACGTCAGCAAGTCCATGTACCTCACTGTTAAAAGTAAGAACTAAAACACTTCTCTGTGATCCAGATATTACCATTGAGTGAAAGAGGCTTGTGTATTGCATCCCTAATTTGAAAGGAGGGAAAGTGGGGAGGAAGGGAAGAGGCTGGTTTTGTTGGTTTTAATTTAATGTTATTTTTCAGCTGCATGTGGTATCACCTGGAAGTTAGTGTGGTTAATATAAAGTATTGTTTAGCAGAAAGATAAAGGGAGACTTAATGATGAAAAGGATTAACATCTCATTTTAAAAATCTGTATCAGATCTATAAGCTACAGCTGAGTAATGAAGGAGTAGTAAGAAAATTCTTTGTCAAGGGTTAAAAAATATAACAAAGAAAAAATATGCACAGCAACTGTAAAAATTTCAGAAGTTGAAGAAAATATGGATTAAAAAGTCCTTTAATCGATTCTCAAGATACCATTGATAAATACTATAGGAACAATAACAATAGATACCACAAGGTGATACAACATGCTGTAAGATATAGATACAGCCACAGCAGTCATTATGACTTAGCCACCTGGATATAGCTTTCAGAAAATACATCTAATTCTGTTGAATCTGGAGTGCATACACAGCCTCAAATCATCTGTACTTTCTAGGCACAAGATACAAAAGCCGTGCAGTTTTTAGGTGTATGATAGCTATAACTCCTTCAAATATGAACATAGTTGAGAATATAGAGGAAAAAGTCTGCAGAGGTGATACTATTTCTCACTAAAGAAAAAAGAGACTATTGACAGTTCAGCATACCAAGTGTTCCTGGATGACCTGTTAGACCAGTATTGAAGGAGGTCAGCAAGCCATGCACTTTCATGTTTGTAGGATTTTTGAAGATTTACTGAGAACTTTGAAGTTCTGAGATGTCAATTACCTTGAAAAAGATTTGCCCTTGAGTTAAAAGATTATTTTGCCTTCTGAAAGGAAGGGAAATCCAACTTATTCTCTTTTGGAGAGCTATACTTTAGACCACTAATATTTAGGTGTGTTTGTTTGTTGTAATGTCAGAGAATTAATAATTAAGTTCTTTGAAAGGAAGTGTGTCAACTTTTTAAGATTTGCAAGCTCTGATACCTGCACTTTACCATAGTGGCTTTGTCTTCTGACAAATAACATGATATCCCAACATCTGAAGCAATTATATTAATTGCACTCATTTTCTGTGGATCAGTAGATGTTCCAGCTTCTGTGGTTTCTGTAACTGGCCATTTTGGGGCCACTCTTCAACTGTAGTAGCAATGTACTACTGTAATATGCTACAGAAAAACAGCTTTCCTCTGGTTGGCAACTATGCATACTGCCTGTCTGATCACTGCATGCAGTTTCATGTGTGATAAAAGAGCATCCCTTATCAAATAAGAGCAGAAGCTTCCCTGGAGAGTCAGTTGCTGTTTGAATCTAATGAAAATCCCTCCGGCTCTGAGATAGCAAGCAAGCACGTCTATACACCCTCACGCATTCCCACTAACACGCATACTGCTCCCAGCACGTCTCGTTAGAGCAAACACCATTAGCGTGTTGGTGTGTGCATAGAAAAGGCACAGCTTTAACTTTAATCAAGCACACATTAGGGACAAGCTGCTCTGGGGAAGTGTGCCCTGGTGGACTGCAAGTGTAGCTGAATTCCGTGTTCTGGTGGCATGGTTATGGTCAGGCAGAGTGACTCCAGAGTGGAGTGGAGTCCAAAGGCCTGGACCTGCCTTTATTCTCTCTGGTACTATATCTTGTCATTCATTGCTTTTGTTTTCTCTGCGCTTGTTCTGGCTCATTTTTCCTCTCCAACAATCCTGGCTTTGGACCTTAGATCTCAGCTATAGCCCTACTATGAGATAAAAACCTTGGGTTTCCTTCATTAAAGTCAGTATTCTTAATTAGTTGATACTGCTCCATAACATGACCCTAAATGCTGCCTTCACACATACACAGAAGGTGAGACCTAGCACAGGCAGTTCTTTCTGGGTGACAAGGTTGGTAAGTAAGAAATAGCCTTCCAAAACATAAAGATTAGCATCAATACGTTTTGTTGTGACTTCCCTATGACACGTTGGCTTCCCACCTTCCTTCAGTCTATCTGTGGATTGTCTGTAAGCAGTAGCTCAAATCGCCTGATAAAAAGTAGAGTGGCTTAGGTGGATTTAGTCACTGACCATGAAACTAGACTGTCTCTTAGAAAGAAAGGCATGTCAGCAGTCCCTTCTCAGCTGCCTCCTTCAGTTCTTAACTATCCCTTGTACCACAGATCCTCATTTATGCAGATGCTAACCACTGATAGCATCACCACAACCTTAAAAAGAATCCCTCTTAGGCACAGGTTATTCTTCTCCTCCGTGTTCAATATTTCCACCTACTGTGTTAGTAACATTGCTGGATAATTTTTTGCCTTTTATACATCCTGTGATAAATCTCTTAAATGAGACTGGATACTTTACTTTTCCTGAATCTCCCGTGTCACCTACATCTAAACAGAAAAGCTGTTGACCTTTTACGTCAAAAGAAGGCAGACAGATTTTTCCTTTGGTAGGTCAGGAGTGGGCAGTATAAACACTGACCTAATACACTTCCATGACTTGCTACCTCTGAAACTGACAGACATTTTCTTAGTGAAAGGGCAGCTCAATCTGTAAACAAGGCTCTTAACGCTAAGAAGGGATTGGTAGTAATTCCAGATTACTCATTTATTTAGTGCCTCAGTGTTTGTTGTGCGATACCTTCATGTCAGAGAAACTGGTCCAACTTCTTCCTGGAAGAGAGATTGTATGAGGAGGGAGTGCAAAGAAGAAAGATGAGAGAAAAAGGAAGAGGCTTTAAGAATACTAATAGAAATGTGAAAAGAAAGAGCTGTCAGAGTTGATGCTGAATCAGGAACCACAGGGTGAGAATGGCAGCCATGAAAGCAGAGAGTCTTCACTTAGCAGCTATTATCCTTCTTCTTTTCTTTTCAAGAAATGGACATAAAAATCACGAGCAGTGATTTTTTTTTCCTCTTCTTCTGAATCAAGGCTAAGTGGTTGTTGAATTCCTTATTCACCAAGACATACAATATTAGAAAATTATGAGAGAGATCTGGAATAAGGAATCTAGTGCTGTCTTGAGACTGCTGGTGCTTGAGATGAGAAGACTTTTAAAGAATTTCTATAAAGGATAATGAGTCTTTAGCATGACAGGAAGAACTGAAAGTATTTAAAAGTTGCCTGGGAGTCACAAGGGAAGAGATATCTTCTTAAAAAGGATGGTCTTCCTGCCTTCATCTGAATAAACGACACACTCCCTAATTCCACTTTAGGAACTATATATAACATGATAGAATGGTATTGTGAAAAGATTCCCCCCGAAAAGAAAGCTTTCATTAAGGCGTGTATGTTCCTATGTAAATAATCTATTGGAGGCAGTCATGTTAGTCTTGCCCCTTTTTGAATTGTGCCAGAGACGTTTTACTCTGATCACCAAAATATTTCCAACAAATCCTGTCTGCCAAGAAAACAGAATTTCTTCATTCACTTTCCTCTCAAATATTCTTCTTAACTATTTGCATTATATGTGTTTAATGCATAAACCTAAAGATGTCAATTAGACCCACACCTCCTTCTACCAGGAACATACTAATCCCAGTTAATACTTTTAATGCTAAGTTTCACCACTTAATTTTTTTAAAAGAAAAAAATTTTAAGATTGTTGTCTATGACAAGAGCTGGTGGAATAATGGAAGAAGAGGTTGTTTGGGAAAGAGAGATGGATCACAGTGTAAAAGTGAGTGTAGTGTCCTGTTGCTGCAGCTACCCTGGGTCTTGGCTGTGACCAAACTTGGCTTGTTCACCACTCTGTGACCAGCCTTCCTTACAGTGTGTCTTGTTGACCATGACCTCTTTCAGGGAAGATTTTCTTTCCATCTGCAGACAACTCATGGAACAAAGAGGCCTGATCACAAAACTAGCTACTGCAAAAGAAAAAAAAGGTAATAATAGTTATAAACACAAATAAACACAAAAGATGCTTATGAAGGGAGGTTCTAAATCTAGTGAAGCTTTTTCCTCCACTACTAGCTAATAGTTGTTCCACCATATGGGCGAATCACTCTAGCTTTTGTTTATTAAAATGGACGGAAGTCTTGGCTTCCTCCATGAAACTTTATCTCAGCAGGATAAAGGCACACTTCCCACGTGACCAACCAAATGAATCTGCTTTGCTGCAACACCTGCAGTAAAGCTGTGATGGAGAACTCGCTGTGCTGTTTTTACCAAGGTGCCTCTAAATGCTTATTTTAGCCTTTAGGAAAATAATTCCTTGCTGGGAATATAAGAATGTCGAGATTTGTCTAATTGCTACTTTTCTTTGTGTATATAGAGAATAACATCTATACATTGTTGTTATCCTTTTGTTTATGTCCATTTTTCATTAAAAATGCATATATCCCACAAGATATCAATAAAGGGTAGCACTGCCTGTTCTACATTGGCAAAGATGAATCATCCATGCTATGTTGTAAAGGAAGATAAAAACACATCTGTAACACCTTGAAAAAAAGCTTGTAGGAAAACCAGCAATCATACTATGCAAAATCCACCAGTGCCCAGTTATCTTTATATTTCTTAATCTGTCCTTACTTCATTTGTCATAGTCTGCAAATAGTATTTTCTGTAGCAAAACAAAATAAAGTCCCCTGCTCTGATTGTATACTCTTTTTCACTGTTTTCTTCTCCTGAAATTCTGACATCTTTAAACACAGGACTTGTTCATTTTTTTGTACCTTCATACTTATTTTATCTCAGGGATAGTACATTTTTGTCCAGTGGACAAATTAGGCCAAAATTGGTAGAAATCTTTGGATGGTTACTTGCGTATCTCCTCAGAATGAATGAGTAAGGGAAAGAAAACCAAAACTAACTTCAGCGAACTGAAACTACTATTGTATCTCAAAATGTCCTTTCTTATGAACTGGTGAGCTCCCTTTGCTTACCTTTGCCCTTATCCACATGACAGGCAGCTCTCTCTTTCACCACCTATTTCTTGGCAAACAAAGGAAAAAACTGTGTTAAATGTAAGGATAGGAATGAACTACAGTACAACTCAGATTAAATTCCAAGTAAAAAAACTATCTGTTTTAATTGCATATTTATTTTCATTAAATGCACAATCTAAAAGATCCTGTAAGGAAGCTACAATAAATATTGGAAACTTGATAATGCTCCCTAGACAAAAATACTTTTTCTTGTTGGTAAAATAGCCCATTTTTTTCCTAATGAGGTCGTCCCACTATGAGAAATGAACAGAATCCAAATGCTGTTTTCTGCCTCTTCAGACCACTGGTACAGCTTTGATTTAGGGACTTGCACTTTAAGCACCCATCATGTGTCATTACCCCGACAGGCGGCAGCAGCCGCAAGATACAAGCTCCAATAAATTGCACTGAAAATCGCTGAAGCGATCCTTTGTTGATTTTCCTTTACAGCTATTCAATGGCAGATCAGCTGTCATAACAACACAGTGCCTGTGGCAACAGGGTGAAATTAAACGTGAAGTATGTTCAAGGTAGCTGGTAGAAAGCTGGAATATCCCTTTTCTTCTGTACATTCAAATGCTTTCTACTTCTCTTAGTAATGCCAAGCCTGTGGCAATTGGCTAAAATGAATACTTTCTCTTGTGAGATAATTGCCAGATGTACTGCAGTACAAATGCTCAAGTGCTTTCGCATGCAAATCATTGCAATACTCTCATTTAAGAAAAAGAGAGGAGGTAAGGACTACTCTCTCTTTTTTAAAAAAATATATTTTTATAATTGGGTGCCAAGAGAAAAAGAATATAGCAGCCCTTTTTCTTTTCTTCAAGGCTGGTTGCACAGCAATATTTTGGGCAGGAAGGTGAAACAGATTTATCTTCAGCTAGGTAGCTAGCTAGAAAGTGCACATAGCTTCTGTTATATCTTTTCCATTTGTATCAATAATATCTTATTTATTGCTTTTTTTCAGAATATTTGTCTCTCTTATCTTTCTGTTGCCCAAATAACAGCATTCGAAAGGAAGCATGGGTGAGGATTTTTTTCAGAAGTGTTTTTTCCTATTGAAATTTTCAAAAAGGGTACCAAATACTGAGGCTTTCCTGAAAAATGACAAGTTTAATGAAGTTGTGGTGATTTAATCTTTGAATAGCTTCACTTCACTTTTCTTAGAAAGCCTCATAAGGAACAGAATTCACAAGGTGTATTCTAGCTGCAGTTCTATTTTCTCCTTTTACCAAACACATCAGTAATACTTAAAAACAAAGACAAATCACAGATATTTTAACTATGTATCCTCCATTCTCATTCTTATTGCCTCTCGTATCATTTTAAATTTCTAGTTTATTCAGAGAAGGTTTTACACAGCGCTGAGATTGCAATGAACTCTGTCCAGGTTTAACCAGCTGTGGTCAGTAGATTTCTGAGCAAGAGAGATCATCTCAGATCAAGGATTACAGCTCCTATGTCTCTGAACACTGCTGAAATAAGACTTGAAAATAACCTCTGCTCTGCTCTCCTCCTCCAGTTGAGATGGTGACATTGCAGTGATTGATACAATCACTGCCTACTTCTAGCTCTGCCACTGCACCCCTCCTGGGCTCTGCAGTGACTCTGAGCCTTATTCAGGGAGCAGGCAGAGACCATCTGAGGGTGCCAGTCACTGCTCAACCTGCAGCTACTCAACTGGCTTCTTTGAGGGGAGCAGCATTGCAAGGCTCAGTCAGTATTGAATTCAGGAACACAACAGTGAAGCGCCATGAAGTTAGAGATGGGTGGGATGGCATTTAGAGGCTATGGTGACCTTTATCCTGTGATTCTGGAACTGGAAGACAGGTGAGAAATGAGTACACATGGTAATTAAATTTGAACATTTATCTCAGAAATTCTCATCAGTATGCACCACGCTTAAATAAAATAATTATTTTCTTTTTTTAATGTTTTCCTAAAGTCGTAAACTATGTAAATTATGAAATCTCAAAGGCAGCTGCACAAAAATGTGACTTAATACAAATAGTGTTAAGACATTATTCTGATTGGTTAGTTCTTTTCCTTTAATCCATGTGCTAGAGGAGTGATGACTAAACAGTAAGCATCTTGTGATGACTAACACTAATCACTATGCCATAATTAAGTAGTGATGTTTACTGGTTTATCTAGAGTAAATACATTTCGAATACAGTATGTATATAGGTACACAGTATAATTCTTGAATATTTATCTTATGGGGCATTTAATGCTTATAGTACATTTATCTCTTTTTATATTTCTATTTGGTTAAGTCAAATAATTTTCCTGAATAACATTTTAAAATATAGCTGCTGCTGTGAATACATTAGTTTTATTTGTAGGATTGGGATCTGTGTGAAGTGCGTTTGCTGCGTTTAATGTTGGCTTCTAGTGGAGGAAATGCACTATTCTTGCTTATTTTTATATTTGCAATGTCATCAAGAGTTGGGCCTACATCTCCCTAACAAAGATTAAATAAACTTAAATCAAGAGAGCTTTGGAAATCAATAAGGGGATATAAATTAAATTAGCAGGTATGTGCAGTACACAGGAATATTTCCTCTTCAGAATAGCTAGCCGTTATAGTAGCATGTTTTTCCCTTTCACTTTTCCATTCCCTTTTCCTTTCCCTTCATCTCTTTTCTCTGTGTCTCAGTGCCAGCTTTAAGATAGATCTCATTTACAAAGTAACCATGTTCCAGCAGGAAAAAGCCTCAGGCTCAAAGAGGACAGTATTTTCATGTCCCAGATCATTTTCCCTGCACGCCCACTAGTGCCTTTTCCTCTTCCTTGCTGGCCCCTTCTGCAAACTTCACATCTCTGCCATAACTTCCAACTTTTTTTAAATCCTTCTCCATCCCACATTAGTTCTCCTATCTATCCATTTCACAGCTCCCCATTATTATTCTTATATGAGTTTAGGATATGCAGGAAGTTATCTGAACAACAAGAAGAATGGGCAGAGTCCTTAATTACAATATTTCTTCTTGCATGTCAGGGATTCTTCTGCATTTTGAATCTTTTCAGCATAGTCTTTTTCAGCATAAGACCTGTGTTTCAAAAGCTTATTCACTGCTTTTTATTATTGAATGCTGTCATGTGACCTGCATTATGATTCTTTATAAATTTTTGCTTAATTATTTAGGGAAGCCTAAATTTAAATAGTTATGTTTTAAGCCCTTTTTCAAGAATATGACCTTCCAAATTATCAGTAAGTATAATTTCCAGAATATTTCCTCCCAGATAAGACCTTTTCAGGATTACCGTTCATTATATTCTATCGTGGCAGGAGTTTGCAGTATTTTGCCAAATACAATATACTGAAATTTGTGGGTTACTTCTTGATGAAGGTTATTACAAATAGATTATCTATCTTTTTTGTATCAATTGCTGCAACACCACCTCTCAACTGAAGAGGGAGAGCATAGCAGACGTTATTTGCAAATCTTGTTTCTTGTTTTAATTATTGATTATGGCTGATGTGAAAACCTAAATTTTGCCTTAAAAAAGGAACAATCCATAGAGTTCTAATAAAAAATTATTTTTACAATATATTAAATATATCAAATGACAGTCACTATATCAGTTGCATACATTTTTTTCTGTATTCTTCTGTAGTAAAAGAAAATTTAAAAAAGGTAGCTTATACGAAAATACTTTATGCTTTAGATAAGAAGCATTTATTTCTTTTAAAATGTAATATAGAATGTTGCTATTAGCCAATCTTTTACAACTGCTTCTGTAAGTGCAACTCTAAGCTTATTTCAAAGCAAGCAATTTTGCCTTCAAATATAAAGTGTTATATTGTGTAGTACTTCCTTTTTCTCTACAACTGTTTTTTCAGGAATTATATGGTAGCTTTCTTCTTAACTCTCTGAAAATTCTATGATGGTACTCAGTATAAATGCTGTATATAGATTCTGTGAAAATCTATATAAAAACAAAAATTAAAAAAGGAACACAAAATATAAGGTAGGAGGAAGAGCTCTGTACAAGCTGAATATTCTGTATACAGGAGAATTCAAGGCATTACTTCCTATACACCTTTCTGCTGTGTACATCAGGTATAATCAGAAGGAAGGATTTGCAAATACAGATAGTCTTCTGCAGTCTAGATGTACTTGACTGTGGGAAACATGTTTCCTTCACCTTGGATTGCATTCTTAACCATTGAGGTTCAACCTCTGCATCAGCATGCGAGTTCCTAACCACATAGTTCATTCAGATATTTGTTTGGTATGTGATACTTGAAGATATCTTAATCTGTCTACACTACACTTGATCTTAGCCAAAAGGCTGAGAAGCTGGGTGGAAGTGTAGATCTGGCGGATGTGCTGGAACTGGCGGATGTGCTGGCCAAACCCCTTTCCATCATCTTCCAACAGTCCTGGAAGACTGGGGAGGTTCCGCTGGACTGGAGGCTGGTTGATGTCGTGCCCATCTATAAGAAGGGTCGCAGGGAGGATCCGGGGAACTACAGGCCTGTCAGCCTGACCTCGGTACTGGGGAAAGTCATGGAGCAGGTGATCTTGAGTGCGATCATGAAGCACTTGCAAGAGAACCGGGTGATCAGGCCCAGTCAACACGGGTTCATGAAAGGCAGGTCTTGCCAGAGTAATCTGATCACCTTCTATGACCAAGTGACTAAACTCTTGGACGAGCGAAAGGCTGTGGATGTATCTTCCTGGACTTTAGTAAAGCCTTTGATACAGTTTCTCATAGCATTCTGCTTCGGAAACTGTCGGCCTCTGGCCTGGACGGGCGCACACTCTCCTGGGTGAAAAACTGGTTGAATGACCGGGCCCAGAGGGTGGTGGGAAATGGAGTTAAATCCAGCTGGAGGCCAGTTACAAGTGGGGTTCCCCAGGGCTCAGTCCTGGGTCCAGTCCTGTTTAATGTCTTTATCAACGACCTGGATGAAGGCATTGAGTGCTCCCTTAGCAAGTTTGCAGATGACACCAAGCTGGGTGGAAGTGTGGATCTGCTGGAGGGTCGGGAGGCTGCAAAGGGACCTGAACAGGCTGGACTGCTGGGCTGAGACCAACGGCATGAGGTTTAACAAGGCCAAATGCCGGGTCCTGCACTTGGGGCACAACAACCCTAAGCAGAGGTACAGACTAGGAGAGACCTGGCTGGAAAGCTGCCAGGAGGAGAAGGACCTGGGGGTGCTGGTTGACAACCAACTGAACATGAGCCAGCAGTGTGCCCAGGTGGCCAAAAAGGCCAATAGTATCTTGGCTTGTATCAGAAACGGCGTGACCAGCAGATCCAGGGAGGTTATTCTCCCCCTGTACTCGGCACTGGTGAGACCGCACCTCGAGTACTGTGTTCAGTTCTGGGCCCCTCACCACAAGAGGGATGTTGTGGCTCTGGAGCGAGTCCAGAGAAGAGCAACAAAGCTGGTGAAGGGGCTGGAGAACAAATCTTATGAGGAGCGACTGGGAGAGCTGGGGTTGTTTAGCCTGGAGAAGAGGAGGCTGAGAGGAGACCTCATTGCTCTCTATAACTACCTGAGGGGAGTTTATAGAGAGGAGGGAGCTGGCCTCTTCTCCCAAGTGACAGGGGACAGGACGAGAGGGAATGGCCTCAAGCTCCACCAGGGGAGATTCAGGCTGGATATTAGGAAAAAAATTTTTCACAGAAAGGGTCATTGGGCACTGGCAGAGGCTGCCCAGGGAGGGGGTTGATTCACCTTCCCTGGAGGTGTTTAAGGCATGGGTGGACGAGGTGTTAAGGGGCATGGTTTAGTGTTTGATAGGAATGGTTGGACTCGATGATCCGGTGGATCTCTTCCAACCTGGTTGTTCTATGATTCTATGATTCTGTCACTTTTATTTTTCCTGGGGAAAAAAAGATCAAAGGAAGTGTTCACTTATGGCCACAACAATGGATTTTGGAGTGTCTTCATGGTATAAGTAACTAAAGAAGCACGTCTCCATTTTTAGATAAATCATATTAGGATCTTGCAGGGTTAAGGAATGAATCGATTTGGTCTGTCAAACCAGGAGCTAATGAAAGAATGAGCTGCTACTGTTGGCCTAATTATTTATGATTAATCTAACAGAATCCATTTTTTTTAAAACTGTCTCCATCAGGCCACAGAATTCAGTCCTGCATTAGAATATTTGGTCTTGTAGGATTTGTGTTGTAAGGTCAGTATTGTACATCTTTGTGACATTCATTTTACCTTCTCTAACGTTGTTTATTCTCTGCTTAGCTTCCATCTAGCAAATTTCTGGTATCCTCTGGGAGAGCAGTGTCATGTCACTGTCTGGATGTAGATAGACACATAACTAAATTCAGAAAAGAGAACTGATTCTTTAGGGAGGGAATAAATGCTATATTTTCAATTATGGTTCTTGACTTATGAAACAATATTTTCCATTAAAATTGTTATCTCGTTTAGAAATGTACAAAACCTCCTTCTGACTTTCCAAAGGAGTGAGCAACAGTATCCATTAAGAATTTAGATCTTTATGAAAGTTTTGCACCATCTGCATTTATCAGAACACTAGAACAGAGCTGTCTGTGCAGATACAAGTAGGTCCATGTAATGGCTGTTAGGAATTTGTTATATCTGTGGTAGCTGTGAGTCTTCACTCTGACATATTCTCTTGTGAAAGCTGATGTGTTCTCAGCTGTTCTATGCTGTTTGCTTACCTGTAATGCAGCTTCCAGAGAGACGTATGAAGTGATTGATCTTTGGCTGATCAGGTGAAGGTGACTGATTTCAAATCTTTGCAGCAAAAAAACAGTTATACATCTGGGTTTTTTAATGGAAAAAAAATAGAGCTATGATGGGAATCCTTCCTTCATTAAACACTATTTTTCTTGTCTGTGACATTCCTGTTAATTTTTTTGCAGTAACTTTAATCCTTGAAGATACATTCTCCAATAAATGCATCCTAAGTATTATGCTTTGAAAGTAATTTCTTCAGTCTTAAAGGAGAATCCTTTATAAAAATAGTATGCATACGATTGCCTTTTTGTGTAATTGGTGACATGCTGAAGGATACTTATCAAAGCAAAAAGCTATTTAGGAATTTAAATATATGCTGCTAGAAGTCCCCTTTGGTTGTGGAATTTCTGTTGTTTTAATATTTGGCTTAAACTTTTAAGGAAAAGTATGTGCATATATAAGTTATGCCATACTATGTAAGTATGTGTAATGAAGCTCCAGCAAATGTTTTAAGTCTCTGGAAACTAATAGTAAAACATCAGCTGATACCAGTAGGCTTTCAGTCAGCACTGCAAGTTCTCTCAATTCTGTTTCCCCATTCTGAAATTTTCTTGTATTATTTTGAAAAAAAAATTCCTGAATCATCACTGACCTAACAAGAACATTTCTCTACTGATTGTAATACTACGTTGTATTGAGAGATATTGAGTATTTAAGAAACAATCCTGTTCTCTTATTTCCGTCTCTTTCCTCACAAAGGGCAAAAGTTTTCAAAGGATCAAATATCTTTTCTAAGAGTTAGCTGATATAATCTTGTGACCACAAAATGAGAAAGAGACAGGAAAAAGGGATACCTCAACAGAGCTGTTACATAACTACATTTTGTGCCAAGTCTTCAATGCAGCAGAAAGAGCATCTGTTAGAAGGCTATTTTTCCTGACTTTTAATTAGTAGTCATTGATTTTGGTAATAGCACACGTGTACATACACAATAGTGCAGCAGGATTTCACTTCTGTGGTCTTATCTCAAAACTGGCTTTTAAAATGAGTGCCTATTACTATAAGCGTTCCATAAGAAAGCAATACTCTGCTATGTTTGTCTTACTTTGCAAAGCAGCATAACTGTTGCATTTACAACTGGTACAAGCTGGCTCTTTGCCATGCACTTAGAGCCATAAACTCATACTTTCAGCAAGAAAATGGCATCTTGGCCTGTATCAGAAACGGTGTGACCAGCAGGTCCGGGGAGGTTCTTCTCCCTCTGTACTCGGCACTGGTGAGACCGCACCTCGAGCACTGTGTTCAGTTCTGGGCCCCTCACCACAAGAAGGATGTTGAGGCTCTGGAGCGAGTCCAGAGAAGAGCAACAAAGCTGGTGAAGGGGCTGGAGAACAAATCTTATGAGGAGCGACTGACAGAGCTGGGGTTGTTTAGCCTGGAGAAGAGGAGGCTGAGGGGAGACCTTATTACTCTCTACAACTACCTGAAGGGAGGTTGTGGAGAGGAGGGTGCTGGCCTCTTCTCCCAAGTGACAGGGGACAGGACGAGAGGGAATGGCCTCAAGCTCTGCCAGGGGAGATTTAGGCTTGAGATTAGGAAAAAATTCTTCACGGAAAGGGTGGTTAGGCATTGGAACGGTCTGCCCAGGGAGGTGGTTGAGTCACCGTCCCTGGAGGTGTTTAAGGTGAGGGTGGATGAGATACTTAGGGGATTGGTTTAGGGATTGGTGGGAATGATTGGGCTCGACGATCCGGTGGGTCTTTTCCAACCTGGTTATTCTGTGATTCTGTGAAAAATCTCCTGTTATCAGATTTTTAAGTGGTGACTTGCCAAGCTGAGACAAGGAAAACTAGACTTTTCAGAAGTGGTTGTGTATTGTTGTTGAAAATCCAGTTACCATTTGCTAAATGTCCATCTCTAAGACTTAAATAATAGTTAATGAAGTTCCTAGCTTTTAAGGAAAATGGGGATGCACCTAAATGGTAAGGAAGACCATTACAGGATTTCATAGGAATCCTGGGTGCACTCAGGAATTTTACTGAATCCACATACATCTATCAGTTCCCAGATGTATTTCAAGGAACTCACCGTTGCAGAGACAGAAGTGAATGAGGACTTCTGAATTTTAATTGCTTATAGTAATCCTTGCCTTTCCAAATCAACTTTGTTTTTGCATTTCACCAAAATAACTCAGTGCTAACATACTCCCTTTTTTGGTCTTAGGTTCTTTGCTGTGAAACTGGCAGACCTTCCAAAACACTTAAAGAGGTGTTCAAAAACTGAGAAAGGAGAGAACAACCTGGCCAGAAGGAATATTGAGTGTTTAGCTTGGCTAGGATGACTAGGGCTTCTTTGGCTGTGATCTGCTTTTAACCAATGCTATCTAGTTATTTCACCTGCTAAGGTACAGTAGGAGAATAAATCAGCCTCCCTTCTGGAAGAGGAGGCTCAAATGTAAAATCTGTTGAGCATGGATGAGCTGATGGCTTGGCACGTGCTGAGCTGTGGTAGGTGTCCCCATGTCTGCCAAGCGTATGGCATCCTTAGATCTTGTCCACATTCAAGATTAGTTCTGCTTTTGCTAATTATTCTAGCGTATTCTAAGAGTAACATTACTTAGCTGTATTACTATAAATTCCTCACATGGACACGTTTTCTAGAGCAGAAGTTGACTTTTTGCAGCAGAGTTAAAATTACTTTCAAAAGTAAGGGACACATGAATGAACAGATGAAACCCAAAGCATAATCCCAAAACAAATTTCACTTCAGCTGCTGTGTTTGAATGAGCAAGTTCTGTGTGAGAAACGTAGGAGCCTGAAAGCACCAGGGCTTTAACTTGGGGCCATCCGTGGATCTTTTTGTCTGGAATGCACAGGATTTAGAGTATTTTAGGGGTTGCGTCATGTGCTTCCAGCTTGCTTATACCAAGATAACTTGACTTACTTGTACTTTAACTACTTTCTCATGCAGTGTGATGAAAGCTAACCCAGTGAATGTTACATATATGCTGAAATGCAAATGATGTCAGGGATTTATACTCTTACACCAGAGTAACTCAATTTCATGCCCAGAAAAGACAAAAGGGAGAGTCATACTATACAAAATGTTATAAACCATTTAACTGGTTCAAGTTGGGGGATCTGTGCTTTTTTTTCATCTCTTCCTACAAAGCTCATGGGGGCTTCCACCAAGTACTATTGATTTGGTACCTAGGCAGACATATTTGCCATTGTCACGATAATGATCTAGAGAGGGTTTAATTCTTGCACTCCAAAGAATTTTAAGATATGGAGTCTGTATCCATTTAACATATATAATGGTATATTTTAACAAGATAATGAGAGTGAAGACTCTTCAGAGCTTTTGTGCAAAACTTGTAACAGTTTTTAAGTCTGGCATGCTCTGCGTGTACTAGGTGATGTTTCCACAGAAAAAATACATTTACTTTAGATCTGATTTATTTATAAAATTCCATTAAAGGTCTCCTCTCCTTTTATCTTTTTTTTTTTTCTTAATACACTGCGAACCTACCTTTATGTTCCCATGGAGGCCAGGAGTGAGAAAAATATACATTTGTAAATCCAGAAAGGACTTTATTTGTAAAAAGACAACATGATTACTCCAAGTATTAGGGTGAACAAATTTTTAAACGTGGGTGTGTCTTGCAGTCATATATATAGATGCATTCTTTCTCCGTATATACATATATGTGCATGCACATATACAAATATGAATAATGATTATAAAAGTATATTCATAGCATCACTTGACATGTATTTTTTGTTGAGTATTTTCAGGAAAAATATGTTTCCCAGCTAAATTTTGTGCAGTATTAAATGCTAGGCCAGTCTGCATGGCATTTAAAAGATGTAGATCTTATCTGCTGGGAATAATCTATTGGCACATTTGCCTCAAACTCTTGAGTCAAATCAAGGCTCTAAATTTACAGTAAAATCTTACACCCCTGTTTTGAATATGTGACATTTTTTCATTTGTTTTTGCTTTTCCAGAATTCAGACTATGATGTATTCACAATAGAAATACTTACTATATATTCCTTGATTGTTTCTACAGCTCCACTAGTTTTGTGGGGGTATTTAGATTTTATCTCTGCTTTTGGAAGCATTTTCTTTTACTGTGTTTTAAAGGATGTCATGGTCAGTAATTATAAAAATTACAGAAGCTTGGATTAGAATCATTATGATGACAAAAGTAGACTGTATTTTACCTGGTTGAGAGAATGCCCATTAAAACAGTGAGGACAGAATCTATTAAACTGATATAAGAGAGCTTCATGTGTCTGAACTGCCTTTAATACAGTTTTCTTTCTATGTAGCACGCAGAGAAGGATGTAAGAAGTGTGTTTTTCTGGGTCCTGGATTATAGAAGAAAGTGGGGGTGGCTTGAACGGTGCTGGTTTTGCTACATACATGTCTTCAGCTTCATTATGTTGGCTGTATAGGCTGATGAGCTGTAATTGTTTCCTGGCTACCATTGGTAGGAGATAGGATGACAAAGGGTTTTGGAGCACTGCTAGGTTCCTGTTTCTCTCATTGATCTCTGTGAGAACAATCATTATGATAATGATTCTAATCCAAGCTTCTGTAATATAACAGAGAAATAAATGCTTCTTGGTTAATATGCCTCAATTAATAGGTCACCAAGTGTGGCTGCAGCAGGTTGCAAGTAAGTAGCTTTCAGGATCTGAGCCCAAATGATTATAGGTTTTCTTTCCCTTTTTAGATGGAATGGATTCATAAGCCTTGCTCAAATGAATCGTTCTTGTAGTCATTAATTATAGTATACACATGTTAATGACATCATTATCAGTAGATAACATAATGTCCCAAGGACCACGTGTTACAGTTGTTTCCTGTGCAAACAATTGTGCTTGATAATACAGCCTGTCACAAAACGTCAAAAGAAACCACACGGTGTCTTGAAATGATTGTGAAATTATCATGTGTCGCAGCTATGTATGTCATAAACAATACCATCATGACTGAATTTTTCATTAGCTTCTTGGGTGAGGGATACTGAACGAACAATTAAGATCTTGAACCTCTCAAGTGCAGCTCATAATGCAGCACTGAACTGTTTAAACCATACCCTGTGACTGAATTAATATGCGTTAGTCATGAATTGAGGATATGCATAGTAATAGGCAATATTAAATAACTTGAGAGATTTTTTCTTGTATTTATTTAACATAAAGAGAAAATAATTAATTTTTAATATTGTACAATTTATTTCTCATTTATCACTTCCTTTTTATCTTGTTTGGGGACTGGATAGTAAGACTATGAGAAAGCTGCCAGTGTAACTCTTACTTTAGCAAATGAAACCTTGATCAAGCAGAAGTCAGTGACAGCATGAGAATTTTACCCATGTGGCCTTTTGAGCTCTAAAAGTATGAGTGATCTCACTTACACCCCTGCTACAAGTTAGTGATACAGCAACAGTCTCAAGCCCGTAGCTGGCCTATGGGATTTGCTGTTGACAGTCAGGGGAACAGAGCTGCTCCCATTATTTCAGGCAGTGGGGCCAGCGGGTGTCCCACGGCACTTCTAAACTTCCTGGCTCTGCTTCTGCACAGCCCAGTTCAATAAAAGAGACTGAAATCCTTTTTGTTACCTGTGGATTTTGGCTGTTACCATCTCTTAAAGGTTTTCCTTCTGTACTATGAAAGTGACAATTTATTGAGCTATATATTTTTGATTTTCCTGTTTTGCTTTTACCGAACTGAGAAATGTGATTATTCTTCTGGAAGCAAGCTGTGCACAATTGCCAAGAGCTATGGCTTTACCGGGTGCAGAAAGGTTGAACAGTTTTCCCCAGGCTGCACAACATGCTTGTTATAGGGCTGCCAGGAGATGTTCTTCCCTAATGCTGCCTCCATTGTAGGGTTATGTAGAACCTACTAACAAACATCTCCGTAGAAAAGCTGTCCTTATCATCATCTTCCACTGCTATGCCTTTTTTAATCCAGAAGGCTGTGGTTTTAGGTGCTCTGATGATAACAATAGTACTGCTGTATTAATGCAATAATTAGCCATCAGCAACCATGTAGACAAAGAGTGCTACCCAAACTTTATTCCTCCACTGTCTTTCCCTAACCACTGAATTTCAAAAAGTGCATGCTCCTGATGCTGATGCTATTTTTTTAAGAAAAATACATACAAGCAAACCAGCCTCCCTGAGCCAAGTCCAAGTTAGCTGAAATGCAAATATTTTAGAAAATATGAAGTTGGAAGATTAGCCTCTAATGAATCATCTTAGTTTACATTTTAGTAATCCATGGTTCTAGGTGATCCCAAAAGAGAACGAGAAAAACATCTCAGAGGTAGCCCTTGAATTATATTTTTTCCTTATTAATAATAATGACATGGAAATTCCTGACAGATGACCTGTTTTCACTTTCTGAGGTATTTTTATAAGATTAAGATAATGATTCAGATTCCTTTCCATTTTTACCTGAATTGGAGTACCAAATCTTCCAGTGTTCCCTACAAAACAAATTATTCAGGTTTACTGTCTTGCAGTTACCAACTAGCTCAGCCCTTACACATGCAATAAATCACCAGTGACCCTTTTTTCACCTCTTTGTCTCAAAGTCCCTTTCTCTGCAAAGGACACCATCTAATTAAAAAACGCAACAGGGGCCTGCTCAGACAGTAGGATAGGCTGGGAGGGGGAAATTGTGTGACAGTACAAGGATTTATTCTGGCAAAATCTGAGGCAAGGAACATGAGCTCTGGAGTGAGAGGTGTTAAGAGACTAGTGAGATTTATGAGAGGCTGGCAGAGCTGACAATAGAAACTGGAAGAGTTACTGGAGCAGCCACCAACTTTGCAAGCTTTTGGAAAGAAAATCAAGGTATTACTTGTTAGCAGGAGTATTAAAGATGTGTTCAACTGACACATGGCTGAGAAGGCTTTTCTTTTCTTCAGTGCTGCAGATATGATTGCATTCATAGTTTTTTCACAGTTTACTAGTTCAGCTTCTTAATGAGATGTTCATTGTTAAGACCAGTTCTGGGCACTCTGTCTCTTGGTTCATGCTACTCATACAGAAAAACTGAGTCAAGTACACAACATAAATAGGGGAATATTTCAGGAACCACACAACATATAAGCATTTCCAGGTTATCGTTGGTAAACTTTTGTTAAGTGTGAGTTTTGATCTTTTCTTTTCTAGCTATATAACTACCTCAAAAGACAGCAAACATATGCCACGCATTTTCCGTAGAAATAACGCACTGTCTAAATAATCAGGACATATTTTTAGGAAGACTTCAATTGCATCTAGGACTCTTCAGTAATTTTGCAAAGCATTTTGAACACCTAGAAATAAAGGAAGGAACCTAACAGCATCTGTCGAAGAAGTTGTAAACTAACCATTTAGGAAACCTTACTTTTGCCACAGAAGATAGAGGAGAATGCAAGTATCTTAAGTGGCATTCAGCAAGCCTAGCCAGAAGGCCAGTCTTCTTTCTCTCTTCATTTAATTTACTGTTTTCTAACTAATGTGCATTATCAAAAATAAGGCAGAATTAGGAGAACTAGCATCATTCACTAACTGCATAACCCTGAGCAATGTGTACCCCTTGTACCAAAGGAGACCTTATCTTGTGGGAAAACAGTGTTTATGTAATTAAAGAATGATTACAGCATGATCACAGCAAAATAAGAGACTATTTTGATTTTTAAGTGCTTGAAATTGCCATTTAAACAAGTTTCTTTCTTGTTCCATGTAAGATAAATCCAGAAAAGATATCTTACAGTTCTCTATATGCTTTAATTCTTACATATTTTAAAGTCTTCACTAGTAGAGTCTGAATAGTTAGTCTTCAAAAAGATTTCTGTCATTCAAGTTGGATTCAAGGTGGAACAATCTCTTTGAGCCAGTTGCTGGATCTTGAGACTTGGACAAAGCAGGCTGGCTGAAAAATGCCCTGTTTTCTTTCCTAGGAACTGAGGGAAAGATACATCCACAAACTGTTCTGAAGGTGTCCAATGTGCTCAATGATCCATATAATTAGAGGGATAAAAAAGAAATGAAAATAAATTGGGATGGAGTAGCAATCTGCCTTTATCACCTTTTTCCTTGCATAAGTAGTTAACATGATGTGGGAATTGGGTGCTTTTGTCCCAGTTTAGAGTTGTAGTTGCAGCTGCTTTAACAGTAGCAGCATCTACCTTTTTAGAATGTTTGTATTAAGTTATTAGTTTGGCATCATGCTGATATTGATATTATTTTAATTTATCTTAATAGTAAGGAAAGTGAAAAAGTCATGTCATTTTTAGCATCGTTAAACTTTTAATTGTCAGTGAACAACAATGGATTTTTCATGCTAAATTTCAAAGAATAGACAGATTTCCCATCACTTAAAAGAGAAGAGAATTGCAAGAGATTCTCAAGGTAAAATCTCAGGATTTTTTTTACAAAATCTCAGGCAATATGATAAATCTTTCATTACAAGCAGCTATTCAAAAGTAAAGCTGGATTTGAGTAGATTTTTTTGCAGAGAATTAGAATGGATATACAGTACTAGGTTGTGTCCTGCTGATTGATCATGCAGTCTGTTTTTAGTAAGAAACATGGAAGCATTCATCCATGGGGAAATTCATTAAACAAGATGCTCAGTAGAAGCTGACTAGAAATTAACAATTACTTTACTGCATGGTAAATAAGTGATTTTTTTTGCCTCTGATTCAATAATACCATAAACTTCAGGTTTCTGTATTACTTGGCAAAACTACTTTCAGTTCCTTATGGAATGAATTAAAGTCAAGAGTGTATTCCCAGGTGACCTCCAAGAAATCCATGAACCTTAGAATGAATTTCATTTCCTGAATTTGAGAGATTGTACAAGTACTGTTTGACTGGATAAAAAAGGTTTGGTTTTGAGAATTTTCATGAATTTTCATAATTATTTTCCTTTCTGTCAGAATTCTCATTTGGAAGATTTTTATAAGCATGTTGGTCTGATTTATGGACAAGTTCAGAACTGTAATATCATTTTTTCCTTCTCTTGCTTTCAGTGTTTTGTAACACCTGTAACTAGGAGTGAGAGCGACTGAAGTAATTGAAGCAGTAGTATCAAATCTTAAAAAAAAAAATAGTACCATTTCTGTGTTTATATCACAGTCTTTGTAGGATAAGTAGCTCTAACTACTGCTTAATAGTTTCTACAATTGAAAAACAAAATGTTTATCTAATTGGTTAAGCCATTGGCCATGTGTTTAATTAGCCGCGTGTGCGTGTGTATCTTAAGGATGTGATGAGGAAAGAAACATTTGACAATCTGTTTAAAAAAAAACCTCACAGCCTAGTATTTTCATGCTGCCCCTATAACTGGCTGCTTCATTTATCATATTCAACATCCATCCTATACAATATGATAAACCATGCTTAGAGGCATGAATTTCTTCTTACTTTGCTGGTGGTTATATAATCACCACTGCCATTTTGGCATGTGCTTTTGGGTGTTCATTATGTATGTGGAAAAGGAAATGGGAGTTCCTATTAATTTGAAACACAATTTAAAGGAAAAAATAAACAAAGTCCTTTGAACTCCTTGTAACATTCATGCCGTGAAGAAGTACTGCGGAGGAAAGAGACCTCCAGCCCTGTGCCATGTGCTTTGTTCATGAGATGGATGACTATAATTTACTCCTGCCTGAAACACTAGTATTTATGATGCCTTTCCTTGGCCGAGGGGTAAAAATGGTCTCCAGAGAAACGGAGACTTTTTTTCTAAGAACGTATTGAAAACAGAAATCCGTAGGACAGCTGAAGGTCAAGGAAAGAAAGCGATGAAGGTTGCTCAGTCTTCTTTTCTGGGTAATGAAATAATTCTCCTTATTCGACTCCACGGAAAACATTTTTTTAACCGCTCATACACACAGGTGTATATGCATGCATGCAAGCACAAATACACACAGACCTTGACCCCAGTTATTTAGGAAGACCCCGGGTAGATAGCAGGACACTGTCAACCTCAGGAACAGTCATGTAAAATTTGACTTTAAAGCTCTTTTTCAGCTATTCTCTGGCTCACAACTGGATGAGTATATTGGCAGATATGAATATGCAAAAATAACCATAACCCTGGTTAAAATTAGGGTCATCTTTCTCTGACCTAAAGCATTTGGGTACTAGAGCCAAATTGTCAGCCATTGCTTTTGTCTGGAAGCTTTATTAATTGTTCAGTGTAATGGTCCCAAAATACTCATTGGAAAGGCCTAACCTTTAGATTTGATAAAACACTGCAACAACATGACAGCAATGAATGTAAAAGGCACAAAAAAGTCCCCAGGGGGAGATGTCCTAATTTTAGACTTAATCAAAGTAAGTGAGAATTTCCCTTTCGGATTTTCTGCTGTAAGAGCTGCTGCTTATTTGTCAGTTAAAGTAACTCACAGAAGCATTCTACTGAGTATCTTTATAAATATTTGTGTTTATCTAAGACCCCCTTGCTTTTCTTTACTAGTATTTCCTTCCATAAGACTTACACTGAAAAAAAATTTCAGTACACAAGTTACCTGCCATCTTTTCCTAGACTGTGCAACCTTTAGGATGGTTCCCCACTCTTCTAGAAATGTTTTCCTTTTCCTGACCAACTGAAGAGATCTCTTTTCCCTGCAGAAGCTGCTTGCATGCTGAGCATCCAAAGTAGAAAATAAACCTCACAGTGGAAAATAAAATATAGAATAGATTAGGAATCAAGTCTGTTGTTTTCCAGTGTCAAACAAAGCTAATACTCCATAAATAGGCTGTTCCAGACCATTCCCAAACCATCCCCAGATGGTCTCTGTGTCGAGGGACAAATATTGCAATTTTAACTGGAGAAACAGGATCAATGTCCATTAAAATAAATGGCTTCAGAGCTTTTCATTCAGATCTTATTCTCCCCAGCTGAATCTCCTTTCCTGCAATAGGAGCATTTATTGACATCCTGAATCTCCTAGTTAAGAGAATGTAGAATTTAGGATTGGATTTAGTGCTGGATTCACCTGACTTCAAGCTAGACTTCTAAAGGTTGCTTGTAAAAGTCTAAGCAGCTCATCTAGAGCTCCTTTTATCATCAATAAGAAGCTGTCCATCATCTTTAAGGCAGGATGGATGGCCCTTTGTAAGGTCTTGTTTCTCCCTTAGGATTGCTACAGAAGAAGTCCTCAATTGACTAGCTAAAGGCTTGGATGACTAATTTTTAGCCACCTGAAGTTAGGTTGAGGTGAGTGCTACTGACTGATTCTGCGAAGGTGTTCTACTTCCATGCAGAGGTGAATGCTATTGTGTGTGTATGTATACACACAATGCAATAACACCTTTCTTTTAATATTACTATGCAGAATATCTATATTTTTATACTGTTTGTCTTAATACTCATATATAGAGAATGCCTACACGAATATATAGAAAATTGCATCTTGTTGATTTTAATACATTTGAGTTCTGTTCCCATTATTAGAGTATCAGACAAGACTAGGTCTACTAGCTCTCTTACACAGCAGTAGATAGTATTTCATGGCTTTTTTAGCTCAGAACCGAGCAGTTATAGACCCAAGTCACTGTGCTTAACAGTATACTTACTTGCATGAATGAGCAGTCAATGAAAACCATTAATGTCCCAACATACATTGCTCACCAGTACTCATTTTTGCTGTAGCCAGAGTATCTTAGTGTGTTTCTGCTTCATTTAAAGCTGTCAATACCTCAATTAGTGCTTGCTTCTCTTCCCCTGGGAGGGACATTTACACGTCACTTCACAGCTTCCAAAATCTAGAAGGCTCATGGGAAAGGCTGGGTCATAAAATATGTCCTGATTAAGGCTCGTGTTTTCCAATGACTTTCTGCCCTTCATTTTTTTTTTATTTAAATCTCTAAACTGTTTGTGTATTTTTAATGGAAGGGCATAAACGTAAAGTATAGAGCACAGCTACCTGTAAGAAAATGAGCACTGTCCCTTGTGACGTCTCTAGTTTTTAATAATTTGTATTCAGTAGGTCACAAAAAATTAGAGCATTGTACGTTACAATTATGATAGCAGTAACACTAACGTTGTCCATTAATTTCTTGGGAAGGAAGGTGGTCTTTGTCTAAACCTTCGTAAATTAGCCAAGCTTTGATGAAAATGATTTTCCAGTGCCTCATGTGAGTTACAATAGTTTGTCACAAATTTCCACAGGCTTCTACTATAACTGACTGCAGGGAACAAAGCTGTCAGCTTATCATTTCCCATTTTCTTTCTCTTGATTATTAGGAAACGCAGTTAGACAAAATGGGAATTGAAGCTGCATGGCAAAGTGAAAGAAAGTCACATTTATTTCAGAACCATGTCAAAGTCAAAGGGAAGACCGACAAATATAAGCAGCTGCTGGTCTCATGTGTATCATTTGAAGACAGCCATTTGTACTGTACAAACATAAAACTAATGCAAGAAAAGACCTCAGGAAGAGCAAAGAATTGCCTTTGCTGTTTGAGAGAAAAGACCTTTTTTATTTTATTAATGTTTTGGTTAAAATTCATAGTTGTCATGCACAATAAATCGACTTCTCTTCCTATAATATGACCTGAAACCACTTCTGATAGAATAAGATATGAACCCTAAATGTTCACAGCCTTTACCCTGACATATTCAATCAGATCATGAGGCACTGGTGAAGCTGCTAAGTACTCAAGACATCGTTGTCGTTCTTATTAAAGCTTAGCATCAAACAAGGCCTTTTCTAGCTTGGAAACACATGTTTGAATAATACTTATAATCAAAGTAGCTTAATTTATATTAATGGAATAGAGAGCTGAAATGCTGCTTCAGGGAGAACAGAATCCTTGTGCATTCCTGCTCAGGGATGTATTTCTTTATAGAATTTATTTCAGATATTACCTTGTATGGATGTCCTAATATCGTAACAATGCAGTTTTTACATGCCACTGAGTCTCCTGTTTTGGTATGGGATTTGTAATGCAGACTTAGGTAGCTAGGACATGTACTGGTCATGTCTGTGTTTATTTTCCCTCCATTATTTTTATTTCATAATCCTCGTGGACGTCACTCTTCACTAAACAAAAAGATGCAGTTTCTGCTGTGCAGAGCCACTTTTTCCACAGCAATGCTGTTTTTCATACTGTTCAGACAAAAATTAATTTTGCTAATAGAACTGTTAATGAAGCACTTCCCTATTGTCCAGAAATCCATTTATCTAACAGTTTTTAATAGAAGTACACAAAAAGCTACTAGCCTTCCTTTTAGTGCAGATTGGGGGTTGAAGATAATTTGATTTGGTTTTCTTTGTTTTAAAAATATTTTCAGGAATATACTTATCAATAAATTTTCTGAATTTATTTCATAAACACAGTAGACTCCTGAAACTGTAGCTGAATAATTAATTTCAAAACATTTGCTTTTTGAATTTGAAATTCATATGATATTGGTTAGTTACATAATTCACCCGGTTGTTTCTGTGTGAGAGTTGCACTGCTTAGAGATAAAATTCTTTACTAATTCCAAGCAATATAGTGAAATATTGCATTCAAAATTCACTTTCATTCAATATTTAAATATTTTTAATCAATTTTTTAAATTTTTGGTCCTAAAAGAACATGTTTCTGAGGAAGTTCAAAAGAGATGACCATGAGTAGGTCACAGACATGAATTTCATTTTCAGAATTAGAAAATATTGGTAGAAAATAATTGTCATTGATTACATGTTCTTTATTTTCCTGAAAATAACTTGTACTAATAAAAATGGGATGCTTATTTTTGTGCTAACATGTTTCTTTCACCCTTTAAGACATGCCATTTGTTTCCTAGTCTTGAGCATCTCTTAAGGATGAGGAGTAAGCATTATTTTCACCTGCTAGGGATATCCCAGTTTTACTAATGAACTGTGTGCTTACATTGAAGTATTTGAGAAGTCCTATTGATTTAAAATCCTTTGCTATATTCAGGACAACATTTGAATTCTGGAGAGATACTACTTAAGTAAGAAAAATGTTACTTATCAGAAACGGAAAACTGAAGTTAAGACAAGAATTTTGGCAAAGCACTCACTGACTCCTGGAGGTCTACAAAATTTGAAAATAAATTAACAAATAGATATCTACTAATTATAGTGTAAGAGCTAGTCTCCCTTAAATGTCAGTAATGTGTTTGCATGGGCTTTCTTCGCATCAGCAAAAGCGGGTTTAGAAAGAGGGAGTTGGTTTTTGAGGTTGAAAAATCTCATTTGTCATGGACAGAAGAGTGTTCTTATTGTGGCTGACCAGCATGAGAGGACATGCTTAAATATCAAATTTGGCTGAAATATCAAATTGGAATTTTAATTCATTTTTTCAGTGTATATTAATTGCAAATTCAATGCTGTTTTGTCTTATCATAACACTCATCCTCATTCACGATGTTACTTTTATCCAAGGGTGTTCAAACTGTATCAAAAGGCCACAGTCCTCTGTTTTAGAACCTGTACAAGAGAAACATGATGTTCATCTTCCCTCATTATAACACTACTGTGCACATCTCTGCAACTGAGAAAGGCATAGCAGGTGTAAAGAAGAGGGGTTTGAGGCACAGTTCATCTGTGTAGATGAACAACACTCTGTATCTTTCTTTCCATTGACAAGGACTGCTCTGAAGAGTAACCTCGACTACTGAATTTTGCCTTTTAATTTTTAATGGCAAAGTTGTTAATACTATAAAGCAATGAGATTACTCCTTACTGGGTTGCCACGGAGAAAGGAGAAAACAGTGGGCTGACCTGGCAAAAGGAATTAATGAAACAGCTTTCCAAATGGAAACATAACTTTAATCTGAGAAATCTCCTAGGTTAATGTTGCAGGCAGCAACTGTAACTCCTGTTTTTTCTAGTTTTGATTTAACAATGCCCAGAACCACATGACATGATTCAGATAAAGATGTGGAGAACCTCAGAAGAGAGGGAATTTGATTAATTTTGCCTATAGGGCAGCCTCCAAACTCCTAGAACATGATGCTACACATTTCTTGCACATACACAGAAACATGCCCTACCATTCCAAAATTATCTTATATAAATACATATCATTATATTTGTATGTGTATAATGTGTATTTGAAGAGATATAAAGGAGTCACACACTTAATATGGCATCTGAATCATCTTAATATCTAAATGCTTTCATTTTTAAAGACATCCTTACATAATATCTCATGCGTATATAGTACTAATCTAGTTTGCTTATTTACACTTTTCTGGATTATATTGTCAGTGAAGAGCCAGCGTATTTATCTCAGTTATTTGCATCAGTGATTTGATTAAAGATAGTTAGAGGATGAAGAAATACATTGCCTAAAATATCTTTGGGAATATGGCTTTGTTACCCAAGATCTTTCAGCACAGAAGAAGATAAAAAGAAGAGCTTACAGTTTAGGATCACTGGTGATAAATTGTGAAGAGCAAAAAGTCAGGTTTGGAGGAAGGGGAAATATTTAGCTGTGAGGCATTGCTATAGCAATAAGGAATCCATATGGAAGATTATGTCAGAGGAAGGAAAGGATAAACAGGGATAAAGCTGTATCTGAGGAATAAAGTCATCCTTCTTTACATATTTTTGTGCTGGTCTTATTAAGAAAGTTTGTTGCAGAGGGCGGGAAACAAACAAAAACGAGCTTCATAAACTGGCCTCTCTTTTCTAGAAACAAGCAAGATAGTTGCCTTGTTTGCTTTCGCACTTTTACCCATCAGGAGGCTCCTGGCAAACAGCTGTTTAGAAGATCTTAAAGTGAGGAAGGAGTCTCTGAGACAGGCTCCTTGAGACCTGGGATTTAAATCCAAATCCATCTGTTCCATTTTCTCTAGGTGCACACTGTGTGGTCCTTCCTGTGAAGCAGGAGGAAGGTGGACCTACCAATGAAGGCTCTTCTTCTCTGAGCTCTGAGCCCTCTCCCCTGGGGGAATGGGCATCCTGGGAGCTCAGGTGCTTCACTGGAGGCACACACCACTCCTCAGCTCCCTAGTGGGCTAAGCGCATGCCTCCTTCGTCATTGAAGAAATTCAAATTAAGAGATACCGGTGGGCAGGAGGACTGCAGTTGTAGAAAAAAAATCACTTAGGTGACTTGGGAGGTTGCCATGATTTAATAAGGGATGGGAAATGAGGTTAGAAGAAGCAAATGTTGCTGTAGGGATTAGGGAACATGTGAGAACCTGAGGAGGCTGAAGCAGGGAGAGGAGAGGAAGAGGTGAATGGGACTAGAGCATGTTGCTTTGTGGAAGTAAGAGGGAGATGTGGAGAGGTGTGGCAAATGAAGGAAGGGATATGTGAGAGGCTTAGGAGATGATGGAAGGAAGAAAGGTGGTGGCACAAGATAATGATAGTAATGTGAACTCCTTAATTGCCTATCACTCATTTGGATTTGGGCTCTCATTGATGAACAAAATGCATAAAAGGACATGTTGGTCTATTTTAGGTGTTCCAGGTGAGGGTAGTTAAGTTCAAATGCACCTACCTGTGTATACAGGTCCCATGGATTTGGAGCTGCATAGGCGTAGTACACAATAGCTTCTGTGTTTAGAAGCAACAAGCAGATGACCACAAAAAGTGACTTTCTGAAACGAACTTCTTTGTGATTACTAGTTCTTGGACAGATGCCAGGTAAAACTGAAGATATCTTCATTCTCTGGAAGACTAAATCAGATGCATCTTAATTTTGTATTCTGATTATTCATCATTTCTTCTCTTGGAATGCTTCTCTTTGACAAATCTAATCAGTACCTAATATCCAAGCAGTTAAACAAGATGTACTTCATCACTAATGCATATTAGTGCCTAAAGAGCCTCACATCTCACACAAGACCTTTCTAAGAGCTCTTCCTGTAATTACATCTTTTTCAAAACTCTGACCCACAGCTCCACAGCCCTGTTAATTTTGATATCAGTTTGCTTTGGTACAGGAAGCCCTTGAACAGAAAGGGCTACATTTTGAAATATTGTCATATCCAAGCATCATCTGCTCTGATATGTGAAAAGGTCATGCCACCAGGCATTAACATTTCAGAATAGCAATTATACTAATTCATTTAAATAAGGATTTTTTTTTTTTTTTTTTGCTGCCCAGTAGCAATAGGTACAACCTATGCAGGACGAAATACTGTGAAGGCCTCTAATCAGATCGTGTGTCAATATCATGAGTGAGTTGTTCTAATACAAGGAGGCAAATGTTCATGCATAAAAACAAAGACAGTGGGGGCTATTGCAGGAGGCAGCCCTGGAATGCAAAAGGAACTTTTTACTACCACTTTATACGCTATGAGAGGTGTTAACAGGTTAAATCAGAAGAAAGCAGTCGTGTGTGCTGTTCACGGCTCTCCAGCTTCTCCACGGCAGGGAAAGGGCCAGAACTGAAAGACGTACTTATGGGCTTTCATTCTTCCTACTCACAAATGCCCACATGTTGTTCATTGCTGGACAAATCATATGGGAAGGAGAAGCTTCTGAGGCCACCAAAGAGGATGCTTTGTTTTAAAAATGCTGTGTTTCAGGGGTTTGCAGTAAAACAGTATGAGGATTTTTACTTCCTATTTCCAGAAAATTTTTATTTCAAAATGTGAAAATATTGGGGGTTTAAGCCTATTCTTGCTAGCAAGAGAGTACTTTTTTCCAACATTAAATTATTTTGAAGTCCTAAATGATTAATGAAGTTAACAATTATGTCTAAACTATTCTGCAAATACCTTCTGAATACAATAAAAATTCAAATCTAACTAGGTTTATTGCCAACTTAATTATACTTTCAGTTCAGTACAGTTTAAATATGCACTCAAAACATACATGGACCAGACTGGAAGCTGTTTGGTGCAAAGGATGTTTTTCATTTTGTACAGCTCTTGGTTTAATTGAGCCCTCATTTTGACAGCTCATTATGGTCATAAAAAATGGTAGAACATGTATCTGTCATCAAACAAAACCATACTTCATCAGAAGAAATAAGAAATTTTTATCATTTCTTTATTGGCCTGATATCTGAATACTTACTACTTACAGTTCCTTTATGTACTGTGATTATTTTAATTATATTGCAAGTTGTCCTGTGAGCAGCAAAAGAAATGGAGCTAGGCTTCCTTTGCCTTTTCTTGTCTCTACAGCCCCTTTGCCCAGTCTCAGCTCCTCTCTCCTAAGTTCCCTTTGACACTCATTGTAAGTCTTAAGAAAATTCTCTTAAACAGAGATGAAAGTAAAGTAATTTCTCACATTTTTTGAAAGCTGGTCAAATACGGACAAGCTGAATGAGACCCAGCTTGAAGCACCAATCCTGTATCATAAGGCCAGTCATCTCACTAAAGAACAATCTTAATTTTTTTGTCTGTTTTTAGTTCCAGCTATGATAACTTCCTATCCAAATACCACCTTGGCAACACAAGGTCAAAAGAAGGAAATGAGCTGTACAGCACATGGAGAGAAACCCATCATAGTCCGCTGGGAAAAAGAAGACCGAATTATTAACCCTGAAATGTCCCGTTACCTTGTTTCCACCAAGGAAGTTGGAGATGAAGTGATCTCTACTTTGCAGGTAAGAAAACAATGTGACCCATGACTCATCTACATGTGTGAAAATGTTGCTTGATTTGGTTTTGGTAGGGTTGTACAGCTACCTCTGCCCTACAAGGTCAGAGCCTCATCATTCACTCCATCTGCGGCACAGCCCTGGACAGCTGGCAGCAAAAGGAGGTGGAGGAAACCTCTGCATCCCACTCACTAGAAAAATTATTCTTATCTTCTCACGCTCCAGAGGCAACAAGAGAATGAGCCTAGCTCATAGTCCACTCTGTCCTTTCTGTGTCAGGAGCAAAATGGCTTTTGCCTTCACTTGTCCTTCCTGGGGCAGCACAACTCGGTTCTGAGTACATTGCTGATAAGCACTGAGTGAGTATGTGACCCCTAGCTCTGATGTGTGTCAGGCTTGCCTTCACCAAAATCATTCAGCTGTTTCAAGATAAAATATTCTGTTTTTTTAAATTACTTTCCCTCCCTTTCACTTTGTGGGACTTGAGAGACCATGTTACAAAGTCAGGTTAGTCATCGGATTCAAAGTGAGATGGAAATAAAACGTACATGTGAGATAGCTAAGTAGTATATCTACTACTGGCAGTAGCATTAGGCACTTATTGTACACAGTAGCTGAAATCACCAAGCCACCTAGCAAAAGGTCACATTCTGATCTTCACTTCTGCTTCTGTGACAGGCAGCTGCCTGGTGGTTTGGGAACCGTGCATCACAACTTGCCTGACAAATCAATATGTGAGACTCATTAACTCCTAAGCTGGCTGACCTGGGTTAGACTGAGGGGCTACATGAGTGCATGAGTGTCACTGCTGATTTGGGTACTTAGGTTTCCCCAAGATGCCATGAAAGCACAGGAAACTCCTGGTATTCTGGTGTTACCTACAATGGGTGAGGCTATGACAGTGACCTTACTACGCCAGTATACAGCTTTATCCACTTAAATTTAAAATTTATCAATATGAACAAGTTATCAATACTTTTTTTTTTATTTTTACATATGCCTTTATGAAATCGAAATGTAAAAAACCGTATTAATTCTCAGTCAAAATGTTCATTTTCCATTTTTTCAGTCACATTCTTAAAAACATAAGAAGGCTAAAACAGGCTAAAGGAAATAATTCTCTAGCTCTCTGGTGATTGTCTTAAGGTATATCTATCTCTTTCATTACTGGGCAAAAACTGTGTTGGATGATATCCAGAAAAAATCTTTTTTTTCTCTCTGTGAGGGAGCATTGTCATTGACTTCTGTGAGGAAATGAATAAGTTCTATGAGTGACTTCGTTCATATTAGTGTATATGTGTTACAAACAATATTTAATTATAGGATAGACTTATAGACCTCTCTGTCCTCATTCATCTTATTGACTTTAATAAGGTAATGCCTGGTTGCACAACAGTAATTCTTGTTGGAAGACTGGAGACCTGCTTGGAGAGTTCTCTTCTGAAGCAGTTGTGTTCTACATGCATATGCATGTTACATACCAAACCTTTGACTTCTGAGATGTAAAATGCCCCCAGAATAGAAAATGTCAGAATTAAGGTTGTCTCTGAAGCTCTTAACTCAGTGCTTTTGCATGTGTGCACGATGATGTGATCTTTAGTTGTATACTCAGTTTTATTTTTTCTGCAGGACCCCTGCCTCAGTGAGGCATGACTTGGACTTTCTCTGGAGTTGAATTAGGGTTGAGTAATGAAAGACACTGTGTAATGCAAGGCTGATCGTTGAAAACAAACTTTTCACAGGTGGCCAATAATTGTGTGTTCTTTGTTTTCTAGGTACTTGCCTTGAGCCCTTGGGGTCTGATTTGCAGAAGTACTAAGCCCTCATAGCTGCAGCTTAACTCAGTGGAAGCTTTATGAACACATGAAATGCTATTTATTCCTAAGGACTCTGAGTTGGGGGGGGGAAGTAGGCCCTAGGTGTATCGAATTGGGCTCTCAATGGTTTTGTTTATCTGTCTTAAAGCTCAGCCACACACGCAACGTAATACAGCTTGACAAGTTACCACATCGCAGATGATAACTCTCCAATATCCTTGTAGCAAGTGGGGAAGTTAATCCATTTATCTTAACCAATGGTGAATGAGAGCTGTACTCATATTACTTTGGCTTTGGTGAAGAATAAAGAGCACATGAAGTTAGCATGGCTCGGCTAATATATGGCAACTTGTCAAGCAGCCACAAACATTATCATATGTCTGGCTCCTTAATTCCCCATACAAAATGGTGGTAATGCTCTTCATTATGTCACAGTTTATGAAAAATTTGCTCATATTTCTAAAATGGGTATTGCGTAGGTGAATGCCATGGAAAAGCCTATGGGAAAATGAAGTCTGTCTTCAGAGCACAATTTGAACTATGTGCAGTAAATAGAGTGTGGAGCAGCACACTGAACAATGAGAAGAAAATGGTATTTGGAATATCTGCTCATTTGAAAAAATCCTCTCCCTATTGTACATTGAATGAAGCAGTGGTCCTGTAGAAAAATATCATTATAATCATGTATGTAAAAATTTAAAAACTTCCTATGTTTTTAAATACAAGTTGAAAAGAAAGACCACCCAAAATTAATTATGAAGCACCATGCGGAAAACTACAGGGTTCACCACCAGTCTTTGAACTTTTATTTCCTCCATGCAGACTTGAGGCAGCCACTTGAGTTATTTTCAGAAATAACTGGGAAAAAAATGGAGGCAGCAGGAGGCACCATTTTGTATGGAAAATTTCAGCCAACTGTTAAATACTTGGCAAACTTACGAGTAACTGCAAACAAGACTCCTAATGAGAAGCTACAGGAATAGGTGATGCTCCAACTCCTGACTACACTTGTAGAGCTAATAGCCTGCTTCCTCAACCCAGGTGTTACTAGTTTTGATAAGTCTCAAGACTTTGAATGCTTTACTATGCATATATATGTGTGTGTATAACATGCAATATCTATTTATTATTGTCAAGTAAAACAGTTTGTGCATTTTTTTTCTTGCACCATACAGAAAACCTGTTGGTTTATTTTCTCTGCGTGCTGTTCAATCAATCACTTCTTTTCAAACCACCTATAGATCTTGCCAACTGTGCGCGAAGATTCTGGCTTCTTTTCTTGCCACGCCATCAATTCTTATGGGGAGGACCGTGGAATAATTCAGCTCACTGTGCAAGGTAGGAAGAGGACAACATAAGGAAAAAAACACAGCCATTGTAGTTCAGTAAGTGTATGCCATCCTCAGAAATCTGCTGGGGGAGGGAGGCTCTAATTCCGAATTAAGTATATTCCTCATTGTCAAAGAAATGAGGAGCCACATTAAGACACTCGGTTTTACATTTTCTATCATCACAGATTAAATAAAAATAAAGAAGAAGTTTGAGTCTTTCTAAATTAATGAGTCTTTTTCTTAAATACACTAGCAGACTATCAGCTAAAGACATTTAAAACTCTCCTTTTCAATAAGGACAGTGGATATAAGGGAGTTACCTTTTGGAGGAGAGGGAAAATGTTGCATTTTTTTTTAAAGAACAAATATGCTTGAGTCCTAATTCTGAAATTAAGCAAAAACAATCTGACTTTATCTCTAGAGAAATGTTAAACCTACTGTGGATTCTTAAACAAAATATTTCAGGCTTAATCAGTCAAAATAATTTGCCATCAGTTTGCACAACGCAAACTCTAGGAAGCTATGTTGCCTGGGGCTGGGGTTCCTCTCCCACAGGGTTTCACTCAGGCAGACATGGCAAATCCTGGGATGGCTGAGGTGACAGTGCACAGCACAGGCAAGACTCAGCCACTGGACACTGCTTATTTCTCTGCCATGCTTGTTCCTGTGCTGGTATGCCTTTAAGCATGCACACAACAGATTTCTAGGACTTCCAGATTTCTTTCTCGACACTCTTGATTTCAAGTAACTGCAGATGTCAGTGAATGCCTAAGGCAGCCCTGTCAAAACATTCCAGTGGAATCTGGGGACAGGTGCTCAGTTACACCTCTGCTTATTTAAATTGCCTTGACAATTTAAAGGGCCATTAGAATAAGTAAAACTCTCATTTATGTACATCCCTAACACTAGAGGCAGAAAGAAGGTTTAGTGTAAATCTAAACTTATATAAAATCATTCTTTTATTAAATGAAGACTTTTAAACACACTCAAAGAGATTGAAATTTTACTGCCCCTCAATTAACAATTTAAAATTTAGTATTTGTATTTCTGTTGTCACCTTGAGTGCAAAAGCTGTAGAAGTACTAGTGAAACAGCACGTTCAAGGCAAACATCTTTTCTAGCATGAGTAGTCCAATCTGCAGTGCTTTTAAGGAAATGCAACTTCATGTTTGTAAGCAGAACTCAGTGGTCATGATTACATTAGTGATTCCTAGTTGAAAAGTTACTTTTACTCCCTCTGAGTATTCTTCAGCAGGTGATTAACTGGCTCAGGGTACGAATGAATGACCAGAGAAAATGCCATGAAAGCTTACCATCAGCAAGCTATCCCACTGCCACACTTATTAATGTTACCAGTACGGGCTTTCTTCTGACTGAAACTCTGTGTGTGTGTCTGTGTGTTTACTCAGAGCCCCCCGACCCTCCTGAAATAGAAATCCGAGAGGTGAGAGCGCGCAGTATTGCCCTCAGGTGGACGATGGGATTTGATGGAAACAGCCCAATCACTGGCTACGATATCGAGTGCAAGAACAAGTCAGGTAAGAAATATCCGTCCTCTGAAGTAATCCTCATTACTAGTCATTCATCACTGAATTTATATCATAAAAGATAATTCATAAATTGAAGCTACCTGGTGGAAATTTTCACCATGGTTTATTTAATCTTCCACAGTAAGATTTATCTTCCTTTGGTTTTTGAGGGTTTTTTTGTTTGTTTGTTTTTGAGGCAAGGACATTAAGTTTAGCATTTGCTGTTCTTCCCTTTTACCAGAGAAACCTACACCTTAGGGGGATAAATTTCATTCTGAAACAGTCCATTCTACATGACAGCTAGTATAATGCTTTTGCTAGCTGATTCTTTTCCCTGTTTTTATCTTTTCTCCATTTGGATTTTTTTTTCTTTTATTTTTCTGGTTTTCCTCTAGAAAAAAATACTGCCTTTACAATTTATTTTTTCCTATTGTGATGATTTCTAGAAATTTTTTTCTACCAGTATATGAGTACATGGCATTTTTACTTGAAAGGTAGCAGTGAAAAAGGGTAGTTACAAGAACTTCTAGGTGATGAAAGCTGTGTGGGAGTTTGCTGAAGCACCATGCAGAGTTTTCAGTAACATACTGGAAATTCTACAAAGGATAAGATCCGTGGCACATATTGGTAGGCCAATACAAGCAGATACTTTTCTGCTAAGTCACCGTATGGTCACATCAATGAACATCTAATAAGAAAGTAAGGAAAGTTGTTCCCCCTGTGCACAACCCCAGGGGTTAGAGGAGAAGAACGAGGTTCTCACGATCCAAGAGGAGGTGGTTAGAGACTTGCTTGCCCGGCTAGATGCCCACAAGTCTATGGGGGAAGACTCCACCCAAGAGTTCTGAGTGAACTGGCGGATGTGCTGGCCAAACCCCTTTCCATCATCTTCCAGTGGTCCTGGATGACTGGGGAGGTTCCGCTGGACTGGAGGCTGGCTGATGTTTGCCCATCTATAAGAAGGGGCACAAGGAGGATCTGGGGAACAACAGGCCTGTCAGTCTGACCTCAGTGCCAGGGAAAGTCATGGAACAGGTGATCTTGAGTGCTATCATGAAGCACTTGCAAGAAAACCGGGAGATCAGGCCCAGTCAAAACGGGTTCACAAAAGGCAGGTCTTGCCAAACTAACCTGATCACCTTCTATGACAAAGTGACTCAGCTGCTGGATGAGGGAAAGGCTGTGGATGTGGTCTTCTTGGACTTTAGTAAAGCCTCTGATAAATTTTCTCACAGCATTCTGCTTTGGAAACTGTCGGCCTCTGGCCTGGACAGGCGCACATTCTCCTGGGTGGAAAACTGGTTGGATGGCCGGGCCCAGAGGGTGGTGGTAAATGGAGTTAAATCCAGCTGGAGGCCAGTTACAAGTGGGGTTCCCCAGGATTCAGTGCTGGGTCCAGCCCTGTTCAATGTCTTTATCAATGACCTGGATGAAGGCATCGAGTGCACCCTTAGCAAGTTTGCAGACGACACTAAGCTGGGTGAAAGTGTCGATCTGCTGGAAGGTCGGGAGGCTCTGCAAAGGGACCTGAACAGGCTGGACTGCTGGGCATAGTCCAATAGCATGGGGTTTAAAAAGGCCAATTGCCGGGTCCTCCACTTGGGGCACAACAACCCTAACCAGTGCTACAGACTAGGAGAAGTCTGTCTAGAAACCTGCCTGGAGGAGAAGGACCTGGGGGTGTTGGTTGACAGCGACTGAACATGAGCCAGCAGTGTGCCCAAGTGGCCAAGAAGGCCAATGGCATCTATGCCTGTATCAGAAACGGTGTGACCAGCAGGTCCAGGGAGGTTATTCTCCCTCTGTACTCGGCACTGGTGAGACCGCTCCTTGAATCCTGTGTTTAGTTCTGGGCCCCTCACCACAAGAAGGATGTTGAGGCTCTGGAGCGAGTCCAGAGAAGAGCAACAAAGCTGGTGAAGGGGTTGGAGAACAGGTCTTATGAAGAGCAACTGAGAGAGCTGGGGTTGTTTACCTGGAGGAGAGGAGGCTGAGAGGAGACCTCACTGCTCTCTATAACTACCTGAAGGGAGGTTGTAGAGAGGAGGGTTCTGGCCTCTTCTGCCAAGTGACAGGGGACAGGACAAGAGGGAATGGCCTCAAGCTCCACCAGGGGAGGTTCAGGCTCAACATAAGGAAAAAAATTCTTCACTGGAAGGGCCATTAGGCAATGGAACGGTCTGCCCAAGGAGGTGGTTGACTCACCTTCCCTGGCGGTGTTCGAGGTGCGAGTGGATGAGGTACTGAGGGGCATGGTTTAAAGATTGGTGGGAATGGTTGGACTCAGTGATCCGGTGGGTCTCTTCCAACCTAGTGATTCTATGATTCTATGATTCTAAATGGTTAAAACCCCAAAGGCACACCCCCTTAAGTCACGAAAATATTTTTGTCTTGGTGTGTATTAAGCACCAAAAATGTTCACTGTATATTGAAATCTAAAACAAAGTACATTGGAACTATATTTGTGATGTGCAATCATACTTAAAGCTAGGCACATGGATAAGCACTGTCCCTGAGTTAGGCTTTGAGGAGTGACTAGAAAGGAAATTGTAATGGATCAATGCTTTCATATTTTAAGTATGATTAAAAAGACACTGCAAAATTATACTGTACTGGTTTGTGCTGGAATTTGTCATGCTGTTTCTATGGGGATGTAGTCTACTACTGGCAATGCTCTGTGTGTGGTCATCAGTGAAAAATTCTGTTTATCAAAGCAACTATAGTACATTTATAGCCATCTCCTGTAAGTTCTGTGATTTAAAAATATAATTCTTTAAAAATTCTAAAACTTGCAAAATTAAAAAAATCTACCCATCTTTACTCTTTTCCATTTGCCCACATTGTGGATTTCCCTTGCACTTTTCTTAGGCAAAATTAGTGTGATGCTTTTATTACTAGATAAAATAATTTCAAGAGTGTTAATACTTTCAACAGTGTTAAATCATCAGTTCCTATTTTTGCTTTGGCTTCATAAATGAAATTGATAATGTGAGCACAGTACCTGAAAGGTTATAAGTAATAATTTCCCACTGAGACTGTGATCAGAAATCACAGTTGTTGAAATGTAGACTAGGCAAGGATGTCTTCAGGTGACACGTATAAAAGCTTCTGGGCTTTGTTTTCTTTTCCTTTTATTCCAACCACCCACCAGCTCCAGAACACTTTTTGAAAGTCATTCTTGCCTAATAGGTTCCTTTCTCTCCCTAAAACGTCACTTGTGTTTCTAAATTATGTAACAAAGCATAACCCTGTCTAGGACCACTGAGCTAGTTGCCTTGGATTGAAGCAGTGGTGGAAGAGGATTTTAGAGCTCTAAAATATCTTTATTAGATTTCAGTGTTTTCAAGTGATAATGCAGAATGCAGGCAAAGATTATGTGACAATCACTGTGAACTTGCATTGCAAAGTTATGTCTCTGCAACTTGGTGTCATAAATAAATAGCAAGGCAGCAAACAAAGCACCATCAGATTGGATGAAAACATCAAGACACAACATAATCACAAGGATTAAAAAAAATGAAAGGAAGAAGAAATAGTAGGTGGCAGAGTTGGTGTTGAAGAAAATAATTCTTAGTCTGTATATGAAAACAAATACTGGAGGCCATGTCCTAAAAAATACAGATTGTCTTCTTCTCACTGAGGCTGAATGTTTGGAGAATATAGGATCAGTTTTTTGAATTCTTGTGCACACTTTTTGTCATTGATTAAATCATCAAGAAGATGAAACACCAAAGATGCTTACTGAAGAACTTGCACAGGGTAGTTTGGGGAAGTTAGAACAAAGAAGTGGGAATTAAGAAAACTTCTCACATTTTCCAGATATTAAAGGGACAGCAGGAAACTTAGGTAAAATATTCACAGTCCAGATCGTAAGCTCATGGAACATCCTGACAAAAGTGTAAAACCAAAGTAAAACTGCAAGCTGCACAGTTGTGTTTAGCGAGAATTTTCCATGTATGTTGCTTACCCTGAAGACTCAGAAATGGTTTTACAGCAGGATGTATTGTCCCAGCTTCACAAGAAAGGAAACTGCAGAACTTGATAGTTTCAGAGCATGTGCAGGTGATCACGTACCATGCATGGACTTAACTATATGGTGCTACCTTCGCATATTCTATCTACCCCGTCACACTACTAGACAAATTCGTTATCCTTTAGAATATTAGACAAAAGACACACTAGTTACCTTTCAGAAGGAGCATAACGTTGCCTGTCACAGGCGTAGGTGGCACATGGGGACAACAAAAAGTCTTTCTACAAATACATCAACAGCAAAAAGAGGGCTAGGGAGAATCTCCAGTCCCTAGTAGATGCAGAGGGAACAAGAGTAACAGGGGACGAAGACAAGGCTGAAGTGCTCAATGCCTACTTTGCCTCAGTCTTTAACAATAAGGAAAATTGTTCCCTCTGTGCACAACCCCAAGGGTTGGAAGAGAAGTATGAGATTCCTAAGGTCCAAGAAGAGGTGGTTAGAGACCTGCTTGCCCAGCTAGACGCCCACAAGTCTATGGGGCCGGATGGAGTCCACCCATGAGTTTTGAGGGAACTGGCGGATGTGCTGGCCAAACCCCTTTCCATCATCTTCCAGCAGTCCTGGATGACTGGGGAGGTTCCGCTGGACTGGAGGCTGGCTGATGTCGTGCCCATCTATAAGAAGGGGCGCAGGGAGGATCCGGGGAACTACAGGCCTGTCAGTCTGACCTCGGTACCGGGGAAAGTCATGGAGCGGGTGATCTTGAGTGCTATCATGAAGCACTTGCAAGAGAACCGGGTGATCAGGCCCAGTCAACACAGGTTCATGAAAGGCAGGTCTTGCCAGAGTAATCTGATCACCTTCTATGACCGAGTGACTAAACTCTTGGACGAGGGAAAGGCTGGAGAACAAATCTTATGAGGAGCAACTGAGAGAGCTGGGGTTGTTCAGCCTGGAGAAGAGGAGGCTGAGGGGAGACCTTATTACTCTCTACAACTACCTGAAAGGAGGTTGTGGAGAGGAGGGAGCTGGCCTCTTCTCCCAAGTGACAGGGGACAGGATGAGAGGGAATGGCCTCAAGCTCCGCCAGGGGAGATTTAGGCTTGAGATTAGGAAAAAATTCTTCATGGAGAGGGTGGTTAGGCATTGGAACAGTCTGCCCAGGGAGATGGTTGAGTCACCGTCCCGGGAAGTGTTTAAGGTGAGGATGGATGAGGTACTTAGGGGCATGATTTAGGGATTGGTGGGAATGGTTGGACTCGATGATCCAGTGGGTCTCTTCCAACCTGGTTATTCTGTGATTCTGTGATTTACCATGCAGGAGCAATATGACTAGTGGGGCTGTTTCAGTGCTTAGATGAGGTGCCTGTCTGTACAGAAATGTACCCATGACACTCAGACCTGACCCTTCTTTGAGACCACTAATGTGTACAAAAAAGTTTTGAAGGTTATGCTTAGGTCCTGATCTGAAGGGAAAGAGCTGTGTTTCCTTTTGCTCAGCTGTGAACCCCTGCACCTTCAGGATGGAGGTGCCCACACATCTGGAGCTGGAGGTTTTCCCTCCTGGGTGCGGTGGCAGCGCTGACCCAGGCAGGGGGTGGGCAGCCCCTTCCACCCCAAAACGAGCCTTTGGGAGCGAATGGTCTTTAATTGCCTTCCGCAGAGTAATCCTAAAGCTTCAGTCTTCATCTTAGGAACGAGTGAAAAGCTGCTGGTTTTCACAAAAACATAAATCTTTCATAGATCATTGTTTCTATAACACCAAGAAGCGCCTGGATGTAACATTTTTAGGAGTGGAATGAAGAATACGTTAAAATTTCCACTCTTTCTTTTAACTTTTTGTGTCTTTTTTTTTTTTTTTTTTTGCTAGCCCACTGCTGTTAGAGCATTCTGCAACAACAATAAAATGAGTCAACAGTCAATGTTAATATATCACTCAATTACTTAACACACAGACACAAGCAAATATTTTTAGGCTTTGCCAGAAGATAACAAAATTAAATATTTTTTTCCTCTTTTTTCTTATTTTTCAAAACTGTAAATGATTTTGGCAGTAATTGTTTTATTTCTTTCTGGACTGACTCAGTTTGAAGGGGTTGCTTTTGTTACCTTATTTATCCTTTAAATAAGAGATACACGTACCAAAATATACTCCTCAAGTCCATGTGTTAATCATAAATAGATACTGGAAACCTACATTCCGAAGTACAGAAGACTGTGAGTTTTGATCTTTCTCTTCCTCCATGGTATATCATTACTTAATCTACTAAGACTTACAAGAATTTTTCAAAATTGTTTATTTTATTTCAGTAGTTAATATGTGCTCCAGAGTCCTGCCACTCAGAGGTCAGTATTTCAAACAACCACGTAAAAACTTCAGCAATTTGAGAATATGCAGACTAAATAGAAGAAATTATTGTCCATGTCAGGTCAAATTTAACACGTTCTCCATACCAAATGAATCTTTTTATAAATTCCTTTCCTGTTTGTGCAGTACACTGGAACAGACAGTCTTCTCTGCTTTTATAACATTTAACAAAATGGAGTGCAACTGTTGGTTAAATTCTGTGAAGTTTAAGAAAGCAAACTGAATGCAAAATGTAGCAGCACTGCCTGCAGGTAACTTCTTTAGAGCTTCTGAAAGTATTCCGCAGAGAAAATTGTGACGAACTCAGTTGTCAGGGCAAAATATATTCAAGTGAATTTGGCTAGCACTTGAATGTCTGATTCCTAAATTTGTTCTGGGTAAACTAAGCCACACAGACAAACAAACAGGCTCTGTAATAAGCCAGGCTGCAGATGTCATTGTGACAACTTGTGCATCTTCTAGCAAGCTCATATAAAAGAATTTACACAGTATGTGCAAATATTTTGTATCTGAGTGATCTTTCTATTTTTAAACTAGTCTTTCTCATATGCTGAGCTTTCTGTGATCCTGCCTACAGTGACCCATACTGTAAAACACTCCTGTAGAGCCTCCAGTGACATCCCCCATAGGAGGTTACAGAGGTTAAAGGAGGAACGTTGCCTGCAGTAAGAAAGAAATGAAGGATGGAAACTCATAAAAGGCATCACGATGCTTTAAACAGAGATTCTATTATTTTGTTTGCAGCAATTGAATGCTTGGATAACAAGGAGGTCTTACTGTGTTTAGCCTAATTTCCACCCTTCTTCCTATTGTATGTCTGGAGAATTTATAAAAAACATACCAGGGCAAGTGAGTAATAAGCATGAATAATAACAACGTACTCCTCTTTTTACAGATGCAGGGAAACAATTAAGAGGCTTCTATATTCCTCTTGTATTAAGCCACTCCTGCAACCTAACATGAGGCAGGGAAATAACATCAGTCCTGGAGGGTGCTGAGCCCCACGTCTAAGTCAGCAAAGTGCTCCAAGCTCATGTTCGCTGTTCACCTATGGTCTGAGCTCCCAGAGTTTAGGATCAAACCGGATATCTGCTAGAACCCTCATTACTGTTTATTACCTCCCTTTTCCGCCTTTTTGGAGCACAACCAACCTTCTCTCTGAGTGAGGATTTCTGTGGGGCAGCAGCTCCCATCTTTTTCACAGTTGTCCCTATGTAGCAATGGTAAAAACCCAATATGTACACACATAAACTGGGAAGGCTTTGCCACTCTCACCAGCCTCTCAAAAAAAAAGGGCAAAGCAATAGCTGTTTCCTTGGTTTTGCTGGTGACCCTGGTGCTGAAATCCATTATTCACAACACCATATTTGAAGCAGTCAGGAGTGCTGTCAAGGAAGGCAATCACTCGATTTCCTTGTAGTGGCTGATGTTATCTGGGTTAATTCAGCAATGGCAATATTCTGCTCTGTGGGATGATTTAAATGCATGCTTGTGTTACAAATGTTAATATAATTTTTATTTCTCTGTTTTATTTCAATCTCTTCTTAAATAGACTCCTGGGATTCTGTTCAGAGAACCAAAGATGTTTCCCCTCAGCTAAACCAAGCCACTATCATTGACCTCCACCCTTCATCAACTTACAACATTCGCATGTATGCCAAGAATCGCATTGGCAAGAGCGAGGCCAGCAATGAACTCACTATCACTACCGATGAAGCAGGTACATTCTGGTTTTGTAGCATCTAAATTTTGCTGGGAATTATTTCTCTTTCACATGAGGAATCTTCATGTGAAATGTTGCTTATGTTGCTGCAGCTGCATCAAAAGAAATACTAAATTATTCCCATAAAGCATTGTGACTTTTGCAACTTAATGGTGCAGGCCTGTAGTTAAAGCTGTTCAGTGGCATCTAGTGGTCAAAGAAGACGTTGTGCTCCAAATTTTTAGCCTAGGATCATGGAAATGGCATGCCTGTATCTACAGTTAGGGTACTCAATCAACAACATCTTGCTTTTAGTGATGGTTCCTCCCCTGTGGGTCTTGTGGCTTTCCTTAGATGCTCGGGAATGCCTGTATGATATGTGTGACAGTGAAAAAGACTTAAGGGTGAGAAGCAGAGGGCTACAATTCTCTATTTCAGCAATTGGGAATGAGAATACTGAATAGCCATATAGACTTCTGCCAGGTGTATTTTGTAATTATATACAAATGTGTGCAGTTGAGAGTAACCCAAGCAGCTTCAATACCCTTAGCTACGAAACTAAGTGAAGTTACTCTGAGAAGTCTTGACCAGACAGGATCTTGCTCATTTGTGTTTGAGAACATGTTTTTATCTTGTTAAATTTATTTTTCCTTTTACCTTATGCTAAGTCAGCAATGCTTTCTTCTTTGGGGATCTTGAGAAGAAAACAATAATGCAAGTATCTGGGTGTCAGTGTCCTGGCAGTGAAAACCCTACTTCTTTTTCAAGATTTGTGTTGGTCTAGACTTTGAACAGTTGGCAACTGATTTTCAGTTTAGCTCATATAAATACCACTGTGTAGTTCCCACTTATTTTCTCTGTGGGTGAATTTACCACTGTGAAAATATACCCCTTCTCAGGAGAACATGTTTTTGGTTCTGAGGGACATTCTGAATAAGAACAGGACACAAGGGCTCATAGTGCAAAGCAGAGAAAGCAGGAGACAACATGAGCTGCATTACTTTTTTCACCAGGTGTCTTTTTCATCCTTATGGAAGGAAAGGAGTGGAGAGTTTTCACACTTTTACGAGCTTTCAATGAACAGCTTTATTAACAGTGAATAGTTTGTTTGCAATTTTTTTTTTTCATTTCATCAGGGTTTTTCTCTTCTTTCCTTAATGAAAATGTCAAATAACTAGAGAAAACAGATTATCCATTCTTTGGTCAGCTTCATCTGTGTGCTGATCCTTCATTGTGCATATACATAAAACTAGAGGGATGGATCTTGGATCTACCCTCTCGTTCTCTCTTATTCACCCATGCTCAGATTGTTTCTTACTTGCTGAGTTTTTCCTGACTGATAATTAAGTTGTCAAGATCAGCAGCTGGCCTTGAAATAAAAACACAGCTTCCTCATCAACAGGGTGGAACTTTAACATCCTGTTTTATTCAGTTCTTTGCAACCAAGTTTCAGAATAATAGATCCTTTTGTCCCTGTCTTTTAAGGAGCCATCTATTTGCAGAAAAAGACCAGCAGTGTGGAACTGTATTCAAAAGTCACTGATCTACCTAGGGAACAATTGGAAGAGAGAAGGTCAGGTTTAGGCAGAGTATGTGATGTTTGTCTCATGGGTTTTGCTTTCAGGCAGTGCACAATGTACAGAAACATAATTTTTTGAACACTGTTTACTTCTGTTCTCTGCTTTTACAATAGGAAATGGAGAACTGCATGGGTGCAGGGAGTGAAAGAAAAGATAATGAGAAGAGAGATTAAAAAAAAGGTCCAGTAAAGACAATATAAAACCTAAGCAACTCAAATTATGTTTTTGGCAAGGGGGGCACAGATTGTATATCGCATACTGCAGTGACCTGAGTTACTCAGCATTAGCTATTAGAAAGAAAACTGTAAAGGGTCTCTGTGTCAAAACAGTAGTCAAGCATGGTATAATTTCAAAGCTTACAGACCACATCTTTCCCTCTATACAATCAGAGTTAGCTCCTGTGTCGGAAAATACAACACACTTGCACCAGCACTTGCCAGAAAAACAAAAGCATTATGGCTGTTGTTTAATACTGAAATCAGTAGAGAAAGCTGCAATGTCTGGGTCTTCTTTATGTCTTTGTCACAAACTCTGTATGACATTAATTAAGTAAAATAAATTACTTCTTATTTAGCTTTTCACCATAGTATGCTCGGGACTTAACTATACAAGTCCATAACAACTTCTGGGGTCTTTCAAGGAAATGCTAAGATTTTAAGGAGAACATTTTAAAACTCATTTTTAGAATCAAATGTTTTGCTCAAATTCCTTTACATTATAATGTATCTGGAGAAATGGCATTCATATTTGTCAACAGGGGACAGAATCAAGGAGAGGATCCAAAAAAATTCATTGAGATCCCATTTTTGCCAATGGATTTTTTCCTCTTCTTCTTTCTGCACATTCATGCAAGGGATATTGAAATAAAGTTCTTTCAACCTTTGGAAACTTTCCATATAAAAGGCAGTAAAGAATGACACAGAATAGGGCATATTTAATAACTTAAGCATACTGTAGGCTGTATTCTGTGTGTCTCTGCTTTCATCAGTTAAAGCAAAATGTTCTGATTCCTTTCACCACAGCTGTCATTTACTGCTGCTCCACCTCTAACAGCCCCATCTCACACTTTTTATTGCTTTACTTCCATTGTCATGCTATTAAACTTAATTTAATACCTTTTACTGAGGCCATATTCTGCGCCAAGGGAACCCTCTACAGCAACTCAAGATTACTCCATTTCTTTCTTGAGATCTTTCTTGTGCAATGATTTACCTCTCTTCACACCTCTCCATTCAATCCCAGCTGATTCTTGGTCTGCTTTGTAGCTGCCCAGTTGAAAAGTAGGTTCCCCTAGACTTAGGGTCTCCTTTTTTCATGTGCCTTTAAAGCATCATGTGCACCCTTGGCAGCCTATCAATAGTAAATGAAGCTTCTCCTGACTCAGGCAGGAGCTGCAATGGCTTTTTCCATCTGGCAGTTACTTTTTGCCTGATTTCCAGGCTGAGATACTTACACTGGGGAGAGAGAGAGGGTGAAGTGTGCAGGGTGTGTGTGCATAAAAGATTTGATATTTGACTGAATGCGCTTAGTCTCAGGTGAACAAAGTGGGTACCACTGGAAAGTTTGTGAGATCGTGAAGCTAGGATGAGGAGCACCTGCTTTCAAATGGGCTCTGCTGGCTTTCTATCACCTACTTACAAAACAGAAATAGAATTGTGAGCATATGACTAAACAGGTCATTCACTCTTACTTTTTTTGTCAGGTTGCTATGTTTTGGTGTGTGTTGTATTTCACTGTTTGCCAGAGATGACACCTGAATAAGGAACATACGAGGCTCTGGTTTTGTTTGATGAAGTGATGTCTTCACTTTTCCCCACAACATGGCCTCAGTCCAAATCTGTGTGATCCCAATGTGTTAAATTAGTGACGTACCATGTAAAGTGATGAATTCTGTGTGCTGTGAGGGAGAGTTTTGATCCATCTCTCTTCTCTCTTTGCAGCTCCTGATGGTCCACCTCAGGATGTCCAGCTTGAGCCTATATCTTCACAAAGCATTAGGGTCACCTGGAAGGTAAATACATGCAGCCAAGAACATAGACTCTGATGGTATTTTGGTATATTCAAAGAGGTTCCACTGTGAGTATGATAAAAACTGCGGATCAGTTATTTTATTTAGGAGACCTTGCAGATACCTTTGCTGACAAATCTTATATTGGACAGTAAGACTGGTGAATTAAGCAAGGAAAGAACCTTCCATTGAAGAGTAGCAACAGCAGCTGCTTGCCTGTACTGATGGTAATAACGTTTCATACTTCCTTCTGATTTCAGAAATAAGGCTGTGTGCAATCACAGAAATTCACTGTGGTTTGGGGCAAAATTTCCCCAGACCACTGGATCCGATAGGAGTTTTTTCCTGTTGCAATGTACTTGGGGACGAAGCCTTAATGAGAGCATGTCTGCACAGGAAGAGTAATATGATGTTTCAGTATAGTCCATGAGAACTGATGAAATAGAACAACTGATATAAAAATATCAACACTTGTTATTATTTAAAAATCTGTCTTGTCTTGTGACTCAATTACGTTCTTCTATATTTTGCCAAGTGTTTTGAGAACCACATAATGTTTTAAACGCTTTCGGTATGATATCAGAGGTACTTAAATAGTGTTTCAAATGATTTTGTGCTATATACTGCTTGTACATTTTGGCAGACAGAATAAAGTTGTCTAATTACAGTAGTGTAATCTCAATATGAATGGCAGTTTCCAAACTGTATTGATAATTTCATATATTTAAGATTCTGAAATATGTAGTATTAAATGCTATAGTAGGATGGTGGCATAATAGTCATTACTTTCTGCAGCGACATTAGTTACTCCTGCAAATGTGGATAATGTATATTTTGTCCCATGATATGGACTCTGTCCAGAAAGTCAGGATAGTAACAATGAGCTGCTGCTTATTAACCGTATAAATAACTGTAGGCTACTTATTTATTTTATCCCTGCACTAAATAACAAACACAATCCTGTGTTAATTTTGAGTTTGTTCCTGAAAAGACAGGTTTCTGCAATGCACAATCTCTGTGCAGTGCAGGTGGATGTCAGGAGATGTCCAACTAGTACAGAGGAACATCAGCTGTCAAGATTTTCTGAGTAGTTCAATGGTACTTTAAAAATAGTGCATTAAAAGTTATATTTTTATGAGATATTCAGTGTTAAGCTTTAAAAGCAGTAGTCTTTATCAGACCTATTATGCACAGGTTACAAGTAGAGCGCTGACTCTTGGATCTCGTCCATATCTTAAATTTATATCAGTGGTTTTTTTTTTTCATGAAGTGGTTTCCAAAAACAAAAGGCATGTGGTCAGTGGCCACAGGCTTACCTGGTGGTTGATGTGAAAAACAACAATGTACTAATAAAAGGCATACATGAAGCATAAATTTAAATGCAGCACACAGTTAATAAAGCAAAGAAGGCAGCTATTGAAGCAATGCAGAGTGTACAGTGATTCTCAACAACTGAAATGAATGATTAATTAGTTGTTTCTTTTTAAAGCACTAGAGAACTGTAGCTGCCATTGGATCTAGTCAACTATAACCTCCAAGCCTCTACACATAAACGTTTTTATGGATGTATGGGTAGACAGATTGAATAGCTTTGCATGCTTTTTAAAAGCTTACTTGGGGGGATATTTTCAAAAGCAGCAAGAGAAGATAGGCACCATTGGTCTGTTGCTGGAGTGTGTGGCTACCATTTGTGATTCTGAAGATTTGCCATTAAATTTTATGGATGTGGATGTGTGCAGACAGCTACAGGACAAACAAAATTCCCACACATAAGTTTCAATAACATTGTGTAAAATATGGTTCATTTTATACTTTCTGGACACTGCAAGTGCAACTTAGTGTCCTGATCACTTGATATTGTCTGGGGAGTAGAAGCATATCAAATGAGCAGCTAGAGTTGTATTCTCAAGGTCATGTTTGGAATTTGATTTGTGAATACTAATACTAATACTATCCAATATAACAAAACAATCAAAGAAACAAGCTATCTATTGCATGTATACACCATTGCCTAAGCAAGTTTGGGAGCTGAGTGTAGAGATGAATTTCCACTATTGGAATGAGCTTAAGGTGTAGGTGTGAGATACCTGTGATTTGGAAATGCCTGCTTGTGCCCATGCAGCATATTTCCAGAATAAGAAAGGTGAGTCTGTCCTCCCACAACTCAGTACCATCTTGTGAACCTGGTGTCACACACTGCAGATGCTGGCTAGATATTTGGAGTTTGCTGTGGATTGCACTGCAAGACTGCACACCCAGTCTCCTATGAATAATCAGTCTCCTATGAACCTTCAAGATATTATTCCTATAGACACAGTCTCTAATAAATCTGTTAAAGGTTTAATTTATTGACCATGAGTGTCTGTGGTCAAGTAGCATGAGAGGCACTGTTGCAATGTCTTCTAGCAAAGTGCTAGGAAGATGTGGCTGACTGTAGGCAGCAATAGCATATGGCCCCATCATGACACAAGACCCCATGATGTGCTGTTTAGCAAGCAGCAGAAACTCTGGAAGTCTCCCTGTGAAAGGATAGGCACCAAAAGGCACCACTGATACTTCATTGAATTTATGCTCATTGTGATCTTTGTGCTGTCAAATCCCCTTGTGCTCGGCTTGAAAACTCTTTGTCTTGATTTGCAGTCGTTGCTTTATCTGCTGGTAGGTTAGCTCATCTGATGGGTGCTATTTTTCTCTGTGGTGCTAGACATAGTTGAAACTCAATTGTTTTCCTTGACATGAAGCTCTTTTGCAGACAAAAGTCACTGAGTTGCTTTCCTGAAAAGTTAGTGCTTGTGTAGTCCTGCCTTTACTGTAAGAATTATTTCCTAAATGACAATTTATAACAGCTGATTAAGAGGTCCCCCTAATGAAGAAATCCCAAACTAGGGGTGAGCCACTTACTTCCCTTGATTTATTGCAGTTCTCTCCTGGCCAGAGCAGTTTTAGTCCATTACTCAAAAAGGTTCTTTAAGATTGTCCCATAGACATATTATAGTTCAGTCCCATGCTGAATCCTGACTTTTTGGTAGGTCCCTACAATGCACTGCTGTGCAGAATTCACTCATTTCATTATGCACTACAAAGAAAATAAGAATAAATACATACCCCATGAGACCAACCCGATATTGTCATAGAGGCAAAATAGCAAGAAATTAAACTCAGTAATAACATGGTCATTTTTTAGTTTTAAGGTATGAATCTTTTTCCATGAAAATCTATAATGAGGCTTGACAAAAGGGATTGTGTTGAGAGCCATAGTTATATGTAAAGTTTTCATATCTCATTTAAATACAGGCAGTGTCAAATAACAGCAAAAGGAGCAGAGAATAACACATCAGCTATCTTCATCTTGTATTAGGTTACATTTCAACAACTTGCTACAGTCATTAATCTTCCTTTAAAATTTCTCTTAGACCGCTCTTAGAAAACCCTAGTTAAGTAAAATTTTATAGGCTCATGATCTATTCAATCCTATTTCTGCATGTCCACATAGAACACTGGGTTTCATATTGACTTTTTAAATAATACTCTACGTTTTGGGGGAGTTTAAAATGGCACAGAAAGAATAGGAATTAAACAGGAATTCTCATTTAGAAAAGAGCATGAGAATATTCTTTTTTTTTCTCTTATAGTACTTTACTCATGTAGTAAATGAACTCATTAAAATTAGGCATGGGAAGTATTCCTTCTCTTTTTGCACATACACATGCACACAAGTATAAAATGTCTTACTTCACAGAAGTCATTGATACTATATTGCACAAGTATGTAATTTTATGAGATAAGCAGTAAGATCATGGACTGCGACTTAAGTTTTAATAATTTAAGTTCAGACTACTGACAAGGTTAATGATATTTTTCCCCATGAACACTTAGTCAGGAACAAATGTTGATTCAACGTGTCTGTATGCAAGGAGGCATATATATCAAATATGATTTATTTTGCAAATAGTCAACCCCAAATGAAAAATCTAGATACTAACAAGGAACGTTTTAAGTTTTGTGGAGCAGTAAATTTCACTGCTTTGTTCTGAAGTGACTGAGCTTTGTTTATATTGTATAATGTTTCAAAATGGGGAAAAAAGTAATATGTTGATATTTTATTTAAAGAAAAAATTCCCTGGACCTGTAACAATTTTAAAGATATTTCATGAAAAAATGCAAAATGTGCTAATTTTTTCCAGTTCAAAATGAGAAAGTATATAATCGCATAATTCTGAGTGAAGGGGCTATTCTGGCTATAGTCCTGCTTAGAGAACATTTCAATCTATAGTGCATATTTCAGTTTTATCAACACATTTGTCTGGTTTACAGTATATGTATTCAAATATATGTGCTATATGCTTCTGTAATCTATTACAAACAAGGTGTATGGTCACTTTTTCTTGGTGCATACCTTACAGTCTTTACTGTCCACGCATACAGCATCCTAATGTATGCTGTATGTGGCAGTAGACAGTGTTTGTGATTTCAGTGCCTGATGTGTGTTTGTGGCAACAACTTTTGTTCAAAAGCCATTTGTGGTAACCCATGGGAATGTTCCAGTCACAGCCTTTAGCTAGGAGATGCATAATAGTACACTTTAATATTTGAGATAAGAAATCTGCACACAGACCACTGAGGATTTGTCAAGCTGCAATGGGATCCAATACTGATGGAGAGAGGTAACGTTGTGGCATGATTAAACTGGTGCTTCCACACTGATACATATTTAGGAAAGAGACAGTGACCTACAATGTTATCTGAAGGCAGTCCTCCCTGTAATAAGTAGTTTGCGTTGTCTGTTACTTTGTCAAAACTGTTTGTCTATTAGTCAATTTGAAATGTTTAGATTGTTAGTTCAGTCTTTTTGCCACTTATCATCCACAATGCATATAAAAGTGTATAAGCCATGGCAAGTAACAGAATTTTAAATACTTCAACTAATGAAACAATTCACCACTGAAATACTTAATTATTATATGTGCTAAAGTTATTTTATTCTTGAATTGAATGAAACAGCTTCATCATATGAAGATATTTAAAACGCAAACAAAACAAACCCCAATCTGACCTTGGTTTCTACCCCACAGTTCAGCTTAAAAAAAAATATCTTTTGCAGTCATTTAAAGACTGCAAAGCCATGGAGTTGTTCAGAATAGGTAACTCATTTGAAAACAAACTGTTTTGATTACAAAGACCTACATGTTTCTAAAGAAGTTTGTTGGCTTTTTTTTTTGACAGTAAAACACAGAAATATTCAAACAGGGAACAACTATACTCTTAGATTTCAAAGACACAATTCTAATGCCTGTCCTGTACTTCACAAGGCACTCAGGACAAGAATCACTTAATTGAGTCATCTACATCTGAATGGACAGCACCACAGCTGGAAGAGATTTTATTGGTATCAGAGGAACTGAAGTAGTACAATGGAAATTATATTCTTGCTTCAAGTTTTGTTGCTGTTTGTGAAGGCAGGAGTAAGCAAAAAAATAAAGCATCTTAAGCGATAATTCAATCAGTCAGATCCATCCAGTGATACATTTTATACACAGAGAGAGTGCTGTTTTTTTCACAGAGCAATGATTTGTTGGCATTGGATGAAAGGCAAATCTCATGCTGGTTTTATTAGCTTTAGTGAGACTTTAGTTCAGTGGATTATAAACTCACTGAAACAGACAGATCCTGTGGCAGAAAAGAGTATTCTTCTTGAGAATGTGTTCCTCAGTAGATTTCATGGGATGTAGTAACAACAGAAATTGCTGCCTCTGATGGTTTAATTCATTGCCAATAAACAGCATCACAAAGTCCTCTTTTATGGGTCAGTGGAAGAGATGAGCTTGTGGGCATCTGGTGGGAATTTGAAAGAGGTTTGGAGGATTTGAAAAAGCTATTTTTCCATGGATTAAAAACTGTGCCTTAAAATGTTTATACCTCATTTGCGTAGAAAATCAAACAGGAACATTACCACATATTGAAATGAATCCTGCACTTTTTAAATGGAATTTTAATAGGTATTTCTGTCAATTAATATTGACAGAAATTATTATTATATCGGTTTTTGTTGACAGAAATTAGGCTTTCTCCCTAACTTCTGGTTCTAATCTGTTCTACATTTGATATTGCAGAATACAGAAATTATTTCCACTAGTCAGGTACAAGGAATTTTACATTGTGACTGAGAAATACAGTACATAATTATGGCCAACCATTTTGTACTGTCCATATTCTTGAATGCCAGATATTGTACACCTTGTTTTAGCAGCTATTCAGTATGCAAATCCCTGCTTTCCAATTCATTATTGCCTTCAGCACTCATTATCTAATCATCTTGGCACACTACACGCGGAATGAACAGAAGCATTTTTCAAAGCACAGTGTAAAAATTTCCTAATGCACCTAGCTGACTGCCTCAACAGATCCGTAAATGCCTCACTGAAGATCTAGCAATTGAGTGGTAGGGGATTCTGGCAAAAACACAATTAGTAGTAAAGGGTAGGCCTGCAATGCAAGTATACCCTTATCCACTCACCTTTGATTCACCAAATAAGAGAACAAAACATTTTAAATTCAAATTATAACTCAAGAATATCTCCTTGTCAGAGAAATCCTTGTCTTTCTTTTAGCATGGGAATGCACAAATTAGAACAAGCACTACCTGAAAATTATATATCATGGTAAAAATTCAGTATTTCGTGTGCAGGAAGTGGTTTTGAATTGTTACCTAGAAATAGATTTGCATTTGGTAGGAATAAAAGTTGATTTTGTATATATTTTAAAAATCGTAAGTGGAACAGCTGAATTTTGGAGATGTACTTAATGTGTAATTTTTGATTTTCTCTTTAGGCTCCAAAGAAGCACCTGCAAAATGGCATTATTCGTGGATACCAGATAGGTTATCGGGAGTATAGTGCAGGGGGTAATTTCCAGTTCAACATCATCAGTATTGATACCACTGGGGACAGTGAAGTTTATACACTGAATAACCTCAAAAAATTCACCCAATATGGCATGGTAGTCCAGGCTTGTAACCGGGCTGGAATAGGACCTTCTTCTCAGGAAATCATCACCACTACTCTTGAGGATGGTAGGTCTAATGCAAGAGCTGTCCTGGAATAGACTATTGTTTATTTCTTTTTGCCCTGTTATATTTATTGCTCGATTACTGGTTATTATAGTGAGGATAACAGATCAGACTTTACAGTTGTTCAATACCATAGATGACTGGATGGAAAGAGTGTGGTTTATGAGAATGTACAGTTTGCATTGCTAGCGATGCAGAATAATCCAGGTAAATAAATATAACTACTAATGTAATGTGCCCTGCTGTGAACGATACTGATTAAGACCTTAGCTTTTATTAAGAAGACTATTGCTCTTGTGTTCACCTATTTGAGAATTTTGTGATCTCATCATAGCTTCATAATCGTATCATCATAGATTTGTGATGCTAAGAAGGTCAAGTCTGAAAGATGAAATGAGACTATTGATATTGTTGACTTTCTTTTGTTTTCAATGAATCTGCTGTGAAACCTAGAGCTCTTGTACTGTACAAACCCTTATCTTGTCAACGTGAAGAAAAATGTGGGTTTTTTTTTTCTAGGATATCCAAACTAATGAGAGAAAAATCACTGTTATTTCAGACAAGATTCAAGCTTTCTGATCCAAGAAACAATTTAGATTTTTTTATTTCAAACCGCATAAAAAGCACTTCTCAAACAACGAGAGGGAGTCCTCTAGTGGAAAAAGAGAATACTTCCCTATCCAAAAAAGCCAAGTATTTTGTAGTATAGAAGCAAATAATAGTCCAAAAGAGTAGTGCGGGTCAGATTTTCAGCTACCGTAAATTGTTATAAGTGCACTGAGATCGGTGCCAGTGAGGAATCTGACTTTTTACATGGTGAAATCAAAGAGCACACATCTAAAATTCTCTAGAGCTACAGGTATTGAGTCATATGCTTCATGGAAGGCTGATGTTTTTCATTTACTCTAAATGCTTCTAGGCCTAGACAAATCACCACAAGACCACAGAAGTCAGTATATCCACACATGCATATATTTTTTATTATAATAAATAATGGGTTTCTTCTTTAGAATCCACCATGCTCACTTTTTCTGGCAACTTTTTTATTTTGGTCATTACCCAGTTTTAGGTCCCCCTCAGAATTAAAGAAATCATGAGCTCTAAAAGCAATGCCCAATATGAATACTGCTTTATTTCTTTGACACTAAGTGGCTAACAGAAGATGCCTTAGATTTGGCTGACTTTTTTCAGTTTTTCTAAATGCCAGTGAAAATATTCAGGAACATTTTTTTCAATACTTTTGAAAGAATTGTCTGCTTTCCACCCCAGCAATTTTAGGGGGACATTAAGATTGTCCAGAAAGATGGCAATGTGGCTTCAAACTTTAAAAAAAATATTAACATCCTTACAGAATATTCTGTGTATTTCAGCACTAGGACACATTTCTCTTTCAAAACAAGTGACAAAAAAAACTATTAAAAGACTGGTCAGCAAGTGGGGAAGCAGTACATCAAAAGTCATTCCAGGAAAAACAGCTACATTTGCAGAATCATATGATCTGTATCAACAACAAAAGTTTTGCATTATTAGCAGCGTGTAACTGCTAATTAGATAACTGGTGGTGGGGTGGTAATGAAAATTGAAAGCGTAGGCAAAGGATAAATACTGAGTTGTATCCGTTGACTTAAAAATTATGAATACTTTATTCCAGTACCCAGTTGCCCTCCAGGGAACGTGCAAGCCACTGCCACGTCACCAGAAACCATCTCTATTTCTTGGTCAACGTTGGCAAAAGAAACCCTGAATGGGATTCTGCAAGGATTCAGAGTTATCTACTGGGCCAATCTCTTGGATGGAGGTGAGGGAAATCAAGCTATTACTGAGTGACAACCATATGTGGCCTTTATGTAATCTACTTTCTGCTGTGAAGGCATTGTACTTCCTTTTCTCTTTGGTTTAGAGAAAGTTTCAACCCCTGTGAAGGAAACCATTTTCTTCTGAGCTTTAACAGAGTGGCATACATTCCAAAGCTACCTGGAGGGGCCCTCGAGGAAGCCTTCCATTGTAGATTTGCTACACTCCATGGACCTGACAGTACTCAAAATAACCTGAGCAAATTTCATTTTGGTTACAGTGTTCATCAGTGTTCATCATAGAGAGTAATGATCCTAACCTAGAACATACCTGCCAGTCTGATATTTTTTTTAAGTTGATTGACTGCTTGCTTAGCTTGTTGCTCACTTAGGAGGTTATTGCTTATTTTTTGACAGGACATATTTCATCTCCATATCTGAGGGCAAAAGAAGGAAACATTTTTGGAAAATGGCTTGTTATTTTCATTCCAGCCTCTTCTGTTTTATGTGTGCCTTGTATTCTTAGCATAACTCCTAGGAAATTATGAAATCATGGAATGGTTTTGGTTGGAAGGGACCTTAAACATCTTCTAGTTTCCCCCCCTGCCAAGGGCAGGAACAATTCCCACTAGATTAGGGCTCTCAAAGCCCCATCCAACCTGGCCTTGAACACCTCCAGGGAAATAGACTTCTGAGCAGAGAATGAATGAAATGATCAAAGGAGAAGTGAAGTATCTTAGTAGTCTGCAATGTGTCACATGATGATAATTTCATGTATGGGCCTTTCCTGTAAATTAAATATTAGTAGGTTTGAGATGCACATGCCTTTATTCCTGTTTGTCCTGCTGAATTTCACAGTTCTAAGTCAATGAGCTATCTCCCTTCTTTTTGATTTCAACCATCAGGATCATTGTTCACTGTAATATGCAATTATCTTGCAAATCCTGACCTCTGTTACTCTGGCAAGGGGAAATTGGAGTAGAAATGTAACCCAGAGGTCCATTGTTATTGCTGGTAATGTTAGAGTCAAAAATATTTGGAAATAAACCACGGATTTCTTCATGCACTTAAAAGTAAAGATAAAAATATTTGAGAAGCATATATAAAAAAGTAGACATGACAATCATAGAACTAAATGTTTTCAGTAATGCCTACAATCTTTGAATCAGATGTGAATATTATCAATGCACATCTAAGCTCCTATGGTATGTCCTACAACATGATGAAAAAAAGATGATGTTCATACAGTGCTTAATACTGGATTTTTTTCATTTGTTCGGCTTTATTTTCTGCCCTAAATATGGTTAAATTTTTTTGCCATGAGTTGTATTTCTTAGCTTGCTGAGAAAAAGATTCATATGAAGTGCATCATCTTTCTGCAAGTAAATTTGATTTTATTGTGTTTAAATCTGTTGTTAGCTGGTATTGCTGCCATCAAGTGCTTTGCAGCAGCACTTGCTACATATTTTAAAATAAAGGGGCCTTTTTTTTGGTTTGTTTTCTTTATGAGAAATGGTCTTTCTCAAAACCAGAAAATCACTTTGAAGATAACTGATTTTCTCATTTTTGCTTTAGGGAATGTTTTGCAATAATCTCTTCTTGATATTTATTCTTTATGAAAAGTTTTATTACTTGCAGAAATTTTCAATTCTCTCCCTTGTATTTAAAAAAAATGCCAAAAAAAAAGTTTGAAGGTGAAAACTGTGCCTGCTTCGAATGGTAAGAAGTCGAGGAACAAAGGAATTTATTTTAATTTATTATAATTCAGTGCTATTTTATAATAATGAATCATTACTTCTCTGGTACGCTTTTTAATCCCCAGAATTTCCACAGTAGGTGTCAGTAGCTGGGAGAAGATTGAACTTGGCAATAACTCAATTTCTTTTTTATTCTGTAGAGTTAGGGGAGATAAAGAATGTCACTACTACACAGCCATCCCTAGAACTTGATGGCTTGGAAAAATACACCAACTACAGCATTCAAGTGTTGGCTTTTACACGAGCTGGAGATGGAGTGAGAAGTGAACAAATTTTCACCCGCACAAAAGAAGATGGTAAGGACTAAAACTTTTTCCATTTGCACTTGCACAAAATGTTTTAATGTCTTAGGCTTCCAGAATAGTGCAAATATTGTACACAAATTTCCAGAGTGAAATTTCTATCTGGAGGTCATGAGTTACGAGAACATGGAAAGGAGTAGTTGTCCACAGCATTGAGAACAATCTTATTGTTTCCAAGACTCTAGAATCAGGTGAGCCAGAAGTTTGTAGATAACACTAATGATCTGAGCAAGTTTGGAGGGTTTTGTTTGTTTGGATTTTTTATCCCAATACTTTGGCATCTTATTTGAGAATTTTGGGAGGATTTAAGTTAATTCTTTTAAAATGATTGAAAATGGGAAAAGGAAAAGAGAATATTCTAGGATGATCTTATATAACTTAAATAATTCTAAGTAGATTTTTTTCAGTGTATTAAAAAAAAATTCCTAAACACCTCTTGCCTCAAAAGCAAAATGAAGAACTAAAATCTCTTTCCTTGTTTCATAGACTAAAGAATGGAAAATATAAGCTGAAAGCTTCAGAAACTATTAATCACACACAGGCACACGCATGCGTGAGATTTCCTAATAACTTTCTTGTAACTTTAGCCACTTCAGGTTGCCTCAGTAGGATGCCACATACTGATCTATTTCTCAAGGACTAGAATATCAGATTCAGGGGGAGTTTTGCCCCTAAGATGTTTAATGCCTTGAATACCTCATGAGTTGTACAAATACATCTTTAGATCCCTAAACACTTTTGAAATTTTTGATAAAGAATTTTTTGGCAGAAATAAAAAAGCCTACAGTCCTACCAATAAAGTTACCTGAATAATGTTTTCTTGGTAAATTCTCCTGTGAGTTATACAATGTTTTTTCAAGGAAATCAGTAAATGGATTTTTTTTATCAGTTATCCAGTTTACTGAACATTCATGAATATATGGATATATTTGACATTCTTTTTATTTGTAATGAGATTTACTAAAGTGCCATGAGAGTAGATTCAGTAGATTGACTTACTTGATGAATGTTTGGTGGGTTTTTGCCAATAAAAAAGTGACTTTATAAATGTTGTGGAGGGGTGTCTAGTGAAATATTAAGGCACTCATTCTAAAATTTACATACATTGTAACATCACCTTGCCTCAGCTGTAGTTATATCTAGGGGATGCAGCATAAATGAAAATTTCACTTCTAAAATTTTCTCTTACATTATCAAATGCCATATTTGTTCCTAGTTCTGTTTTCATGGGTTTAATACTCTCCATTATTTTTGATAAAATTTGAATTAACAGCAAAAAAAGTAAGCACATGTTTTATAGCTCAGAAATGTGAGGAAATGCAGTCATATAGCAACATTCATTAATAAGGTCTGCTTCCTGGACTTGCTAGATATAGGTATCACTGAAATCCTGCATCAGCTTGCAATAATGGCTTTATTTCAAACCGTTCAAGGTACCACAGCTAGTCTTAAACAGCCAAGGACAATTTGCTCAGCTATAGACTCGTGTGTCTTAAACATTGAATGTTAGGTCCTTCTAATCCCACCCTGAAGTCCTTTATTAAGTACTTTGGAGCACCTAAGTCCTCTCAAATGCTTTTGAGACAATGAGTGCTTGGAGGTAGATGGTTTTATTTAAAAGAAAGATGTAAAAAAATAAGAGAACTCTAAGATCACCTGCTGCATTTTCAAGTTACCTTCCGTCAAGTAGATCCCAGCAGAGTAACCTTTCCCTGGATATTCTCTGAACACAAACACTGTAACCTCATAGCCTTCGAACTGGGACTTAAGCCACCAGCGGACATAAGAATTGTGCCACACCGCTCCAGGAGCTCAGGGATGGGCTGGTCTTGGGGAGATAGAGTTCGTGTCAGAGCAGCCATAATGACAAGCTAAAATGTGTTTGCTGGTCTATGTACTGAGGAACTTTGCAGCCTGCTGCCTTACATGTGGCCAACCAGCTCAATGTTAGAGGACAATAAAGAGCATTCTTCCAAAAATCCCCCAAAAGCCAGCTTGTAGAGACAGACCCTGGCTCCTGGGTCAGCACTTCATGGCACGTATGCTGTAGAAGTCATAACAGCTGTTTGGGAATGCTGTGCACTGGTTTCTGTTGAGTTAGAAATTTGATGAGAGGTGCAAGCTACCAAAAATTACCAGAGTGCAAACAGTATCCTGTATCTGTGTGAGGTTCCTTCGGCTTTTGGAATAGATCAAGTGGCAGAAGTGGTGCCAACAGTACCTCTGTCTCATACCGAGGACAACAAAAACATGATGTACTTCTCCCAAAAGGTTGCTGACACCTTACCAAGACCATTCTCCTGCTCTAAAGTGGATCAGACAGCTCAGCCATTGCTGATAATAACTAAGCTTTTCTCCAGAATTTACAGTGATAGGGACTCCATAGCCTCCCTTTAGTATCCTGTATCAGTTAAGGATCCACCATAAAAATGACTTCTAAGAAAGAAAGTGACAATTTTTTTTAACAGGTCCTCTTCAATAGGACTAGGTGTAATGTTTTTAAACTAAAATCAGATAGGTTTACATTAGATACAAGGAAGACATCTTTTTTATGATGATGTTGGTGAAACACTGGAACAGGTTGTCCAGAGAGATGGCAGATGCCCCATCCCTGGAATCATTCAAGGTCAGGTTGGATGGGGCTTTGAGCAACCCAGTCTAGCTCATGATGTCCCTGCCTTATTGCAGGGGGGTTGGACTAGATGACCTTTAAATATCCCTTCCCATGAAAGCTATTCAGTGATTCTATAATGCCACATCTTTTGCTGCAGAGTGTGTTGAATACTTCTCTCTGCACTGCTGCCCAGGGAAGCTGATGGATAACTTGCTGCTTTTTAACAATAAGAAAATAAGAAAGTTTACTCTGCCCATTGCCCCTTCTCCTAACACACACACTGGCCCATCTTCTATGTCCTATCTCCAGTTTGCAACAGTTCTGAAATATCAAAAGCCCCAAATTTTTTTTCCTGGGTGGCTCTTCTCTCTTTCCCTTTCTGAGATCAGACAGGCCCTGAGATGTAGGAAGCACGTAGACTCTGACCATGTTTGGCTGCTGTGCAAAGGCTCATCTCTCATCTTAAATCCTCCTGACGGTTCAGCAATAATTCACCCCGAGGCAGAGTGACTAACCTTTTTCAGATGTTTCCTGATGCCTCATAGTAGTTCCACTCATTAAATCTTTTGTCCAGAAAAACTAAACTATAAGGTGTTTCAGAAAATAAAATGATTTCATGTTTTGTTTCAGCTTCACAAGTTTTTATTAAAGGCAGTAAAGGTTTAGAATGGAATACATAAAGGGCCATGGTTATATATAAGCCAAAACCAAAGTCCTGAGTGTAAAGTTCCTTAAGGCTGTGCAAGTTAAATGGGAAAAGAGCATTCAAATTGCTGAACTATGTATATATCTAACAGGTCACTCATTCCTCTGAAAGAATATTTCCTCTGTAATTTTCTAAGGAAAAGGGGCTCTTATAGAGGATTATTCAGTAGGACTAATTTCAGTGCGCCTAAAAGATACTGCTCTAAAGCTAGCTTAAACACTTTCTCAGCATGTGAGATACAAATATTCACAATCTTAACAGAGCTTAGATCTGGAAAGCTTATATCTCTCCTCTCAGACCTTCTCTGGCTAAAACTATGACACCAGATATTCCACCATCATCTAATGGAATTGTGTATCTGAGATATTTGTAAGTACCTCCTAAGGCCTCCACATCATATTAATATGAGGCCATATCATACCATTAATTTCTCCTCCTTTTTTAATTTCTTTTACATTAGGGGAAACTTTTCTTCGTAAAATTGATGTTGCAGTGTGTTCCATTGCTGCTGTTGAAGGGTAGATCATGAAATCCTTCTCTGTTGGTGTTCAGGAGGAGATTTCAGGCCAAAATTTCTCCAGCCAGGGAGTGAAGTAGTCAACCTGGATGTAATGAGTTAACACTTTTATTTTCTGTAATGTTTGATACTGATTTTAGACACCAGAGGTCAGACACTGCTGCTGATCAGCTTAGGAAATGGGAGCAGCTCTAGCAAATAACAGGAAATTATCTTTCCTTTCAATGTGATAATATATATGGGGTTTTATTCTAGCTTTTTTCCTCCCATTAGCCTTCTGGAAAAGGAACTGCTTTTCTTGAAGTTCCTCCTGTCAGAAAAACAATCCAAACAGAAATGATCGATTTTTAAGAATTCATTGTGGGTTTGTCCCCTACCCTGCTTTTTACTGAGTGTCTGGCAGAGGTTGCTTTGGAGGTTTCTCTGATGCAGGGGGATACATGTTTCTCTCTCATATTCTTATGCGCAGAAAGCAGTTAGTATATCAGAAGAGACTTTGTTCTGCAGCAGTGCTGTCCTTCCAGCTCTCCTCTGCCACTGAGGTTCAGAGCAAGGGTAAAAGCTGCAGCAGGGGAGCAGCAGGGACTAGCTGCAGGGAAGGAGGAATAACACTATACCTCTTTGCCAGCTTCATTGTAAGACTCTGCCTGAATTCAGAGAGATTTTCCTTCTTTCCTTTCTCTTGACACCAAGCTTCCTGGTGACTGACGTGAGAGAGATGGAGGTACAGATACTATCTGATAAAGCTTTATATTTATTCTAAAATGAAAAAGCATAAATCCAATCAAGAGCATGTTCAGCAGTCTTTGGAGCAGAGCTCTGCTTGGGCTTGTTCATCTGGTGAGGGTGGCTGTGCAGTTTATCACCTGGGCACCGTGATAGAAAATTGCCCTTAATAACCCCCTAATAATTTTTTTCCTATTGTCAGGGATCTCCAGTGTTATCTTTTTGACTAACAAAAAAATTGTACAGAATAATAAACATTCCCCTTGCAAAACTGGCAGGATTTGATATAAATGGTGTGATTAATATGAGGTCAGTTCAGAGTGAATGAGAGGCAGACCGCACATGTGTAGGTATTTTGACTAGGATAGGTCTAGATTGTAGGTGGGACATACACATGAACAAAGCTGCTACTAACAGTAGTCAGGAGTTTATTTTATTTGTTTTTTCATAAATGTAGGAGTCAACAAGATAGTATTGAATGGTGCAGAATTAAAAATCTCCTATGGAGTAGGGTTCACTTCTCAGATATATTGGTGGTATTGCTCTTAAATGCACTGCACTCTGTGTATTTGCTTCCCTGCTGTTCAGTACTGTGAAGAGAAATGGTGATAATCTCTCTGCTTATGAAAAGGGAATTGAGAAAGTTGTGGGAGCTCCTCCCCATTATCCAGTACATCTAAATGCTGTTTCCCAGACTAGTTGTATCGGTATAATTGCTTTCTCTGTGTTAGCATTTCACTTGTACTGTCAAGAATACAAAGTGATCTTCTCCACATGAAAGCAGCATGCTGGTTTTGTGTCCTTCAAAGTGTTGCTGACTGGAGAATGAGGCCATTTCTTATCTTAAATTTTCTGAATCTGCTACCTGGAAGAGTGGTTTCTCTGTGCTCTGCCCTGGTTTTACTCTGGGTTCTTTCCATTATTTTAACCCTGGTGACCATAGAAATAAAGACACTATGGTATGTGCACATTTAGTTTGTCTTTGCTGGGATCTGTGGGAATCCATGCACTAAATAATGATCCATGGAGAATTCATTAGAACAGCCTGGGTCTCCTGATACTGTTATCTCATAATTAGTGAAGCTAGTAAGGCTATGGGACACAATGGCAATGAGAGAAAATTCCATAAGTTAGCATAGCAAGACTGAGGGTTTTCTTTGCCAAGATAACGGAGGCACTGCATTCCCCCACCACAACTTCTTCAGATTCTCAAGGAGTTGAGAGCCACAGATACCCTGTTCTTGTGGCTAGCCGCCACCTGCCTTGGTGCCCGACAGTTGGCACCAGGAGCGGATCCTGAATGGAGCTCACACACATGTACTCATGGACATGGTTTAGTGGCAGGTAGGAATTGTTGGATTCGATGATCTAAGAGGTCTTTTCCAACCTAGTGATTCTAGGATTCTCTGATTCTAATGTTTAGTAACAAGTATTTTGGTTAATGCTGAGCTAAGTTGTTTAGGTCCAGGAGATGAGTTTGAGTAATGACTTTATCCTCTGGACAGAGGGCAGTGGTGGTCTGTAAGGCATCAGATGACAGTCTGTGGAATTCTTGCTAAGAAAATGTAAACACTTCCCCACACACAGTCATTTCCACGTGCACAACCACACAAACAAATAGAAAAAGAGGACTGATAAATGAACATTCAGAATAATTTTAGCACCACTGCAAATACTGTTGCCTGTTTCCAACCCCTCCTTAGAAAAGTTTCAGAAATGTGACTATATGATTCCTTGACTCTCTTTCTAGCCCCTCTTTCTGCTGGCCTGTATATTATACAAATTCAGCAGTTCAACAACAAGTAATATTTTCACATATGTCCATTGACTGGAAAATGCTCGATGAATTTTGAGTTAATCCCTCAGCAGCTGACAGCCATGACCAGTTAGCATCAAAACCTGTCCCTATAGAGCACACCCTAATTTAACAATAAATTACTTTCACCTTATACATCTATTTGCAGTGATTTCCAGAAAACATTGCTAACCATAAAGGAATCCTCCCGTGGGTTAAGTAATTACCCTGGAGAGCTAGCTTTCACTCTTCAGCAGCAGGAGCAAATAACATTTCTAATGATCTGGGTATAAATAACAAGTTGAATGCTGTCAAGCATCAATATTTACTCTTTATTGGGTAGATCTGCTAACTGAATTAGCCCCTTTGCAGTGAGGGGTTGGGTTTGCATGCAATTATAATCATGACATTTTTCACTTGATGCCTTGCAAGCTTTCTCAACACACTATAAATAGAAAAGACATATTTGGAAATGTTGCACTGAGTGGTGCCTATCTGTCATCTTCCTTCTTTTCTTGCATCTTCTGGTAGTACCTGTACAGATATAAAATTGAAGTTTTCCTTACATGTTTCTTACAACCTCAAGTAGTTAGCTTTAAATGAGGCAGAACCAAGATTAAGGATCCATCTACAAAGATCAGCTTGCTGGACAAGTGTTTTCCCACCTGTATTGCATGATAAATCATAGAATCACCAGGTTGGAAGAGACCCACCAGATCATCAAGTCCAACCATTCCCACCAATCTCTAAAACATGCCCCTCAGTACCTCACCCACCCACAAATGCTTTCTGTGGAAGTAAAGAAACTAGATCAAGCATTGGAATGGTAATTTTATTGCAAATTCTAACATTTTGGTTGTTTTCTTGAAATCAGACAAAAACGTTGGATTCTGCAAGAACCAGAAGTACTGCAGAGTCCATCAAAATATTTAATTTTTGTCTTTAATACTGTATGTAGCAATTTTCAGTACCACATATCTATTTTAATAATTTAACATGAATATTCCCCACATGCAGCATTCAAATATATTTCAAAATATTTATTTTTGCAATTTAAAAAATATTTTAACATAATTTCCTGTTTACAAATGAGGTGTTGTTTGGGTTTTTTTCCAGGAAATTCAAAAACTATTTAAATGTTAATAGTTGTTCTGTTTGAGTATCAGCTTATGTGTAATGTGATATTCTAGCACACAGGAATTTTTTCACAATAGTATAAGATCACTTCCAAAGTTGGAAAACACTGTGCAGTGTAATGTGTGTTTGAAAATAGTATGCTAATGAAATTAAAATCTTTCTCAAAATGCAAGCATGCGAAGAGATCGCTTAAGATTGTGTACCAAGATTTTAAAATCTTGCGGCTGAACATAGGTTAGAGAAGAGGGGTTTTCCTTTTTTTTTTATTTTTTTTTGTGATACTTTTTGGTAGCTTATATAGAGAGCTGCTGTAATTACAGAAATAGATATGTGTTCACATATTGCAGTTCCAGACAGAAGTCTTGAGCTGCTGAGGGCAAGGCTGGGGGAAAGGAGACTGTGTGGCCAAATGTCTGCTCACATGTCATGCCCCTAGCTAGACCTGGGTCACGTCAAGCCAGGATAACTGCATGGGACTACAGTTCATTTGCTCTCTATTTCATTAAATTCACAGCTGTACTGTGTGTGTCCATTAAACTGTTCTATGGTAAATAATCATTTGCCATGAGTTTTGTCTTCAAAACTGACGATTTACAGTAATGTGGGGTTTGGAAATTTTCACTGGCCACAGCGAATGTATTTTCATGCACCAGAGTTAGGGGTAATAATTTCACTGCAGCTTCTGCCTCTAGGCCCTCCAGAGAAAGCAGACCCTCTACCCTCTTTGGGCTGGGGGCACAGCCCTCCAAACCCTATCCTCTGACACGGGCAGCATGGAGTTTGCTTCCTGACACAAGAGTCCACCTTGGTCCACAGGGCCACAGATACCAAAGTAGAATGCTCTGCTTTTCCTTTTTGCTTCTCATTATGTTAGGATGATTGAGTGCCTGCCTTGGGCCACTCTAACACATCTTGTTTTTCCAGTTCCAGGTCCTCCTGCAGGTGTTAAAGCAGCTGCGGCTTCAGCTTCCACTGTTTTCGTGTCCTGGCTCCCTCCCCTCAAGCTGAACGGCATCATTCGGAAATACACTGTCTTCTGCTCACACCCCTACCCCACAGTAAGTCCCACAGGCTGACCACAGAAGGGCAGCACTGACTCATGAGGCTGAAATTTTGTGTCTGCAGGTTTTCAGTTTTTCGTGCTTTTCTTGCTACTTCCTTTCCTCCTATTTGGTCTTTTCCCTAAGCAAGAGTGAAGGGGGATCCTGATGCTATGGGGTAACTGCAAGCTGGCTTTGTTTTTTCCCACCTGTAACACTTTCACAGTATTTAAAGCTTACCGCTGATTTACAAGTCATGTCAAAACTCATAATTGAAGTTGTCTTTTTTGTCATAATTGAAGTATCTTTTAAAGCATTTTTTTTAAATTTACTCAGTGACCTTTTACAGGACTGGCTGCAAGCTATGTAGAGCCTTGTGGTAGCCAGAGGCAGGTATTTATATACCCAGTTGCTGAATGTAACTGCTGTTTTCATCTAAGTTTCTACCTTTTTGGCTTGGGTATTCATGTGTGAAGGAGCATAATGACTTATGAACAAATATGTTTGTCAGTGAATAAACTTATTTCTGCCTCGAGCATTTGCCCACTCTAGGTTAACATGTTATTACTTGCTGAAAAGTTGACAAGAGAACAATAGAATTGAATACCAGGTATCTTTCTCTCTTAAGTCACAAAGTAATCTAGCTATCTTTAAATCCAAGGCCAATTGCTCTTTGTAAATATCCATGAATATTTATTTTAATATGCATTGAAAAAGTGCTTATGTAGATTTATCCAAGGTTTTGATTTCATTTTTAAGCCGAACTTCTCATCAAAGGTAGCATAGCAAGCCAGAATATGTAATCTTAGTTTAATACACAAAGAAAGTACTGTTCCAGAAGTAGGAGGAGTTTGACAGAGAAATTTCCAGAAGTGCTTCAGTCTTGTTTTCAAAGCTGAGAGAGGAAGGCCTGGGGGTGTATGTGAATGGGACCCTGAAGGCAGATGCAGCCTCACCAACCCACACTTCCAGCAAGTGGCTAATTCTGCAGTACTCTAAGGGACACAGGGCAAAACACACACCTTATCATGGCTGTGCTTGAACTGATACCTACTATAAGCAGGGCTTATTAGTCACATCCACAGCTAAGGGTTGGAGATCTCTGGTTTATTTTATGTTTTGGGACTACTGGCTCCTAACTCCATTAATTTAATAACTGTATATATGCAAACCAAACTATTTTGAGTGTACTGTTTAAGTGTAAACTAGCTAGAGATTTTTCCATTATGGTTTGTACAGTTCTGTTGAACACAGTTGTTTCAATAGACCGGAGTTTACAGAACTGGCCTTTGCTATTAAGGCTCAGGATCAAGCACTTCTCTGGGGATTTAGAGAGAACACCAGGTGGTGCTGCTGGCTTTTCCTAGTTATTTGCGAAGCGCAAAGCTGCAATATTGCTTCCCGAGGCTTTGCTAGAAACAATTTTTTATCTGTTTACATCACCAGGAGAATAAACATTCTTGGCTACATTTTTTATCTGTATATACACTTCTGTCATATACAATTTTTTTTTAAGTCTGCTTATTGTATGGTTACCTTTTGGAGTACCTCGGTAATGATCAGTGACAAGAATAGTTACTCATTTTGCTAGTGTTGCCTTGTACTGAATTTTATTGTTGTATTTTTATGGAGTCCATTATGGTATTATGCAAGGATATCGTTGTATACCTTAGCCCAAGGTAAAGGCACTTGAATGTGTTTGTGTTTTCTGTTACTTGTTCATGTGTGCATGTATAGTTATCCTGTTGTTACCTGTGTGCGTGAAGGGTATATGTATGTGTGTATGTATAAATATATATGTACATACACATATATGTATGTATATGTACAAGATATATCCATAAGTACAGTCCCTGTGCCACTTCTCCCTAGTGTTTTGAAGATCAGCATGAGCTGTGGCTTATATGTCTTCTGTATCAGTGTGTCAGCCAGTCATCACACTTAGTGGTCAGTTTCTAGAAGCCGGTTTCAACATCTCTAAATAAGTGCATGAGCTCAGGACACGTTTAATATAGGATGTGCTCCTTCAGCTTTATTTCCAACAAAATGCTTGGTTATCATTTATCCTTGAAAGGACTGTGAAATAAAAAGTTATTTTGTTCAGAGCTAGCTTTGCAGTGATTAAATCTGCTGCAGAAGCGCTTGAATGCTAACACTCCTATGTGGATACAGTTTATATAACCCGAGGAAGTCCCTGTATGACTCATTGTTGGCAGAGACAAGTAGTTCACAGAAAAAGTAGTCTTAAATTACATTGAGGAGGGGAATAAATAGACGACCTGTGTCTTTATCATCTCTTCTGCCATCTTAAGTAGCAAGTGCTGTAGTTGGATGTAAAGAACCATAAAAACTTCTAGAACAGATTTCTTCCTTCAGTCAAAGACATGGTTGCAAAATAACTTTGCTAAGTCTGTCATTTAAGCAGAAAGGCAAACTCAGTGTTTAAGCATCATTGAGGAGAAAAGGACAGTGGTAGAGGTTAACTTATGGGAAGGCTCTATTCTTTGCAGACTGCATTTTACAAGCAGTGTGTGTATGCTGAGATCAAGTCAATACAGTACAGTTTAGACACTTAGGCTAACAAGACAGTCCTTAAGACAGGAACACTGCTTTGGTGTTTAAGTTACCAACAGGAAAACAAATGAACTCTGGAGGTTTTCTTGTGGATGTTTTTACTACAAAGCACAACCTTCATATGACCCTGATATGTTATAAGATCAAGATTTGCTACCTCTTGCATAGTTCAGTTTGCTTTGCAAAGGTAGAAGCTGTCAAAAATTCTGTGGCCTTTGTACAGGAGCATGCAGGTATTTCCTTTAACTGTTTGAGTCCTAAGGACAGTATTTCTCTGGATTATTTCAAACAACAAATATGGTTAATGACTGAAAAAAAAAATAGTTCCCCCCTGCAGTCTGTTCCCTAGCCAAGATAACGGGCAACCAAGGCTCCAATGTCATAGTGTTTAACGGTTGTGCCTATATTATTGTATAGACATTATTAGGCAGCAGTTTCTTTTTTATTCTGAAAAGATAGAAAAATACAGAAATATGAACTAATAGGTCTTTCATTATTTAAATATAAGAAACAAAACATACCAGAATTTATTTTTTTAAATACATATTATATATACTAACTTAGACACCACACTCCTACAGTGATCCCACTTCCTCCCACATCCATGTCCAAGGATGCTGACTTCTCAAGGTCATCTGTAATGGTCCCTCATTGGCCAGCTTCTTTCTAGGTGTACTTATCCTGAGTGTACTGGCAGGATGCTCATCATGTTCGTTCTGCCCAGGACTCAGGGAAGCAGCAGTCAGTGTTGTCAGCTGCAGCACAGGCTACCATCGCATCCCGTCAGTGTAGATTTTCCCAGTGGTGCCACAGACATTGCACATGGTTTTGTATCCTAGCAAAGAAGCTAGTCTGGTTTGGCTCCTACTTGACTGTGTGGGGAGCTGCCTTAGGTGGCTGCTCCAGCACCCATTGCCTTAGCTTGTACATGTATATTGCCAAAAAAAAACCCAAAACCAACCACCACTGACCTCTTGTTGCATTCAGGTCTGTACGCTATGCAAGGAGGAATCAATGGAATTAGATTAAATAAAATTTAGATGGCAAGAAGTGTCCAGAAAAGGTCATTGTGACACAGAGCATGCAATGGCTAGGTAGCCTGGGAACCTGTAATCTCGGAACAGGCAAAAAGCAATGCAAAAAGAAGCACAGTGTGTGCTGAAGGCAGGCGAATGAAAGTTAAAGAAGCAGAATTTCCTGGTGTGGGAAGGGCTGAGAAAGTGTCAGGACTGACAGCAAATGAAGAGAAAGATTAAGAGCTCAGGAAATACAGACCAACTATATCATTTGGGTGTTGATGAACAGTATGACATCACTCATTCAGAAATGCACGTTAAAGTCTGGTTTACCTTGTTGATTAGAAAAGTGCAGTCATTATTGTTGTTGCCTCTGGGCTTTCATTAGGATGATCTCTTAGTCAGTCATTCAGTAATAAGAGCAAACATATTGAACAGGCTTATGCTGCTGTTTCTAACAAAGCAGTTCATTAAATCATAGAATCATAGCATCATAGAATAACCAGGTTGGAAGAGACCCACCGGATCATCGAGTCCAACCATTCCTATCAAACACTAAACCATGCCCCTCAGCACCTCGCCCACCCATGCCTTAAACACCTCCAGGGAAGGTGACTCATCCACCTCCCTGGGCAGCCTGTTCCAGTGCCCAATGACCCTTTTCATGAAAATTTTTTTCCTAATATCCAGCCTACACCTCCCGTGGCAGAGCTTGATGCCATTCCCTCTCATCCGGTCCCCTGTCACTTGGGAGAAGAGGCCAACTCCCTCCTCTCCACAACCTCCTTTCAGGTAGTTGTAGAAAGCAATGAGGTCTCCCCTCAGCCTGCTCTTCTCCAGGCTAAACAACCCCAGCTCTCTCAGTCGCTCCTCATAAGGCCTGTTCTCCAGCCCCTTCACCAGCTTCATTGCTCTTCTCTGGACTCGCTCCAGAGCCTCAACATCCTTCTTGTGGTGAGGGGCCCAGAACTGAACACAAGATTCGAGGTGCAGTCTCACCAGTGCCAAGTACAGAGGGAGAATAACCTCCCTGGACCTGCTGGTCACGCCATTTCTGATACAAGCCAAGATGCCATTGGCCTTCTTGGCCACCTGGGCACACTGCTGGCTCATGTTCAGTCGCTGTCAACCAACACCCCCAGGTCCTTCTCCTCCTGGCAGCTTTCTAGACAGACTTCTCCTAGTCTGTAGCACTGCACAGGGTTGTTGTGCCCCAAGTGCAGGACCCGGCATTTGGCCATGTTATACCTCATGCCATTGGATTCTGTCCAGCGGTCCAGCCTGTTCAGATCCCTCTGCAGAGCCTCTCTACCCTCCAGCAGATCAACACGTCCACCCAGCTTAGTGTCATCCGCAAACTTGCTAAGGGTGCACTCGTTGCCTTCATCCAGGTCGTTGATAAAGACATTGAACAGGGCTGGACCCAGAACTGAGCCCTGGGGAACCTGGATTGTAACTGGCCTCCAGCTGGATTTAACTCCATTTACCACCACTCTCTGGACCCAGCCATGCAACCAGTTTTCCACCCAGGAGAGTGTGCGCCTGTCCAGGCCAGAGGCTGACAATTCCTGAAGCAGAATGCTGTGAGAAACTGTGTCAAAGGCTTTACTGAAGTCCATGAAGACCACATCCACAGCCTTTCCCTCGTCCAGCAGCCGAGTCACTTTGTCATAGAAGGCGATCAGGTTAGTTTGGCAAGACCTGCCTTTTGTGAACCCGTTTTGACTGGGCCTGATCGCCCAGTTCTCTTGCATGTGTTTCATGATAGCACTCAAGATCACCTGTTCCATGACTTTCCCTGGCACTGAGGTCAGACTGACAGGCCTATAGATCCCTGGATCCTCCGTGCAACCCTTCTTGTAGATGGGCACGACATCAGCCAGCCTCCAGTCCAGTGGAACTTCCCCAGTCTTCCAGGACTGTTGGAAGATGATGGAAAGGGGTTTGGCCACCACATCTGCCAGCTCCTTCAATACCCTTGGGTGAATCCCATCTGGCCCCATAGACTTGTGGGTGTCTAGTCGGGCTAGCAAGGCTCTAACCAAAGCTCTTGGATCATGGGAGCCTCATTTTGCTTCTCTAGCTCCTGGGTTTGTACACAGAGGTAACAACTTTCTTTACAATTAAAGACTGAGACAAAGAAGTCATTAAGTACCTCAGCCTTTTCCTCATCCCCTGTCACTGTTGCTCCTTCTGTCTCCAATAGGGACTGTATGGTCTCCTAGTCCTCCTTTTATTATTTATATATTTATAGAAAGATTTTTTGTTATCTTTCACCGACTTTGCCAATCTGATTTCTAGTTGAGCCTTAGCCCTTCTGATTTTTTCTCTACACAATCTCACTTCCCTCCTGTAGTCCACCCAAGAGGCTTCTTCCCTCTTCCAGAGCTCATAAACATTTCTCTTCTTCTTGATATCACTCAAGATCTCACTGTTCAACCAAGCTGTTTTCTTCCCCTGCTGGCTGTTTTTCCAGATCATGGTGGATGGCTTTCTCCTGAGCTGCTAGGATTTCCTTTTTGAAGAGCTCCCAGCCCTCATGGGGGCACTGTCTCCCATGAGACTTTGCCAACCAGCCTTCTGAAGAGTTCTAACCACCCTCTTCACTTCGCCTAGAACAGAAAACCCTATCATCTCATGATCACTTAGTCCTAGGCATCCTCCTACTGCCACATCCCCCACGAGGCCTTCTCTGTTCACAAACAGCAGGTCCAGGAGGGCACCTTCCCTTGTTGGTTCATTCACCAGCTGTGCAAGAAAGTGTCTTCCACACACTCCAGGAACCTCCTAGACTGCTTCCTTTCTGCTCTATTGTACTTCCAGCAGATACCAGGAAGATTGAAGTCTCCCACAAGAACAAGAGGCACTGATCTAGAGATTAACCCCAGTTGTTTATAGAAGAGCTCATCAGCTGCTTCTCCTTGGCTGGGTGGCCTGTAACAGACTCCCATCACAAAATCTACGTTCTTATGGACTCCTCTGATTTTAACCCACAGACACTCAATCTCTTCATCGCCACAATCCATGTCAATGGTGTCCAAGTCCTCCTTTACAAAGAGGGCTACCCCACCTCCTCTCCTACCCTTCCTATCCCGCCTGAAGAGTTTGTACCCCACTATGTTCGTACTCCGGTTATATGAGTCATCCCACCACATTTCCATGATGGCAACGACAACATGCCCTACAACAGCTTCCAGCTCTTCCTTGTTATTACCCATGCTGCATGCATTGGTGTAAATCGTGCATCAGTCTTCCAGTTTCTCCATGGGAAGTGTGGAGGTTAATGGAAAGGAGTCAGGTATGTAGAGGTACACTATAAAAGGATAATAAGCAGAAACTGCTCTCCTCAGTGCTTTTCCTTTTCAGGAGATTATCAGTTGTTTTTTGTCTTTGTTCTGTGCATATTAAGATGTGAAATAAGATGACCTCAATACTGGTCTCTGATTCCTTGATAGTGAAAGCTAAAAGCAGAGCTTATTTCAGCAATTGTGCATATAAAGTTTTCAGCTGTCAAAGACATAAAATACTGCCAATGGTCTAAATGTCATAGAAGTTTTATTGGAGCCTTTCCTCCATCCAACTTAGGAAATATCTTGGTGGCAATCTAATGTTTTTCTTTTTCTTGGAGAGCGGCACATTATCTCTGCCAGTGTCTGGTTTCAATTGTTGTGTACATATTTTGGCCAATGGGGTTTCTATTTTTAAACTTCCATAGAATAATAGAAATTAGGTTGGAAGGCTCCTCTGGAAGTCACTGAGTCCAACCTCCTTCTCAATGCAAGTTTATTTACATCAAGCTGCTCAGGAACATGTCTAATGAAGTCTTGAACACTTCCATGCATGGAGATCCCAACATTCACCTGGACCTCAGTTCCATTATTTGGTCTCGTGGTAATTTTTTTCCACTCCCTAATACTTTTCAGGAGGAGTCACAGATATGGAGACCTGAGGACAAACTTTACCAGTGAAAACTGAGGCAAATGTCATTGAATGCCACAGCTTTTTACAAATTCCATTTTCTCTAATCTACATGCATTGGGGTACAGGCGTTTGAGATGAGTCCTAAATTGAAATGCTGTTACAGGTGAAAAGTCAGATCCTTTTCTATAACATTGTCTCCTAGACACATCTACTTAGCCCCTTTGTACCCTCACTTCTCACTCTCCCCAGTTACACCTAGTTTAAAACCCTTAACGCTAGGTTAACTAGCCCCTTTGTAATGATGTTCTTGCTGCACCTTGTCAGATATATCTCATCCCTTCTCAGTATCTGTCATTCTTTGAGGTCCTACAGTCATAGGAGACAAAGTCCTGGCTGCTAGACCAACCCCACACGTTAATTGATTCAATTTATACTCAAACCTTCTCCCACATCAGAAGGTTTGAGGAGTTTTTTTTCCTGTTGTCAGAAGTCACAATTCCCAGGCTTCTAATATCCTGACTGCCCCCTACCACTACCTGTTTGAGCATGTTGTCCTGCTGTCCTTCCTTCTTTGTGTAGAGTGACTCGAGTGACTCAAGTTCACCACATGCATTCTTAAGCAGATATTCTGGGCCTCTCTGCATACCTAGTCTGATAACTGATGTGGCAATGACTCTACCAGTCAGCAGAGCTCTGGCTTCCTCTTCTCCACAGTGTGTCTCTTCCTGCAAGGCTATAAGCCCACTCAAGCTTTATCCCTCCAAGCACACAGCACTTCGCTTGTGAGCATTGTTATTGTCCCACATTCCTTATGCCCACAGCACAGGGAAGTGTAGCACAGGTGCCTGCTGCTCTGGGGGACACTTTCACTGATGCAGTCTATTTCTGTATAAGCAGAGTGGATTGGCCTCCCCATAGTTGACAATACTCTTCATTTTGCAAAGTTGTGGATATCTCTTGAGCTATATGTATGTGTACAGTGTACAATTTCTCCATCAGAAAAGCTGTATTACCCAAACTATAATTGTTATGGTTAGAAAACAGAAACTATTGCTGCTTTCTTCTGAAAAGCTGTCTGTGCTGCACAAAATTATTGCTGGCTTCTCTAGGGCATGACATTCAATAAAAATGTTATTAATACTAAACAAAACCCATAACTGTTCAGCATATTACAGGAGGGATTGTGACTCTTAAATGTAGATTCCCTTGTCTTTGAATATCCACTTAGTTTTCCAGCTGCTCACTAGTCATATCTCTGCCAGACTTTTAAATCTCTATTTGACACCAAATTCCTTACTGTACAGTGTGAAGTGAGTTTCCATGGAGCTGAGTGCAGTAACACCTCTGTGAAGCTGCTCCCCAAAGGCCCTGAACCAAACTGTGATCTACTGCACAGTAAAACTTGGTTTGAGGAAGACTACAAATTGCATTTCACTTTCTAGCATGAGTACCTAAAGACTAGCAGATATGACAAGAACTTTGCAAAGCAGCCATGTGTAAATTTTAAAATCTGCTTTTTTTGGTAAGAGGAAAGAGCTTATTCTCTGGTCTTGAATCCCGGCAATAATTTGGAAATGCTAGTTGATCAAACTGTTGATAGCTGTGACATTCTGCTGAAAGATATGATTTTTCCCTTAAACCCACCTTGACTGAGATCCCAAATGACCAGAAGCCCGAGGGCTGGAAAGAGAAGAAATTCCAGAGATGCTGTTGAACCAGATGAATGGAGTGAGGATGTTCATTAAATGACCACAGATGATACTTTCATGGTAAAAGTATTAGCTGGAACAGCCAGATGATAAACTAAAACACATAGCAGACCCCAATGCTGAAGTTAGGATGATGAATAGGAGTTATCTCACAGTGCAAACTGTACAGTCAGCCCCAGGTACCTAGCAGTGACCTGTCTGAGAAAATCTTTGGAAACTGAAAGTCTACAGTTCTGGTCTTCTTCAAAGGATTTAGAAGAATACAAAAGCTGAAAGCCTAGCAAAGATTCATCTTGGCCTGGAAGTACTGAGAAGGAGTTGGATTTGGAAGGTGGGGGAGATGAATAGATGTGGTGTAATGATGGAGGAGAAGGAAATTATCTTATATTTGGCAAAACCAAGTCAATTTACTTCAAAACATAATTGATACTTGAAATTGACCGATACCTGGGACAATTTGGGACAGATGGGTTACTGATATTTTTGGCATTTTTGTCTGAGAAACATACTCTTAAACCTACTAGACTTTTAGGTTTTTATTTCATCTCTTGCTTGTGGTTTAAAACCACTAAGAGGAAAAAAAAAAAAAAGCCATGGTTTAACCTGCTGTCAAATTTTACAACAGGCTTGTGATGTCTGTACATTCTGTCTGCTCAGCCCTGGTATAAGATAACCAGCAGTAGCAGCAGAAGCAACTAGACTATTCATCCGTTTCTCACATCTTTATGCACCTTTTTCTGTCAGTCTGTAGAGCATCATATTGAGGAAAAACTATAGTCAGATTCCCCATTTAGGTGTATTACAGTGGGTTTTTTCCTGTTCAGTGGAAAAAGTGACATGAATCAAACTCTTTCTTCAGGTTTCCTCAGTCTCTTCCACAACTACATAGTCTGCAACCTCCTGACTGATTACATACTTCTAAAAAGGCCCAGGTGGAAAACACTTAGGCCAAACATCTTGATTTCTTATGAAGTCCTCTGTTTGAGATGTATTCCCCAATACAAAGACTTAAAGAATATTTCAGAAAACAGCTGGAGGATATTCTTTGCAATATATTACTGATACCCTTTCAAAAGCATACACAGGGATTGCCCTGTGAAAGAAGTCGTCTCTGCTCTGTTTCTGTAACTTGCAGACTCAAGGTGGGATTCAGATGACCTAACTTAAGACATTTCAAAAAGAGGTATCTGTGTTGATTCTGAAGTCATCAAGGCCTTCCTTTCATCAGAGGAAAGAAGCTAGATGTCTAGGAGAAGGTGGATGAATCTTCTTCGAAAAGCTTCCCGCGTTGTTTTCTCTAGAGAAAGTGTACGTGGTTATCTTAAACTAGATAATATGCATCTTAAACTAGAATATACAAAAGTATGTACAATTATCTTAGCCTAGGTCTTTAAAGACTCAGAATTAGATGACATAATATCTCAACTTCCACACAATTATTGCAGGTAGACACAAGTGTTGTCTTGATTTTTCATGGGATATGTCCAAATTCTAACTCATTGTGAGGCAGCATTGCATCGTAGTTTCTGACCATAGGTTCCTCTCTAGTTTTGAAGACGTGACTAAAAGGCATGGAAAATAGAGCAAAAGCAGGAAATATTTTCTTGTTAAACACTATGGAGGCTTCAGAGGTAACTGGTAGAAGTCAGATAAGTAGATAAAGTTACTGTTGAATGGAAGTTTATTTAGAATTTCTAAGGTTGAATTTAAAATACATGTTCATCTATTTTTATACCACAAGCAGTGTTTATCACTGCCTATACAGTACTTTTTACAGCATTAAGACATTTGTGTTTACTAATTCTTGTTCCTTATATAGTATAGAACTAGTGTCAAATTTTTGGATTAGTTTTAAAACCGATTTTGAATGATATTTAAAATATGTCTTTTTTAATATACCATATATACTCTTTACAGCTTTTTCATAGTTATTTCACAGCTTTGTTACCAGATCTGAGACATAGCACATACATTCTTTTAATTACTTTGTCACCTTTATGGTTTTGCCTATCTTGTTTTTGTCATGGAGCAGATCTCAAGAGAGATGTGATAGAGTGTAGATTAATTCTGATAATGTACTAGTTTATATGATTTTTAAAAGGTCTCCTTGCAAAGCCCTACTCAGACAAATTTGATATTGATTTTTTCATAAAATTTTGGTCTCATGAACAGGTATATCAATATAGTCTGACAATAAGTTCTTGGTGTCCGTTGCAGCATATTTCAGCAGGCATGAATTCATCACATTCCCTTCTGTATCATATAAGGGACAGTGCACATGGGACCAGATGGGGTCATAAAATTCATGAGCTGTCTGAAATGCTCTGAACAAACTCAGTAATTTCTTGGCATCACTAAAGTGGGCAGCAGGACTCCTGGCAGCCCAGTGGGCAGTCTTCTGACCTTCCTTTGGTCACCAGCCTGTGACACCTCATGCTCCTCCAGTCGTGAGCCCCAGGAGGCTGATGGACTGATCCTGTGAGTTGCTGCAAAGGGATGAGCACATGGTGTATCTCAGTGCCTCCCAAACAATAGGCTCCTTGACTAACATGGGCTACCTGGCAGTCCAGGCAATGGGCTGTCTTCCAGCTATAATTCCTGGAAATGGGTTTGCAAGACTTTTCTGCTGTCTCTGCTGTTTCCAAAATTTCCAACTTGCACATCCTAACATTTTGGTTCTGCATATAAGGGGAAAAAAATATTTTTTTAATGGAATCTGCATTCTGGTTTTGTGCACAGCTTATGTTTACAAGAGTTATCTTCAGTAACGTTGAGTGAAAAACAGATGTCATGTTTCAAAACATGAACCAAAACAGCAAGACCTGACCAGAAGCCATTATATGATCAAAATACTATCCAGAGTCTTACTAAAAACTATGGTCAAGGACTGGTTGTTGTTCGCAGCTCTGAAAATTTGTCTAACTGTGAAAGGAAGCAGAGCAAAAGCCAGCAGTCCTGGAAAAATTACTACTCCATGACCTCAGGCAGAGATTCACATCTTAAAGGAGTTCACTGAGAGGTCACATCAGTGGTCGGTCTACTCTGTTCAAGGATGCAGAACTTGAAGTTCATTTTTATTCTTTATAAGTACAGTAATGTATTGTTTTCGTATTAGCCCAGATTGCTTTCAAACAACTTGTTATAGCCCCCATTACTGGATAATTTGTCAGTCCAGGAGACTCTTAAACATCATTTACAAGAGCATTGAAGGTCTGATGTAGAGCAGGGCAGATGATTCTATGATGGTATACAAAAAGATAGAGTTGTTTTGACCTTGTAGAGCTAAAAAGTTAAATTACTGATGAGACTTAGTGCTCATTGTAGGCCTCATCTGTATTGATGATTAAACAAGGGCCAAGGAGCAGCACCTGACTTGAAGAGTATGAGTTCCAACACAAAATATGAGACTAACCCTGTAGCTTGGGAACCAAGAGTGGCGCTTTTTTACCAGATCTGGCTCCCTGGGATATCTACGCCTTCTCAAACATCAAGTCAGTGCTCAAAGGAAAACAGCCTTTGTCAGTAGAACATGTGAAAACAAAAACAACGGAGGTCCTCAACAGCTTTGAGCATTGGCAGCATTGTGTGCAGCTGTGTGTCAACTCAGAAGGGAACTATTTTGATGGTGATCAAAGCTGATTTTCTTAATTGGTTAAAGAAAGAGTTACAGGCATAGTAACAAAACCTCTTGGGTTTGGACCTCCTGTGTGATGTTGACTGACGTCTGTCCACACCGCCCTGCTAAAGCATGTTTGGTTTGAACAGAGCTGTTTAGAGAGTACCAAACTGAACTCAAGAACAAGTTTAAAAGTGTTGTAGATAATTGGGTGGAGTGCTTAACATGCTCGCTGACTCTCTCCTATTTAGTAGTGGAGATAAGCCTAGACGATGCATATTTATCATGACAAACCTAGCTAGTCAAACATGGCTTCACTGAGACAGCTCAGGCTGATATAAAACTGATTGGTGTTGTGTAGGAGACTATGAAACTAGTGGTTTGTTGTTGTGGGCAGGAAAGAGCAGCATCAGTATCCCTCTTGAGTCTTCGTTTGTTCTGTGGTTCCATTAGTGAGCTGGATAATGAAATAGTGAGAGTGCCTATTACATTTACAGGGAATGCGAGGCTGGGAGGGATTGCAAGTACAATGGAGGCAGAACTAGAATTCAGATATGATGAACTGGAAATCTGGTGTGGAAAAATTTAGATAAAATGTAGTATGGGTAAATGCAAGAAAATGGGTAATATGAACAGAAGCTACAGAAGTCCTGGGTTGTCTAGCATTTGGACATTCTTTAGGAGGGGATTTTGCAGTTATTGTGCATCCGAAGATGAACATTACCTACCTTTATAATCTTGTTATGAAAAGCCAAGTGTGATACCCTGGGATTGTTGTATACAGGTTCGGAGTCTATATTTGAGAAGACTGTGGACCAACATTAGAGATTCTGAAGATTAACAGCAGATATTATCAGAGAAACTATTAGCGAAAGTATGATTTCTGTGCAGTGTTGAAAGCACTGGGGTTATTAAATTGTAAAAAAGGAAGGGTACTGGTGGAGAAAGGAACGAGAAAACTTCGAAGGGAATGATAAAACTGTATGTAGATTAAAAAATGATGCAAAGATGAAGGTAGTAATCTATTCTCTATGTTCTTAATAGACTGAAAAAGAAGGTGTGAGCTTAAACTGCAAGAAACTCAAGCTATATTTCAAGAATGCTTTCTACTAGCAATGGAATAGGTCTTGCAGCCTAAGGAGCTGCAAAATCTCCATTTATTTTAAGTCTTCAAAATCAGGTTGGACAAACATCATCTGTCTTAAATTGTGCAGATATAGTTGAATCTGGGTTAAAGAAGGAGGATAGACTTGGGTGAACTCTCAAAGTCCTTCTAATCCTGTTTTTAGATGTTTCTATGGCCAAAATTTATACCTAAATTCATAGTGAAAACACACATGCTACTCTAGGTAGTATATACATGTATTTTTTATTTTCAGGGTGGGGCAGCCAGTTTAAAAGTAGCCAACACATGTGCACACAATACAAACCTCAGGTGTTTTTTGTTTTTCTCTCTTGTCTTTAAAGTCTCTGTATGGATTTCTCAGTTCACCTCCAAGTTTCCTGGTGAATTGTAGAGAAAGAGGAGATATAGATCTTGTGCACTTACTTTACAACAGAAATTGTGTAGATGCTGTTGTAGTCAAGATACAGAATTGCTTTGACTGCATAATTTCCAGTGCATAGTAAATGCTGCCTGTTTCCTTACTTCCCTCTTGGGAAACTCCCTGATTGCTTGGAAAAAATTTACAAACCTATTTTTCTTCTAATGCACCCTTTTAAAATTTCCAAGGCTGTGTTAAAAATACGACAAACAAGTAAACAAAACAAACAACAAAAAAGCCTGGCGGTTCAGAGTTTGTGCACACTACCTATCTAATCATTTTCAAAAGGAGTCAGAAATGCCAGGAGATGGCACACTGTTTCAAAGTGTAAGTATACCAGTAGAGATGAAACAGCAGCAGAGGAAAATGATGCTCCTTGCAGTGGGTGTTCCACAGCATCTCTTGCTGTTGCCTGGCTTGAGAAGTAGATTTATTGCTCCCTGACAAAGGACTTTGGTTCAATTTTATTTTTCACAGACTTTGCTGGGTTTTTAGAAACATTGCCCTGTCTGTGCTTCTTAGTGAACTAAAGACAAGGAAAATTAATGCGTCGTCTATAAGCTGATAAAAAAAACCAAAAAAACCTTGAGCAAGCATGTTACTGCTTTGGGGATAAAACAGCAGTATATGTTTCATACTGGCACATGCAAAGACCAATATGTGACAAAGTGACATTCTTTTGAAATATTTTTAATTTTCTTATTTCAGTTGTTTAATCTTCTCTTTGCTGACGAAGTTCTCTTTTTCTCTTCTTGTATAATAAAAGCCTCTGGCACATTAGTCTAACTGAAATGACAGGCCAAAGTTAAAAGTAAAATTGATTCTTTGTCACTGGAGCATCCCAAAGTATTTAAAAGGGAACATCAGCTAAGAAAACAGAAGGTGTATGTTAACCACTTAAAACCCAAAATCTTTTTCTATAGCAGTCTGTTTTCAGAAAATAAAAATCATTAATATAGTGAAGATAAATTTACCAGAGAAAATTAATAAATTAATTCAATGAATAATTGAATTTATATTCCGAGTAGCTACAGTTGCAAATGTGAGAATGATGCTGATTCTCTGCTGGTGAAAGAAATTGCAGATAGGCATTTTAAATGGCATTAGAGAAGCTAATTCTGTGATTATTTCTTCCGTAGAGAGAGAACTTGTCTATTTTGAGACAATAATGCCTTCTCTTCTATCTGACTACATTGCAACTGGAGGGATTTTGGAGGGTGGTTTGTTTTTTTATTTTTGTCTTTATCTTTTGTCTCTCAGAGCAGGAGCACTTAGTGCCAGTGCTGTAGTTCCAAGGCTGAAGTTTTTCTTTTCTGCTTATCCTAAACATAAAATCTCAAACCAGGTTGCACCTATTGGTATTTAGCAATTGAATGCAGGGTGTATGTCTGTCTGACTGTCTCGGCCTCTGTTACTGCAGAAAGGAGCAGAGCAGTGAGGCATTTCAAGCAGGAGAGCTGCAGTATTAGGAGTGGCTTCCAAAAGCAGCCATATGACTTTCATAAACTACAGGAGTCATGGAAAAAAACAGTGTAAATTTAACTGTACTGATCCTTGCTGGAATGAATATATTTTTAAAATAAGGAAATCTGTAACAATTAGCTGTTCCTAAATGCTATATCCATGTTGCATGCTAGTAGATGGTTTAAGAAGTAGCTTGTACAAGATATCTGCAGTAATCAGTTGAGCCAAAGTGCTAAAGACAGCCTAGCCTGTTTGACTTTCAAATTAATTCTAGGAATGCTGCCTCATGATTATTAAAATTCAGCCTCCTCTGCTATGATAAATATATTAATTTTTATGTATGACCTCACAAAGATCCAGCCTCTCAAACCATGGGCATTTGTCCAATATTCTTGTGTAAATGTCAAGACAGATGATTCTCAAAACCTGCTGTAATATTTCACATAATAATAGAAGTGTCTGCCTGCACTGACCTCTTCATCTCAGAAGTGGAAACGCAGGCAAATGCTTGCTAAATGGGACAAATTGACACAGCATTTTGGCAGGAGAAATGAGATTGACTAGAAAGTATGGCAGGTTCACTATTTGGGCTTGTGTTGAGCCTATATAACTGTAAGCTGGAGCAAACCAACCTCCCTAGAAATATTAGTCTCCGTGAAGGAAATGGGATGTATTCTTGTAGAGGCAAATAGAGGCACACATTTGGATAAAAGCCAGAAAGTTAAATATTTTAGTTAAAAAACACATTAACTTCTGATGTCTTCCACACAGACAACTACACCTGGACTAGTTATATGGACACTTTGATAACTGGTGGTGAAACATAGGTATGTCAAGAGCTTGATTTATCCTACTGCAGCTTATGTGTTGCAGGTAGGCCAGAATAACCTTGCCTCAAAAGTTAACTTTTCTTTGCGTGGTCTCTGAAGCGAGTAAAGGTGACTGGCTTAGATTCAGATGTCTTCACTCTAGATTTCAAAAGTGAGATGAGATGAGATGAGATGAGATGAGATGAGATGAGATGAGATGAGATGAGATGAGATGAGATGAACCCCTCTCTTCCTCTGGCTATAAGAGATGCCACCTCAAAAATACAGAGATGCAGTGACACATTCACTAGCTGAAAGTGGCTCCCCATTCAGACTGGAGAAGTATTTAATGATACCTCAGAAGTATCCCTTATTTATTTTGAATTCACTTTGAAGGACTATATATTCCAATGATTTCAGGTCAACCTACCTTTTGAAATGCTAATCAGATGGAATTGGCCTTTACCACCAGCAGATATTTGTATATCAAAGAAACTCCTTGTACATTTTCTACCAGCCCAAATAAAGTTTAGCTTACACCGATTCATTATTTTTAATGCTGATTCCCAGTAAAATCTTCTTTTCTACGTCATTAACAATATAATTACTCTTAGCCTGGTATTAGTTAGCCATTACCATGCTCAGTATTGCACGGGGAAGTGAGTCTTTATTATTCATTCTAATGGTTCATTATCCTGCTATTTTTATGTGCAAGAATCACAAAGCCTATCTCAGAAATAAAAGTGACTATGCTGAGCATTGTAATAATGTTCAGGGCTGATGAGGTTTCCCCATCTCCTACACGAAGGAGTCAACCGTCCTATGAAGGATGTGCTGAGGTGCACGAAGCCCACATCCCCTGAAGGAATCCATAAATTCCTCTCCACCTCTTCTCACACAGGTCACTTTATGTAGACTGCAGAACATCTCGCTGATAGACAAGTACTGCTTAGCAGCCTGTTGGCTTCACTGCAGCCCACAGCCCAGGCACTTGAGTGACAGTGCAAGGGTAGCCTGGATTGGCATTTCTTCCAGTGCTTGTCCTTTGCTGCTAATGAGGCTAAATAGCTGAGATGACCTTCTGCTGGGAATCTTTCAACAGAAGTAATTTGGTGATTAAATAAAATTAGACCCGAAGGAAGTTTGAACTTCTGTTACAGAATGCAGTTTTATTTTTTTTATTCACTCCATTACTGAAGGAATAAGCCATCCAACCCAGGGATAAGGAATATCAGCACAATGGTTCTAGGTGACCAAAGACATGTCTTGAGTAGCAAGCTCCAGGTTTCACAGCAGACGTAGGACTGAATCTTCTGTTGAGAAATTTTGAATAAAGTAAGATTGGTTATTCAGGCCTGTTGATGATAAAAAAATTGTCAGATATGTTAATTTAAATTGCTTATCCAACCCTGTAAAAATAAACAGATGCGTAAGTGTCCTAATCTGAAAAAAAAAATTTGTAAACAAAATATAGGCCCAAATTCACTGAATATAAACTGACTGCAACATGTTATTGTGTCTGTTCTTTTTATTGCCATCTACCATCTGTTTGGAGCAATTGATACCCATTCAAAGTACCCTGAAGTAACAGGCTTTGTAGCACTCAGTGTAGTGGACTTTATCCAAATACTGTTTATTTTAGTCTGGAAACATTTGTCTCTCCCACCACAGGTAATCAGCGAGTTTGAAGCCTCTCCTGACTCATTTTCCTACAGAATCCCAAACCTTAGCCGGAATCGCCAGTACAGTGTCTGGGTGGTTGCAGTGACTGCTGCAGGAAGAGGCAACAGCAGTGAGATCATTACTGTGGAACCGCTAGCTAAAGGTACAGTGACAGAACATTACAATCCAGAACATTACAATGGTAATTACTGTTATAATTAGCACGTGGCTTCTTTGTGCCTCATTGCTTACTGAGAGTGGGATTTGTCAAGAGTAACTTCAGTTCTTTCCAAAACTTAGGTGACAACTCTCAGCTAATTGCCCAAGCTTTTGCTGTAGTCAGCAGACAAAGAATGACATCCTCCTCTAGGGGGTAATTCATCCCACCTACCTTAGAAGGAAAGAAATTGCTCTTTGGAGCAATTTTTATCTTCTTTTGTTGGGTACAGAGGATAGATGATCCCCCTCCCCTTCTGAATGTGTCTCTCCTTTTTTTTTCTTGCCATACAAGATAACTCTTTTATCATTCTCCTCCTTGCTAATATCTCTTGTGTACTCCAGGAGAGCTATCTTCTGTATAAAATGGTCTGATTAACATATCTAAACTCTGAACGATTGTTCTCAACTTGTGTTAGCTACTTTTGTTTTAGATATGAAGAAGGGATAAGGTGCCTCAGAAGACATTGCTTCGACCATGAATTCTGCCTTATCTGAACTATGAAATATGATGTTTCCAACACTATAGCACCTTAACTTGGAAATAGAGACCAAACATTTTAGACAGCAAGGTGGGAAGAGTCCACTCAGTCTCTAAATAGTGCCTTCAGCCTGTTTTTTTTTTTCCCCACTCAAATTGGTAACATCATACAATGTGCCAGTATGAACATTGACTTGCATTGACTTCATAGTTTTACAGGCATGCTAATTCTTCAGTCCTGTGGCTAGTGATGTAGTAATGTAAAATAAAGTGTCTAGGGCTTTATGATGACAGATACTTTCTAAAAAAGCTTTGCAGAACTTCATTCAAATGCCATCAACACGAAACCACTGCCATAGGGAAGCTTGCTGTTCCTACCTAGGTGGAAGATAATCAGTTTGATAATGGATGTTTAACCATCTACAATAGTTAATCTACATTAATATCATGTAGATCACAATGGAAGATCTAACCTTGTAAATGCAGGGAGGGTCTAACAGGTTAAAGAGGCCTAAATTCATAGATTCATAGAATCACCAGGTTGGAAAAGACCTCTTGGATCAATGATTTCAACCATTCCTATCTGCCACTAAATCATGTCCCTGAGCATTTCATCTACCCATCTTTTAAATACCCCCAGGGATGGTGACTCAACCACCTTCCTGGGCAGCTTCTGCCAGTGTCTGATGACCCTTTCTGTGAAAAATTTTCTCCTGATATCCAGTCTGAACCTCCCCTGGCACAGCTTAAGGCCATTCCCCCTTGTCCTATCACCTGTCACCTGGGAGAAGAGGCCAGGTCCCTGGGCAGCCTGTTCCAGTGTCCAATGACCCTTTCCATGAAAAAATTTTTCCTAATGTCCAGCCTAAATCTCCCCTGGTGGAGCTTGAGGCCATTCCCTCTTGTCCTGTCCCCTGTCACTTGGGAGAAGAGGCCATTGCCCTTCTCTCTACAACCTCCTTTCAGGTAGTTGTAGAGAGCAATGAGGTCTCCCCTCAGCCTTCTCTTCTCAAGGCCAAACAACCCCAGCTCCTTCAGGCGCTCCATGTAAGACTTGTTCTCCAGCCCCTTCACCAGCTTTGTCACCATTCTGTCTTTGGTGAGACCAAAGTTGAGATCCTAAAAGACGTATGAGGATCGTAAAGGTTATCTGTAAAGGGAAACCATGAGGAACATCTTAGGCCAACAGGGCAAAGGTTTCAGTATGGTCCTCCTTTAAGGCTACTTGTTACCTGTGGGTAATGAATGTGGGGTGATGAACACAAAAAAAAGGAAACAGAAATAAAACATGAACATTGAGTAATGGACAAAACCAACAAGACAACAATATGGTGCAATCCTAATAGTTTGAGGGTGTAGGCAAACCCAGGAACATGAAGGGACCCTTGCACATAATGCACTAGAAGTTCTCCTTCTCCATCTCCTATACATTTAAAAAAGAGAGAAGAGTTCAGACAATGAATGCAGAACAATACAGGGTTTGCAGGTATCAAGAGACATAACCTCTAGTTATGAGGAAAAGTAGCATGTGATTGCTTTTAGTTTACTGAAAATAGGGAAGTTACAAACTGACCCACATGTACGTCAACTGAACAAGCTTCCCAGAAACGGGAATTAATTCTGCTCCTCCAAAGCTTATTTAATATGATCCACAATGACAAATGAGTGAACTTAAAATTCTCTTGTATGAAAAGACAAAAGGATTTTAAGGAAAAATATTCATTACTTTAATATAGACAAGGCAGCGTGAGCAAGACTTCATTATGAAGGATGGTAGAATGTATCCAGTCAATGCTAGAGCTAGTAGTGGTCCTCCAATATAAAGTCTGCGTTAGATGATACTCAGGATAAGCCTCTCTTACATGAACTTAAAACTGAAAAAATGATGAATAATCCATTTCAGGAAGTTGTAATGGATACTAGGCATACTGAGAGATAGCAATTTTATGAACTTTGGGTGTAGCCAGATTAGAAATTATTGTATCATCTACATGAATTCCTGTATGAATGCATCACTAGGACTTCTAGAGAGGCGGGAAAAAGTAGTGATCAGTGATAAGGACAGCAGATGCATAATGAAGAGGGTTGGCAGAGCTAATAGCCTACAAGACCTTACTCACCCCCTAGCATATCTGAAGCAAGTAGCACATCACAAGGTTACAAGCAGTTATAGCCTGATTTTGCCAGAAGTCCCCAGCGCAAGAGCATGCAATGGTCCATTCTTGTGAAATTGTTTGCTTCCTTTTTTCTTCAACTTATTTCACAGTAACTGTCCAAGTAATACCATTATGACAGCTAATGAGAGTTAACTTTGAATTGAATTATGTCAACTTAATTATAACCTTTTTAAAGAACCCCTTCGAGAACAATGAGAATGTCTAGGTAGGGCTTTGATGTGAAATGAATAGTTCAATTTAAATGAAAGCTTAATTCAAGTTATCATTTCTTTCTTTAGTGTCTTCTTTTCTTAGAACAGATTGTTATTCTCTCTAATTACCTGACAAAAATAAGCCAAAAATCCCAACAAACAGAAAATAATGACAGCAATGAAAGTTTAGTCTCTTCATCAGCAGGCTGTGCCTCCCCTCTCAAGTCATTGTTAACTACAGAGGTGTGAGTTTAACCTGTTAAATATATCTAAAAGACATAAAACCCTGCATGTACTTTGTTCGTGTTTCCTGGCCATGACTGATGGAGAATGGCATTTGCAAACAACATGACAATAATAGATCTAGACCCGTGGCAATCTGATCCTCTGGGGAAATTCTCTGACTTTAATGTTGAATTTCCCCTGGTCTTGTAGACTACCTGAGCATTACTATGGAATAGATTTGCCTCCTAGTCTATCTTGCTTTATGTGTTTAATGTTTTTAAACAAGATGTGGGTCTTGCATGATAGCACACAGACAACATTTGTCTCTTTATTTAATGGTTAATCATACTGGAATATAAAGGATATTCTTCTGTGGCAAAGTAAATGAAAAAAAACCTCCTCACTCAGGGTACTCATTGACGACTTTTGTATTTGGATTAGGGTGAGCTGCTGTGAAGTGTTGTAGAATTTCTGCCTATTTCTTATTCCATGGCAGTAAGTGTAGGCAATAGGATTCATAATTCAAACAAATAAATACATGGAAAGCTGCCTTAACATAAAAGAGTGCACTGTTTTGGAAGGCACCTCATTATCTTCAATAATGATTGCATAATTTGCGAAAAATAGGAACAGAGTCCTAATCCAGTGCCTTGCCATCTAACGTAAGGCCAGTGGGTAGTCAGTAAGTATTTGGGTAGCTTCAATATCAGGTAAGCCCTGCAGCTGAATTGCCCTTATACTGCATAAAGCTCCCTAGGCTCAAAGTAACTGGCAGCAGCTGCAAATAGCTGGATACTTTGAGAAACACTGTAGAGGTGGGAAAGCCAGGGAGAAAAGGATCAATAGTTCATTTTTAATGAGTTTTTAGGTTTCATGTTACATAGGGAATTTTGCATAGGGCAGGAACTTGAGTTTCTATCCACCATTACTCAGAACGCTACTAGGAGCAGTCCAGATGCTTATATATGTGTTTTATAGCTAGTCACAGCTGACAGCATCTCCTGCTGCTTTTTAAAGATGGCATGAGTCCCATTAGGCACCTCCTGCAACGAAAACCTGGTACCACTGAAGACAGATGAGATTTCTAACACTAACTTCAATGGAATCAGCATTTCACACCATTTCTGAGCATTTTTCTGTTTCAGTTAGCTTGGTTAATTAGTCCATGGCTTGTGGCAGTATAGGACTGTGTAAATCTTTCCTAGAAGACAGAGTGTTAGGAGTGCCACAGTGGAAAGCAAGGCTGTATCATGAGACTTACTGACTAACCAGTGTCTTTGTATCACACGCTGCAGCACCCTCCTGCTGGGGTAACTATTAGAGCTGCCAGAAGGAGGGGACCCAGGGATCTTCAACTGCGGCTTAGCCAGGATGGGACATGTTGATGCTTGGCTATTGCAAGGCAATCTTGTCCTATTACCTAATCTTGATTTTGTCCATTACCTTAAGTCTTTAAACAGCTACTTCCTGTGTTTTCAGTTAAAATTTTGAACTGAGAAGAATTGGTCAAGCAGCTTAGTCTTCAACAACACTTGAAAAGAACATAGGCAACACAGTCCAAACTGATCGTGTAATCTATGAAATCTTTTATTTTTATTAATATTTCAGCTCCCACTGCAGCCTACTTAAGTAATTTCCTTTAATTCTTCAAGGCCTGTTCTTTTACGCATGGGGGTTTTCTGAGATGAACTATCCTAGTTGTATTTGATGCTGGCTCCCATTGTCATGTTTTTCTAACTGGGTTCTATCAAGGGTAATTCTTAAGCACCTACGCACAATGAAGTTTTAAAGCAACCCTAGTGTTCCTGGATATTATAAATAAAAACTACAGGAGTGATATGTTTGTTGATATATTTAGCTTTCTTGATATATTTATGAAGCCTGACACAAACTGGCTTAAGATTTTGTTAGTATTTGCGGATTTCAGATAGGCTTTTTGCAATATACTATCATGTTCATACATAAAGGTTTGTTTTAATATCATTTGCTTTTTATATCGTTTGCTTAATATCATTGCTGTTGTAACAATGTTGTACTGATAATTTAGCTTTCGTAAGATACCTGAGTAACGTGGACATTTCCTGCTGGGAGTATGTAGAGAAGTATCCCTTGGACATAATTTTCACCCATCATCTCAACTATGAAATGTATAAAAATCAGTGAAAAAGATCAATAGCTGGTTTTGCTCTTTTTCTCCTCAAGGACTCTTCCAGTCCTCCATTTCATCTCTCTTAGTTATTTGTCTTCCAGATACTAGAAGTGTAATATTTGTGCTTGAATCAATGCTGATACTATGAGTTAAAATTAATTGGTTTCCTAAAAGTAGAGCTTGAAGTAGATTGATTTGGCTCTCAGTGTTTAATTCTGTATGTCTGTGTTTCCCTTTCAAAGTCATATGAATGAACACCTCATTACAGTCTTTGTTGTTCTTTCTTGCTCAGCTCCTGCCAGGATTTTGACATTCAGTGGTACCGTGACAACTCCCTGGATGAAGGACATTGTCCTCCCTTGTAAAGCTGTTGGAGACCCAGCTCCGACAGTCAAATGGATGAAGGATAGGTAACCAGCAACTAAATGTATAGCTCAGTTAAAGCCCATTTGCTTAAAATCCTAAGGGTTTTGATGTGGGTGATCCTGAATGACTGTGTTGGGAAGTAGGACCATTTGCAGAAACTGCATACAGCAGATGAGGAGTTCAGAAATTCTTTAAATTAAAACTAATTGACTGTGGTGATTAGAAAGTACCAAAAGGGAGGGGAAGTTATGAAGAAGGGGTAAAGGTAAAATATTCACAATGTAATGCCTAAGAGTCTTTTCTGTTTCAATTTCAAGCACACAAAATAGGCTTAGGCCAAGAAAGCAGTATCTCTGATGCACTGAATTGTACTGCGGAGTGCAGTGTACATGTCTTGCACATATCTGGTTTTCTGGTATTTCATACTCATTTTTATTTCCACAGTTTGACAGGTCACTAGGTAGTACACATGGACAATAATTTTCATCCTGGACATTCATTTTCATCCAAGCACTGTGTAAGCAGTGATACTGCAGTACTGTGAAACCGTCTTGTGCATTGATACAAGTAGCTATAATTTTGTAAGGATGGACTTTGTGGCCAGGAACTCCCTTTTACTCTGACTTTGGCACTTCTATGAAATATCAGATATGCAAAGAGAGAATGAGTTCCCATTGTCAGTCAGTTTGGGGCCAGGATGTGTGCATTCTTTAGGCAAATGACAGATTCTTCCCAGCGGAGTATATTCCTCTACTGTCTTTATTAAAGGAGGACACCACACCCACGCCCCCTACTTTTTCCTTTCCATTATTAATTACTTCAAAAGAAATTCCAATTCTGACTAATTTTGATTGTAACTTCTTTAATGTATGCACTTTGTTTCCTGTGAGGTAGTAACGGGACACCCAGTCTAGTGATGATTGATGGGAGAAGAAGCATCTTTAGCAATGGCAGCTTTGTCATCCGTACTGTGAAAGCAGAAGACTCTGGATATTACAGCTGCGTGGCCAGTAACAACTGGGGATCAGATGAAATAATTTTGAATTTGCAGGTCCAAGGTAAGACTGTTTGATCCATCCAATTTATCTGATAATGGTTAATCTCAGCTATTAACTACTATGTGCTGGTAATGCATAGATATGCCTGTTTATAGTTATATGAAAAAAAAGTTAGTATTACTGTGTATTAATACTAATTTCATTCTTCCAAGTGAATACATAAAATACTGTATAGGTCAGTCTGACTCAGCCATCAGTATTTTATGATATAGTAAATGTTTTGCTTTTGACAGACTGTTTCAGGCATTTGCAGTTAAGTCTCTATGTAGACTTTTGTAAAATTGACAACCACGTGTTTGCATGCAGATATTTTCTAGTTATTCACATAGAAAATATCTACTTAAGCCTTCTCTTCACAAATATTACATGTATCATTTAAATATTGTAAAATTCAGGAAGAGCTGAAGGCCTTTTCTTCAGCTTCCAAAAAGCTATCAGCAGAAGTTTGCCTCTGTACTAAGACCTTGGAAAAAAACTTCATTATGCAAGAGCAGAATTTTACTGACAGTGAATATGCAGAAGCACTTGAAACGAAATATTGTTACAGCTTCAGTTGGCACCTATTACCAGCTACATTTTATATGTATGTTGAAATTTATATAATGTATCCATTATGGTGTTGATAGGTATGAAAGCAGTGAAAATATAGGCATACACATTAACAGTAATGTGAGCATGTATAATCACATGGCAAGCATTCACTGCTCGGATTTCCATGCTTACTTACTCTCCTATCCCCTGATATGCAATCTGCATTTCCAGTGGAAACATATGAGAACACAGATTTATCTCAACTGAACTGCAATGTTCTCTGTATAAATCAGTCCACTAAGCCTTGAAAGAAATGCTATAGTTTATGTTAACTTACCTACTATCCAGTCAAGCCTAAAGATACTCTTCTGTGATGTTTGAAGCATGACCACAACAGGAGGTAGGGAGAGAAAATGCGATGAAATGGAAACTTAATATCTATATTTCACTAAGTACTTTCAAAATTGCATATCCTTGCTGTTATTGAACTGCAGTACCTAAAAGCAAATCAATATTACTTCACCAAGGAACAGAGAAACACTGGCGTTTAATATGTGAGGCTATCATCTTTTGTAGGTAGGATGAAGCTATGATGAAAGGTTTCATACTAAATCTTACACAGTGTAATGTATGCAGTCTCTCTCCATGGATTCAGCTAAGTCTGTCAGAGTAACGAAACAAATCCATTTCACATAGGGAATTTTCCTTTAGAACATCAACTATCTTTTTCGTTTTTTTCAGCACAATTTAGACCTGCAAGAGCAGTAAAATCAACTTCTCTTTGAACTAGTCCATAGCTGTAAACGAGCAACCTCCACTTCACATCAGAACTCCTTATTTTGCAATGCAAGGCCCAGAGAGTGGTGGTAAATGGTGTTAAATCCAGCTGGGGGCCAGTTACAAGCTGGGTTCCCCAGGGCTCAGTGCTGGGTCCAGCCCTGTTCAATGTCTTTATCAACGACCTGGATGAAGGCATCGAGTGCACCCTTAGCAAGTTTGCAGACGACACTAAGCTGAGTGGATGCGTGGATCTGCTGCAGGGTAGGGAGGCTCTGCTAAGGGATCTGAACAGGCTGGACCGCTGGGAGGAGTCCAATGGGATGAGGTTTAACATGGCCAAATGCCGGGTCCTGCACTTGGGGCACAACAACCCTGTGCAGAGCTACAGACTGGGAGAAGTCTGTCTAGAAATCTGCCTGGAGGAGAAGGACCTGGGGGTGTTGGTTGACAGAGACTGAACATGAGCCAGCAGTGTGCCCAGGTGGCCAAGAAGGCCAATGGCATCCTGGCTTGTATCAGAAACAGCGTGACCAGCAGGTCCAGGGAGGTTATTCTCCCTCTGTACTCGGCACTGGTGAGACTGCACCTCGAATCCTCTGTTCACTTCTGGGCCCCTCACCACAAGAAGGATGTTGAGGCTCTGGAGCGAGTCCAGAGAAGAGCAACAAAGCTGGTGAAGGGGCTGGAGAACAGGCCTTATGAGGAGCGACTGAGAGAGCTGGGGTTGTTTAGCCTGGAGAAGAGAAGGCTGAGGGGAGACCTCATTGCTCTCTACAACTACCTGAGGGGAGGTTGTGGAGACGAGGCCAATGGCTTCTTCTCCCAAGTGACAGGGGACAGGACAAGAGGGAATGGCCTCAAGCTCCGCCAGGGGAGATTTAGGCTGAACATTAGGAAAAAGTTTTTCACAGAAAGGGTCACTGGGCGCTGGAAAAGGCTGCCCAGGGAGTTGGTGGATTCACCTTCCCTGGAGATGTTTAAGGCACGGGTGGGCGAGGTGCTGAGGGGCATGGTTTAGTGTTTGATAGGAATGATTGGACTCAATGATCTGGTGGGTCTCTTCCAACCTGGTTATTCTGTGATTCTGTGAAAGTGAAGTGCAGCAGGGGGCTTTTCCTGGAGTTTCACTCTGCAGGTAGAGGTACCCCTTAAACACAAGCAAAGCAGGCAACATCATCTGGCACTCAGCTGTTGGACACAACAAAGTAATTGTGTCTTCTGTCCTGCCTTGCTGTCTGTCAAGCAGTAACTACAGCAGGAAAATGGCAGTTCCTGCGAGCAGCTGTCACTGATGCCTCTTCCCCCTTTCCATACTTGCAGTGGCAGTGACTACCTTGGTGTCTCTCCTCCCTGGCTTTCTATCCCGGCTTCACCACTGCCTCTCAGTTCCCTTCCCATGATGGACACTGTCCCTGCCTCACTTCTTGTTTTTGAGGCAGTAAAGCTCAGTTTTGGCTATGTTTCTGAAGAGCTTGGAGTAATTTCTTGGAGTAACAGTTGTTAAGAAGATAATCTCTAAGACAGGTGCGACACAGTGCAGCTATGCATGACCAGAGCTGTGCAAAGGATTGGAAACAAGAACAACCCTTTCTCCCTCTTTCAATTTCTGAACCTAGAATTGCAGATGTAAAGCACTTGGGTAGAGTGTTAATTACTATTTACCCTTCAGGGTTCTAATAATAATTTGACTAGCTCTTCGGAGTTTCGCCTGTCAGTCATCTCTATTTTAGCAAACACTATCCTCCACGGCCTTACTGGTTTTCTGCCATGGTTCTAGTTACCTCATTTGTACAACAGGACTAGCCAAATGACTCAGGCAGAATTCAGAGGTGAGCTCTCCAGATTATAACTAGGATATGGTCGTATTGGCTCAGTACACATCTTTTATACAAGAGCCGCATGACAGATTTTTCAAGGTGAAGACAAAGTTGGCTACTTTGTCACTTTCAGCCCCTGAGCACTGAGCTGCATAAACCCAGCCAATGTGCAATTTGGAGTCCCTTAGGCTGAGCCTTAAGCTGTCCCAGTTTCTGTTGCCATTTCCATTCCTAGTCCCAGTTCCCTTTCCCAGTCCCAGTTCTCCCTACTCCAGGCAACTTGCTGGAATATAGCATGGCTCCTTCTCTGTCTTTTCCTGCTGGATTTTCCTCTGAAGAAAACAGGATACTGGGCAGAGGATGGGAGATGAGACTCCTGTCTTATTCTTGCACTCTGTCAGGAGATGGTCTTGGCAACCGTTAGGTTCTTACACCCCACAGTTTAGACATTTGTGTAACATTTATGGGGAGCAGCAGAACTGAAATGTTTCCAGGTTTATTCAGCCTTTGCTGATAGAGTTGTGTATTCTTTATACTAATAATCTCAGTGAATAGATGGTGTGTTTTGGAAGAGTTACGGATGTGCATAGAGCTACCTATGCTACCTAGTTAGCACTCACAATTACAGTTTTAGAAACTGTAGTTATGCTTTTTTTTTTTATTCTTGCTTTTACTGTAATAGCCTGCAAACACATGCATAAGAGGGGCAATATATACAAGTCAACATCTGTTTCCACCACTAAAAATTAAGCTTCTCTCTAAAAGAGAAACAGAAATAAATGAAAAGTAATGGCTGGGTAGCTCATATGCTATTTAGGTCTGACAGGACAGATATAAAAAATTCAGACAAAAGCAAGAGTTAAGAACTGAAAGACAGAATTGTGTAGAAAATTCAATATAAAAAAAATGAGAGCTTGTCTGCTTTTGTCTTAACCAAGCATGTCAACTAAGCAGACATTTTGACAGAAATAATTAGCATTTTTTGCAAGTCAAAATGGTTATTTGATAAATCACGTTTAGAAGGTTTTAAGATCATATCTAATAATTTGAATTTATTTTCTATTTTTAACTATTTCCCATCTAGTCCCACCAGACCAGCCAAGACTCACTGTATCTAAAACTACATCTTCTTCCATTACTCTTTCCTGGATACCTGGAGACAACGGTGGCAGTTCTATCCGAGGTAATGTAATTCAGGTTAATTGCAACTTGTTACTAAATTATCATATGTTGATAGGGTTAGTATATGATTATAAATTGCTCAAAAAATAGAAAAACAGAGCAATCTGTATCACCGTCAGCTCTTAATGTGTACTATGGTGGTGATAACAACTTTCAGTAAATTGCAGTTTTAATTTGTGGTGGTTTAATCACCGATTTAATCACTTTCTTCCAGCATACCCTCAGCTGTTATGGCAGTTATTCTCTCTGGTTTTCCAGACATGTAATTTCTACTTATTCCTTCCTGAGGGTCCATGTTCATTGTCTGATCTTTATTGCTGACTGAAGGATATTTATAAATGTCTATCCCTTTCTTTTCCCTTTAAAGTGATCATAAAAATGGTATTTAAGCTGTTGTAAGGGTAGGCAAAATGCATTCCCTAATATCTTTTAGGTGGGGGAGATCTGTATATCTTCCTACATTTTTCTAGTTTTATTTGGTCTTTAAAATCACTTGTCATATTACCTGCAGAATTTGGGGTTTGTGTGTGGTTTATCATTGCCATATGTGCTTTTCCTCCAGGTTATATTTTGCAGTACTCGGAAGATAACAGTGAGCAGTGGGGTAGTTTTCCCATTAGCCCTAGTGAGAGGTCCTATCGTTTAGAAACACTGAAATGTGGCACTTGGTACAAGTTTACTCTAACTGCTCAAAATGGAGTGGGGCCAGGTCGCATCAGCGAGATCATTGAGGCCAAAACACTTGGAAAAGGTATGTTGATTTCTGTCCCCTTTGCTCACCTGAAGCTTTTGCATTCTGCTATAGATCTTGATTTGATGAGAAGACAGACTTGGATATTTTAGCATTATTGGCTTTGGAAACACTTCCAATTGTGTCCATGCTGCGACAAAAGAGGCTTTCACTGTGTGACTTGAAGCACATGCTAGCTGATATGCCTGCCTTATTTTTCTAATTTTTTTTTTTTTCTTCTAAGATGGGTTCATAAATATTTGGGAAGGGTGCATCACCACTATAATGCACTATAGGGATTCTAACTACTGCTATTGCCATAAGGGAATTGTTTTCTCCCCTGCTGTAAAAATTCAGGCTGTTGATTGTCTGGATGTCAAAGGAAGACGGAGAGCACATTTATGTGGGGAGGCGATTGAACCAATATCTCATTTCTGCTCCAAGCTGGTACTGCAGGAGGCAAGCAAGTAGCAGTCTTTGAACAGGATAAGCGTCAAAGAGAAAGGAGAAGTTTGCATAAAACCTCTGCAAAGAAAGATAGCCAAAGTTTGTAAAATTCTTAGTTAGCTAAGCAATGGGTCCTATGGTCACGGTTGCTGATGGTAGTTCCACATTGCAAGTATATGTCAGGATTATGAGCAAATTTTGCAACAAGCCCTCCTAAAGATATACTTCAGAATGTCTTACCCCTAAGTCAACAAAGTGGTGTAGCTTTGCATAATGTTTTGAAGATCATCTCATCTTGCATCTTTTCACAAATTGTAAGTTACATGTACCCTTCTTCACGCTATTCATCACACCTGTACTGTTGCAAATCTCCCAAGCATCACAACAAGGTGAATGTTTCATTTGACATTTGACATTCGGTGGCATAGGGAAGACCTGGAATGTAGTAGATGTGATTGATGTGACTTGCTGAAGCTCAGGGAAGACTGCAAATCAGCTGTGTCCAAACTGAGATTATCAGTAGTCAGGAAGATTGATCTGCTGACCTTTAAGAAAGGGAAATTTGGAGAAGTAGAAGTTAAATGTTCTAGTTTTCTTTGCATGAAATGTAAGATATACACATTCTTCAGATGACATCCAAAAGCTTCATGAGAAAGCAGACCTCCTGACTTTTTAAGTGTCTCTGGGAATTGATATACAGGCCTGGAAGCTACCTGTGTTACACTTACAGACTAAACCAGGTACTACATGATTTAGAAAGCTGAGATCAGTCTTTTTCACATGAAAGCTCTAGAAACATCTCTATCCAAAGCTACTAACAGAGACAGCTGAAATAGTTCATAATACACAGCAGGAATCACCAGTTTCTTTTAGATTCCAGTAGAATTTGCAAAAGAGAGTACATTTTGGTACAGCTCATCAAAGCACTAAAATGGCAAAAAGATTCTCATTGCTTAGTAATCCTTTCTTGTAGAGAATTAAAAGCATATTATAGATACCTTTCATCACATTAGGTATAACTTCCATTAGTAAAAATGTTTTTGTTCTGCTAAGCAAATAGCAATAATAGTAAAATATAAATAACATTTGATGACCTGTCTTGTCCACCTAGTGTCATTATTTTGATTCCAAGGTACAATTTTTACTGTCATTACTCTGTATTATGTAGGACTGTCAAAAAAATGTAATGTATACATCAACAGAAACCAACATTCAATCCCAAAGCAGGAAAAGTAAATAAAAATGTCATCCCCTTTCTGAATGGAACATCTTGATTCAGAAATACAAATTTCAAAGTATATATTATTTTCAAATATGCTGTGTGCAAGTCAGTGTATAAATATTTTTAAAAATTTGATTTTTACTTGCAAGTTCTATGAAAATGTCGTTTTCCACAAATGAAAATCTCCTTACTCTCAAACAAAATTGTGTTCAATTCACTTCAAAAGTAGATTAGAAAAAAGACTAGAGCACCAGTGGACAATCTTCAATGTATTTGTTTTGTATGGTATTTCAACTTGGTGTTCTGAATCCCTTTTCTTTTTGGGGTTTTTTTTTGCATAGCATCAAGTAGAGGCATTTACTGATATGAGGTGTTTCCGCTAGGTTTACAAGTTGACTCATACTAGTCCATGTAATCTGGCAATTTAGGCCCATGCAGGGATATTTTAGAGTCCTGTATCTGTAATACATAAGCATTTCACCTGAAATATATCATTGCTTCTAGAGCCACAGTTTTCAAAGGAACAGGAGCTCTTTGCTAGTATCAACACCACAAGAGTGAGGTTGAACCTGATAGGCTGGAATGACGGTGGCTGCCCCATCACCTCCTTCACCCTGGAGTACCGGCCGTTTGGGACAACAGTCTGGACGACTGCTCAGCGGACATCCCTGTCAAAATCCTACATACTCTATGACCTTCAGGAGGCAACCTGGTATGAACTGCAAATGAGAGTGTGCAACAGTGCTGGCTGTGCAGAGAAACAAGCCAAATTTGCAACACTCAATTATGATGGCAGTAAGTATATCTTGTTATTTACATAAATGAGATACTGGTTTTACTCTATTTTTTTTGTGATTTTTTTTGTTTGTCTTTCTTTTTTTCTCCCCTCATATGCTTCTTTTTGAATCTGCTAGCCATGTTGACAGAGGGGTAACAGTCTCAAAGATGTAAAATGCCTACTGATTTCATGACAATAGGCTGCCAGGCAGAAAATAGGAATTGTTTATTTGTCCTCACTGAGGAAAAACTCCAGCAACAAAGTCAGTCAACCAACACAACCGTAAGGTACTAGATGTCATTAATTTCAGTGGTCACAGAAGCACTTGCTAGTATTTCATGCCTGTCTTCCATGAAATTTTTGTCTCACATACAACTGGTTCCTGCAGCCATTCACAGTAGTGACTGGCCTCATTGCTATTCCATGCGATGTCCTTGTGACACAACTCAAAACCTATTACGTGACACAACAGAGCATCTAACTAGCTTGTCTTCTGGGAAGGCTTCTGGACAGCGTCCTCCAAGGGCAAAGCAATGGCAATGCTATTATCCCTCTCTACAGACAAGGGAGAGTGTAACTAATGGCCTTGACAGATGGCTTTATCATGCCCAGCAGCAGGGCACAGGGGATGAAGGAATCGTTGCACGCTGCCCTTCTGCCAGGGGGTACTGCTCAGCCTGCAAAAGCCAGAACAAGAGGACAGAAGCAAATGTGCCTATTTGTCAGTCACTAAAGCTCGTATCCTGGCATATTTATTGAAAGTGATGGTGGCACATGTGTGCTTCTGCTGACTCTGTAGTGGGAAATGACTGTATTTCTGGCAAAAAGGCAATACAGATGGCTCCAGATGGCAATCTCTTGAATTGCTCTAGTGTGAATTGCCAGAGCTTTTCTGGAGACACCCAGCGTAAAATGTTGTTCTGTTTCCAAGGATATTGTGCTGTATTGTGCAATCACTTGATGACATACATACTGCTAAATTAAAAAACAGGACTAGTGAGCAAGTTCAAACAAGAACAGATAATTGTCCAGCAACAGCATCAAATTGCTAGTCATTCATAACTGTGTTGGTAACACATCTCCCTGCCATAGTTTTGTTCCACACAAACTAGCACTCTCCAGGACAATGTCTATGTATGGCTCAGGGATGAGCAAGCAACAGGGACTATTCCCAGTCATAAATGTGGGATACAAATCAGGCAAGGTTTAAACCTCAACATCTTACGTGTCCACTGATGCTATCCCAGTCTTTGCACTAGATACTCTTCAGTTCTTGCAGATAATTCATGGCACATGACCTGCTGGCTCACTATTTTGCAAGTAGTACAGCCAGTCATGTTTTTTCAAGAAAATAGCATTTGACAAGCTGTCACGCAGTCTTCATGTTGTTTCAGACAGTCTGAAAAGTTAAGAGGCAGATTTTGCTTCAGCACTTTAGAAACCTACAGGAAACCAAGATCCAAGTAGTTATACAAATGCTGCCAGGTTTTGCTGAGTAGACTTAGGACCTGTTTTACTTAACAGTAAAAATGTTGTCAATAATAACTCTTTCAAGTATTATGAGTTAATTTCTTGGCCCTTTACTTAGCTCATCCTCTTGCCTTTCCAGTATTTTTCTACAGAGAACAGTATTTTTCTACAGCTTTCAGTGATCTTTTTTTACTTTCACAATTATTGTAACATATATATCACTGGAGCAAACAGTCTTAGTCTATACCTTAGAATCATAGAATCATAGAATAACCAGGTTGGAAGAGACCCACCGGATCATCGAGTCCAACCATTCCTGTCAAACACTAAACCACGTCCCTCAGCACCTCATCCACCCATGCCTTAAACACCTCCATGGAAGGTGAATCAACCACCTCCCTGGGCAGCCTGTTCCAGCACCCAATGACCCTTTCCATGAAAATTTTTTTCCTAATGTCCAGCCTAAATCTCCCCTGGTGGAGCTTGAGGCCATTCCCTCTCGTCCTGTCCCCTGTCACTTGGGAGAAGAGGCCATTGCCCTTCTCTCTACAACCTCCCTTCAGGTAGTTGTAGAGAGTAATAAGGTCTCCCCTCAGCCTCCTCTTCTCCAGGCTAAACAGCCCCAGCTCTCTCAGCTGCTCCTCATAAGGCCTGTTCTCCAGCCCCTTCACCAGCTTCATTGCTCTTCTCTGGACTCGCTCCAGAGCCTCAACATCCTTCTTGTGGTGAGGGGCCCAGAACTGAACACAGGATTCAAGGTGCGGTCTCACCAGTGCTGAGTATAGAGGGAAAATAACCTCCCTGGACCTGCTGGTCACGCCTTAAAATGAGATTATATGAAAACACAGGTCCAAAGCCTTGAACACCCACTGGGAGCAGTGAAATCAAATGTATGCTTACAATGAACCAATTGGAAATGTTGTCAGTCTCTAGGTTTTGATTAGGTGATGATACTTAAGTTAGTTTCACATACTGTGACCTGTATGCCATTTGATTTTGTGTGTTGCTCTATGGCATCTTAAAAAGTGAGAAAAATAAAACAGTAGAAATATTAGTAGCATTAAATTTCCTGGGCCACTGCTTCTGGTCAGCTAGAAAATTTCTCATTTACGGCATTGATGGTTTTATTTGTCAAGCATGGTCTGCCAGGAATCTGTTGTGCCTTAGAGAGGCAGCATGATCACAAATACTGACCACAAAGTTGAGAAAGAAAAACATGGCTGGGAAAGTAAATTTCGGTTTTCAAGTTTTCTGACTTTTGATGCAGAACTAAAATGATAAGTTTATAATTATTATCATTAAGGAAAATGAATATAGTCTATTCCTACATAAGGGATTTCAGAGAAGAACTGTTTCAGTGGTTCTAAAGCAAAACTTGCCCACACAAATTCCCAGCTCACCATTCTTTTGTTTCTTGGTAAGCTGCATAAGCGTAAGGCACTTCAGAATTGGAAAATGATGTCTGATAAGAAATCAAGATTTTCTATCAATACTCCATGAATAAAGGAGTGAATGTTTCATTTAGAGAAAACATACCAGTGAAAACTTTTTGGCCAGCTCTGCTTTTGAGTGCTAACCCTACCTCTACCACTGATTTATCTTCTGATAAGTGTCTTCCAGCTTCTAGGGGTTGCAGCCGCTCTTAGGATAAAACAGATGCAAGGATAGTACTTTGAAGATTTCATAATACATGTGTGAAAGTTCTAAAATACCAAATGCTAAGAACAGATTTAGGAACTCTAGCATTCTTAAGACAAAGCCCATATAAACTTTCTAGAAATCCTTGAGTTATATGGTCTTCCAGTCTTTTTTTTTTGGTTTTTTTTTTTTTTTCTGGACTGCAGTAGTTGATTTTTATCTGTGGTAGAGCTCCTGAGAAATACCATGGCTAAGTACACTTTAATTCTCTTCATGGTGAACTAGGTCAAAAGTTAATGACAGATCTATGTGTGACTTTTTGCTTTCCCTTCATAGACATTTCAGCTAACCATTTTCAGCTTACAGATTTTATGACCTTCCTGCCCCTTGTTTTTGCAGAACGTTTGCACTCAGTACTTACAGAGATATTTTTAGTAATGTGCAGCTGTAGCGTGTAGTGCTGCAAAGGAGCTTCCTGACTCAGAGCTCAGCTACTCAGTGGCCCTGACATTAAATCAGATCAGCTTGGTAGCTTCTATAAACTGTGCTAATTGATTCTAGTCCACCAGGGGAGTTCCTACTGTGAAGAACAGTTAGGACACAAGAAAATACTTAGTAGTCCTAAGGTCTCAAGGTGCAATAGGAGATGCTGGGAGGGCTTCAACACAGGGGAAAATGGGGTCAGAAACATTCAAATTACAATTCCTATAAAGCACCAGTAAAGTAGGTTGGCAAAGGACAGTGTTGAATTGGCCTGAAAAAAAGCCCACAGCTCTTAATTTGTCTGGGACTTTGTTCTGAGAAAAGATTTGACTATTTCACTCTTAGCCAACACCTAGAATGACAAAAATAAATGTTGACATGCTGTTTCCTCAATGGATAGCAGGTTTAGGTTCTGGCAGTTTCTAATACGGTTGCTGAATAACCACAAATGGATAATGTGAAGGTTTTATAAACTTGCAGTGTCTTATTTTTTTTGAATTAAGCTTGTAGTGCCTGTTTATAGCGTTATGAGTTTTACACTTCACTTGGAAGAACTATGGAAAATGATAATCATTTACCTAAACACTTAAGCTTTAACTGAAATATAGGCCGCTTTTAATTAGATTTGCATCAAAGAATAAGATACAATTTTAGGTAATATTGAATCCAACAGTCCTTAGCCAATGGTCTGTGTGACTTTAATTCAGAAAAAAAAATCGATCCTTTAATATTGAGGGCAGTTTAGGAGGATTTAAAGACAGTTATCAGTATTACCTTCATGAGATTGAAGTTCTTTCCATTTCTTCATCTAAAATTTTCTTTGCCTTTAAAGTAGTGCAAAAATCATATCTAAGTTCAGACAAGATGAAAAAATTCTGCTGTGTGTTTATTCCAAAAAATGTAAAATTAGAAAAAGAAGGAAAATTATGGAGAACAACTGCAGGAGCAATTCAAAACCGTTCAAAACACAATTACAATAAAATAAATTCTCTGAAGTACCTGATATAGGCTTAGGTGGTTGTAGCGTTTCTGCTTGTCTCCATCCGTTAGGGACTACTCTTCTAACTCTAATAGCTCTTCTGTAAAGAAAAACATATCTTAAAATTCTACTTTTTCTCTGCTGGTATGGCACTCACATTGTACTGCATCATATCACTTTTTTCTGATACTGCATGGCACAGAAGGAGATATAACTATATCACACAATGCAGAAATTAAAATGTTCAAAAGGATGTGCCCATTTTTCTATCTCACTCTTGTATCCTTTTAGCAAGCAAAGTAGCCACTTTTTTGGTTTTGTAGCTGGTTAAAATTTAATAGCTTCCATCAAAAGTCATCACAGTTCACAATACTTGCTTGTTTCTACTAATTTCAAACAAATCTGCATTTTATAGCCCCATTTGTGGTTGCATTCAGCAGTTTAATACTAATCAGGAAATGAGTGAGAAGCCTTCCATGACTAAACAGCCTTCCAAAGAAAGCGCTGCATTCTTCTCACGTCCTTTTGAAGTAAAGAAACAAAAAGAATTGAAAAGTTCAAGTATTATATATCATCAAGAAGCCAGGTATATTCAAAAGGCAAATATATCCCAAAATGAAAAAGTGAGCTGCCTGCCAATGCCAGTATTTTGTAGATTAATTTCCCTGATTCCACTCTGAAAATTTGATTGTGTCTATCCAGTGTTACTCTCCTGTTTTACTGATGAGTATAATGTCAGACACTCTTTAGCAAAATAGCATCAGATTGGCTATCTGAATTTCAGATCAATATCACTGCTGAGTCTCTTAAGATATGGTATAAGAATGTGTCTGTGTGAAGGATTCACGTGATGTATATAGCACAAAATGAACTTTGTCAATTACTTTCTTTATAAAGAAAAATCCAGCAGAGAGTATGACAGTGTTATTTTCCCATAGTAAGGAGTGATACAGATAGGTAGTAATTTCTGAGATCTCTTACAGCTTTGTAGTGATTTAATATGACTTAAAATTAATAGTAGTATTTGACTGTGTAATGGGCATGATTTTCTTTCATCAGTGAGTGCACCTCTTTTCAGTTTCTGATAATTTGTGAGTCTCTGAAGCCAATGTGACTGATTATGTCATTGTGGCCATTACACATGCAAACATAGCATCTGCCCTGAGTGTGATAAATCCTTCCTTGTGTTCTGCATGCAACTGAAGCAGATAACATGCCATATTCCCTGAGAACTCAATATTTTGTCTTCATTAATAGGCATCTAATATCATGACACTGTTTCCAGGTACAATCCCTCCTCTCATTAAGTCAGTTGTGCAAAGTGAGGAAGGGCTGGCAACCAACGAAGGGCTAAAGATGCTGGTGACCATCTCCTGTATCTTGGTTGGGGTCTTGCTGCTTTTTGTGATGCTGCTGGTCGTGCGGAGGAGGAGGAGGGAGCAAAGACTGAAAAGGCTGCGAGGTAAGATGAGAGCTGTGTCACTTTATTCTGCAGATGCACACTAACTGAACATGGGAGTACAGGTGTGGCTGCATGTAACCAAACTATTCAATCCCCTATTGCTGTCATTTTCCTGCAAAACGTAACAGGCATGAGGCAACAAAGCATATACATTTTCTACATAAATTCCTTTTTTTCATTTCATTAGTAAATTTCTAAAAACAATTACTCTTGTGTCCATTGTTATTATTTCCCATGGTGGAAAGACAAGTAGTTCTGTATTTGTGTTTGTTTGTTTTCCTTATTTGTTGTTTTTTGTTTCCCTTGTGAATGGTCCTGATAACCTGATATCATATTTTTGTTGAAGGCTAAAATAAGATGTTCTGAGGATGGGGGGATTTCACTTTTCCAGCAGATGCAAACAACAAGTCCCAAAATATAAATGAAAACAGCAACATGTTAGTAGGCTAGAAAACACAGCCAGATAGTCTCAGCTTTGTTACATCTTTTTCCTGTGATCTGTTCATTGTTCACTGACCTTTCATTGTTGGTAATCTTAACATTTCTGTAATCCTTATTCAAATTCAGATGTTTGCTGTGTGAATAAGTTTTAGAAATGTGAATGCATTTAGCTTTATCAATCTTCTAGCAAATATCCGTGGCTGAGCCATGTGTTTTGACCCTGGCAGTCTGACACTTCTACACTTGGCCCTCTAGATTTTGCACTAGCACACAATAGTAAACCTTACACTAAAGGTATTTGGGAAGAAGCTTTTCAAATCACACACCGGATAAATAGTGAAGTGACTTATCATCTGAAAAAATAAGTCAAATCATTTTCAAATGCCACCAAGTTCTTCAGTTACATGTATTTTATCAATATATGATTATGATGCATACTAAATCCAGGGCCAACCCTGTGTATTACATCTCATCTAAGCATCTAGTGGTCTTTCTTTTGTGTCTTATTTTGTCTTTTGTAACAAGACTTTGGATGTTTTTTTCAAAAAAAAAAGAAGGCAGAGATACATGGCTCTTAGACATGGGCAAATTCATAGATCAAAGAAGACAACTAGCCTTATTGTTCATACAGTTCTGGAAATCAGGACATCTGGATACTTTTGCTTGTGTAATAACTTTCTCATTCAAAATCTTTTAAGTCATTTGCCTCTATGCATTTTTTTCATTAAAAAAAATTGTGAGTCAAGGGTGAAGAAAGTGCTGTCTCCTCTTCTCGGAAATAGTGTGGAATTCTATTCAGTAATGAGCAGGATATTTTGAGCTCCTTGGCTCCAGGAAATGATGGCTGTGCACATCTAGTTTTCATGGTTTATTTACAAGTATTCATAGATTCTTGAGTCTCAGTTACTTAAGGAAGGCTGATGAACACTGGCTAGTACGACTTTTGCCTAACTTTTGCATAAGACTTCTCTGGATTATTTCCTCTCAGAACACAGGATTTTGGAAAAATATCTATTCTTCACTTAAACAGAGATAGTGACAAAGAATTAATCAGTACTTTTGATAAAAGTCATCAGTATTTAACTACTGTTTCTGCAAAAATTGCATCTCACTTTGTATTTGATTTTGTTGAGCTACAACTCAACAACCCAGCCATCTGGTCCTGTTATACTTGTGTCTGCCATACAGAGACAGAAGGAGGGGTTTTTTTATTATATTTTCAGTCTCTGAGAATATTCCTTTTACATGGTCATAACCGAATAATTTAATGTTTTCACTGATAAGTCAAAAACATGAATTTTCTTTAATTTCTCTCTGTAGTTTTCTCATGATTTATTAATCTCAGGGCTTTTATCTGGTCTCTCTGCAATCTTTAGGTAGCTTTCCTTATCTGTGCATGCTAGAGATTAGCATAATATTTCAGCCAGAGGCATATCAGCATCAGATAGAGACGTAGCAGACTTTCTTCTTTCTCTTTATGGCCTTTTGTCTATATCTGCAAGATTCACCGTTTTGGGCACAGTATTATTTTTGGAGTTTGCATTTAACAACTTACCACTGAAAGCAGCTGACAGTGCTCTGATGACAGTGCAACAGGATACCATTCTCCATTGTACACTTTTGATTTGTATTTCATAGAATCATAGAATAACCAGGTTGGAAGAGACCCACCGGATCATCGAGTCCAAACATTCCTATCTGACACTAAACCATGTCCCTTAGCACCTCGTCCAACCATGCCTTAAACACCTTCAGGGAAGGTGACTCAACCACCCCCCTGGGCGGCCTGTTCCAGTGCCCAGTGACCCTTTCTGTGAAAATTTTTTTCCTAATGTCCAGCCTGAATCTTCCTTGGCAGAGCTTGTGGCCATTCCCTCTTGTCCTGTCTCCTGTCACTTGGAGAAGAGGCCAGCTCCCTCCTCTCCACAACCTCCCCTCAGGTAGTTATAGAGAGCAATGAGGTCTCCTCTCAGCCTCCTCTTCTCCAGACTAAACAACCCCAGCTCTCTCAGCCGCTCCTCATAAGGCCTGTTCTCCAGCCTCTTCACCAGCTTCGTTGCTCTTCTCTGGACTCACTCGAGAGCCTCAACATCCTTCTTGTGGTGAGGGGCCCAGAACTGAACACAGGATTTGAGGTGCAGTCTCACCAGTGCCGAGTACAGAGGGAGAATAACCTCCCTGGATCTGCTGGTCACGCCGTTTCTAATACAAGCCAGGATGCCATTGGCCTTCTTGGCCACCTGGGCACACTGCTGGCTCATGTTCAGTCGCTGTCAACCAACACCCCCAGGTCCTTCTCCTCCTGGCAGCTTTCTAGACAGACTTCTCCCAGTCTGTAGCACTGCACAGGGTTGTTGTGCCCCAAGTGCAGGACCCGGCATTTGGCCGTGTTAAACCTCATGCCGTTGGTCTCAGCCCAGCGGTCCAGCCTGTTCAGATCCCTTTGCAGAGCCTCCCGGCCCTGCAGCAGATCCACACTTCCACTCAGCTTAGTGTTGTCTGCAAACTTGCTAAGGGAATATGTGATATATGATTTTATCCTAGTACATGTACACTGCTAACTTAGGGCCAGGCCTACCTGATAACCTAGTTTGTTATGCCTTAATGCCTCTATACCTTAGACCTGGGATTTTTATTATATTTTAGCTACCTACTTGTGTAATTTTCAAACTTGTTTCAAGTATTATTTCATTTACACCAGATCACTAATAAAAGTACCAACAGTGTGATATCCCATGCTGCGTGATGAAATTAAGTACTAAAAATAGTTCTGTGCTTAGAATTGCATTTTAAATATGTTGAAACTCAAGTAGAAAGCTGCTGTGTTAATTTTTGGCATCATACTATTTTGTTATTAAAATATTTTGGGGTACCAAGACTTTGCTCTAGAGATATATAAATATAGTACTTTAATGGTATTTAATCATATCTCAGTGACAGTTTTTTCATTGTCCTAACTTCTCAGTGAATTTAAATCTCATTCTTAAAAAATCTACCTTTTTTGATATGGCTGATTGACCACAAGTCTATATTCATTGGCCTCAATTATTCTGTCTCCTTTAATTCATTTAATCAAGCTTCATTCCCTTTTTTCATCAATTTGCTCATTCCCAAGATCAGATTGATAGGTCTTCAGTAATTCAGATTCTTTTTGTTCATTCTTTATGAAGACTGATCCTGCGTTAGCCATTTTTTGCTCTTCTGGAGTTTACTTCGTGTTCTAAGAGTATTATTGAACAGTACTGGTCTGGAGAACTCCTTAGTAAGTTCTCTAAAAGAATCCTGTATGCAAGTTTTTCTGATCTCCTAACTAGAAAACAATGTTTTGGTCTTGTTGTGTTCAGTTTTCATCTGAATTGGTTTTGGAATTGGAATGCTGTCACTATTGCTTGATATGTATCACCTAGTGGGGCTTCTTTGAAGCATAGGTCTCATTTTTCCTAAATCATGATTCCACCATTGACTTCCCTCTAGTCTACATCAGAAATAAGAATTTCCACACTGGGACATTCTAGAAGATTTTAATACAAGTTACAAATGTAAATCTTGTTTTTGTGATTTCAGGAGACGTGATTTCTTTGAACCTGCTTGACAAAGAGAAGTGGGAATTGCAAATTTATTTGCAGTACATTCTGCATGCAAGAGTTTGTGTCTGTGGTTATAGACAATGGATTTGTGATTCCAGTTTCTGTGGCGCAGATGTAGCAGAACAGCAGTTGCTCCATTCTTAATCCTTTTACTCCTTGTTTTATTTTGTAGGGAGAGGTAAATCTTTGTCTTCCTCCTGTATCATGCCCAGATTGATTTATTTCTCCAGAAGTACTCTGTTTTCAAAGAAAGTGTAGTTTTCAGCAAAGCCCTGATTTTTCCCCATTTTAGTAGAGCCACAGGTCAGGTTACAAGAAGGTCAATTGACTGCTGGAGTTCATGCGGCTATTCAGTAGGTCAGCATATATTATAGAGAGAAACCTGATGACTTACCTCTCTGTCCTTACTATTGACCTAGCTCCACTGCTACTGTAATAATTTCCCTTTCTTTTTAAAACCAACTCACCTTCAATCAAGCAGAAAGTGCCAGCGAGGCATGATAGTTCAGAAGTGGCAACATGCAATCAAAAGCTGTATCACAGCCTCTGATTTCCCATGGGGCAAGCCAAGTGTGTTAAGAATTTTAAGGCAGCTGGCCCAGCAAATGGAACTGAGGGCTGTTGCTGGGTCTGTGCCTGTCAGTGCAGTCAGACGTCAAACTCACGGTGAAGAAAAGTTTGTGTTTTTTGCTAAGGCGTGGAGTGACACTTGGCTGGGGTGGTTGATCATCTCCTTCATTCTGTCATTCATGGCCTCCCCAAGCCTTGTTTTCTCCACTTAAAAGCTGGGAGATGGGACACTGACAGGGTTAGTGACTCATTTTATGAAGTACTCTCAATTTACTGATTAAAGGTCTGATGTAGGAAGTACAGATTTCAGTCTGTAGTCAATACTCATTTATTTGTGAAACTATCATTTCTCCTGTAGCTGATGTTTTAGACACATTTTGTTTTGTTATCATATTCATTTGTTTTTAGACTACTTGATTTTGCTGGGAGAAGTACATAACATCCCTTTTCTTCTCGAGACATTTGTTCTGGTCCAGTCCTACACTAACCTGTGTGCCCAGTACAGCCATGATTAATTATGGTAATGCTGCTGACAGTTGTAACAATCTGCTTGAATAATTAGACCATTTAAACCCTGCTGCTGGAGTTACTATTTTTTCTGCAGTACTTCCTTGTTCAGCCTTTGTCACGTTAACATGTACTTGCCTTATATTGGTTTTGATTGAAGATGCACAATCTCCTCTGCATCTCTCTCTGACCGAGAATGCATGTATGTTAATGTGGTTTTGAATATATGATACATACATTTAATGGTGAGAATGTAATGTTTTTTTCCAAATGCAGCATGGAACATGTGATGGAGGTTCTTTCTCATTTAATCCTGGTAAACAAATCTAAACAGTAAATTTAGTGACATTGGGCCAATCAACATTCAGCTTTATCCCTTCAGCTTTAGTTGTGAATCAATTGCACATTAATCCATAGTCTTCACTTAAGGTATTAGATGAACCAGAGGAAGAATGTGTGTATAGCCTCTTCATGATCCTAGTGCTAATGTAACAAGAAGTATCATCAAGTTTGCTGAAAAAAAAGCATGACTTGGAACCAGAGCTTGATTTTTTTTTAATTTTTTTTTCTTCAAAAGAACTGGGTCCTTGCCTAAGTCCTTAGAATTCAGTGGCAAAACTATCTCGGATGTCACATGGGAGCAGTGGCAGTGGTAGTTTGGTTTATGAGTGATGATAAAGATATTGTCATCTACTATGTAGTAACACTTGTAAAAGTGTTAACAGCAAAAGGTAATCCCTAGCAATGTGAAAAGTAGGAAGTCTGAATGCTTAAACGGAGTGTTGTTTGAATTAGATGGAACATCTCAAATGAGGAGTCCTTCCCTGCACCAGGAATCTGCTGTGCTTTGTGCTGAAAAGATGTAAGAGAAGGTTAGAAATAAAAGAGTGGAGCAACCAGACCTAGAGGAAGCACAATATTTCAGCTTCTCTAGTAACAGGTGAGGGATTAATCCTAAGACAGGTACGCTGTCAGAGAAACAGATTTAGTAATCGGATGGAAGTTTTGTTGGGTTTTTTTCATGACTAGAAAGAGCCCGTTGTCCATCCCTTTTCAAAATGAACACAAATGTAGCTGGTGAGATGCATTAAGTTGATGGTTTGATTCTACCTGCATCCTCTGAATTTTAAAGGCAGGATATTTAATAGGATCGCAAGCAAGGAAATTGTTGTAGGTACAGGAGACCCAAGAGATGATTAAGGAATAGAAAAGGTTTCCGAAGTCAGATGGAGAAAACAAAGAAATTCATTAAATGTCTTGGCAGGTGCTGGTAGATTTACAAGCGGGAGGTAAGAGAAGAAATTTAAAGTTGCAAATAATGGGAGAGTTCCTTGAACACTTAAAACTTGGAATTGTTTTCTTCTCGGAAGTGCTTCATTTGTTTGCACAGAAGGCTACTTTGTTGCTGTGTGATGTACTTAAGGACTCTGGTGTCAGCATTTTTGAGTGAGTTTGTTTAGCAGCAGACTGCAGGAGAACAAAGTGTAGTGCTCTATTTTTGCTGAATAATAATACATAAATTATTATATTACGTTGATAAAGTTTTACAGAAAGCTAGCTGAAGAACACTGGGTGAACCAACCATCAGCTGTGTCCTTTAATCTGACATGCACCAGAATAAATGATATCCCCAAAGAATTTTAGGATAAGTAATGACAACAACACCACAATATTTCTCCTTCAGCAGCACCTCATTTTAAACAGCTGATCCATGTGGAAATAGGCTACCTCCTGTTTTGGGTGTAGGCTATCCTCTGAAGACCTGATAGTAGTTTTGAATTATTGCTGATGCAAAAGCACTCATATTTGGGAACAACCAAACAAGTTGACTCCTCAGAAACCTCCTTGCTCAGACCACCCTGCAGCCAGGTTTGGTTTGGAAATGGAAGGTTGGCAATTGGTCATCCAGCTTTGATTTGGCTCGTGCCCAGACGTAGATGTTAGCACTGCTAGGCTCTTGCCTTTTCTTCCTTCCTCACCTGTTCACTTGCTAACCATGGCATAAAGGAACAGAAATCCCTGTTATTTATTACACTGTTTGTACTTATAATAACTTTGTGTAGGTTTTTTTTCTAGATAAGCCAGTGGTAGCATCTACCTCTCTAAGCATTTTTTGGTTCTTCTGAGGAACTGAACAGGGCTGACTAGGGCAGAAAGATGTAATGCAGTGAAATGCGGTTTCAGCAAAAGTAGGAACTTTTAGAGATTATTTTTATGCCTGCTACTGATCTGAGAAACAGCAGTAGTCTTGCACATGGCTGATCCAAACCGCTTACTTCGTAATAATCCATGTATCAAATAGATTTCCATTGGTAATGACATTTCTACTGTTTTCTTCTAGATGCAAAGAGTTTGGCTGAAATGCTTATGAGGTAAGAATAGATTTAGTATTTTTAAATTGAAAAATGTCAACTATATGTTTATCGTGTTCAAAAATTATTATAGAGACAAATAGGGAGATAAGTCTTTTATTCCTAAATCCTTTTCAAAACACTCCATTTGACTGATTGTTAAGAACTGTCACACATAGTTGTTAGAAACTGAAGAAGAAAGACAATTTGTGGACAGTACCTGTGAGGGTATGCAATGGTAAAAAAACTGAAAATTCTTGTATTAGTAGATTAAATTATAGAGGCTATGTAAGTCCATTTGGACATTTTTCCTATTCAGAAAATTGTTTTTGTAATATGTACCAAAGTAATTGTTCTTCAGATATCATTTGATTGAAGACAATGTGAATGTAAATATCCTTAAACTTTACTGTTATATTTATGTAATTCACTATTGTTAGCTGCTTATACCCAAAGGTATAGAAGACCAGGTAAATCCATTTATCATTTTTCCATTCTGTTCCATCAGCTCAGCATCCAGAAATCTAATTCAGTTGTTGAATTGCAACAGAATGACTATTCTGGCACCTTAATTCTTTCAGAGACAGAAATTTCATATCTTCAATGCTTATTGTGTTGTCTGGGGAAAATATTGAACCTTAAAACTGCTGCATATATTTGAAAATGTGATCACCAAGGGATTATTTCTAAGTTCAAATTAGTTTTGGCTCCCTAGAAAATCTTTTTATTTTTAAACAACAGATTTGAGAATGTCATAGATGTTTTATCAAATGAACACTATTCTAAAGTGCCTCGGCCGGGATAAACTTCACCTGCTATTGTAAGAATATACTTACCAAAGACACAGTGACAGGTGGTTTTAGTGTAAACTCATCTCTACACAGTATTTTGCAAATACATTTGAGTAGTCCCACTAATGCTAAGAAGAGTGGTCATGCAGGTCAGGTCATACACTGCCTGTATGCCAGTTAGAAACCCCTGCTAGCAGCAGGGTGCAGGTTTAAGCAACTTCAGGAAGATATGCTCTGATATTTTTTGGTGTCACAGAAAGCAGCGCAGATTAGCATATAGAGCAAATCTGTACCCTAAAGAAAGCTAGCACAAACTGGCTGAAATATGAAGATATTCAGTCCCAGTGAGAGCCATGCATAACATCTCTGCAAAGCCAGTAGACTTCTGCCTTGACCCTGATTAGCTTCACTAGCCTTGTTGCAGGCTCAGCAAGACCATTTCAGAGTCTTGCTCCTCTGATGCTTAGAAAACTCTAAGCCAACATAAGTGCCTGGTTTTGACTTCTTATTTCCTCTGCTGATGTTGACCTTCATATTAAAGAGCTTCTTTTGCCCTCCTTACCAGATGCATTAAGAGAGCAGGCACATCCCTTCCCAACTTTTAGTTCAGAGGTGGTTTTCTATGTGACTCACCTGCCACTGTTTCTTTTTGCTTTTCCTTTTACCAGCTTTGAAATATGATCATCAAGTCAGTTTCTGTCATCTCATTTATTATCAAATAATCTTGGTTTTATTAAAAATTTATATTTTATGTTTCTCTTCTAAAAGCATGAACAAAGCCAAATGACTGTTAAAACAGGACTTCAAAAGGAACAGGGAGTACAGGCCTACGGTTGCAGGTGCTTTATAATATGAAGCTCTCTGGGGGATGCTGTTTTGGGGAGTACTGCTTTCTACAGCCTAGATGCTCTGTCAGCTATGATAAATCTGTGAAATAACTCCAACCAAAACCTAAGCTACTCACCATCACTAGATGTTCCCAAAGATTTACCACGTTAATAATCAAAGCATAATAAGCCCTTTCCAAAGCAATACTCACATATTAAAAGCTCCTGCTATTTTATATCTTTTAGATTTCACCAAAATCTGCTTTGATACGAATTTCAAGAAAGAGAGTATGCCATGGGGTGTGCCGTGCCATTTAAATATTGGAAAGAAAGCAGAAAATATGATTCCCTGCTTGATAGGAAGGTGTGAGGGATGGAAAGAGCTTTGTGTATCATTCCCTTTAAGGAGCTTTTTATGAGCATGTGTAAAGAAGATTAAGAATGGAGCTTTAGTGTTTGTTTTAAAGGTTGCTGGCTTTGGCTGTGTAAGTCAAATGTCTGGAGAGCAGGATAAGCCCCAGCAGTTAGCAGCTTAATTGGAGCTGCACAACTTGTTGCTGATACCTTAAAACTGAAAAAAAAAAATCCTGCTACTGTATAATCACAGCTTTTTTTTATGTTTCTTTCGGGTGAAAGCATCAGTCCAGTCAACTGCTTTGTAACAGTTCACTATGAATCAGTATAGCAATTGACTGAGCTTTCGGATTTTGAACACAAAGTGAGGAATCTTTTTACCCGAAATATTCCTCTGTCAAGCTGATTACTTACAAGATTTACTTTTCCATATGTTTTTACAACAACCAGCTTAGATTTCAGGAAACCATGAGGTGGCCTGACACTCTGCCAAGGACCCAGAATGACTCTGGATTTGCAGAGCACCCTATTTAATCCCTTTACATAACTAGCTTGATAGGTTTAACCCTCTCCTGTTCATAAAGATATTTTCAAACACTCAAATAAGTACATTTTCTTAAAGATCCAGAGAGGTTATTTAAAAGGGGCTAGTCTTAACTATGCATGCTTTTTCAGAATACCTTATACATTCTACTTTCTCTGAAAAAAAGGTTCATTTATTCACAAACTGTACATAAAAGCTGTACTCAGTCAGACTCAAATACCAAAATACCCAAGTATCTGTCTTTCATAGTGGCCAAAAGCAGCCGTCTTGGTAGCCTGAAAATTACAGTGCATACATATTGTTCCCCAGACTCCCACTTCGTAATAATTTGGAGTTCGGAGATGGATTGAATCAAAGGGAAGTAATTGTGATATACAGAAATTCTTACAAAGTCTGACAGTAAAAGAATAGCCATAGCATATGTTTGAGTTTGTGAATTTTATATATGTAGGTTAAGGAAAATATAGGTAGATATGTTTCCTCCCTTTAATGAATTAATCATTGGACTCCTTATCCACCAGACTGTTATGATATTTCGATGCCTAAATTTTCCTAAGGTAAAATATACTTGGGCACTGAACTTCAAAATTACCATCCTAAAAATCTTTGCCTTGTTGCCAAGTCCTAGAGGCACTTAATTGCTGTTGGCAGTTCAGGTTTTTATAACCTGAAAGTTGAACCATTGTGGTCTGCAGAAAATAGTTAAAAATTTCTGGAACCAGAAAGATATAGCATGCTAATCAGCAGCAACCCTCAACCCAACTGCCAGTTGCCTGTTCTGTGTTTGGACACTTCATGTCATAGTGCCACTGCATACAGGAGAGTTAATTAGACCAGTAAGGAGGAGGCAAGCAGTCACACAGAACAAGGCATAACTCTTGGGCAAAGCAGGGAATTTTCCTGCATATAGAGAAGCCTGGATTCAAGGACCTTCCATGTGTTTTGCATAAAGCTATCCCTGGACCCAGGAATGGGATTCAGAATTCTCTCTTGGCAGGTGAGCAATATAACTGCAAACCTGGGGAACTACCCACCTGCTCCCTGTGGTCCAAACAGTGCTTTTATGCAGTTGAGTACTTTGCAATAGTAGGAGTATAAAGCTTTCACACTGCTGAAGTGCTTCTAGCTCTCACTGAGTTTCTGGGGTCTGCATTCTCTGAGGAAGATGTCTGATTTGATCCCTTTGTCTTCTGTGTCCTTGGTGAGCAGAGGAAGGGTGCAATGATGCATTTATTAGACTCAATTATGCATTGCACAGATTCTGTATGTATGGGATTTCATGTGTCAAATAGCTAGTGGATTATTGATTATTAATTGGAACTGGACCTTAGAAATTCAGTTTCCTACTCAATCACAGGTTTACTCTATGATCTTGGACAAGCCCAAAGTAGTCCAGCTTTTGAAGGACATGCATTTAAGCATATTTAGCATGCAGATAATATATCAGTCCCCGATTCTCTTAGCATTTCAGCAACTTGAGTGGCAATTAATAAGAAAATGGCATCTAATCCATGCAGAGACTTTGCAGAGATTTTGAGAATGTCAGTGTGGAATTTATCTGCATTTTAGGATCCTAAATGTCTTTGAAAATTTATGTGCTCAATAAGATACTGTGACTAATATTCTCCACTGATTATATATGGAGAAAAGTCTGGCAGTCCTTGGGTAGCTCTCCTGATATTTTGCTTCCATAATGATTAAGTGAAGCACCAGTTGTAGGCTGCTGGAATGCATTTCAGTTATTCATCTATACATGATGACAACAGTACCACATAACCACACAGGTAAAGACAGAAAAGTTAAAGTTTTAGATGTGTTGGTAGTGTTAATACTGGGGACCACAAGAGCAGAGAAAGCCAGAAAGTGTGAGTCAGCTGGAGGTGTGCCTTGCAGATCTCACCCTTGGATTTGGAGTGGAATTACTGACCATGTGAAAAGGAAATTCCTCCTAAAATGGACTTTAGGAGAACCTCCAGACCTGCAGTGGTTAGGTTTTGCTCACATGGAGACAGAGTGGGAGGTTAAGACAAATTGTGTAGAGACATGAGCTGATCAGACATGCATTTATCTCCTGTGTAAAGGCCCACACTCAGGGAAGAAGTGAGCTTATCATCAAGCAGTTTAATAGTCCTCTGCTGATTCCAGTAACAACAATAATTCATTGCCAAGGGAGAATTAAACTGAGCGATCTAGAGCTATTTTATACTGGAAATTTGTCCTTCCCTTGGATTTTAAAGCTCTTTGAAGTGTGAGCACTTGGATCACACTACTGGCTAACTTGTCTTAATTTTCCTCAGCTTCCTGTGTAAAGAAGTATTTGCAAATATTTCCTATCCTCCAAACAGTAACTACATCTAAAAGGGCAAAAAGTTCCTGGGTTTTTTGTGCAGTCTTAAGATTTCTTGGTGCAAGCTCTGTACAAAAATTATTACAGCACTCAGTTTTACTATCTGTTTTCATTTGCCTTCGATAGACAGCTCATTTAAGAAGTCATTTTCTGGTACACAAACTTCAAAATGAAATTGTTTCAGTTTGCATGATGATAGTATAATTGGTTTATCTTCTTTTTAAGACTATTGCATCAATCAATTAGAAATAATCCATGAATGTAAACAAGATTTGCAATTTTAGACTTTGAACTTCAATAGGAGTAAAGATTTTATTTATTTTTTGCAATTTATTAATGGAATCCATAGCTATTAATTTTCTCTTTCATTTTTCAGTTCTAGTGACATTTGCAATTTATCTAATGAAAAATAATGAAAAGTTTTAAAAAATAATAAATTACTCAAGATGTCATTTTCCTAGCAACATGTTTGATCAGTAGTGTGTCTCTCTACTCATATTCATGAGGAATGAAAAGGGAGTTCCAAATTGAAAAGTGTTTTTACAAATTTCATCACATGAAAACATTTCAAGAAAACTTTATGAAGTTTTCAGATCTCTACTGATAAAGAATAGACCAGATCCCTTAACACTGTGCATTCGTCTAACTGCTTGTCATGCTCGCTAAATTAATACGGTGCACTGTTTCTGAAGAGTGGAAAATAAGATATTTGAATATTTTGCTGATCATGGTTGTATTATTTTTTGTTTCAGCTGGACAGATTTAAAACAAGGAAGTTTGCAAGTATCTTTTAATTTAGTTTGGATGTTAATGTTTGGCTTTGCTTCTCTTTTGTTTTTAGCAAGAATACCAGGACATCAGATACACTTAATAAGCAGCAGCAAACACTGAGGATGCACATAGACATTCCCAGAGCACAGCTTCTGATTGAGGAGAGGGACACAATGGAGACCATTGGTAAAATCTTGTTCGGCTTGTTTTCACTGATTAAAGTAACACATGCTTTAGATGGACTTCCTTTAACCCACACCTTTTCCCCTCTGCAAAAATCAAGAAGAAAAGAGTTGCAAAGTAATTTGCCACATTTGGAAACCAAACTGAGGTTTTTTCTCCTTTGAATTATTTCCCACTTCAAATAATCCCAGTACAGTATTTAAAATAATGCAGGTCATTAGGAAAATGAAGCTGATGGAAAGAGCCACTTGAAGAAAATGGAAATGAAGACTGACAGTTTTACGATTTTCATTTTTATTACTCTCTTGGCTTTGACTAGACAGTAAGATCATTGGCATTATTTATAATGAAATTGAAGTCAGTATTTAAAGATTTGCACAGGCAACTTCTAAAACTTGCATGTTGCGTATTATATCCACGCATTCACAGCAAACAGTATTTCAACATTTTGATCAGCTTTTGTATCACACAACAGAAATCAAGATTTCTCATGCAGCTGGCACACAGCTAAATTGTCATGAAAAACAGAATTGTTTCATATTTGGGGTTTTTTTCAAATAATGTAAGCAGAAGATGTCTGAAATCTCAACAGAATAAAATACAACCTCATCTCATGACTGCGTTGGTATACATTGTGGCAAGGCTTTCCAGAATGACTGATCTTGTCAGATTTCTAACTTTTTTTGATCAAAATCTGTGTAGAAGAATCCTTTCGTGGCTGAGAATGTAACAGCATCCTAGTGACAGTATGAACAGAGAGAGGAAAGCTCCACAAGCTGGGAGCAGCATATCTGCATCACCTGTCTATGCCCACACTTGAGAGGGACATTATGCCTTTACTCAGCACACTGTCACACTTGCTGTCTGTTCAGCATGAGAAGGTGCTTTCAGGGGACATTTTGCAGTCTGTGCTGCAGATTTGAAAAGGAAACCTATGCTTCACCTGAAATATAAGCTTTTCAAAATCCTGATTTGAACTCCTCTAAATTTGCCTCTGTGATGCAGTCTGTTGTGTCAGGATTCATCCTAAAGACACTTCTTACTTTTGAGTTACAGTTGCTGAGCAATAGGGGGTTATAGTAAAAATACCATTAGTGCCTTAACTGTTAGCAATGCAATCAGTGCCGTGGTATTAGCCAGCTCTCCACAAAGCACTCAGAATAAGCAGGCACTTTGGCAGTCCTTGACATAGTTTACTGCCAAGAATCTTTATTCCCAACCTGAACAAGAGCTCATCTTTTGCCAGAGACAGAGTAATTTGATTTCATAATGCTCATTCTATTTATGGCCTTCTTTGGGTAAAAAATGTTAGTTATGTTATTGTGCAGAACTGTTCACTTTAATGGTGTCTTATCAAGCTAAAAGAAAAAAGACAACAAAAACCAGGAACACTTGGAAGTGGATCAGCTTCTGCTGACTAGTATATTCATGGAAGATCCACTGCTGCCAGTCTCCATTGAAATAAATTACAAAGCTATATGGCATAGCAGAGAAGGATCTTCTTGTGGGTTTTGTTGCTATTATGAACATAAAAAAGACTCTAAAGATAAAGACTCTAAAGATAAAAAAGACTCTAAAGAATGCAAAATAAAGTCTGATAACATGCAAATAGTTGTTCTGCAAGCACAAAGTCAGTGGAAGATTTATTGCTGTTAAACCTTCCATGATCAAGTGGACCAAATTCCTCTTTGGAGTTAAAGAAATGCAATACAGAGATCACAAGTGGAAAAAAAAAGTGCTGTATAGCACTGGCTTTCTACACAGAGAGGTCTGTGTAGAAATCTGGTGCATACATCCTACCCCTCAGGGAAGCAAAAGGCAGTGGAACCATACAGCAGTAAAGGTCAGTGCTCATCTTTTTCTTCCAGTCTTTCCCAAGGTCAGGCAACTTTCTTTGCAGCTGCAGGAAAGCCCATAATCAGCTAGGATGACTGTGTTGAGAGAAACTTATGCAACTCGCATAAAGCTCTCCAAAACTTCTTTTTCAAATCTACAATGATGAGGTTTGGTGGAAAGAGAAATGGCAGGACTTAGCCCTTAGATTTCAGAACAGAAATACACTGCACTTCAGGATGCGTGGCTGCCCTGCAAGTATACTTCAATTGTTTTCACTATAGTACTTCCATGCTTAAAATAAGCAGCTTCCAAAGAACAGTCTTGGGTTACAACCATCCTTTCTGCAGTATTCCTTCTCTGGAGAAGAAGCTGGCTGGTAGAGGTTTAGTTAGCAACATTACGTAATGAACTCCTTTGGGAAGACATGGGTGAATTCACTGAGGACATTACTAATTATGTTAATAAAAATAAATAAATTTAATACATTGTTGAAAAGCTAAGCTGATCTCTCTAAAAATGAAGACAGGGAGGGCAACTTTCAAAAGATGGGAAAGAAGGAATTAGGGTCAAAATAATTACACACAAATCAGCTTTGTGGAAGGATGCTTAATGGTCTGCCTCAGATGCATATCTCTAAGGTGAAATCACAGAAGCAGATGTGAAAATCACGCTTATTCTTCAGTTTTGTATGAACTTTAAGTGTAAACCTAGAGGCTCCCAAACTGTGGTACACACTTGAAAGACCTACACAGAATAGAGAGCTGCCACTAATAACACTGGTACCCAGCTGAAAGTAAGTCTGAGAACTTACTGTAAAGTTCTTAGGAGGGCAAATCCAACATTCATTACTCATTATCTGATGGGTTTTTTCACTTACAGATGACAGATCAACAGTTCTGCTCACCGATGCTGACTTTGGAGAGGCATCTAAGCAGAAGTCACTGACTGTCACCCACACAGTACATTACCAGTCTGTGTCACAAGCTACAGGACCGCTGGTGGATGTTTCTGATGCCCGGCCGGGAACAAGTAAGAGTATGAGAGAATATGTTATCTGGAGAGGAGAAAGCTATAATAAAATTAATACTGCACTCCTGCATTTGCATTCTCATGGGTTTTTTTTCTTCAATCTAAAAGTTGAGAAAAATCTATTTAGGTCAGCAGAGAACATTCCTAATACAATTGCATTTCGTGATTCAATATGGTAAAAATTGCATATGCATCTGAAAAGTAGGTGTAATTTGAAATAATTCATACCTGGCTTTCATAAAACCAAATGCATGCTAGATTTTAATTTCTAGATTTTATTGGGTAAACGAGCTTAATAGCTTTTAGTATCTATTATATTTTTTTTCTCAGTGATCAGTCTTTATTGTATTTCAAAAAATGTCTTCCCTCCTTACCTCTCCATCAGGCAAGAGATGCATTTCTTATTATTGCTTTTCTGAAAAAGTTGTATATCCAATTTTAGTTATTACAGTATATTACTTTTCCTAGATATATTCATGCTGAGTTATTCTTATAGTCATTAAAATACTACAATAAATTAATGTATTGCTGCAATCCATTCTTCTCATTTCTTTCATGAGCATGTTCCATATCTATCTAAATGGAAAAAAAAATCACTAGATCAAAGGAATACTTATGAGTTAGGAATATTACCATAGTATAGTTCACTAGTGGTGTGCAATTTCTAAAATCTCTTGGATTATTTATACCCCTTTACCATTTCATAATTTGTTTATTGGCGAGTTCAGTGAACGTAAATACTGAAAGCTCAGTTGCTAGAATGTGGATTATTTGAAAAATCTTCATTTCATCTGCATTTTCACCCTAGTCTTTGTAAGTGCTAGCTGTTCTAGTTCTGACTTTGCTGCTTTTCTAACTCTAACAGTTTTAAGACTCTCCATTGTTTTCCAACCCTGCCTTTTTTAATAAGGAAAGAGGCATCACCTCAAAATTGCCTGCCTATATCATACCACAACATTTTATAGCACCAGAACCTTCCGTGCCTAATCTCTTTTTTATATGCAGTTATGTGCTTCATTCCACTGAAGTCAAGGAGAGGCTTCTTTCAAATTAAACTTGGATTTTACTCATGTCTAAGAGTATGATCTGTGTCCGGCCTCACTCTGGAAATAGGAATCCACCATCACTTTTATTATGCAGTAAAATTCTGATTGCAGCAGTGCTCAAGACTAATTAAAAGACTTATAGGTAGTGCTGTCTGAATTTAAGACACTAATATAGCTTTGATAGAGGCTAGGCTATGAGATTGTGTCTAGACCCACAGCTGCCTCTGTGAAGAGGGAAGCAGTGCACTGCTGGGTGGCTCAGAGGATAGGGATCCTCCTGTATGAGCACACTCACAGTCACTGACTGACAAATGTTTCCTTACAGAACTATTTAAGTTGTTGTCTAGTTCTTTTCTATTTATTTTTGAAAGAAGGTATGCTCTGTGAACCTTTGCCTTGCTTACCTCAGCTCTCTACAGTTATGTTTCAGCACCTGACAGCAGAGCTGGCTTAATAAACAGGACATCAGATGGGCACTGTTTTCCATCACACAGGCAGCTCTGGAGCTTGCTGCATCTGTGCTACATAGTCCCTTATGAAAGCCTCGCACAGCTGGTGCAGAGCTACTGCTCAGCACATGCTTAGCAGGATGAGCAGTGCCCTCCTGTCTACTGCAGGCTCTCCCCCTCCTTCAGATTACTGATGAAAGCCCACTGAGACATGGGATCAGAGAACAGATAAGGCTGAAATGTACCTCTGGACACTGGCTAGTCCAACTCCCCTGCTTAACGCAAGGTCAGAGCCATGCCCAGATGATTTTTGAATATCTTTGAGAATGGTGACTCCACCACCTCTCTGGGCAACCTCTGCCAGCGCTCAGCCACCCTCACAGTCAATAGATGTTTTCTGATATTCAGAGGGAAGTTTCTGTATTTCACCTTGTGGTCATTGCCTCTGGTCCTGTCAGTGGGCACCACTGAGAGGAGCCTGGCTCTGGCCTCTTTGCACCTTCCCATCAAGTATTTGTATAGACTGATGAGATCCCCCTGATCCTTCTCCAGACTAAGAAGTCCCAGCACTGTGCTGAGAGTTTTCCTACCAGCACTCTCCTTCTGTCCTTCACATCTTCCCTCCAAGCAGGCACAAGGCTCACTTCTGACTGCATAACACCCATGTGCCAACTTCCCACAGCTGGTACAGGCAGTGGTTTATACTGACAGGTTGGTCACATCATGCAAAGTGGGTTTTTAGATGTTATCCATGTGAGGCAGCTATATCTTGGACTGCCAGAAGGATCAATTATCAGTGCCACTGGGTTCGTATTTTTCTGCTGCTGTAGGAGGAAAATGCGAAATAGGAGAAGGATCAGACTATAGCTGGTATCTGTAAATAAATACCTTGTTTCTTTGAAGCAGCAGAAAAAAAATTCTTACAGGGCATGCTTAGGCAGAAACAATGCCCAGAATCATTATCTGGGTATTGTTTTTTCCTATAAATTGCTTCTGCTAAAGTCTCTTACCTCAAAGACTGACATCTTCGCCATTTGAATGTCAAAGAACATTTGAATAGATTTGAATTTTTCATTTCTAATACCCTTTCTCTCTATTGTTACTAATATCCTTTCAGAAGCTTCGAAGATAAATCCTTTGGTGATGATTTAGTCACTTTCTGTTTGCCACATAATGATTTTTTTTATTCCACTTGCTTTGTTAGGGAGTACAAGTCTCACTTTTATAGAAGAAATCTTTATTAACAAAATCAAGGAGACCAGTTTTGGCAGTTAGTTTGCTTTCACTCCCTTGGTCATTGTATTATCTCTAGGATAACAAAAAATAAAACGTTGCTAAACTTAAACAAGTAGTAGATGATTTTTAAATTTTAAGAATTTATTTATTTACTAGTTTTTTTAAAGAGTCAAATCTTTATGAACTTGCTCCTACAAAAACTCTGATGGCACTATTACAGGTTCTTTTATGTCTTGGCTACTTGTTGAAAAAATAGGGAATCTGTAGCTGATTAATACTATAATATAGTAAAAGTATTAGTAAAATGCCTAGAATAAGAAAGCCTATCACCATATTTCTGAGCACATGTTTTTGCAAACTAAGAGCAGGTACCTATTGTAAGGTGTTTCTGAGGGCAGGTCTACACTGATGATTTACTTTAGACTTCATTTGAAATGTGGCATGAAATCCCTGACCAGGTGTACTTGCCTTGTGCTTTTTCACATCTCAAAGTGGGTTTGGCACTAGAGGACAGCTTATGTTGGAGTAAAGGAGTAGTGAATGCATCAATGGGAGATTGGTGAGGCTTGCAGCTCTTCAGTTGTCCCCTTTTTAAAATGTAAGGTTTCATATGCTGTGTTCAATTCTGGGCCCTTCACCACAAGAAGGATGTTGTGGCTCTGGAGCGAGTCCAGAGAAGAGCAACAAAGCTGGTGAAGGGGCTGGAGAACAGGCCTTATGAGGAACGGCTGAGAGAGCTGGGGTTGTTTAGCGTGTAGAAGACAAGGCTGAGAGGAGACCTCAAATGGCCACAAGCTCCACCAGGGGAGATTTAGGCTGGACATCAGGAAAAAATTGGGCACTGGAACAGGCTGCCCAGGAAGGTGGTTGATTCACCTTCCCTGGAGGTGTTTAAGGCACAGGTGGACGAGGTGCTAAAGGGCATGGTTTAGTGTTTGATAGGAATGGTTGGACTCGATGATCCGGTGGGTCTCTTCCAACCTGTTTATTCTATGATTCTGTGATTAGAACGAGGATATTCAAAAATGTGTTAGCAGTTTGATAATGAACAGCACTTTCGCTATTCATTTTTTCCCCACAAAGAGTGTTAGCTTTGTTTTTTTAACCGATGTGATTTCAGTGGCCATCCTCTTCTGTCAGGGCTTGTTTCCTTATCAATTTGAGAGTGCAGTGGCAAAGACCCTCTCTGTTATCCACCACAGATCCTACCACAAGGAGGAGTGCCAAAAGTGGACCTACAGCTCGCAACCGCTACGCTAGTCAGTGGACCCTCAACAGACCTCACCCTACCATATCAGCTCATACCCTCACCACAGACTGGAGGCTGCCCACTCCCAGGCCAACAGGATCAGTTGACAAGGAAAGTGACAGTTACAGCGTCAGCCCCTCACAGGACACAGGTACGGGGCTCTGCAAGGCTGCACTGTGAAAACGGGACGGCAGTTGCTGGAGCAATCTTGGTCATTGGTGTTCTTCATTTGGGGCTTTATTTTTAACTTGCTAGGAAGTTTTTCCGTGGGTTATTTATAAGGGGTGCCACAAATGCATATGGTGCTAATGATAATAAATATTGTGCCATACATGTACTGGAGTCCTTTGAAAGATATGGTGATATTTATTCCAGTAATTTATAGACTGGAGTTCTCATCTTTTCATAATTCATCCTTTTGAAGTTGCAGACTCCTGTGTTGTCTCGATAGGGTAACGACCCTTAAAAGATAGCTCTAGGCCACTGACTAATTCATCCTGATTTCTTGAGGTAGGACTATCATAAGGCTATAAGGATTAACTTTAATAGCTATACAGATACAAATATAAATAGCAAATGTTATCTCAGAAACCCTTTTTGTACACATTCCAGATTTCAGATGCACTTGCCTGTGTTCCAGCATTTTGTCACCCAAGCATATTTTCCAATGCGTGTGGCAAAGGGCAGAGAATTCAATTTGCTTTGTGGTTTAATAGACGAACTATGTGCAATTTTGTAACTGGATTTCATCGTCTATCTTTTAACATGGCTGCTTTCCTGCTCTGTGTCTACCCTTCAACACGCAGTGATTTATGTAAGGTATAGCAAGCTTTAGATCATGCCTAAGAAAGGTTTTCTTTTGCCAAAATGTAGCTCTATTATGCCACTTGGTTTCTGGGAAAAAGAATAGTGTCAGTTTAATCTAAGCACTTCAGAATTTTAATATTTCCAAATAAGCATTAAAATAGATTTGGCTAAATTATGTCTTCAAGAATCAAGTAAAATAATGTGCATATTTGATTATTTTTCCAATATGGAGTTCAGGTTTTTTAATCTAGTTTGATATAATTGCTATTTGGCAGAATTTAGCACTTCCTATCTAAACACTTACAGGTTTACAAAGCAGTAGATTTTAAGCTTAGGAGAAATGTATTGCAGCATTTCATAGCTGTAACCAAGTTCAGATGTTCTAACTACAGGCCGTTAGGTTTCGTGAAGTTCACCCTGGGCTTGGATGAAGTTTAAAGTGAGTGTTCAAGCATAATTTTCATGGAATAGTCTCCCCAGGACGTAGAAATTGGAAGCTTCAGGTCCTGAGCTTCATGAACCAAACTGGGACCTTTGCTTGAGCATCGTATTTATAGACACTTCTCTGTGGCACTGGGCAACTGCAGCTTCCAGGAGTTTTCAGCTGCTTGGAAGTTTGGAAGGGCATTATTTTGGTCTGATTTACAAATGAAATGTGAAAAACAGAATGATGCTTCCAGGGCTTGGGGGAGGGGGAATCTTTATTTAAATTCTGGCCAGCTCAAAATCTTAAGCAAGTTACAGCGTATTGTAGAAGTACTTTTCATTTTAAATAATGTATAGTCCAAGTGGCAGGAGTGTTGTTCTTTGTGCACAATTAAAACTGATGCAAGGATTCTAGCATACAATAAAAAAGATAAAAATTTGCAATAATAACACACTTCCCTCTGGTTGCTATAGGAGTCCCACTTTTATGCATTAGCTATTACATTGTGCCTGATTATTGAATGTCACTAATAATGTCTGAAATTGTACAGATTTTGTCATGAAATGTGACTTCTGCCCAAGGAACTTCTGAAAGTTCTCTGGTCTTCCAGCCCTGTGAATCAGAAATACAGTGGTACAGCAGGCCAGTGCTTTGTCTCTTCAGAAACAAATGCTGTGTTTCCAGAATGCTTTTTAATGTATCAGTAGCCATTCACATCTTCAATAACAGTGCTTGTTTAAGAAATATTGATGTTCTCAGAAACTCATCAGCAGAATAGGACAGCGTGGAGGTCATAATAGCCTGTGTGTCAAATATGAACCCCATTAGCTTCGGCAGCATTGAAAAAAGCATGTGAATGACTGCAGGCTGGTACCTACAAAACAATATTGCTCCTTTCTTCCCTATGAAATGTGTTAGTATCTTACCTGGTGTCTGAGACAGTTAGAAACAATGTCTGAGAGAACCTGACTTTATTTTTGACCTTAGTCCTCAGGGCTTTCTCAAAAAAAAAAGATACAAGATTGAAAGAAGTGCAGAAAGACTATCCTTTCTCACCTACACATCACCTCACAGAAGTATTTCTGAGATGCATTAAAAAAGATAATGTGAAGAAGCTTCCTTTTTTCCTCATTTTGTTAAATCTGTTTTGTGAGTTCCTAACATTTTTATGGCATTCAACTTTTAGAGAAATTAGTTTTGTAAAAAAAAAAAAAGTAACCTTTTTCATATATTAAAGGTTATTTCTTCTAAACCACAAATTTAACGTTAAGCAAAAAAATGCCGCTAGCAGAGTAAGACTTCACTTCAGATTATCTGTAATTGTCAACTAACTGACTAAACTGAGAATTGTGCAGGCATTTATAGTGAAGTAGACTCATTTAAATTGCCTTGATAATTTCAAAGGCTCTGCGTTTTATTAAGAAATACTATCATGTTCATATCTTTTCTTCCAAAAAGGATTGTGCACATGTTTTCTTTCTCCCATTATTTATATTTCTGATGTTTAGATCGAGCAAGAAGCAGCATGGTCTCCACAGAAAGTGCCTCCTCAACATACGAAGAGCTAGCAAGAGCATATGAGCATGCAAAGATGGAAGAGCAGCTGAGACATGCCAAGTTCACTATTACAGAATGCTTCATATCAGACACATCATCGGAGCAGCTCACTGCAGGGACTAATGACTACACAGACAGTCTGACCTCAAGCACACCATCAGAGTCGGGGATTTGCAGGTTTACTGCATCTCCCCCCAAACCTCAGGATGGAGGGCGAGTTATGAACATGGCAGTTCCAAAGGCACATCGGCCCGGTGAGATATCAGAGGTCTTTTTTATCATTTTGGTCACTCATGTGAGCATTTCACCCCTTGCTTACGCTGGTTAGCTGGAGAGGGCACACAACAAGGGAGAAACAAGGTGCACAATATATCCTGTAACTACTTAAAGAGGTAATGGCTTTCTATCCCAGCTAATATAGCATTAGAGTATATTCTCACATATACAAAAAAATGAGGAACTTGGAAAACTAAGGACAGAAAGGGACTGTCCAGGCCATTAAATACAGTCCTCTACAGCTTCAGCCATCAGGCAATAGATCCTTCTGGGATAAAAAAGACCATGTGGAATACATATGCCCATGTCCAGTTCAAACCACCCACTAATAAAGTGTGTCTTGCAGCAAAATTTTGTGCTTGAAAGCAAACATTTGCTTTCATAACAGTTTATAAAAACAGATTGTTGATGTACCATCTCTTCTGACTTGTAGCTTGTAAGAGATGTAATAACCCTTTGCTGATGTTCTCAAGCTGTTACACTCTCTTTAACATCTCCTAATACCGAACGTTGATTCTCTAAAGAGGGAAGAACTAAAAATGGAGAAAATGAAGACAGTGCAGTAGCTCAACAGATATGGAGCCTTCTACCTTCGGAGAAATTTAAACCTGCTCCAACTTCTTACTGACTGAGCTGCCTGAGGGACATCCGTATAATGGGCTCAATCAGATTTCCAGTTCACAAAGAATGCTGCTTCTAGTGATACCCTAGTGCACAATAGCATAAGTAGATTATTTGTGATACTTTGGGGCCAAATATGTGATAAAATCTTCTCAGAATATTTGTCAGTCTTTGTTACAGAATACATGATGTGACTTTATGGAGGATGAATCAAATGAGAAAAAGGCACAATTGTATTTGTGTGCTTTCTGGAAACATGATTTATTTTATTTTATTTTATTTTATTTTATTTTATTTTATTTTATTTTATTTTATTTTATTTTATTTTATTTTATTTTATTTTATTTTATTTTATTTTATTTTATTTATTTTATTTTATTTTATTTTATTTTAGTATATACATTGCCAGTGTGGGTGGGGCTACTTTGGTACACAGAAAGTAATCAGTAATGCTCCTATACGAAAAAAAAAAGTAATGAATAAACTATAGTCTTTTGCTTAATATACAGTATAAATGGAAAAGCAGTTGCTGTGAGCACAGAGGAATGCAAGATAGCCAATGGAATCAGGAAATTCATTCAAAAGCAAGACCTATCACTGAAAAAAAAAAAAGCATAAAGGATTTTGCAAGAGAAAGCTGAAAGAAGAACATGGGAAGAAAAAGACCAAGCAGAATGTAGGCAGTTATAATAGACAAGGCAGGAAATTAGTGTATCATACAGATAGATAAGAGGGAAAGTAAGTAGGAAATAAAATTGTGAGAGAAATAACTGGTTTTTGTGTAGTCACAGAGTAGAACCACAAATCCAGGAGCTGTAGAAACAGATAAAGACAGAAATAATTTTCATTTCAAATAAGATAAATATTTGCATTTGCTCTGCTTTAAGGGAAGCATCTGCATTCACAACCAAGTCAAAATTGCAGCCCTCTCCTTCCAGTTAGTCAACAAACATTTCTTATAATTTCTTGAACAAATAGCTTACTTTCTTCCTTTCATGTTCCAAATACATTATTTATGCATATTTAGTGTTTGGAAATATTCTAATATATTCCATATAAAGTTGATTTTCTTGAGAGTATACAGCACCACAAACTTGGTCCCTCTATGCGTGAGTTGAAAGCTTCTGGGGCTGCAACATCATGAGTGCCCCTTTAGTGAATTACAGACTTGTGGCCTTCTTTAGCTCTGTAACTTTAAATGGCTTGAATTTGTACCATTTGTACCTACTTTTCTTGACTGGCTTTAGCTTTTCTTTTCAGTAAGAAAAAGAAATATGTTATAAAATTAATAAGTAGCTTTAGAACGTTGAAAAAAAATTGAATCTTTCATTGGAGCAACCTGAATGTTGGTCCATTAATAATAAATGATATGTTATTAAGGTTTACTTTATAAAGGTCTTTAAACAAAGCAGATGGACAGAAAGAGTTTTCAGTAGTAGCAGACAGACCGATGTTTAATGTCCAAATTGTGAGGAAAGACTGGACGTTTTTCCTCTTTCACCCCTCACTTCTGAAATTCTGCACAAGTTATTAAAAAATGGAATATAAATAATCAAATTAGCTCCACATTTGGGAACGTGGAGGAGAAATTTTGAAAGTTAAGGTGTTTAGCTTAACAAAACGTTGTGCACCTTTAGCATGACTTCATTCTTTCTTGAAGTCAGTCTTTTCTTTCAAGAAAACGTTTCCCTGGTTTTATGGTGCTTTGCATTTCTTCTACCCCAACTCGATCTCTTTCTTATACAATGTCATTTTCAATAACTTATGCCTCCCCCTTCCTAGTTTCTGATCCAACTTTTCAAACTGCCAGTAATGCTACCTGCTGCTACCTGCTGCAGCTTGTATGTAGTATATGTTTTTCAAAATAACCCTAAAAAATTATAAGACATTCTCATAAAGACTGTAACAAAAATTTATTTTGATAAATGAGACATTTTGAAACTAATCTACTTAATGGGTACAGCTTTACTCAAGAAAGGTAGTGACAGAGTTTGTTGGTGAAGAATTTGTCAGCTGTAACTGAGCTATTAGAGCACCTATTTCTTAGCTTGTTGCTACCATAAGAGTTTAGTTTGAGCAAGCAATATGCTAGACCACCTGAGGCTTAGCTGCAGAAGACTTTCCTGTGAGTTTCTCAGGATATCCAAACTCATGTCACTGAATCACAGAATCACAGAATAACCAGGTTGGAAGAGACCCACTGGATCGTTGAGTCCAACCACTCCCACCAATCCCTAAATCATGCTCCTAAGTACCTCATCCACCCTAACCTTAAACACCTCCAGGGACGGTGACTCAACCACCTCCCTTGGCAGACCGTTCTAATGCCTAACCACCCTCTCCGTGAAGAATTTTTTCCTAATCTCAAGCCTAAATCTCCCCTGGCGGAGCTTGAGGCCATTCCCTCTCGTCCTGTCCCCTGTCACTTGGGAGAAGAGGCCAGCTCCCTCCTCTCCACAACCTCCCTTCAGGTAGTTGTAGAGAGTAATAAGGTCTCCCCTCAGCCTCCTCTTCTCCAGGCTAAACAACTCCAGCTCTCTCAGTCGCTCCTCATAAGGCCTGTTCTCCAGCCCCTTCACCAGCTTCGTTGCTCTTCTCTGGACTCACTCCAGAGCCTCAGCATCCTTCTTGTGGTGAGGGGCCCAGAACTGAACACAGTACTCGAGGTGCGGTCTCACCAGTGCCAAGTACAGAGGGAGAATAACCTCCCTGGACCTGCTGGTCACGCCGTTCCTGATACAAGCCAAGATGCCATTGGCCTTCTTGGCCACCTGGGCACACTGCTGGCTCATGTTCAGTCGGTTGTCAACCAGCACCCCCAGGTCCTTCTCCTCCTGGCAGCTTTCCAGCCAGGTCTCTCCTAGTCTGTACCTCTGCGTAGGGTTGTTGTGCTCCAAGTGCAGGACCCGGCATTTGGCCTTGTTAAACCTCATGCCGTTGATCTCAGCCCAGCAGTCCAGCCTGTTCAGATCCCTTTGCAGAGCCTCCCGACCCTCCAGCAGATCCACACTTCCACCCAGCTTGGTGTCATCTGCAAACTTGCTAAGGGAGGACTCAATGCCTTCATCCAGGTCGTTGATAAAGACATTAAACAGGACTGGACCCAGCACTGAGCCCTGGGGAACCCCACTTGTCACTGGCCTCCAGCTGGATTTAACTCCATTTACCACCACCCTCTGGGCCCGGTCATTCAACCAGTTTTTCACCCAGGAGAGTGTGCGCCTGTCCAGGCCAGAGGCCGACAGTTTCTGAAGCAGAATGCTGTGAGAAACTGTATCAAAGGCTTTACTAAAGTCCAGGAAGATACATCCACAGCCTTTCCCTCGTCCAAGAGTTTAGTCACTCGGTCATAGAAGGTGATCAGATTACTCTGGCAAGACCTGCCTTTCATGAACCCGTGTTGACTGGGCCTGATCACCCGGTTCTCTTGCAAGTGCTTCTTGATAGCACTCAAGATCACCTGTACCATGACTTTCTCTGGTACTGAGGTCAGGCTGACAGGCCTGTAGTTCCCTGGATCCTCCCTGCGCCCCTTCTTAGAGATGGACATGACATCAGCCAGCCTCCAGTCCAGTGGAACCTCCCCAGGCATCCAGGACTGCTGGAAGATGATGGAAAGGGGTTTGGCCAGCACATCCGCCAGTTCCCTCAAAACTCTTGGGTGGACTCCATCCAGCCCCATAGACTTGTGGGCGTCTAGCTGGGCAAGCAAGTCTCTAACCACCTCTTCTTGGACCTTAGGAATCTCATACTTCTCTTCCAACCCTTGGGGTTGTGCACAGAGGGAACAATTTTCCTTACTGTTAAAGACTGAGACAAAGTAGGCATTGAGCACTTCAGCCTTGTCTTCGTCCCCTGTTACTGTTGTTCCCTCTGCATCTACTAGGGACTGGAGATTCTCCCTAGCCCTCCTTTTGCTGTTGATGTATTTGTAGAAAGACTTTTTGTTGTCTTTCACAGTCTTGGCCAATTGCATTTCTAGTTGGGCCTTAGCCCTCCTGACTTTTTCCCTGCACTTTCTCACTTCCTCCCTATAGTCCACCCAGGATTCCTGCCCCTTCCTCCAGAGGTCGTAGACCCTCCTCTTCCTATTGATGTCTCTTAAGACCTACCTACTCAACAATGCTGGTTTCTTAACCTGCTGGCTACTTTTCTGGAACTTGGGGACGGCTTTCTCCTGAGCTGCTAGAAGTTCCTTCTTGAAGAGCGCCCAGCCCTCATGGACACCTTTGCCTTCAAGGAGCGCCTCCCATGGGACTTTTCTGACCAGCCTTCTGAACAGCCCGAAGTCTGCCTTCTGAAAGTTGAGGGTGAATGTTCTGCTAACCTCCTTCTTCATCTTACCCTGCACTGAGAACTCTATCACCTCATGATCGCTTTGCCCCAAGCGTCCTCCAACCTTCACATCCCCCACCAGTCCTTTTCTGTTCACAAACAGCAGGTCTAGGAGGGCACTGTCCCTTGTCGGTGATTGTGCTCTGATTGTGCCCTTGCTTTTCCTAAGCATCTCATAGGAGTCTTTTGTCCAGCCTGCTGGTCAGACCATCTGCTTTATCCAATATGCAGCATTTGAGACCTGAGGATGCTCCAAACTGAGATCGTTGGTGAACAGGAGTAGGGAACATGAATGCCTTTTTGTTGGTGGAGAAGGAAAGTTCATAAAAATTAAATGACTTGTAGTCTGTGGGCTGGCATCACCATATTGTGATGCCTAACTTCCATATAATATTCATTCAGAAATTGAATCAAAGTATTTGATCAACATATCAGATTGAATCGTATTTGGATGGCTCACCAGATGGGTAGGCAAGTTTAGCATTTGATCATTTCTAGCACTATAACGATTAATTAGGACTGGCTTTTCAGAACTGCTACACATTATGTACAACTCTAGCTCTGTAATTAGCAATGCATGCGTGATAGTTGATTATCTCATATTCTAAGCCCACTCTAAGTCTTCTAATAGACCTTTTCCCTTCCAGTCAGGTAGTGCTTCAGATACATTCTCAGGTCAGCAGGCAGAACTGCTTCTGGCTTCCGAGTTTCTATACCTTTTTCCTCTAATTTAGTTTACAGAAGCAAGAATCAGTTTCGTGAAGTCACCTCAGACACAGGAGCTAAAAACACAAGGATTTTGCAATGAAACAATAACGATGAATCATGAAATAAAATATAGGTATCATAGTTAATGTCACAGTAAATAGTAAATAAGGAAATTAGGTGAATCTGAGATGTGTACTGGTGCTTCAGAATGATCTGAATAATTGCCATAGTTATACTTTTATAATTCAGACTGTCAAATCTGTTGCATTGTAGCATACACCTCTACATTGTGGCTGAAGTTATTGCATCACAGAATCATAGAATCGTTGAGGTTGGAAGGGACTTCTGGAGGTCATCTGATCTAACTCCCCCCTACTCAAGCAGGGACACCTATGATGGGGTATCCAAGACTGTTTCCAGTGGGTTTTTAGTATCTTCAAGGATGGAAACTCTACAGCTTCTCAGGGTAACTTGTGCCAGTGATCAGGAATCCTCACTGTGTTTCAGTTGTGCCCATTGCCTCTGGTCCTGTCACTGGGCACCACTGAGAAGAGCCCAGTCCGTCCTTTTCTCATCTTCCCTTCAGGAATTTGTATACATTGATGAGATTCCCCTTGAGTCTTCTCTTCTCCAAGCTAACCAGTCTCAACTCTCTCAGCCTTTCCTCATAGGAGAGATGATCCAGTCCCTTAATCATCTTGGTGGCCCTAAGGTGGCTGCAGATGTGGCCTCGCCATTGCTGAGGAAAGCATCACCTCCCTTGATCGGCTGTCAACACTCTTATTGCAACCCAGGTCACAGCTGCCCATCTTTGTCATAATGGCACATTGCTGCTTCATGTTCAGCTTGGTGTCCACCAGGACCTCCAAAGCCTTCTGTGCAAATTTGCTGTCAAGCTGGGTGGCACCCAGCATGTACTGGTGCATGGGGCTGTTCTTCCGCGGATGCAGGGCTTTGACTTCCCCTTGTTGAACTTCATGAGGTTTGTATTGGCCCATTTCTCCATCCAGGCAAGGTTCCTCTGGATGGCAGCACAGTCCTTTAGTGTATCAGTCACTCCTCCCAGTTTTGTGTCATCAGTAAACTTGCTTGCTGTATGTTGTGCTCCACCACCATCCAGATTGTTAATGAAGATGTTAAACAGGATTTGATCTAGTATTGACCCCAAGGGTACACAACTAGTTACTGGCCCCCAACTGGGCTTTGTTCCACTGATCACCACCCCCCAGACCTGCCTGCTCAGGTAGTTTTCAGTCCACCTCACTACCTTCAGCTTCTCCCTGAGGATCTTATGAGAGGCAATGTCAAGAGTCTTACTGAAGTCAAGGTAGACAATATCCACTGACTTCCACTCATCTACCAACCCAGTCATTTAATCACAGAAGGTTATTGAGTTGGTGAAGCATGACTTCCCCTTGGTGAATCCATGCTTATGACTCCTGATCACCTTCTTATTCTTCCTGTACCTGGAAACAGTTTCCAAGATTAGCTGCTGTATGACCTTGCCAGGGATAGAGATGAGGCTGAGTGGCCTGTAGGTTCCTGGGTCCTCCTTCTTGTCGTTCTTGAAGATAGGAGTGATATTTCCTTTCTTCCAGTCTTCAAGCATTTCTCTTATCCAGCATGATCACTTATTAAGAGTGGCCTCACAATGACATTTGCCAGTTCCCTCAGCACATGTAGGTGTATCATATCAAAGCCTATGGATTTACATAATTCCTGTTTGCCTAGTACTCCCTGACCTGATCCTCATCCACTAAAGGCAAGTCATCCTTGATTCATACCCTTCCACTGATCTCTTGGACCTGGCATTCTTGAAGGCTGGTCTTGCTAGTAAAGACTGAGGCAGATAAGGCTTTCAGTACTCCATCCTTTTCCATGTCCTGTGTCACTAGGTTCCCTGCTTTATTCAGTAGTGGGGCCATATTTTCCCTGGCCGCCTTTTTTTCACCTGTATACTTACAGAAGCCCTTCTGGCTGTCTTTGACATCCCTGGCCAGATTAAACTCCAGCTGGGCTTTGGCTTTCCTAACTGCATTTCTACATGCTTGGACAGTGTCTTCATATTCCCTCCAGGTTTCCTGTGCCTGCTTCCACCCTCTGTGTACTCCCTCTTTGTGTCTGAGTTTTGCCAGGAGCTTCTTGTTCATCCATGCAGGCCCTTCTGGCATTTTTGCGTGAGTTTTTGCTCATTGAACTTGGAGGAGGTGATCCTTGAATATCAATCAGCTTTCTTAGGCACAAGGCTACTTTTAGCTGTCTGTACAAGCTGCTGTAGAGGTTTTCAGTATCATTGTCTTGACATGAGGCCAAAACTTTCAAGTATATGAAAAAGGTATTATTAAACAGTCTTCAGTAAAAAGTATTTGGGAGTTGTATTTTTTCTTAAACTTTTGAAAGGCCATAGGTACAGGAAATGGAACAGGGAAGTCAATTGTGTTTTTTTTTTTAATTTAGATCCTGCATTCAGTGTCTTGAAAGTATGTCTTATGCATCCTTGCTTTCTGATCTTTACAACTCCATAGACAGATTTTTGGAAGAAGATGAGATTTTTTTGTAGGTTTTGCTTCAGCATCAACATTAAGATCATTATTTTTCCTTTTAGAATAACACCTTATAAACCACTAATGAAACTGAAATTGCTGCATAATAGCAGCTTCTGTTTAGGTTCCAAAAAATGAAAGGAAAGAACTGGTAGACCTGATCTGAGCAAGTCTTGGAGCTGACCCACTGGAGATGGTGACATTGCTCAGTAAGCCATCAGAGTAATCATGTATCCCAGCAGGCATATTCAAAGAGAAAACGGGAGCAGTAGAGATAGCACAGTGGTATTTTAAACACATGGGATAAATAGCACCCTGTAAAAAAGTGTGTCTTCAATTCCTAACCTCAGTGTTAATATTCTTCATGGTATAAAAATGTTGTTAATACATTGTTAGCATTGCATCTTTCTCAGTGTCAAAATTCCCCTAAGTTTAGGATTATGATTATTGTTCTCCTCCCCACAGTTGTCACTAACCAGAAGTTTGGTTAGCAAGATCAGTTCCTCAAGGATCAGGCTGATTGGGCAATCATCTCAACAGTATGCTAAGTCCTTCCACATTGAAACTGAGGCACTCGCTTGTATTAATATTTAGAAACTTAGACTATTGTTTACTCAAAGTTTACCCGGAAGGTTGATAAATGAGTCAGTTCTTCATTGTCCAAAGCTGTTGTTCAAATCTTGCATTCAAAAATCAGGTGGAACAGAAATTAGAAAGACATATACTCTCTTCCTAACTCTCACTGTGCCATCAAAGAGTCTGTGATGTAAAAAAACCACAATTGAAATAATTGCAGACGCTGAAAAAGTTTTTCCATAATGTTTCTCTTTTATGTTTTAAAAATAATAATCAAAAATTGAGTTATCATAACAATTATTCTCAACTGCAGTAAACATTGTGCGCTTCCCAATTGCTATATATATCTTCCTTTTTTGTGGACAGTCCATTTAGTTACATCCTATGGCAATGCAGTTAATGCTTGGAAGAAATAATACATGACCAATGCTTTAATAGGAAATACCTAGAAAGTTTCATCAGGTCTCTTCCTACTTTCAGAAGCTTCCCTTTCACAAGGCTACTATGAAACTCAGACCCTCTAGATTATAGTTTTCTCTGATGCTAATCAGCACTAAAAAGGACCTCTTTGATTTTATGACATTATCCTTAAGAATTAACTTGACTTGATGTACTGGGCAGAATCTTATCTACCCGATGTCTCACTTTGACAGTCTGTCTTCCAACCCTTTTAAGAGATCGCATTAATGTATAGACCCCGAAGGACTAGCCTCATCTCAGATACACTTTTTGAGAAGAGAAATCATTCACTGAGTATATCAGGCCAAGAGATTTTGAAATCCATTTAAAACAACCTGAGATTTTACATCTCAGAACCTCCTCTACAAATTTTCAGCTCATGAAAGGAATCATGAAAGAAACCTACATGTGGGTGGGGAGGAAAGGTAATTGCGGCCAGGCAAGCTCTGAAAAAAAAAAAAAGATCTTTCTGCAACTGATTTCACAGACATGAAGATGGAATGAACACACTACTTATCCATATGGGTGCTGAGTACTTTCCTTGATCTGTACACATGCAGAAAACAAGAGCACCAGTTTGCTAAGCCCCTCTCCACTGGAAGTGTTGTCCTCTTGCTGTCCTGGCACTGCTAGTGTGTGACCTGTGTACGAGGGCAGAGCTCCATCCTCTGTCTGCCAGCCCTCTAGCCTCTCTTTCCCAGAGGAGGAGATTTGGCTGGCAGCCATCTCCTTCTCATGGCAGCCAGAGGAGAAGACAGGCCTGCTCTCAGTCAAACGCCCAGTAAGCAAGTTTGGACACTTCTTTGTTCTGGGTTTTTCGGCTGGGCACCTAAGTCAAGCAGCTTGAGTCTAGCCCTAAGCCTACTGCATATTTACTAGAAAAGACGTGAACGCTAGTTAACCTCTCGAGCTCTGCTGATTTATCAAGCTTCTTCACTGTTTAAGATGCCTTAATTAGCATTCTTGACCCAATTTACAAATTTCTTGCTATTTTGACTAATCCTGCAGATTTGAACAGCAAAGTCTTAGCTTGCAGACAAGCCTTAAGCTACAGAATGCAAATATTTTATTAAAGAATTGTTTACAAGAATCCCTTAAAATAGAACTGGACATCACCTGCAGTGCATAAATGTTGTTTTAAACATGCAAGTCAAGATACATATCTTCTTTTCCAGTGGTCAGTCACTGCAGCTAAAAATAAGCTGCTTAGCACAATAAGGAAAATATGAACCATGCTGTAACAGAAAGTTCAGTATATTTCCAATGTCAGCCCTGTAACCTGAGATAAAAAGATATGAACTCTTTTCCACTGATCTAGGAGTTCAAGGGTGAAGGAGCCATTTCTCTCTTCTACCCAACGCAGACAAGTGCCACATAGCGTTGGAGGCTATTTAGAGACTCATTTTCTATTGGAAAGCTGCTGACAGTGCTCTATAAGCTGCAGGAGTAACTGAATCCGATGCACATTTGGCCACTGGACATTCAGTAATGGCTGGGACTCTTGACTTAGGGCCTCCAGCTCACCTTTTGCCTCCTTTTCTCATGCCTATTGCAGTATTCAACATTGACTGAAAATAGAATTGTACAGTTCCACAGTTTCCAGATCCAAAACTGAATTTCTTGAAGACACGGGGGAATCTACATTTGGCCTTCTTTTCCTCAGAAACCTCACAGCAAAGTAAGAAAAGGATGACATATAGATTGTTCTCTTTTTTAGTTTTAGGCTTGTACTGTCTGGTCTCAAATACAATAAAATGTATACATATATATGTGTATGTACATATACACACCATATATAGTGTGTATATAAAATGAAAAATCATCATTATGACTTCACAACAGGTGACCAAAGTCCAATTCTAAGCAAACTACAAATCAAAATAGGAAGGTAAGAAAACAGCAAGACAGACAGAACAGTTGTAAATGGGGAAAAATAACTTCCCGTCTGTTTCTAACTCTATAAATACTCTTCACATGTATGTTAGCTTACTTGTGTGTATACTTACATGCACATGACAGATTCTGAAATTGCTCCTCTAGATGAGCATCTGTAATGTTAAAATATTTAAATTTTTGGGCTTGCAACGCATTCTTTTTATTGTCCATTTTTCTGTTGGAAAACTAGGAACGTATCACAAAGAGACAGACTGTGCTGCTTGCTTCTTATCATAGAAATGGCATGTTGGTGGTTAGAGTAAATTGTCTCAGGCTTTATTTCTATGGAGTATCAGAAGTTTTTTCTCCTGCCGCTGTGAAAGGCTGAGTGTTCTGTAGGGATGAAAACCATTTAATTTTGCCATGACTACATATTTAAAATTATTGACTTGCTTTATTTTTATGGTGGATTTAAAGGGAGGAATGTTCACATTGCAAGTTTTTTAACTTTGCTAGGTCAACAAAAATGAATCTAAATTATAGGACTTATAATGTTATGAGATCAGAAAGGAAAACTGCATCAGTGTGTGAATCATGAGTTAACTGTAACTGGTTACAAATACAAACTTTCAGTGGAATTGTAATGTGAAAGTTACATTTTATGTACAGTACAAGATGCCCAAAAGCTACATTCAATTAATTGATGAGATAAGTAGTTTAAACTAGTTTTACAGTGATCATCTTGAATCAGTAGTATTGGTGTTAGGAAGACTTAGTAGTTTGGGATTTTTTTTTTATTAGAAGAGAGAAACAAATAGTACCAGTTCCTGAGAGACTGCACTAGGAGCGTGTAACTGAACAGTTATCTTTTCCTCTTGCTATCTAATTTATTTGTTATTTTGATTTGAAAAATAGCATTGACTTTGAAAACTGTGGTGCTGTAATGCCATTGGGTCTTTTTGCTTACTTATGGATTAAGATTTGCATGTTAAGGGAAATCCCCTTTCCTATCCTTATATTACCAACACAAATTTCCTATCCTTATATTACCAACAAAATCTTTCTTTTTAAAATTGATATTTTTTTTTTAATTTTAACTTAATTTCATTTTCCTGGAGCTGATTATTTGCTTTGTGGGTTTTTTTTTTTCATCAGCTGCAGCTATTAAAATTGACTGCCTATGTTTTCTGTAGGTTTGGAAGCATCAGATTCACCTGTGGAGAGTTTTATGCCTAAAGTAAGGATGATGTTTATCGGTAGATATTTAGCTTCTCTAGTGTTCCTACAGTCATTACATGTTAAATTTCTAAAACTACCAGGAAATCTTCTAAATCAAACAAAAGTGGTGGTGTCAAATTCAATGAAAATAATAGATTTTTAGAGAAGTTCTGTTAAGAATCCATATCTTAAACCTCACTTCTACAAAAAGTAGAATTGGCCTGCTTGTGCCATTTTTAATTTTGAAGATGTTAAAGCATTTAATTTGATAGCGTTGAGACATAGCATGTGATTTTTGCGTGGCCTTTTGGTCAGCCCAAGGTAACCAGAAGCAGTTGTTTCCATACAGACAAGGAGTCATCTAGCCTCACTCTAAGGTTGTTGCAGTCATTTTACTGCTGTTACTGCTTTAACTGATTTCACACTCAGCAGGCTCTGCTTATTTTCTCTGTGCCACATGCCCGTAATGTAATCTGAGATCTGTATAAGATCTATATCAAATGTATGGCTTTACATTTGAAAATGTAAACCAAATCTTACCTGCAAGAAAGGCCCCGCTTGTGCTATTTTTTTGTAAGTAGCGATTGATATATCTAGAGAAACAAACTTTTAACAGTACATTCTAAATCTGACTGTAGTGATAGTCCGTGCCATCCATGTAAGAACTTATTTATATGCTAACATTTAAAGCACAGATGTATACACATGTGGATGTATTTTGGTATGGTGCCAGGATCCTTTTTGTGCCATCATCCTTAATTTAAATGTGAGAGCTGGACTCTAGTCCCAGTGCGTTAATTAACAAAAATGCAATGATGCACCTTGTCAGCATCACTCAGGTGGTTCAAACTGATGGACATGCGGACATGGAGTTACAGTAATCCATCCATGAATATATTTTCAGTGGAGCAGCAGAGAAGTGCTGATATTTGTTTCCTTGTTGTAGCCTGACCTCCCTGTAACTATTAGTAGAATGTTATGCTTACCTGTTGCCTTGGAACAGTCGGGTGTAGGTGTGAATTCATGGGGCATGGTGTTGAGGTCAAGAGAGTGGCTCCCACTGATTTCAGTGAACCATAAATACAGTTTAAACTCCTCACCTCTCCAGCCTCTGTGCTGAATCTAGGGTCCCAAGATATCCCAAGAATAAACCCGTGAAGGATGCCAGTTTCCATGGAGTCACGATCGATTTAACCCTCAGCTGAAGTGATGTATAATTGAACAGTTTCCATTCACTGAGCCCCAGGTCAACAAACAGATCTTAAAACTCCAGCTTTGCTAACTAGAGGCACCTGAGTGAGGGCTCCAGCACAGCTTTTACAGTGGGTAGGAGAGCACTGTCTCAGTGCATCCTTAAAAATGTATGAAGTGGCTTGCGTGACAAGGTGAAGACAGAAAAGACAGAGCTCCTGTACTTTTCTATCACCATTTCATTATTTATTGACATTTTTTCTGGCTTTAGTTTTAGAGTGTATATTGATTCATATAGTGAGATCCTTTTTACAAGTTTTTATAGCTTAGAAATGGCATTAAATCGAAACAGGAACGTCTCAGTTCTGCAGGTGCACCAGCCCTGTGAGGCAGAACATCCACAATTCATAGCCATAGGGTCTAAATCTATCTGACCCCTTGAGTTAATACGTTTTTCTTCCCTTACATTACTAGCTAAGCATTAGAGAGATCCTTAAAAATATGTCAGTTCTCCTTAAAGTTACTTCTAAAAAGTACAAAGCATCTGACAGGCCGTTTCAAGGTGCAGCACTGTATGAAAGACCAAAGTTCTGCTTAAAGATACAAACCAAAATTTAATTCCTGTTTCACTAAATCTTTCAGGAGTAAGCAACAGTGTGATAATTATGTCTCCTGGCATCCAGTTGGACAGGTACACAGTGTGTTACATTGATGTATTACAGATGGCAGTCGTGCTTTTGCTTTAAGACACATTAAGTACATTTTCTTGGAATTAGCATGCTTAAATCTAAAGAACAAAATGAATCATCTTTAAAAAAAAAATGATCCACATTAGTTGGAATCCTCATTTTCAGTCACTTAAACGTAATCTTCAGTAAGTATAAATCAATTTATAGTTTTGCTGAAATCAATATAGTTACTCTGATTTATAGCAGTAGCAAATTTGGCACCTGAACTACAGTTTTACTGGTACCCTGGTGTTTCTTAAGATATGACTCCAATGACTGAAGTCAACAGCAACTGCTGGTTTTTATTTTCTTGTGTGAAACACAGCTGGTATTTTTAATGCTTTTATGAAAATGTCAGTTTTAGCAGACTGCAACATGCAATGTTTAACTAAGTGTTATAGATCTTGAAATTATCTAGGAGGGTGCAGTTTTCATGGAGAAAGAATAATGAAACTCACTGGTTATAAAGAGCAGCCTTGCAGGGGTGATTCTGATTTCTCTGACTAGAAATGGGAAACAAGGCATATTTTTCTTAAGTGTTTTGGCTGTTTCCCATCTATATGATCACAAACATGAGCAGCATAAAGATGTGATCTTATACCGTCTGCCAAAACACTGTGAGAAGCCCAAGAGATGTAGTGGCCTGAGTCACAAAGCCATGAAGGGCAGAGCTGTGGCTCCTGCCAATATGGTGAAGGGAAGCTGACAGGCAGCTGAAAGGCACCCAGACACATTGTTGGTCTAGTTTAGCGTTAGGCCTTCAGTCAATATAAAAGTGTCACCAAAATGCTGAGCGCTTCATTCATTTGTTCTTGGGCTGACAAGCAGAGGTTGAAGCTGCTCTGAAGAAGGGAAGAGCACCTGCCTGCTCTCGCAGCAGCTCCTTCACTAATGAGAAAGCCGAGCCCTGCTGCCTTCTACCTTCAGCTCCCCTTCCACCGAGTGGCTGCTCACAGAGATTGTAGTGTAAAGGAGTGCTTGGACTTTTTGCCTTTTATTCTGAATCACCTTAGAGGGCTGCATAGTTATAAAATCCAGGTTTTGTATTGAAAATTTGGCTCAGAGGGAGTCTGTAATTACCGTCAGTAATTTGCATGGGGAAATTTCACCTCCATTTCCACTGCTGATCAATACTGCCTCTAGAGAGTGGAGCCTTGTTAAAGCATCCTTCAGAACTTTTTTGTTGTTCAGTTCTGGCAATTTACTGCAACATTTACAAGAAAATAATAATTATTAAACGAAGCATTGGAAAGACAGTTTCACACTGATCAGAACTTTGAGGAAATACGCTTTGGTTCTTTTCATTATCCTCCAAGTTTCCAACAAGTATCCACATCAACCTTCAGTTGGATGCCGTGTCAAGCAAGGGCCCACAAACCTCAGCTAGGTGCTGGAAGCACTGCTCACCTCCTCACTTAGGGACAGGAATGACTGCATCTGGAAGGAATCCTCTTACTTCCCTTTGCAGCTGGTCACTGTTTCTGGTTAACAAGGCAGGAAAGCAGAGCTGGTGCTGAGCTCTTCACTGAGGCACCACCAGGCTGAGACCTGTACCAGCTAACCAAGTAACTGCAGGACTGATCCTTTTTACCCTCCTGCTTATCTGAGCCGGGACACAGAGTCAAGGTAACCAAAGAGTTTGCCTTATTGCTCTTTAAATATATTTATATCTGATGTTGCAGAATGCTGCGAGCCTTGCCGGTCTGACTCTCAGCCTGTTGGTGTAGAAATGATAGCAGCACAACGCAGGCTATTCTCTAGGTTCAGACAGAAGATGGACACTGAGGGAGCACCAGCCAGTTTCAAACACCGACAGCAGCAATTGTAGAAAATGTTATTGCTGCTATTAGTCTGGCTTCAGATCAAGCTGCTGCTGTCTAAGAAAGCTTTGCCTACTAGGTTTTAATGGTGTGTCAGTTTTTGAAGTGGCATAGAATTCTGAATATCGCTTGTACTCTTTTTTCCATCAAACCTCTCACCTTGGACTTGCAAACCCTCCACCCTTTCTTCATTTCTAATATAAGCTTTCCCTGTCGGCAGTCTTTTTTTCCTGAAAAACAGGCTGTGAGTATCAGCAAAGGCTTCATTGATTTTTTTTTTTTTCACTGTGCTAGTGAGCTGGAAAACCCTACTAAACTTTTTAATCAGCATAGAACTAAACTTAAAAGCTATCTGTCAGCAGATCTGTCTCCTTTGCTTTCTTTCAAAGGAAAACACAATACCGCATCAGTGCTTTCCCTTCCAAATTCAGGCCAAGCCAAGAGATGCCCAATGCAGTTGCACTCTGTCTTCACCAGCACTTGTACACCCCCCAGCACTGCACAATGTCATGAAGAGCTGTATACTCATGCCCCAAATCGACGTAACTGCGTCAGCAAGGCACCTTATCTGCTCTAACAGAACTGCTGGACTCAGGTCTGGCATGATCCTTATCCTGTGAGATCACGTCAGAGAGATCTTCAAGAGCTTATTTTACCTACTTGCCTATTCAAGCAATACCTGTGAATGCTTTATTCACCCAAACATACTCTTACCTTTGTTAAATAAAATATCCTGTCATAGTCAGCAGCCCTACTTTTTAAACTTTTCTAAAATAATCTTCCAAATAGCATGGAATTTCCTTCACATGGCAACCAAATCTTGAAAGTCATCAGGCAGTCATCATTACTGAAGGTATCTGTGTTGAAGTGCTGTGAAGACAAATTGCAATTTTTAACAATCATGAGAAGACACATATATATCATGTAGCAACTTGGTAAAGGCATCTTTTACAGTCTGTGGTGATCTCTGTATTGAATAAAGCACAAACCCTTAGATTTTTCTGGAGCAAGTGAAACCAAAAATATAGGCAAGCTCTCTGGAGTTTGAAAGAGGTACAAGGTAAATCTTTGGGGACATAAGAATGCATCTCAGCTTGGTTTAGTTCTGCAAACAAGATAGCTGTCTTGAATAAAATTCCAGAGAAGTTGAGCAGTGGTATTTTTCCCTCCAATGTAGCCTATCAGATCCCAACCCTTACTATATCAGAAGCTGACCTTCAGAAGAAGGATAAAATTACATTTTTTTTTTTTTTAGGAGGGGGAAAACATTTTTTATCATCTTAGTTGTACTGCAATAAGGGTAAACAATTTTTGTCTGGCGCTGCATTCCCTCAGAAAGTATTCCCTTTCTGGTAGAATGTGTAGCTTGTGATAAAGACCATAGTAAGTGACTTGTAGCATGTGTTTACAACTATTTATTGAAGCTAACATTTTTTTAAATGTACAAGCAAAATAATTCAGAATTGGCCATTCAGGAAAAAAAAAAAAGAAAGAAAGACGAAGGTAGCTCTGGCTTAAATTGCTACATTCAGATTTGACTGTATGTTTATTATTTCTGGATAAACTCAGTGTTTCTAAATACAGCAGTTTCCCCTTTCTTAAAACTGCAACAGAAAACTCTTTTGAACTCTTTTAGAAACTCTTTTGTACTAATTAAGCAAAAATGCATGAATTATTAAACATGCTCATTTGCAGTGCTCATGCACTTGAAAGGTTTGCTTTCATTACTAATAAGGCACATACACAGCTGAAAAGAGGTAATTAGAGCATCAAAGGCAATGAACCATCCTGAAACTTCATAATGCTTTGCCTGAAAAAATGACCATTCAGCTGAATAGCAAGAAACCAAAAAATGCCTATACTGTTGTGAACAGAAGGATGAGAACCAAAGGCTTTCCAAGTAACTCCATAGATATGGCAAGAGGCTTTTAATTTTCTCAAAAGTACCTTCATAATTGATGTGGGAATGGCAAAAGTGAACCCTGTGATTATACTTCAAAGACTGTTTTTTTATGATTTTATGTCAGAAAGACATTAGTTCTTATGAATCAAAGGCTGTTTTCATCCTGTGAGATTCTTTCAGTCCTAGCAACGAAGAAAAAGTTAGATTCCCAACATTTTTTCTTTTCCAGTGATTTTAATAATCTGCTTTATTTTATAAGCAGTTGCAGAGAAAGATGCTTCTTGCAGCTAAGGAGGACCACTGGCATTTTTTATGGCAGGAAGATATGTACATCATATCAAATAATGCATGCTCTGTGTAAGCCATGTCAGAGCTTGTGTTGCATATCCAGCTTTGCAGAAAAAGTTACACTCTCTGGTTTCTCATTGCTGCATTCCTGTTGGAACTTTGCCCCGAGACATTTAGAAAATTATAGTAAAATTACTGTATATTGTTTAAACAGATTATTTATGTATTATGTACAGATTATTATGCTTTCTCATGTAAATTTAGGGAGGAAAAAAAGATCTTTGTTATGTAGTCTGAAGCTCTTACCTATACATGAGAAATGCAGCATGGAAAATAGCCTTCATCTCTGTAAGGTTCAATACTTATCTTTTTTACATGCATACCGGTTGCTCTCAAGAAGTATGGATGTGTTAAGACACAGAAGCAGCTCTCCAAGGCAACCACAGGGGACTGCCAGTAAGCCATGCTCCAGCTTCATTGTCACATAAAACAGAAAAAGAACCAGTAAAAGGGCAGTAACCTGGCTGGTCTTAAGAAAACAGCAGGCATTGTGCCACCAGGCAGTCACAGCTGGTGTCAGGGTGACAGACATCTTTGAGAAAAGGCCCGTTGCTGCACAAAATAGGGTTGGAGTTTAGGTGCAGAGAGTTAGTTTTCTTCTGCAGGGGTTGGGGGATCACCATGGCACATGGTTGGGAATTGTGGGAGTGCGAGAGAAGCCCTGCTTTCCTACCTTGGCAGTCTCTGAGCATCCCGTGGTTCTCCTGACAAGAGGAAAGGTGTTACTTTGGTATTGTAGCTAGTTTTTCTGCCTTCTGCAATGCCGCACAAAGATACAGCCATGAGGAGCAAGTGATACAAGCATTTCCCGTCCAGGCTGTCTCTTCCCTGCAGCCCACGGGGAATGGTCTTTGGAGCAAACTGCCCCCCAAACTGTTCTTTTGAAGGGCTTGGTCCAAAAGGCAACCCAGAAGCAAAATCACTAGGGTTGCAGCATGTGTGGCCAGGGGATTGGCGTCTGGGTGCCAGGTGGGCAGCGAAGCTGTTGGGCAGAACAGATGTAAGTAAGCAGGCAGCTCGCTTCAATGCCTGTTGTTAAGCAGAGTGAGTCGGTGGCTGCCTGCACCTACCATTTTTTTGTGTCCATATCTTGATGTCCTTTACCCCAGTGGCAGGTACATTGCTGTCTCAGCTGAAATAGGTCACATATGCAGGAAGCGTTTGGCACAAAAGGTACTGTAGGAAAATATGGTAAATGAGTAAAAGCAATTAATGTTAACCACAATTCATTATTCAAGTGGCAATCGATATGATTGTAAACACAAACTTCCCTCTCTCTCTCCAACCTTACATAAATGTGCATATGTCAACCTAATCTTGAGATACACACGTCTTATTCTATGAGGGTTAACTATGTACCATGCATCTGTTGGACACATACCTAGAATGAAACATATTGAGTTAGACAGATACCAGGGGGGTATCTATAAGAATAAACAGTGATTCTATCCAAATGTAATTTATCAGCAATTCTCTCTCCATGACCTGAAATTATGGATAGAGCAGATGTTGTTAGTCTTTCAGATAACATTTGCAGATTTGCCTTGACTTATATGAGGAAGTCAAGGAACTGTTTTATTTTAGGTCATTGGAGAGCTTTTAGCTTCGTTAGAGAAAATGAAATTGCTGTACATTGTTTTATTATGAAGTGCATTCCTGGTCTGCTGTTTATGCCACTGGCACAGGTCAGCCTTAATTTCTACTGCTGTAAATAGCTCACGTAGACACAGGTGTAGTAGTGCCAAGAGTCTTCTAATTTAAACATTCAGGATGCATCCCATGTGTAGATGAGACTAGAGTTTTGATATCAGCCATAAAAAGGAAGCTATATACCTGCAGAGGTCTGCAAAGAAGGGGAAATGCTGTTCTTTAATGCACCTGTAACAGCGCTTTTATATATATATATATGTATATACATGAGGTTACACCATCAAATATTTTTAGAAAGGAATGTCATTATGTGCCTGATTGCCTCTCATTTCTTTAGAGGAACTTTATGAATGCTTAACAGGCAGGGCTAGAATAAATAAGACAATTTCTGTAGCAGGTCTAATATATGTACAGATATGTGGAAGATAGCATTTGTCCCTGCATAATTCCAGACAACAGGTCTAAGGTACCTTAGTAAGGTACCTTAGTAAGGTACCTTAGTACCTTAGTAACTCAGTAGCTTTGCAAAAGCAATTCCTGTGGGGAGAGTCGGCTGCCATCACCAGACACACAGAAATGCCCAGGAATCAGGGGAAATAACGAATGGCAGGTTTCCTTTACAATACAGAACAGAAGGGAAGATTGATGGCCATAGTGATGAAAAATCATTGTTGGTTAAAACACATTGATTATGGGTGTGAGGTAAATGTGGCTGTATTAAGCCAAGAATGCTTTTCTGGTTTATTCACAAATCTCTTTAAAACTGTAGCCTTAACTGTCATGCATCCATTTTAAATAATTTGGTCATTCTACTCTAGATTGGGCGTTATTAATTGTAATTGTGAAGCATTTCATTCAAAATGGAAAATAAGAAAAAGGAGTCCACCTAGCCTCTGTATTTTCTCAGTTTTGACAAATAAAAACCAAGACATTTTCTTTTAGGATTTTAAGAAAAACTTCCCAGTCTTTTCAGTTCATTTTCTTTGCGCTGTGAGTGCATGTAAAACACATCACACTTCTCATTGTATGCATTCTGTTATGACAACAAATATTACTAATGAATTCTTTTGGATCTGCCAAACAGGAGTTTGTTGACCCTTGATTCTGTAAGATATAGCACATTAAATGCTGACAAACGATATATGAGTTATAAATGCTGCAGCTGGGTTGGTTACAGATACTTGGCTTTGATGGTGAAAATCCATTAATTTGACTCCCACAGCCAGCAGCTGACTGTAACTAAGGACTTGTTTTTCACTTTTGCCTCCCCAGGTGATCTCATGCATTTGCCACCCTACCTTAGGATGGACTTTTTATTGAACCGTGGTGTACAGGGCACGAGCAGAGACCTGGGTTTGGGCCAAGCCTGCTTGGAGCCTCAGAAAAGCCGAACCTTGAAGCGCCCCACTGTCTTGGAGCCGATTCCCATGGAGACATCCTCCACAAGAGAAGTACAGTCATGGCAACCTGGTGCTGTGGCAACATTACCTCAGCGAGAAGGAGCTGAGCTAGGACAGGCAGCAAAAATGAGCAGCTCCCAAGAATCCCTGCTGGACTCCCGGGGCCACTTGAAAGGAAACAATCCATACGCAAAGTCTTACACCCTGGTATAACAAAAAGAGCATGGCTGGACAGTGGCTGTAAATATTTACACTGAAAAAAAAATTCCAATGAAAGCTACCTTTTTTTTATTGAATTCCAATATTTATAATTAAAGAAGAAGATTGACAAAATATTTGACAAAAAAAATAATAATATGAACAGACAGTGCAAAGACTCTCTTGCTTTTTTTCTGTCTGAGTGTGAGCTTCATCTGACTGGACATCTGAATTTTTGGGTAAAAGAGTCCAGTTTTCTGATCTTCACAAACGTTTGTGTTTTTACTGATTTTCTACGAAGTGCATGGAGACTTAACTAAAACATTTTAACTGGAAGTTCCATCAGACAAAAATTTAAAAGGGAAAAAAAATCACACAAAAAATCACCTTATTTGTGAATTCAATGGGAACATTGATTTGGAAAAACAAAAAGTCTTTTGTCATGTTTGCACTTTTTTTTTAAAATTAGGAAATGGGTCCTTGATTGTTCTTTTTTTTGTTGTTAATTAGGATGAGTGACGTCAGTGGAGTGAGGGGACTGATTTAGGGGTTTTTTTTAATATTAATTTAATGAGACACTCTTTGCATTTTGTCTATGCGAAATAAAAGGGTCTTCTGCCTTTATTTGTGATGTCTGCTTCCATCGCCTTCTGCTATACTTGTTTTTCCCTAAGTGTAATAACCATTTCAGTACTGTGTTCTGAACAATGTATTCTTGTACCTTGGGCAGAAGAGAAAAGCAGGGGTCATACCTTTAAAAAAAAAATTGTGCAAGTCTCCAGTGCTCTGAATCAAACTCACCTGGGACTCTGCATTTGCTTCACCTGCCACCAGGAGGCTTTTGTTCAGCTTCAGTATTCTTTTGGATCAGAAGAAATGTGTTGATGTTACTTTACTTGCTTCTTAGGAATGGATCTTTAGTCCATTTAGCACTCACAGAAATAATTTGCTTACATAAGGGGGGAGTGGGGAGGGGAAGGAGGGGTGAACCAGCTTTTCACATAGTAGAGGAAAGGGAAGGGAAAAGTTATTTCAGGTGTAAGATAAATGTGGTCTTCGTGAGAGGAAAAAAATCTTTTTATGGGGGAGCTGTCAGCTCATATTACTTTTTTTGCATCTTTTGAATACATGAGAAGTAACATTTCTTGTTTTATACAAAGCATAAATGATTGAGTACTACTGTTGGTGGGTTTAACACAACAACATTTGAGCTGCTTGCTAAGTGCCTCCTTATGAGTGTTCTGGCTACATTTGTGTGCCCTAACCAAAAGAACGTGGTGCCGAGCATCCCAGATTAGTGCTAACATGAACACACTGTTCAACACTGGCTGGAAATATTAACTGGAATTGGAAAGCAATAAAACTTTGTACGCTTGAGCAGTCTGAGAGCCTCCTGCAATTTCCCTGGCTGGTGGCAGTGTGGGCTCTGCTAATTCAAACATCTCTGCACCGTGCCTAATGCAAGTTGTTTTAAAACACAAAAATGCATACATATATGTGTATAATTGTTTCATTAATATTATTAATGTCATTATGCTGTTATAAGAGCATTAAGTTAACAAAGTACTTAAGTGTCTTGAAAAGAATCAAGTTGCACTTGCATCCTTAGCTGTGGCAAGCCCAAGCGCTGAAGTTCTGGAAAGTCCTACAGAAGAAGGCAAATGAAGACATCCTTCAGGTATGTACTTCTTGCAGACCTACAGGAGTGCTGACATTTCACTCAGACAAGGAGCAATTTCCCATCTAGTCTGCCTGCTTGACCAATTTGGTGATAAAACACATCAAAAAAAATAAAAAAGACACCACCAAAAAAACCCAAAGCAAATGCCCTCCCCAAATAAAAGCCACAACACCCAACTTTTGGCCTCCATAAAAATAAAAAAATAAAAACTTAAGAATTACCCATGAAATATTTTCAAACAGAATGAAAAAACTGTGTATTAAAAAAAATGTTAATGATTTGCTTTGTTTTGTTGTGTTGGTTTGTTTCCATGTAGAAACATTTTGCTAATAAGTACATAATTTAAACATGCATAAAGAAATTTCTTTTAATATTTCCCATTGAAAAAACTCTACAGAAAACTAAACTTCTATTGAAGATTTCATTTTGAGGCAATTCAGTTCTTTTTGATTCGCACAGGAGTCTTCCAGGTGTGCCCCACTTGAGCTGGATGGGGCATTAGTACTGCACTTAAAAATAAAAATTTATTTTCTCGGTAGAATTCAGGACTTTTGAGTCTTAGGTCACTTTAATCTTCAATGAAGCTTCCTTCTTGTCTCTGAAAGAAAGGTAAAATGGTTTTGCGCAAAATTGAGGCTTTATCCATTTGTCTTCACGGCTCTTGGCTGCCCCCAAGCACAGGGATAGTGGATCCAGTGGCAAAACTCCCCACTAAAATATACCTTCAGTGACAGATAAGAGTAAGCATGCAAAGCAGGGAGGAAATATTCACATTTTGAGCTCATCCTCGCTGCTGTTAGTGGCAATGTTCTTATATCTCCCTGAACCTTCATTGGGCTGACAGTCTGGAAAGTGCCAGTCGGTTAGCCCTGACTTAATGAGACCTCCTCGTCACTGGTATTCAATATGCTCAGTAATGTTCATCCTCCTTATGAAGTGCAGATGCCTTTGGGGGGGCCCCATATTCAATGAAATTCATGGCAAGTCTCCCAGTGGTTAAAATCAGAGTGAAACTGGGCTATTGCTTAACACACGGAGGCACAGACTTGCAGGGTGCCTGGCTCCATGCCCTGGATCCAGCCAGCTCTTCAGTATGCGTATCCATAAACATGTGTACGGTCCCCTTGGCTTGGGGGAATTCTTGTTTTTTAATTTTCCAAACAGCATTGGAGCCGTACAGCTAGTTAAATGTGTAACAGAAGCTTTACAGAAATACTTGTCTCTCCTAGTCAGGGTTTGGAGGTAGAGGTAATCTTAGATTAATACAACTGGGAGCAGTCAAGTCCCTGTAGAATGCATTGGTCAAGATGAAAGAAAATGTGCTGATGTGACTCTACCAGCACTATTTAAAATACTTCTCTGTAGGAGGACCATCAAAATCCATGGATCCTATATCCATGGATCCACCCAAGAGTTTTGAGGGAACTGGCGGATGTGCTGGCCAAACCCCTTTCCATCATCTTCCAACAGTCCTGGATGACTGGGGAGGTTCCGCTGGACTGGAGGCTGGCTGATGTCGTGCCCATCTATAAGAAGGGGCGCAGGGAGGATCCGGGGAACTACAGGCCTGTCAGCCTGACCTCGGTACTGGGGAAAGTCATGGAGCGGGTGATCTTGAGTGCTATCAAGAAGCACTTGCAAGAGAACCGGGTGATCAGGCCCAGTCAACATGGGTTCATGAAAGGCAGGTCTTGCCAGAGTAATCTGATCACCTTCTATGACCAAGTGACTAAACTCTTGGACGAGGGAAAGGCTGTGGATGTGTCTTCCTGGACTTCAGTAAAGCCTTTGATACAGTTTCTCACAGCATTCTGCTTCGGAAACTGTCGGCCTCTGGCCTGGACGGGCGCACACTCTCCTGGGTGAAAAACTGGTTGAATGACCGGGCCCAGAGGGTGGTGGTAAATGGAGTCAAATCCAGCTGGAGGCCAGTGACAAGTGGGGTTCCCCAGGGCTCAGTCCTGGGTCCAGTCCTGTTTAATGTCTTTATCAACGACCTGGATGAAGGCATCGAGTGCTCCCTTAGCAAGTTTGCAGATGACACCAAGCTGGGTGGAAGTGTGGATCTGCTGGAGGGTCGGGAGGCTCTGCAAAGGGATCTGAACAGGCTGGACTGCTGGGCAGAGACCAACGGCGTGAGGTTTAACACGGCCAAATGCCGGGTCCTGCACTTGGGGCACAACAACCCTACGCAGAGGTACAGACTAGGAGAGACCTGGCTGGAAAGCTGCCAGGAGGAGAAGGACCTGGGGGTGCTGGTTGACAACCGACTGAACATGAGCCAGCAGTGTGCCCAGGTGGCCAAAAAGGCCAGTGGCATCCTGGCTTGTATCAGGAACGGCGTGACCAGCAGGTCCAGGGAGGTTATTCTCCCCCTGTACTCGGCACTGGTGAGACCGCACCTCGAGTACTGTGTTCAGTTCTGGGCCCCTCACCACAAGAAGGATGTTGAGGCTCTGGAGTGAGTCCAGAGAAGAGCAGCAAAGCTGGTGAAGGGGCTGGAGAACAAATCTTACGAGGAGCGGATGAGAGAGCTGGGGTTGTTTAGCCTGGAGAAGAGGAGGCTGAGGGGAGACCCTATTACTCTCTACAACTACCTGAAGGGAGGTTGTGGAGAGGAGGGAGCTCGCCTCTTCTCCCAAGTGACAGGGGACAGGACGAGAGGGAATGGCCTCAAGCTCCACCAGGGGAGATTTAGGCTTGAGATTAGGAAGAAGTTCTTCACAGAGAGGGTGGTTAGGGATTGGAACAGTCTGCCAAGGCAGGTGGTTGAGTCACTGTCCCTGGAGGTGTTTAAGGTTAGGGTAGATGAGGTGCTTAGGAGCATGATTTAGGGAATGGTGGGAATGGTTGGACTCGACGATCCAGTGGGTCTCTTCCAACCTGGTCATTCTGTGATTCTGTGATTCTGTGATTCTATATGTCTGCACCCCAACACATGATATACTTTCCCCATTGTACTAAACACCCTCTTGGAAAAGTCTCATGCGAGTGAAAGCAGTTGGCATTAGCTTAAGAACTAAAAATGTAACCCCTAAAGTACCGGAACATCAAGGTATCAATGGAATCACACCTCGCATAATACTGCAACTCCATCTTAGCCCTGAGGGTGATAGGAGACTTTACTTAAAAAGATGAATTTAAGAGCTAAATACCTTCCCTGTCTTTCCTGTCTACTAAAGATCATACCTCCTTATAGAGTCCCCTTCTTTTTCACATCATACTTTTCCCCACTCCGCAACCTCAGCTAACTCTTTAATGAATCACAGATACTAATTAACTATGCTTTTTTGTTTCAAATGAGTTAGCAACTCCCTCACTCATGCCTTTTCTAAGAACTCTCTTATCCTTCTTTATTCCATTACTATTTTGCTTAAATTGTCTAAATTGTCTGATTATGTTAAACTCTCTACAGCTTTTCCCTTTTCTTGGTTTTTTTTAGGTTAGATCTTGCTTTTCCTATTCAGAATCGAAGAAATTTTGACTGTTTCGATGTCTGTCTTTTGGTCAGTTGTTTTTTTTTAACAACATAGCGGTGTTGCCGTAGCTGAGAGGATTTAGGGGTTTTAAGCAAGGCGAGGTATCATTATGTCAAATAACATAGTTGAAAAACAAACAAAAAAAGCAACCCTGGGCTAGTATTTGGGACAAACACAGCGTCTAGAGGAGCTACATACAACTGGGTTTCCCACTTCCTCGTGCAGCTGGGAAACACATCCCTGGCTTGCAGGTGGCTGTATGGCAACAGATCTTTACCCTATTCCTAGAGTTAAATAATTTAGAGTAAATGTCATCAAACTTTGACTCCCAACACCCTTTGTCTGCACAACCAGGTAGGTATGAAGAGTGTTTTAGGAGCTGGTTGGTTGGGCTAGGGTTTGTGGTTTTTTTGGAGCATGAAGACATGAACAGTGAAGAGGTGGGATAAAGGGAGCAGCTGGAAAGGCAAACTCTGCTAGCCCAACATTTTCCTGAGTAGGCTGAACAGCTTTCTCAGAGGAGGAAGCTCTCTTTTAAAGGAAAGGAAAAGTAAAATGAAAGATAAGCACACAGTTTGGACAGCTTGTTCATAGTTTTAGTGTTAGTCAGGTTATTTTGGGTCATAGCAGTTGCTTAATGGGCTCTCAGGGTTGACTGTGAGGCATTCCAGCAGAGAAAAGAGTGCTTTTCACCATTAATCTTCTCTGGGCCTGCCTGAGCCTCCCAAGGGGAACCTCACCACACACCCAGAAAGAAAATGCCTCTGTAGGAAGTGCATCAGCCCAACACACACCACTAACACTGCTGCAGTGTCATACAGTGCACTTCCCTGGGGCTTTTTTTTATACTTTTTGAACTTTTCCTCCTTTTTTGACAATGAATGTTACTCTCCTTTGTATCAGGATTTCAGGGCAGGAAGGTGCTAGAATTGACACAAAAGGGATCTGTAACTATTTTCAGGGTTGACAAGGTCCCTGTACACTTTCCAGCAGGTCTTCAACACGGGAGCACCAGCTGACCTACACAGATAAGATTTCAAAATCTCTGGGACTAAGTGTGAAAGGAACTGATTTCTACCTTGCCCATGGAAAAGTGATGCCAAAGCCAATTTCTTACATTACTGAAACAAAACAGAAAAATAAATGGCTTTGAGATAAATTGTGGAAGTTAACTACTTTTACACTTAAGCTGCCAACTTTTCGTTCTCTGGGTTCATCATAAAGCATAAAAATAACCCCAGAGTTCAAACCTGCGGTATCTTTTACTTAGCTGAAAGGAAGTTAACATAGGTGTTTCATAAAAGGACATCACATGGTCATGTGTTAGTAGAGAAATCAACAACACAATAGGAAAACAGTGTGAAAAAAAACCCACAAGAAATACAGTCAAAACAGTACCATACAGTAAGAAGATTTTGGAATATTGCTCAGGTAAAGTTAAGACATATGTTTGTACCTGAAATTTTTCCAGTATGCGTTCATTCCACCAGTTCCAGTCCTGGTGGAATAACAAAACCAACCTGATTCAACAGTGTAATAGAGAAAGCAGTGGTTTCAGTGCTATTTTTAGTGCAATGGAGCCCTTGGGTGGCGTGGACAGGGAAGAGAGCTTTGCAACTAGGGACCTGGAAATACCAAGCACGCATTGAAACAGACTGTGGTAGATCTTCCACTACATAGAGCCTGTCTATGGACAATCACTGAAAATTCTCTTTCCTCCCATCCCCTCACAGGTTGAAAATCAAGCTGCCCTTGATTTTCAGCAGCTTTCAAGGCTGAAGAAACTCGATGTGACTGCCTCTGGATCACAGGAAGCATCTTCTCTTTCTCTTTATTTTCACTGACAGCATCTCTGGCATCTTCCAGACTCCCTTATGCTACGGTTCCAACACTGCCCTGGCCACTGCTGCTGCCCCATACTGAGATTTTGACCTGTGTGGGGTGTAACCCTTCCTGGAATAGCCACTATCCTGTTTCTGTAAAGCCAGACAAGCAGAAACTCTGGGTCCAGTGCTCACCATTCCTGAATATCTCAGACTCTCGAAGATGGAGAGCTCATCTCCAATAGATAAGGGTCAGTCCAGAGGCTTGAAATCAAACAGCCATCCTTCCTACGGCATCTGACATGCCTGCCTTACCAAGGGCTGCAGCTCCCAGGCCCCCGAGGGGGCTCACATCATTCCCATGCTGAGAAAAGCACTCCTGCTATACTGGAGAAGATAAACAATCTTGTAGCATTAAGGATCTCACCTCTGTTCCCAGGTAGGAGCAGAACTACTAAAGCCCATCCATACTTTTGCACACCAGTGTGCTGCTGGCTGATGTCCAAGGCAGCCAGTGACTCTTAGGGATCTGGGAGCTCATTGAGACACTGTTGGATTTAATTATTATTACCCCAAAAGCACAAACTGGGGACACTTTTGTTCATGAAGAAAAGCATTAGAGTGCTGTAAGACTCTGTTCTGCACCAGAATCTTCACCTCTGTGTAATTGCTCTAACATTAGTAATAGTAAAATTATATGCTTCCATACGGAAATTTAAATTAAACGTCACCTAAATCAATTTGAACATTAAAACACTGAGCTCGTACCACCTGTCTTTCCTACAGAACAAATTATATTTAAGCCCCAAGGGCAGAAGCGAAGGGAAAGCTTAATTAAAGTTGATAGCAGACTACCTAAGAACACTTGAACCTACATACAAATAGATTAAGCAAAAAAAGCCATTTATTTTATTCTGCTATCCTTGCCTGGACTCTGATAAGATTTTCCTTTTAAAATGTTGACAGCTTCAGTTGCATTTCATCTTACATGAACAGAAAGTAATGGATACCTTGGCAAGCTTCTCCCCACCAACCACAAGAGCTCGTTTTTTAGTCTCTGACATGTTGAGTCATAACTCTTTGCACTTCTAATTAAATCATCATCCTTGAAGGTGAACCCTTTACAGTATTTATAAACAGAATCACCTCAGGTGGAGGAGCTGTGAACCAAAACAATAGGCAACACAGAACTGATGAGATGCTGTTAAAAATAACTTTGCCACTTTCACATCACTTCAAAGAGCGCCAGGGCAAAGCTCTAGAGAGAGCATGAAGCTAGTTTCATGGGTAAGACTTGTGATTTAGGAGCTAAAAAAAGAGTAGATGGGGCCACTTGATTGTGCACTTGCTCCCATGGGTGGCTTGCAACGTGCAGGGTTTCTCTGACCCAGGGTGAGAACACAGAATACATGAACATGTTTTAAAAGAAGAAATCGAGGGAGTTGGTACACAGGGATGGGTGGGATTGCAGATTATTTCTGGACAATCCCTGGTGCTGTGAGTTGATTATCTGTGGTTACAGCATGCAGATACGCACACACGTACCCATATGCATACACACTCTTTTATCTGCACAGAGAATGTGAATGTGAAAGCTATCATCACAACTCTTTCACTACCACTGTATTGTATTTGGTGCAAGGGAGCAGGGAAAGATGCTATGAAACTACAGCTGTCAGCCACTTCCAATCAAATTACTCTCAAGTGTCTGTCTTAGCTCTGTGTATGTGTGTGCATAGTCAGATCTTAACTATTTATGGTCCACCTGCTAGTAATATCATCCTATCCAAGAGACAGCATCTCCTAGTTATTTTTATTACCTCATATTTTATTCTTTACCCCTTACAGCAAGAATTTGAGCTTCTTAATCCATTCGGTACAGGAATACAAGTCAGAGACTTTTAGGTGCAAATGCTCAGGACGAGCTGAAGTGTGTCATTTACATTGATTATATCTAGAAGTAAAGAATAAAAATGTTATTAAGTCTGACTCTGAGGAAGTGTTTTGCAAGCCCATGATCTTCCTTTACTGCTGCAAAACACTTTACACATACTTATGCACAGAACAGGTCTCTGGGAGCTGTATCCAGTGCTGTTCCATCCCCTCCTAACACAGCACAGAACAACAAAACTGCATCCATTTTCATAGGTGATGCCCAGAACAGACATGGAGATGGTCAGTATTTGCCTCCTCAGGAATATGCAGAAAGCTTTATGCCAAAAGCTGACAATATCATGAAGAACATGTTTCTTCAAAAGACTACTGCTACTGATGGAGTTGTTTAGCCTGGAGAAAAGGAGTCTGAGGGGAGACCTAATTGCTCTCTACAACTACCTAAAAGGAAGTTGTGGAGAGGAGGGTGCTGGCCTCCTTTCCCAGGTGACAGGGGACAGGACAAGAAGGAATGGCCTCAAACTCTGCCAGGGGAGGTTCAGGCTGAACATTAGGAAAAAATATATCACGGAAAGGGTCATTGGGAACTGGCACAGGCTGCCCAGGAAGGTGGTTGAGTCACCTTCCCTGGAGGTGTTTAAGGCACGGGTGGATGAGGTGCTGAGGGGCATGGGTTAGTGTTTGATAGGAATGGTTGGACTTGATGATCCAGTGGGTCTCTTCCAACCTGGTGGTTCTATGATTCTATGATTCTGATTAGTCTCAATAGACGGTTTTCAACATAGCCTGATGATTAGAGTTCTCACTGGAGAATATCATTCAATGGAGGCAAAATTTCCATTACAGTCCTCCATTTAAGTAGTATCCAGCATAAAAACAGCCTGGTCTCCTGCCAGTTCAATCAGTTAGCACTAGATAAATGATTTACCTGAGCCTCATAAGGAATTGGTTGGATGGTCGCATTCAGTGACTGGTGGTCAACGGCTCTACATCCAAACGGAGATTCATGACAAGTGGTATCCCTCAGACGTTCATATTGGGGCCAGTGTAGTTTAATATTTTCATTGATGATATACACAGTGAGATCAAGCACACCCTCAGCAAGTTTGCAGATGACTCCAAGCTGAGTGGTACAGTTGTCACACCAGAAGAATCATAGAATCTCTTGGGCGGAAAAGACCTTTGAGTTCATCGAGTCCAAGCGCAGCAGTCCACTACTAAATCATATCCCTAAGCCCTTAATCTGCCAGTCTTTTAAATACCTCTAGGGATGGTGATTCAACCATCTCCCTGGGCAACCTGTTCCAGTTACCAATAACACTTTCAGTGAAGAAATTTTTCCTGATGTCCAATCTGTACTTCCCCTGGCGCAACTTGAGGTAATTTCCTCTCATCTTGTCGCTGATCACTTGGGAGAGGAGACCAACACCCAACTCACTACAACGTCCTCTCAGGTAGTTTTAGACAGTGATAAGGTCTTGCCTCAGCCTCCTTTTCTCTAGGCTGGACAACTCCAGTTCCCTTAGCCGCTCCTCATAAGACTTGTTCCACAAGACTTGTTCTCCTTCACTAGCTTAGTTGTCTTTCTCTGGACGCACTCTAGCACCTCAACTTGCATAGCACTTCAGTGGGGGTTTTCATGCAGCACTTCTTTATCTGTGTGTGCTGAGCCTGAAAGAAGCTTGAAATTTTGCCATGCAAATTAGCAGTTGCTCAACTGACCAGGCAGCTGAACCAGCAGAGCAATCAGCTGGTACTGACATGTTTTAACTTATCAGAGAGCTCAAGATCCATGGAAACCAGAGTATATCCCAGCCCCTGGGGTGACTTCCAAGCATGCTAACAAAGAAGCACTTTTCCTGAAGCAAAACAGCATGTTAGCTCTATGCAAATGACACCATTTCCAGCATTTGAGCTCTGAAACCATCTTTAGAGCTCAATAATGAACATTAGCCTGGACCACATAAGAAAAGACCAGCTCTTGCCCATTTATTTAGCAATATATTGACTTGTTTCTTACATGATTCTATAACAGAAACTCATCTTCAAATACTGCACAGCCCCTGTAAAATATATGCTCAAGTCTGACAGGATATAAAACCTTTCATTTCTTTTTTTTTTTTTTTTTGCAATTACAGAAGTCCCAAAGACTTTAGGAGGAGTTTAAGATAAGTGAAGCAGGTAGATAGATATGTAAAAAAGAAAGCAAGTGGTGCACTTGAAGAAGAAATTTAGCAGAGACCAATAGCTAATACCTTGGCAAAATTCATCACAACTTTCACTAGGTTTTACCATGCAGACAAACATGTGCACAGCTAATATCTGGGTCAAGATGATGCTTGACAAAGTTTCGACCTTTTAAGGTTTTAATCAAAATTGAAAACTTCAGCATTAACAGTGGCATTGTCATATATTATTGTGGCTCTGACAGTGACATGATGTCTCCTCAAAGATGGCAGAATATTAAGGTCAGATATCCCTGAGCTTTTTATTTAATCTTATTCACACTGAGAAGATAGGACCCTCCTCTCTGAATAGAGTACAGCAACATTTCAAGTACTAAAGACTCAGGAGCTGTATATCTCATGAGAGGGAAAGCTGCTGATACAGTCTTTCATTGGCACATCCACAGAATGTATCAGGAGTGTAACTAAATAACTGAGAAGCCTGAATGCTTTATCTGCCCCCCATCATACCTATAAGAAAGGGAAGGCTGCAGGATCAGATGCTTTCTTCAAGGTCATTCTGTAGACACAAGGCTTCAGCTTTCCTTGTTTTTCACACGGGGCTTGATTCTTCTGCTCAACCGAGCTTGGTGGCAGATTGCCCAGAGAGGCTGTGGGGTTTCCATCCTTGGACCTACTCCATATTCAAGCAGACAAGTCTTGAATCACCTGAGATATGCTGGCCCTGCTGTGAGCCGGGGAGAGATAACTCCAGAGGTCTTCTCTGGACTAAATTATTCCTCCATTTTGAAACAGAATTTCCTGTGGGGGCAGAATTGAAACCAGAGTGTCTCAGCTGTAAGAACCCACTTTCAGATTTGATGTTAACAGCAAAACACTGATGTTTTGGGTTTGTGTTTTTTTTGTTTTTTTTTTTTCTCCTGACCGTTGGGAAGGAGGCAAATACTTATTTGAAAAAGAAATTCCTTTTCCCTAGTTCTTTGGTTGCTCACCTTGCTGAGGGTGCTGGGGAAACTTCTGGCTTTAAGCTTAACATGTGCTGCTATCTGGCCACTTACCAAGTTGCACCTCAGCTTTGCATGTATATAATGCCATAAATATGTTCCAAATATAGTTATAATGTGAAGTCCCAAAAATTAGGTGAAAGTTTGGCCTACATCTCCCTAAAACTCAGTTTCTTTCGGTCAAGTGTGCAGGTAATTGCTACTTCTCTCAGCAACCTTGTGCAGAGAAATGCCGAAATGTCTATGGAGCACATGAACCCTGGTAATAGTACAAAATGGAATTAAAATAATGAAATCTCAAGGGAGCCAAAAAATAATTTTATGTTCAGTTCAGCCTCTGAACAGTGAATTCTGAAGTGAATTCTGAATAAAATACAAGGAGTGTAAAGGAAAATAAGGAGTAATTTCCACTCATGGAAGTAGGAATGGTCTGGGGAGTGGGGGATACAGGCTTATGAAGTCAAAACCTGTGTCATGACACATTTCATCACAGAAGAGCAAGTACCACTAGTATTGCAGGAGTATCTAATTCTGGCATTTCACTTCTTCAGAATATTGGCTTTATTTTGATGTGCTATATAGTGTGCAGAACTTCCTGATGTTTTGCTAACCAATGACCTTGTTTGAAAAGAACATCTATGGTATTTTAATGACTTTCAGATAACTTTTATAGCTGAGTTTTCAACCAGCAGGGTGCTCTTGGGCCCAAACCTAAATATATTCTGTCTGAAGAAGTGTTAATTTTATATAAAACAATGAAGTATGTCAATTACATATCAGTACTCCCCAGAATGCTTGAAAATATCTGCTGAATCAATAAATATATGTGCATTTGTTTAAAAAGAAAAAAAAATAAAAAGAAAATACTTATAACAAAGCATGTTACTCTGAAGAAAAACTTGTGAAGTTGGCTGATATATAAAAAAATTCATATATTACCTATATTTTCGGCAAAATCTTGCTGTTTATCCCTCTTTTTATACTACCCTGTTTCCCACATGATTTCTAGACTTTATATTCCTTATGCAAGTCATTTCTTATGCTACCTGAATATGTCCAGAATATCAGTAGGTTTTTCTCCAATATACCTTTATTCCAATACTCTTCATTATCTAAATAACATTTTCATGTATACAGGAAACATCCCAGGATTCTCATAAACTAAGAGTACTGGCCACATCATAAGATGTCAGATGTAACCATAATTCTTCAAACAGCTGAGCAATCTCCTTAAAGAAAAACTGAAAGGACAAACACTGAAATTCCTTTAATATGAGCAGCCAAAACACGTAACAGTTGCAAAGATAAAAGTGTATTCGTGGTGCGATTCTATCATTGAAAACTGTTGGCATGGCCATGCTGTTAGATGATGAATTTGAGGTGGCCTGTGATGGATTTTCCTGTGTACTGTGTTCCAGAGGTGGTGGTGAGGGCAGTGGTGCAAACCCACTCCTGGAGGAACCTGCTGGTCCCTTCTGGGGACACTGAAGGAGCAGTGATTGATGCCGCCCTGCACACACATGCTCCCAAGGTCAGGTACCACTACCGAGCAGCAGCACTGCAGGCTGGTGAAGTCATTGAAGACTGAAAACACTGCCGCAAGCTGGTACATGCACACAGTTTTGCGCTGCGTTTGAGGTTTGGGTTTGTTTTTTTTATTTTATAAATGCACATATATTTTAAAGGTTATGATCTTCTCTGACATTTCCATTTCTCTTTTCTTGCTGGTGGTGGTGTGGCTGACAAATTGAAGCCAAAGTGTAATTTAAATAACTGTTTACTGAAGTCCTCTGTTTTCTCTTCTTGGCTACCTCTGAGACCTGGGCAGCATTCGTGTGGCTGCTCCTAAGTGCTTCTGAATGCTGAATTTTAGCCCAGTCAACCCAAACAGCATCTGTCTGATGGAAAAAAACCAGCTCCTAACTGACAAATAGAGGGGAAAAAAGACTATAGAAAGGATGTTAGGTACAGCTTTTAAAGACATTTGATCATAGATCACGAGAGAATATCCCATGAAGCTAATCCTAATTGATGTCAATTTCCACTTTCTATGTTAATTATCATTACACTTGCAGGGGGTGGGGAACGCTGTTCACAGCTTTTCTATCCTAAAGAAAACCTCAGTAAGAACCTACAATTTCAGCAAGAAGGTTCTTTCATCAAACATGCCTGCACAGAGAGAGAGATCCCTGCTTCCCTTCCCCAAGACCCCTATAATGGGAACTTGCCACGTTCCAAATGCTGCAATGCATAACGCAGCTCCTCTGTTCAGTGAGGACACAGAGGCTTGAGGTCTGTCGGTGGTGACTGAGGAGAGAAGGCCTAATTAAACCTGTTCATCCACAGGTGAAAGGCTTCTCTTTTTTTTTTTTATAATGGAAAGATACACAGGTAATTGCCTTTTCGATTTATCATGTCCTCTATCAGGGCTGCTGGCAATAGGCATGGAAGTATTGTACTCTGGATCTCAGGAGGAAAAGGGGAGGAAAAGTGTGGGGGATTTTCTCTGGCAGCCCAGTTTGGAGGACCATCTGCACAGCAGCCTGGGAACAATTCATCAGGTCTACAACACGAAGCTTAAAAGCTGAATGCCTATTTTTTGTTCCGAAAGAGCTAACTAAAAGTAAACCAGATTCTGCTGCAATGAATTATTAAAAGGACTTCATTTAACATTACTGTGATCTGGCTTAAGTACAGACAGGCAAAGTGGTTTCCCAAATCTTATTGACTTCCTTAAGTGTTCTATTAGAGAACAAAAATGTGGGTTTATCAGCAAAAACATCTGCTGGAGGAAACCTAACACAAAGCAAAAGGAACTTTGGAGTAGGAAAATAGTTAAATGGGAGCTCCTGGTGAAAAAAAAAAATTAATGTTTTATTTTTAAGTGCCTCGATAAATAAAAATGTTCTCTGACAGTTCTGTGGTATACAAATGTCTGTGGTCCATAAGGATTTGCATCTGGGATTACATATATGTTCTATACATATGGTAAAAATGTGCATATGTGACAGTATAACTATGTGTGTACAGCCAACCATCACAGGTCATCTGTGCACTCCAGAGTCAGGAAAAGTGCTTCAGCCTCTCCTTTGCCCCTCTTCTGCACTGGTCAGCGTATCAACGAGTCAGATTTCACCACCTGCCCTAAGACCTGACTGTGCAACAATGTGCATGGTAAAATTCATTTGAGCTAGTATAAAGCAGCTGGAAAACATAGAGCACACTCTTCTAAGGTTTCAGGAAAAAAAAACCTCAATAACCGAGGGGTTTTGGGTATTCATCAATTGTTTCATTAAAGACTAAGGGAAATGCATACAATAGGAAGACAATAGATGAAAATATGAGAAGGCAGCAAAGAGACAGCAGAAAGTGGCATGCCCATTCTGCAAACATAACACCAATTTTTCTCAGGTCTTCCAGCAGAATTTCTTTTTTTCTCCGACTGTTCCTCTGTGCAATGCTGTGTAATTCAATTTCTCAGAGCCTTATTAGCTTTGTCAGCAAGGCTTTTAACTTCTAGTTTTTGCAGGCACGAGTTCCAGATCACCAAGCAAAATGAGAGTGTACCTAAAGCCCAGGCTGTGAAGTTCAGTCTCCAAGGCAAAGCTCCCATTAATTCAGTACAGCCAGTACTTTTTGTAACAGATTTCCCATTAAAATGTATGGGTAACACTTTTAAGTGCTTTAATAATTGGATAATGATGTACAGCTGCTTTAGGGTTCCTCTTTTCTTTCCCTCCCTTCTTGTGTTCTTTAAAATATGACAGCAAATAATAGATATCTCTAAAATAATTGAATGGAGGGGGGAAAAAATCCATAAATACGCTTTATAACTGAACTGTTAATAAAAAAAATTATAATAATAAAAAAATAAAACCACAGTCCCTCAAGCCAGTTCCAATATGTTTCATATGACTGATACTTTTAGGAAATAAGTAAAATTCGCAAAGAACCATCATCAGTTCATATCTGACTAAAGATTTAAAGGGCTCTGCAACTGGAACCACAAACATTTGTTAAACTTCCTCATTTTTTTCTTTTAATTTCCAGCAGGATGGCCTAAAAAAAGTTTGTGGAAAACTATCATGGTCAGTGTTGGCACTAGGCTGACCTCTGTAACTACAGAATTTGGGAATATTATATTAGTGGTAAGTATTTTCAGAAGAGCTTCAAGGAGGTAGCAAAATAGGGTGTTTGGTGAGTCTGTGTCTGTAACTAAGGATATAGGTGAGGATGTCCTTCCTTAATGTGAAATGCTGTCTTTAGTAACTCTTATAATGGAAAATAGGTGCTGAGTTTGTATGAATTATGACACTCCTTACCAGCTGAGCCAGAAGACCAAATAATTGCTTAAATTCTCCATTTTCATTTCTTTTTTTCGCACATTTTTTTCATACACCTTTATAGTATTTTGTATAGCACTAAGTAGTGGGATCTGCAGCGACTGCTTTGTTTGTATGGTGATTTCTAAAGAATGGTGGCTGGTCAAGATTTTTAATCTTTATAAGTAAGAAATCTTTGGAAAGCACAACAGCTGTAAATGGTGTGCTTTATATACTAGGGCTAGGACAGGTAGGTGAAAACATATGGTAGTTTAAAATGCCCTAATGGACATGGTAGATCCCTCAATCTCACCAAGAATAAGTGTAAATTAGTTTCCTAGGAGAATTGCATTTTGCAGCTAATCAGACTTCTTGATTACCACACAATTAATTCCTAAATGGAAAAACTGCACATTAACATAAATATTCAAATAAAACTGTGAACCATTAAAGACCCACTTGTTCCACAACAGAACCATGGTGACTTGATGAGTAAGTTCTTCCTGAAAAGCAGTTTTCTACAGACGTGAGAGGCCAGAAATGACATATTTACTCTAAGAAAAGGGGCAGTGCTTGCTTCCTCGAAGGAGAGAAATCAAGCAGACCTAGGATATCAATCCGATGTCGTTGCCATTGCGGAGACATGGTGGGATGACTCGTACAACTGGAGCGTACCCGTGGTGGGGTATAAACTCTTTAGGAAGGGCAGAAGAGGAGGTGGGGTAGCCCTCTATGTTAGAGAGGGCATTGATACCCTCGAACTGGACTACGATCAGGATGGGACTGAGTGCCTGTGGGTAAAAATCAGAGGAGTCCATGGGCAGGAAGGGATTGTGATGGGAGTCTGCTATAGACCACCCAAGAAGAAGCAGCTGATGAGCTCTTCTACAAACAACTGAGTGTAGTCTCAAAATTGCTACCTCTAGTCCTTGTGGGAGACTTCAATTTCCCAGATATAGGCTGGGAGTATAATACAGCAGAAAGGAAGCAGTCCCGGAGGTTCCTGGAGTGTGTGGAAGACAATTTCCTCACACAGCTGGTGAGCGAACCGACAAGGGACGGTGCCCTCCTGGACCTGCTGTTTGTGAACAGAGAAGGACTGATGGGGGATGTGAAGGTTGGAGGACGCTTGGGGCAAAGCGATCATGAGATGATAGAGTTCTCGGTGCAGGGTGAGATGAAGAAGGTGGAGGTTAGCAGAACAGTCGCCCTCAACTTTCAGAGAGCAGACTTTGGGCTGTTCAGAAGGCTGGTCGGAAAAGTCCCGTGGGAGGCGCTCCTTGAAGGCAAAGGTGTCCATGAGGGCTGGGCGCTCTTCAAGAAGGAACTCCTAGCAGCTCAGGAGAAAGCCGTCCCCAAGTTCCGGAAAAGTAGCCGGAGGGGTAAGAAACCAGCATGGTTGAGTAGGGAGGTCCTAAGAGACATCAATAGGAAGAGGAGGGTCTACGACCTCTGGAGGAAGGGGCAGGCATCCTGGGTGGACTACAGGGAGAAAGTGAGAAAGTGCAGGGAAAAAAATCAGGAGGGCTAAGGCCCAACTAGAAATGCGATTGGCCAGGACTGTGAAAGACAACAAAAAGTCTTTCTACAAATACGTCAACAGCAAAAGGAGGGCTAGGGAGAATCTCCAGTCCCTAGTAGATGCAGAGGGAACAACAGTAACAGGGGACGAAGACAAGGCTGAAGTGCTCAATGCCTACTTTGCCTCAGTCTTTAACAGTAAGGAAAATTGTTCCCTCTGTGCACAACCCCAAGGGTTGGATGAGAAGTATGAGATTCCCAAGGTCCAAGAGGAGGTGGTTAGAGACTTGCTTGCCCAGCTAGATGCCCACAAGTCTATGGGGCCGGATGGAGTCCACCCAAGAGTTTTGAGGGAACTGGTGGATGTGCTGGCCAAACCCCTTTCCATCATCTTCCAGCAGTCCTGGATGACTGGGGAGGTTCCGCTGGACTGGAGGCTGGCTGATGTCGTGCCCATCTATAAGAAGGGGCGCAGGGAGGATCCGGGGAACAACACGCCTGTCAGCCTGACCTCGGTACCGGGGAAAGTCATGGAGCGGGTGATCTTGAGTGCGATCATGAAGCACTTGCAAGAGAACCGGGTGATCAGGCTCAGTCAACACGGGTTCATGAAAGGCAGGTCTTGCCAGAGTAATCTGATCACCTTCTATGACCAAGTGACTAAACTCTTGGATGAGGGAAAGGCTGTAGATGTATCTTCCTGGACTTTAGTAAAGCCTTTGATACAGTTTCTCACAGCATTCTGCTTCGGAAACTGTCGGCCTCTGGCCTGGACGGGCGCACACTCTCCTGGGTGAAAAACTGGTTGAATGACCAGGCCCAGAGGGTGGTGGTAAATGGAGTTAAATCCAGCTGGAGGCCAGTGACAAGTGGGGTTCCCCAGGGCTCAGTCCTGGGTCCAGTCCTGTTTAATGTCTTTATCAACGACCTGGATGAAGGCATTGAGTCCTCCCTTAGCAAGTTTGCAGATGACACCAAGCTGGGTGGAAGTGTGGATCTGCTGGAGGGTCGAGAGGCTCTGCAAAGGGACCTGAACAGGCTGGACTGCTGGGCTGAGACCAACGGCATGAGGTTTAACAAGGCCAAATGCCGGGTCCTGCACTTGGGGCACAACAACCCTACGCAGAGGTACAGACTAGGAGAGGCCTGGCTGGAAAGCTGCCAGGAGGAGAAGGACCTGGGGGTGCTGGTTGACAGCCGACTGAACATGAGCCAACTTGTGCCCAGGTGGCCAAAAAGGCCAATGGTATCTTGGCTTGTATCAGGAACGGCGTGACCAGCAGGTCCAGGGAGGCTATTCTCCCTCTGTACTTGGCACTGATGAGACTGCACCTCGAGTACTGTGTTCAGTTCTGGGCCCCTCACCACAAGAAGGATGTTGAGGCTCTGGAGTGAGTCCAGAGAAGGGCAACAAAGCTGGTGAAGGGGCTGGAGAACAAATCTTATGAGGAGCGGATGAGAGAGCTGGGGTTGTTCAGCCTGGAGAAGAGGAGGCTGAGGGGAGAACATATTACTCTCTACAACTACCTGAAGGGAGGTTGTGGAGAGGAGGGTGCTGGCCTCTTCTCCCAAGTGACAGGGGACAGGACAAGAGGGAATGGCCTCAAGCTCCACCAGGGGAGATTTAGGCTTGAGATTAGGAAAAAATTCTTCACAGAGAGGGTGGATAGGCATTGGAACGGTCTGCCAAGGGAGGTGGTTGAATCACCATCCCTGGAGGTGTTTAAGGTTAGGGTAGGCGAGGTGCTTAGGAGCATGATTTAGGGATTGGTGGGAATGGTTGGACTCGACGATCCAGTGGGTCTCTTCCAACCTGGTCATTCTGTGATTCTGTGATTCTGTGATTTTTCTACCTGGATATTCAAGATTTCTAGTCTTTACCATTTTCAGAAGAATCATCAAATTCCCAATAGAATTTGAATAAAATTGCTTGTTCTTTTGAGCTTGATGGACTAATTATTTTTAGTCAGGTTTAGTCATTGGAAGTAAGTACTTTTTTAGAGAGAGAGACTTTGCACAGATGCTTAAGGATTTTTATAACACTTTAGAAGCACAGGGAAAACACTCTACAGCATTTCTGATGCATTCAAAGTCTGTTAAATGTTTAAATGAAAAAATTCCACAAAAACTAAGCAATGTTATACATGTAAGAATATTAACACTTGTATTTTATCGCAGTTACTGAAAGACATTTTCTTTTTTTTTCTTTTTTTTTTTTTTCTTTTATCCAAAACTTGGTACTTCATTGGAAAGCAGTTTAGCCAATTTTTATTGTGTGCCAGTAGTTGTAAGTTTTGGCATGTACAAGAAAAATTCCAGTAAAGGTTTCTTATTTTTTTGCTTTATTTTCCAGTAAGAGTTTTAATGGCTGCTGATGTTCCTAATAGTTTTTTCAACTTTTGTAGAAATTTCATTCCCTTCAGTAACATGAAGCATTAAGACAGTAAAGGAGAAGTAAACCATGGACTGTATATAGGAGAGACTCTCCTTCACTGATAGGAATGGTTGGACTCGATGATCCTGTGGGTCTTTTCCAGCCTAGTGATTCTGTGATTCATGCTACTAACATGCTCACACTGCCTCAGGTGTTACTTGCACAAGGACTAAGAGATCAGATCCCAAAGAAGCTGATCTCACACTCAGTGAAGGAAATGCTTTAATTTTTCTCCATCGTGAAGTCAAAGGCAGGGGAAAAAATGGCTCCACCATGGATTTGTGATAGAGACTGTGCTAATGTCACTAATGGAGAATGTGATCAATTTTCAGGCTTTTTTTTGGTCTATCTAAAATCTGAACCCCAGGCCCTTAATTACAGAATCACAGAATCACAGAATCACAGAATGACCAGGTTGGAAGAGACCCACTGGATCGTCGAGTCCAACCATTCCCACCAATCCCTAAATCATGCTCCTAAGCACCTCATCCACCCTAACCTTAAACACCTCCAGGTGTTCCTGCATACTGTCCAGGATGCTCAGAATAGTTCATAGTATTTGGACCTGCGTATCAAATAGTCATCTCTAAACCACAACTCTCAGCAAATAAATGATGCAAAGATTTCTGTTATATCCTGTACTGCAAATTTTCCTTATTTCCTTCTCACTGTTCTTATTTTATTTCATTGGGGAAATTTACACACAGAAGCTTAAGCACCAAAATCTGAGGTTTGCTCCTTCTTCCACACAGGCAGGCTGAAAGTGCATGTTTTTCTCGTTAGATGGCTTTTACAACTTGGAAAATGGATATTGCAGTCTCACTATGCAATTGATGCATGGTGCACAGATGCAGTGCCTTGGAAAACGTTTGCAATGACTATCATGATGTTTTCCTAATTAGATGCCTCTGAATACAGATCTATTTCCAGCATGGTTTTTATGTCGAACTGCACAACATATTCAGTTCAACTGGCAGTTTAACTTACCCAAATGCCATCAACAGAAGTTAGCTGAAATAAATTAAAGAGGCAGTAATGTGCTTGTAGCATTAACATTAGCATTTCATGGCCTTTAGCAAGCTCAGGCAATAAGCAAACTTGAATTATGAAAAGTTTCCTGCTTATGTGGACAGAAAGGCATCTGGCAACTGAAGACTGATTGCTGCTTCTCATCAGACACCATCACTTGCCTGTTCCAACAGGGTTTTGAGAACCTTAAACTATGGTCATGAAGTAACTTGTGCTCCGAGAGAAGGTTAGAGGTGGGAAGTAGAACAAAGGAAGGTAAAATGGGGGATGGATGTTAAAAAAAATCTTACTTTGAATAAGCTGAAGGAAGGAGAGCAGCAGAGATACTGCTCTCCCTCCTAGGTTACCGATTGAAATAATGGAAGCTTGCCGGTTGAAAACCAGTGTGCATTGTGATTACAGAGTTTTCTCCCTGGTCATCCTTCAACAAACAGTTCATGTGAAAACAGGGGCTGTAGGGAGAGCTAGAAAACCTCTATTAAGATTTCTTCTGAAAGTCAGAAGAGGTAACTACGTTTTCTTATATCATCCTACTCCTTCCACCACTGCTGGAAGTAAAATTGCTTTTAAGTACCTGGAGTTGCATATATTAAATACATCTGAAGTACAAACCTAACCACTGTCTCAAACTGGTTTCCTAGTGCCACAGAGCAGGCAAGGATGTAAGTGGTTGTACTTCAAGAAGTGCTGAGCACCCAGAAGCCCTCTCCACAGAAGACTATTCAGTATTGATTGGAATTAGTTCTATATATGCTCTGTCATGGCTAAAAATGTGATTTCACCTAGAAATTAGTGACTTCATTGAGTGATGGCACAGGAAGGAAAGGGACAGTACAGAACCAGCAGCAGTCACAGAAGCAATGGGGGAGCTGTTCTGATAGGACAAAATGGTGACAAAAGCTAAGCTGAGATGGGGTCTGATGAGGGCAGAGAAGGGAAAAGAAAAATATCAGCTTTCTGTAAGTCTAAACTGTGATGAATTTCTGTCATTTTGTATCTGTCTTTATTATTCTATTTTCCTCTTTGAGGAATGTGAGTTCCTTCAAATATTGGGAATAAGGAGTATTGTATCAGGATAAAATCTCAAAGTGGAATTATTTAAATAGGTGAACTGTATGCTTCCTCAGCAATCACGTGTAGGAGCCCCACACTGGGTTAATGAAGAAAGGCAGCTACTTTCTGCCCTGGCTGAAGCAGAATTCCTGCCCCAGATTTTATTACAGATGAGCAGGGAGTGCTTGCCTCTCACAAGATATTCTCTAGCAGAAGGAGTCAGGTGACAGGGGTCATGGGATTTCTGGCTCTCTGTTGCCTATAGGTAGCACATTTGACAAAAGAAGTTTTGCGCAATGGGAAAACACTTCTAATGAACAGAAGTTCCTACAAAAAGTTCCTACAAAAAACAAAAAGGTACTTAAAATCTAAATTCTTTCCAGAAGCATTGCCTAGAATGATTACACCCACCTTGTTCTAAAGGACCACCCATTACCACACTTTATGTTATTTATATGCCATCTGAGCAAGGGGAAAGTAGCCAAATCAGTCCTAAATGCTGCTAAAAAGGTTTTGCATATGCTATATGCCATGACCTGGGCTTTCATCCATGGTGTCATCCTTCTGGTGGGCTTCTAAGTAAAGGTCCATTCCAGAGCTTTGCAGGTTGCCACTCAGGCTCCGCTACCTTGAAAAGCAGAGACAAAGATGCTGAGGTCTTTGCCATACCCTACTGCTGAGGCTGTAGCTAATGAAGGATTGGAAGACCATCTAGAGAGGAGCAGAGACCTGGAACTACTCAGAGAGAGATGGTGAGAGCATCCACTGCCTGCCACCACCATCTGAGTGGCTGAGCTAGTTACCACACACTGCTTCATTTTGCTTGAATGATGTCATTGCTTGAGAGCAAATCCAAAGATGTTATTACAAACAAATTTACACTTTATTCTCAAAGGATCTTCATTTTTTCATGTCATTTATATAAATCTGCCTTCAGCCACCATGCCTGGTGCAACTCCAAAGAGCAAAAATTTTAATTCTGTTCCAGAAGATCGCAGTTTACTTAAACACCTGCTAGCTTTATTCTGGCAGGCTAGACTAGGATAGCTTTGATATTTTAGTGTAGCTTAGTGTTTGATGATCAGTTTATTCCATGATTATTTTTTTTCAGACAGTAAATACTAGCTGTATGTGACAAAGCATCTGGAAACATTTGTTGGTCCAACACACAAGGGAAGCAGAGCAGTCTGAATAACCATGGTCTAATTTTGAGACTAGGATTTATTTACATCAGCTGGTCAAACTATATCCTTTCACACACTGTGAGGACAAAAGTAAGTGCAGCAATAATGGTGATAAGGCAAGTTGCACCTCCAAAAAGAATAAAAGGCATTGCACTTTCTGCAGTGATTACATGGATGATTTTGCATGGCAGTGGAGAGAATAGACCTGAGACTTACTGTAGCTCCAGCTGAAGCCATTTCCAATTCTTTGACATGGTACTGAATCACAGTGGCTAATTGCAAGGCAGCGTGCAGAGCAGTTCATCGATATAGACCTAGCATAGCTTGTCAGAACAATAATTTTAAATAAATACATATTTGGTGGTTAGAAATGTGTGAATACAGAAGGTAGTATGACTGTTTTAGTATAAAAATACAGCATGGTCTAGTCCATGCTTGCTCTCATCAATGTTTAGACAGTGACAAAAGATTGCTTTCCAAAATTTTTCACATGTTAAAATTATAGACATAGATAGCAAGTGCATTTCATGCATTATCAGCAATATATTAACTCCATTTTCAGCTGAAGTATACACCAAGACTTGTTGAAAAGAGTAGAGCTCATTTTCATGTGGCTAAAGATGACTCAAGCTAAAGCAATATCAAAATGTTTCTGGTATTTGACTCTTGGTATACAAATAGTTGAAACGAGAGCAGGTCTTCATAAATATTTTCAAGACCATAGTGAATTGTTACCAGTGTATGTAAATATAAACAGTATGCTACCATAAAACTGCCTGTAATTGGACAACATACCATGATGTGCAGCTGGTAGCACTAAAGTTGACTTCTGAAGAAATCACTCTGCTTTCAAAGTAATAGAAAAGGGAATTATTGAACACTTGGTCAGCTCATACACTGCAGAAACAGCAAGCATGCATTTTCTGAGACATCAGTTTAACTTTAAAACCTAAAGGATGGGTGGTTTCCATCACATTTCCGTCTCTACAGCAGATTGTTCACATCAGCTTTGACAACTTAGGATTTTTGAGGCACGAAGTACTCAGCTCTGCACAGGAAAGCACAAAGAAACTTAAAATGTCCTGCAGATGCAACAAATCACAGAATCACAGAATCACAGAATGACCAGGTTGGAAGAGACCCACTGGATCGTCGAGTCCAACCATTCCCACCATTCCCTAAATCATGCTCCTAAGCACCTCATCTACCCTAACCTTAAACACCTCCAGGGACGGTGACTCAACCACCTCCCTGGGCAGACTGTTCCAATGCCTAACCACCCTCTCTGTGAAGAATTTCTTCCTAATCTCAAGCCTAAATCTCCCCTGGCGGAGCTTGAGGCCATTCCCTCTCGTCCTGTCCCCTGTCACTTGGGAGACGAGGCCAGCTCCCTCCTCTCCACAACCTCCCTTCAGGTAGTTGTAGAGAGTAATAGGTTCTCCCCTCAGCCTCCTCTTCTCCAGGCTGAACAACCCCAGCTCTCTCATCCGCTCCTCGTAAGATTTGTTCTCCAGCCCCTTCACCAGCTTTGTTGCTCTTCTCTGGACTCGCTCCAGAGCCACAACATCCCTCTTGTGGTGAGGGGCCCAGAACTGAACACAGTACTCGAGGTGCGGTCTCACCAGTGCCGAGTACAGGGGGAGAATAACCTCCCTGGACCTGCTGGTCACGCCGTTCCTGATACAAGCCAGGATGCCATTGGCATTTTAATATTGTTTTATATTTTTTAAGTTTTAATTCTTAAGCCTCTTAAAGTTGCTGAAGATGCAGAAGGGTGAATGCTGCTTTTGTAATACTAAAAACTGTGGCAATCTTAAAATTAGAAGTATGTAATTCTGTATATGCTGAAGTTTGACATAATGCATTAGCTTGAAGGTTAAATTACAACAAAGAACATGACAGATTACTTGTTCATAAGAGTAACTCTTCTCTAAGAAAGATGCAAAATTATCTAATTCACTGCAACACATTTTTTCTCAAATAGCTGAATTCACATTCTGAGAGGAAAAATTTTATTCACTGCTTGAACCACATTTTCTGAAGGAAGGAGAAATGTGACTTTGAAAAGTGTAGGCATTTGTAAAAGGGGGAAACTTCTGATTTATGTTTGTTTGTATGATGGGAACTGAAACATTAAGTAAAGGGTGTATGTATGTTAGGGAGGGCATCAAGAATCCTGTATTACAGAAAGTCAGGTTCTATTTTCAAACATCTTAACTTTTCCAGAATTCTAGCTTTCTCTCACGCTTAATAGTTATGGCATTTGCTGTGTAAATTCCTAACTCAAATGTATCAGCAGAAAGATGACCTTGCCAGATTGCAGAAATATGCTAAGTATTAAATCACTTAAGACTTAGGCTTTGCTCACAAATTTAAAGAAGTTTCAGAAACTATTAATTGCAGTCATACTAAACTTGTATAATATCTTAAACAAGAAAGTAATGTTTATAATAACTGAATTTTATATGTCACAGCCATAGGAAAATTCAGAAAAATTATCCTGGGATGTAAAGGGAACAATACTTCTCCAAAGGATCCCCCATTATTCATGTTGTCCCTTATTTTCACCCAAGAAAGGCAGTACCTCCCTTACCAAAGAAAGATCTCTGTCATTCATTCCTTCTCAGCCAGATGCCAAAGCAAACAAATCAGCAACTAGTTCCTCTAGCTATTCCTCTCCAGGAATTCAATTAAAGAAAATGACTGCTTGGTGAATATACTTGCCATTACCTTTCCCTGGACCTTGAACTAGGTTTCATTTGTAAAGCAGCAATAACCTGCTCAGGAGGGTTCTCCAAAGAATAATTTCTTTTAAAGGTCATGCACACATTTTGGAAAGAACTGAACACCTGTGCATGAGGAATTATTAGAGCTCTTCTGTGACATGTAGATTCTGTATGCATCAAAATATTGAATCTAAATGCTTTTGTCTTCCAGAATTATTAAAATGTACATGTGTTTGTACCCCCATGGGCAATACATATAACTAAACACAACAGTTGGATGGACTGGCCAGAAACTGAACTCATATCTAAATATCTCACATCTAGCATCTTTTCAAACTGATCATTAGTACACAGGAGAGAGCTGAAAATAACTTGTTTTCTGACTGACAGTTTTGTTAATGAACTTAACAAGATAATCCTGTAAGGTCTGAAGTTAAATACCAAAGCTAAGAAAAAATATTGCCTTGTTTTTTTCTCACTCTGACTTTACTGAATGTTAACATTTCCAAGAAAAAAAACAAGGGCTATAGCACAATGCTCAGAAAAAAAATCCCAATGAGTTAGATTGTTCCATTACTGAGGTGCAAAGACATTCATTCATCAACGTGTCAACGCAGTTTTAAGAGGTGGCTCCTCAGTTTTTTCCAGGAGAAATAGGGCTTTCTACGTGACTCTGAAAACAACACTGAAAAAAAAAAAGACCTTTTAACCCCAGAGACTGAGATTTCCTTCCAAAACCTCTCATGTTGCAGTAAGGAGGAAAAGAATATAGTTATTTTGCGGAACATTATACTTAGAAATAAATTGTTCTTAGCTCAATTAATTTGGTTGATTGTATGTAGGTGAGAAACAGATTTCTTTAAAGTATTTGGTCTTGGTTAATCAGAGATTCACAGTGTCAGACAGTAACAATAAGCTGTTTTTTCTTCCTTTTGAGGTTAGAGGAAAAAAGTTTCTGTAAAAATCATCAGTTTCTCACTGACTATATCCAGCTGATTTTGTAGTCTAGAATGAAAATCCCTAAACTGTTATGAAGTGAAGTCAAAAATATACTGGGTTATATAATAACAGCCTCATCTCCTCATTAAAAGCGATGTCTTCAGTATCATTTGCTAATTTATCTTCTTTTCCAAGTTTGGTGAAAACTAGTTTGCAAGTAGTTTGCCTCCAACGCCTGGCCTATGTTGTTGGGGGATTTACTAGATGTGTTTTCAAGTCTCCATTAACTGTGATTTTCCAGTCTATTAACTATTTACATCTAGTATCACATAAGCATTTCTAATGTAAGCACTGCTGTAGTGAACGTAGATGCTATATAAATAATGAAGGAGTAATGGATTGGATCAATTCCATCTGGAAATGACATAAACTCCTCTCTGTCTCAGGCAGGAGCTCTTTTCATAGGACCAAACTAAGGTGAGCTTCCTGCTGGAGAAAGAGGCTGGATGCTTTCAAGACTGTATTGGACGGTGAAGCCTGCAGCAGAACCAGAATAGGTAATGGCTCAGTTTTGTTTGCCCTCCAGGAAAAGAGAATTTCAGCACCAGGAAAAAGTCCAATTTCCTACCAGAGTACAGCTTTAAAGTTGGATTTGACTGAGCAGATATGTTCCACGTAACTGCAGAAGCTGAGAAGGACGTGTTCCCTTGTTGAGCTCAGCCTTTTCTAATACAGCAGAGATGGCAGCAAGGAGTTCACAGGAGAACATTCAGAGGCGTGAAGATTACCAGGGTGCTGTACTCTTTCCGTGATGAATGCAGACACCTGGCATTCATCTTGCACTTTGCAGTCACAGAAGGATGTCTAGTAGCTGTACCTCAGCAGCACTATTGCACCTGCCAGGAATTATGGGCACCACTGCTTTGAGCTTTCAAGACATGGAGCACTTTTGAGATTAATTCAACCAGTAGCAAGGAAAATACCTGTTCCATAATACTGGTTCTTTCTCAGAAGTCACCTTGTAGGCAAATCTTGCACAACTGCTAATAGATACATATGTATAACAAGACAGAATTTGTTTGGTTTTATTTTTGATGCAATAGACATATCAAAAATCAATCAGATGTCACTGCAGCTATGTTTATAAATGGATTGCTAATAACTGGAAGCTGCTGCAAATTAAGTCAGATTTATTTTGCTTTAGGTGAGAGCTTGCTAATAGCAGTGAAATGTACTACGAAGAGAGGCACTGCTAAATCTCTCTGCTTGGCAGAAACCCCATCCATCACAGAGCTGCTGCAGTTGAATACAGCACATTTACACAGTCTGTGAAAGATTTGCAAAAGCACCCAGGAGACTAAAGTGCATAAGTGCCAACGACTTTAAATGGTACTTGCTTCTGCAAATTTCATCCCCTGAGAATTCAGTAAACCTAATAATGCACAAAAATACAGTCTCAAGTGCTGTCTAGATTTACATAGGCTTGGGAAGTCTTGCTCTTGTTTTAATTTGACTGCCATTTTGAGGAGAAAACAAAAATGATTGCTGCTGCTGTTTCAGCAATTATCACACTGTAAAGTAACCTTTGTAATAATACTTAGCTCAATAGGGTCAGTAATATAAATGTTCTTAAATGCCAAGAGATAAGACGTTTTCAGTGGAAATCAACAGGTGAGTTTATGTCACAGAAGAGACAAGTAAAAGGAATTAACTGGCCTTGACTAATCATTTCACCTAAAACATATCACTGCTGACATAGCACATGAAAATGGATTCGCAAGAGGGAATAATACAGCCTAAAGTGCAAAAACAAAATAACCTTTTAAAGTTTCTTTGCACCTTAGCCAATTGTTGAAAAATAATAAAATTAACTCCAGCAACCCAGTCAAGACTCATATGTTGCGTATCAACAGAAAAGCTGTTCATCTAGGAACGCTTTAGCAAGAATCAGCTAGAAAAACAAGAGGGAGTGCAATCTGGTTGCTAGGACAAAGAAAACGGTAATACAAGTGCCTGTCTGTCTATGTTGCAATAGCTGAGGCACTCCCTGGAAGTCTTGCAGCAGCTGAGAATTGAACTTGCAGTGTAAATGTGTCTTCCTTGCCCATATGTGTTTGTATTCTTAAGATACAAAACATTTTTCAGAGGTGTTTTGCAAATGTTAAATGCATTGTCTTTGTATTATCAGCTAGTTCCACCTAGTTCTAACTCTAGACAGATAGAAGGGCACCCCAGAACTGGAAAATGGGCTTCTGCTCTGCAGTGATGTGAATTGTAAAGGGTACTGGGTGGTATCTTCAAGGTTCTCTGATGAATATCAGAGAAGCAGGTGTTTCCCCCCCACCCCCCCACCCCCCCCACACACTTTGTTACCTGTTATCTCTTATGTCTTGTCCTGTGGGAAGACAATACAGCTCACCAAAGCTGCCTATGGGCTGCCCACTTACGCCTGCAGGCACGCTGCATCCCCCAGCAAGAGCAGGGTGGGGGTAGGCTGGGTTTTAGGATAATTTCAGACAGATATGGAGTGATAAATTTTGAGGTGATAACTTTCAGTACCAGCAGTGAGAAAGCAGATCCAATAATTTTATCTCACCTTTACGCAGCACATTCTCACTCTTGCTGCAGTCCTGCAGCCCAGCCCCCTGCTCCGTACTGCTGGCTCCTTGTGCAGTGAGATGGTACACAGTGCAAATAAAACTCAAGGGCAGAAACAATGTGTGAGTTGTGCTGGTGCACCCAGGGCTGTTCTCCAGTGCCTGCTTCCCTGTGTTACAGCTGCACGTTGCTGGTATACATTAGAGCCAGGGCTCTACCTGTGCATTGGCATTGAAAGAATGCTGTGCAGATGAAAAAGGGATGTTAAAGGGATGTTCATCACTCTGAGTTTGTTTCTTCAAAGGAGAAATATCTCCTTCTATGCAGGCAAAAAATGTCATCAAGAGAATTCCACTTCTCACTGGATATTTTCAGAATTTCCTTTACTCTTTCTACTTTTACTCTCTGACTGTTTTCTTTGTTGCTAGTCCTAATCTTGAAGTTTTGGCAGCTATGAACTATAAATGCTAATGAAAATTACTTATTTAAATTAGACTAATTGACTACAAACCTTGCTACAATTTCAATGTACAGCACAGAATCAAGATAATGGTCTTTTAATTCTGATGATGGGCATTAACTCATGCACATACGTAAGAACGGAGCAAATGTAGGTAGCTCTCTGATTCCAAGAAAAAATTACATTACTGGAAAGTGCTTCTTTAACAATGAAATGACTATTTATTTCTTTTTTATAAAAGTATATAGAATATGATACATAATCCATGTTTTTCCCTTGTGCCCATCTGCACAGTAATACTGAAAAGGAGCAGAAACAGAAGAACTAGTCATCCATCCTTTTGCTATGCAGCAGATGTCAGTAAATTGGAGATTATGTTCCATTCTATTAAAATCCCAATGTCCCAGGCAATAACCTATCTCTCAATAAGCACAGGTCTAATATCCATTGAGGTATTAGCTAGTGGTGAGTTGAAAATGACTACTATGTTTACCTACTTCCAAATTGTATTTTATCCATTTTTATTTACTGGATAAAAAAAAATTGATTGCCTTAACTTAGGCTTCGTAAAGAAAAATTTTCTGTGATCAAGGGAATATTCTAGTCGAATAAAACTGCTCTTCCCTCTGAAAAATTATTTTAATTTCTCTCAGTACAATAGCTCTCAATTCACTTTTTAGCCTTAGATGCAGGAGATGTTTCAGGGCTTCCCTAGAGACCGTAGGTACCATATGTCAGGGGGAAGTCTAGAGGGCAAACTACAGGATGACTGATCAAATACTGAGATTTTTATTTTTAACTCTAAGACAGAATTTAGACAGCACAGCTGTGATCCCTAAATGTCTGCCAATTGCCTTGCATAACTTGAACACATTGCAGTGCATCAGCTCTTGTGATGTTGCCCAGGTATCCCCTAAAGACAACACTACACTGTTTAGTTTTACATAACTGAATTGGAAATATATAACTAATTCATCATTTCAGCAAAAGAGTGAGTGGGAAATGAAATGCTCCCGCTCTTCAACATCAGGCAATCATCTCCCTTCCCTGCCACCCTTCCTCCTCCACCCACCCTTCCTGATGTAATTCTCTACCCATGCCTTGTGCCTCCTCCTCCATAAGGCACTGTCATTACATATGTCCTCTTCACCTTTCCCAGAATCTTTCTTTCTCCACAACAGCAACCCCCTTTACTCATCCCAGCTATCATGCTTTGCTACCCACCCCTGTGTCACTGCGTTCTCTTCCGCTGTCACTGGGGCTGGAAAAGCCGTGCCCAATGCTGAGACTACTCTGTGCTTTAGGGGAGTGTGTTGACACCACAGCCGTGTGTGGCTAGTCTAAAAGGTCTAGTACTGGTGCTTATTTTTGGCCTGCTTGCTTTGCTAATGAAATTTCCCTGTTCAGGTCAGCCAGCTGACCAGACACATGTGCCCTTCCAGCAGCTAAAATATCACCCTGCAAGTTAGCCCCACCTCAAGGCTGTGCTGGCCAGTGCTGAGTTTTGTGCCATTATCTCATAATTGGAGATTAAGAACAAACAAATAACTGTCCTAGAAAGGGGACCCATCTACCTCTGTGTGATATTTAAGTGGGGATCAGACACATTTCCTACTTCTGACTTGCAGGCAACATTGCTTCACCTGCGGAGAAGTGGGGAAAGTGGGACGCGCCAACCCTGGGCAGGGGCACAACCAGCAATGTCTCTGCTGCCAAGAGAACCAGTTTGCTGCCACCGCAACAACTGAGTTTGGCCACACCAGGGGGAGGATTATAAGTATGCTCATGCCACATGAAGAAACGTGTCATTACGGCTTGTGTGCATGATCTAAAGTATTTTAACATGCTTGGGAGAGATGGCTGTCTTCAATTTTCCATAGGTGTGCCAGTTTTCCCCTTTCTGTAGCTATTATTGTTGTTGTTATTCATCATTGCCACCATCTTGTGGTTCTTCTTTTATATATTTCACTATATGTGGACTTGGCTCCCAAGAAGAAATTGAAATAGTTAAAAAAAAAGTTTGTCAAAAGTACAGACTTAAGTGCAGAAATTCACTACACTTTGAGTACTTGATGAGGCCAACAGATCAGCCCCTCGTGTACCTTCCCTATGCCACATTTGTCCTGCAGACTTTGGTGGGAATATTTATTGTGGAAACAACTAATGAATGTGAGTAATACTTTTAGTTTGGCCTTTGTAAAAGAGCATTAAATCACAACGCACCAAGAAGGGGGGAGAGTCCTCAGGCTTATTTCAAGAGCTTTTTTTAGATATGGATACTCAGACTTTTCTTATCAAATAATTAGTCATCAGAAGGAAAGTCAAGATAACTTTAGAGAATAAAATAGAAAATCATTGAAATCTTTTCTGAGCTTCCAAAAAAGTTTCATTTAGAGAACATTGAAGCTCCTGCACCTGGCTTTAGTAATAGGAGAGGGGAAAGCACAAAAGAAAATCTGACCCAATTACAATTCTTGTGCAATTTGAAGGTCAAAGAAGTGTATATAAAGACACTTACCTGGATTTCTGTATTATCCCAGTATTGCAGAGGTGCAGTGGAACTATAAAAGGTGTTTTACAGCCAATATAGTCTCTTGTAGGAAAGAAGGAAAAAATCCTGACTAGGCAGAGAGACCGCAGAGAGACCTGATATTCACTGGAAACATCAGTTCTGACTAAAAGCCAACAAAATAATGCTGTCACAAAAAATGCCAAAAGCCATGTAAATTTGTGGCAAGGGGATTGTCACTTGTAAAATAGTCAAGATAATTATGCTGCTGTGCTTGGCACTGGCTACGTTTCATTTGGATGGCTGCATTTTATTTCAAGCACGCAGATAAATTGGCAGGGTTCAAAGGAGAATAACAAAAAAAAAGATGAAAATGGTTGGAACAGGACATCTACAAGAGAAGGTTAGGGAAATTGCATATAGCTGGTCTGGAACAAATTAATCTAAATGGCAGGAGGGAAGATTTGGGTTAAGTGCAAACCAACATTTATTGCTTTAAGAAAAGTTCAGCCATGGAACAAGCTGCCAAGGAAGGTTTTAGCCTTACCATCACTAGAGATACTAAAAGGCAGGAGACCATCTGTTAGGGAGAGTTTAGGGATTAAAAAAAAACAAAAAAGGAAAAAAAAAATCACTGCTACAATTTAAGAGTTGAGCTAACTCATGACTAGCCTTTAAGAGACTAAAAGTGACATGGCTTATGCATTCAAGATAAGTTCCTAGATCTTTTCACGGTGAAGATTGGCTTGATAGTATAAACCAATACAACTCAAATCTGCTGATTTCAGATTGAGAAGGATATCTGCACTTGAATATTTACAGGAGATAGATGTCTAAATAATAATTTAATCATATCAGTAATAAACTTTCCTTTTTTTCCCATCAGGCTTTGAACACGTATATAGAACTAATATTCAAAAAAGAATATTTAGTTTACTTTAAAACATAATTAAAATCTGAGGTTTGTTGTATTCTTCAGTATTGCAAGTAAATTATGGGCCAACCAAGGCCTGTCCAGTGATAACCATATTCAAAAAGGTTTCATATCAGATCAAAAGTATGATGAGTGGTAAATGGTCAGGAGCCAATGTAAAGGTGTTTCTGCATTGCCATACAATTATAGTAGTGAGATAACACTGGTGCCTGAGCATCTCTTACAACACCACAGAAAACTGCTGACTGTCAAGAGACACCTTAGGAAGCTTCTCCTTGCTGCAAGGCATCTGCTCGCTTTTGGGTTGTAAGGCAATATTAAGAAAGCTGGCCCCAAACAGCCTTCAGTGGTGATTCAGCTAAACTGCTAGGACTTTATTTTGGAAGTTTCCAGAGTCAGCTGCCAGGTCTAAAATGGGAACTGGCAGGTAATTACTGAGGGTAGCAGAGGACACCTCAGATACCTCTCAGATGCAGAGGCATGTGGTTATGTGTACACAAAAGCACCACCACTGAGTGCTAGACGTGCACCACATCCACATCCCACACATGGGCTGGCATATTGCCTGGGCGAGTATCATGTCCTCCCTCCTCCACACCCCTTTCAAGCTTTGGTTTTCATGAAAGAGAAATCATGAAATGTTCAGCTGGTCTTCTGAGGTGGAGGAGCAGGGTCCATGGCCAATGGCAATGCTCTCCGTCTCACCTGGAAACACCAGGGGCTACTGGTCAAGAGGGCTACTGCACAATTCCCTGGGATCCAGTGGGCTTCAGACTGGAATTTGGGAAGCACCAGGTGGCAGGTAGGATTCACCATGCCCTGCCACAAGAAATCCAGCTGAGGAACATGCTGCACACACCCTGGACCTGCCTGGGGATCCTGCAGATTTCTTGGGCTCAAAGCACGGCATTGAGTTGTGTTGCAGCTCACGTGACTGAGGGCAAATAAGCCAGGGAAGGATAAATGTCACTTGTTTCCATGGGGCATCTGACCTTCATACACACAACAAAAAACTATCTACATCCCTCACTCTTCCTTGGGAGGGACAACGGGATATGGGGAAGGACAGACTTATAGACAGGGAGACTGTAGAGCACAGCGAGGCTGGCAGCTCCCAGGAGCCAGGACTGTGGGAGTTCCAGCCAGGAGCAGGGCAGCCAGGGAGCACCAGGGCAGCTCCAGCTGTAGACGTTGGATACCTCCCTTGGGATGGACCAAAGCCAGGAGATGGATCCCATGGTGGGCCAGTTGCCTGGGCCCTGGGCAGGGTGGGGGTGGCCGAGGGGGCTTGCGTGGGTCTGGGCCATGGTTAGGGTCATGGGAGCCCCAGAGATGGGCAGGGGCAGTCAGGGCTGTCAGTGCCCTCATGGCCCAGACATGACCCTTCTCTCCCTCAGGAAGGCTTCTGTAAAACTAAGGACCAAATAAGGGGATTTCTTTAAGTAGAAAGCACCAATATAATAATTTGTCACCTCATCCTTCTTTTCAGGTAATTCTTAAGAACATTATACAACTGTTGGAGTCACACCGATGACACCTCACTCCTGGGAGAGCAGGACATGCCATCTCATCCTTTTAGCTCCTGTCCCTTAACTGGATGTTTTTCTGCAAGAGAACTTGAGCATTTGTTCCCAGTGTTCATAAGTTCTCTAACAAGCATTCAAGAGAGTCCTGTTAAAACTTCTTGAAAATCCAGGTTGCACCTGGGTTACCACTACCTACTGATTTACTCCATCAGCAACTGCAGGCTATTTGTGAATCACAGCTGCTGTAAGGATGGTGTTGATGTATTGCAGTTGTATAACATCATATCAGTTTCTCATGAGCTACCTAATGAAGACATTCTTCCTAAATGTCTGAATACTCCTACAGCCCTTTCTAAAATCTTTTAATTCGCGACTGCCTATTCTCCTGAATTTGAGGCCAGTGCAAGCAATTCATTGAACAAGGCAGCTGCTGTGTCTCTGTACTCCTCTACAAAATGTGGCTGAACCTCATCCAGTCCTAGCAATCTGTTGCTACTAATTTTGCCAGGTTACTCCAAACTTTTCTACTGGCATTTCGGTTTGTCAAAGAAGTTCTCAGGCTGAGGTATTACAAAGAAGACCCTTACTGTAGGAGCCTCTGCTCTGTGCATTAACAGAAGGTTCATTTCTACTTTCTGTAAGACCTTCACTTTCTCACGTCCCTAAAAGTCTCCAGTAGGCTACTAGTCTGAGGAGTGTCTGAAAAAAAATTAATTGTTGATTGTATCTTCAGCAAGCCTCAGGTTGGCTTTGGCTTGCCTTTGTGTGTGAACTTGATAGACTACACAGCCTTTTCTGTTTCCCTCAATTGAGCATTCTTGTGCTTTCTGATGACACTTCTTTACTTCTAATAGTCTCTTTTGCTGTTTACTTCTACAGGTTATTTTATGATCCAGGCAACAATGTGAACAAAGGATTTCTAAAGCTCAGGAAATTGTTCAGATCATTCAAGTGTAGGTTATTCTCTTCTGGGACAAACTCACAGCAATTTGGAGCAGAGGCAGTATGAATGTGTCTAGGGAGGGTGTGGGTGTATGTGGTGGAAGCAATAACCCTGTTCCCTGCAAAATCTACGGCTCTGAATAATCGTTCATGTTACCCACAGGGACTTTTGCTTTACCAGCACAGATATTCACCCAATCCAGATTTTGCTTTGCATGACTTGGTTACTCCCAGCTAGGCAGTGCCAGTTAACTACAGAACTCTGCAAGTGACTGCAAGTTAAAAGACCTATATAATACCTAGAATGTTTAAACATCCTCTCTCATGTATCTTAGTGAAGTTCCTGGTTGAATCAAACACCTTTCCTCACCTCAGTAATATCCAGATAGGTCTTTGAAAGGTAAGAATTAGTGGTAAGAAAGGAAATTAAATACTGCAACCTCAGATATGAATAAAGGATCAATGAAAATCAAGACAGGTGTGAAAAAGTTCTCCTCTCCGAGGAACATGAAATAAATCTGTGCTGCAAAATCATTTTCATAAAAAGGAAATTGTCTTACAGGGACAGACAAAATTAATCCAAATTTCATGCCAGTTCACTATTTCCTCATAATGTTTCACTGTATATTAAGACTGTATTTGTAAGATGCGCTCTGAATTTCACAATAAAGAATAGGCCTGCTGCTGAAAGAGCTATAATTCATTTACTAGCAACCCTTGTTGCTGTATTTCAATAATGTAATTGTTTCCTCTGTGTCCCAACCATATGATTATTCCTGTTGCGTAGAAAATTTAAGTCCAAGGAATGTCAGATCAAATATAAAAGCCTAGTGCTTCCCATAGTTTTTATTCAATTAAGTTGCCATTACAGAGCTCATGCTATTTCAAATGACATAGTGCAGAAAGCAAATGCAGTCCTTCATTACAGATATATGTCTATCTAAACAAAATGGCACCAGCACAGTTCAAACTCATTACAATTTTTAAATTATTATGCTAAGGTGATTATTATATACTGAGCAGTCTCTGTGAAAGACAAGTGGGGAATCCGCAGCCTCCACAAATTGCGCTTTGAGAATAGTAGCAGTGTTATTTGGCGTTTATTTGTGAAATTCCTAAGTGCAGAGAAACAATGCTTCTAAAATATGCTCCTAGACTGAAATTACTGAGCTGCAGCTTGGAGAAAACTGACTTTGCAGATGATTTGTGGGCAAGTCATGTGTAGGACCACAACCTGATGCAGACAGAGGTGCCTAAGGCAGGGTCTGGGCAACACTTAGATGTTTATCCCCAAACTAAGATCTAAAAAGTCCTGTCCCTTCCCACCCAGTTGTGCTGTGCTTATTAAGCACCTCACACATTATCTCGGCACATGCCTTCTACATTCCCCACAGGGTCCATAAGGCTTCCTCTGCTCAGCATCTCCTCCAGCACAGTCCTAGGACTCCTACTACCCACTACCAGGTTTGGGCTCCTCACTAAATTATTGCCCAGCACCATGAGTAACCTGCATAAAGCTGAGGGCCTCCCCTTTGCAGTCCCACAGCCCGCCTTCCAGGCACAGCTCTGCATTCCTTCAGTATTGCCGCTGTGCTGGGCTCTCACTGGAAGCAATTGCCACCAACTTCAGATCCTTCCTCTCCCTCTATTCCTTGGTTGTAGCTTTCTGTTTACATGAAGGGACTAATATATGTGCCTTTGCCCTGGTGATCAGCATACTCTGATGGGAGGTGGAAGACAAGAAAACAACTCCCTCTAGGCAGAGCTGGGAATTACGCCTGAATTTCTTGCACCTGAAGTAGTCCCAGCTCCAGGTTATTCAGTTAAAAGTAGGCAAGCTGTCACCGCTCAGCATGTCTGCCTCTGTCAGTCTGGAGGTGAGACTCACACTGCCTTCTTGGAGAACTGCTTCAAACATCAGTCCTTCAGAAAATACTTCTGTCTTTGATTTCCCAAGAGACAAAGATATCTACTGGAACTCTTAAATCTGCTGATGAAGCCAAGAAGAGGATGAGATTTTATGATGCATCTTTGTGTAAAGCATGTCACACTTGCCCAAGTTAAATAGCTCCTTTTGCTGAGCACAATGTACTTGTCTAAACCTTTTCTGCACCTCCCTCATGCACTATATGGGCAGTCAATTCCTGCTCAGGTCTGAAGTCAGGCAAGATCCTTACTTAGATCCAGCCTGAAACTGGCCTGTTACTGTTTTACAACAAAGAGAATATAGAAATACTTCCCAATTTAAGATAGATGTTGTGATTGTTCTTTGTTAATAAAAACCTGAGCTAACAGTAAGTGGTTCATATAAAATTGAATACAGAACAGTGAAAATGGAGACAGGGATTCTGTTATGATTTACTCATCAAATACCAAAAATAATATGAAAAGAGAGAGATAGATTATATAGTGAGTGAAAAGCTGCATCCAAAAGGCAGTTTAGAGGGTCAGCTTCTATCTTCCCTTTAAACTCTCTTAAAGGTTTCTGGAACTGTATTTTGTAATTTGTGTCTGATTTATTATTTTTTCCCCCCATAACATCCAATGTGGTCCAGGCTGGGTAATTCTGAATGTTATGTGAAGAGGAAGGACATGGACAATTTCCCTACTTAAGCCACTTCATTGGAGTAATTGCAAGACATAAAAAATCCCTTCCTCACTGCTTCCTATGCCTCTCCCCCTCATGCCAGCTTCTGTCTGAAACTTTACTCTCAGCTCATTACAAGAAAGTAGTTTTATTGTCACATTTGGCTGGCAGCTGGAATTATCCAAACAAGGTAAGCAGGGCTGAGACATGTGTTCTCATCCTCAGCAAAACCCTTGTAACATACGGTGCTGTTATGCCTCCAAGCTCTACGTGAAAAGGAAAACGGGCATGTGGACTGGGTTCATTTGTAAGGCTGTGGTTGCTGGATTAATAGGACAAGACAGATCAAGGCAGACACTTTAATTACTTCACCCTAACTTTTTATTACAACATCAAGTAAAATGGTGAGTTACAGCAGATAATGGGTGTGAAACACCTGGGATGAAGCCACACGCACAAGCTCATGGTTTGTTATCTGCCAATGGGGTTTTAAATATTGATAACTTCTGTACATGCATCTTTGCGTTATTTCTGATTTTCTTGATAATCATTTCAGAATTACTTTGCCTTATGCCGTGAGGTAGCTACTAAGACTGGGACCCCGCTTTTTTCTTCTGGAATTTTCTGAACTGTGACTGTATCGCCACGGCCGCCCGCTCTGTCTCTGGTGCTTCCATGTCTATGTCAAATTCTTCTTGAACCTTCTTCTGCCCATCTGCCCAAAGAAAACAAAGCAAAGCAAAATGTCAGCAGATTTTTCAAACAGTGATAATCACTGGACAGCACAGGTGACCTCTCCTTCACAGACACAGCCATGATTATGTTGAGAAAAAAAAAACTGCAACCAGTTTTGGCAAATACAGCTGAACAAATTCCTCACCCGATCCCAACAGTTGAGTCTGTGACAGCCCCCTTGTAGCTAGGCACTGAGGAGTGATGTCTGAATGGTGCTCAGCAGCCACCAAGCATCACCCTGATATCTGACCAAGTCTTCCATTACCGGGGAAGCTAACAAATGAGAGTCAGAGGGACCCTCCTATGCCTCCAGTAGGTAGAAGTAACTCATTTCCATGTTTACTTTAAAACAAAGGCAACTTAAAATATTGCAAAGTAGGAATTAAGACCCTGTTCCTATCCCAACATCTGCATTAGAGGAATAGATACTACTTTCTAAGGCAAATTTCAATCTTTGTTGCTTGTTTCCTGCCTCATCCCTCTAACTGCTCTTCCCCTTCAAATCTTTTATGTTCAATCTCCCTGCCACTGTGCTGCTTCCCTCACCTCTCTGTGGGCTCTTTTGTTGCCTTTTAGCCTCAATCCTTGGCCCTGTGCCTTCCTTTATTTCCAGTATTCAGCTTTTGGTTCAACGCATTCATCCTCCATGTGGACAAACTAGCTGACTTTGCTGAATTTTGCTTCATCCACCTACGCGTTAGCAGTGCAGCCCTGGGAAAAGTCCTGCCTTCATTGTGAAGATAACTCTAATCCACCTGTAACAAAGTTGAGAACACACGTTCATTCCACTAACCTTGTCATACCACTGAGTTTCTGTTCTCTATAAAATTGTTTCTTAAACTCACTTATATAGTTGTTTTATTCCAATCCTGCAGTGAATATCATGCCAGGAGTGTGCAGACAGCTCTACTTAAAGCAGTGGTAGGAATTCACCCATTTTGAACCACTTCCCTTTTTAATCCTGAGATTAATACTTCAGGATTGCTCATCCCCAAGTACTGCTAATGCAAATCAAAGGAAATCCTTTCAATGTATTTTTAAAATGAAAAGAAACTTATTTCCCACTCTCTCTCTCCTTCCCCGTAGAACACAAGGATAACATTTCATGATCGTAGCATGAGTTTCGCAGTATTTCTTGCTTTTACTTCTTATTCTTATCTCATTTTTTGTGTCTATTTTCTATGATGAGAATCTACTCTAAACTGGGTAGATATTTAAAGTGAAGGTTTTGGCATGTTTCATACTGATTTTATTTTAACTACAGTAACCAAATAAATGCATCTATGTTAATGTAAAAGAAATATTCACTTATTATTTTATCTAACATAAAAGAACATCTAAGAAGAAAGATGAAAATGTAAGAAGAAAGAGAAAGTCTGTAGAGGAAGAACAGCCTGAGAGGTGAAGTTCAGAAGTGACTTCTATATGCTCACAAGCTGTTGACATAGCCAAGGAGAAAACTGAATTTTCCCATTAAAGCCATATCACGTACTGAAACATATAGCAGCATCATAGAATGCTTTGCATTGAAAGGGACCTTTACAGGTCATCTAGTCCAAAGCTCCTGTAAGAGCAGGGACATCTTTATCTCAATCCAGTTGCTCAGAGCCCCATCCAATCTGACCTTGAATGTTTCCAGAGATAGAGCCTCCATTACCTCCCTAAGCAACTTGTGCCAGTGTTTCCCCAACCTCATTGTAATATTTCTTCTTTATACTCCTCCTAAATCTGCCTCTCCAACCCCTTAGTTTGTTATATGAGTGGCATATTAAAGAAACAAAAATTTCTGTACCAGTCTGTATCAGCTTTGAAACTGATGAGACTAACATCATCTCATTGCTTGGTGATCTTCATTTTTGTGGTAACATTCTGAGTTTTAGGTTCCTCCCTTGCCACTAACTAGACACAGCTGTCAGTTTTAACAGCAGAAAACAAAAGTGGAGTTTAGGCATCAATTTTAGTTTTTCAGTATATTAATTACTGTCCTTTGGAAATGTCAATAGGGAAAGCTAGATGGATAGATAAATAGACACAATTGGTTCCATACCTCTTGATGAAATCTGGCTTGTAGAACTCATTTCCTATTACAGTCAAATCTTAGCGGCGTGTTACCTTGCTGTAGTGACTCGGCAACTTACGTTAAAATTTTATAGACTCAAAAACCCCCAGCATTTAGTACGATTTTTCTCTAAAATCTCCAGGTCAGTTAATCTTTGCTTGATATGAATCATCATCAGCCTTAAAATCAATTGTACTACAATAATTAGTGACTGATAGGAATGGTTGGACTCAATGACCCCGTGGGTCTTTTCCAACCTAGTGATTCTGCGATTTATCCAAATTCCTTTTGGTTTTTGATCCATTCTTGTTTAAATCAAAACCAAAACTCCTTATGAACTCTTCCTGTATTTCTCTTTTTCCCACCACTAAGGAGAAATGGTAGGATGAGAAGCCTTCAGCCATGACCTCGACTCGTAGGCTAAGAAATGATAAGTGTTAAAAAAAGCCACAGAATTTATATGGGTAATCAAGAAATTCATTGTTAGCTTACAGATGGTATAGAAATATATATATATAATGATTACACATATATGCATAAGGTACACTATAAAACATGTCTATCATCAATATACCATGTATTTGACATAACTGTATTTTCTTTCTCCCCATACCTATCTTCTCCTTTCTCTTTCTAAATATGTATATGGTATATTCACATTTATAAAGAATATATATGAATACATATAAAAATACATAGATATATTTTCATAAAAAGTTTTAGGTCCTGTGTTAAAATAGAAAGAACTGGATGGGGTATTTCCTAAATTTTCAGAGTGAATTTTCTTGGAGTTCTTTCCAAAACATTTTCGATTGATGACTGTCACAACACAGATTCTTTAACAGATGGATTGTCAACCTGATGACCGCTCACAAGAGAGGTGAACAGAACAATCCCACACCAGTAGCCATGCACTGGTCATAACAAGAGTCTAGTATCTGAGGAGTTTTTCAAAATCAGGTGTTTAATGTGAACTGACTCTGGCCATGTGTCAGTTCAGGGAAATCTGAGTTGTGATGGAACAGACTCCTTGAAGCACAACACCAACTGCTTGATAAGTCCCACCATCAAAAGGAGCACGCTGTGCCCCCAGCACCAGTCTGGCACTACAGACTATTTTGCAGGACTAAAGACTGAGACAACATGCAGGGTGCAGATTTTACTTCAGTATATGCAATAGGCATCCCAGCAGGAGAGCCTGAAACAGCATCTAATTAGCTGTTTTCCCAATCTAACATCTTGAAAGGTCATGTCACATTGCTGCAATTGAAAAAAATCTGTTTATTCCACTTCCAGATGAAATATTAGAAAACTTTCTCCATAATCTGCTACAGTGCCTCATAATCCATTGCAAACACTGGATGGATAATGAAGCTGCCTGTAACAAGGAAAACAATCAAATCTTACACACATATCTACCCAACAAACTCTCAAGAAATGTGGTGCAAGTGTAATTATTCACAAATATGCCTTCAGCTATTTCTTTCATTTACTTTGCAACTATAAAATAAAATGATTTATGACAACCCTGGAAAAAGAAAACACTGCTTATTCCATATGGGCCATAAACCTACAGCAGTCTTTTGTAACCTTCAAACAAAGGCTAAACAGACTAGTCTTTCCTTAAAGTGTTCATGGAAGGGCAAAAGCTGGTGGGATGCACTTGGGGGGAAAGCGGACTCATTCCTTATTCTCAGAATTTTACCATCCTTCAGATGAAATAGAGATTACTCGCCATCTTCTAGAAAAAACACTCAGCATGAAAAATAGCATGGACTGGAGCCTTTAACTGGCATTTAATGTCTTAAGTGCTATCCTCCACCCCTGCTTACTTGGCCCACATCCAACAGGAATTACACGACTGTACTGAAGATGGGATATATGTTTGAAAATACTGCATTTTTCCAGGGGCTTAACTACAGCATTTGGAAGAAGACTAAATGAAGTGTGGGACAGAATCACAGTGCCCCATAACACGCTGGAAGCTGTATTTTGCCTCAGGCAGGATCATTACCTCCCACTGCTCAAAAGATCATTCGAGTTGTGTCAATCTTCATGCTACTCTGATCCCAAGCTATTACACCAGTCTGTCCAATGAGGTAGAACAGTTCCTAATTAAAAAGGACCAAAATGGGCAGGAAACTCACGGATGCTGACATTCATGTGGAGCATTATCTTTATCTTTATGTGATGGGAAGAGTCATTTTGTCTGACTAGACTCCACAAAGCAACCAGCCAGCTAGAGAAAACATATGGGTGCTCAGGTGTACAGAGGCCAGATTTAACTCCTCACTGGTACCAGTTTTGAAAGCCAACCACTTATATGTCTATTTTTGCCTGTCTGTATTTAATTGAGGGGCAAGGAAGTGAATATACCATCGCATCTTCTTCTAGGGGAGTCAATCTAGTATTTTCCCTCTGTGGAAGATAAGGAAAAACACCACCACATGACCTTACTGCTGAAGAAAAGAGACAGTACTTTGCAACAATAAAAGCTCTCCAGCCAGTTGCCAGGGCCACGTTACCCATCAGGCTGGCTCTGGGCCTTTGTTTTAGCCACCCTGCTGCTCCCTATCAGATTCTCACTTCACAAGGCAGCTGACAAGATGGCAATGCTGTGGGAGTGCACCTTGCCCAAGCCCAAGAAAAGAAAGGAAGTAGTACTGGTATGTGGAAAAGAGCCTTAATCTGACCTTGCCTCCTTTTATTGATTTCCTAGTTTTTTCTTTCACTGAATGAAATGCCATGTAGAGGCCTCTCTGAGATCATCAGCTCAGCAAGTACAGTTTGTTGCCATCTGTGATATGACAAACACCTCCCAGAACCTTAAGCATTGCACTGGTTTTGCAACCTCACTAGCTTAGAATATATGACTTACAGCTGTGGTCCAGGGAGACAGGCTGCTGTACGAACTTTGCCTCAGCACACCTCCAGCAATGGGATGATCCAGAGAGAATTCTTTGTATGAGGAGCCTGTTATAGTTTAGTGGGCTGAAGGAAGCACTTTACCACAGTACCTATGCATTTTGAGGGACAGACTCCATGACAATCCTGGCATGATGCAATATTCCCATAGTCCAAAACAACCTCACAGCATCGGGATATTACTGGCCATACTGTTAGCTCTGCCCCCCCAAGTTAGTGTCTAGGCGCAAACCTCTCAGAGACTACTTTTTTTTAACATCCGTGTTCCTGATGTCAAAAGGCAAAACTCTATGAAATTTTGGTTGAACATTCCTGGTCTGATGCAGTGATGTAAAGTCATTGGTTCTTGTGATACAAGAGGCTAATATCCAGTTTGGTGGCCACCTGCAAAAGACCTGAATCCCTGGGAGTGTTGTAATTACTTGCTTTACCAACACACTAATGTAACACCAATGCACTAACATGCCTCTCTGGAACTACCTTAGCGTGACAGTGCAATCCCTTCAGTCCTCTGAGCGGCAACCGCAAGACTACGCAAAACAGGAATTCTGTATTCTTCCCCTACCTATGCATAGCTGCATAATCAGTTATCATTATCTGACTGTTATATAGATAATCCAACTCAAATGTTCAGCTACTTCATTTTTAAGGACAGAATTTTTCTTTAATTAGTTCAGGAATAACACAATAATTTTTCCTCCTATTTGCTAAAAACGCTGCAGGGTGAGATACTCGTTTTGTGACAAGGACTACATTACTACATTTGTTCTTGTTTCTTCACTCCACAATGAACCCAGATGTTCAAGGGCCACCTTCCAAAGTCAAAGGCTGCCCGTTCTGTTTCAGTGCCAGTAGGTAGGGAGTTGACAGTGGGGGAGTTATGGGTTTCTACAAGGGTGTTTATTTTCCATGGTCAGTTATTTGAAAGGGGTAGCTGCTGGAGAAGTGTAACGTTCACATAGCAACCGTCTCCGAAGCTGAAGAGCAAACTCTGGAGATCAGCAATCTCCTGTGACTTCAAAAGCACAGTGTGAAGGGAAATAAAGATTACCACTAATGATCAGATTAAATATAACAGCTATTTTTATCTGAACGACACCAACGGGCCCCTTAATATCACTCAAAGCAAGCCAGAAAAGAATTAACATCTTTCAGTTCAACTGTAAATTACAATTTGGTATAAAGAAGACTACTTCATTAGGCAATCAGAATCCTTTCTTCTTCAGATTGACCTTTACTTTTGTAATGCCGTGTTATCTCAAATTCAAAAAATTAGTTTTGCTGTATAACATAGTGGTTGTTCTTTTATGATTTAAAAAAAAATGTTATTTCAGTATGAGGCTTTTGAAGTGTTGGATTAATCTTTTTCTTCCCCAGTTGTAATAATGTTCGAGAGCAGCAATACAATTTCTGACATAAGATAAATGAAGTAGCAAAAATTATGCATATAGGAAAAATATCAGTTTACAAAAATTGTATTTTCAAGAAATACATAAATACAGATGAATTTATTTTGCTCAACAATTAATACAGAGACAAATATTGGTTTTCTTTAAATGCTATTGTTATTTAAGCAATCATTCCTCACCTTCAAAATAATTAATATACCACTTACAGACTTTTAAAATGGCTTACAAATGCAGAACTGATGCATACATAGGTATGTAAGTGCTAATGGGCATCTACAAGGTATTCTGGGCATGAAACTAGAGGCCATAATTCTCATCCCCACCTTTGTGGAAGTTCAGCTGGGAACACAGCAAATTAAAATGGCTATTTTAGCTGTATAATCTCTTACTACCTAAATCTGCATCTGAGGAGTGCTAGAGTGATTGGAAAATGCAATGGAAGCTTCTGGGAACAAAAAAAAGGGATGCTGGGGATCAAGTGATGGTGCTGTCAGGTCCCTCTGTCACTGCAGAACAATGACCTACCAGCAGAGATAATACACTTAGCCCTAAATCCTCTCTTAGGAAGAGAGTGCCATGATCCTCCTCATAAATTCAGTTCAAAAATATGGGAGTCCTTTGCTGCAGCTGCATGCATGTGATCCCCAATGTCCCAGTTAAGTTTTGAATTAGAAACGTTATGATGTGATTTTAATTTCCCATGCAATTTCCAGCTCTTACTTCCTCAATAAACGCTGTGCTTTTAAACAGTTTTGCTCTTTGACTGTGGAAAGAGCTGCATTTCAGCAGTGTGTGAAGCAAGCTATCCTCTTGCCTTATGAGTCAAATGCTTGATTAATATATATATATATAAAATTTCCTATTATGGTAGCATTCAGGCACTGCAAGTCATAACTGGAAATCCTAACGTGGTTAGAAATGCAAAACAATAGATTCTCCCCCCTCCACTGCCCGTCAGTCCTATGACCTTTACAAATGTGTATTCAGCAATGAAGTTTAAAATAACAGCGGGAGAACTTCTTGAAGGCTGCCTCCTAGGCTGCCGCTACACCAGCGTACTACCCAAGGCCACTGTATGGCTCAGGCCTCATCCGCAGCTTCTCCAGAGCATGTAATATTCAAATAGCTACTGGCATAGCTGGGACTCTTCCTGCCTGGCCACACAGCTTGCCCAGGACCCTACCTTGCAGGTAGGGTGGATGAAAACACCCTGTAGTTTTGAAGGATGGAGAGTATATCCCTACTGCTGCAAGCTATGCTGTATCACCTTGCAGTCAGATAAAAGGCTTTAACCCATCTTATTTTCTAAAAGAGATGCAGCCTCCAGCACCTTAAAACACTTTGTAGCTCTAGACCACTAGGGAACTGACTCAAAACAAGTTGGCACTTGCTATAAATTATGTGATGACCAACGACACCTGAAAGCTCTTGTAAGGAAAATGCAAAAGCAGGATGCTCATCTTCCAACGTGATACTGCTACTGTCGTGTTGCGTAACAGCCTCACTTTCTAGGAATGCTCCCCCCCACGCCCTTTGCAGTTTATAAGAGTAGCTAGGGAATAAGCTTAGAGAAATAGCAGTGATCACAACATGCCACAAAAGTAGCAAAAAATGGGGCTCAAATTCATGCACTGCCAATGTGAGATGAGCTGGGGAAGACAGCACAGGTTACAGAGCAAAACCTGTCAATCAGAAAAAGGAGAGGAGTCAATCAAAAGAACCACAGTATGGAGCCAGAAGGTGTTCCTCTTTGCACACAGAGAAAATGAAGAGTGAGATTTTACCCAGCTCATCTATAAAGGCCAGTTTCTAGGTGTACCAGCAGTTAATGAGAGAACTGTTTAAGGTTTTCACAGTAACCTTGTGAAAACTGCTACATGAGAGCTTGAAAAGTCACAGTGAGAAGATAATTCTCATCTTGTAAAATCCATCATCAGGTTTTAATTACAAAGTATTTAACCACACACTCAGCAGTGGACAGTGCAAGGTACAGGAACTGAGATTTGCCATTCAATATTACGCTCTTATGCAAAGGAGTCATTTCAGTATCTTCTATGCCTTATCACGTGATGTCAAAAAACCCACCTTGTAAATAAGTCTATCCGTAAGAAGCATTTGCATTACCCCATAGATCAAATGTAAAAAAGAAAGCAAATGATGTCCAAGCACCACAACTTTTATTTGCATGAACACAGGCACTGTTCTGTGCTGGGAACAGGATAATTACATTGGCACAATTTCACCATGAAAAAGCTACTGCTTTAATACAGGTATGTATCATGGTATATTAATACCTTGCACTATATGCTAGCTTGGGGGTGTTTGGGGAGGCAGTTGGGCCATTCTCAAAGTATGGCAGACAGAATTAGAGCTTGTAAGGTTAAAAATGCCCAAGGAAGCCTCTGTACGCCTTGGGACACAGCACAGAATTGTCACAGGTTACCTGATCTGTCCCACAGAATAAGCTGAACAATCGTGCTCCAAGAGATTCTTTGGGGAGTTTATTTGGTAAAAGAAAGTTTGCCACCCTTCCGTAAAAACAAATGCATCCCATCAACAAAGTCCCAGAGATTTGATGGATATAACAAACTTTAGGCTTCTGGAGCAGCTCTAAGTTTGTTCACTCACAGTCTAAACCCAGCATTCTCTGACAGACATCAATTTACCAAGAGACTTGGCCTGCCAGCAGGTCTTTCATGCTTCTGCATCAATTGGCTTTGTAATTTCTGCTCCGGCATCCACAAGTGCTATCGGATTTAGTGCTGGATTGAGACAGTCTGGCCAGTAGTCTTACTAAAATGTTCTGTATAGTGAAATTCTCCCACAAAATGTACAGAATTATCATGTCTCTGACCCCTGAAAGCAGCGACCCAGCTGTAGTTTTCCACTATGAAGTAAAGAAATTCTGTTGCAGGAGTGTTGTAGGAAATTTCCACTGTTTTCTTTTGCTTGGACTGTTATATGAACAGAATCATTAATTTGAGTTTATCACATCTCCATTGAACACAAAAAGCCACATTATATGTTTATTTCCCCTGCAGGCTGGTTTGCTTAACTTTCTTAGGAAGAGAGAGGCACCTCAGGATAATGCTATACAGTGAAATAGTAGTAAGGGGCAGACAAATGAAGATACTGTGGCAATATAGCTCTGAAAGAGGCTGAGAAGGAATTATATGCTGGAGGGTGTTGTCAGTGTATTCTACACAAGCTGGCTTTCCAAATGGCTGTTGGTCAAGACATGTTACATGTTGGACAGAAGCTCATTAGGCCAAACATTTGAAAAAAAAAAAAGATAAAAAGCTCTGCCCTGTTCCTGAGGAAAAAAAATCACCTAACCTAACTTGGAGACACAGAATCATTCAGATTGGGAATGATTTTTAAGATCATCAAGTCCAATTGTGAAAAAAACCCTAAAACTCTTGCAGGTTTTCACAGAGCTCAGCAGCAGCTCACTTTAGAAAGAAACCGGTGGAGAAAAATAGGCACTCCAAGGGTGCAGTTCATCTGGCCTACTTTAAGCAGACATTTTAGGATAGCATGAATCTCACCCTTGAATCCTCCTCCTATATTGGCTAATTCTCTATTAGCTATAAAGGAAGCTGAGGGTAATTAGTTCAGATGTAGAAATTGATACTTAACCAGATGAATAGCACTCCCTGAGCCTGAGCGGTACATGAACCACACATTGTAGAATTTCATATTTCATATGAAATTATTTGTTGTCAAATAAATTATTTAGCCCTTACAAAAGGCACTACACTGAAATTGCCACAGCTAAGAAATCTTATTTGCTTCAGAAAGGAAGAAAATAAAATAAAATAGAGGCATACCCTCTCACACTACTCCATCTGTGCTTCCATCCCATTGCTAGCAAGGAGAGTACAGCTCACCTTCAACAGAGGGTCAAAACAAACATTTTTTCCATCTGCTGAGATAGCCAGTGAAGCTTCAAGTTGTGCAAATGATTAGGATCCTCTTAGGATGTTCCTACAGGAGATGACTGAACAGTCTGCATATATTTCTTTTTTTATAAATATATAGTTGAACACACAAAAAAAACCCTGTACTAGCACCTCTTGCTCTATCCTTTCAATTTATTTCAAGGATAGTGAATTTTTGTTCACATATGTGTGTCTGCATGGTATCAAGAAACTATTTCATGCTCAAAAGTCTTTTTTTAAGAGCATATCAGTAAGACTCCTTATATTTCCTTAATAAAGGATTATAGTTAACACCACGACAAGCAATATATCAAATTCTTCATATGAACAAGAAGCCAATTGACAGTTGCTGTGAGAACTATAATTGAATTTGCAAGCTACTGCAAACACCAAATCTCTGCTCTGCTATTTAGCTAATAATGAGCCAGGAGATAGCTGCTGCCATTCTGCCTAAGAGTGGAAATGTTCAAAGGAACTTTGTTGTACCCAGCATATGTCAAATGTAGCTATTACTTGACTGCAGGACCAAGACTACATGAAGAAGAAGAAATAAAATGGGTGAGTTGAATGTACTGGAGAAGACAAGTACCTTTAGAAAGGTATTTCTAGCCATGGTCCTCATTGCTGAACCTAGACATGGAAGAATTCAATTGACATGAGATTATAGTCTGCATGAAGAGCACAGAACACAATAGTGACCTCCTCCTAGTACAGTTCCCCAACACAAATCCCCGCTCCTTCCTTCCTGGGTCCTGTGGAGGACCCATAAATAAAGAGAAGGCGTAGCTTCTGCACTGAAATCTTGGCTGATGTGCACTCAATAGAGAATTCTGATTTTACAGGACAAGCATATGCACATGTTCTTTAAATGGCAAAGCACACAAGTTACTGCTTCATCATGCCTTAATGAAAGAATTACAAGCCCCTCCCATACACCCTTGTCATCTTTTTCTGCTTTTCCCTCTCCTAATCTAGAAACTGATGCTAAGGTTAATATGACAGTTGGCTGCAAGACAGAATATGAGCACAGCCCTGCCCCTCCACCAATTTTCTCTCACAGAGTAATAGAAAAGACCTTATTGGCACATAGGACAATTTACTATTTGGCATAAGGGAGTAAGAATGGCAATGAATATATTCTCTAAAAGACTAGGGAATGAATTCAGAAGGGAAAGGTGCCCTTCTCAGCAGCTTATTCATTACTTATAGACAGTTACTGTACTGGGAGGCTAAAGCTTGGAATTCTGACAAGTCAGTACCAAAGCTCTGTGGGATTTCTTGTCCCTGACTTTAGTATCTCTATTTATTGAGTGAGGACTGATGGTATAGGGTAATGTGATTTTCCAAGCCTTTTTAAAATAGCAAAGATTAATAAGCAAGGCCAGGCACAAAAGGCACTATACAGCACTTCAACTCCTGCTTCTCCTACCCGCCCCCCTCCCCTTTTTTCCCCATCCCATAACAAACCAACATGCCTAACATTTTAGGTCCCAGGCACTGTCTCAGCACTGTCCTCTTTTGAACTTGATGCTACTTGAGATAAAGGGTGGAGGGGTTGCTCTTCCATAAAAATGCAGTTATATGTTCTTGTAAGAATCAGATTAAAATGTAGATCATTAAGGCTAAGTTGCAGTGGGCTTACTCTCGGGATGGTGGGGGAGAGGAGGTGTGTGTGTTTGTAAATGCTGGCAGAAAAAAGTATGGCTTTCTAGTAAAGTCCCAGTGAAAAGAGAAGGTCGGTCCCTAATCATAGCTCTTTATCTGTATCAGGTTATTGAGCAGGGAAGTGAACATTATCCTGATAGATGGCGTGCATAAACGCACACGGCACACTGAGGACACAGAGTAAGGTTGTACAAACTTCAAGTTCAGCACATTTCTGAGCTGCCAGTGAAAAGTAGTGGCTATGAAAAAACACACTGGACTACCACCCAACCTGCCTTCTGGCCCTCAGAGCTGTAACAAATTACTTTTGTCACCTGGAGTATTCCTTGCCTCCACCTCCTCTGAAAGGGACTGTTGTCCCTTTTCTCCCTTCCCATCCTGGTCCAGCAGCACATCATTTCACTCAGTAATTCCACCTAACAGGGTTCACACACAACGGTTCCTACTAAGGTACTCTAAATGCAGCCCCACAATATGCATGGATTCAGGATAGAGGGAAAGGAGAGTGAGAGCTAAGGTGATCTACATAAAACGTATTCCCCTGTACGTCTGTGCCTGCCTTTCTGCCCCAATACATCTGTCTTGGGCTGAGAAGACTTACAGTGACAGTGAAAAAAGAAATGGCATTAAGCTGTGCAGGGATTTTAGGAGGTAGTCACTATACGTGTTCATTTATTTGTTTGCACTGGTTCTTTTTTGTTTTGTTTCTTTAATTAAAAAAAAAAATAGGAGTGGGTGTTGATCCTTCATTCTAAGCACAACTGAAAAAAAAAAACAAAAAACCCAAACTCACAACTTCCAGGCAATGAATTAAGAAGTGCTACCACAGTAAACCTCAGCAAGGTTCAAAAAGAAATTCTTTGCTGTAAATCTGTGGAAAATGTTTAGACTCTTGCAGATTCACAAGGTCTTCCAGAAACTCGGAAGGTGTTAGAGTTGTTTGCTTTTAAATATAGCATGTTTTAAATACAAAATATAAAATCATTTTAAAACAAGAAAGCCCCACACAATTTATTGATGTGAGATTGTCTGGAAGAACAGACAGGTTCCTATTCATTCTACCTTTGTTTTTACCTTGCTAAGTTTTCACCTGGTGCTGTCATTTAAAAATAATTTCATCAGGAAGGGTGGGCATTGATTTAGCTCAGTGCTGCGATTGCAATTAGTTATTAAACCCAGTGCCAGACAATCTAATTGACATGAAAATCTAACTGAGGCCAAAGAAAAAAGGTTTCCCTCCTGCTTCAGTTGTATGTTTCCTGCACACAGAAAGCTATCATAAAAGAAAAAATTAGTAAACAACACACTACACCCATACCATCGCACAGTTATCATAGAATGGGTTGAGTCAGAAGGGACCTTGAAGACCTTGTACCAACTGCCCTCCCACAGGCAGGAACGCCTTCCACCCACCAAATCAGGTTGCTCAAAGCCTCCTTTGATCTTGGCCTTGAACACCTCCAAGGATAGGGGACACACTACTTCGCTTGACAACCGGTTCCAGTGCCTCACCACCCTCTCAGTAAAAAGCTTCTTCATAATATCTAAAATTGCCCTCTTTCAGCTTAAAACTATTGCCTCTCATCCTATCCCTTATAAAGGGCCCCTCCCATCTTTCCTGTAGGTCCCCTTTAAGTGCTGGAGGCTGCTATAAGGTCTCCCTGGAGTCTTCTCTCCTCTGTGCTGAACAACCTTTACTCAGTTATTTTGCACAGGATTTTAATTTCAGAAATCCCATTTCAGATTCTTGACTTTGGAACTTTGTAAGTCATAGGAGCACACTGTGTTTCCTAGATTTAAAGAAAAAAAAGTTATATTCTGCTATAACAGATGGAAACCCACATGGTTCCTCAGCATGACTGCTTGGAACTGTTAGATCCACCATATAGACCTCTTGTTTTACTGAAGTAGTAGTCTGTTGTCCTTTACTTGAATCAGCACAAAATGAGACGAGTTACATATCTTGCTGGTGGGTTTCATTTGGCTGTCATAAATGAAACAATGAGACAATGGAAGATACAGGCTGCAGACTCAGGGACTTCATCACTCATAGAGGCCTTCATGTACGGTGAATATTTCTGTTACATCTCATCTGTATAAACTTAGGACTTCCCCAGCCTAGTTTCTCATCACGGTTCCCAGTACACCTCAACAATGCTGCTTCTTTGTTTGGCCAGTCCTAGTCCCCAAAACTGTAACAGGGCATTCCCTAACCTCAGAACTCTACCCCAGTCTCTTCCCACACTATCTGGCTTCTGGCCTCCTCTGGATCTCACATCCCAATTCATATTCCTTCCTCCCAGCCCCAGTTTCCATCCAAAAGTATCAAACCCTTCCTAATACTCTGGTGTTCTAGATTCCTAATGAGACTTGCTGAACTTCATCATTCCATCCTTTGAACTCCCTGTTCCCACTTCTGTGACCATATGGTTCAAAGGAAGGAGGCATACTTCTTAAGAAACTTTGACATCTTGGAAACATACAAGTTTCAGTTCCTGGCCAAAAAGTGTAGCTTACAGAAGCATGTAGCAGCACTTAAGAAAAACTTTAATTTCCTTAATCTTTGAAAAAGCAGTGTAGTTTTGGTTTAGTGCTTACTATTTGCCACAGTGATGTTACGTTTTCATTAAAAAAATCCCAACCAAAAAAACAACTGCCTCACTGAACACATGCAAACATAAGAGTTGTCTTTCTAAACATTGATAACTTGGCCAATTTTGAAGATAGAAAAGTCATATCCAGATGGCAAATCTTATATTTCTGTTCAAAATGACAAAGGCTCAAAACAGTCAAAAAAAGGCCACCAGAAATTGTTTTTAATTGCTAAACGCGCTAGCATTTTGTTCAAGCCACATTTTCAGAAATTGGAATGACTTTGCTGAACTCTTCCAAAATAATTCTGCTTGAGGCAAGCAATCAATGTGACAAATTTCAGCCTAAGCAACTGGATGTTGGCAAGTCTGTGTACAATTGAAAAGAGTGCTTTTAACCAGTAGAGTTCAGTAGCTCTGTTAATTGGCCTTGCGACCAGTCCAGATTGTAATACACAAAATAAGTGTATATAATATGAGAAAAAGAATGTAAACTAAATGAAATAAAAATAAGTTATGGATAGGAGGAAAATCTTTAAAAGGGGTCAAAACCAGAGTGTGTGCTTGTGTTTTGAGAGTTGTCAATGATGTCTTGATGTTTTAACCTCAGAAAAACTAAAAATAGTTGAGTCATTTAAAATGGTTATGTGGAAGAAAAAAGCTAATCAAAGCTCTCTTATACATTCTGTGTTTGAGAATTTCTCTAGCACTTAACTCTACCTCATTTTAAAAGTCTGTAAAAACCATTTTCCTCTGTGTGAATTAAAGCTTTGACAGGCACTTTAGGTTCCGTTTGTATTTATAGACATGTCAGATTGTCAATAAAGCTGATTAGAAACACCATCTTAGCTGACACACATGGTTGACCAACCTCAGATCACTAGTCCAGCCCATGTTTTCTAATCTATATATAAATTCAGTTTTCCTTCCCCTGTTTCTCAGGATTACAAGCCTCATGAGCTTACAAGGTTAGCATTTAGAAGAAGGACTAGAATTTTCATGCATTTCTTCTGCATCAGAAAACACAAGCTGGGTTAGTGCAATGAAGTATTTAAGTTAGGACTTAAATCCCTAGCTGAGACTGCAAGCGTTGGCATATGGAGAACACACAGTAGATAGCACACCCCAGAATTAGTCCCTGTTGCACCTAAACCCACCTCATTTTCTTCGCTGCTTAAATTTTAGACCTGAATGTAAACAGAAACAATAAAATATTTTTCTTCTCTTTTGCTCAGGAAAGCCAACACTTACTCCTTCCTTCTTTCCCAAGCTAATCAGGTGGACAGAACAATTATAAGTCATCTTGTTTCCAATCCCGCTCTTTTAAAGACTCCTTTGTCTCTCTCATGAATGTGGTGCTCTTCTTCCAGGTGATTCTTTGCTACCTATTCACCTGGCCCTTGCTTAAATCCAGTCTGTGAAACAAAAAGTGTTTTGTCAAACTGAAGAGAAATGAGAGACTTCGGGTGAAGGTCAACCATGACTCCAAGTTAGAGCATGTCAGTAACCTTTCTTTTGGTGAATGTACATTCTTTACTAAAGACACAATCCAGAACATTGCCTGGGAAAATAATAAGAGGGAAAATTAGTCAGAGTAAGAAGTAGCACTTGACCTTGCTGTGCTGAAGAGACATTAAATTCTCTGGGGGAGGAAAAGGAATGAGGAATGAGACAGAAACACAGGGAGACACTATGAAAGCAAGCCAGAAAAGAAACTGCTTAAAGAAAAGAGAAAAAGAAAACTTCAGTTTTAACAAAGATGGGAAGAAAGTAAGGAAAGTAAGGATTAACTAACCTGACCCATTACAGCAGCCTTGGCTACTTGGAAGAAAGGACCAGTAGCTTGGAATCACCCCAGAGTATCCCACTGTATCACGTGCTTCATCCTGCTCTCATAGGCACACTCACTTATTGCCTTTGAGAATAAGGAGTCTCAGTGAAAATTATCTACCTGCACAAGACCACAACTGGATAAAACCTTCAATAGAGTGAATGCCTCTTGGGTCTTGCATAAACCAGCACAGATCACGGCTGGAAGAGCTATGGCAATTTGCACCAACTGAAGATCTAAATCTGTTTACTGCTGCTTATCTCAATCTGTGCAACCTCTTCTGACCAGCAATAAGTATTAAAAAAAATTTTTTTAAATAAACTGATCAGACTTCCTCCTGAAACAAGCCACTGGAGGGGTGGGTCACCTTTTTCTGAACAGCCTGAATTGTAAGTCAACATTGTTTTTTGTTTTGTTTTCTGCCATGCTTGGTCAAGCTTATCAGCTGTTTTGTCACATCCAGAGAGCATCACTTAGAGGAACAAAAGGTATCCCTGACACTGGAAGAGGAGGCTGGCAGCTCTAGGCTGGATTGCTCACTTTCTCAGCAATTATACTGAAATGGTAAGGTGTGATGAACCAAAGTGGAAGCTGTACTCAGCCTCTTGCTGTTAGGCCAGAAAACTCAAACACAGCAGAAGAGAGGCAGCTGCTCTCTACCTCAGCTCAAGTTAATTAAACACTAGTTTCTATTCTGCAAGTTCAAAAGATCTGCCCCTAAATATGCTTCATGGTACTACATAATCCTGGAGAAAACTACTTATTGCTATAGAAAGTCACTGTGTAGTCCTACAAGTTGCACGAAGCTTGAAACTAGGGTCAGATTTATGGCAGTTATAAAAACCTTTCTGTAGCAAGTTTCAAGTAAATTTGAATCTATTTATACTTTGGAGAGGAAAACTATAACTTCTTAGTGATCTTCCATAGTACCCACTCCAAAAATAATGGCAATTGTGGATGTACTTACATTTAAGCTCATTAAAACCTGAAAGAACCAAATGGAGAGGGAGTTACAAGCTCACACAAGCAGATATACAGTGGAGAAACTACAAAGAAGCACTAGTATCCCTTGATGCAGCTTTCATCCTTGATTTGAGTGCAGCATCTTCTATTGCAAGAAAAAAAAAAAAAAACAATGAAAGGAAAAAAATAAGGATTCTAATTCCAATTCACTCTGGACCTCAGCCAGTCTGCCATGTAATAGAGAAAATGCTAATGTCAGCAGCAATCTTTAAGATGATGAATAAAGACCAAAAATCTACACTAATTCTGCTGCATCTGAGAACAGCTTCTAGACTGCATTGTTCAAAAAGTCTGCCTGTGGCATGGGAGGGATGGAGGGAATAGCCAAAAATTTCTTTTTGATGTTCTTCCACAATGGAATGGATTTTAGCTGAGAGACATCCAGAGGAGTCCCTCCATCTTAGGACTCAGTCCCTTGGTTTTTATTTATGTGGTCTGTCATTTAACAACCATAAATACTTAAACAACAGCTGTGACCCCTTTTTCTGGCACAGGCCTACAGTTTCAAAGAGGTCCAACAGTTAGTGCAGACTATGTCCATCAGACCTCCTGGACACTGGCAGAACAGCTCCAAGTTGTGCACCTGGTCCCACCGGGCATATGACACAGGCCTGTCTGCCAGAGTGCTGATTATAAACAATATTGTTTATGGATCCTTAATCTCCAGATTTCTTTCCACTGAAGTCTAGCACATTTCTTTCTCTTAAATTTGACAAAGAAACGAACTTAAGCCAAAGGCTTACATATGTCCAAGACAAAAAGTGGTGCTGGGGGATAGAACGACAACTCATGACTGATAGGCAAAGCCTGTGTCTGTGCCCTCCACTGACAGCATCTATCAATCATTGATAAAAAGGTTCAAAGCCACACACTTTCCTCTTGTTTTCTTACCTTCTCTGCTAAAAGAAGCCAGGAACGCTTTTTTGAGGCTTCTTCTAGGCAGTGCAACGTCTTTGACTCCCCAAGGTAGACCTCACAATAGATAGTTTAGTTATGAATAGATTCATTGCAAAGGTCATCAAGAAATCTTTGTTAGTGAAAAATACAGCTGCTTGCTCTATGAACAAAGCCATTCAATGAGATCATAATACACCTGTGTTTTGCACTGTCTGCTAGTAATTAGTCTGCTGGCTGCTAGACCAAGAGGTAGCTGCTTCAGCATGCCAAACAGCCTTGAATCCAGTTGCCTCAGCTCTGTCTAGATATCCTTCCCTGTGCAGGTTCTAGCCCCTGGTTATTTGAGGTGAAAAGAAGGGGACATCTGTATAAGCCAGGATGGGGGTATATGCAACTCCCATCATATATCAAGACAGGGCCCAAACATAACAGAAGGCCAGACAAAATGTGTGCGTCCACCTTTTTTTCCCAAAAGCACCACACCTTATAACCTACCTTATAACCTTATAACCTATAACTCTGAAATCAGTCAATGGTGAGAAGAATAAGCATATATTCAAGCTTTATTGATCTCTCCCCTCCTATCCTTGCATAGCTTCTTGCTTCCTGATGGAAACTTGGGTCAGAATCTCTATGCAGTGTCTATAGAGACCTCAGCACCATATTCTTCAGGTGCAACCAATTTTAATGATAACTGAACTGTTCAATAAACACTGAAATAGAATATTATTAGCAAAAATCATTTACATACATTAGTGCAACATTATGTAGAGAAAACTGTGCCTATACACAGCAGGAAAAAAGAACAGAACAAGCCCTTAAAAAACCTACAGAACTAAAGGAAATGACTGATCAAGGCTCATCTAAACTTCAAACTTCAAAGTCATAATTTATTGGAAGCTAATGCACCACCCCTGTGCAACAGAAATAAATGTTCAGGTGAAAGACTGTGCTACACATTGTTTTTGAGATAAAGAGTTGTTGCAACACATTCTCATAAAGGAGCATTTCTTAAGAATATATGACAATAGAAATTACTTAGAGTAAAAAGACCATCAGCAATCCAAAAGACTAACTCTTAGCTGTCTGACAGTAACATATAATAGAAACTGAAGAGCCAGGATGGTTACTATTGAATTAGTGCAGATATATAATGAATACCAAAATCCTACAATAGTGTATTGTTTTTCTGGCTATTAGCCTGGATTTTAATTAGTTTGTGCTAATTAATACATTTGTACAGGTCCATTTTTTATTAGTGGCTTTTAGAGGAGCTAGCAAATTGGTCACTGGAGTGCCAGTGTTTCACTAAAACCTGGCAATTCATACTTTCTCCAGCCAGAGTCAATCAGCAGCCTCAGGGGAGCTTAGGTATAAATTAGAATGAAAGATGAGATATTCAAAGTACAGTTAGAGCACTCATTCATCAATCACAATTAAATAATGTTACCATGAGACCACAGAGAAGAGCTGAATTCCGGTCTCTAGACTACCCACAGTATCTCCCAGGATCTGCCAGAGCACCCTGCCCTGTTTTCCATTGTAACTCTTGAAATGCCTTTTCCATCCCAATGCTATGCAAGTACATTCTTTTCTTGAACATACCTCCTTGGAAAATAACACCTTTTTCTCAGCCCTTCCTATTCATAACCCATTGTGGCCCAGGTCCAAAACCGACATCCTGAAAAACCCTGTTGGGCAGCCACTTAACTCCAGAGACATACAGGTTCTGTAGGACTTTGATTTTAGCATTACTCACAAATTCCTCAGTCTTGACAGAACTGAGCAAATCAGAAGCTGTTTTGTACCTATATCAGGTTAGGATCTATAAATAATAGGTTCTCCAGAAAAGCTCCTTCTGCTAAGTATGATGTCACAAAATAATGTTTCTCTATTGTCAATAGACAGAATATTAGGTCTCACACACATGCATGTAGATACAGCCAGGGAAGACTAATTTCACCCCTAACCTGTAAAGAGAGACAGAATTTACTATAATTAATCCTAACATCTTCTGTTCAGCATAGGAACCCATGATACACAAGGGTTGAAGTCCCACTTTGAGACACCCTGCTCTTGCACTGTACAGGCAATCTAGGTACTTTACATAAGGTCCTGAAATCTACTCTGAGCACCAAGACTGAAAGCGTGTTGTCGTGCTGGTTCATATTGTAGCATTCTTTTGCAGTCTTAATTGCTCTCTGTTATGGTCACTAGTTCAGCTAAGGACCAAATTTTAACCATGTCTAACACTCCTACTGTTCTGAATTCTGGTGCCTGGTTACACAAGGGACCCTGATGACACCAAATTACAAGCTAATTTTGGAGCATCAAGCTACATGCATTAAGAAAGCTGTGTGCTATAAATTAAAATCTTAAAAACCTTCAGAAAAAAAGTGATTAATCATTTACAGAATTGCTAACAGAGAAGAAACTCATAATCAGAAAAGCATTTTCATTTAATTTACAAAACCAAGTCTTCTGGAAAAGAAAAATAACAGAACAAATCAAAAGCCTGTTGTATGAAGTAAGGGAGATTTTGTGTATAGTCAAAAAGAAAAGTCACGTTTCTGCAACAGTAAATCCTGGTACCCACTGTTGTGCATTGATTATATTTATCTTTACTTTTTCCACTTCCACTAAATTAAAAAAAACATGCAGCTGAGCTACATGCACCTCTGGTAGCCTTTTAATCACCTCTTGTCAGAGTAGTCTAGAAACATGCAAAGACAGACCTGCAACTTGTGCAAGTCAGCCCAGCTTCACGGACTTCCAGTGTAAATACGCTGCCATTGACTCTAGTCCTGGTACAACCTCAAACCATCATGATGTCAGGATAGATTCATTTCAGAGGTAAAATAATGGTTTTACTAGTGTTATTGAGAGACTGGTTTGACTCGGGTCCTTCATCTGGGTTCCTACCAGCAGCAAAGCAGGACTAGATGTTCTTCTTCTTAGAGGACTGATGACAGCGCGGTTTCAAATGAGTGTACATTCATGGAATCAAGCCAGTGCATGTCAGCTACGTGTCAGTTGTGGAAAGAAGCCTCATTCTCCCTGGTGCATAGTCAAGGCAGCGCACTGATAATTACAGACTGATTTCCAAAATATGGTAGTTGTCAAAGGCATAATTTCAGTTCTGCCTTTCCTCATTAACACCTGATGGGAACTCCAGCATATTTATGAGTCATCTAAAAAGCAAAACCCACTAGCATCACCAAAGCTTTATTATTATTTTTTTCTTAATTTACAGCCAACTCTTTTCCTAATGACCTAACCTGATCTTGACAGACCAGCTTCTCAAAAAGGAGTAGGGCTTTCCTACCACCTCTCAGGTATTCAAACACACACTGAATTAGGCAACTCCTAAGTGCCAGGGTCCCAATGCTGCAACAAGCTGGATCCAAGTAATTGTCACTGTTTAAAGGACAAGGGACAAAGAAACTGAGACAAAAATCTTACTAAACAGGGTAGAGGTGGCTGTCAGCTACAGGCAGAAACTAGCCATCAGAAAAGCCAAACCCAGAGTGTAACAAGCCACAGTCAATGCAAATATCAAAAAACCCCAAGGGCAAAGGAGCATGTCAACATCTCATGGGCATCCTGGAGAGGCCTGAGTCTCAGACTTAAACAGTCTACCTTTAGTTTTATGGATTCCATTTGCCTGATAACATAATAAGGTTTTGTGGGGGAATAAGGGCACTGTCTAACACAACAGGGCTTTGATTCTCTATTAATGACTGAAACTAAGTTACAAGTTAGCATAATTCATAATGATTTCCTTGGGCTGCTTCTAATCACAATACTGCAGGAATGCTGCCACTCTACTTAATTCATACCTCTTGCAAAAGTGCAAAGGAGTAGACTATCTGAATGACAACAGGCAAGTATATGTACTTATACACATGTTCATTTTTCACATTTTCAGAAATGCAGCTGTATTTTTGGATGCATTCACTTCAAAAGCATTACACAGGCAAGCACACAAGTTGCCTAAGTTGCATGCAGGCTCTGTGTGCAAAACAAACTTCCCATAAATTAATCAAGTTATTCTCGTAGCAAGCTGGAAAGAAAGAAATGGACCAGGGCAAAAATTGTTATTGTTATCTCTATTTTTAAATACTTGGAAGACACTCAGTTACTCTACTGGTGAGGACCATTTAAGTACCTAGACATCTGTAGCAGTAGTGTTAAGAGCAAGATTTTTTTTCCATCTCAAACATGCCAGCTAGCTGGGACATTTTCCTCTAAGGGAATTAAAAAAAAAAAAAAAGAGAAACTGAAATATGAAATTATTTCAAAACATAAAAAAGTGAGTTTAAAAAAGCTGAAATCATTCTAAGGTTGTACTGTTTTGCTTTGTTTCTTTCCCTGTGGGACTTCTGCATTTAATTTGCTCTCCTGGTACTCTTCCATCAGATAGGAAAGCATTATTTTCCTCTCCAGTGCAGCCCCAAGGAGAAAAAAAAAACAAACCCAAAGCAACATGCAAGAAAAAGCTCCATAATTAACATTATATAAAAACATACACACAGACACCCTTCATATGCATATGCTATAGCCTTTGTGTCAGTAGATGGACTTACTTGGTAGTCATAAGAGTAGTTATAAATGACAAAATGAAAAATTGCAGGCAATTCCAAACATAGGACACGGGCCACACTATATGAGCCCTGCTGGGTCTGCTAGTTTATAAAACTTTTAATACTTGTTTTTTAAAGCTGCTTCAGGCTAAACATTTTAAAATGAAGGCTTCTCATTACCAGATGAAATGCAGCAGCAGTGTGCAGTATCAACCCCAACTTGTCAGATAACAGGGGAAGAAGAACAGTATCTGTTCTTTTCCAAGTATTACTTAAGGTTAAATATACTCATTACTTTAAACTGCACCAGAGGATCCTTTTCATGAAACCAGATGGGCACTGCATGTGTACAGACACGTGTGGCGGTAAGTGAAGTTTCAGTACAGAAAGTGTCTACTTTATCTCAAACACAAAAATTATTGCTTTAGAAGTTTTTGTTGCTGGGTAAACACCAAAAGCTGTTGATACAAATTTTTTTGTGAACAATCTTTCAATGTCATCATTACCCCAAATAAATAAGCACAGAATATTCCTCTGGAGAGGACTTACACTTATCCCTGGCCTCAAGAAATGGAAATTCACCTAGGAGAGGAAATGAAGTTCCTGTATAATTCCCCTCTCTTCCTTTCAGCATCCTCTCTAGGGAAGACCTGCGAACAATTTGAGCCTTGTCATTAAAGGATAGATCAGTCTTTAGCTGAGGCATGTTGGCTGCCAGAAGAGATGAATGGACTCCTCAATAAACAGACCAGTCTGGGTAACTGGAAAGGAACAGGACAAGAGGGGACCTGAGATGTATTTAGTTTGGTAAACTTTGCGTAGGCAGCTACAAGAAAGTGCCTGAAATGAGACTCAGCAGATAAGATTGTCTGCAATGTTTTTGCCATGCATAGCTATGTCTTGAGAGGGGATTTGTCTAGGTTTGTTTCCTTTGAATTTTTCTCCTAACTCTCATCTGAAACACTCTCAGCAACAGATGGTAGTGTTTGAGTTCACACAGGATTTTGACACCTTCTCCTGAGCCTAAGTGATCTGTACATGTCCAAATACAACTTATGTAACTATGCTAAGAGTTCAAAGACTTCAGTATTTAAACTCTGAGAAAGTGTTCCATCACTCAGTGGTTGCATATATGTTTAGGAATGTTGCTGAGACACAGACTTCTTATTTTAAGAAATGAGGGATGAGGTACAGCAAATAATTCTCATCTCACTTCTTAAATCTCCATTAGTACCAGATAAATTGTACAAGAGGGGACAAAATTTGGCTCTAGACATAGAATGAAAGAACTGGAAGACAGAGAGACCATATTACTATCTGGGATATCACATTCCATGAAGCACAACTTTCAAGAAACAGGAGAATTTTAACAAAAGACCATAGTGAAAAGAGAAAAGCAAGAAAGGCCATTTTTCCCCAAATTTTCAGCATAATACCCAGGAAAAGTCAGTATTGGTTTCATACAGTACTCCCCCATTCTAGCTTCATATTAGTGCTGTGAGGGTGAAATATCAGAAAGAAGCAGCCTGAAAGGGCAGGGTTGGTTTGTTTGGGGCTTTTTTTCCACATTGATTCAGCAGTTGTTTGCAAGACCGATTACATCTTTCACCACACAACCAAAGTTTTGTAGGAAAGACAAAATACACAAAGCATAGCAATACTGCAACTCAGTCACTGTCCTTTCCTGTGACTAAAGAATGTGACCTCTAGATCTGGGCAAATAGAGAAAACCAAGTTCCATAAGATCCTTGGAATATTTATACAAATTAGCCTCACGTTCCCTCCCGTTTCAAAATCTTTTTTCCACAAGTAAGTTTATTTGCAGGGCTGATCCCATAAACAGTACATTTTTACTTAGCCATTGGAGAATATTAGCGGAAAATTAATTTTGAGGTCTTAAACAGATATTTATATTAGACTATACTACAATAATGATCTTGGCCTCTAGCCAGGAATTAAAGCTCTATTAAGCTAAGCACTCAGTATAAATAACTATGAAGATGATTATTCACTCTGTCAGACCCAGCTAGATTCTTTATTCCTGAGTGCAGTGTGCACAGAGTACAGAATTTCCCAAATTCCCTGAGTAGATGAACTGGGTGAAAGAACTATTGATTACACTGAAAGATGCATATCCCTCTACCAGGAAAGCTTACGAGAGAGATCTGTATTCTACCACACATGATTGTTTTCGAGATCTTCACTATTACTGTTAATGTTTTCTAGAAGTATTCAGATCTATATAAGTTTAGATGACCCCATTCTAGATATAAAAGATAAGCTAAGCATTTACCTTGTTAACTCTATTGTTTCTTTATCCTCGTGTAGAGGCACATAGTGTATGGAGAGGAGCAACTGCAGAGCATTTTATTTGTTTATAGTTTTCTGACCACCCCAAGGCAGACATCATGCACTAACAAGACAAATGCTTGAGAATAAGCTTAAACTGAAAGGAAGCACTTCACTTTTTCAGTACAACTGACCATTTTGCTATGATTGGGTAGCCTTAATTGACCATGACATGAAAGTTCATGCAAAGTCTTCTCATAGTCATTTCACTCAGACCCAGAAAGTCACATGTAAACACGAATTTTGCTATTAGAAATATTCATATTGCTGAATGATAAAACCAATATTCCAAGAATGTGATAAACAAATTTCAATAAATAACCTCATGCCTTAAGTACTTGCAGAAGAAAGCGAGATCTACCAATAGGTAAAAGATCGATTTTAAATTTGAAGGCAGAAATAATTATAGCTTCTTAACCCACAAGAACTCTACTAGACCAAGTCAGATTCATATGAGAGGGGATGCATGGGGATAGTACTGCTGTCTTCCCTTCGGAATAGCATTATATAACAGAGTTTACAAGTTAAGTTCTTAATTGTATACACAAATAAGTATGTCTTGGCTTTCAGATTGACTTAAGTCCTTGGAGACCAAAAGAGGTTATAGTGGCTACAGTTACATGGAAATGTAGAAGCTGTTTTTATATAGATGCTTCTGTATGCATAGTATTACTGTTAATCATTATGGGGGTGATGCTTTAAAAATAGTTCTTTGACCAGTTTCCACTTAGGAGAACTAGTTTATGTAATTTACTCCCAATAATATTTTTGTTCTTCCCATTTTGACAACTAATTGAAATTATGTAGACTACCTTGACTGAAATATAGTATGTTTTTGATTAAAAAGCTATTATACGGCACTCACTGAAGCTATCAGGAGCTCTTCCATGGACTTCACTAGCCAATGAAGTACCATGAGAGCACATGGTAGTGCAACAGTCACTCCTCCTTTGGAATACATGAATCACTATCTGATTTTGACAATAACTTGGTAAAAGGAAAATCTACAACTTGTTTAAAAGGTCAGGATAGACAAATGTCATCTGGGGTTTGACCAGCATCCAGTGAGTCATTGAAGGTTAATAGCAAAACTCTCAGTGTGAGTAAAAGTTACTGCAACATAAGTGATAATTCAGTATTTATAACACTGACATAGCTTCAAGAACTACCAAGTTTGTTGCTGCATAAACCCAAAGAAATATGTTGGTATAGAATATATGAAATATAGTAGAAAGGAATCCCATCTGCAAATAAACACTGCTCTGAAAAAGAAGAGGGACCATTGTCCCCCACACCTTACAACCTAGCAGTCTCGAAGACAATTTAAGAAGGCAACTGAGGGAAGATAACTGCTGATGAATGAAGGTCTCATGCAGGTACAACAGTCCATTCATCAATATGACAATCAGTACAGCTTTTGTATGGGATTTTCTTCTCCCGTTATCACAAACTCCTGTACTGTGGCATATCACTGCTCTACACTATTGGCTTTTCCAAAGCTCAGTCTTTTCCATTGCTTATCCCCTTGAGCCAACAAGCAAGGCTGCTAGAATGAAGCAATGCCAGTTCAATAGAAACTGGGACTGAGCCTGCATTCTGTGTGTGATAAAATCCTCCACTGGAAGGGAGGCTAGCCAAGACCACTGCTAAGGAGGTAAGAACTAAATACAACTAAGAATATAGTGTTGCTATCTGACAAAGGTCAAACAAGAACATGCATTCATAAGTGTCTACCAAAACTATTCACTTCTATAAAAGGAATCTTCAGAGATTTCATTTCCCTGAATGCTTTGCAGTGACAGCGACGCCATACATGTCTTCAAAGAGGGAGAATGCTGTTTGCCATGGTCATTTGATTTTTCTCCTGTTTTGAGCCAGCCTAGAGACAGGCTCAAAATTCATTTTCTACAAACAACGCACAAAACTTCTCTCATAGCAGTGTCTCCACTGTGTGAATTAAAACCCCTGTGCGAATTAAAATCCCTGTGCAAACATTTTCATAGCATGACCTTTTCTTTCTTTTTTTTTGGTTTTTTTTGTTTATTTGGGTTTTTTAAGATGATGATTAAAGTGTTCTTAGTTTCTACCCACTCCCCACTTTGAACATGAGGGAAAGTTTCCTTTTGACAGGGAAACATACATCTGAAGAAAAGACTGATAAAAGCCAGAATGAAAATTTAAGACAGACATATTACAGACTTACAGCCAAAAAACATGTAACAGTGGGTTTATATTGTATACATAGATTTACAGCACACCCCAGTTTTCAGAGGACTACAACACTACCGCTTGAGTTCTTACTACAGAACTAATAAGGACAAAGAGCTATACATTTCAGCTTCTTTGATTCAGAATTCAATCTCAAGTTCAAAGTTCTCATTCTGCAAACATGTGGATTGGGGAGATCAGAGGACTCTATTCTATCTCCCCTGCTGCTCCTCTGTTTTACTTAGGTGACAGGTTTTTTGTTACAATTACATTACAGAAATTAATTGGTATGTATTTGCCTAAGATTAACTGCACATTCACCTATTTATATGATACATAAAATTACGCTACAACTAGAATCACATATATTCGTGAATTAACGATGCAGCCCTTTCTCACTCAAAATTCATGTTGAGAAAAAAAATAATTTGCTTTTAAAAAGGCTGCAGGATCAGTAAATCTAAGCTAAACTTGACAACAGGACAATTTTATTTGTCAAGAAATTCAAGGCAAATGAGCTCAATTCAATGTGCTCAAATAGTAAAGAGAAAAACATGCTCCCCATACTGCTCAAATGGCTGACATAATTTTCCTTGCTTTCCTTTCCTGTTAACTTCAGAATGTAAATGGCTTTGCTGTCAGGGTACATTTGCTCCCACTAATTCAAGGCACTGCAACAAGCCAAAATATTTATTTCTTTTTTCCACTCTAATTTGTGCTTAATCATATTGGGAACATCGTCTATGGATTTCAGATACTGTAGAATTATGCAAACAGCCCTTATGGGAAAGTCACCTCTCTGTAATAGGAAAACTGCGTGTAAAGAATTCTAATGTTTTAGGATGTGTTGGCCTCAAAGGGCCCAAAAATTCTGTTCAGACCAACATGTTAAAACCAAAATGTATATCCAAAACAACCACTCAAATATCTCATCTTAGAAAATATTTGGCTTTTCAGAGACTTACATGCTTCCTGCTTTCCACTAGATGAGATGGACTATCAGAACACATCTTTTAATTTGAACTGGATGATGAAACAGAAGCAGACAGCATACTTAGTTTAATACTTGTCCTATTCATGACTGTCTACAAACCAATGCTGCATTGTATTCAGCTGGTGCATAATTAAAGCTGATAAAAATATTTTCCTTTGAGAAAATATTTCTGATGGTAACTAGATTTCTAGCAAGTGATCACTTCTGTGTAAAGCATTTCTGCTTCCTATACAAAATAGAGTTTTCGGCCCAAAAAGCAATGGCTACTTTCACTGATATTATTTCTTTAGAGAAAAAAGAAAAAAATTAATAATTTTCCAATTAGAGTTGTTCGTGCCACTTAAAGGGCAGAAATTTGTTCCTGCTGGCCTCTTTATTAGGGTCCTAAAAGCCCAGTGATTCACCCCTTAGGTGAGGAATCCAGACTCATGCATGCTCCCTTTCTCTGTGTGGAGTGCTGAAGTTATGAGCTTGTTTGCCATATGAACTACTCTTTCTAACATCACTCAAATGAGCTCTAGGCAATTCTAACTTTGGTATCTTAGTTATGGGCCTAAAACTAGGTGAGATCAGACCACAGAAACTACGCTTGTGAGCAAGTCCTTTGTAACCAGTTACTTTTGTTCACCTTACCCATTCACATAACAGCTGTTCATAATATTCAACCTAGTCTCTTGTATCCTTTTCACACATACCTGTCTTGCACTAGCCTCATTTCTATCTGCACTGACTTCTACAGTCCTTTCATTTACCATAGAACAAGCTTATAATCAGACATCCATTTTATTAGACAATTTGAACATATTAATATAAAGGAAACAATCCAATTGATGTCCTTCCAGTTTTTAAAGCCCATTCAGAAGATAAGATACGAAATCAAGGCCACTGCTGTCTGACATCTATCGTTACAATAAAAAATATTTTGGCTCAATTTAACTCAATATTCTCCATCAAGAAAAATAGTCTAACCTTACCATTCTCACCAGATGTCTTGTCTTTTCCATTTGTAGCTCCGGTTCCTTGTCTCTGGCAGGGGGAATAAAAAACAAGTGGTTAGTACAAACTTGAATGTGCATTTTCCCCATGGAATTAGTAGCAGTTACAGCCTGTTTTCTTTTCAATACCTTGGATAGTGGTTCATTCTCATGCAATGATGTTTTGAAACCCTAGTAGTCAGAACAGGAATGTTTAATACCATCTAGGTTCAGCTGTATAACTACACATGCAGCTGTATAAAATGATCACATTAGTGATGGGATATATGTAATCAAGTTTCCAGCAGTACAAGGATATAAGCTCTTTGGGTCCCTGCTGTATTTCCATCTCCATGATTCTTTTGACCTGACTTTGGCCAGAAGATTCACCTTTCCCATTCATTCACAAGCAGAGATGGTACTTCCCACTTATCTTCATTGTGTCCAAAGCCTCAGGACTTTCCATGAAAAAGTCACTTTATTAAGTTACACGTAGCAAACACCAGTGCAGTCCAAATATAAATATTGACAATGGTAGAGCTATATTAATGTGGTTATGCTCCTATGTAACTTTCCAACTTAGGAATGGTCACTATGAAAATTATGCAGCATCCCCCAGACATGGCATCTTGGAGGTAGAATTAAGGTACTTTAGGAAACTAGTATGGTAGATTTTGCAAAATTTTGCATAAGAAATCCATACTTGTGTGTATTACTGAAATAGATTACAGAATTTATCCTCTAGGGTTGTACTTGAGAAAAACTAGGAACGAAATTCAGTTAATAAATACAGCAGCATTCAGCTATCAGAGGCAGCACATCTTCATGCATAGGGAAGTTAAAAGCTGCAGTTCTACTGCAAACCAAATGTTTTGTGCCAAAACACGAAGTCAAATCAATTCTCTTATGAAAATCCACATTGGCATTCTTCTCTTCAGGTACTTAGTCTAGAAAATCTGATTAAAACCTTTATTGCACTACTTTGTCTTTCACCTCCCATAGTGGTTGTGTTTTCAGGATATTCTGTGTAGATGGAGTTAATCATGACATAAGTACAAAATCTTCATGTGCACTCTTAGCTGTTATTATAGAAACCAGGAGGAAATTAAGTTCTTAAACCACACAGAAGAATACAAAAGAGCTACATTTGGTCTCTTGTTCATCCACATGCCAGTGGTGGTGGAGTATCATCTTCCCTACAGCAGACTTTAGTGCTTATCTCTGCTGGCTCTGCCTCATCTCACTCCATGGAATGAGACAGAGCATCCGCAGAGAAAACAACTCTGAGTCTATAACACAGCTACAGTCTCCGCATAAGATAAAAATATATCTGTTTCTCCCTGGTGCCTCAGAGCATAGGACAGGAAAGAAAACTTGGCCAATAACATCAAAGAATGATATTCTAAAGGGATAGGTATCTTTTATAGAAGCGTAAGTTATCAACAGCCAGAAATAAAGAAATCCACCTAACAACCAGTTTGGCTGAAGAAATCAACTTTCATGCCTTTATTTGAAGTTCAGTAAATACTTCCATTTTTCAATTTCAATCCATATTTGAAACTAGACTTCAGTGTTAATTTACTGGCACCTCGTCTCAGAAAATCCTGGATATTCCCCACCTATAAAAATGGTAGCTATACTGCTTTTTCTCTCCATTTATTTTTAAATGGTTTTCCAAGTTGTCTTATTTTCTGAGTATTTCAGGCTGTGCTACTTAGCCATTATGAAAGCTTCTCTTTCCTCCCTAGGCTATACCTGTCAGGTTCAGTCTGCTATTGATGGAGTGCTAGAATATGGATCCATACACTTATTTCATGTCTCTCGATTTCTCCTCCAGGGAAGGGGAAAGTTGTCAAAGAAAATGACTAAAAATTTGGCTTTGGCCAATGAGGGTTTTTCTATTCACAAGGTCAAGGTTTTTCTTCAAGTCTGAAATTAGTCTAAATATTCTGCAGCTGTTCATTTGATTGATGACTACTGGACATACACAGAAAGAAGCCTGAAAGTCTACCAAACAAGCTTCTGGTAGCCTTTTCTTCAGTTATATACATATTTTGATCTAAGCACAATGCTGTCTTCCAAGTGAGTGCAATGAATATGAAAGCGAAAATCAGTTTCTCATTAATAAAGCATTGAAGCTTATGACAAAACTATATAAAATGTGATTGTCCACCTGCAAAGACTTTAGGTTTTTTTATTTCAATACATTTTATGGATCTATTTTTCAAAACATTTTCAAGATGCTGGTAATGTTACCAGCTGGAGCATCTTGCTTCTTTCATCACCTTTCATGATGCTATTACAGACAGCAAATCAAAGCTTAGCTTTTTAATGTCCCTCAGAGCACAAGAGGACTAAGCGTGAGGAGGAGTAACTAATGGTATTTTGAGGTAGCAATGGATGAAAGCCCTCCAAAAGCTCATTTAACAGACATTGTCCTTGGATGCAACAAAGTAAAACCAATGAAAGACAAGAAAAACAATATTAATACCTGGGGTTTGCTTTTAAACAAGTTGACTATATATTTTTTGAAAGATAAAAGCAGTCCAATGCTTTCTGTTTCCTATAACTTGTAGCCAGCTTCCTTCATTAAAGGATTGCTTCTAAAACTCTTCAGTATGTGCTAAGACAAGCACTAGAACAGAAGCAGTGAATAAACTTTCCACAAGGCATTAAAGAAGACACACCAGAGCCAAAATGAACATGACTGCAAAACCATAACTATTATACAGTAAACCAGGATAAACAGTTTTGTTGCTATGTTGCGTAGGAGGAAACAGTTTATGACTGCTTGGGGTTATATTAATTTTTAACTCAGTGGTTTTATAGAACATCAAAGGCACATCATCCAAAATGCCTCCAAAATCAAAGTCACTCCCAATTTGTCAGAAGAGGAAGGAAAAAACTGCCATATGCCCCAAAATACTAGTAAGAAAAGAACAGGTTTAGCTTCCTGTTAAATTCTTAGTGCTATAAACAGCAGCTCCTTAATGTGGTATGAAAAACTGTATTAAATTAGTCCCCTAGGCATACAAACTAAGGTCAAAAGTGAATTTGCAGCCCAGGGGAATTTTCAAGATGAATGTTAAATTACTGCAGCAGCTTTTCTACTTATCCTCCTAGCCCCTCCTGCACCCCCAAGCCTAAATTTTGCCTTTAATCTTGCATTCTGTTCTTGTCTTGAAATAGACTGACCTTTTCAGTTATGCTTCCAATTAGCACCACATTGTTAGGGATTGTAGTAAAGTGTTGATTACAGAATTTTGGGGGGTAGAGGATTGTTTGTTTTTCAGTGAACCACAGAAAGCCCAAGATAAGGGACATGAAATCAACAGAAAGTCCTGACAAATGGGCCCTTGCAGTAATAACATTATTCTGCTGCTTCATCCAAGCGCAGGGCCAACAAGGTACAACAGGCTGTATCCCAGTAAAGTAGTTACTGTAGATTTTCAGAAGTGTATTTGTTTTGTATCAAAGAACAAAAGATAAGCCAAGGGTAGAATTGAGAGAATAGAAATGGGAAGTTATTGTAAAGTGAATAGCAGAAAGATTCAGTGTAGACTTCAGTCAGGACAAAAGATTTTATTAACACGTATAAAATGTTACAGGGATGTGCTGTACGTTAAGCATATTTGCCACCTGAAAATAATTAGGTGATAAAGTGATATTCTGAGCCCACTGAAATCAATGGGAGTTTCCCAATTGCTTTTATGCCATGCTCTAGCTAAGAACACAAGCTGTACATCAAACTAAATGTAGATCTTAAGTATAAGCAGGGGCAAGAACCAGGCAGCTACAATCTGGGATGAGAGGATAACATTTTGCAGAATTCAGGATTTCTGTGTGGTTATTAGGTTAAACTCGTCTTTACTGGAGATTTGTTTCAGTGTTCAACAACCTCTTTCTAACATAACTTGTTTATTTGAAACTATAGCACTCAACAGTTCTCACATATAAATGTGAAAAACATCACTCTTAAAAATTACACAGTAAATAATTTGGTAATAAGGATAAAAAAATATTATTTTAAGATGAAAATTTAAGAGCAGGAAAAACTATGCTTCTGTGACAGAAAGTTTTCTGTTTACTGAAGCTGTAAAGGATACTCAGCCTCTAAGTTGTGGGACTGGAATTTTAGCACTACTGTATTTTTTGGAATTCCATATCAAAAAGCATGAAGATGAGCAGCTGGGAGAGATAAAGTGTACTGTGGGAAAACCATGCACAGATTCTGCTGTTTCATTCATTCTCTCACAACTGGCCTGCAATACAGCCAGATGGCAAATCCTTGACCAGGTTCTACGACATACAGGTTTATTCACATCAGTATAGCTAGTCACCTAAAGAACATCTGCAGACAGAACTGAAGAATTCCAGAGAGAATCTTGAATCCTGTAATGAAAATTGCATTAGAAGCTACACAAGTAAACTTTCCTCACTGGTCTGCTTGTCCCTCCTTTACAAGTTCCTCCACTTTTTTTTTCCCTATATTTTTATAGATGTGGTACTGAATATTTCCAAGATGAACATGTCCTTCAAAGCCCACATTTAAGTAATTGCATCAGGTACAGAACATCTAGCCAATATTTTTTCTGAATGATAGGTAAATCTGACGATGTGACTGTCACTTCTCTCAAACATAATTGTAAGAAATCACAAGCTACATTTTCTGGGCACCTGACAAAGGAAAAATATTTATCAAAATATACTTCAGTGCAAAGGAGTCCACTCCTGGTTATGAGCAAGCTTACATTTCTAGTATAAGTAGTTTTCTGGAGACTATCACTTTCCCTAGGCTGCTCTCACCCTAGGATCTCAGTTCTTTTAGGATATGGCCTCTACTCTTGCCTATGTAGCACCTTCTCTGCATACTCCTTTACACAAAGGTAGATTTCTACAGCTCATTTTCCGGCTGTCCTGCATTGCCAAGGCAGCATAATATTGCCAGAATAAGAGTACCAAGAACCCATCTTTCAATACTGGCTGTCAAAACTAAACAATCTCTGGCACTCTAACAATTTCTGTCATTATCATTGTCGGTCAAATAGTGTTCTACTTGACTAGCTCTTGATTGTCCTTAATTTTATTAAGGCACTCCTATAGCTATTTTAATAAATTAAAACTCCACAGGTGGGCTGAGATGAACTGATAGGATTCAAACTGTAGTGGCTAAAAGCTGGCACAGTGACAAGCTTTGGTTTTCTGACTTTCATAGTCACTGAATGCATACAGACATTATCATCCTAGAAACCACAGTAATATTTGTCAGAAATTAAAAACAAGGCTGCAGGTAACTGCAGATAATTTTTCTTTTAGATACTGTGGATCAGTGTCTGGTTCTCGCTATTGCAATAACCTGGTCAAGATACAAACTTTATCATTTCCTCTCATCTTTCAATAAAGGACACAACCTAGACCTCAACATACCCTTACCTCTTTGACAGCCATCTACACTGGTGCAAATTAGGTCTCAGGACTATTTTCAAACACAGAAGGAAAGCATGATAGTCAAGGTACAGCTATCCATACAAGCTGCAACCTGTGTGGAAAAAAAAAAATCTACCAGGTTGACCACTGATGTACTAGTTGCTGCATTTCCCCATCAAGGAGAATGTGCAGGTATAGAAACTGTTTAATCAGGGTTAACCCACAACTTCCACGGGACAGCACAGGGCGACATGCTGGTGGAAGTCCCTGGCCCTGTTGATGATCCACTGGGCAACTAGACACAGAAAAAGCAGTAGGTACTGAAGGAGTAACCTTAAAGCTGAGACTTCTCAGGGTAGTTGAAAAACATGGTTGCAGTCCCTGCTCCTGGGTTTGTTGATTTGTTTTTTTGTGATGTGGCGATTGTCCACGTAAAACATACATTTTATTTACATGTCCATGCAAAACACATACTCCACACAATTGGCAGAGCACCTTCATCACAGGAGTGTTACCAGAGTTAGGGCATTTGCCTCAGTTTAAGAGGTGTGATTTGTTCACTTTCAACCAGACAGAACTTTTGGCTTGAGGTAAGTCCTTAGAAGAGACACTTGTGAGCATATATAGGCAGAGCTTCAGCACTCAGCACACTTTCAGGCTAAGTAAGAAGGCACCTGAAAATGGGCAGAGAAAAACCAGTCTGGCATATAAAAATCTAGTTAGTTGTGTTTGTAAATATTCCAATAGCACAGAGAAGAATTTTCACTGTGCCCCACTTTTGCCAATGCTGGGCTGCAATTTATAAATCAGCACAGTGAGAATCTGCTGATTTTGTGTCCAGATTCAATATAATGTTCTAAACAGAGTATTTACACCAACACCAAATATAATCAACATAATTAGCACAAACAGTAGCTTGCTTAATATTTAGGTTATTAGCATATTTTGAATTAAACATTACTAAGCAGATATTTCTCCAAAGACATTGTAATCACATTTTTTTTTTTTCTGAGGCAGGGATTAATGGAATCTTTGAAGTTAATTTTGAAAGCAACTGCAAGAATGTACTTCCCAAATCCTGTTAATTACCATGCCAGCCATAAGAAGTAATCCCTCTTTCTTCAGGAAATTGAGGATTTGACCTGCAAGGCTTATTTATGGGGTAATACATGTGGACACACAGTTGCCTTCATTTCAGCAGTATTATTTGCATGAGTAGAGTTGGAACCTCAACATGGTACTGTGGAATTTCTCTAAACTGCATGTTAGGTTTTGTTTAGCAAAGGGCAAAGAGGGTAAAAATCAACCACAGAAGGAGCCTTCTCACACCACTTGCCAAAACATTGCCTCAGCTCTCATTTGGACATGGGCGATACAGCCCATATCCTAATTACCTTGGAAATTGATAAAGAGGAAACATGACAATGACCCAAGAGGAATATTTCAATTATACAAAAATTGATTAAGCTAGATGACATAAATGAAAAATGTCTGAGGTTCTTCAGGTGGTCTCATCCTTTTTTCTCTCCTATTATTTCTTAGCCTTTTGGCAGCATCAGAGCTGGCACAACAGCTCCAGAAAGGGCATTTTTGGGCAGGAAACTCCTGTTTCCCAGTGTAGTCCTGTCTAACCACACCTTCTTATTTCTAAGTCCCAGTTTGTTTGGATACAATTGTTTGCAAGGTCAAACAGAAAATAGGAGACTAAAATTTTTCAAGTTAAAAATAACCCCTTAGTACAGCTGTGTTGAAAACAATCACCAAAATGATACAGCTAAAAAAAAATACATGGTTTAATTTTTTCTGTTGACTGTTTCAATAACATAGTTGATGTCTCTGATCCACAAACAGTTGTACCAGGGCAACAGAACACAGACAGTACCATGGGGCACTGAACTGAAAATCTGAGCAAGTCAGTACTTCACACTATGAAATACAGCATGCTGTATCTCCCTGTGATGTTGCATTTCCTCCTAGCAATCTTCACTTTGCAACAGGGCAAAACATGGACTAACAAGTACATCCATGCAACTCAAATTATTAGCTTTGGCTATCTGTGCAAGCAATAGAGACAGTTAATGGCAACTGACCATGGCATCTGATTAGGAGCAAAACAGAACCTTGGGGATCTGGGGAAATCATTTGGATTCAGACAACAACTTGAGTATCCTTTAATATTAGGGTCACTAGATAGAAAGAGTGCCTTAAGCCAATTAAGGAGTCAGCATCCTTTGAGGCATAATAAAATTGATTATGGATGGTGTTTTAGTAACATATATTTACTTTATATATCATTCTTCTAGACCTTTCTGAAGTTTAGGGTAATTTAATTCACTGAGCTACAGCCCATCTGTAATTGAGTTAGAGGCTGTCTTCAAGGGACAGTTGGGTTATTAATGGCAAAACTCTGCACTGACAAATTGTTTCATATCTGATCATATTGGTTATGATTATTAAAACAGGCTGCTGCTTCCCAAACTGAAAAAAATCTGGCATTTTTCCACTGGCATTTTGGGGGTTTTATTTCCAGTTGTGTAATTAAACAATGTGTTCTCACTTTCTTCCTGTTTCCCTATGTATTCCAGAAATAAACAGATGCTATTACTGTCTGTTAGACTCCACTAGTAACTGGCTAGCCAGGTTTTTAAAAGGTATTAATTATGCAGTTTCAAGTTGCCATGCAAAGGAATTTTCTGCCTTCACCCTAGGGCAAAGCCTTCTGATTCTCAAGACAAGAGTAAGACGAAGTGGCAAGGATGTTTATGCGTCACTTACTCTACTTCTCAAGCCCCTGGGCAGCCAGCCTTGTCACAGAGAGCAACTCCAAGCAGCCCCTCAACCATCTGCAGTTATGACAGTAACGTCTTTAGGGCTATTCCAGTAGCAGGGGAATTACTGGACTGAAAGCGTGCTGCAGCCTTGACAATGCACCCTGCCCAGTGGCTGCACAGACAGATGACGTAAACCTGTTATCTCTGGCTCTGTGCCATAGCAAGATTCAGGGGAGCCCTGAACTGGCTGCTGAATCTGCCTCAAACTGGGACCTCGCTTGACAAAGGATTTGTCCCTCTTTGTTCAAATATGTATCAAAAATTACCCACCGAGGCTTTGGGGGAACTGCTGCGTTCAAAGCGTGATGCAGTTCAGAGCTAAGCTATCTTGGTACTATGAGTCTAAACAGCAGCCAAGCGATTTAGAAACAGTCCTGTCATACTAAAAAGCTAAATGGACAGGGTGATACACAAGGTCACCTTGATTGTCAGGAATCAGGGACAGCAATCAAAAATACTCACATACAGCAAGCAGAAAAGCCAGGTCACTAGCTCTGTCAAAAAGCTCACTGAAAAATAGTCATTTTCATAAATCAGAAGCTCCCAGGACCCTGCAGTGGCTCAGTGAAACTGATGCTGCTATCAGCTTCATTGTTGATAGCAGCAGAAAAGCAAACAATTTTCACTGAGTAGCTGTAGGTAGTTCCCAGGCTGCCCAGCCCCAGGATAGACTCACCAAGTTACCTGCATTAAGACTAAATGCTCTACAGTTCCTGGAGTGCCTAACCATGGAGCAAGTCCATGTGTGTTCAGGCAGATTCAGCAAAAGCTCCCCCACATTGTTTCAAATGCTCTCCCTCCACTGAACTGTTTTCCAATTCAAGTTCAATGAAAACTTGGAAGTTCCTCCAGTCCAAGTAGACATCAGTCATTCCTTCTGCCTTCATTCTTCCACTACATACTAGGCTCCATCATGTACTTTGTGCCTTGCATATGAAGTTGAAGAAAAACATTACCCAACTAAACATTTTTACCTATTCACACTTGAGCATACCAAATCATCATTCAACACCATTGAAAAGGACCTTAATGTGCTCCTCCAGAAAACAGTCATGCAATCATTTTGTTAATATTCTAACATACTCCTCCTATGACTTGACAGAAAATGGGTTTCTTAAGTTTCATGCAGAAAGTAGGTAGCAGCATTGACTTAGACCCAGCTGTGCACTGCCTGACACACTGACAAAAACATCTGTTACAGAGTTATATGGCATGATTACAAGATATTGCTAGCATCTAGATGATTTGCAACTTGGTGGGGTTTTTGCAGTTTACAACATTAATGCTACATCCTTTGCTAGCAATGTTTCTGCATCTGCATCTCATAAGTCTAGTTCCAGGAGGAAATGCACTAAGCTTTTGTTCAAGCAAAGAATACAAGGCAGTTCTCAGAACAAAAACCCTGTGAAACAGACACGATCTCCTGTAATTTTACTTGAGAGATTCATTCAGCTTATTTTGGGTATTAGTGCTGTCCAGTAGCTTGCAAAATATGCTGAAGGAAAGAAGCAATAGTTAACAAGTCTGACTGGGTAACTAAAACTGGCATGGAGTTGGCCTGCCTTAGGCATTTGGCTGCCCCGCTTAAACTGTGGCACATGTGTGCTGGCACATGCATTTTAAAGTGTGCCAAGCCAGCAATGTGTTTGCATCCTTTTCCAGTGATAAGTGTGTATCTGTCAGATTGGAGTGAAGCAGTGATATATATGAAGCAGCTATGAAGCTACATGCCTCTTCCCGCTGTGTGCAGAAAGCTGCCTGCCTACTCATCCCTTCTTGCCCCCACCTCATTCCTACCAAGTTAATGCTTCTAATTTGTAGCAGTTTCCAACTGCTGCCTTCATTTTACCTCATATTTTACTAATGCATGTTTGGGATTCAAGAAAACAGATTTCAATGTTGTTCAGATTTTTTGCTGAACACTGTGTCGTATCTCTTCAGTTCGAATAAAAGGCATTCTTCAAAGTATTTCAATTAGTGTTAAAATTATGTGCTTAAAGTCAACATCCAGAGTATTCAGTACCTTAAAAAATAACTTAATTCTCTCAGTTTGAAGGCTAAATGCATTTTCTACAAGAGAAAAGGAGAGAGACATCAAGAGTCCTATTACTTGGAACATACAATCTACAGAATGAAAAGCCCTAGAATTCAAGTGGAGGACATGCTGGTGATTTTTGAGAATTATTTTTCTGTCTCTACCTCTCCCCTACTGCCCCACCCAAACTTGGACTTCAGCATTTTCAATTTCACACAATTTCACAGTGTTATACTCTGGTTCATCTCAGGCAGGCTTTTCACCTTCACCAGTTATGTTGCACCCGCTTGATGAAGCCTGCACTCACCTTGGTCCCTTTTAAGGAGAAGTCCACTTTGGACATGCACAGCCCAACTCCCTTATTCTTTAGTAGAAGAGGTCACTCTTTCACATGATCAAACGAACCTCACAATGCTGTGTATTGAGGATTTTGCTGAAACACACACAGCTTCTTAGTAGAGACACAAAGGTACAGTATTATGTGGGTAGTGACACCCATCAGGGATGGATTCATTTAATAAGTCAGAAACACCAATTCACTACTGCCAAACTTTGTGGTAAAGTGCTGTGGCTATAAAAACATTCTCACAAATCACTGGTCTTCCTTCATATCCCTAATGTCACTGGGAAAAGATCTAATATCACTGAAGTCCTCAAGAAATCAAAGACGTCCTCAGATCTATTAATTTTTTCCTCATGTCCAGTTTAGAAGTTAGCGTAATCTTGATAGTTTTTTCCATTAAATGTATCTTCTGCTGTAGACAGAATGCTGCTAAATACCATTTCTATACCTGGTTATCCCTCTAGTCTTAGTTTCATAGAGAACAAAGCATCACGAAGGCAGATTGGCATCCAAGTGCCCAGAGCAGTGGTACCTGCTAGGTAGCAAGGCTTACTTTACAGGTCACAGAGGACACATGGAAATACAAATCATCACCATACATTAGCAATGAGTAGTCTGCTTTCCAGCACTCCACCCAGTAATTCTGAAGCTCTGTAGACTCCTAGTTTCCTTAAAGTTCTCCTCTAGCCCCTACAAAACTAAGACACTTTCTGTGAAAAAAGTCCTACTCGTGCAATCCTATTAGTTCATACAGGTGATGCTGACTTGACAGGACTGTTTCAGCTGTCTCACTGATTCACTCCAGAAGACTCTGCTAATTCTAGTCAAGCTTGACAAGTTTTAGCATAACATGAAGCTGTCCAGTTTCCAGGAACAGCTCTAATCAGTGCTAGCTTGGACACTTCTGAAATATGGTCCATCGTTCCAAGAAAATGTGCATCTAAAGTCCCTATAAATATATCTACACCATTGTGTACAGCTAGCCAGGATCCCTACAAGGTCTCCCCGCCTCTCCTTCACTATCTGGAGACTCATGTTGTGATCCAGCATGTGCATACCCCTTCCAAGTTTAAATCATTATAACCTGAGCACTTGGTTCTGGTTTTACTACTGCAGCTTTCTAGTCCTGCTGGCACTACCCAGCAGCTGGCTCCACAACACAGCTAGAATCAAAACTGCCAGCCAAGGAGCAGCAAATCAGGCTGGTGATAGAACAGCTCAGACCTTTCTGCCAGGCATTTTGACACTAAGACTCTGTGTTAAAGACGCTAAATATACACTTGCATATATTTTGCCATAGTTAGAGCTCTGTCTCTACACATTAGAAACTCTGAAGCCCTCATACCTGGTGTCACCCTTCTCACCAGCTTGCTCTCTTAGCCCAAGTGTCTTTGAAGACTTCAAGGTCAGACAGAAGGACACCACCTTTCAAAGGTGGGGTTTTTTTTTGCCTTTTGTTTCTCACTTTCAGCTTTAACAAAAGAGATCTAACATCATTCTATCTGCTGTCACAGTATTCAGTTTCAACTGCACCGATTAAGGTCATGTTTCATGCACTATATAGTAAGGTGATAACATAAGAACATTCAGTGTCTGTAAAAGACACTTCTCTTTAAAAGGAAAGTATGTTCAGCTGTAACTAATAGTCAGGGCATGTAGGCAGACAATTTTCATTTCTTCTCTGACTAAGCTTGGGCTTCTTTCTCCAATTTCCATGTTAGTGCATAAATAAGCCTACATCCCACTTGGTACAAATTGATCAAGTAAGATAGCACCAGCCTATGTGACACTTTGCTCCATTTAAGTGCAAGCAGTCTGATCTCAGAGGTAGCAGACACTGGGAGTGGGGATAAATTGTGACCTCCAATTATGTCATTAATAATAAGTTTCACAATTACAACTCTTCTGCAGTTGCTTGCTCTGAGCTTATTCCATCAAGATTGTCACCCATTTCCCTATTAAGGGAAAGGCAGCCTATGCAGTCTCTCTTTTCCATCTATTTCTATAACAGAAGTAAATACTGATTTTACTAATTAAATGTAGAGGAAGAAGAAAAAAAAAACAAACCAAAAACATTTGTAAGCTATGATTTGACCTAGTTTCTACTTATCTATGTTGTCTTTTTTTTAATCTAGAAACCCAATGCCCAAATATCTGAAGAAACAGAACATCTTTCCTTAGAAAGAGGGAGAATGCATATTATTCATCTTCATTACATGATCCTATGCCTTGCACAGAAAGAAGCATTACATGGCTCAGTGAACTTACGGCTCTGTTGCAACTCAGAATAAAGAAAGGCATAGCTTTCCTCTGATGCATGCAGCCACGTTTTCCCAATTTTCTTTAGCCAAGAAGTAGGTGGCTCACGATTTACATATCCAGTGTCTAGGCCTAGCCACTCTGTTACCAGTTCTTCTGTAACAAAGTTACAGAAAAGAGGTAAAACATGTAAACAGAGACATTTTCCAAGTCACCCCACAAAAAAAGCAAAACAGACAGTAGCAAACAGTGGCCTGAAAGTCAAATATTTTATTGAAATCACTAAATAAACACCCAGCAACCTTTGATGAACAGGCCACCACCGTTCTGGTCGAAGTTAATTGCTACAATACATCACATCTCATCATACGCATGATCTAGTTAATGTAAAAACTGTTGGAATGACTCTGATACTTGCCAGAGCATTACAGATCTTGGGATACTGGGCTAGAAAATAATATGCCTTTGCAACCTGAAACAGCTTCTGTTAACAAGTACTGCAGTAGGCAAGTTGGAGTTTTCCTATTTTATGAATGTGGGACTTAATGCTTTGAGTTACTTTTTTACAGGGAAATATGGTATCTGAAGCATACTATTAAACCTAACTGGCCCTCATTAAAGGATTGCACCTTTTGAATCTGTACAGCATAGATCTATACAATCTGTATGGCTCTCCATACATTGCAAGAAAACCAGCGTGCTTCTTTCTAAACAGCATGCCTGCTGGTTTAACCAAATTAAGATCAATTTCCAAGATCACTAGCGCTAAATGCTGTTTTAAAAGATGCTTGATCCCATTGAAACCACACTGATGGAAGGAGTGGGCAAAGTGACAGATCTAAAACTTGCTCTCCCTTCTTCCTCCTCTTTTGAGCAGCAATTTACCACTCGGCTAATAAATACACGAGTTAAAATTAAGAACTGATGTTCATGTGCCTTATCCATCCCACCCCCATCCTATAACAGCTGCAGAATTTCTTCCTCCACCCTGCTATGTTCTTGCTGCACTTTTTATATTTACACAGTTTTGTACCTATTGTGGTTATAACCTCAGGAAGGCCAATAGTTAACAGTTGGGGGTCACAGCAGTATCTGAAAAATGCAACCAGGAGGGTCCACGCTAAGACAATCAGGTGTCTCAGACACCCACCAGGACTGCACGCACCACACAAGAGAACAAGTGTTCCTTCAAACAAACACACTATGTTTTCCCCCCGCAAACACCAGCTTTTTGATTTAGTGCCATCAGGATTATCGGTGTACAATCCTCACTTCACTGTTTAAATACATCTTGTTCTAAGTCCTTAAGTACCATTTTGGTAGCACAGATTCAACTGAATTCAGGAGAGCAACCAAAGGATGTCAGTTTTCCCATTTAACTACCTGAAGCAGCTACAGTTTCAGGCAGAAGCTTCCACATATGCCCCATGTTTCAGACTTGGCCATGCCCTTCTTTTCTAACAGCCTCTTGGTGACCACATTTGTCCCAGAGTGATAGAGACATGCTCTGGGTGCTCCTTCAGCCTGCAGGAAAGAGGCATCCTCTGTTACTCTGCCAGCTTAGAGGCATGCCCAAACTACCAGGTTGTGTGGTATTATCAATTTTGAAAACATCCACTGCAGAGACTGCCTTGATTAGTGTCGTCTCCCACCCTAGACTGGTGAAGCTCAAAATTCACAAAAAAAAAAAGTCTTGGACCCTAGTGTTAGGCTATGTCACCTTTCTAGGGAATCACTCATCTTTACCTAGTTGGCTCCTCAAGTAATTCCCACTGAAGGTGATCTGTGCTCCAAGATTTAGTACTCCATTCTGCAGAAGAGGGCTGTCAACAGCTCATGCCCATGAATGCCTTGCACATCCCTTTTACAGGTCACACCAGCATCCTTCATGATCCTTTTGAAAGTGGACACACTTCACAGTTGCTGCAGAATTCAGAAGCCCGAAGGCAATGTAAGGCAAAGAGTTTGCGGTAGCTAACTGAGGGAAAAAAAGACCTAGTATTCTTTGTATTCAAAGCTTGACAAAAAAACCCTCGACATTTATGCAGAGATCATGTCCCTAGCTCTCAGCCTCCCCAGCTAAGAGACCTAAGCACTTTGCAGAGTCAAAGCCCTAACAGCTCTCCTGTCTTAAGAATTACATATGCCCGATTGTCTGATTCCTGTTTCAAAAGGAAGCTAAAACATTCTTGCTACTGTCTGGTAGCTAGACTGCTCTTCAAATACATAAAGCTGCTGGCTCAAATCCTGTCTTAGGTGGTGAGCATCAGGACCTTGGCAATCAGTACAGCACTTCACTCAAATTGTGTAAGGCTCTTCCAACAAGAGTCCTTAAATCGCAGGTGCCTCAAGCATGAGGGCTGATTAGGTAGATTTCCTGAATGGTTCTTCTAAAGTCAGTCACCTAAATAACTTGTTAAAGCTGGACTCCTCTCCTACCCCAATAATACCACTCTGACTCTTTCATATGAAAAGGAAACAAATGCATTCTGCTAATGTTATTGTACATGCTGACTCCTTACACAGTGCTTCATCCCTGGACCACTGGAAGAGCATCCAGGGCTGTTACACCATACTGTTTAAGTGTGCTTCTTCACAAATCCAGACCCGATTACTGATGACAGCCAGATCATTCAGAGGGGGCCAGAGTGGTAGTGACTGTTGTAAAAATGTTTGTGTGATGAAATGCTTCTTGTAAACTTTCATGCCAGGGCAATACTGTCACCATGACCAGACATCTGCAACATGTCAGATAATTACACCACAGATAAGATGGCATCAATGACCTGGATGAAGGCATCGAGTGCACCCTTAGTAAGTTTGTGGATAACACTAAGCTGGGTGGAAGTGTTGATCTGCTGGAGGGTAGGGAGGCTCTGCAAAGGGATCTGAACAGGCTGGACTGAGATCAATGGGATGAGGTTTAACAAGGTCAAACGCCGGGTCCTGCACTTGGAGCACAACAACCCTGTGCAGTGCTACAGACTAGGAGAAGTCTGGCTGGAAAGCTGCAAGAGGAGAAGGACCTGGGGGTGTTAGTTGACAGCGACTGAACATGAGCCAGCAGTGTGCCCAGGTGGCCAAGAAGGCATCTTGGCTTGTATCAGAAACCGTGTGGCTAGCAGGTCCAGGGAGGTTATTCTCCCTCTGTACTTGGCACTGGTGAGACCGCACCTTGAGTAGTGTGTTCAGTTCTGGGCCCCTCACCACAAGAAGGATGTTGAGGCTCTGGAGTGAGTCCAGAGAAGAGCAACGAAGCTGGTGAAGGGGCTGGAGAACAAATCTTATGAGGAGCAGCTGAGAAAGCTGGGGTTGTTTAGCCTGGAGAAGAGGAGGCTGAGGGGAGACCTTATTACTCTCTACAACTACCTGAAAGGAGGTTGTGGTGAGGAGGGTGCTGGCCTCTTCTCTCAAGTGACAGAGGACAGGACAAGAGGAAATGGCCTCAAGCTCTGCCAGGGGAGGTTCAGGCTGGACATCAGGAAAAAAATTTTCACAGAAAGGGTCACTAGGTATTGGAACAGGCTGCCCAGAGACATGGTTGAATCACCTTCCCTGGAGGTGTTTAAGGGACGGGTGGACAAGGTGCTGAGGGGCATGCTTTAGTGATTGATGGGAATAGTTGGACTCGATGATCCTGTTGGTCTTTTCCAACCTAGTGATTCTTTGATTCCCTGTGGTGAATCAAGTTTACACCAGTTGCAAGTCTAGAGGCTTACTATTAAAACTACTGGCTGTGAATAGCAATTTGGGATTAGCCTGTGAGTCCATCACCTGATATTACCTCTCTCAGTTAAACCTATGTGACCAGAGGTATTTAATAGAGGAGCTGCATCTGACAGGAGCTCACTGACAGCAGTCGATTTTCCAGCACAGCTCTTGTCTCTAGCCTCATTAAAAATAAAAGAAAACACCTACAGACCCAAAGAAAAGGCTCCTCAGTTATTTGAGGACAGATTTTCAGAGCTATTTCAACATCTAAAAAAATCATTTCACTATAAGGTGACATTCCTGAGAAGCTCCCCAAACAGCTAAGCAGTCTACCTGCCACCAAAACCAAGCCCCAAGAAGCACTAGACATGTTTTAGAATGCTACTAGGTAAACTCTAATATCTCAAGTTCCCTCGAGCTAGTTACAGGGCCAGACTTCTGCCCAGCAGACTGAGCATCTTAAACACATTTTCATTTAAATACTGCAGAGAAAGAAGCATAGGGGTTTTCTGTAGAAAATTTATTTATCCTTACAAAAAAAAAAATGTTAGCTACTAGAAAATAGGAACGTACTATAGTCAGATGAATAGCTGCTTCCTGTTCAGCTTACTGCACCAGGAGACTGCCCACAAACAGTAAATAAGTTAATTTTGCTTGAAGCAACAAAAAAAGAATCCACGCAAAGTCTCAGCAAATAACTCGAGGGGTAGAAAAGCTCTCTTCAGAGATTTCTGTAACCACATTTCAAACTCCACTCAAATCCTGCCAACTGTTTACATAAAGGAAAAAACCCTTCCCACCCTCCCAACACCATTCTATTTGGGATAATCTTTTGATGGCTCTAGTTGAGCCTCTTTCCAGTCACCCTGTCCTCAGATTTTGTAGCAGATTAAAACAGAGAAAATAATTTTCATTTATAACATTAAAAGTGAGATCCACAAAGACCACCATACAAATATAGCACACAGATGTCTAAGAGTTTGCTTTCTGCTGATCTTTTTTGCCTCATTTTCCAACAAGTCTTTTGCAGTGAGGTAGTGTGGAGTGGTCCAGTTGCTTTCATCTGCATTTTGTAAAAATAAACATCTTTCGACTAAAAACTGACATGCAAGTAACAGCAAGGAGGCTTTTCTTCATTGTGGTTGAGCGATAAACTCTCCAATATTGTCAGCTGAACGACAGTGACAGTAGCACTGAAGACATCAAGTGCAGCGCTAAGTGTCATATGTACAGGGCTTTGTGCTGCACCAGAGAGAGTCACCATTTCTGTCTCTGAGGGTTTGCTAGGAATACTGTTCTGTGAGGCACAAGGAAATGTATTATGAATAAATAACCACTATGCTGGTATAGGGGATGATCTGGATGTTCATTGGGACTTTTTAAATCCAAAAGGCAAGCGATGTCATTCAAGCTATGGATGGCTAATTACTGAACAAATACAATCGAGCAGGGAACTGTAACATTTGCCTTGTACAGTTACAGTAAGTACAGCAATATCACCCAATTGTTACTCTTCATTAGAAGATTTTTCCCCAAACATTATCTTTAAGGACCAGTGTATTGTTGCTGCATCTCACAGAACAATCCAGCTAGCCTGGGTGGCAAAGGGACAGCGACTGCAGAAAAAACCCACACTGCATGCACTCTATCCAGTTCATACAAATACAGGCAACAGCCAGAGAGAACTCAAAGAATCTGGTGTATTACACCTGGACTACCTAATCTCTGCAAGCAGCAGCAAAGGCCAGTGAGGATTTTCTCTGCTTTCCCTATTTAGCCTGACCTGCAAGCCAAGATGTAAGCTTCTCCTCTTAAATCCCCGAGCTAGAGACCATGCTATGTTACTCATGTCAAGTTTACACCTCATGCAAAGATACAACGGGGTACAACACCTGCACAACAGCTAGTCAGAGCTTACTTGGTATAGTTCTTAATTTTATTTTTGCTGTTGGGAAAAGAATATTCATTTTTTAATGAAGCAGAAAGCCTTTTCTTACAGGATACAGACTCCAAAAATAGGTGCTGCGTAAGGTGCAATTACAAGTATGTCTAGCGATTCCCAAAGAAAGAGTTGCTCTAGAGAATGTGGGATCCGCTAGCTGAACCTGCTCAGCATTTAACTGACTACATTGTCAAGTAGTCGTCCTGCCTGATGATGCTTTCAATAACCAAAATATTAGTTTGTCCCAGAGAACTTCTCCACTGCGAAAAAACATAAGCCAAAATCTTCAGTGCATTTATTTATAAGGCTACATGTGATACTTACATGTTTGGCACTATTTACATTTTTTCCTTAACTGTAATCCTTCCCAGGACACTATTTATAAAGTTTACATCAGCATCCAACTACAAGCAAGGCATTTTTTTCCATGAGCTCTAGCAGATAACTTTCATACAACTTACTAAATCCTTCTTCCTGCATAGAAAAACATGAAAGACATCTTTAAATTCATGGAATCACAGAAGGGATGGAAGGGACCTTAAAGACCACCCAGTCCTAACCTCTCTGCCATGGGAAGGGACATGTCCCAGTAGAGCAGCAGCTCAAAGCCCCATCCGACCTGGCCTTGGACACCTCTAGGGATGGGGCAGCCACAGCTCCCCTGGGAACCTGTGCCAGCGCCTCTCCATCCTCATTGGCAAAGATTTCTTCCTAATGTGTAGCCTGAATTTTTCCCCCCTCCCAAGTGAAGCCGTCCCCCCTTGTCCTACCACTCCCTTGTAAAAAGTCCCTCCCCAGCTAAAGCAGTAAGGTTTATTTAAACAAAGGGTTGTCGGCTGGCGGGCACTGTCTTCCAAAGGGCAAAATATTGGCTCGGAAGGAGACCTGCTTATCAGAAGACAGGCTGAACCAGAGCCACGCGTTCCACACCCGCACCCCGCCAAGAGAAAACCCTCAGCTCCAGCAGGACGCTCGGCTTCCCCGCGCTGGAAGCGCGTCCCCCCGCCGTCCTCCCTCCCCAGAAGGCGCCCCCCGGGCTCACCTCGCTCATGTCGCGCGCGGCCCGGCTCGCGGCAGCCCCGACCCCGGCTCAGAGCTCCCGCCGCCCCGCCGCCCGCGCCTTAAGAAGCGGCGCCCCGCGCCCGGCCCGGCCCCCGGCGGCCAATCAGCGCCGCGACCGCCGCCGCGCCCGGCACCGCGCGCCCCCTGGTATCCGAGAGGGAGCGGCGCCCCCTGGCGGCAGATCAGCCCGTCCCGCGCCTCCTCCTCCTGCTCACACCCCCCACCAGCCCAGGCCGCCCAAGGCCCCATCCAACCTGGCCTTGGACACCTCCAGGGATGGGGCAGCCACAGCTTCCCTGGGCAACCTGTGCCGGTGCCTCACCGCCCTCACGGTGAAGAAGTTCCTCCTTATGTCTAGTCTAATTCTGCCCCTCTCCAGTTTATACCCAGTGCCCCTCATCCTATCACTACAAGCCTTTATTAACAGCACCTCTCCAGCTTTCCTGTAACCCCTTTCAGGTACTGGAAGGTCACTATAAGATCTCCTCAGAACCTTCTATTCTCCAGGCTGAACAACCCCAACTCTCTCAGTCTGTCCTCACACCAGAGGTGCTCCAGCCCTCTGATCATCTTTGTAGCCCTCCTCTGGACCTGTTCCAACAGCTCCATATCTTTCTTATGTTGCAGATTCCAGAACAGAACATAGTACTCCAGATGAGGTCTCACAAGAGAGGAATAGAGGAGCAGAATCACTTCCCTCATCCTGCTGGCCACATGTCTTTTGATGCCACCCTGGATACGGTCGGCCTTCTGGGCTGCGAGCGCACACTGCTGGCTCATGCCAAGCTCATCAACCAACAACCTCAAGTCCTTCTCTGCAGGGCAGCTCTCAATCACGTCATCCCCCATCATGTATTGAAACCAGGGATTGCCCCAACCCAGGTGCAGGACCTTGTACTTGTCCTTGTTGAACCACATGAGGTTCTCATAGTCCCACTTCTCCAGCCTGTCCAGGGCCCTTTGGATGACATCTAGTCCTTCTGGTGTGGCAACACTCCCGTTTGCTCCCTGGCAGGGGAAGCAAACCATCTCCATCTACTTCAGCTTGGGAGCTTGGGATGGACCCAGCTCCCTCCAGTCCCAGGTGGGAGCAGGCCTTCAAATGGTATGTGCAAAGACACATACTTTAATTTGGCAGCCTGAGGATGTAAATTAATGCATGTGGTTGGATTAAATAGTCAAAGTTTCACAGCACTCGCTACCACCTGGCTTTGTTGCTTGTCCCTGTGGAGCTCCACAAGCAATTATGTGAGTCTCACTGCCACTTCTGTTGAAATATATCGCATCTAGATAGGAAAGACTCCTTTTGATAATTTTTCTGAACAAATAATTGAAACAAAACTTTGGAAATGTGCTGTTGTACTACAGCATCCATCTTTCAATGAAGCACACTTACTATATTTGGCAATACACATTCAGAAGCTCTAACTCATGTATCAGTGTAGAAATATAGATTCAATTTGTTCTGGGAATGCATTTTAACTGCCTGAATTTTTTTCTCAAATCAATAAAAAAGTTAACACATTATTTTGGAGACCTCAAGAAGCTTGCCAAACCCTTCCACTTCCAGAGCCTTCCTTGCAGCAGCCTCTTCTCTTCATTAAAATCTGTGTTCAGGGGTGGTCTTAATAGAGACAGTGAAATAAATTTTGTGAGACCTTTCTGGAAAATGTCTTTTCCCTTTGAGTTGCAGAGGCATAGACACCGAAGCTTCACCATCAGTACCACCCACAAGTAGATGCTCAGTGATGGAAGAGCACATGGAGCCATCCTGCTGCAGTCAGCACTGCCATAGCTTTCAGTTTGCTCCCGTCTGTGTGGCCCCTGCCTGGCCTTGCACTCCTCCCAGCACTCCTGCCACCTCTCCTGCCATGCAGGGGTGGGCTGGGCTTCTCACCCTGAGGGTGAAAAAGGCTCCACAGGCAGTGGAACCAGGGATTTGTATCCTGGGAAGAATACAGGTGTGCTGCACAGTTATGTAGGAATGGGATCATGAAAGATAAGGCACACTTGGAGCTGATTTGGGTAAAGGATGTGAAGAATAATAAGAAGGGATTCCATAGGCACACTGGGGAGAAAAGGAAAATTAAAGAAAATTTACCCTCCTGGTAAATAAAATGAGAGAGCTCACGACAACCAACATCAAGAAGGCCAAGGTGCTCCACAATTTTTTTGCCTTGATTTTCAATGGTAATCTCTCTTCCACATCTGTTAAGTCCCTGAAATTCAAGACTGGAACAAGGAGAATTAAGTCCTTCCAATTGAAAGGAAGATCCAAAACCACTTGAGGAACCTGAATGTACATTAGTCCATGAGACCCAATAAGATGCATCACAGGGTCCTGAGGGAATTACTGAGCCACTCTCCATCGTGTTTAGAAGTCATGGCAATCAAAGTCCTCAGTGACTGGAAAAGGAGAAGCATCATACCCATTTTTATAAAGGGCATAAAGAAGGGCCCTGAGAGATATCAACCTGTCAGCCTCATCTCTGTACCCAGTAAGATCATGAAGCAGATCCTCCTGAAAGACACGTCAAACCATATGGTGGAAAACAGGGAGATGATTTGAGACAGCCCACATAACTTCACTAAGGGCAAATCATGCCTGTTTAATTTAGTGGCCTTCTGCAACAGAGTGGCTGCATCAGTGGACAGAGGAAGTCCCACAGATGTCATCTATATGGACTTCTGTAAGGCCTTTGGCATGTTCCCCCCCAACATTCTTATTGCTACATTGGAGAAGCATAGCTTTGATGGTTAGATGGATAAGGAATTAGCTGGATGGCTGGATGGCTGCATATGAAGAATTACAGTCGGTTGCTTACTGTCCAGGTGGAAACTAGTAATGAGTGGTGTTACCCAGGGTTCTGTACAGGGACCAACGCTCTTCAATGTCTTTATTAATGACATAGCAGGATTGAGGGCAAGTTTGCAGATGACACCAAGAGGAGTGGAGCAGTTAATTTGCTTGAGGAAAGGGATGCCATCCAGAGGGACCTTGACAGGCTTGAGGAGTAAAACCATATGAGCCTCATGAAGTCCAACAAGGCAAGTGTGAGGTCCTGCACCTGTGTCAGGGCAGTATTTGTATTGATAGAGGTTGGGGTATAAAGGGATTCAAAGAAGCTCTGCAAAGGACTTGGGGGTGCAGGTGGATGAAAAACTGGATATGAGCTGACAATGTGCACTCACAGCCCAGAAAGCCAACCATATCCTGTGCTGCATCAAAAGAAGAATGGCCAGCAAGGTGAGGGAGGTGATTCTACCCCTCTACTCTACTCGCAGGAGACTCCACCCAGAGTATTGTGTCCAGCTCTGGAGCACAAGAAAGACATGGACCTGTTGGAGCAGGTCCCAAAGAGGGCAATAATACTGATCAGAGGGTTGGAACATCTCTCCTATGAAGAAAGGCTGAGAGAGTTGGGGTTGTTCAGCCTTGAAGAGAAAAGGATCTGGGGAGACCTTATTGTGACTTTTCAGTACTTAAGGATGGCTTATAAGAAAGATGTAGAGAGAGGTTTTGCCAGGGCCTGCTCAGAGCTGTAAATGTAGGTATGAGAAGGGTGAGATTGCAGAGGTGGGGTGCAGGCTGAATAGTGGTTGATAGCAAGAGGATGGAAGATGCATAGTTTGCCTCCTGGTTCCTTCAGGGTGCTAGGAAATTGGAGAAAACTCAGGGGATGAGTTGAAAACAGGCATTGGAGACTTCAGACAGAGCAGAAGGTGAATTGTTTCTGAAGAAGAAGGATGAGTGCTGCCTTTTCTTCCACTTGGGCTCCTGATTTGGCAAGACCTAACCTGCTTACCTTTGTTAATTCATTCATACCCATTTACTTGGACTGATAAACATGTTATTCTATCAACTTAGAAACTTGCTGCCCTGACTTCTGGGCAGGAATAAAATGCTAAATCATGACTGATCTTTGTTCTGCAGAAACTTGCTTGCTCCTGACAAGATAAGAGCCAGCGCAGTTCTCAGTTGCTGATGTGATTACTAGCACAAGCTGGTTACTGGGCCATTCATGGTCTTGATTTTCAGTAAGAATATCTGGGATTCCAGTCTTGCAGGGAAGGAGACAGGTGGGCAGCATTATGTGAACACATGCAGCATTTAGCCAGAAGCAGGAGGAGGACTTTCTTTTGCCCTGTGGTATATTTGCAATCTGTGGCATTACTTAACTAGTATGTGATTTCCTTCAAGATGAGCTGGTGCTGTGTTTGCAAATATGCAGTTACTTTAAAAAACAGTGCACAGCACAAGGTGGTTGGAGTAGAATCACCTCACCAAATGCATGGATGTATGATTTTTCATTGTAGGTTAAGTATGAATCCTGCCATTCACAACTTGGGATTGCAATGCTGCAAGCACTTTTCGTTAATTCGAAACCTGAATGGAGCTTCCACATTTTTTTTTCCCCCTAAGGCTTCTCCAGGTTACTAGTGACAACAGAAGAGGGGAAAAAAAACATTTGAAATATCATCTTTGGCTTCAGTATCTGGCATTTTTTACAATTTATATTATTTCATAGAATCATAGAATCACCAGGTTGGAAGAGACCCACTATATCATTGAATTCAACCATTCCTATCAAACACTAAACCATGCCCCTCAGCACCTTGTCCACCCATCCCTTAAACACCTCCAAGGAAGGTGATTCAACCACCTACCTGGGCAGTCTGTTCCAGTGCCCAATGACCCTTTCTGTGAAATATTTTTTCCTAATGTTCAGCCTAAACCTCCCCTGGAGGAGCTTGAGGCCATTTGTCACAGCTTTTGTTGTGAGTGGACCAAGTGGGCAATAAGCACGATAACAGTTTATTACATGAGTAGCTATTTGTTCTGCGGCTTCAGAAGTGTTAGCACAGTGACCCAAATTATATACAGTGAAGTTCAGCCCCTGAAGAAGATTCTGTATTATGTGGCAAAATTTTCCAATGAAAAGTAATTGTGGACACTTTGCATGAGTAGTCAGCCTCTGGCAGGAGTTCATTAAAGGGTTATCCCTGACCAAAAGGCTCACAGCCACATGGTAAGTGGTACAGACTCCTGAGAGAAAAAACTTTTCCATTCCCATTGACACTGATAAGAGACCTATTGATCTTGCTTTTTACTATCAAAATAAAGTGTCAAACTGAAGCAGAACATCTCATGGTGATAATTCAGACTGTATTTCACTGTGCACAGAGAAGCACGTTAGCAAAGAAGGATCTTTGCACTAGGTTCAGCAGGGGAACATATAATGTTTTTATTTTCTGACTTGTTTTGAGGAGCTCACAGCTTCCAAGAGAGGTGTACAGGACAGCACACTGAGCTGCACCTGGGCAAGCACAGAGGTCCAACAACACTCAGCCCTGTGCCCTTACTGCAGCACCCACCCACAGCAGGACATCCCCACAGTTCCAATTCAGTACCTGTGTACTGGACTGAGGTAAGCTAGCTTTTTGAGGAATGAGCTGTGCAGATTAGCTGGTGGGAGAAGTGGAGGAGAGTGGAAATCCTCCCCTTCTTGGAGCCCTGCGTTCAATTTGAGTTCATAGCCAGGTGCCACCCTTTTCAAATACAGCACCAGGCATGGCTTCTTCTAGAAAAATTACACTGTTGCTATGGCAGTGCACTCTATTTAATAACTCTCTGCTATGAGGACAACTTGCATGTATTGCAGCATGTAGTCACAGTATAAGATGCATAAGATGCCCTCAGACAGATTGCTGAGAGAGCATGGGACACCCTCTCCCCAGTGAGGGTCCTTGACCTGCAGAGATGCTTCTGCCCTCTGTGCCTCTCCTGAACAAATCTTGTTGCCTGCCCCTAGGCTGACATATCATTTACTGGAGAATACTTCCACGGCCAACCAAAGCAATCTAGATGTAAACTGGGGACTGAAATTCTATTTGCGTCTCCTACTTCTTAGTGCGAGCCTACTGAACTTAATCTCTTGAATATACTCACAGCCATACAGACACACAAATACATCCTATCTTTGGGTACAACCTCAGATCTGACATTCTAATTTATGAGCCAGCATAGTTTGACATATCTTGAGTTCTGGAAATACATCAGCAACTTGAATTTTTCGGAAGGAACTTAAAATAAAGGTAACCCTACTATTTGTTTTATTTATATTCTGTCATTTACACTGCCTGATGGCACGAGGTTTTAGTCCTGAGGTACCCCTTTGCTGGCAGCCTTTCTAACCTCTGGCAGTCCTTCAACTTAAAGGTGCCCCAAAGCTCAGCTTTTAAGTTACTTAAAGTGCACAGCTAAGTAGCAACACTTCTAAAAAGAGAAAATGTTCTAAGCTAATCTATTTTCAAGAGCTGTTATTTTCTGAAAATTGACTATTAAAATACCACCTTCTTATTAATCATGTCTGCACTCAGTGTGCATTCAATCTTGTCTGCTGGCATAAGACTGCAATTTTACTGCCTTTTACTCCCACTTACCTGAAAGATTCAGCAGAGAAGAGAGCATCTGAGCTGGATCCTGAAGCAGAAAAGGCTCACAAGCTTCCACAGAGTTTCACCTGTGAAAGGGGATTGAAGATGGCTCTTCTCTGCAAGACTGAGCAATTCATAACTAGAGAACCATATGTTACAAAAGCCCTAAGTGTACGCTCAATCTTTGTAACTGGCAATGACACACAACTGCACAGTTTTGCTTCACTTTAAATTCCACCATTGAAGGCATTTATTAAGTGAAGTTTTATTAGAAGAATTCTAATTAGCTGCAGAACTGTTCCAGAAAAGACAGTAACACAGAGTACAGGGGAAGATGATGGCTTTGGCTGTTACATTTTTCAGTCAAAATTTGATTAAAATCAAACCCCACAAAAATGAAAATGAAAATATGACTGTGCCTTGAAAGGTGTTCCATATTCCATCAGAGCAGAGTCACTCTGGTAGAATATATTTGAATTTTGACTGTGACTGCAAAACCTGACATTTCACAGCACTTGAGATTGGTACATTGAAATTAAACCTATGCCTCTTTCTGGTTTTATGCTCTATGAATTTTTAAAGAGAAGGAACAATTTCACAAAACCTTGTGAAAGCAACAAGTTCCTGTTGCAACTGAAATCAGAGATGGTGATTTCAAATGGAAAGCTTTCATTTCAGAAAGATGTATTCCTTTGAATACTGGTAAACAGAAAGGGACCTGGAATGTGAACTTCATGATAGAAAACATGCCATAATTATAGGCTTCATTTTGCTCCTCGATAGTAATAGATTTAACAAGCATAGTCCTAGACACTGTGTGATGTGCGACTGGTCACTCATACATATCAGCTAATTTGCCCAAGTAAAAAAAATAAAATGTAGAAAAAAAGACAGTTTCCACAGGCTTAGCTCTCGTTAGTATGTCTCTTTACCTTTTAATTAAGAAGCTAATGGCTATGGGTAGTTAAGCAACAAAATACCTTTGAAGATCTGGTCCTTAGAGACTTTGTTACTGTCTAACCTTTGTTCCCATGCAAGAGAAATGAGTCAATGGTTCCAACAAAATCTTATCGCTGTCGGTGTCACAAAAATATCACGTAATTTGGAAAAATTGAGTCTTTTCTCCAGAGAGGTGCATGACATGACTTACAGTATAGCGTGAGTCATCTTCTATCTTAAAAAAAAAAAAACAACCCACCCAAATATAAGTATCAATTCTTCAGTCTGGCCAAAGTATTTTGATGGATGTAAATCACGGATGTGTCCTTAACTTTGGTGTAAACAAAGCCATTCTCAGAGTTCAACTCCAATTACCTGAACCTTTCAAATCCTGAAGAGTGTTGTAGGTTTTTACTCATTGCAGAAGCCAGTGGATGTGTAAATGAATAGCATTCAGATGTTACTTGGCACTTACCAGTAGCAGTTAACTTTTTAATTAAAAGGTAAAAAAGACATAATAATTATCTGTTAACAATTTTCAATCTCAGTACAGACAAAGGAATTAATGTGTTTAAAAAGATCTACAATTATAACTTTCAGTATAGAGAGATAAGTAAGACCTTTACTTCAGTAACTTTGGGGAAATTAAGGCAAATTCTCCATGCTCAGCATCTCTTTGTGTGCCCTTTGGATTAAACAAAGAAAAGGAAAAAACAAATTCTTTCCCAAAAAATTCTCAGTGGCATCTTACAGAAATAAAGAATTGCTTTCCAGTACAAATTGAGAACATTAGGTGCTATGTATATGTATTTGTATTTGTATTTGTATTTGTATTTGTATTTGTATTTGTATTTGTGTGTGTGTGTGTGTGTGTGTGTGTGTATAGTTATGCATGTATGCATCCTGCATATGTCAGGGTGAAATAAGACTTCTAAGAGTCTCATTGGCTCTTGACGATTGCAGAGGGCTCAGGGGTCAGCAAGGCTTTCCACCTTTGTGTACTCCCCAAATCCTTATTCAGCTCAGAGAGTGGACCTAGAAGACTCTCAGCTTCAAAAAGGCTGCAGTGCACTGCAAGGGTAACACCATTGCCAGTATTAACCTCTGCATGAAGCTCTTGGGTCATAGGGTTCTCTCCTACTCCATTTGCAGAAAGCTGGTCTGACCAGAAATGAAGAAACATGCTACAAGACCCCTTCCCACTGTGCTGCTGTGATAGGTGGAGCTGCTGGTTTGGCTTTATTTTCTCTTGGTTTCTATAACAGTGTAAAGCTGAAGTATGGAAGGGTTTCTGTCCTTTTTTTGCTTTTCATCTTTAGACAGAGCAGAGGCTCCAAAACCACCTCTGATCTTTTTGATCTCCAAAATTCTGCAAGATATTTTGCACAAAAAAAGAACAAGTCAAGATATTCAAGCCCTTTTTCCCCATTTTCCATAGAAATGTTTTTAGCACTCTGTTGATAGTAATTACACATAACATATTCCAGTAAAAGGAAGTTAAAGTTGATAAGTCAAGTGATAAGTCTTGATCCACAAGTGGATCTTAGGTGACTAAGTGGATCTTAGTCAAACCCTTTTGTTCTAGAATACCTGATTACTTCCAAACGCTTTCCAGCCACTAATATATCATGTAATGATACCCCAATAAAAAGGGATATTTTTGTCTAAAAGGTTGCAATGCCCAAGCAACAAAATTTTGACATATCGTCAGAGAGTTTTTCATGCCCTGGGGTAATGCTACCCATTGAAAGCGCTTTGCAGGTTCCCGCTTATTAATAGCTGGAACCGAGAAAGCAAACTTTTCCAAATCTTCTGGATGCAATGAGATTGTGAAAAAACAATCTTTCAGGTCCACTATAAACAAATTCCAATCCTTGGGTATCATTACTGGAGGTGGTAGGCCAGGTTGTAACGCCCCCATATCCTGCATAACAGCATTAATTGCCCTAAGGTCATGTAACAAACGTCTTTTTCCCAATTTTTTCAGAATAGTAAAAATTGGAGTGTTCCATGGTCTGGTTGAAGGTACTATATGCCCTGCTTGTAGTTGGTCATTGACTACTTGTGTCACTATCTGCAGCCTGTCATGAGATAGCGCCCACTGATCTACCCATACAAGAGAATTAACAAACCATGTGAGTTTTAGTATGGGTTTGTCTGGCTGCTCATCAGTGGTTGCTCCCCAAAATTTGATACCAATCGTACCCCCATTTGAGATAACACATCTCGCCCTAATAACGCTACTGGCAAATTTATTACATATGGCTGAGTTGAGACTGACATCCCATCTGTAAAATAAAATGCAATTCTGTCTCAGGCTATCATTGTAGTTTGCATTCCTCCCACACCCACCATATTGGTTGCTGCGGGAACTACAGGCCATTGTTGAAGCCACATATGTAAAGGAACCATGGTAGCATCAGCTCCAGTATCCACTAAAAAGATCAAAGAGACCGAAGAGCCGTTAGGGTGTTTAAGCAACATCTTTTCTTCTGGCTTTCCTTTTGAAATATCTATTGCCAATAATACTTGAGGGACTCCTGTAGAACCAAATCCCTTATCTCCTCTCTTATTTGGCCTAACGTTCGGCACCTGAGCTTGAAACGGAATTAATTGAGCTATCTTTGTACCTTTTAAAATAGTCACTGGTGGAGTTAAAGTACAAACCATAATTTTAATCACGTCTGTGTAATCTGAATCAATCAACCCAGGAACAGCAAAAATTCCCCTCTGAGATATCAAAGATCGCCCAATTAATAAGGCACTTAGACCATGTCCTAATGGTCCCTTTTCTGTTGAATCTATCAATACTACGTCTGAAGTGGTTAGCACAGTACCTATTGCTGTTGCCAAGTCCACTCCTGCGCTGCCGGTTGTGGCGGCGGTGCAGCAGTCCTAACACCCTGAGGTGTCCCTTGCATTTGTGTCAGCACGCGGGAGGATCGTCCTGCACTCATTGACCAGTTTCCCGAGTTTCTGCAAGACACAGTAGTATGTGTAGGACTTTGACAATTACTGCACCACTTCTTATTGACCCTGGGTTGTCAGCATGGAGTTCGATATTCCTCTTGGAAATGTCCAGCTTTACCGCAATTGAAACATGTCTTATCTTTTCTGCCATTTTTTCCTTTAAGTATGGCCCCAATAGCCGCAGCCATAACTGCAGCCTGATTTTGTACAGCCTTTCTATGGCATCTAAAACCTGTGCAGTAGTTGCTCGCTTCGGCAAAGTTGCCAAAATCTGGTTAGTCTTTTCATTAGCATTATCAAAAGCCAACATGTCTAGCATTTTGGGCTTCATTTCCTCTGATAATTCTGGATTATTGTCTTTAGCAACATTCAGTTGATCTACAAACTGCGAAAATGGCTCAGCCAGTCCTTGTCAGATTAATGTAAATGACGGGCTCGGCTTCTCGCCTTTTACACTCGAAATCACTTTTCAACCTAACGCAACAACAAGCTCTAAAACCTCCTTACTAAAATTAGCCTGCCAATCCGCTCTACTGCACCCATTAACATTTGGGATTGTATCCCATAAAGCGGATCCCCCTGTTGATGCACTTTAGCAGCTTCCTGATCACACAAATGCTCCCAAGTCTGATAAAAAGCAAGACATTGGGAGGGAGACAATATCAACATGACTAGCTGTCGAATATCTGCAGGACAAAGGGTATGACCCGTAAATATAAAATCTAAAAGACTTTGTGTAAACTGTGACTGTAAGCCATACTGTGCACAAGCAGCCTTCACTTCTTTTAACAATTTCCAATCAAACAGATCCCACTCACTCCCCCCCATTTGTGTATTAAGTAAGACAGGATAAGCTTCCATAGTTACCCCTTCTAAAACTGCATCCCTTATTACCCCCTGCCAGTGTGCTCCCAGCCCCCAACACCTTGCCCCCTGACAGTTCCCACAGTATTAAACCCTGTCAGAGCTTGGAGTGGAGCAGTCGGTTCGGGGCGCGAATACTCACCAGGGTAGTCCGGTGGAGGCGGTTCTGGCGGGCAGCTCCCCTTCTCCTGACGAATACGAATTTCTTCCAATTTTTCCATCATCTTTTCAAAATCTTGTCTAAATGCTCAGGCGGTGTTGAGTGCTCGGAATTTTCACTGAATGAATCATCCAGTGATACAGCCGAGGGGCTCTTTTGGAGAGGGGGATATAAGGTCTGGTGCGGAGGGTCTCTTTCTCTCTCCTCTTCTTTATCAGGGCCTCTTCACGCTCCTCTAGCAGAGGAAATAGTGGGGAAGGCCAGTCTTTGGGAAGCGGTCCCCGTGTAGGCATATTAGACATACGAAACGATAATGCAGATGTGGAAGTACTGCCAGTATTGTCCTGATTCTCGCTCATAGTGGCATAAGCCGACACTGCAACCTCTCTCTCCTCTTTCATTTCACATAAAGTTTCTTTAACTAATCGCCAGAGGGTGAGATATTGCCAAAGGCCCTTGTTTCCTTTAGTACATTCATCAAACAACCTTTGTCCCATTTTCTCCCAAGTCTCTCTTTCAAATAGGGCAGTGGTAGTCGGAATAATGCCGCTTCGATTAGCCCATCTTATCATAGACTGCAATGCGTTTTTTTCGTAAACAATTCCTCTCACTGAGAGAATATGTTGGAGGAGCTTCACCGCAGCTTCAATCCGAGCCTTGTCTTTGGATGAGTGCACAGACCCCATCTCCTCCCCGACCGCTCGCCTGAGCAAAAGCGAATTACCCACCAAAGCCTTTGAGCTGCAGCTATACGAAAAACTTTTTCATGAGTGCCTGGGCAGCACCCACCTTCAGTTGGCTTTTTCGTTCCCTCAATCTTATCTCCAGCGAGACGTCCTGAGCTGAATCTGAGAGTCCCTGTTCGGGCGCCAGATGAGACGACGGAAGAAATGGGACAACACACAACGATCAATGTGATCCAAGTGAAGCCGTTTATTCAGGGTTCATTGTCTGCTTTTATACATTGAGCTCACTCTCGTGCCAAACATTGATTGGACGATTCTGTCCTAGTAACAAGCATTCATTGGTCACAGCCCATCCACACAACCATGCTGCCAGGGCACATTTCCCGCCTTCAACAGCCACCTTCCTCATTTGCATAACACCACAGAATCGTTATAACCTTTTATAAACTTGAGGACCCACGCTAGGGCTTCCCAACTCCACCCAACATGAGGTCCTCAGTGCTTGGGCTGCTCATTAAATGCTGTAGCCACCCATCAAGTAAATAGAGCTTCCAGGTATACAATAAGCTCACTACTGTTCCTACCTTTACCACATTTGCTGTCTTTTCGGGAATATCTCAGTGCATTCCATCAGGATTCTCACCATCAACTGGCCACAAGTTGTTCCCTAACTGGAGAAAAAGCCTGTGAAATTACTCACTTAAGGAATTATATCAGAATATGGCTGTGCCATTCTCTCCCTGCATGTGTCTCTTAGTGGTGCACCTCCAGAGGCCACAGCGCTTCTTGGGCTTCAAACTATAATCAAGTTTTCTGGGAGGGAGAAAACCTTTGAATCGAGGGCTTGGAACCAAGGGCTGCCTAGTGTTAGACCTCTGGTACTGGAGGAAAGCTCTGCCAGTCCTGCAATAGTAACTCAGAATCTTTAATGCATTCTGAAGCTTTATTTCCTAATGGGATTTTCTGTTGTTGCTTATTCTTGAGAGCTCAATTTGATGAAGCACTGATAAGAGCAAGGTCTAAGTAGTAGGTGAAAGCATATTTTATACATATCCTCAAGCTCTCGAGTGATACCCACTAACACCTCATTAAGCAGGATGGTTAATTACACTCTCAGTTCTGCATCTGTAAACAGTTTGCTACTTATCTGCTTAGAATACATTGAAATTCAGTATTAAAAAATATCATTGCTGACCTATGCACCATATATCAACAACATATGGTGTTCACTGGGAAAAGGCAATTATGATTAGTATAAAACTGGAAAACAAGTAATGCATTATTTGACTCCTGGGACAGCTGTTATCAGAACAGGCCAGTTTCTTGTCTCAGTCAGTCACTCCAGAGGATCTTCAATGTAGTATCTTTAAACAAAATGGTTTCCAGTGAATGAAGGTTGTTTTACAACAGCAGAGAAGATATGAGAATTGGTTTCTTTCTGTTTCCTGGTGCTGAAATGTGCCTTTCCTTCCCTGTCCCTGTTCTCATTCTTCCCTCATTTCTGCAAAAGACAAGGAATTATTTTGGTCTGTGACCAAGAGCCTTGCCAGAATATGTTTCTTTCTACTTTCAACTAATATAATGCAACAAGATGTGCAAGCATGTAAACATCCCAAATCAAGTCCATTTCCATATTAGATGTTTATTCTCCTTGTTCCATTATATGCATTTTTATTTTAAAGGAGGACATTACTGATGCCTAGAAAACGAAGGAACCACATGTCTTTTGTAGTTTTTGTGTTATAAATTATCTTGGCCACAAAGTACATTTAAAAATGTACCTGATTATTGAGAATCGCCATGATCTGCCCACTGTAATGACAATTCTAACCCAGTGGAAGGAATCATTAATTGGGTAATGATGTTGAACGCATGATAACAGATTTAATACTTACATTGTTGATTATGCCAATTGACCTTTCATTTAGATCTTTAAGCCTCATAAAATCATCTTGCTCCTTGACAGGAAAAAAAGTCAACAACCCTGTACTAGCAATTATATTCATTTGACAACTGTGTTCACGAAGCAGAAAACACAGCAAAAGGAGCAAACTGAGTTCAATGAACTCTTACGTATGAAATCTCCAGAATATCATCAACTCAGGCAGCATGATTTGAATACTCTGCACTGTGTGCCTGCAGTAGGAAATCCAGTATAGTTGCAGCCTAGCACTTATATGCAAATAGTTGCTATTATAGGCCATTTAGTTGATGTTTTGAATTAACTTGGTCAATGACCCACGAGTGTGTCTGAAGGTAGTGCTTCCCTGGAGGATAAACACACAGAAAATAAGGGCTTGCGTGCACTGTCAGTCACTGAGAACTTTTATCATCAAGCAGCTACAAAGGGCACAAAGGACATAGGTGTCTGTCTGCTAAGCAAATCCTACCCAGCAGCAAAATTAACAAATACAAGCAAAAGAGTGACTTAAGTGATGTAATATTGGTAACTATAGCTCATGGCTCTTCTTACCGTTTGCATTTCAGAACAGCATTGACGACTTCATAATCATCTGACATTAGTTGTATCTACTTCTGCCCTATCAAAAGGGATTAGCAGTTGAAATTAAGGAAACTAGGGCTTTGTAACTTATTACCTATGAAGCTGCTGAATGTAGCAATTTAGCAAGAGAAGAAAGAAAACCTCCCTGGTTTGGTGGATGATCTTCCCAATACGCACTATAAACTCCATTAATTGTTTCTGATTGGGTTCATTGCAATAATTAAATCACATCTGCAATGCAGGCCAAAATTTGTCAGCAGTCTGGCCACTGATGGTAATGGGATATAGATTTCCTTCCTTATTATTTCTGCAGTGCCACGTGACTGCTCACAGAGCTTCACAGCCAGCTAAAGAGTCAAGGCACCTGCTCTGAGGCATTTGAATTCCTGCTTAAACAAGTAAAGCTATAAGAGGTGACAAAAAAATAAGCACAGATGGGGGGAGGAAAGAAGTATCTGCAGAGAAGGGGGAGAAGAAATTTTTTCTGGAGGGAAATAAAATATTATTTGCAGAGTGCAGCTTAGATATGCATAGCAGGAAACCATTTGCACCAAAACGGTTTTTGCACATGGAAATTTTCTTTAGGCATCTGCTTTGGGGCTGTATCACAGTGTGAGAGGTGTGAGCAGCTCCATCCTTCCTGTACCGATCCACACAGGTTAATAAAGACAAATGGCTTGCCTCTCTCTTCCCTGTATGACTGCTTGGTAGACTTGTGCTCCCTTGTTATGTGACAAAATGAGCAGCTGCCCAGCTTCTCTATTTGGGTAAAGGATACTCCCGCCTGTGTGCTGGAAGTTAGATAAGGCAGCAGCAGTGCTGTGATCATTGCAGAAAGAGCTCCTATAGCAGCACCACCCTTTAGTGGTGCTGTGCCTCACTAGCTTGTGGTGGGACTGCACTTAAATTTGGTAGTGTCTGTGTTCCTAAATGTGTGAATGGAGGCTTCTTGTTGTAATGTGCAACCACTGGGAAACTATAGGAGACATCCTAGCCAACTAGTTTTTGGAACTGGGCACTGGCAGAGGCTGCCCAGGGAGGGGGTTGAGTCACCTTCCCTGGAGGTGTTTAAAGCACAGGTGGACGAGGTGCTAAGGGGCATGGTTTAGTGATTGATAGGAATGGTTGGACTTGATGATCCAGTAGGTCTCTTCCAACCTGGTTATTATATGATTCTATGAAATCTGCCCTCAAAATAGTCTTTCTTACAGCCTGAAGAATCCTCACAGCTTGTCTGAAACTGAGAATTTCTAAACAGCTCAGAAAGGGCCCAGCAGCACACAGTGACAAGATCAAGTGTGAGGCTGCTCTACCAGGCAGGGATGCTGTGAACTGCCAAGGAGTGTGGGACATGGGAGGGCTGCATTCTCACAGCAAGGGCCACAGCCCTTTGAGACACAGGGAAAAAGAGTAAAGCAGCTCCATCAGTGACCATCACCAGGTCAAGCAAAAGCCCAAATGTCTGCCCACGTCCATGGTGGGAGGGTCAAAGGTCCAGTCAGCAAGTGAAGCCTGGGCAGTGCCATCAAGGTGCAAGGGCTGGGCAGCAAGCATGCCTGCGGGGTGGGTAACTGAGCTCTCAAGCCATGAAGTACAAGGTGCATGAGCAGAGGTCTCAGATGAGGCTTCTTGATGATTTTTCTCACAGCTCATCTCTTTTCACAGAAGTGTGATAGAAAGTTACGCAGCATCACCATATTAGAGTGGACCTCAAACACTAAGCTAAGCCCTTAGATGTGTGATGTGGAAGAGGCTGCAGAGCAAGATTATGGAGAGAAGCAGCTACAGAAGCTGTTGGTATACTCAGGGCCCTGATGCTCTTCTTACGAATGCTATCAAAATTGCATATGAAAGCTAAGTTATGTCATTAGATCTCCCAAGACTTCAACCACTGGGTATCAGCTCAAAGCAGCGGAAACATATGTGTGTTACCACAGCCTCTTCCTCCTTTACCTTGTACTTTCCAGCCTTTGCACCTCCTAATGTTCCATTGGTTTTAGCACATGCATCTTGTAAACATATTTAATAGACATCTAATACTTATGTGTTGGAAAAATATTGTACAGTTTGGAAGGAGTGTGTTTATTTGTAACTGTAGACAGTCCTACCCAGTAAGAAAGGCCTTTTAATTTTAAAATAGGCTTACATCACTGAAATCAGCAAAGATTTCACATGAACAAAGGGAACAGAGTCTTTACTTGTGATGTAATACAAAATTATAACATTTCCTCATATTTGGCTGCACAGTAAAATGTAAAGGATCACAGTTCTTCTCAGGAACTTAAGGCAAAAGATAATCACTAATTAGGTCTTATATTGTTGACATTTCGGTAGATTATACACAGGAGATGTTTATTTTCCAATGTTCTTCACCAAAATACCGTGACACTATTCCTCAGGAGCACAATGCCATAGTAAAAACTCACCTCTTGCTTTTAAGGTTTGCACAACTCAGCTGTAGCCCCAGTACACCAGAATCTATGATGTAACCATCAAATATAATTGAGGGGGGCGGGAGGGGAGCGTTAATCTTATTTTAACCTGTTTTGCAGTGACAGCTGTTCTTCAAAGTATGTTGCTCCATTCCACTCGGGGAGCTTCACACTGTCCTGCTACAGGGTGTGAGGACTCCTGGTGATCAGCAGTCACAACCCTGCTATTCCTTTTGTTTGATCCCTGCACTGGCAATGGATAAAAAGAGTACAGGGAAGTAACTATTCCTTTGCCAACTCAGATGCCTCTCCAATAAATTTTATTGGTTCACAAGCATTTCTCAGAGGGTCTGTTTTGTCCTCTTTAGTTGTTCATTCCACAGATGGAGACTCCAAAGCAGTGATGAGATTTAAAATGTCTTTGTGGGCTCAGGCTGAGGTACTGCCTCCTCATAGACAGCATCAAAGGGCTTGGCTGAAAATGTAGAGCTTAATAAGTATGGCTTTAGAGGGTCAGGGAGCAGACTTGCAAAGTTCCAAAATGCAGATATCCTCTAAAATGGCTGCTAAATTTCCTTGTATTTTACACAACAGTCGCTGTTTTGCATGGATTGAGTGTGTTTAACTGCTCTGTAGTGAAGAATAACACAAAACAGAATCCATAAGGCTAATTCTCAAGTTCGAATTCCTGCCACAATACTCTTTCAGTGTGGACTGGCAATTGCATGCAGATTACTAGTTTCTGCATAGCTTCTGTCATGTGTAAGAAGTGCTGAGACAAACCTAAAGGGCATAGTGTTCATTTTAATGAATTGTGTGAGTTTGTACTAAGACCAAATAATTGTGCTTCATCAAGGGGGACTCATTGCCTGTCCTCTGGAAGGACAGTAGAGTAACATCTAAATGAAATTCTATGTCTCTGAAGAGTGGTATGAAGCAGTCCCAGCATCTGGCAGCATATAGCACCAGCACTAGGAAAGAAAAACACAGGCTGCAACCATCTCTGAAAGACTGTCAGTCGTGGAGCAAGAGGTCTGATCCAACAAATCACCCTTCGTCCTCTGACAGTATGTGTGAACTGGACAGTAGCAACACTGGTGGTTACAGCAGAGAGACCCAGCATGCAAGATCTCATGTCCAAACAAGTGGAGTTGAGACCACAGCATCAGTATCTGACTTGAAAGTCATCAGAACTAAAGGATCAACAGCACAGATGAGCCAATTCAAGGTTAGAACAGCCCCTGGGCTTTTTGTGATGGGAAGCTAATGAGTTGTAGGCACAGCTGAGATGGATCTGGTTGGTTTGTCTAATAAAAACATCTCAGTATTGTTTTCCTGGGATTTTGGCATTTTGCTGGAACATGATGTAAAAAAAAAAAAAGCCCTTAGTGTAAACCTCATTTCAGAGAGTGATCATACCATAGCAGAAAATAAACAATATAAATATTATCTGTGTGACATTAGCTCTGCTATGAGAGCTAATGCCGAATGACACTGGAAGCTCCCAGACATTAAACCTCTGAGCTGAAAAGGAATAGCCTATTGTAATATTCCTCTAAGCCAGCAAATATCCATATTTTATTTAAATAACTATCTGTACTAATCTTGCATAAATAAGCTGTGATTTCTATGATAATGTAAGGGAGTTGTTATGTTACCAACCTGCACCTCCTGACAAACAGAGAGCAGAGAGAGGAATGGGCATGAGAAAAATGAATTTTCTCGGGCAGAAGAGCTGGAACTTTTTTCAGACCCACATATTGTGGCAATGCAGAGTGCTCCTATCAAATCCCATCTTCACAACAACACAGCTAACTTTCCCACTGTCTGAGGAGGTTTGGTGCAGACGTGTTCATGTGGACCTGACTTGGCTTCTCTTTCTGTTACAGCTTTACCCCAGCCAGCAACTAAGCATCATGCAGCTGCTCACTCACTGCCCCCTGCTCCCAGTGTATGGGGAGGACAATATAAAAAATTGAAAACTCCTGACTTGAGATAAAGACAGAACAGCAAAGGAAGAGATAAAATAATCATAATAATAAAATATACAATAGTGATGCACAGTGCAATTGCTCACCACCTGCTGACCAATGCCCAGCTCATCACTGAGCAGTGATAGCCCTTCGACCAACCCCCCCCAGTTTATATACTGAACATGACATCATATTGTATGGAATATCCCCTTTGGCCACTTTGGATCAGCTGCCCTGGCTATACTCCCTCCCAGATTTTTGTACATCTCCTCACTGGCAGAGCATGAGAAATTGAAAGTGCTTGGCTTAGTATAAGCACTACTTAGCAACAACTAAAACATAAGCGTGTAATCAACATTATTCTCATACTAAATCCTAACACAGCACTATGCCAGATACTAGGAAGAAAATTAACATTATCCCAGCTGAAGCCAGAACACTTTCTTTCTCCAGTTTCTCTCTACATCAGTTCAGGATGGTTAGTTGAGATTTGCATAGTGTCCTCTTGAAGTTTCAGTAGTTAGGATGATGGAAATACACAGCCATCAACGCAGGGGCATAGGCTGGAGAAAGTTAGCAGGTAGAGGTAGTAGGTTTTATTGGATCAGCTGCTATTGCTGGAAATACAAGACAAACTTTCAACGTATGCAAGCCCTTATTCAGGTCTGAAATAGAAGCAGCAATTTGCAGAGCTGAATACAAGCTGAGAACAAATGCACAGATGTTAATTAGGAATGTATCAATAAGGCCTTTGTTTAAAGAAAAGCTATTTGGTAGCTGTGGAGAAGAACGCTGCTTGTCACCTCGGGTGAAGAAGAGACAGGTAGTTTATAACCTGGGGAACTAGAGTGGATCGTAGGAGGAGAGTCTAATCATAAAAGTCACATCTACTGAGAGCATGCTCCTCCATATCAAGTGGCTTTATGAACTTTAGTTCTCAACTTCATCTTTAGAAAGGGTTTTTGGAGAGTGTTCTGAAAAAGAGTACTAAGATGTCAAAGGTCTTTTGGGAGAAATGTTCCCCTGCTGGCCTCTAGAATATTTTTATTATAGCTTGAGTGCATGAGACCATTTTGACGCATAGTGATTGCTTTATTTTAATTACAGGTACCATGAGGCCACTGGATTAATTTTATTAATCTCTGGGATTGTGCATGTGGGATTTAGAGATATTCAGGGAAGGAGAGTAGGGGGTGGACCCCATTTTAGATTAGTAAGATCTACAAATATTTGAATGGAAGGGAAATGGTAATGAATTATCTCCAACAATTTGAGGGGACCATTCTCTGCATTTACAGGAGCTTCTGCCGGGGAAGCTTGTAGGAAGCTGTGTCCTTCCTGCCTCAAACAGGATCCTTTTGAGGAAAGAGACAGTGAGGCCAGTAACCAAAGTGTTCGCATCTCTGTCGCTGGGAGGCCCAAATACTTGAGAATGGTATATTTTAGCTTAGCAGCACCACATATTATATATTCTACCAAATAAATACTGAAAATGGATATTCTATTCAATCAAACATATAAGAAACCAAATGTTTAGTCAATATTGTGAGTACCCTTCAGTAAGACTTCATCTGTTGATTCTGCTCAGCCCACACAAACCTGAGGTGCTCTTTCATTGTGAAAAGAAAACTCCACATGAAACCAGTGCTATTTTTAAGTGACTTTGTATCAAAGTCTGACTTTTTCTGTGAAATACAAAATTGATGAGACAACTTTAGGAAACCTTACTGTAGAATGAAATACTTTTTATCTCCAATGCATTTTTTTTCCAGCATATACGTATACGGAATTCAAATCAGAACATTTTGTAAGGAAATGTGGAAGGATTTTATACTATCAAGCTGTGCACAGTCTGTAAGTAGTAAAAAACTAGATACTTCTAGATTACTAAAATGTCCCTCAAGTCATAATTATAAATCAATATGCATGTGTACAAAAGATTGGTGTCTCCATAAAGTGCCTGAAATTCAATATTTTTAGTTTACTGTGTCTTCTGAAAGTGCTTGCATATTTCATAATATATTCCCTGTGTGCTAAAAATTGTCTCTGTATTTTATGTATTGTTGTTTGTGGAGCTCTATTTGCAAACATAAGTAACAGCTAGTACTGGAGATGATATACAAGCTGCATAACATGCCTGAAGAAAACAAATCTGAAAGCATACAAAGGCCTCCAACTATAAATCTCAGGGACACCGTAAGAATTTTTAACCTCATGCTAATGCTGTTAGAAGAGTATACCATGGTTGTGTGGGATGCATTCTTGTAGCTGGCAGATAAGAAAGTAGCTCCAAACTCTGGCTAATGTGCACGTTTCCTTGGTTGTGGTGCCTATTTGTGTGAAAACCCTTTGTTTGTTTGAATTAGTGGGATGTGCAGTCAGTGAGGTGTAATTCCTATTGCTGCTGTGTGTTGTTCACTGGCAATCATCTTCCAGCAAGTGGTCCCTGAGGTAAGTAAATGTGGCTTGCTGGAGCCCTTTCCAGCTCCCAGGTAATATGCACAGCTGGAGGGTTACCTGGCTGCAGGCCTCTGATGTCTGACCGCTACAGCTTGGAGCTGTCAGCAGAAAAGGAGGCTCCCACAAGGCTCCCAGACTTGGGTTTCACATCAGTACATTCATTCAACAGCAGTGTCAGGAGGTGCTCTTGTCCAACCACAGCCTGAAAACCAATTTCAGAAGCACAACTAGTGTCCTCTGAAGGGCCTCAAGAACCAGGTTGCATGGCATGGAAATCTTCATAGGGACTCCCCAGCAGGGAAGGCACCCCGTGGCTGACACAGGAGTCAGTCTTTTGGCTCAAGGAATGCGTTGTCTTGCCCGTGGCCTCAACACAAGTACATTTTTAATTAACGTGGAAGGATATGGATTAACTGAAGAAAAGGTTTTCTTCAGTTCTAAGTCATCTGCTTCAATATGATAGCAAATAATATTGAACCTAAACTTGAAATAAAGGGCTTTGAGATAAACCACACTATAGTTTGATTCCTTTTCAAAACACACTCTAATGAACCAACATTTCCTGCTGGGTAACTTCTGCCTCTATGTAGTTTTCAGTTTTGTACTGAGGCATTAATTTTCTGACAACCAGAAGGCTTGTTAACCATACACACATACAGAAAGCCAAAGGTCCATGATTTTTCTCCCTGAGTCACAGGCTGGCATTACACTGGGCCTATCTCTCTCATGCAATGAATATCCCTCTAATAAAGTGGATATTTCTTTGTGTTTAGGTTGCATTAAGCTACAGTAGTAATTAGGAAATGTCAGCAACAGCAATATTGGTATCACAATAAGGTAGATGTTTCTCTCAGTGCATGGTTATTTCAAGGTGAAAAACAGAGATTCCACAATGTAAATTGCTTATATTTTCTCTGTATAACACTATAGTTGTTTGCATGCCATGCTGCTGGTACAACTGGATTCAGTGAGAATGCATTTCAAAGCTCCTCCTTAACCAAACAAGACAGAAAGAATGTAGATGGCCAGAATTTGAAACAGTTTTGTATACAATTGCACATGGCAGACTGTGAATTGGTCTCAGGACTTGTTCTGACAGACTGAAAATGCGACTAGCAGTGCAAAATCTGTCACATTTAATGAGATACCAAATGCTAAACATAAAAACTAACTTCTTTTTCCTGATACCAGGTTTCAGATTTCTTATTTTTGTTGATCAGACTACCACTGAAGTAATTCTATGTAGCAGCTCTTTCAGCACTCAACGAGCACCTGCACTGGTTCATACAGAAGATTAACATGCAAAGTACTGAATAATTCAGAATGCTTTGAGTGGATAGAAAGATAAGTATGCTGAAAATACCTTGTTTTTCAGGAAGAAGTTTGCCTTTTTGAAAAAAAAAATTATAAGCCTAAACTTTCTCTTATGAAATACAAACTTTCAGACAAGACATTCCATCCAGGAATCATAATTATTAGATGGGGAAGGCACATATGGGATCCATGTGCCAGATCTGCTCTAGCTGAGGTGCATTTCCCATGGTTGTTATCAATCCTATGCCAACAGCCACCATTTGCTCTGACTCCAGACATTTGGCTACCAAACTCGACAGAGTAAAACAGAGACATTGTACATCACGCAACACCTATTAGGAGTTTCAAATCCATCTTGTTCAGCTTAAGATTTTTGTATGTCAAACAAAACATGAAATTTTTGGCACATAGGTGATTATTTTTTATTTAACACTGGAACATCAGATTCAAGACAAGTAGCTTTCACACAAGACTGTATTGAAATGAAATAAATTCATTTCTGATACAAAGATAGTTTTGTTAGCCCTCATGAAAATTTCCCTCAAATTTATTACAGAACAGAGATTGAAAAAAAATATCCTTGAACTATAAGCTGGAGACAATCAGATCTACATAAAGTACATAAAAAAGGCAATAGATATTGTATTAACCAGTATCATTATTAACCAGTTCTTCTGAACTAACAAATCTCTTGCAATTCCAGTCCTTGATTTTGCTGTAGATAACCCAATGTTTCTGTCTCATAGCAGTTTTGCTGATTTCCTTGGGACCCAGAGCATGGATTCTTTTTCTTGCAGAGTCCCATCAAATTCATTGTCGCTGAAGTTAAGGCTGTCATTTATGCCCATTATTTTGCTAAGGTATTATGCGCTACATTATAAAGATTGTGATTTTATTTCATTACATGAGGAAAAAGAAGAAAAATAACTTATAGCTTAAACTGACAGTACTGGTGTTAACCTTTCTGTGTTGCAGGAAGCCATCCAAATGTGTAAAACATGACTGGTAGAGAAATTTCCTGGAGAGGAACATCTTAAACAAGTGTCACATTTCTGATTTTCTTTGGGCTGATCAGATAATCAGTAGGTCTCTGATGTTGCACCTATGGGAAATTAAAAGCAGTTACAGAACTAAAGAAACTGTAGAAAAGCAGTCCTTCAAGGGTCTTCAGGACCTGCCAAATGCTCACCCCAAAACATTATACAAAAATGAAATTGATCACCCACAACCCACTGAAAATCTAAATACAAAGGAAAGGATAAACAACACAACAAAACAGAAGTTTCACATGCAACACACTGAAGGTAGTTCTGGGAATCTGTTAACTGGTCTTATGCTACCTGAGAAATTCTTGTAGATTCTGCAGTATTTAGTCTTAAGCAAAACACGATGTTGGGCCTTTCTGCTCTGGTTGTCTTACAGAAACTGACCGTTAAGCTGTAAGAAAAACTTAGCATCTGACATTGCTTTCCAAATACATTAGAAATTGCAACAATAAGCATGCCAGTATTTAACATATCTGAAAGATCACTTTGAGCATCTCAGTGTTTATCCAAGGCAGGCTTTTTTGAAGTTCCCATGACTAGTGTGATTCCATTTCCACCAACAGCAGCCTGTTTTCAAACCAGCCTCAGTGGAATCACAGCAAGGCAGCTCAGCAGTTTTGAAAACCCTATCCTCATTTGAAATCAGTGCAGTGGATTTCCAGTCCTAATTACTGATGTGCTTTTACAAAATATCATTGCAGAGGAAAAGACAAAGAAAAATTCATTTTCAAATCCATTAAAGAAACACACGCTTTGCATATTCAAATGTGATCTCACATACAAAATTTAAAAGTAGCACTAAGGAATGAAAATTTCTTCTCAAGTCGTGTATCTCCACATAGCTTCCTAAATGAAACAGTACAACTGAATGGTTTGTTCAAGCCAGGCCCAGTGCTGGTTTTATCTTCCTCCAAGTAGATGCTAACTGCTGGCTACTGTTCCTTGCAACTTCCCCACCTTGTCTCAAGCCCTTGGAAATTAATAGAAATTTTACTGTTCTTCCCAGTGGAAATTTTATCAAGCCCAAGATGGTTCCTAACTATTGACCAATATTTCTGTTGTTTGTTTGTAGAACATTAATCATGTACAGTCTGCATTGCTTTGATATTCTTCCAGTACTGAACATCTTAAATAATGCTTTTGGTACATATACATTAATGAATAAGACACAGAGGAAACTGTCAGATAACAAATGCGGACAGCCTGTCTCTGGTATTTAATTAGTCTCAGCACCTCAAGACAAACCATGGGATAAATATAACTATCCTAGAAACATTTCATCAGACAGCTGCCTTCTGTTTTAAACACAACTTTCTTCCTTCTCCCTCCTCACCCTGTTATGTTGCTAGAACATACTGCTGTTTTCTAAATTTACCCTTCTTTACTGTTTATTTCTGCAGAGAGCAGAGGTGCTCTGGGAAGTAACAGGACTGACTGTCTCTTCCTAAGAGACATTTTCCAAGATCTCCCTGCTGCACTTAATTTCTTGCAGTCCAGCCCTAAGACCTTACTGGTACTCAAGAGAGATACCAGTTATTCATTTCCAGAGCACATCAGAGGTTTCTTCTGGTCTCTGTTATTGTGGAGATTAATACATGATGAGATTTGCTCCATTTATGGCAGAAGAGTTATTTGGCATTTCCTGATGGTTCAATTACAGATCTCTTATGGCAGGCTTTCTCACTGGCACAAAGCTTTTGAGAAGCTCTCTGCTACTGCTCCCACTATAAATAACATATGTGTAAGTATAATGGAAAAAAAAATCGGAAAAAAAAGCTGAAAGGCAAGCGTAATGTTTGTGGAGAGCACATATGCCCAGATATTGTGGACTGTCCTTTGTGCATAAAGTATACCGAACTAGCTGGCATACTGAGTAACTAGAAAGTTTCAGAGGGGATCTAAGAGCCCCTCATTGAACATTGTCTCTGAAACTTCCTGAAACAGGTCATTATTGGAATGTCATGTTTAGCAGAACACTGGGGTGAGCGTATTTCCCAGAACTTCTTGCATAAGAATGCTGTACTGCATTCAGATTTACTAAAGGAGAAAAGATATTAATCAGAAATTTAGTCAAGTAAAGATGCCAAAAAGGCAGTGTTTATGGCCGTTAGTAGGAAACACTACACAAGATTTTGCATTGCACGAGTAAGAGAGAACCAGAGGACTTAGACTAGCTGAATCTGGACTGCCCTATTATTCCCTGACAGGATTTGGGAAAATGTAATTCAAGTGTCTCTTTTGCTTTAGAAATCCCATCTGCATGAATGAGCCATCCAGCCCCTGCACTGTCATGCCATTTCTCCTCACCACAAAAGGAGGAACTAATCAGCAAGTTTGCTCCAGGGGTGGAGACTGTGCCCATGATGATCAGGTTCTCCTCTGCCTTGCCACATCTTTCACAGATACTGGTTTTAGAGCAAATGCCCAGGGTTACTTATATTTTATTCTCATTGTGCTGTGATATAAATTAATGAATAATTTCATGAATTTCAATGAACTCATGCTGTGTCCTGTCCCATTTTCTGTGGAGAGTTCTCTGAAGTAGCATAGCCTCGCTGAGGTTGCAGTTCACTGGATGTAGCTTCACTGAAATGGAGGCTGCCTGCTGCTGGTTCAGTGACTTTAAACTCTTTTTTCTGATGCTATACGACATCTCAGATACAACGTATTACAAAAACAAAATACAGATGAGTAGGACCACAACAACCATTTCATATTTAAAACTTGATACGCTACAGCTGTTAGAGCCTTTCCTCTGCTTGGTTTGGGTTTCAAAGTTGTTTCTTCTTCAGATTAATGCAGTGTTTTACTAGTCCTGTCAGTCCTAGCCTGAGAAAGAAAATGGCTTCATTATTCATTGCATCATACACATTGAAGGGGAAAAACGTAGCTCTAGTGGTTCGCTGCACAGTCCAACATTACTGTAGTGACTTTCTAAGGTGGTTCCTTCTATCAGTAAGGTTGCAATATCATCCACATTTCTTTTACATAGTTTTAAATCTCTTTGTACTGTCAGCTTGGCATCTGCTTAACTGTGTGTATTTGATAGCCACATGTTTCAAAGCCTGCCTGTTGACTTATCATCTGCCCTGGATGCCTTTTTATAGGGATTACAGTAAAGGGACTGTTACGCTGGGAAAAGCTTTGCATAGTTTATTGGTTTGGTTGGAGAAACAGATGTCCAAATCTTTCCAGCTCTTCAGTCAGACAAAATGAGAGCTAGCAATAGATGGATGAATCAGAAGATTAAATGAGTGTGTGTATCAGTTGATTTCAGGGTTGAATTCTTCAGTGATGCTTTGGATACAGATCTTTAGTCAATGAAAGAAGAACTTCTGCTATTACAAGCATGTTGTAGTCATTTCTGCAACCCATATGACATCAGTCATATGAATGATGAACACACATCTGGCATTATGAAAGAGAGCTCTGATCTTTAAATTGGTTTGACAGATGGCAGCTCCTCAGACATAGATGCGGTGGAAATGTGTGATAAACTGAAGGCTTTGCCTGCTATTAGCCAGCCAGGAAAACCAAGTCTAACTGTGTCAGAACAAGCCACTGAAATTAATGTGGTAGGAGTACTTCCAAATGTGTCTGCATGCATCACACATTTGGCTGTTAAAACAAAAAATCAGGGAGGTACAGCTTTCTTCTTCTGAAGGTTATTTTCCCCCCTGCCCTCAGTTTTTAATTCTCATTCCAAATTCCTTTCATTATCAGTAAAACATTCACACAAAAGTTCTGGATATCCTCAAACTAATTTCGATACACCATTGCTTCAAATAGCAAATTGATTCTATCCTGTCAACTATTTGTACACTCAGCACATTTCCCTGTCCATCAATAGACTCACAGCTTGGAAATTTCTTCACATTTCTTTGAAAAATAACTTGTCTTCCCCTTCTTCCACACACAATTCAAAAAATTATACTATAAACTGCACCTGCCTTTTCTATATGTGTCATCAGTATTGTTCTCTTAATCAAGATATGCTGACCTAGAATATCATGTCATATAGTCTACAGTACTTTTTATGAGTAAGGGCAAAATTATTTGCTGTCATTAGTTTATATTTCTATTTTATAAGCCTTTTAATTTGATTTTGATAACTTAATTTTTCTTCTCAAATAGTCATCAGCATCAGTTATATACAGTGCAATAAATGGAGCTACAATTCATCATTCATTTCCTTCCCACTATAAAGCCACAACCACAACTAAATAATATTTCCAGTTTATAGAGCGTCATTTGGAGTAGTTAGGAAGCAAAAATAGAACCTTCCCCATTAATGGAGCCATGACTCTGGATTGGAGAGTGTGGCTGTGGTGGCAAGGGCAAGCCTCATGTTGCAGTGCTGAAGTCAGCTGAATTACACCAGGGATTAATTTGGCCCACTATAAATGAGCGCTCACTCCCTCTTATGAAATGGTCTTCTGATTTACTATTGAGACATTTATAGCATATTAAATGGATTAATTACGAAGCTTGTGTAGGAGACTGTCCAGTACTGCAACATGCTGAGTCCTCAGAGCTCCTGTTGTACCAATGGGACTCCAGTTCCTTGGAGGTGGCAGTCAGGACCTGATAGAACTGGCTGTCTGGCCCTCGCTCAGGCTCAAGTGTCTGTGGACTGCTCCAAGATCTGCTGGTGCGAGGGTAAGGATTCCTCCCCTTCAGTTTTGGAAGGAGCTCTGCACAATGGTTCAGAGAATGAGAAACGATCCTCTGGATGGCCCTTGGTCCCTAACTCCCATTTGGCCTGCAGCTCAGCCCCGGGACTAGGAACAAAGATCATTCTCCTCCTAATGCTGACAGTTACAAAATATGCAATTAAACAGAAACCTGTAGCTACTCTCCATTTGACTTTTTCTTGGCTAATGTAATCAGAATGAAGACCTTCCAGCACCCCTGACTGATGCTCCTGGCCTTCTCTTCCAGTGGTTTGTAATTTTTATTTCAGCTCAATAATTTAGTTCAATAGTCATCATTTTTTAAAAGTCTCGTACAGTGTTTCCCCCCCACTTTCTTCTTTGCTGAGGTATTAGTTTTTCCTAAGACGATTTGCCAAATCTTTTCTTCATGTTGTGAATTGATCAGTGCAATTACTGGTCTCCATTTATCTTCTGTGAACATTTTGCAGTAGTTTCTGATCCAAAGAGTATGAATGGCAAGTAGCTGATCTAAGAGATTTTCTGCTGTCACATTTTACGATGAGCACCAGCAGGTATTTCATGCTTTGCACCTGATTAGGTCCATGACCAAGGACATCTGAGGAAACAGTCTTCGATACAAAGTCTCCCTTAATCTCACAAATAGTTTAAAATGGTGAATTTTTACTTAGGGAACAGAAGGGATCAAATTTAAAGCTTATCTTCTCAGAGACCCAAGGACACTTCCTAATGCCTCTGGCCTGTATTGAAACTTTCTACCCAGTTTCCTCTTGAGAGTGGGAGGAATGGGCAATATAGCAGGTACAATCACCTCTGTCCAGGCAAAACTGTAAGTAAAAAAATTATTTACTGTAATTTGCCTGCTTTCCATCTTGTCTCACATCCACAAGCTTCTTCTAATTTTAAATCTCTCCATTCATACTTCGCCCATTTGGACCTATTTTCTGTCCTTGTTGCTGTGGTTAATCCTGATCCCATAAGATGCCAAGGAAGCCAAACAGAAAACTTTCACCTTGCAGAGATGGAGAGACAAAGCTTTAGGTCTTCAGTCTCTATGGCTCCATCATTATATGGGCTCCTTATTACCTCCCCACCCAGCACTTGTGGGAGGACCTGGATTCTTCACTCCTTCTTCTTGACTTCCATAGAAGCACTGCAAGGACATGTGCTCATTTCTCCTGGTTATCCAGAGAGAGAGAGGCAATTTTCTGGAGTCCAGCCCTTTATGACCTCCTTCACTATGGAAAAAATTCTTTGTATAACTCCACTTATTCCTGGGGTTTCTTACCCCTATTTCTCACTAAAATGTCCAGAATAATAAAGATAAAAACCTTTGGGAATGTTCAAGTATTCAGGCAGAGAAAGCTAACTGAGACATACAACTTTCTGTGCCTAGTAAATGCAGTGGCAGGGAGGCAGGTGGTTTCTGAAAAAAAAGACATTTGATTCAGCACTAATCAGTGAACAGTTAAATGGTTTGCCACTGATTTACTTGGTAAGAAATATGTTACGATAAAAGAGCACCACAGTGTTTATTATGCAACACATTGGCAACAGTGGTGATTGAACTTTATTAGAATTCATCTACACAACTCTCTGTCAGAAAACCTCTATTATGCAGTTAACAGGAAAGGTTACAAATGTAAAAGAAAAATTCTTTTTTTGTCTGGGAAATGCTTTTGCTATGTTTGAATACAATCCCATAGACTTTCAGCTCCTGCATATACAAGATAGAGGCATAACTATACACTGAGAGGCTCTGTTCAAACTGAGAAACAGTTTCCCTTCACAAACCAGGGACAACTATTTTAACAGAAATTGTTCAACTTTATGCTGTATGCCTCTGATCGATTATAATGTTTCCCTAGCCACTGGGTGTCAAAGGACCTCCTAGGCCATCTAATCTAGCATTTGACATGGAAGGCTTACATTTGGTTTTCAGTTTGAAGCTGGAGCATGAACCCAATGCTTATGAACGCAGTCTCCTGACGGCCCTCACTCACAGCCCTGCTGTTCTTACTCTGGAGCTGTTTGAGAGCACCCAAAATGGATCCCTTTCTTCTGCCGTCAAACAGATTGATGCCCCCTCAGTGCACAACCAGTGCACATCAACCATCAAAGAGCACTGGGAAACAGTATTGTCTCCACCTGAAATGTGTATAGGGTGCATATGGGTTCCTTAGCACAAGCTGTTTTGCTTCTCAGAGCAAGCTTCAATGTGCCACATGCCTTGTGGATGTAAACGTAGCCACTGACTTATAATCCTGTTCATAAGCATATCAAGCATCGTCTGAAACTGTTGCTCAGGGTTATAGACTCACACTGAACCCTCAGCTCTCTTGTACATGCTTTTCAGCTTTTGCTTTAATAGTGTTTTGTTTGACAAGTAATTAATGTCAAACATGATAACTACAAGCCATAAATACATCAGTATTACTGCTATTTTTTACTGTTATTGATTATTGTTTTAATCATTGATTGAGTACTTCCTAAACTTCATAGCGTGCCAAAAGAACTAGACACACTCTGCTATGATTTATATGCAATGTCATCCCAAGACAGGTTTCTGCATTGTACATGTTGAAACAGCTCTTCAAATATAAATGAGTTATCACTATGTTGAGGAGTGAACTCGGTATCACATCACTGTCACTTTCCCAAAGGAATGTTGGCAAAAACCATCATGGAGGTGCTAACTGTATTTTACAAATATATGGCATAAATCAAGATCCACATTGCTGCTCTGCTAAGCTAGGAGAGCCCAGCACCACCCTTCAGAAAGGAGGTAGCTGGGAGCGGAACAAGTAGAGGAATAAACACTGAGGTCTGCTTCTTTAGATGCTAATCATGTGGAAAGGGGGAAAAGCTCTAGGGTGGGTGGCGTGTTAACTCAGTGCTTTCAGTTCCATCATTTGCTGCTGAGATACAAAAGGTCCTTAAGGTCAATGTAAAGTTCCTGACTGAAGCAACTTCTGCAATGTGGAAGCATAATTGGAAAATACAATCAAGAAATGATCCAGAGAAAATCTACATTTATTTACTGCATCTGCACTGGATTTTGTTTGCAAAGGAACTTCAAACCCCACCTCAAACAGTGCCTCCATCTTATAAACACATCTCCTCCAGTCTGACAGCTGGCAAGGACAGACACATTGCAAACCTCTACTTTGGCAAAGGTACCTATGTAACCGAATTGCTACATGCCCAGGGCAAAGCAAACCTCCACACTATAATGATTTGCTGCATAATATATGCAGAGGTGAACTCTCAAGGGCCCAAGCAGAGCTATTGGGTTGGCAAGGCTGAAAGAATTAATTAATGGTAATAAGTGAGCTTTTGGAGAGAGAGGGGGAGACTTTTTAATCCCAGGAATGCTGAAAAGACAATTGGTTTTACTTACAGGAAGTCTGTCCCAGCAAGGGCTACCCACCATACTGGCCAGCAGAAAGACCTACTGACATTTGGATAGGAGAGACATGAAAGGCAATAGAAAGGAAAGAGCAGACACTGACTGAACACCTGTCAGAGTTTAAGGAGCATTTGGAAGGTGGTCTTAGTCATAGAGTTTAGTCTTATGTTGACCTGCAGGGAATTGGACTTGATGATCCTAATGGTTCCTTTACGACTTGAGATATTCTGTGATTCCATGATTTTATGTGAGGAAGTCTGTGACCTCACAACTTTAGCCTGGGAGGTGGAGAGGAAGATGTATCAAGGTGCTGAGAGGAACAGATGTGTGACAAAAGCTTTATTAGGCATTTCTTCCAAATATGAGGGGTAGTCGTTTCTCCCTCAGCTCCTATTTCCACAAAAACGCAAAACTAACACTCAGGGCACTTATCCTTATAAATCAAATATTCAAGAATGCTGAAGGGATCATTCCAGCTACCTAATTACAGCAGTAATTGACATATAAATTTCTACCTCCACCCAAAAAAAAAAAGGTTAAGATATCAGCATTACAATTACCTTTGGTGCAGAACTGGTATGTAAATCTGCAGCAGGGAGAGTGAACTTTGAAGACATTGGGGGAAGAGAAGTAACTCCTATAACAAGAATATACAGTATTACTGTTATTCAGTGTCCATTATGGCATGAACGACAAGTCATTCAGGAATACAGCTAAGTATGATTTAATATTGTGAGTCAAACTCTGACTAATTTGCTGGCTAATTTGCTGGCCAATTTGGGAGGGGTTTTGCTTGGGACAAGGGGGAGCTTGCAGGGGTGACTTCTGTGAGAAAACATCAGGACCTGACCTCATGTCAGACAGAGCCAGTTTCAGCCAGATCAGACAAACATGCTGCTGGCCAAAGCTGAGCCCATCAGCACTGCTGGTGTCCCCTCTGTGATAACATATTTAAGGAAGGGTAAAAAATCCTGCACAACAGGAGCTGGGGAAGAAAAGAAAAAGTGACCAAACAACCCAGCATAAACTGAGGTCAGTGAAGAAAGGAAGGGAGGATGTGCTCCAGGTGCCAGAGTGGAGATTGCCATATAGCCTGTGGAGAAGATCATGGTGAAGCAGGTTGTCACCCCGCAGTCATGGAGAACCACAGTCAAGCAGATACCCACACTGAAGTCTGTGGAGGACCCCATGCCACAGCAGGTGGATGTGCCCTGGAGGAAGCTACAGCCTGTGGAGAACAGGCTTCTTGCAGAACCTCTGGCCTCATGGAGAGAAGCCCATCCAGGAGCATGTTTTCTGACAGAAACTATGATGACATGGGGGATTCATGCTGGAGCACTCCGTTCCTGAAGGAGACTGTACCATGGAAAGGACCCATGCTGGAGCAGTACTTGAAGAATTGCAGCCTGCAGGAAGGACTATTGCAGAAGCTTATGAAGAACTGACTCCCATGGGAAGGACCCATGCTAGAGCAGAGGAAGAGCATGAGGAAGAATGAGATACTACTCATTATAGACTAACTGCAGCCTCCATTCCCTGTTCCATTGCAGTCCTTGTGGGGAAGAGGTAGACAGTTAGGAGTGAAGTTAAACCTTAGAAGAAGGGGGACGAGGGAGGTGGTTTCAGTTAGAGTTTTAATTTACAATATCCTACTGTGTTATTAATTGACAATAAATTAAATTAATCTTCCCCAAGTGGAATCTATTTTGCCCATGACAGTAACTGGTAAGTGATCTCCCTCTCCTTATCTTCACCCATGAGCTTTTCCATCTTTTCTCCCCTTGTTCCGTTGAGGAGTGATAGAGGAACTTGGTAAACACACATTGGCCAGACAAGGTCAACCCGGCACACTAATGAATAGAAAATAAGCCCATCTAAGACCCAGCAGAATCAATCTGTTCAGGGATACTTAGTTTTCCTTTTCTTTTTAATAACTGTTAACGTTTTACAATATCACATGCTTTTGAAACCTTTCCACTTATTTCTTCATAATTTATTTGTTGGAGTGAAAAGGATGTATGCCTGGATTATAGACTGTGCACAGTAATTTTATGTCATTAAGTGTTCAATAAAATGCTTTGATAATAACGTAGTTATAAGTGCAAGTGGTGGGTAACGATTTGGTGGAAATTTACATTAGCTTTTGAAGAGTCTTTGTGCTTGAGTACTAGAATTTATAATGCCTTAGTAATTTATCAGTAAAATCATAGTTCATGAACTGCTTTAATTTCTTTCCTTTCCTTCCTTCTTTTTTCTATCCTCATTTGTTGGTGCAGCTGGGTTTTTTGTTTATACAGATCAACCGCAAAAAAATTACTATCGTATGGGAATCCAGTACTCCCTCCTCTGGTCCTAGAAGGTATTTGAAAGTACAAAAGCATTAAAAAAAAAAACAAACCAAAAAACCGGACTAAATCTAATTTCAACACTAAAGAACTTCGGCAGTTTCTCAATATCTTTGAGGGACCGTACTCCAAAAAACTGAATATATTCTGAAGAGGTTCAGGCCAAGCACAAATCTTTTACAAAGTATTGTGAAATCCTTTAATTTAATTACTTGACATATTGTCTAAAATGCCTGTGTTGAGAAGCAGTTTGACAACATGATTCACCAGCTTAGACTCACTTGGGATTTGTGCTGTGTTCCAGCGTTCCTCTGGAAGGTATCCCTGGTTTTCGCTACCATGCCTTGGCCTGTTTTCCAGATCACCATCATTTTTCTTCTCAGCTGAAACTTTTCTAGAAACAAAAATGCCTGTCATTAGAACTTCATTATGATACGAGAATTCTTAGGCAGTAGACTACAGAGAAAAAAAAATATATAATATTCTGAAAAAAATTAGGTGAAAAATGTTACCTGGGCCTTCAAGTAATTGTTTAGTGCAATTTCGTGTCCTATATAACTATTACCTTTGAAATTCTGTTTAGAAAGTTTCCATCAATTGCATTAGCAGAAAGCAGAAAAATAAAATCAGTCTTCAAAGAGTGAAGTCTGTTACAGATCATAAGTTTTTAGGAAACTAATTTTGATCTCTAATTCAGAATTACAAGATATTTGGTGGCCTAATAAGGACACACCAGCTAGGTCACTTATGACAGCTCATCATTTTTTGTGATTTGGGCCCACTCAGCTGTAAAAAAAAGTATGTTAGATTTCTTCATCACAGTTAGCTCCCAAGTGACTCGCATATGAATGTCAAAGTTAATTTTTCACTTTGAAATTTACTTTACAAGTAAGCACAGCCACAGATGATCGAATTTCCTTGGTTAAAATTAACACATCTCTGAATTTGCAGAACAGTGACCTGCATATAGGGACAGCGAAAAATAAATAAATAAATAAATAAAATAGTGCCTTTTTACTTAAAATTCTTATGCTAGAAGAGATGCTACTATTCATCTCATCACAGAGTCCTCTCCAGAACAGTCCCAGGTCCATCCTCGCCTAGGTTTCTGGTGTGGCAAGCACAAATTGATGGCAGGACTATGATAACCCAAGGATTTGCAGGGGAGTGGGGAAATATTCTCAGCAGTATTTGTGGAAACTGCTGCATTTAAGTTTTTATTTTTGGCAGTAATTGCTTTGCAAGTCTACAGAACTTTAGGTGAGAATTACTGATGCACACATAAATCTGACGAGCCCGCCATGGCTTTTTTAGGAGATAAATATGTTGGATACCAATAAGAAACCTATCATGTTGCTAAAAGACAAGAGGAATTCTTTAGGAATACCACCTCCACGTTACATGATACTGTACTATCTGCTTTATGTGATCCTTAGATTTCAACAAAGCTAGTGTGGTAGCCAGATTGAAAGCAGCTACAAAAAAAGTGTGGTACAGAAAGAGAGCCAGCCAAGTTAAAAATAAATTTGGGAAGCAAAATAATATAGCTTTAATCTCACTACTTCGTTGCTACTACTGCAAAGCAGCTTCCAAAATCTGGACAATCATCTTTCTTTTTATTGCAGGTAGGTTCCTCCCAAGAAAAAAACTGAAGCACTGAATCTATAAAACCTGTAAGTGACTGTAAATATTTCCTGTGATTTCAGTGTCATTGTTTATAGACACTAAAAACTTTGCAGAACTGTCAACACTGGGTTTCTGAGTCCAAGCTATGCTCTAGAGCCTGGACTAATCCCAGTACTCAAGTATTTGCTTTATCATTTGCTTAATATTCAGAGTGTAAGCAATGCCTATGAGATCAGAACAACAAGTCATGTTTACAGCTAATGGGAAAATAGAAGCTTTACTGTAATGACATCTAAAACCAGACATTTTGTTGTGACGCTATAATTCTATTTGCCTAGACCAAATTCAAACAAATGGGGAGTAAGTAAAGCTATGCCCTATTCTAGACTTGTTCACCTAATCTGGAAGAAAGCACAGTGCAAATGTTCATCAGCCAGACAGGGTCCTGGGAAAGACATGGACGTAGCCATACCAGACCCCACTGCTAGGCAGATGCTTCCCCATATGTTCAATTGATTTTGCCTTAGGAGGGTTGAGCTTTGCAGAAAGCTTGTGGCAGAAACAAGTCAGAATCCAAACAAAAAGGCTTTATTGCACCTCATTCACAGCAAAACCAACATGCAAGTGGCACCTGCCAGTGGCCTCCCATTCCCTGCTGATTTAGCCCTGCTCTATTCACATAGAGCATATATATATATATATTCATATATATTTCACTTGGTGAAATGATCGATTTAGCATCACAAACTATGAAATCATGTGGAAATTCATGGCATGGCATGGCTTAATTAGCATCATTTTCTCAGGAGAAAATAATGTTTACCTAATTTCCTCATTTTGTTTCATGTCAATACAATGCTGCATCAGTCAACAGACCTTCACAAAATTCCCCATAAGAGGCCGTTAATGAAGCCTGGCATTGCTAAGTGCAAGCAAAATGGTGGAATGTTTTGTAAACTCATTAAGAGATGGGCAGCTAAAAGCCCTCCAAGCTAGGCAGTGTATGAATTTACAATGCTCCCTAGCAACTCCAAATAACCCCTCTGACACTTCTCTTACAGTCACACTGGTGCCAATAAATTGGATCTTAATGTTGATAAACATCAGGTCATGATTCCTAACATTTTCCAACTCAATGCAATAATGTACCAACAGTTTTGTACTCAAGTGTGCCTTTGTACTCAAGTCTGGCAAAGAAGAACCTGGGGGTATTGTTGACAGCTGGATGAATATGAGCCAGCAATGGTCCATGTGGCCAAGAAGGACAAAGACATCTTGGCCTATATCAGAAACAGTGTGGTCAGGAAAGCAGGGAAGAGATTGTGGCCCTGTACTTGGCACTGGTGAGGCTCTCCAGTTTATACCCATAAATGTCCAATCCGAACACCTCCCCTGGCACGACTTGAGGCCATTCCTTCTCATCCTATCACCCATCTCTTTGGAGAAGAGACTGACAACCACTTCTCTGCAACCTCCTTTCAGGCAGTTGGAGGCCAGGTTGGATAGGGCCTTGGGCAGCCTGATCTGGTGGGACATGTCCCTGCCCATCGCAGTGGGGTTGGAACTGGATGATCTTTAAGGAACTAGATCATCTTTCATGATTCTATGATTATGAAAAATTTCTTCACTGAAAGGGTCAACGGGCACTGGCAGAAGCTTCCCAAGGAGGTGGTTGAGTCCCCATCTCTGGAGGTGTTTGAGATGAGGAGATTAAATGCTTAGGGATATGGTTCAGTAGCAGACAGGTATGTCTGGAGTCGATGATCTCAAAGGTCTTTTTCCAACCCAGTGATTCTGTGATGCTACAATTCTATGACTTTTGCGGCACTGGAACAGGTTGCCCAGGGAAGTTGTGGCTGCCCCATCCCTGGAGGTGTTCAAGGCCAGGTCAGATGGGGCCTTGGGCAGCCTGATCTAGTGAGAGGTGTCCCTGCCCATGGCAGGGGGGTTGGAACTAGATGATCTTAAAGGTCCCTTCCAACCCAAACTATTCTATGATTCTATGAAAAGCGAGGGCCACAGGCCACAGCCCACAGCAGGCTGACAACACTTGTTCTCACAGAATCACAGAATCACAGAATAACAAGGTTGGAAGAGACCCACTGGATCATCAAGTCCAACCATTCCCACCAATCCCTAAATCATGCCCCCAAGTACCTCATCCACCCTCACCTTAAACACCTCCAGGGACAGTGACTCAACCATCTCCCTGGGCAGACCATTCCAATGCCTAACCACCCTCTCCATGAAGAATTTTTTCCTAATCTCAAGCCTAAATCTCCCCTGGTGGAGCTTGAGGCCATTCCCTCTCGTCTTGTCCCCTGTCACTTGGGAGAGGAGGCCAGCACCCTCCTCTCCACAACCTCCCTTCAGGTAGGTGTAAGGTCTCCCCTCAGCCTCTTCTTCTCCATGCTAAACAACCTCAGCTCTCTCAGTCGCTCCTCATAAGATTTGTTCTCCAGCCCCTTCACCAGCTTTGTTTCTCTTCTCTGGACTCGCTCCAGAGCCACAACATCCTTCTTGTGGTGAGGGGCCCAGAACTGAACACAGTACTCGAGATGCGGTCTCACCAGTGCCGAGTACAGAGGGAGAATAACCTCCCTGGACCTGCTGGTCACGCCGTTTCTGATACAAGCCAAGATGCCATTGGCCTTTTTGGCCACCTGGGCACACTGCTGGCTCATGTTCAGTCGGCTGTCAACCAGGATGTCCTTCTCCTCCTGGCAGCTTTCCGGCCAAGCTTCTCCTAGTCTGTACCTCTGATTGCTTCCTTTCTGCTGTATTATACTCCCAGCCTATATCTGGGAAATTGAAGTCTCCCACAAGGACCAGAGGTAGTGATTTTGAGACTACACTCAGTTGTTTGTAGAAGAGCTCATCAGCTGCTGCTTCTTGGCTGGGTGGTCTATAGCAGACTCCCATCACAATACTCGCCTGCCCGTAGGCTCCTCTGATTTTCATCCACAGGCACTCAGTCCCATCCTGACCGTAGTCCAGTTCTAGGGTATCAATGCCCTCTCTAACACAGAGGGCTACCCCACCTCCTCTTCTGCCCTTCCTGTCCTTCCTGAAGAGTTTATACCCCACCATGGGTACGCTCCAGTTGTACGAGTCACCCCACCATGTCCTCCCAACAAACATCTCCAGCGAAGAGTGATGAAGCTGGTGAAGAGGTTAGAGAACAAGTTCGTGAGAACGGCTGAGGGTACTGGGGCTATTTGGCCTTGAGAAAAGGAGGCTGAGGCAATTCCTCATCACTGCCTCCAACTGCCTGAAACGAGGTTGTGTAGAGGTGGGTGTCGGTCTCTTCTCCAAAGTGATGGGTGATGAGAGGGAGTGGCCTCAAGCTGTGCCAGGGGAGTCTCAGAGCGGGCATCAGGAAAAACTTCTTCACCGAGAGGGTTCTCGGGCACCGGCAGAGGCTGCCCAGGGAGGCGGTCGGGTCCCCACCCCCCGAGGTGTTTAAAAGGCGGGGGGGAGACTCGGTGCCCTGCGACATGGTTTAGTAGTGGCCAGGCAGGGTGGGTCTCGACATTCACGGAGATCTTTACTCCTCCTCCGCGATCGCCCCTTGACGGACACGGGGGGAAGGAAGGGGAGCGGCCTGGCGGCTTGCGGCGGGCAGCGGCCTCTGGCGGCGGCGGCGGGCAGGGCACCGCGCCCGGTCTGCTGCAGAACGAGAGCTGTCGGCCTGCTGTGGGCTGTGACCCTCGCTTTCCGCAGCAAAAGCCGTAGAGTCGTAGGGTGGCAGAGTCGCTAGCTTGGAAAAAGACCTTTGAGATCATCGACTCCGGGCGTACCTGTCCACTGCTGAAACATATCCCTAAGCATTTCATCTCCTCATCTTTTAAACACCTCCAGGGATAATCACCTCCTTGGGCAGCTTCTGCCAGTGCCCGATGACTCTTTCAGTGAACAAGTTTTTCGTAATCATAGAATCGTAAAAGATGATCTAGTTCCTTAAAGATCATCCAGTTCCAACCCCCCTGCAACGGGCAGGGACCCGTCCCACCAGCCCAGGCTGCCCAAGGCCCTCTCCAGCCTGACCTTGAACACCTCCAGGGATGGGGCAGCCACAGCTTCCCCGGGCAACCTGTGCCAGGGCCTCACCACTCTCGTGGTGAAGAAATTCCTCTTTATGCATAGCGTAAATCTGCCCCTCTCCAGTTTATACCCATAAATGTCCAATCTGAACCTCCCCTGGCACAACTTGAGGCCGTTACCTCTCGTCCTATCATCCGTCGCTTTGGAGAAGAGACCAACACCCACCTCTCTACAACCTCATTTCAGGCAGTTGGAGGCAGTGGTGAGGTCTCCCCTCAGCCTTCTTTTCTCAAGGCTCAAGAACCCCAGTTCCCCCAGCAGCTCCTCATAAAACTTGTTCTCTAACCTCTGCACTATCTTCTCTGGACACGCTCCAGGACTCATAATGAGGGGCCCAAAATCCAACACAGGATTCAAGGTGCAGCCTCACCAGTGCTGAGTACAAGGGCAGTATCACTTCCCCGCTCCTGCTGGCATCACGGCCAAAGATGCCTTCTTGGCCACCTGGGCACACTGCGGGATCATATTTAGCCAGCTTCCAACCAACATCCCCAGGTCCTTCCCCAGGAAGTCAGTCCCCTCCGTCGCATATTGCTCTCCCTTCCCCTGCTGCATATACAGAAATGGGCAGCACTCAAACATCCTGGGAGCAATGGGACATGGAAACTGGCACAACACACTCTCTGTCCTGCGACACCCTGAAAGAGGTCAGTTAAAAGGAAAAATTCTCCCACCTCATGCAGCTTACCTTGCTTCAGTTTGATATGTACCTCCTGGGGGGAAAGAAAGAGGGGTGGGGGGAGAGAATGTGTTTAAAATGCAGGAAAATAAAATGTGACCTACTGAAGAGCTCCTCGTAGAGCATGCACTGCTACCACAGGGGTATCTGTCCTCCCTGTTTACAAAACTATGCAACATCCCTGTAGAAAAGCTTACACAGAAACTGGAGATTAGGCACACAGCACTAAAGGTATGCTTCAAGAAAGAACCTCAGCTTAGAATCATAGAATCACTAGGTTGGAAAAGACCCACTGGATCATCGAGTCCAACCATTCCTATCAGCCGCTAAACCATGCCCCTCAGCACCTCATTGAAAGTTAATGTACTCCTGAAAAACACTGGCCCTTTGCAGATAATGAGAATGATAAAACTAATGGGCTGCTGATTACTTTGGAACCAATTTTGAAGAGGAACAGCAAGGGAAAGTGAGGAGTATCTTAAGGAGTTCATGGTTAAGAGTAAAATCTGTCTGCTTACACTTTTGCTTACAGGTCTTTGCACTACGCTAAAGCTGACATAGCTAGGAGATTTATAACTAATTTAAGATACTTTTTAGTGTATAGACTAACTGTGAAGGTCCACTTACCTTTCTTCTTTAAGCAGCAGCAGCGTACAACAACCACAATAATAACGATCAGAAGAATAATACCAACAAGTGAAAGCACAACTGCAAGTACAATAACCCATGTGCTTCCGCTGTCTTCACTGTAATCATTTTCTGTTAATTTAAATGGAGAAATATTGTACTATCAGAACCTCAAAAACATTCTTTCCAGAATAATTACCTTTCCTGTGAGAAGCTATTAACTGCTTGTTGATTATTTAACAAGAAGTCCATGTTTTCCAAATGAGCAACTCTGTATGGATGGTGCCTGAGAATTTAAAATGTTTCCAAATGTAAATTCTTTATTGCAATATAACCTTTCCCACTGTTATTTCTGGTCTGAAAAATATAGGATTGCAATCTTCCAACCTGAACTTTATTTTGTAGATATGCTGAGCCTCCTAGCCTCCTTTGAAGACATTTGGGGTTGGGGACAGAGGTTAAGATTCCATTTAGATGGCTATACTGCAGATATTAAGTGTCTTGCCTAGGTATTTTGGGTCACAATTCATATGGCCAAATGTGTACATGTCCCTTTGGATAAGAGGAACAGCTCTGAAGAAGTGTCTGTTTCTCCTCATGGATCACTGTGGTGGCCTTAGCTGACCAGTACAGTGGGAGATCTCTAGTCTGTAGATACAATTTTCTGACAAATCTCTTCTGGGGGGTTTCACTCACTGCTTATGCAGGTGTTTGATTTTGGGACATTTTTGGTAGGTCATCTGTTATCCACTTAAACAGCAGCAGAGAGCACTGTCTGGGAGCGCACAGCTACTAACCATCTTCCCTACCAGCATCCTCACTACACTAAATTATTCCTTTTTTTTGTGTAATCTACAGAGTTCAATTAGGTGATTTCAAGATAATTCAGTGCCTTGCTGAAATCGATTGCTATGGCCAAACAGCTTTCCTACAGAACTCCCACGCATGCATACCTTTAAAAATATTTTGTATTCAACACATAGCTAGATAGAGATACACCAGGACATGAGAGCATTAATCCCCTTTTAGCCCCACTAGTGAAACTACACCATGAGGTGCTTGGTGAGGACAAAACCACTTCTTCATTCTATAGGGCCAATTCTCTGCTGCTATCCAGACCTCTGGCTCCTCCCAAAGCTGCCCAAAATTTTACGTGGGTTAGGAATTTGCAGAAAAGGGGATTTTCCCTCACACATGTTGGTAACCCAGGCTAAATATGAGACTGGGAAAAGCTGCATTTCACTTGAACACTTTGGAGCTTTCTAGCTAACTTAAAAAGCTAAGGAAGTTCAGTCTTATAGATTTCCTGTGTTCAATTTCCACAGGTCAAAGCCCACATGAAGTCAACACTGACACCAAAGAGAGCTTGAGCCCAGCTAAGGGACTCTGCCATGGAACCCATTTCCCAAAAACAACTCTGTGAATGCATCTGCTGGGATAACTCCACAAGAGTTTCCAAATCTGTGGCTCAGCCAAACACCACTGAGCCAAGGAGTGGCTGACATCACCCTGTATGGAAAGGTGTGAGATGAAGACTGATCTAGAGGAGAAGGAGGTTAAGGCATCTAGCTGAGGAGATGACTGACTGAAGAAGGCTCAGATTTTTTGTTTTCAGTTGTTATGAATGGGCAAGTGTTGCTTGAGAGAACATGGAGCAATTTGATTCCTCAAGCTTTTAAGTGAAGGCTGAAATTGATATTGTAGTCACTTTGGGAAGGACTCCTTAAATGTCTGAAACTAGCCACATTCTTTCCTGACAACAGCTAGGCACGGCTGAATCTGTATAGGAAAAGTCAGAGAAGCTCTGAGTTTTCAAGTGTTGTATATATCTAATAGATCCTCCTCTGTCATAAATGCCATGTCCTTATTTCATTCTAATAATTTAAAGACTTGATATTCTCATACCCTGACAAATTGCCAATGTCTGCTGCTGCACAATGATTTTTCCAAAGAGAAATGAATGATGGTCTGATACAATCACTAATTGTAAACCAATTGTGCTTCATGACATCTGTTTTTCTCCTTTCTGATTTACAATGAGTAACTATGGAAACTGAAAGTGGATCCCTCAGTACTTCACGAATAAGTAGGCAGGGGAATTTGTTAATTTCCTCAGGATGGTTCTGTTTTGCTTAGTCAGTAATTACAAGCAATCTGACAACAAAGAGGTTGTATTAAACATGGTGAAATGGCCTTTTTCAACTGCATTACAAAGCAAATACTTCCAGAAAGGGCTTGCTAATAATGACTTGAACTTAAAGGCAGTTACCCAACCTCCTCAGTTTATATGTTGAAACTTATATATACTAAACACCTCATCAATCCACTGTAAGAATGTCTTTGTATGTGTCATGTTCACCCATTACAGAATAATTATTTCATTAAGAGAAGCTGTAAGCATGATTACACAAGTTCCCAATGTTCACTACGTCATAAAGAGAGTTGTAGATTCGAGGCCCTATTCTGCACAGAAGACAGTTGGGGAGGCATAGACCCCTGCGAAAAACTCCGTGTAATATACACATTGCCCATACCACAGGATAAGATTAATAAAAGGAATGTCACTGCAGGGTGGACCATGTCAGTCTACCTAGCCCTACTCCCTGCCATGCAATTATTACCTCAAGTTCAGTTTGTCTTGAGACTCTTCTACCTGACTGTTGAGGCACCTGGCTAGTTCCAACAGAGGAATGCTCTTAAGGCCAGCACTCTCTCCCTCGGCTGCATTAAACACTGCTAACCCTCAGGGAGATAATTTCTCTTACTTGCTCTTACTGTGTTATGATCTGGAAAAGAAAAAACATTTTTCATAGGATTCTGTTAGGTTGCAAAACAGATCTGCAGTGATAGTCCCCCTCGCTTTGTTTCACACTGGCAGTGCAGCCCAGATGAAATCACACTTTTTCCTGATGAACTTCCCAGCACTGTGAATGTGTTAAATTATAGAATTTTACTTTCATAGGATATCAGTGAGGCAAAAGATTAGCAGCATTAAAAAAAAAATGCTGACAACCTTAACAAAAATACTTAGGGTTATCAAAGGTCTTGCTAATTGTTCTCAAGAGATTTGCCCAACATCCAAGCATGTATTAAAGTGACCTTGAATTTCCTTAAATAAAAGGCAATAAAAAGCAAACAAATGCACCATCCAAAGAATTCAACATATGTTGCTGCAGGACAATTTTTACCTTCCTCTAAGGTATGAAAGAAACAGTGCTAAGAACTAAATAGACATAGAGATAAGGCCCATGAATATGCAGCTTCTTTTTATGATTCTTGTTCTGTAATGGATGAATACACCAAGTACAAAGATAGTCTTATAACAGATAGGTGATAGGTAAAAGGTAAAGAATTTCCTACCGTAAGTGTTACACACTGCAAGTAGATGCCAGCCGCAGTGCAGCCCTGGGGATGTTAACACCATACTACAACAGCTCCATCACTTCTGGACACTATTCATATGGAGAACTTTCTGTTTGTACCTGAAGTGTTAGTACAGAATACATTCTGGGTTGTGTGCAGAAACTGGGAGTAAAATCTAGGGGTTTTTTTTCCAAGTCAGTGGTTAAACTGGTATTGAATATTATGGGGAACAATTTCACCTGAGAGTTTGGCTTCGAGTAAATGAGGTATAACAAATAATGTCCATATATCAGGCATGGTCTAATCAAAGATATTTAAAATCTAAGCTCATTGAATGTTTACTTGGTCAAGGAACAAGGGCCTGTTTTATTAGCAGTGTAAAAGTCAGTGGCAGATGTACTGCTTCATTTTCCTTGCTCAGTCCAAATTTGGATTTTCTAGTTCATTAGACTCACACCAGCCCTCTCAGATGTGAATTTAACCCTTCATATTTTTCAGGTTGTGACTACTGGGTCTTAATTCTATCACCTTTGCTTATCTCATAGTATTTTATTTGCAAATAAAAGACTTCTCAAAATAAAAAAAGCAAAAAGCACTTAAAAAACTGTATAGGCAAAGTACAACAAACATTCACTTACCTATAGTAGAATTGCAAAAAATAACAGTTACCGTTGCAATCTGAGGGTTAGGGAGTGCTTCTATGTCAGCTAAACAAGTCAAAACCTCAGTGTCCGTCGGAGTCAAAGTTAGGATGCTCAGGGCATTGTGGAGGCCATTAGATCCTTGACTTTGCTGGGTAACATACCTTGACTTATCAATGAAAGAGTCATTTGTCATCCAAGTAATGTCTGGAGCTGGAGCCCATCCTAAGGCTTCACAAACAATTTCAACTGTTTTGTTCTCTGTTACTGTTAGAGTGCTATTTTTGATGAATAAAGATCCATTAACTGTAGGAGGGAAAAGATGTTTTGTTCCTTCAGAATATTTGGCTGCATTGCTTTCCTGCTGAGAGTTTTAAATCTTATCTTGCTACCCAGAAATAGCTATGACTTGAGATATGAAGTAAAAAAACAATCATTATTAACACAGATATACCATCTGTATGATATAAACATGCAGATTTGCAACTTCATGGGAATGTTGTCTAGTGTGTCTAAAGCACAAGTCTCATCTTTCTAATAAAAAAGCAGGAAATCACACTTTTTACCCATCCTTATGTATCTCCGGGTGAAGGACAACATAATGAAATGAAAGTGTTTCACTCTAAATTTTAAGTACGCTCAGGCTTTATCAGGAAAGTTTTACAGGCAGATGATGGGATGTTCTCACTGTATGAAGCATCTCCTTGACAAATAGATAGTGTCTGGTGATTAGATCGTGCTTTACTGGCTGCACTTTATCGCTACTGATGCTTCAGGGAGGAGGAAGAAGGCTCATACACAAGGGCTTGACACACAGGAACGTTTTGTTCCTTGGAAATGGTAATTTGCAGCAACAATCATATGAAGAGTATTGCATTATGTCTCAAGGGCTTTACTTCTACAGGCCATTAAATCAAATTCAAACTGGATACAGATTGATTGTTGAGTCAGAAATTGGGAGGGAGTTCTGCCCTAAAGACAGCAGAAGGTTCATGTATAAAGATGTGCGTATGGGGTAATCCGTACTGTTTCTAGCCCAAAGATCGTTTTTGACTGAGTGCTGGTGGGCCTATAATCCAATCCAACAAAGAGTAAGAGATGCAACAGAAAAAAACAAAGGCAGTTCATACCTTTGTTAATGGCACTCTGAATGTGACTCTGAAACCTGCTTTGAAAGTAAAATTAAGACAAGGAGGGCAGGAGGCAAAGGATAGTAAATGAGAGCATGTACTCTTTTGCAGGGATAATTTGGGCAATCCATCAGAGGATTCCTTTAAGTGCAATATAATAAAATAACTTTCTATTGATGGCTATACGCACCTTGAACAGAAAGAAATGCAAAGCTACTCTCATTAGGTTTCTGGGTGCTGCATTCAATTTTTCCAGAGTCACTCAGCTGTGTGTTGCGGATGATCAGCTCCGAGGTAAACGTATCGCTACTGGTATAATTTTGAGAGGTGAAGCGGTCTGATGTTTCAACAGCTCCTTGAGAATTGATGACAGTGAGGACAGGATTTCCATTGGACAGCCAAATGAGAATTACCCATCCTAATGACACAGTGCAATTAAAGCGGGCTTCTGAACCAGCAAGGACTGTTGCATTAGTAGGGCCTTTTATAACAGAATAACAAAAGCCAAAGCCTGTAAGGAAGGAAAAATCACATTCTGTAAATACATACACAACACCACCACCAAAGACTTTTGACTTAATTTTTACTGTCAGCAATTTAAGGCTAAAAAGCCAGGCACCCTGGTTCAAATAGTATTATTCATGTGGAACACATTAAGCACTTAGTCATGTATCAGGAAAGGCTGTTGATTCAGCCACTTCACCTCTGACTGCTATCAGTACCTGATACTTTCAGGAAAAAGTTACTTGTCTCATTTTCTACAATGTCTTTCAGTAAGTAGTTGAAATGTATGTATGGTGAATTCACATTGCAACTGGGTAATGTTAATCCCACAGCAGGAAACAGTGGTCAAATACTACATTGTTATAATGGCTTCTCAAGCCCATCATGACAAACCCAAGAAGTAGAGGTCTATATGATATGTTATAGCTAACTTTATGTTAAAGATGTTAAAAGATCTTAACCAGGTCAGAGATAGAGATGTACAATCTAATCTTTCAGCTCCAGTTTAGATTAAATTATTTTCTTCAAAGATAAATTTGATTTTTGGCCTTTCCTTCTCCCACTCCAAAACCACTTAAATGTCTCTCTTCAGTTTTATCATTTTGCTGAAAGAAAAAAGTTCTGCTTTTGAATAGGAAAGTACATGAGTTTTCTAGACTTTAAATAAATAAAAAGAGTATGTACATGGTCCCCTTTCCATACTTAAGACTGTGATTGATTTTTTGCAGTCCCATCATATATCCTTCCATGCTTTTTAGACTATTCAACTGCCTCTCCCCTTATTCCTCATGCATGAATCACAAACAACCTCCCCCACCTTCTCAGGCTTTCTGTTAGTTGAAGCTGTTGTAATTCATGAGTTTTTCTCCTTAAAAGGTAGCATGAATTTCGGCTACTATATTTCAGAACTGAAAGCTGATTTCTAAGGAAGGCATTCTGATTTCCTTTTCTACTCAACAGACCCAAGGCCACCCGTTGCCCACAGAAGAATGAATGTGCAGCTGTTGCCCAGACAGATGGTGAATCCTCTGTGCGTGGGAAGGCAGAAGCACTCACTTCTACCAAGCAAAAAGTGAAGAAAGGATGAAGGTAGAGACTTTTTTTCAAAGCAGCAGTTGTGACTTCAGACCCTGAAATAGCTAGGAGAAATGGGTGCAGTTTTGAAGGTGGACAAATCTTAAAGGATTTCTCAAAGGCAGAACACCATATACCTCAGTCTCCACAAGGGACAAAATTTCAAAGGGTAAGAACAACCCAGATTATTTGACTGACATCTTAAGGAACAGGACCTGAGAGAACAATGTGATGTGAAATTAGGAATTTGCTTCTTTTTGTCCTTGTTCTTAGTGATCCCTTTAGATTTTGGCTCGGTTCCCCAGAGCACGCTACATCCACGTGCAGTAAAGCAAAGACATGATGCCTTTCAAAGAGGAGTGGCTGACCATAGAGTAATTCAGGTTGGAAGTGACCTCTCCAATTCAGCTCTCCTGATAAAGCAGGTTAAATTCTGAGATTGGACCTGGTTGTTCATGGCTGTATCCAGTCAGAGACTGAAAATTTCCAAGGATGGGGACTGCTCAGTTTCTCTGGGCAACCTGCTCCACTGCCTGACAGACCTCACTAGGAAAAAGCTTTTCCTTGTTCCCACTCTGAAGCTCTTTTGTTTCAATGTATGCCTGTTGTCTCTTGTCTTCTTGCCACTCACAACTGTGAAGAGCCTGACTCTATTTTCCTGACAACCTCCTTGCAGATACTGCCAGGCTGCCATTAGAGACCTCACTGCCACTGCTACAGGCTGAACAAGACCTGCTCCGTCAGCTGCTCCTCTTAGTGCAAGCACTCCAGCCCATCACCATCTTGATGGCCCTCTACTGAACTCATTCTAGTTTATCAATGTCTTTCCTGTATTGGGGAGCCCTAAATGGTACGTTCTTATAAGCCAGTCACTTAACTAAGTCACTGCCACCCCCACCCTGCTGGTTGCAGATGGAGTGGAGGGAGGTGGAGAGGACTGCCATTGCAGTTTCTGCTGTCAGCAAGGTTCACCTCAGGGTACTGCTCTTTCTCATCCCACATGGCTGCTACGATCTCTTCACCTGCCTCTAAATCTGAGTCTGCTCCCCTTTGGCCTGGTGCTTATCTGCACCTCACAGTGACAGAGTTGCTCTCCAATGGGGACATTGAAAGGTTTTGGTGGGAAGGGACTTCAGTAGATCTCTAGTCCAACTGTCTGCTCCAAGCAGAAATAACTACACAGTTATCTCCAAGGATGGAGATTTCACAAGCTCTCTGCAGACCAAGCAGTCCTGCTAGCAAGATTACCCCACCAACGAATTTTTCATCACTTACGGGAAACATTCATGCTGAGGAAGTGCCAGGACTGCCAGTGCTACCCCTAAAAATTCAGGCTGTAGTGTGCATAATTACAGCAATTAGGTACTATAATCTGTAACAGTCTAATTAACACTCCATGTCTGCAAATTTGGCCTAAGCATAAGTGTTCAATTATTTTCCAGGAGAAAGAAAGTCTGAAAAAGCCATTACTCCCTTGCTAAGAGTATTAAGGACAATGAAGTGATTTTAAAAGGTTTCATTCAGCCCAGGTTTTGTACATGTTATGTAGTTTATTCATTATCAGAGTGATTATAAATTATTGAAAAAATAATTTTTCATTCAGTCAATAGCTGACATGAGTAGGGGAGAATATGCTGTATTGTTTCACACAAGAGAAATGTTTGATAATTGCACAAATGGAACCAAAGCCAAATCTCCATTACAATATTGCAACCAGAGCCTTGATGAACCCACCCATAGCATAGGGCCTGTAATCTCATTGTTCCACTGTCAACATCATTTGCTGATTCGTAGCTCACATTTAATCCTAGGCAGTGTATATGTAACCAGGTTTGTGCCAAGAATTGTTCTTTAATATAAATAGCTCCTCTCCTTCCTCCCACCTGCTGCACGTATTTACAGACAAGAGCCTTTTTCATTCTTTATTTTTCAGGGCTGTACAAACCTAGCTCTCCCTGGTTCTTTGTATGATTGACTCTGAGTTCTCTCATGTTTACAACAACCTTTGCAAAGGTTTTCCACTACCCTGGGTTATGTTACCACTGCCATGTACCTCATTCTCCGAAGTATATCTGTGTGTGAGCTATAAAATATTAAATGAAAAGCAAACTTCACTTCCACTGATAGTTAATAAAGCCAGATAAGATATAGTAAAGTATATCTCCGTTCAACTTTAATGGCTAATTTTTTCCAGTAGTACTTATGCAAAGCTCTCTTCAGGTTTATGAAGGTGAATTGAAATGCTTCAAAACATGAAACATCTTAAAGACAAACTCAGCAATCAAATCATAGAATCATAGTAAGGTTGGGGCTGAAAGGGACCTTTAAGATTGTTCAACCACTGGCCATGGGCAAGGACACCTTCCACTGGATCAGGTTGTTCAAAGACCCATCCAAACTGGCTTTGGACACCTCCATGGATGGGGCATCCACAGCTTCTCTTATATAATTTAATATGTTCCTTTATAAACAGTTAACACAACAAAATGCCTAAAGGCCATTTCCTTTCTTTTCTGTTTGTCACTCTCCGAATGCTAGAGATTGACCACACACCTGTGGATGGCACCATTTACAGAGCTCTGGGTTTTCTAATGAATATGCACTGAGGAAGTGAGACCATTTGTCATGTCATCTGGCCCTCTTCCCAGATATTCAACATCCAGTTGTCATGATTTCTATTCATAACTTAAATTACCAGGGTTGCGATACTGTCCTAAGCTCAAATATGTCTTCAACTAATCTACTTTTTCTTGACTCATATTTTAGCCAGCCTTTAAAATAATACTCCCAGTACAACTTTGGTGTCAATACCATGTTCACATGATGAGTGTTTTGTATTTTTAGGCTTTGTTTGAATTCTTCCCAGGTGGCTGAAGTGGACATAAACAGCCACCATGATGACAAACACAGCCATTAACAAAATTTCTTAGAGTTAACACCAAAATGCATTTAGTTGCTCATGAAACAGGAGATGCAGTACTTACCTATACTACTCCTCTTAATGCAAACTGATCTATGTGCATTTGCAATTTATTTCTATGCCTGTGGAAACTCTTCTCTTTCTTAAGCTGCCATGGTTCACAATGGCTCTGAATAAATAATGCGACTTTTAGTACACTGCTAGTTGTTAATTAGTCATTTGCTATGAGGTCATGTCTGTGAGTTCCATAATAGTCTTGAAATTTACCCCTAAACATTAATAATGAGTGATCATCAACTCTAAAAATACGTGGCTAATATTGCTTTTGTTTAATCCAGACAGTCACAACAGTGTGGGTGGGTAGATATAAGTTACTCCTTCATTTATCTAATATAATAATTTTTTATTAGTCCATAGGTATGGTAGGATCTACATCATCTTTCACCAACAATATCTGCTACAGCAACAGATAGTGATTAACATCTGTGAGCTAAGGAACGGGTCCATAAGCCCTGGGGATCCTATGGGTGGTAGGAGGACTGAGGAGAGGGACATAGCTCCAGCTTGCCTCCATTTAGATCTCAGTAAAGTCACGACACAGTTGAAAAAGGAGCTTCATGAGCCTTTCCACCTGCTGCCAAAGCATTTTTAGTGGTTTTAACTTTGCCTCATTATCTTTATCTTTTTGCTCCTATTTTTTGTCCTGCAACAGCACGTGGAATGCAGACCTAACGCTAGCGTGTTTCACTGTCCTACCCACATGCAAACTCTGATAGCGTAACTCCTTTAAGGTCAAAGAGGACATTTGCGAAAGAAATGGGATCTAAACCCTGTTATCAGTGCTGTAAGCTGGTGCTATCAGTCCTTTTGCTTCTTGCACTAAGGAGAAAATTTTAGTGCTAGTTTTATTTACATACTGCTTGAAAAATACCTTGCAGATTGCTGCTTTTAGACAGTTTAAGGCCTCAGGCTAGGTTGTCATTGCACTTTATAGGAATTTCATGTTCGACTCTTAAAGCTGGTTTAACATCTGCTTCTCTACACACAACTGATAATTCCCACCAAGGAAAATATAATCTTTGCAATAGAGAAACGTTAGGCTGTTTTCGTGATATTGCATTACCCCTTGATTTCTGAAGAACAAAACTGATTTAGGACACCTCCTCCAAGGCACATCACTAAATATTTAAAAAGCAGTCACCATTGATAAAAGTTTGCTTAAACTGATAAGCATTTATGATATATCAGTTGCTTAGTCCTTCTCAACAGCATCAAAGTATCTACCAACTCCTTTATAAGCTGTCACACAAATACACTGTCATATCACTGGGGGCTTTGAAAAAACAAAAATGCATCTCATTCTCTGGATGATGACTGCACTGAGGGAATCTCATTTGCCATAGAACTGCCTTTCCCCTTCATGACCAATGTTTTTAATTCCCCTCTTGAACTAACTCTGAAAGACCACTTTTTCATGCTGAAGGTTTCAGCAACAAAAGCATTGAGGCATGGCTACCTTCTTTTCCTTCCCTCCTCTTCTCTGCCGAGTCTGTCTTTCCTCTTTTAAAAGTGACCTATTTGGATGTAGCACAGTTAAGGACAGGATGGACGTGGATGGACATATTTCCATTATGATTTCATTTTTTTCCAGCCTCATTACCGTATTTAAAAATAATCTCCCTCTTTATACCCATATCAACCTTCCATAAGCCCTACCTTTTATCCTTCAGTCTCTGTCTTCCTCCTTTCCTCCCTTCCTTCTCTGTTGCTACTGATTGTATTTCTACATTTTCTTTTTCCAGTCCATTTTAAATTACTTTTTTTCTTTTCACTGTATTTTCTTATTCACTCCACCTTGTCTTCTGCCTTCCCTGCCTCATTGCTGGCCCACTGCTTCAGCAACTACCCTGCAACAAATTGTGTGGGATTTGGCAAGATTTTTCTTCAGCACATATCAAGTTTATTTCAAAAACCAACAACCCTGCAGCTGAGCTTTTATGAAAATGAAAGTAGGTTAGAGCTTGTCAAAGCCTGCAGAGAAGGACTAGCTTGTTTGCTTACGTTACCAAGACTTTTTAAATGTTTATAGGATGTTACTGTCAAGTAATGCCAGTTTATTGGTACTCGGCAACACATATTTCCACCCACCTCCACAGCCCCCAAGTGTGTCTTCCCATCTCTTCTCTTACTCACTGCTTGACATCTGTCCCTTGTAGCCTCTCCTGGCTCTGCTGCTGGACTGCACTGCCTGTCCCTCCTGCACTGTCTCTTGTCTTGTGTGGTGAGGGTCCCCAGGCTGGGAGAACCACAGCAACATCACCACCGATACCCTGGCAATAGGCTGAGACCCCACACTGTGTGTCAGCCCTGAGGTGTACGATGCTATCGCTGCCAAAGGGCCTGTGGTGCCCACCCACAGCGATGCTCAAACTAGCTGTGCCGTGCAGCTGTCTCAGCAGCCTAGTCACACCACCCAGCCTTGCAATTTGCAGCATCCCAACAGTAGTGATACTTCTTCCAAGAGCAACCTTGTGCTCCCGTGGCTGTGCCACTCAGTGTGGGCAATGCCTGCTACCCCAGTACAGCTTCCAGCTGGGGCAATAAAACATCCATTGTGGGAGTGTTTTACTAAAAGCAGTAGTGAAGGATAATAGAAATCCTCTAATACATGTACTGCTCTGCTCTGGATGCTTAGGAAGACAGTATAAGAAACAGAAAAAATTAAACCCGAGGCTTCCTTGTTATAACTTCTCACTGTTCAAAAATAAGAGATCTAAGGATCTCTGCCAGAGCCAAAGATTACACCTGCATTCATGGATTTATTTTCCCTGATACTTGGTTTTAGCTTTTTGCAGCTTATTGATAATTTGATTTCTCCTATATGCAGTGACCATAAGCTTTACTATTTAATTGCATGCTGTGAGGCAAAATGTGTTCTTGATTTGTCTCAAACCTTCTTTCTGATACTTCTACTGGTTACCACTAGTTCTTTATGTCATGAGAAATTGTGAGTAACCATCTCACCATTCACCTCCACACAAATAGCTGCTTTAATAAATGTTTACTGTTCCTTCTTTTTTACAAGCGTAGAAATGTTCCAGGCTTATGAAGGCTCCCTCGTACCTCTGATCACCTCTGTCACACTTTATACCTTTCTCAGACCTAGTGAGCCCTTTTTGAAATGGAAGAGCTAACAAAACATCCAGAATTCAAGATATAAGCTTTCTGCAGATTTATATGATGTGAGGTTTCATGGTATTGCTCTTGCTGAAGAAACTAAGTGATGAGATTTTCTCTTTCAGCAATTTACTCTTTCCAAATTATCTATCCTTTTCCAGCATTAGTTAAGTGATGCTTTGCAATGAATGTTTTATGCTCTTTTCTTACTTGCTGACTTGGCATCATGACATTTTCTGGCAAAACTTCCTGGTCTCTTTTTTTGGATTTGGCTGCCCTAAGTAATTCTGCACCACCTGCAAAGTCTGCCACCTCACAGTTCACTCCTCTTCACTAGGTTGTTTAAGAGCTTCTTGAATATCACACATCCTTGTGCAGGTCTACTGGGAAGACCACTCTGCTCAGAAAACTCAACGTTTATTCCTGCATTGTGTTTCCTTTCACCAAGTATTAAGCCATGACAATGCTGTGCCTCTCATCCTGCTGCAGCTCCCTCTTTTCAGAGGCTGTTAAAACCCTAAGTATATGATAATAATAAAAAAATAAAAGAAGCTTTGTCTCTGTTACCCAACTAGTCACTTCATATTCACATTTTCTTTAAAGCTCTGTCACCAGGATACCTTTTATATGAAGTCACTTTGAAACTCATGGATTTGAAATGCAAATTGGAAGCAAATTAGCAAAATGATGATTTCCACATATTTCTGGAAGCAAACTCAGCTACTGATGTTGAGCTCCCTACAGATACCCATTCAAAGCAGTCCCAAACAGGAGGAATATGAAAGCAAGGAGAGGAAGAAGTAAGTGGGATATCCCTGGTCACTCAAGTGGGAAGTGAGAGGGCAGCTTTCCTATCTTCTCCCTACTCCATCCACTGCTTACTCCTGTATACTGAAGCCCAGTCTAAGCCATTAGATCATTCAGACTTGAAATACACACTTAACAATTTGAAACCCTTTAAGTAATTCCCCTCTGGGACTGACTGTTCAATCTGTTATCACCACTAACTGCCACTTACATGGTTTCAAAATTAGTTCATGCATTTTGCCCGTGGTAGCTCATTTCACAGGTTATGAATGTGTCCTACCTGGTAGCAAGGCTGTTAAGATGAGAGAAAGTAAAATTAATTTCTGGATCCTCTCCATTGGAGCATTCTCTCCTGGTCTCCGAGGCAGAAAGCCACCAGCGGTCACTGCATACTTGAGTAGAAGCTGAAGAACAGAATGTGTTAGGAAATGCAGCAATGAGCTGCTGCTTTGTGTTCTGTGATAAAATATGACTTTAAGTGACCTGTATTACCAATAAGGGGAGAAGATTAAATGCCAGAGGGTTTGGGAGGCAAGCAATAACCTTTCTCAGAACAACTGGTTCAAAAGAAGTAGAGGAGCTTTCTTCAGCAGAGAAATCTCCTCCTACGAACCTTGTATCTCGTGCCCGAAGTCCCTCCTGGCTATCACAACACCACTATTTTGGGACTAACTGTGTCAGGGGAGCTCCATTTACACCATTAAAGTTAATCACAAACAGCCGGAATAAGTAATTCTCTAAGCTGCCTGCAAGTGTGTGTGCGTTGTGTGTGTGCTTTCTGTGCCACCACTGACATCCTGGCAGTCTAATGAACCCTGTCCTCCATCACTTACTGTCATGCAGGATAACTGTGCAAGGTGCCAGCTGCTCCCCTGGGATCAGAGAGGAGCAGTTCTCCTTGTGGAGGAGGGGTTCTTACACCCCCTTGGGAAAATGATGCCTCCTGCACCAGGCAGCATTCAGGAGAAGTGGGAGAAGTTTGGTTTCACATTTTCCTGTGAGCTTTACTCTGAAACTAGGATTGTCAGTCATACATTGCCAGGGAGATCCTGGTATCGTCAGCAGTTCCATTAGACCCTTACTGCACAGGGGCCACTCTAGCCAGAAGGAATGGCTGCCACCACCCTGGCCTCTCCATCCCACCCACCCTGTAGCAAGGATGAGGAACATCAGATCTCCTCCCAGTTCCCCAGACTGAGCGCTTATAAAGACTGCTAGTGCAAAGAGGGTCCCCAGAATTGTTTCTCTGAGCCTGAGAGTGCCTCTTACATCCCAAAATAAAACACCACCGGCTCTCCATTCTGGTCAGAGATAAGATGCAGAGCTTGGGTGGGAGACATTACCTTACTTCTGCATTTTCTGCTTTTCCAGTATTTGTGATTCACTCATGTAATATTATTCTCCTCCCCCTCAAAATATGTGGGAGAGAGTTTGATGGTGCTGCTTGGTTTACAAAGTTCTCAGTTGGGAAATTGAAGTTTATCTTCATGAAAGGGATACGGTTTTGTGGCCAGCCCAAATTTCTTGACAGGTAAGTGGTTTTGATTTTGGTGGATGTTCTTTGCAGCTGCTCTGTGCAGCGCATACATATTAGTATGACCCCGAGTGAGTTTCCTGTAACAAGTATACTTTTTCAAATGCCCTTTTGCTGAAACCAAAGTCACTCCAAGGCACAAAACACAAAGGCCCTGGCCTCACTGTTTTGCTGCCCTTAAGCAAGCAGTTCATTTCACAGTTTTGTGCAAAGACCTGGCATTAACTCCCAGCAGGGCTTTTGTGAAAGCAATAGTGGTGGGATGGTGCAAGGGTGGGTGGCAGTGCCTCTCACGGGGTACCCATGTAGGAGGAATGACCCACACACAGACCTTCCCTGCCCACTGCACCACAGCAAGTAACAAAAACCAATTTTGTTGTCTTTCCAAGCACGTTCAGCTGCAGCATCAAGGTATACTAGAGCATTACTCACCGCTCAGTGCTTTAAACTGGGGGTCTCAATGAGTTTACTACAGCATTTGCAACCTAACCAGCTCAGCTGGCAGATTGCTCCTTGCCTTCCCATTTTTCAAGCATTCATAGAATCATAGAATCACCAGGTTGGAAGAGACCCACTAGATCATTGAATCCAACCATTCCTATCAAACACTAAACCATGCCCCTCAGCACCTCGTCCACCCGTGCCTTAAACACCTCCAGGGAAGGTGACTCAACCACCTCCCTGGGCAGCCTGTTCCAGTGCCTAATGACCCTTTCTGTGAAATTTTTTTCCTAATGTTCAGCCTAAACCTCCCCTGGCAGAGCTTGAGGCCATTCCTTCTTGTCTCCTGTCACTTGGGAGAAGGGGCCAGCACCCTCCTCTCCACAATTTCCTTTCAGGTAGTTATAGAGAGCAATGAGGTCTCCCCTCAGCCTCCTCTTCTCCAGGCTAAACAACCCCAGCTCTCTCAGCCGTTCCTCATAAGATTTGTTCTCCAGCCCCCTCACCAGCTTCGTTGCTCTTCTCTGGACTCACTCCAGAGCCTCAACATCCTCCTTGTGGTGAAGGGCCCAGAACTGAACACAGGATTCAGTTTACCTTGCCAACTTAAATGACAGACCTGTCAACTAATCAACATTTTAAGCTGAACCTGTGGGCTTTTTTCCCCATCTGAGTGTTGGGAGTGGAGCCAGTTTGTAGTCTGGTTTGGGCCCATGCAATGCATTTTGAAAGGTTTTGAAAGGTCCCCAGCTGGGTTGAAGGGTGACTGTGCACTGCTTGGAGAGATTTCTCCTTGTTCTGTGATGACTCTCAGCAGGTACTCAAATCAGTCAGTAGTTTTTAAGAGTTAGTATTATCTGTCATACGAAGAGAAACAGCCCATGTAAAGCAGCAGGAAGCAAATCTAAAAGCCAGGGCCATGTCCTCTTCCAGGAAGATGTGATCCCAGGCAGGTTCTACTGGCCGGGAGAGGACCCTGCCAAACAGGACAGTAGCTCTCATACCTCCACACAAATCGCTGCAAGCAAAGTTTTATGGGAAAGAATAAACTTTTCAGAATCATATGCCCAAATTCTGGCTAAAATCAGTAAATAGCTTGGGATGAAGCAAAGAGAGGAAGTAAAGAAAGGGATCTATAACATTTTTTTTCACTGTGTTTCAAAACAGACTTTCAAGGGCCAGGAAATATTACTCAATCCCCAGATGAAACAGGATATTTTGGCTGCTCATGAATTAAGTACCAGGGATTTGGCTTGAGCTGCTTTTCACCTTCTCTGCAGGTGCCTAGGCAACTCACATTGCTAGCGCTGCCATGCATGTGGGGGCATTCACTGCTTACAAGCTTGCAGCCTCACTCTGAGCCCACTCCCTCCCACCTGTGCACCAAAGAGCAGGGGATAATACCGATAATATTTCCTTAAAGGAGCGGGAGCCGGATCCAGCCTGGTGCAGATCAGAGCTCAGAGGTTTTGGGCACACCACGGTGCTGGAGACACCTGCCCAGGCACCAGGGTGCACAGAAGGAAATGGGGGCTGCAAAACACCCCTTCTCACCCCACTGCCACCAGCCAGGGGCTGGCTCCCCTACTGTGGCAGGATCAAGCCAGGGGGTTAAGTTATCTTTCAGCTGCCAGCTCCTTCAGCTGGGAAGGGAATAATTTCTCTGGAGGGGTTACCTGGATTGCTTCCCCGGGCGTCTCCGAGACTGCTTTCCCTTTGACGACAAGCCCTGCTCACACCCTACGCTCAAGGAGCACAGGAGGAGGCCAGTGGCTTTCAATGGGGAGCCCTGGGCCAGCACTTGCCTCCTCACCCCAGGGAAACCTCCCTCAGGCGGAGGGACAGCTTCCCAAGAAGCCACAGGGAAGGAGCCCTGACCTTTGCCGCCTCTCAGCCGCTGAGCTGGAGACAGGCGCCTGCTCTGACATTATCCCTGCGATACGGGGTGAGGCAAAGATTGCCTTTCCCCTTCCCCCCGCCCGAACACGCCTGTCGCTGTGTTAATATTTAACTGGTCCCACAGCAGGAAGTTAGGCACAGCCGGTGACACACACACAGGAGCAAATTTCACTCTATCCTGGCCTAAAAAGCCGGGTGGACGCCATTGCACGACATCTCAGACGTGCCACTTTGCCATGACATCATGGGAGACGCAGGGTTCATTTTCTCCCGGTTTATACCTGCGCAGGTGAGTGTGTCGGCGTCCTGTGCCAAGGCTGGAGCTCGTCTCGCTGTTAGAGTGCTGCAGGTAACCAGGCAGACAGCAGAAGCTGTCAAAATAGGTCCTTACTGAGAGATGCAACTTTTTATGAATTTGATGAGAAAACTGAATGGGTTTTCTGTCTTTTACTGAAAAATGCAGTCCTCAAGTCCTAGATGTTTTTATTTTTTATTTCCATATTCCTTTCCTCCTTTCATTTCTTATTTTGGGGGAAACGTGCATTAAAATATTTCATTTAATTCTGAATATTTTGTGGTTTGTTTGCTCAGTTATATCACAACTTTTCCTATCACTTTGACAGCTCTGTGTTCACCAAAGCTGAGACACTGCCTCATGAGAGATGCTCTTTCAATGGCTGCAGCCTTCATCTCCTGCTTAGAGCCAAACTGCATCCTTCACATTACACCATCATTGATCAGTGAGTTGAACTGACACAACACATCAAGAGACTTCAGTGATGAGTCCATCTGCTGGGAAGCTTAACTCATAAAGAAGGGACCTGTGACATTCCTGAACTGTATTAACTACTAAGCAAGGTAACAGTTAGAACAAGTAGATAATTTCTGATTCACTGATTCAAAATGGAAAAGTTCAGTTCAGCAAAGAGAAAAGAAATAATCTGTTTGGGAGATTTGATCAGTTTCCAAAATTAGATTTTAAAACCTGTGCTTTATTAGAAAAAAATAACACCCAAACTTGTTAAAAAAAAAAAAAAGTTGTGAAACCTGCAGGAAGTTTTTTGACCAGGTGTAATTTATTCTTCTTGCTTCCTTGCTTTCCCAAGCATCTCTTTTTTTTTTTTTTTTTGAAGCCTGAAGTCTCACACTCCTGTTCAACAAGCATCCCAACTTTCACAACAGTGTTTTTGAGATATCTTCTATGTATTTTGATTTCTATTCAAACAAAGCTAGAGGAAGAAAAGCGAAAACATCTAATAAGAAGATTCCATCTCTCGTTGCCAAAGTAGGAAATGAGCAGAAGGTTAAAATGGATTGACTGGATTTTCAGCCTGAATTAATGAAGATAACTCTTTGTATAAATGCTTTGGAAAGAATAATAGCTGCTTTTAAAACTCTTAAAAATTATCATTTGGCATTACCAAGAAGAGATTGGCTCTGTCATCTTTGTAATTATTCTTCAGGTAGATTTAAGCTGCTATTAGATCCCCCTTTAACCTCTTTTCTGCCTGACTATAGACTTACCCCTCAGCATCTCCTCACCAGTGCTGTACTCTAGACCTTTGCCTGCTTGATGTCCTGCCACTGGACCCTCACTAGCTTCTCTACGTGCTACTTGAACTGAGGGGCATAAAACCACATATGGATTTCCAGATGTGTCTAGTAAAGGAGAATAGTAGTTTCTCTGAATATTCTGGCAACACTTCTCTGAATATGACCTAGAACATCATTTTCTGTATTTGTGTTGAGAGGGCATTGTTGGCTTGTATTTACCCTGGTGTTCATTTCACCCAGGTCTCTTCATCAAGATTTCTATCCACTGACAGCACTACTGCAGCCTGCACCTCAAGTTTGTTCCACCTGATGTGCAGAACTTTGTGCTTTTTCACACTGGATTTAATGATGTTTCTGTTGGCCCACTCCTCAATCTTATCAAGGTCCCTTTGGATGTCATGTTGCTGCACCTGTGCTACAGCTGTTGTTATAACACCAGCTAATCACAGGCTGATCAGCTATCTCTTTACCACGCTGTGGTCTGTCATTGCCTGGAGATTAGCTGTGCCCTTAAACGTGTACACACATAAAGATTCTTACAGCACTGTGCAGGCCCTCATCACAGGCATTTCATTTCCATCCCCTCGATATAGAGAGGACTGGTTGAAGCCTGTAGTGGGAACGTGGTGTGTTGTGGCACAGAGTACCCTCCATGTTTACCTCCTGCTCTGGATCTGGCCTCAGTGGGAATCATCAGGAGAGCACCTGCCACCTCCACCCACACATACACTGCCTTGGTTTTCATCACCTGAACTCTTTCTGGCTGAATCTGGTACACAAAGATTGGTTTTGAAAGCCCTTTGTTTTCCCTGGGGCTGCCTGGGCTATGAACACATGTATTTATATCCAATTAGTTATTTCTCACTGCCCTTGTGAGTTCCTTCCATACTTTGACTTTCCAAATGAAGTGTGATATCATGATGAATAAAAGTATTGGCACTGGTTAGGATGGGCATGGGATAAGACATTACACAGCACAGTAAAGTATACAGATCCCCAGTCACTGAGAACATCATGCACATACAAGATTATCCATGCTCATGTGTATTCGAAAGATCACGTCCTAAGTTTACTAGTTCAATGGAAATAGAAAATCATTTTGTGAATCATCAGCCTGCATACCAGGCAGATTTCTACCTCCCACTCCAGTTTCTCTAGACACTTCTTTCCAGTTCTTCCTTTTTCTTCTGCCTGTGTGTAGGAGGATTTCTGCCCGTTTTGTTTTTTTCTTCCCCTCAACTCTTCCAAATTCTGTTTTGCACACCATATAATCTCTTCTGTATGGTGTGTAGACTATGTAAACTGCAGGAGCAACCCTCAGTGTTTTTTGTTGTGAGTTGTGTTAGTCTGAAATACGTGTCTCTGCAACTTGCTGTTCAGAACCATGTAAGAAGCCCCAAACGAAATGGACTTTCCAAGAGTCCCTTAGTGAAGCTTTCTGTCGTCGTCATTGTGGCCATGTCTTTTTTATTTTTTTTCATTCCTTACAGGAGAATTAGACAAATTTTCATTATGGCAAATGAAGAGCATTTAGGCATCTTGATTTGTAAATTACTTCTAATGAGCAAGAGCACAGCAGGGGAAATCACCAATCCGTACACTTCCATGCTGTACATTAGCTTATGTAGCTGAGTCAAAGAAAATATGATTAGAGAATGTGAACATTAAAATAGCAGAGAAAAGGCACTTACAAATACAGCATTAAAGCTGATTTGAGGTCAGTACTAGAAACAGGAATAAAATTCTTCATTTCCCCATGGAAACTGGCTTGAAAATGGTTTGAACATTACAAAGACCTTGAGAAATGATTCCCTATTAAAAAAATAAATGTTCTTTTCTCTAGTGAAGAACAGGAGAATTGAAACATCTAGAAAAGACTAAGATAAGAGACAAACTGACCTAGCGACTGAATTAGCAGTGGCTATCTTGATGCCTACAGGACACTTCTCTCTAGCAGCCAAATAGAGAGATGCTAAGCCATAACTTTTCCAAATCTGCTTCCTTTATTCTCCTCTTTCTACACTCCTACATCTTTCCACTACTGTTTGCTGAAATGTTTGGTTCTCTGAAAGGCATAATTCTCATTCAGAACAGTTTTATTAGTGTTAGCTGTAGAAGTCACAGGCCCTTCTCTCACAAGCTTTAGTTTTCAAAAACTTCTCATTAATCTGTTAATATATTGAAAATTCACCACAGTTTTAAGCTTTGATTGACATTCTCCAAATGCGCTAGAAGAAAAGCTCTAGAAATAACAGGGCTGTGCCATTTCCTCTTTCTATCACTTTTGTGACTGTTGAGATGCGTTTTCTCCACTTTGTTTCCACTTTGTAGGGTATGAGAACTCTGGAGACCCATATCTACTTTCAACATCAAATGCAGTGAAGCCTTAATGCCAACTGGGGTCCTTGCTGCCTACTATATATATATTTATGTGAAAAATTAGGATACCCCAAATTAGGATACCTCTGTTGCACAAACAATAGTGTAATGATTGTCTCCACATTTTAAAAGAAACTTCAGTTTGTAAAAAATTGTTTGCTGAGTGAATGAAAGAGAACTACTGGACAGGTAGATTAATTATCTGAAATATACAGTGTGGGGCTGTGGGGGCATGTCCAGAGGAGCTGCAATCTTTCTGAATACCAGTGACCACCCACAGCATGCGGAACCCCCTCATCAGCTACTGCTAAACAGCTAAGACACAAGCATCTATCCTAAACTGTTCATTGGGGATTTTTTCTGTAGTCATTAAAAATAAAAAGCGCTACCAGATAATGCTTCACCTTTCCTAGTGCAAGAGCCTAAGGAAGGCAAGGCATGTTAACTTTCGGTGAATCCTGCCTCATTATTTTGACAACAAAGTAGTCTGAAAGACTGTTAGATTCGGTGTGCTGGTTTAGCTGCAAATGTTAGCGGAGAACAATCCCACCAACAAAAAAAATGTTTTATGTTGATCTGAGGAATCCTGTTTTATCTCCTTCCTAGAAAAACAGATTATCTTTGTCTTGACCTAAAGATTCGTGAAGTGGTGCTACTGTGAATCAAGGCCTGGATAAATCCTTAAAAAACTCATAACACCACTATAGCTCATCTGATTTTTACTTGTTGTTGCTCAGTTTTTTCATCAGCATTCTCTTGCTGGTTTTTATAAAGCCATGACTCTGTGAAGAACTGCTATGAGCCCTTAGTGAGGAAGGCTTTGAGCATAATCTTCTTCCAGACTTTCACACACAAGAGGCCACAAGATCAACCGCCTTATTTGCATAAATATCCTTGCAGTTTTTATTTGACATTAATAAATCCGTACAACTGGGATGTAGTTCTTCAGTACTTTCCTGCCAGCACTCCTTCTGAACTGCATTCTATGTTTCCCCTTTGCTAGGCGCGTTCTTCCTCTCCAGCACTGAAATCAATGTTGAGTCATAGCTGGTAAAATGAAAATGTCATAATGCAAGGAACATAGATGGATACGTTGATCATGGAGTCTAGGTGACAATAAGTAAAAAATAAAGTTTATCACAGAATGAAAGAAGATGCAGCTTCCTTCCTATTAGGAGGAGTGTACATCTAAGAAGAAAAATTTTTAGTGCTTTCTAATACATCGGTTTCCCTAGCAACATTTTCTTTAGCTATAGAAATGTTTTGTCTCTGGTCCAAATAGTTAGCTAAATTGCTGTGGTTATCACTCACTTTGTTCTAAGGATCCTTACAATTTATGATAGCATGCCAAGAAAATGTAAACACCATTCTCTATGCTCATTATAACCACAATTACGTTTCTCATTATTGCTTAGAGTCGTTATTTTAGACTCCCTCCAGAGCTTCACATGCACAGCTAAATTCTTCAAGCAGTTCAGGCAAAGTGCAAGTCTATCCAGACCTCTTTTAAAACTGGTGTGCTCAACACCTATCAGCCACTGCTCGGTAAGTCCAGCTCTAGACATGACAGATGAACAGTGCATAATCATTGTCAGCAATATGCATACACAAGCACTTTGCCCAAAACTCCAAACCCCGCAGGACTCACCCAATAATGGCAGCAGAACTACCAAGGGAATATGAAATTATACACCTTTTCTTTCTTTCCTGATGATTTTGCAAGGTTACCAGTTATGAGAAACATTAATACTTACACCTCTGAAAACAGAATATTAACGAATATTCCCTAAGTGACCTGCGGGTGTGATCCAAACTGACACTGCAATGATGAGAGAGCAGATTATCACCATAAAAGCAGGCATTATATTGGAAGAGCTGTATTTCTTTTGCATTTTCATGAAATGCATCCTTATGACTGACATCTCACTGCTCCCTCTGGGCATTCAGTTAAGATCACCAAGTAGAAATGGCAGGGTTTTTTTCCTAGAAATAAATGTTTCCTGTGCACTGTATCTGTGATACCAAGTTTCTGACTGAAAGCTGCCTTTTTACAGTAAGAGAACTTAAATCCCTGACAGAGATGATTTTAGATATTCAATTTCTCTTTATATGGCAGAGTAATGGAAATGCTTGTGATCGCTGCTGGTTTTTGGCTTTCTCTTATAGAGGACCAGTAAATTTATTTTGATATTTAGCTATTTCCTTTTGCTACACTTATATACAAAATAAGATTGTTTTCAAAATAAGCCTTGGGAACTGGTGAGTACTGAGATCTCAAGAATATAGCAATGACTGATATGTTTATAGAGTAGAGTTTCCAGTTTGCTCTTTTCTCCTGTCCCAAGCATCACTTTCTTCAGAGAATTGGAGAATACAGTACCACTCAGTTATAGCGGCCTCCAGCAGCAAACCCCCTGCCACTTGGATTACACCTACAAGACATGCAGAGTTCAGCCTCAGCATATGGGGATGGGATCCCCAGAAATGGGCTGAGGGGGCAGGTGAGCACAGAAGTACATTGCACACCCTCATCCACAGCACTGAGTTCAACCTGCCAGCCACGAGCACAGATATTCTGCTGCCTCTTCATCCCCAGCAAGAACAAGCTGCACTGCTCACGCACACCATGGCTCACTCCCAATCCTGCCACACGGCTCAGCTCACTTTTCTTTTTAATTCCCTTGTTGAACCTTTACTAGCAGAAGCACATGTAAAAGCTGCATGTCCCTTTATGTACTGGAGTCAAACATTTACTTACAACTGCTGTTCCAGCAGTAACAATTAAATTAAACATGAAGGGAACATTGCTGCCTGGAAGATCTACAAGCTGGAGGTGTAAATCACACCACATAACTAATTTATGACATTCTGCACCTACAGCTGTATGCTGACAGTTTGTAAGTGCAAGGGCGGCTGTGATTTCTAAGTGCTTTTGATGACGAAAGAATAGGAAGCTGATTAGATGGGCCTCTATCCCTGCACCCAAAGGCATAAATTAAATGAGGTCAGGTTAGGTCAGTAGCTGAAAAAAAATGATGTTGTCTACATGGTTCATTTGGAAACATTCCAAGAAGTGATTTGGATTTATTTTTTCCCCACAAAAATAATGTGGGTTTGAATTTGCGAAACATAAAGCAGCAACAAGGTTATTTCTCAACCAGTTAAATTGTCCAATTACATTTTTCAGTGAAAATGTACTTGAGTGAACTTTTAGAAGGATAGCCTTAAACCCACCGTATTATTAGGCTTTCAAAAATTCTCTATTTGCTCACCTAGAATGTGCAAATCAAGTTTGAAGTCTGTTTTTTTGAGGCTGGATCTCCTTTGTACTTTATATATGTAAGTCCTATGACTCAGATGCTTTCCTCTATCCAGTTTATGTTTGTAGATGCTTCTGGAAATACATTGGTGCAAGGAACATAAGTCCAGCTGAAAACAAACAACCAAAATACACTAGAAAGGTCGTCAAAGAAAAAGATAAAATAAAAGATAAAGGTAGTGAGGGAGACCTTGTCTAGTTACAGTTTTCAGTTCATAACTGCTTGTACTTGGCAAACAATCTGATGGCCTTCAGTTATTTGACATTTCCCTTCTAGGGGACAGGAGAACAGCACTGTGTGTCCTGCTCCCACAGATCATGGCAGTTAGCTAGTCAGCCACAGACAGTACTGGCTATGGTGACACAGGCAAAACCATTTTGGGTTGGAGCTTAATCTTCAAAAGGTACTACCTGTGACTAAAATTGTCTTTTATGAATTCCCTTGCTTTTTTTTTTTTTAATAATCTTGCACTTAACATTCTTGTTATTTGGGAAAAAAAGTGTTCTGAATTCAGGTCTTAGCATGTTCATAAGTTTTTGTTTTAAGGTGACTGACTTCATACCATGTGTAGACTGTTAATGGTAAAATATGGCAAAACTGCATGTTTAATACTTGGGAAAGTGCTCTCATTCTTGATCAGTTTCTCTTTTTGTAGAATTATGCATTTGCCTTAGGAAGAGGAACCAACCACTCGTATTGGGATGTACATACTAAGGCATTTTAGAGAAGGTGAGAAAAGTTGACAGAATCAGATTCAACAAGGCTGAATGCTGAGTCCTGCACTGAGCTCACAACTACCTTATGCAACACTACAGGCTTGGGGAAACATGGCTGAAAAGCTGTCTGGTAGAAAAGGACCTGGGGTGCTGGTCAACAGCTAGCTGAACATGAACCAGCAGTGTGCCCAGGTGGCCGAGAAGGCAAATAGCATCCTGGCTTGTATCAGAAATGGTGTGGCCACTAGGACTAGGGAAGTGATCACCCCCCTGTATTCAGCCCTGGTGAAGCCGCACCTCTTTGTTCAGTTTGGGCCCCTCATTACAAGAAAGACAGGGAGGTGCTAGAGCATGTGCAAAGAAGAGCAATGAAGCTGGTGAAGGTTCTAGAGACCAAGTCTTATGTGGAGTGGCTGTGGGAACTGGAGATGTTTAGTTTAGAGAAAAGGAGGCTGAGACGAGACCTTATTGCTCTTCACAACTATCTGAAAGGAAGTTATAGCAAGGTGAATGTTAGTCCTTTTTCACAAGTAATAAGTGATAGGATGAGAAGGAATTAGTTCAAGTTGTACCAGGGGAGGTTTAGATTGAGTATTAGGAAATATTTCTTCACTGAAAGGGTTGTCAAGCACAGGCTGCCCAGGGAAGTGGTGGAATCACCATCCCTGGAGATATTTAAAAGATGTGTAGATGTGGCACTAAGTGACATGTATTCTTGGTGTAGTGGTGAACTTGACAGGGCTAGGTTTATGGTTGGACTTGATCTTCAAGGTCCCTTCCGACATAAATGATTCGATAATTCTATGATGCTATTTATTTTAACTGGGAAAAGAGCAAGCCTCCTTATTTGACTACGTCCCAAAATGTTAATACATACACACTGAAAAAAGAAGTGAACACACAAAACTGTGATAACAAAATACTTTACTAAAATATCATACATTGAATAGTCAGCTTAACATCCTCATGTTCTATGCAAATAATGCAAACATTGTCACACATTTTATATTAACATTATATAGTAACCCGCACAAATCCAAGAGGAGCAGCATTCCTGCCAGATCCTTTACAAAGAGTTAGCCCTTGTGTTCCATTCAATTTTTATATAAGGCAAATGTTTCATTACAAAAATCTACTTTGTATTCTCAAAAGTGCCTAGAAGCCTTATGCCTCTTCAGTAATACTGGATCAGGTAAGATGTGTGACAGTTCACAGACATTTTCAAAAATCCTAACCTAAACTAAGAACACATTGGTTGATGAGTTAGAATTGTGAATAATCTATTCAGTTTTCTGTACACAAAATCTGATCCTGTGTTGGAAGAAACAGAGTACACTGAAATGCATATCTCTAATCAGCTCTAAGACACTGTCGGCTCTGTTGACTTTTTCACTCCTTCCTGCTAAATGAGAAGCAATGGAATAATTTTTCAGAGTAACCTTTCAGAGCTATTAAAAACCAAAAAATATTTAATGATCATGTGACACCGAAAACATAAAAATGTTAAGATAGTGCACTACTTTTACAGATGAACTCCCCACAAATTTTCTACATCCTTTTATTAGCCTATACAAAACTTTAAAAGCAAGTATATGCACACTGCAATATTGAGGTTACAGTTCTAGTTATATTTCTGGTATTTTTGTGATGGCCTTCTATAGGAAAATATGCATAATTTGGCAAAAGGCCACTAAAACTGTTTTAGTTGTGTTAAAAGTCATGATCTGAGGCCTAAAGTGCAAAAGCTAATTTCATATAGCTGATACATAAAAACTGACTAGGACAGTGGCTTTGTTTGGATAAATGATTTTGCCTTACCTGCAATGATCTACTTTTCTTAAGTTACCTCTTCCAGCAAGATAACCTTATATTTTAAGTAATTAATTATTAATTTAGGATATTCTTATTCAAAGCAGACTACTGAATGGAGAGAATTATTAAATCAATTTCTAATTTATGGGAGCACAAAGAAAATGGTATGTTGAGGAAAATAATGTGCAACAACCGAGGCATTCACTTGGGAAAATAATCTGCAAAAAGGAGAGAAACAGGCTATCTGAATGGATAAGATTTCAACCTGTACTCATTTACTCCTCATCAGAGATTTAGCAGTGATAAGCCAAATGCTTCAATAGATATGATCAACAATATACATTCAGTGGGGAGAAAACATTTCAAATGCAGTACAAAAAGAGAGGTATCTTGTACACGTCACTTCAAATTACAGCTAGACTCCTTGGAAACAGTATCCAGAACGGGATAGTTTCATAAAACATGCCGAAGGATCTTATTCCTAGTGGCATGGTAGCTATGAATTTAGCCCCCAAAATATAATGGTAGCATCTGCAAATGTGATTAACAAACACAGAATCGCACAATCTTCCCAGTTCTTAACTCTATTTAAATAATTAAGAACACTCCTGAACTAAAATAAAAACCACAGTCAAGGAGTCTAGCAGACATTGGGTCTCAAGGATAACTTTTTTGATGATGATACAAATCTGCTCAGGTAAGACATATATTAATGCCACTCACAAGCAGTCATCGTTCAGGGGAGTGACTCAAAATGCTGCATCCTAAAGGGAGACTTACTCTTTGGCCACGAATTCAGCCTGACAGAAGACCAGCAGCTGCACCATCCCAGGAGCCAGCTACCACCATACTTCTTGGAACTCAACACCCGGTGGAGGTGAACAAGCAAACATATCCATATGTAAATGAATAGCTATTCTGCTGGGATACAGACTCCATAGTGCTGCACTGAACTGGTTCTGCCAGCTGGGATAAGGTTGGCACCAGGCACAGAGGTGGAAATGAGACCCACAGCGACTGCAGGATTATATCTCTGAGAGCAAGAAGAAGCCAGGATGAACGTTGGGCTGTATTGTGCTGTCCTGGCACACAGATCCCATACCTGTGCTAGGGAGCTAGGAGAGGCCAGGAAGCATTCCTTTATGCTCAACATCTTCCCCTAAATTAAAGCAATAGCCAGTTTGCACCTTGGGTACAACAACAATGAATGGCAAAAAGACATTCCTACAGGTTACACGGAAAGAACAGTGATTAATATGCTCTTGCTAGGCTTTATCTGTGTGACCCATCACAACTACTGCAGGCAACAGCAAAATTAGATGTACTACAGCAGGGCTTTGTGTTCAAGGGCAGATACACATACAAAGTTGGGATGGGAGACAGAGACATGCTGTTCAATCCAGAGCTGGGCTGTCCACCACATGGAAAGGCAAACACCTCCTTGGTCACCCACCCTACCACCTGGATAGACAAATCCCTGCAAACACCATATGCACAGTTATTTCCTGAATGGGAAACTTAAAATAAAGATTTTTCTTCTGCCAATCAAATCAACATTATATCTTTCATCATCAGTTTTCAAAAATAAACACATGAGCTCAAGTTACACTACATCAGAAGAAAACAAATAATATATTATTATCACTGTTAAACAGGATGGGGCTTATTCCTGCTGAAAATAATCGTCCTGCTCTTCAGACACATATTAAGCAAAAAGAGTCAGTTGGACAGTCCTCACAAACTTCAATAAAAAGAAAAGAAACAATAAAAATTAAAAATCTCTAAGTAATAAAGTATTTTTCCCTGTTTTTCTTCCATGATTTTTACCATGTATACGTCCCCATCCCCAGGGCCATGTTCTGCCATACTGGGGCAGTGTCTGGTTACCCTCACAGGGCCTGATTCCGACCCTCACTTGTCATCACCAGGGCCCATCTATAGCTGTCTTGACCTCAGACCTACCTCATCACCATGATACTGCCTTATGATCATGACTCTTAGTCAGAGCTGACCACCATCTGCAGGTCTGTCCTTCTCCCTCATGTGGGTGTGTGGGGCTGAGCTCTGCTGACTGTCAGATCCCCTCAGCTCCCAGGAGTATCATCTTCTCCTAGGAGCAACCCAACTCTTCTCTGAAAAAAAGATTTCACATATAGTATAGGCTTTCGGTACTTCTTGGCTGGCAAAACTGACCTTTTCTTTGCATGAAAGTAAATCAAATAGGAGTTTTACATAAGGCATGATTTTATGAACACATTTCTCTTTCCCCATAACTCAAATGCCTTTTACATAGCACCTACAAAAGTAAAAATTGAATTCCATATCTCTGAAACGTATAGACATCCTAGTGATTTTATGAGCCTTGCTTGGTAATGAAATAAGAAATGAGGCTCCCAGTCTGAATGATTACTTGGGCACATTTTCTCACTTGTCTTGCTTATGCACTTCGTAAAGTTTTCCTTACAATACCTGGTTCCTTGTAGGGGAAATGCTCTAAAATAGATATACTGTTTATCTCACTAAGTGGCTCTAGTTTAGCCTCAGCAAACACTTTGCCATTGCTGTCAAGGAATCAAAGTAAAACATAGATATAAAAGATCTGTCTGGGGTCCATCTTAGTAGAAAAACTAGGACTTTCCACTGAGAATGGATCCAACTCTACCACATAAGATTTTCAGCAGGAGGCACATATAGGGTAACAGATGTAGTAGCCTTATACATCCACCAAGTGACCTGCGGCACCTAGGGTCATGCCAAGAGCAATGCATTGGAAAATTGTTCCATTTCTGCAAAAACAATGTGTAGCCTGAAGGAGAGGTCTGTGCTACTATCTAGTTCTGCCCACGCAGAGCTCTCTGCAAGGGCAGGGCTGCAGTCCCCTATACCAGGAGGTGAATGTCCTGACAGCTACAAACGCTTTACGTTAAATGCCTGCACAGATGAATGTAGATGAAGAAATCTGTCAAGAGGGACTAGGAAGGCAGTGCAAATTTTCTCTGAACAGAAGTACTTTGAATTTTAGTTTGGCACTGCAAAAATGCTCCAATCTTGTTGCAGCAAGATTTGGAGGGCAGGTTTGCAGGCCTACATTTTCCAGAAAAAAAATACTGTGGAGCCTTTCAGTTTGTTAATTCATGCAGGGAAGGTGCTAGAGCACTCCTCCATAATTTTCTGTCACTAAATTATTCCAGTAGTTCAGTTGCTCAGCTGGTTCTACTTCATGGCACATCACAATTTTCTTAAAGCGAGAAACAGAGAAATGAATCCTTTCTGGAAAAAATGTCTGCTCCGAATGAAGCTCCTCCAGCTGAATTTTTAATTTGGCAAGGCACAGTCCTATGAATACATCCTCCAGTTTAATGAACAAAACACTTTCTGAAACATTATAGATCTGACTAGCAACATCAGTGGATAAAACATAGCCAGTCCCAGAGCAAAATGGTGGGTAGGTCTTTCCAGGATACTCTTGGGTACTCACGTACCACTTACTCTGTGTTTTCCGTATAGGGTACTCATGCAGTTTCAAAAAGCCTGTGAAGAATCTAGTGGTCCTCTTTTTCCTTAGAAGAAGCTCAGTGAGGTAAAAAACATTGACAAACACGTCTGTGTCAGTTTTCATCACAAAGCTGGACTGGTAACAAAATCTGTGAATCCATTCAATTCCCATCATGGTCTTCAAAGTTAAATTGTAGTATGTGTCTGTAAAATTCTTTTGAATAATGTCTTTGTACTTTTGGCTTTCAGCAGTGATATCAGCCTGCTGACTGAGATTCACAGTGCTTCCCAGGAGGAAATACGTGACCAGGCGCTTACCAGCAACTGTTCTCTCCTTCCCCCAGCTTTGCCGGATGGCCATCCTGGCATGGATGTGGTGATACGAGGATGCCACAAGCAGGACAAGGAAAGGTGGGTTCTCATGGCAATCTATATCAGGGAGCAGTGAGAAATTTCCTTCAAATCTTCTAAAAGTCTCTGGGGGGGATATGAAATCTTGGCTGTTTTCACAGAATATACAGGATTCGGTCAAATTGTCATAAAAAACCCAGAAGCTAGCACAGCTGAGCCCTACAAGGCAAACAAACAGCCTGAATTTCCTGAAATCCATCTGAAAGAAACAAGAAGGAAAAGCACATCAATTAAAAATAATATCTAATTACTTTCAGTGTTGTATATCAAAATCTATTTCAGGACACTTGTCCACACACCTTTCTCTTAATATAATTCCCACAAGATGTTCTGCTTGCAATAAAATTCACACTCGTGCTTCCCAGAATCTGCCCCTCAAGTCAGTGTATCTCAGAAATCCATACGAGTGAGTCCACTGATATTGGGTTGCCCTGGTTGATGCTTCAGACCTTCCTCCCACTTTCAGTATTTTACAGACCATGACTTTGACCCATTAGGGCTCTCACAAGCCAGACAGTGGAGAAGTATCAGATATGTGCCCATGTCAGATGAGAGAGAACAATAGCAATAGTTTTTTTATAAATACCATGTTTCTCCATATGTTTGAAAAGTGCCTGTGCCCCAGAGCAAGTAAGTGCTGGCCATCTGGCAGACCCTGACAGGTTCCTCCCATCTTCATCTTCTTTGCGTCCTGTAGGGCATTCGCATTGACCAAGAAACTGCTCCAGGTCTTTTTGCTGAAGGGGCCGTGAGTCACACATTTGATGTCTGGTCAGCTGCTCAGAAAAACAACAATGGATCGGATTATTTGAATGTTTCAACATTTTCAGAGTTTAGGTGACTCACTAGGGCATGCTGAGCCAAGAAGGGGGTGGTCCATACCGCTTCTCTTTTGTAGGTGAAAGACAACCAAACAACAACAGCGATGGCCATTCAATCATCCTTGTTACAAGTGAATGTGCTGTGCATCCGGTTACAAATCTAGTATAAATTTTGAGAGAGGAAAATTATCAAAGCAAACCCAAAAAGGTCACAGTGTCAAAAATATTAACACATCTCCATAAATTAACATCATGAGAAGAGTACAGTTAGTTACTCATTCCGTTAACCCGTGTGTCCACTAACAACTGTTTTAGAGCACTAGAATGTGGAAATTTTTACCAGGGGGAAGGGCATTTCCATCTGCTTTCCTACTTCTTTACAAAGAATTGGATCCGGCTTCCTATCTAAAAGTACAGCAAGCAAAGTTTACGTGCGCCAGAGCTGTAGATTTCATTGAAATTTGACCTCTGCCTTCTGACCAGAAATGTTCTGCCTAGAGTTCCCAAAACCATGTTAGTGCCCTCCTTTTCCTCCAATTCCTCTCTCCAAGCAATGAAAAGGGTTTGTGTTGCAGGATTAAGTTCATTCTAAAGTCCAGCCAGCTGTTCCTGGGACCAAATCCAGCTCATCTTACCCATAAGAATAGTCCCATTAACTTGAGTTGATATTCTCAAAAGCATGAAACAAGTAGAACTGGAATCCTGGTTTACTAAAATCCATCCTACAGTGAAATGTATTTTTTTTAAGGATTCAATAAGGAATTTTGAAAATGTTTCCAAGAATCACATTTCTTCTTCTGCACTTAAATTAGCTTTATCTTTAAATAGGCTGTTCCTCAGATGTGCTTCTTTTCAATATGCATAGCTCACAATAGTCTTGAGATTAGCTTAAAAATTGCTTTAATTAAATAGGAATGTAAAAATGTGCATGAATATACATATGCATATACACACACACACACACACAAACATACACAGACACACAGACACAAAAGAGTATGCAAAAACCTACTCTGCATTTGTTCTCATGTTATTCAGTGGCTTGTGGGGAAGCACATGAATATCCTGAAAATAGTATTTTGAGGAAAAGATGGTGTTCTGAGGTTGACAATATTGCTGCAGAAGAGATTCACTCCTGTTGTTGGCTCTCAGAGGGCTGTTTGAGTGTCTGACATTTCTCTGTCTCAGGAATTCCAGAACACGTGCAAAGAAAAGCCCTTCAAATACTGAACTAATAACACAATTTAGTACAATTTTCTATGAAAATGCATTTTTATTAATACTCAGAAGCTAGAAGCCACACTCATTTTACCTGATTTCAGTAGAATCAGACTAATGTGACTCGGTCATATTTACTTCTTACTTGTTTTAGGTTCAGTCACAGGTAATAGATCTAAAAAAAATTAAAAGAGTCCCTATTCTGGACATCTGGGAGAGCAGACTCCTAGTGTATGTTCTGTCATGTACTTAACATACAGCCTATCCAGAGCCAGACTGTTTTCCTTTTTCAGTCCATGTATGAGGAAGCATACCTTACACAGATATATAAAAGCACAGATATATATACCTGGGCAAAATTAATGTAAACTCTAAAATATATTTTAGAAAATGTGAAAATCACACATATATACATCTATTATATCACACCAGATGTCAGCCTACTGCCGACACATAGGTGGTGGCCTTGAAAACAAACACACACTTCTTGGAACAAAGTCTTATTTGGTTCTGACTGTGTGAAAGTTGGAAAGTACCATCTTTTGTCATCAGTTTAATCACCAAAGGCAAACCTGGGCTTATCTGGAACTCATAGGATTATTTTCCTCTACTGAAATATTTGCAAACACCCACAGAGGTATTTGCAGAGTGGATGGAAAGTGCATGGGGGAAGGCTGGCAAGGACCCAGATTGCACCAGTAGCATCTTGAGTGTTCCAGTTTGGAGTCCCAGCTCTCTCCATGTCCCCAGTCATGTGTAGGAAGGAGCCATCCAGCTAACATGCTGCACCCTGCTTGGTCACTCACACCTGCTGCAGCTCCTCACTTTGACCCCCAGCCCTGTAGACCCACACAAGCCCCCAGACCAGGCACAGCAGAGCAATCTCAGCCTCTCTGTCCATAAGTGACTGTGCCTTGTCTTCTATCATGATCCCATTTCTTTCTCTCTCACAGTAGACTTTCCCCATTACAGCACCAGTTCCCCAAATCCCCTCTCAGGTAACCTCAACAAACACATTGGGTGTGGGTGGGAATGCAACAAGCATATCTTCTAACAGCCCTGTCTTTAATTTTTTTCAAAGCTCAGAAGGGAAGAGTTGCCCCAGATGCCCCTGGGGCCAGCAGGAGCCCACGGTGTGACAGGAGGCTGTTGGAAAAGATGCATTTGCAGAGCCTTGATGTCCCAAGCGCTCAATCTTGGCAATATGTTACATAGTTGGCATTATATTCGAAGAACACCAAGGAAAAGCATGACAGAGAGAAGACCAGCTTCCTCTCACTGAAGCCATTTTTCTTTTAAAACCATCAATTTCCTTCTTGTTATCAGATGAATAGGGAAAAATCTGAAAGTTAAAAAGTACTTTATACTAACACCAGCAGGTTGGTGGCTTGGACCACTTAAGTTAGGGCATCTAGGAATTAAATCATCCTGATATCAGCTCCTCCCCCCTGGGATGCTACGCCCCCATCCCATCTCTCACTTCTCCTGCGAACAGCAGGTTTAGCTTTCTGGGTGAAGTAAATGCTCTGCTTTCCCCACTGCCTGATAGAATGGTTGTATATGATGGACAGCTGGAAAAGAACAGCTTCTATCATGTTATCGTCAAAAACCAGTCACCATCCAACCTAAAGCACCTTGCTCTGCATCAGAGAAATGACCATAGGTTAGGCATGACAAGGCTTATGGTTTCTAAATTATCTGTCACTGTATCTTTTCTCCTTTGCCTGCATCTGAGAAACTATGTAGCCTGTGATTCTAGATGTCCAACCCGTGTACATGCATCTCCCTGGGAGAATCCTGGAGATGCTACTATTAAGTGAAAAATAAGTCTGCAGGAGGTGGTCCAGAAGGCAATGGAGCCTTACTAGCCACCAGCCTCATTTCTAAAGGTGATTTCGAAAAGAAGCTCATGTTTCTGCATCAGAACAAATACTTCAGATTTTATAGAAAATCCTTTTGCAGGAAGTTATATTTAAATTTTCTCTCTGATCTGAGACAGAAACTGCAGTTTGTTACTATCTCAAAGCTTTTTTCCATCTCCTGTTGTTCCAACTGCAAAATAATTTATATAGGGAACTGTCAAAAGATTACCTGCTTCTTGTCCTAGGCAGTGATTTTTTTAAAGCAACTGGTGTGGTGTTTTACGGCTTTTTGAGGATTCAAATGATGTTTGCATGAAAGCCTGGGGCCCAAGTGGTGTGGGCTACAGGAGGCTGCAGCTCAGCGTCCTTGTCGCACACGCCTAAAACAAACACATGAAGAAAAGAAGAAGGTAGCTAAGGTCTATAATTCAAAACAAACCAACTACAGTCCTCAACTTTGCAAATATCTATTTCCAGCAATGGCCTGGGCTTCCTCCTGTGTTCTGTTGTGGTAACAAGACTGGCAATGGGTCCTCTCTGTTCACGCCACCAACCCTGTGTAGCTCCTTCAGGTTGCACAGCGACAGGGCCAAGGTAACTCCTGTGAGAAAGCCTAGTTATTCCATCAAAATTAACCTGACACCTCCGCTAGGTCTGTTAATGAGTGTAATTATCTAAATGGCACCAAGAGATCAAGACTATAAGCCATATAGATCAGGAAAAGCAATCTGGCCTGAGGGCAAGAGGGGTAAGTAGGTCTACAGTACTCCTGAGAAAAAGATTCAAAATCTCAGTTTAAAGAACTAAAGTTTTCTTCATTTTTCTGGGGCAAAGCTACAGTCATGCCACTGAGTTCAGTGGACGCTGAGTCTTAGCTTTACTAAGTTCACACACATCAGCCAGGGAACAAGCCAGACCACAAGTGACTGAAATGCTTTTGGCCATCTGCAAGAATTGTCTCTTTGTAGAGACACGAGAAGCTGCGACAAGGCAGACTCAAAAACAGAGGCACAATTCCAATGTGCAATGAGGACTTAGGACCTCAAATACTGCCCAGTTAAAATATTCCCATTTTCCTTTCCTGATAATCAAAACTAATATGTGCCCTGGTGTGAGTACTAGTAATACCTGCTAACTTCTGACTTTCATCGAAGTAAAGCCTCTAAATTGGTCTCTCAGAAGCTCAGCAGGACGTGGTGAGGGATTAAACATTCATAGATAATAAGAAAACATCAAGTACAGCAGGAAACATTTATTTTTACCTAAATGCACGCATTTCAGTGGAGGAGGGGCCAGCTTGGAGCTTTCAAAGACGTCTCTGGGGATGCTGTGTGTTTGGCAGGGACCAGACCACCATGTTTACAAAGACTAAATTGTTCATCCCATGGGTAGCTGGGTTTCCCCCTTAGGTCAAGGCCAGAAGTCAGGGAAGGAATAAACAAATGCCTCTGGCCCAGCAGCTTTCAGCCATCCCCTTCCTCCTGGAGCAGGGTGCTGCTCGGTGCCTACTTGACATTGTCAGATACAACAGTGCCCGCTCAGGACTCACACAGGACTACCAAAAACAGTGGTGGTGAACCTCTACTTGTAATAAAGAGTCACACAGGGACACACTACCCTGCTTCTTCCCTTGGAAATACTAGCTGGCTTCTTCTGCCCTGTGTGCTCTGTGGCATTGTCCTGGGGAGCCGGTGGTGCTATTTCCAACTAAAGGAACTGCATGTGAACAGCCACCAAGGGGATGTGGTTAAATGTCCCCTGTCTGGCGCTTTAAAATGTCACTTTTCAGAGAGAGGTTTTATGGTAATGTATATTAACCATGTCCACACCCAGACCATATGTCAGGCAAGAAGTATGGAAGACCAAAAAGGGTGAAGAGCAACAGAAAAACATCTTCTGCTGTCTTTACTGTCAGAACACAAAAAACTTTTTTCTCTCTGCTACCTCTCACTGGCCTCAAGGAGAGAAATGTCTCTCCTTGTCAGTCTCTTAGTGAGTTAAAACAAGATGTTGTTCCTCCTCTTTGTACATGCCAGATCCTGTCATTTAAGCACTGAGTTGCTAGGCACTTTGTTTACAGAAAAATCCTTTCCTTTCTTAAAAAAAAAAAAAAAATCTTGGTCATTTTTTGACTTTTTTAAAAAATTATTTTATCTTTTTTTTATTACAATGCTGTTGAGGAGATTAGCTTCCTCAGGTCCCCCCTGGGTACCTTTGCAATACTCTTGGCCTTCCACGATGGGATGTGCATGGGGAGAGGGCTCTGAAAGAGGGTGCTTTTGATGCTGAAATTAAGCCTCGGGCTTTCCAGAAAGGCTGCAATGTTTTATGACTAGAGAGCTAACTTTGGGGAGTGGGTAAAACATCTGTCCACGGCCACATACCCGGGCAAACATCCCCATCTCTAGACCCTACACTGTAAGAAATCCATTAAACAACAGATAGAAAAGGAACTCTACTGTTACTGACCTGCAAATCCTACTATGTTGTCTGGTTTATGCTCTGTTGTTAGCTACTAGCACCCACTTAGCCGATGGACCCTGTAAATTTAACAGCACATTGAATCTTCTTTGTAGCGCGTTGTGCTGGTTTTATTTATTAATTTGGATTTGAGTAAGGAAAAAAAAATAGAAGAGTAAAAATAAGTCAAGCTTGGAACTAAATAGTACTAGGGAAACTTATATTACAATACATGTTAAATTCTATACTAATATTAATCCAAAGGAATTCCCATGCATATATACATAATACAGATGTATAAAGATATATGCATACAACTGTATTTTTTAAGCAGCATGACCAACACAGCTTAAACTCTGGGATAGCTATAGCAAGCAAATATACTTCCCAGCAAACAAAGAAAAACCATGACCAAAAAAAAGGGAGACTGCAATTCCTTAACCTTATCTCTTCAAAGAAAATCTTCCACTAGTTCCACCTCCATATCATGCTTTCTGTACTGCAAAGATTAATGTACTGGTGATTAACTACACCACCAAGAATTGCATATAAACTAAACCTTACACATTCGTGCTCTCAGAAGTAACACACAGGCATAGTAGAATTTTGGTGTGCAACATTCACCGATTTAAAAGGTGAGTCTTTATTATCGCAAGGAAAGAATAAATATTTGAGAGTCTTGTGCACTCAAAAACACAGTCTTCCCAGTTCAGATATTCAAGTATCACCTTGTATATGGAGATTTCCATGACTAAAATGGTTGCAATGGCCCAAAACAGAGGTTCGCATGGTCTATGGCTTCTGCCATCAAGAGTGCCCAGGTGGCAGATGCTTAAAGGACAGTAAAGATCTTGGTAAGAGTGTTGTCATAGAGGTAAGGTGTTTGTGGCACACGGATCTTCTAAATCAAAGGCTGCACCTTCCTCCTTATTAAAAAACTCATCAAGAGCCATTATTTCTTGATGCACCTTGATCTCAACCACCCAAATGTTAACACTGGCTCATGACATTCATTTAGGAAATCCAAATGGCATTCTCAGACCAAAATACAGTTTTGCTCTCAAAACTACCAAAAGTTTGGCAGGAAATGTATCTGCTCCTATAATGTCACAGGAAAGAAGTGCTGCATCTGAAGAGTAGAAAATAAACGTATTTCCAGCGACTTTGGCCAAGTCAAGAAAGCATACTTCTGTTTTAAAATATCATTTTGCATTTCCAAGCTGCCTGCAAAATTATCTTCATGAATCCTGGCTCTAAAAAGCCTACCAAAATGTCAGCCTTACTAAAGTAAGGCTAGATCCTTTTTCCAGAGAGAAGAGAAAGATGTTGCAGTGGCAGTTGTGATATGGGCTGGTGCATATTTCAGACTATCCGCACAGGAAAACCATGCAAAAGAGACATAATAGTCCAGCTCCAAGTGCAGCTCCTCCTTGCCTTTTTAGGAACATATTTGGACAGTTTTGTCTTTGTCCACTTCCACAGGCGATCCAAACACAGCTGGCAGTCAACCAGCAAAGAGGCATGCTCTCTGACAACAGAGAAAATGGCAGTGCCTCTTTTTTGCTCCCTCCTTGTTCTCCTAGATGGAAGTTTTCTCATATTGGTAGTAATTTTTTTCCAAATATTCAGCCTAAAAATCATCTTTCTGTCTCTGTCTTCCCATCAGTCCCTATGCACCAAGCATCCCTCTTTGGGTGTCTTTTCAATGTTAATAGACTTGTTTCTTCTAATGCTCACTCTTTTCCTAAAATACCACCATCTTCCAGATATCACTGATGCTATGCATATTTAACTTCTAAGAATTGCCTCATGAATCTAGCTGTTTTACTGCAATTACTGTTGCTTGCAATATTCCAAACTCAAAGGTAACAAATTGTCCACAATAGGATTAATTGGAGCAGTCTTAAGCAGTATAAACCCATGAGGTTCACTGTGCTGAACAGGAACAAAGTCCAACTTGTGGCCACACTCTTATCTTCATAAACAAATAAAACAATGAGATAAATTCTTCATTAAGCTGTTGCTGTCAATGCTATGACTCCAAAAGCCTGGTTCTCTAAGCTATAGAAACATTGTTCTTCAAAAATTGTACATATGTGTCTCTGTCTCCCCAAAACAAATTATTTATTGCACCCTGACTTACAGGCAGTGCTACATGTTGGAATCATCTTAATGAAAAATAAAGAAAAATGAAGAAATATACTAAAGAAAAATGAAGAAAAATACTAAAGAAAAATAAACCTGAAAATGACAATCTCAAGATATATGAAGTAAGAAGGAGCACTGCAGAGAAGAAATAGCTATGTACATTGTACAAAAAATCTTCAAAACAGGGAAATATCCACATAAAACCTTTCCAATATCACTCTTAAATCTTTCATAAACAGAGTGCTGTTCAGCCCTACCAACATCACTACAGGATAAGAACTTGCCAGAATGCTTTTCAGGTGTTTTTTTTCCTGTTTTAAGCTAGGGCAGTACTTGCAAGTAAGCCAGGCGCTCATGTTATTCTGAGCCCGTTCACTTCATGCTGCCTCTTGGCACAGACATTTTTTAGTATTTGAAGCTTTATTTGTAATTCCCTTCCATTTCATATATTCTATTCTATTCTATTCTATTCTATTCTATTCTATTCTATTCTATTCTATTCTATTCTATTCTATTCTATTCTATTCTATTCTATTCTATTCTATTCTATTCTATTCTATTCTATTCTATTCTATTCTATTCTATTCTATTCTACTCTACCCTATTTTACACTACCCTATTTTACACTACCCTATTTTACACTACTCTACACTATCCTATCCTATCCTGTCCTGTCTTGTTCTTCCCACATCAATATGACAGTTGAACTAAGTCTTTGCATTTACACTTCTGTTAAAGAAGCAATCTGGTACTTTTGGAGAACAATGTTCCTGGGCATCATACAGTTTCCACCTAAGGTAGAAACAGCCCGGGGGCATCCACTCATCCTCTCCTCACCAGTTCAGCCCAGTCCTATATGCTAACCAGAAGAGTCAGCATCCAGCTCCATTTTTTTATTAGCAGGGCTAAGGCAGAAAGCATAGGAGTAGAAATCCTACCACGGGCCACTCACTCAGGCAAATCTTTTGTAAATAACTACTTGGCTTTAAAAGCTCTGGTTATGCACATTAATATGTGCAGTATCAGGTTCAATAGTTGATTTTCTAATTACTTACCTGTATTTTGTGAATCTTCTTTTTATGTGTTTTATCCAGAGTCTCAGCGAATGCACAGGAAAGCGGGGAAAACGTTACCCTGTGTTTGTCCGAGCTGATCCTAGTCTTTATCATGAGACAGGCTCCCAGCCTGCCAGAACGTTTCCCCGTGTTATAAAACACGCACTAAATCCTTTGGCAAATTAGATTACTTATTAACTACCTTCTTACCATCAAATCAGTCCCCCACTCATGCCAATTAGCACATTGGAACTCATCGCCCGTTTTGTCCGAGGATGCGGTCTGGAGGCCTCTCTGAACCCCAGGTCACTGCGGGGCACACGCCACTCAGCTCGGGTGAGCGACTTTCCAAGACAGGGAGGTCTATACTTTGATCTCAGGTCTTCAAAGCAGGATCACAACTGCAGCTCCCTCTTCACTTGCTCTCCTAACCCAGCTAGTTTTGGAAAGTCAGTGGCAGGGGTCCAAGGGCACGTCCATAGGCAAACGGACTCCTGTGACCACTGTCATACCTGCAGCTGGGGCTACGGAGAAAAAAAGGCGCATCCTCACCTCAGGTGGCTGCAGAGCATCCTCCAGCAACTCTGGCCGTGTTGCTCAGGAGCTGCAGCGGGCAGGCTGCCCTTCCTAGCAGCAGGCACAAGATGCAGATTGGAAAGTCTCCCCTGATCCCCCTGCAGCCCAGCCATCCCGGGCAAGGTGGTGCATGATCGTCCGTGTCTCTCCAGAGTGAGAAGCAAGGGAAGGCAGCGATGCGGCAGCGGCAATCTAAGCTCCCTGCCTGCCTCTTCTCTCTCTCTCTCCCCTCCCTCCCTCTCTCCCTCGCTCTTCCAGTCTCCCTCCTTCTCTCTCGTAAGTAACAGACTGACAGCATTGCTGTGGCTCCATCGGCAGGGAAGTAAAAGTTAGGAACTGTCTGCAAATGTTTGTATTTTGGATATTTTTAAGGGGATGGGGAGGTGATGGGCTCCCAGTTTCAGGAATGGTGCTCATGGAGCTGGGAATTGTGTCAGAGCAGAGACAGCCTTTTCCAGCACTAGGAAAATTCATCTCTGTAATCCTAATTATGAGCGATACTGCCTTAATTTGCCCAGTGGGAGAGAAATCTCCCACTGCTGAAAAGGCTGCATTGAGGCACATTCCAAGCCAAGGGGTTTTCCCTGAAGAGGAATGACAACCTTGTTAAAGGGACAGAGGGGAGAAAATATCACCCTGCATGCACCTCCAGGTATCAGCATAGGCAGGGTGGCAGCACCCATCTCCCAGTCCTCAGTCTCCACTCTGCCTGGTCACTTCATTGCCTCTCTCGTCAGATCCCTGTGTTTTCTTGATCCTTGACACTTGGCTGTTTGGGACAGTGCTTGGCCCCAGGCTTAATCAAGCCTTTGCTTTAGGGCTGGTCCAAGTCTGGATGAGAAGCCCAGTCCCTCTCCAGAGCCACTTGATACTTCTTGGTACAAATGGAGAAGCACAGGTTTTCTACCTTTGCATATATGCAAGCTATTCCTTGTTGACAGCAATCAGTGACAGAAAGTTTCATATTACAACAATTATTGAAGCAAATGGCTTTGTGGAAATATATTTCTCTCCTAAGAGCTAAAAGCTCAAGCAGAAAAAAAATACTTCCAAATAAATGTTTTGGTTAAAGGAACATATTTAATAGCAGTGTACTCTTTAACAAATTGGGGAGTTTGAATTTCTAGCAAGAAATATTCACTTTGATTTGTCATTGCCATTTTTGAAACAGATTGTTCTAGCGAAGCATAAAAAATGAGAGGTATCAATCACTTTGGGCTTCTTGCAGCTCCCTTTCTCCTCCTCCTCTGCTCCAAGGCCAGAGATGGGTGGATGTAGTGAAAGAGACTTAGAAAGTGCTGTTTGCTTGTTTTACTTTGTGGGACAAACACAGGTAAGAGGAGAAGTTCATATGTACTTCCAGATTTGCTACAGAGAGGACTGCTCCAAAAAGAATCCACGAGGATTTGCCATTTTTTTTCCTCAGGTAGCTTTAATTTCCTCTAAAAAGGAAGCATTAGCTAAGGCACCTAGAATGTACCTCCCTCTGCACACACGACTATGTCTTTGGTGCTCTGAGTTCCTAAAAAAATCCTTACCTTTAGTTTTAGGAAACTGCTAACTTTTTTTTTTGTCATAGTCGGACCCACAAGTCCAAGAGATACTGGACACATGAAAGGTTCTGCTAGCTAATTTCCTGCCCTTCACCCCAACGTAGGGTATTTTCCCATGGAAAATGGGAAATCAAGAGAGGGCTCACACCTCTGCTCACACAGCTGCTGCACATCACATCGCTCACTGACTGCCCTCGGGTTAGTCCTAGCCAAGGAGCATACTGAAACAGGAATGCGTTACCATTCATATAAACCCTACTCCCACTCCCTTCAGCCATGCCAGTGAAAAGTTACTGCTCCCAGCTTGCTATGTGAACTACAGCAGCTGGTTTCTCTGCAGGTCTTAGCCTGCCCAGTTGTCACTGAAGCAAGGGACACTTGACGGAATTTAGTCTCCGTGCACTGAAAAGCACACATCGTACTCAGAGATTACACCAGCTAATGTGGCAGGGGGTTGGGAGGGGGAACAGACTAAGAAATAAATGAATTTTGAAATATCTAGCCTTTGTGCTGGAAAAAAAAAAACCAACAAGCAAAATCTGCTTCTCTGTAATTCTGATTCAGAATTGCAGTTTCTGTGTAAGTCCACCCCTACCCCAGCAAAGCATTTAAGCAGATTAATGTAAACATGTTCCTGTATTTCATTAGCAGTAAATTTAAGTCAACATATGTCTATATGAAGTCAGGCCTCAAAGAGTGAGTCAGGGTCTAAATCTGTGTTGTAACTGAACTGAAATAACCTGAGCCTGCTCTAAATGCATGTAGCTTTAACCTGTCACATCAAATGAAAATTATATACTTAAACTATAATCTTCCTGTTCGCTTAGTCATCAAAAGAGGGTAGATCAAATTAAAAAAAAGAGAGTGCGGATGTTGCTCAGCTGGCTGAAGAGGAGGTGGGTCTCACAGAGCAGGATATTTGGCTTGAACTAAGGTTTATTTCTGCCTTCCAAACCGCAGTCACCCCCACACTCAGCTCCCCCAACACCCCTATCCATGTTATTCCTTTCCTCTTTAAGCAGGAAACCGGCAGCTTGAAAACCCAAATGCATTGGTGATTTTATGTCGTCACCTCCCCTGCCAAGTAACATTGCTTGGATGTGGCCTCACTAAGTGACAATTCATATTTCCATGTATGAGCCTGTTCAAACATAAGGCAGGTAGAGGTAAGGTCAGACTGCAAGTACTCATCAAAAGGGTCAATTGTTTGGTTTGGGTCTAGGTGTGCTGTGTTTTGTTTTGTAGCACTATGGAAAATTTGAATAGGAGCTCCGTCCTTGGGATTTTCTAAATGCATGTTTTGATAAGACAGCTGTGGGAGAAGGCAGAGAAGCACTCGTAGCTGAAGAGGGTGATTTACAGGCTGCATACTTGGTGCTGGGATGTTTTAATGGCTTTATTACCTAGATGCATTGCAAGTTTTGAGGCTATTCACTGTAATGCAAAATTAAATCCGATGTTCATGTAGAAGTTTTCAAGATTTTTCTACTGTGAATCTATACAGATTCATTTCAGTCAGGATGACTTTCATTAAAACAACAGTATCATCCCTTCAATGGGAACAGTTTATGCTCTAAAGGCAGTGCAGATTAATCTGAGAAAAACCATTACCAATGAAAACTATTTGTATAGTAGCTTCCTGCCCTCAGATTAACAGTGTTATAATTTACTGATGCAAAACTGTATCTTTGACAGATGGTGCAAGGTCTATTGGTAAATCAGATAACTCACTATGCACGAAGCTTTATCTATATCACAGCACTCTTGTGAGGAAGAAGGTGAAAATAGTGCTTACTTAATAATATCCGAATATGTAAAGTTCTACAATAGCTTATACAAGCAAGCTTTAACTACATCTCAGCATCAGCAACTAACTGCTGATAAAATAAAAAATAAAATAACTGAGGAGCCAGGATTGTGTACTATTCCCCACAGCTGATTCCTGTCCTGGCTGGTGCTCCTGGGGCTCCATCTCACCCTGCTTTAATTCCTCTGAGCACAGAAGGGTTTCTACCGCTGACCTGCACCTACCTAACTCACACTACTTATTTCTCTGTTGTGCTCAAATGAATCAGCAGGTGGGGTTTTAAGCCATGTGTAGATAAGCTTACTAACCTTTTTTAAAAATCTAGATATGCTTGTCTAACCACTGCCTAAAAAGTGAAGGAAGCTGAATTCTTCTGTCTTCATATCCCGTTTCCCCTGACTCCCGCAGTGCGCTGATGGGTGCAGCTCTTTCTAGGTGCAATTGTGTTTGGAGGCACGTGGAGATGGTTGGAACAGAGGAGGGGTCAGAGAGGACGGAGGCTGTTTCCTCCTTTGGCAGGGTTAGGTTCAGTGCTACAACAGCAATGGCACTACCAGTCTACTGCACACCACTGAAAAAAAAAGAATTAAGTGCATTTTAAAGGAAGTTTATGGAAGGCAAAGCTTCCGTTTAAAAAAAAAATGCATGCAGAGTGTTAATACGACTCTAATACACTCTTTAAGTTGTTTCTTATTCTCCTACACAGCAGATTGCATCTACCTGGGGGACTTCAGTTGTAGCACAATATGTCGCAACAAGAAGCCACTTGTGAAAATACAGGAGACCAAATAGAAGTGCAAAAAGCTCTTTGACAAATAGTTTTCCATAATAATTTCATGTGGAAGGAAAAATCTTAAGCTGCCCACTGTCATTCACACCCTAATTTTGTGTACATAAATAAAGCTAATAAGTTAAAGGGCATTTAAAAGTCAGTTAATGGAACTGCTTAAATATACCAATCAGGCTTTAAAAGCTTCTTTAATTGATCTTCACAAAGGATATGATTTTCTTAATATTTGTTTTCTTTATGTACACCTAATACCAGCTTCTACCCTTTGTTTGTAAGAAAGAATGCTAGTAATATGTGAACAAAATTTTAATCAGAAGCATGAGGGTTTCTGATTTTCTTTACACATTGCTAAGAGTGTTTTGTTAGCTAAGCCAAATTCTAACAGTTTAATTATTTCTATACGGAGCTATGAATGAGCCTTGCAAACTGTGACAAAGAACTTCAGTGAGTCCAGGAGTGTCTTCATCTCCTGCTGAAGCTGTGAATTTATTCTTTAACTGTTTACAGCAGCACTAACTCAGTGCAAGGCTTGAGTTGTATGGACTGCAACTTTTCATTTTGTCCCATATAAAACCTCTAAGGCTGAGGTGATTTGTTGTTGCAGTCATTATTATTTCCAGTGCTAATTACTAGTGGAGCTATCCATCTCCTGGGAAACTGCACCTTGCAGCACAGTCTTAGAGGATGGGAGCACCAATGCACTCATAGCAACAGGCTCCGGCTTGTTTCTTCCTTAGATAGTTGACACTGTGGGCTGGGTGGTTGCTGGCTGTTGCTCAGTGGAGGGCAGAGCCGGTAGGAATCCAACGGCCCCAGTCGTGCCTGGCACCTGTAGGAAACCAGGTGCCTGCGTTAGAGGCCAACACCAGCTGGCATCCACCTCCTTGCTGTTGTGTGCCAGCAGTCACCACACCAGAGATCTCACCTGCGCTCAGTGAGGTTTGACTGAACAATAGACTGCCTTTCAGAAAGGAAGCCCAGCTTGACTTGGGACCTATGAGCAATATAAAACAATTTTACTTTGCTGATAAGCTTCCTGAATAGTTAACCATCCAAACTGTAGAGGTGTTTTGCCTTGTTTCTTGCTCTGCTTTTGTTGGCTGGGGTTTGCAACCTGCCATGGGGAGTTGCCTTGACCCTGTCAGCACACACAGATTGCCACTGATCTACCTTTTGAGTTTCTTCTGAATAAGCTGCCCAAAAATTTCCCCACATTCATCTTATTTGTGAGCAAGTCAGGACAAGGACCTCACATTTTCTGCGTCAGTGCAGCACATGGGGCTGCCTGATGCTGATCACAGTACAGGGGTTTTGGGCACTGATGTTTTCCTTGCCGCTGCTATGAGGACGTATTAGCCCGAACCTCCACTAACACAGCGATGCATTTCTCTCCCAGGCGCTTTCCAACTCACCCAAGTTGCTTTCTGAAGACGTTGAAGCCACCTCACATGAGGTGAACCCTGGCTTTACATAGATGTCAACCCTCCCTGTCCTCCAAGAATGGACTCAGTGCCACTGGTCACTGCACAGTGGGTTTCAGCAACCAGTCATCCACATCCCTGCTGGCCTTACAGTTGGCTAGGGCTTGAAGATTTGGCCTAAAAAGGTGACCTACATAAAGCAGCCAGCTCACTCCTGCTCCTGGGTTCCCCCCTTGCTAGGCTCAGTGATCTGAGCTGATTACACCTCTGTTTGCCAGGCTGTTTTCCAGGGTCTGGGTCCTGTTAACTCTTCCTATCACTTCCACAACACCTCCTTGAGCATGAAACCAGCATCCTACAGAGTACTCTGGACAAAAGCACAGCATTGGTGCTCTCCAGCACCACAGGACCTCTCCACATCCCTCCTGGTACAGCATCTGGAGGTTGGGCTTCAAGCCATTTAGGCTTTAACTAAGATGCATGTCTTATTTAAACAAATAGGGCAGGTTATGAAATGCTGGGGTCATCAGAAAGTTACAGCCCAGCCTCCCACTTACTACCTGCAGCGTTTCAGGTCTCTCCTGGAAAGAACACATCTCCATGAGGAGGAGTCTAGAGGAGCATGGGCTGGGCACAGTCAGGGCTCACCATGTCTGCCTTGGGAAGCAGTGGCATCCTGAGCCCCCCAGAAACATCCTTTCTTTCAGCAAGTGCCGAGCACTGCCTTGCCACAGTGACACTAATCAAATCACATGCTCCAGGGCTTCAGTCTGCAGGAATAAGGAAAGCAAATTTTTGGCATCTGCCCATTGCACAATGAACTGGAAGCACACAGAGGTGTTTCACTTGCTTACACCTCTTTCCCTTGTCCCCCGTTTTGAAGAAAAAAAAGGAAAAAAAAAGCTCTCACCACTCTGTGCAGGATCCTGGGCCACAACAGCTGCAAAGCCATAAAGCGTGTGCTCATCTCCCTTCAGGAAGGGATTTCTGCCCCCAGCCTGATTGCCTGACCTGGGGGCAGGGAACGGATGGGGCAGACACAAAGGGTTTACTTTTGTCTTGCAACCAGAGTTATGGCTCAACCACCTGACCTGCATGTCCACCACCTGCCTTCTGGCACATCCTCAGTGGTCCCACGCTGAACAGTCCATTATTCCCCTCTTTGCAGGAAAAACTGAATGACAGCTTGTGGGGAACACCCACTCCAGAGGGGAACGCGGAGCCTCAAGGCTCCCTACCTGTCAATAGTGGGGCAACCAAGAAAAGCCCAGGAGATGGAAAGAAGCCACCATGGAGCTACGCAAGTCTAGGGGATGTAGCCCAGCTATCGGGATGCTGGTTGTAGGCTCAGTGCAGGGCAGCCAGTGCCTGGGAGCCCTCGTGGATGGAGAGCATCTGCAGCCTCCCTGTGGGGATGTGCTACAGATCAGGCAAGCTGTTCCAACTTGTGCGTCCCGAAGGAAATGCACCACCCAAGCAAGGATACAATCCCCAGGAAACAACAACTGAAAATCAGGTTTAACGTAACTCCCGCTCCTTCCCTTCCAGCCTTATATGCCTGCAAATATTTTCTCAGCACTGTTTGAGCTGAGTGCTGTTATCTGGTATGTAGCTTGAGATGAAGGTTTTGATGGAAGTTGGTTGCAGTGCCAGAAAACTGTTCGCTCAATTATGGCTCTGACAAATAAATCCCTCTGCCGAGTTTAATGTGGCTTTATTTCTTTGTTTGGTTTGTTTATTATCAACATGTTCCTGTTCTGGGCTGGTGAAAGAGCAAAAGCCAAAGAGAAGGTATCCAAATAGTATATTTTTACCTGGCTTTAAAGAAGGGCTGTTGAGTGGAAAGTTTCCAGTCATTTGTGCTAAAACCAAGTGCACCAAATCTTGCAAATTTGAACAAAATTGTACTATATTCTCTTTTTTTTGTCTGTTCTCTGTATTTTAAAGAAACACCATTATTTCTCAGAGGGAAAATAGTTCCAAAACTACTACCAGCATGTCTCTAGAAAGCTTGCAGGATGCAAACATGAGCAGAGGAGAGATATGGAACCACCAGTCTGAATTGCAGTGAGCACTCAGTCCAGGATCCACACCTGCATGATCAGTGAGGATCAAGGAAAGGGATGGGACCATGTCACCCGATGTGACAACACGTGCCTGCAGCAGGGCTGCACTCCACCTGAACGAGACCCAGGCTGGCAAACACACCATCAGGAACAATGGGAGATCCAGCCTGCAAACGCAGCCCTCTGCAACAGCCTGGAAGGTGAGATGAGTTTATCTCACAGGCAATTGCCCACCCTGCTCTGCATGTGTCCTGCTGAGTTCTGTATAGAGCCAGCAAAGCTATATAATGTTGTTACACAAGTTTAAAGTTAAGTGGTCCATTAGGCACATTGTTAAACGCTCATCCTGATAGGTAAAGCACCTTAACACGTGGCTTTGCCCTGAGCCTGGGGTTGCTCATTGCAATTACGATGGACAGTTCATCAGCTCCTGTAAGACCACACCTGCCCACAGACCTGCACCAACAAAATAGAAATGAAAACAAATTACAGCTTAAGTCTTCAGACTTCTCAGCTGGCCTTGAAGACAACAGCGCTGAATCATCACAAGCACATCATGGTTGATATAGGCTGCAGCTCTAGCCTGTACCCATGACTTTTAAAGAAGCATTTGGGGTGCTACAACACTGCAGGAATGGCTCCTATACCACTTTTTCCTGGAGCAGAAGGCTCCAAATCCAGCTGAACACAACAAACTAATCTGCTGTCAGGCATGGCATTGGTACAAAATGGGCCAAGAGGGAAATCTGATGCAGTATTACCTTCAAAGAGACTGAAAATTCAAAAAAGCTCAACAGAAATGAAATAATTTTTTACATTGTTCCTCATTGAAATGTTTCTTCTTGGTTTTAAGATGAATTCCAAGAAGTGAAACGTGTTTTCAACAAAGAAAAAGAGGCCATTCAGTGAACATTTATTTCTTCAAAATCTATAATGCATTGGCATTTTAGCATCTGCAATAAAATGATAACTACTTTACTGTTTATTTTTTCAGGAAAACCTTGTTTATCAGTACAGTTCTCCAACCATCTGCCTGCAACCCTGCTCTACTTCAGTACTTTCTGTTACCTAAGAGTATTATTATTTACAGCAATTTAGTAAATTGAGCAAAGCCACTGGCTCCACAAATATTTGTCAATGTCTTTTACATATTTACACTTTAGAAAATGTACAGGAGTTTATTTTCATTGGGTCTTTGGGTGGATTTTTTTCCTGTGAATGACAGTAGATATTGGCAGCCAGCTGTCCATCTTCCCCATGATTTCCCGGGCGAATCAGATAAATAATACTTGCCATATGGACAGCCTCCAACATCGCTTTGTTGCTTGAGGGCTTGCCCCGCACATGAGGAGGCAAACTTGTGGTTGAGAATCCAGCCTGGAAAGCGGGGGGCACAACTCCCTGCTCCTGGCCAGTGGGAGGCAGCTCTTCCAGGACCACTGGGAGCTGCAGCACTGAAGCCCTCCCTGCCAACTCTTGCCCTTGGTCTGTTCTTCACCTGCTGCTAAATCAGTCCTTTCTCGGAAGGCATGCCTGCTTGGGATGGGAATCTCCCTTTCCCTTGTTTGCTAGACTGGCGTTCATGGCACTCGCAGCACTTACTTTTGATAAGGGCAACCCTGAGTGGATTCAAGAGTCACTAAATAAACTAAGTAATCAGTGGCACAGGGAGCAGATACCACACAAACATCAAACCAAAAAGCCCCTCTCCTCATCTCTCATCCCCTTGGCAGCCGTGGCTTGGCTCTTCCAGATGGCAGCCCCAGAGTTCAGGTCTCTCCACAGCCAGGATTGTCATGACTTGCACGCTTAGCTTTAGCTCTCTGCCACTTTCCCCCATGAAAGGCAAGCATGAAGACACAGATATTATGGGATTGTACCACTGATTATTTATATATGTATTTATTCATTGCTTGCCAGGTGACTTTTTATGAATGGCATTTTTTAAAAATGAAAAGGATGGGGTTTTGTTTTTTTTTTTCAATTTGTTCTGCTTATAAGCATCTTCTATTATCGCTAGAGCATATTCAGCCTCTCAGCATCCCTTTTCCCAAGAGAATGAAACCATGCATTCTGCACACCCAGGCTTAGGGATGTTGGCATCTCCACAAGCTCCTCTTTTGTCTAGGTGAGAACAGGAAAACTAGCTGCCTGCAGGTCCAAAGCTTTTCAATCTTTAATACAACACAGCGAAACACAGATGAGCAATAAACCTACCTGTCCTCATTTCCTTTTGCCCATTAAATCAACTTCCTGCTTTTTGCCGTTCAGGAAATGCAATTGTAATTAAGAAACAAAAATTTTTTTTATCTGTAAGCAGTCCTCATGCTAACAACTGCAAAACATACCCCGCAGCATTTTACTGAGCAAATTAATGTTGTCCGCTTGGTTCAGTTCTCTGCTCCATGAAGGGCAGCTCTGCCCTTCGAGGGCATTTACCTGTGCACAGCCACTAAGGACACACACTCCTTCTACCAGTATTATTTAAAAGTCTCACCGTGATGTATGCCAAACTCATGTTTTCCCAATCTGGTTGCTAGGCTTAAAAATGTGCCAATGCTGGGAATACCACCAGTCTCCTTTCCAGCACCCACTCAAGCACAGAAAAGCTGTGGTCAGGCGGATGAACCCACACATCTGCCATGTGGTACCCACAGGGTCTGCACAGTCATCACAGGGAAATTAAAAACTAATAAAATACAACAAAAACATATGGTAGATCAGCAGTCTGTGGTGAATGCCTGATAGAAATGTGTACATGTGAATCATCAGTGTTGGGTTTCAAATATTAAACCATCAGATCTCTAAGCAGACAGAGACTGCAGTAACTCCAGCTCAGTGTAAGGTTTCCACTTAAAACTTCAAACTAAGATGCCCAAACTGCATGCTATCCTCCCCAAACTTCTAAGTACATAGAGTTGCACTTGTGCTCCTGGAGGTAATCATGAAGATATGCTACTCATTAATATAGTAAAAGACATCTGGGATAAAAATACTAAAAAAAGAAATAAAAAATAAAGCTGGCGCTCTGTAGTAGATTCTGAAGAGTTTTAACAACTGAACATTTCAAAACTAGGTAGCTAGGCAGCTTTAAATATGTACGTTGCACTTTTCTGATGTATTTTGAATGGTGACCTCTACCCTCTGCAATGTACTTAGTACACAGCACACTAATATGAAGCGATGTTTTAGGACCATCACCTTCCACCCCACTCGGTGATTCAGCTGTTTCACCATCCATGCCTATCCTATATGAATCAACAATCATCCTTCCACTTTCTCATTGTCTTTGGCTTTCACAAAATTTCACACATCAGGCAAGAAGCTTCCATAGCTTTCTGGTCAGCAACAAATTCAAGGCAGACACAACAAGTGCTTAGAGCAGCCCCATAAAGTTGTGGGACCAAGTTACTGCAACAGGCACCAGGCCAACAGATTCAGAGATAGTTTTTCTTTAAATAACGGTACAATGACAAATACAGATCAGTAATGATATTATCCAGACTGAAACGACAGCAAACCCAGTAGTTCACCAGTTCTGGGCTAAATTTTGCAGCCAAGAGCACAAAGACTACATGCAGGTGGTGGGAAAGCAGCAGACAGGCAGTGAGATAGGAAAGGGCAGGGTAGCTCCTCTAGATGAATGGCTCAGAGCTGCAGACAAGCTCAGGGAATCTGGAATTTCCCACTGGCTGGTGCCTTCCACTACTGAGCCACAGAAGTGCCATGGGGCTGAATTTGGCAGGTTTTACACCCCAGCTCTGCTCCCCTCACTGTCCTGGCTGCAAAGGGGGCCTGAAATACTGAGAAGGCAAAACACACCTTGCACCTTTTTTGGGGTTAGATGTTGCCTTTTAGGCAGTTGCCAAAGAGGATGTCTCTGGGCCCCTGTGAACAAAGGAAAGAGATGAAACTGTTCCTTTAAAAAAAATTTCAGGCTAAACTTGAGGAGGTAATTGAGCTTTGTTTTTGAGAAACACTTTTTTTTTTTTAAATTTAACTTCTTAAGAGGAAATGACAAAAAAAAATCATGCAGCTCATGGGGGAAAAAAAGCCGGTGTCATTATTTTTGCCCCAAAAGCATTTGAGGTTCTTTGTTAATACAAACAAGATGTACAACCAACAGATAGAAGCCTTTCCCTACTCCTTCAGGTGTCATTCTTTGCAGATAATTTCTTCTGCCAGACTTTAGCCCTTTGCTTCCCTGTTATCTTTGATCACAACGTATCTGGCATGCCAGTGGGGTGGTATCTTCTAATATGTCAACAAGTATAACATCTTTCTGGACTTTGGTCTTTAGTAGTCTTGCCGAGGTTAGGGAGAGCTTATCAGTTGGCACACAGTTAATGTGTGATTTTTCTGTCAGCCCAGTCTGAGGTATTAGCAACTGACCATCCTCAGTGCTAGCATCTAATGAGCTCTTGGTGTGTACAAGCCTGCCCTGTCAACTTCAAAGTCAGACGAGTCATGCAAAAGCAAGAAATCATGAGCCCCTAGCTCCATCCTGCAAAAGCTATTTGCTTGGTAAAGGCTTATCCAAACATAAGGGACAAGTCTCTTTTCAATACTGAAGGCATCTGTCTGATAAGCCATCTCTTAATGCCACCTCACACTAAGGTTGCTTCCTTCCATCCATGCATCTGCAACAGGGCCCAATTTCAACAGGTGATGAACAAGTCAGCTTCCTTCTTATTACGCCCCTGGCCTCCCAATAGGATAAACACAGAAAGACAAGCATAAAACCTTGGTTTATTGCAGGTAGCACTGGCTTCTTGCTAGTGAGCAGAAAACGGCTTTACATGCACAGATGCACTTGCTATTTTGGCGCAGGAGGCTGAGAAAGGGACATGGCAGCTATTGCAGAATCTATTGCCCCTAGAGATGCTTCTCCACATTCTGGAGCAGGACCTGCTGCCCAAGTGCCACCCCGTTGGGTGATGCCACCAAGCAAGGATGAAGCACTCACTGAGTTTCTGTTGTTGGCTTCCAATCTCATTTGAAATCAGAAATACAGCCTGACAGGCCACCCTTTAGAAGTCTCTGACCTTTATCTTTGACATGTCCCCTGCTGCCAGCTTTTGGGACTCGGATGCACCCCATGGGTGACCACCGGGTGGGCCTGTCTGTAACCCAAACAGACTTCATCACCTCCCAAGGGATTATCTCAGCACACATTTCTGAGCCCTGCCTGCTGACGCAAGCAGGGATCAAGTGTCTGCCAGGCTCTCATGAGGTTTGAACAGTAATGGACAAGACTTCAACATGCACCCTTAAGACATCATGCACCAAAACGCCAGTGTTTTTAACATGAGTCACTTGAGAGAAGATGCTGAGGCTGACATCAGGAAAAGTAGCAGGCAGGCAAAGATCGCTACAGGTTAAAAATGTGCTGTTAAGAAAAGGAGAGCAGAATATTTTGCTAAGGATACGTAGCACTGATTGAATGCACTCTCTTCAGCCATCTCTAATCTGCTACTAAATAGATCTCCACCTGTCAAAGCCTGGTTGATAAGAGTAGCCAGTTTCTCAAGGGAAATTCCCAGCTTCCTTGCAAAGTCCTGCAAATTCTGGGCTGTGTCACCACAGGGAAAAGCCTCACCTGTCATTCCTTGCCTCATGGGCAGCTTCCCCTCAGCAGGCGAGAGGCATTTCCAGATCCTGCTGCAATCCTGTTTCTCAGCTTGCCAGGCAGCCTGTCCTGTACAGTCAGGATACACAACTGTACAATCAGCCGTACTCTCTCCTTGCTTTATTTTCACACATTTCCACATGACGTGTAATGTGCAATGTGCAAAGTGCATCCGCTGAAGAGATTATTTCCACTCCTCTGGAGTAACTTCCTTCTCCAGCTTTATGTTTTCTCTGTTCCCAAGCACAAGACAACTATCAATATCCACCATTTTCTGCAATTCCAAATTTGGAAATCTAGAAATTTTGCTGGACTACGACAACCAAGGTCCCATCTCATCCTCTCGTAAATTAGGCAGTGCATGCCCCTGATATCTGGAATAGGTTTTCCTCAGTTTCTCAGAATGAATTCATCATTTTTGACCAAGGGTTCAGACATTACACAGTACATGCCCCAGAGGACGTACAGCTGCAGTACTTTGCAACATTACTTGGTATTCCCTTCACTTCTGAAAATAGCTCCTTAGCGCATCTACTCATCACATTACTCTTTGCCACCACTGCATCACATTACAGCTCCCCATGGCTTGGAGACAAACCTGCGCACACAAACCTTTCTCCTCCTCTGCTATTTGCAGGAGGACAGGCTCCCACACTGTAGCAGAAATCCTCACCACCTCCAGCAACAACCCAGAGATACACCATGTGCCACGGTCTGCACAGTTGGGTGACTCCCCAGCCAGATTTCAGCCTGCTGGTCCCCTAAGATCCTGCCAGAGCCGCTTCCTCCAGCTTCCTGCGTTTGTCTGTGATGGGCCATACCAGCAGCTGCCCCAAAACCAGCTCAAGGCTGGCCAGAAGCCGAATATGATTTCTTTTTATTGCCTCCTGCTTCCATCAGAATCTAATTAGGAGCACATGGCCGCCAGTCTCAGACCATTTTAAGCTGTCTGTGGCCACTATTAATGCAGCACACCACATCATTAAAATCCAGCAATTCTATCATCTTTATGGAAAAGTACTTGAACATATAGAAAGCCAAAACTCCTCTAACGCATCATGCTCTCCTGTTAACTGCTGGGAACTGCTCATGTGCAAAAACAAAAGATGCTACCACACCTAAATGTGATTTTTGCTCTCATTTTCTTTCTCACTTTTCTCGTAAGAAACATCACTCAGTTAGTGCCAAACTTTCACACCTGAGATGTTGCTGCTAAGTTACCTGGAATAGCACCCCTTTCTTGGGAGGAACACCCACAAACAGCCTAGCCCTTTCCAGCTGCCACCCCACAGCCCCCTGCACAGCCCCGCTTCTTGCTATTTGCTGTGCCCGGCACATCAGCCAGGGCTGCACTGTGGGGGTTATCGACTCCTCAGCCAGAGGGAGGCAGGAAGAAAGAGATGCATCTGGTTTAGTTATTTCTTTGGAGCTTATTGTGGAGTCGATTAATTTTTTTTTTTTTTGTTAAAATAAAATATGGAAGGAAGGAAGAAAGGAAGGAAGAAAGGAAGAAAGGAAGAAAGGAAGAAAGAAAGGAAGAAAGGAAGGAAGAAAGGAAGGAAGAAAGGAAGGAAGAGAGAAAGGAAGGATGAGAGAAAGAAAGAAAGAAAGAAAGAAAGAAAGAAAGAAAGAAAGAAAGAAAGAAAGAAAGAAACAAACAAACAAACAAACAAACAAACAAACAAACAAACCAACCAACCAACCAACCAAACAACCAAACAACCAAACAACCAAACAACCAAACAACCAACCAAAAAATCCCCATAGTGTGTGGAAGGGAAATAAAACCTAAGCAGCAAAAAAAAGGCAGCTTATGTGCATTGTGCTGCCTGGCAAGCTCTGGGACTGCATACATTGTCAGGGTAATGTGATTTTGAAGGTTAAGGCCAGCAGTCGCAGGCTTCACCATTGCTCAGTGTGCTGCCCTGGCTCTGCACTCATCTGCAGCCTCTGCTTTGCTCCACGTGGAGCTGGGGGTTGCTGGGGAGTGGATTTTTTTTCAGGCACTCACAAAGCAAACAATTCCCTAGTACAGTAAGCCACTGCTAGGAAGAACTAACTTTTTTCTAACCTTACCGCTAAAATATCATAAAGATTGAAGGTCAAAAAAAAACCCCAGTTTTCTTCAGAAAGCTGCAAATTGAAACTGACAGAAAAATGGCATCCATCCATGATCCTGTCCTGAAAGTTGGTGGAGCAGAAACCACTGTGCTTTGCTACCAGCTCTACAGCCATCATTCCATGTGGGCACTCAGCTACAGTCACCCTGACCTTTGTGCACTCCCAGCTTCGCTACGTCCCAGTATCTTTCTTAAAGTCATCTCCTATGTTCACAAGGACTCCCCTGTCCAAGACTGCTTTTGCAAGATAGGGAATACATGGTTGCAGCAGGAGAGATGAAGTCTTCCTAGACAGAGAGGAGAATGGCCTCAAGAGCAATGAAGCTGGTAAGGGGGCTGGAGAACAAGTCTTATGAGGAGCGGCTGAGAGAGCTGGGGTTGCTTAGCCTGGAGAAGAGGAGGCTGAGGGGAGACCTCATTGCTTTCTACAACTACCAGAAAGGAAGTTATATAGAGGAGGGAGCTGGCCTCTTCTCCCAAGTGACAGGGGACAGGACAAGAGGGAATGGCCTCAAGCTGCACTAGCGGAGGTTCAGACTAGATATCAGAAAGAAATTTTTCATGGAAAGGATCATTGGGCACTGGCAGAGGCTGCCCAGGGAGGTGGTTGAGTCACCTTCCCTGGAGGTGTTTAAGGTACAGGTGGACGAGGTGCTGAGGGGCATGGTTTAGTGTGTGATAGGAATGGTTGGACTCGATGATCCGGTGGGTCTTTTCCAACCTGGTGATTCTATGATTCTATGATTCTAAGTGCCCAGCTATAGCCACCATCAAGCCAGCTTAAGCTACCAGGTGTTGTCGCCCAGAGATATTTTCTGCAGAGACAGGATAATTTTTGTTCTAACTCTGAAAGCTGAGTGCTTACCAGCTACCAGGACGCAGTGTTCACGATGGAAGGAAAGCTCCCTTGGGCTCCACTCTAGCAGTGGGTGTGTTCCAGTCATCTGGAGGGACCAATGAGGTTGACCCTCTTCAGAGATCCCCTGCAGCTGCACCAAGGTGGTTACAGGAGAACTCGGGGATGTGGGGACTTGTGCCATCTCATCAGCTGGGTGCTGAGCTAATAATTTAGGAGAGAAGAAAGCACTCATGGCAGCATGCAGCTACAGCGCTTCTGCACACAGTGTACCTCAATGTGAGGTGGGTCAACAACAGACCTACCCTCCCAAGCAAACTTTCTCTTTGGTCTTTGATCTGCCAAGCCCTGCTCAGATGCTAAGCAGTTAAGAGAAAAAAAAAGTATAAAGGTTCTTCTAGTTTCTCACATTGTTTTCTGCCTCCAGGATTCTTTTTCTGGGGTTACGTTTCCCTGCAGGATTACACTGATGAGAAAGCAGAGATGTTAACGTCTTTTTTCAACACCTATCAGTAAAATCACAGTTAGCTAACAGAGGACACTCGCTGTGACATCCTTTCTACTTGCATAAAGAAGTAGCTTCTGCAATTTCAGAAATACATTCCAGATTTACTCAATGAAGTAGGAAGCCCAGATAAGTTCTGTTCTGCTTCAAAATATATTGCTTAGTAAATGTGTAAGCCATATGAATCTAATTTTGATCAAATGGCTATAAACATATACTTATTTCGAAAGCCAGCTTGTGAGGTAGGTGTGTGTAGATATAAGCTTATTACACTCTGAGAGAATGGAGACACTGGCACAGATGATATTTTTAAGAAGAATCCCAAAAGAGCCTTTTTTGAAAGTGCAATTCTGATCTAGGCCAGAGAGTAATGAAGAGGGAAAGCTGATAATCTCTTCAGCCATTTCTTCTGTAACCTGCTTAACAGCAGAGTGATGAAATCTTTTGGAAACAGTGAGATATAATGTAAAGGAGAAGATGGAATGGACAACTCAGAAGCAAATATACTTATCAAAGAAAGAAGATGTGGTTATGTGTTCATCTTTCGACCAGTGCATTGATATTTTGATTTTGTTCCCATAAATTTTCTACAAATATTTTCTCACTGTCCTAGGGAAGTAAGTTATAAGGAAGTTAACTGAATAGTCCGCAGTCAAAAACGGTTTTGGACAAGCTGGTATCAAAACTCAGCTTCTGTTAAAGTAATGACAACTTTACCCATTACAAACATCCTGAAAGATTAAGGACCAATCAATTTCTTTCTACAAAGAAATTGTAGTCACTGTAAAGCAGTTCCAGGAGTTCTGAGGGTTCCTGAGTTCTCAGGAGTTCTCAGGAGTTTCAGGAGTTCTCAGATTCTTCATCCCTCTGAGATAAGGACTCCTTCCTATTTTTATCCCTGGAGGTATTTAAAAGATGTATAGATGTGGCACTTAGGTACATGGTTTGACAGTGTTAGGTTTATAGTTGGACTCAATGACTTTAAAGGCCTTTTCTAACCTAAATAATTCAAATATTTAGTGAGAAAGTCATCATGACATGAAAAAAACGTGGCTGTTATGTTCTGAAGCAGGAGAATGCACAGCATGTAGTCCACATCGAATTAGTACCCTAGCACCCTTGATTTGTGGTATTAAGTATGTCATCCACCTCTGCACCTTACTTCCCTGTGAGCAAAATGGAGACAGTAATTCATTAAGAATGAGTCTCAGCTGAGAATTGTTGTTTCCTCTGCTATATGCATGGTGATGACTTTGCAGCTGGAGGAACAGTAAGCATTCTTCAAGGTATTTGAAATCAAAACACAAACTTCCAGTCTGCCTTCTAAAGAAATTACTGTCTTGAATATTCAGCTTCCCAAACTGTTACTCATATTTTCAGCTTTCTGAAGGTTTTAAAGGACACAGATAACTAGTACTATCTCATTTAACAGTGATATTCTTACAGTAAACAGATGACTACTAGAAAATTTTATCATTTGGAAGGTAGGTGTGCAGATGAGGTGGCTGGAAAGTGACCAGAAACACTGACTGGGAGCTGCTGCTGTATTGGCAAAATTACTGAACAACTTAGTGCCTCTCCATTTAATTTCCCTTAGAGTAGTTAGAATAAAACCTCTTACGTAGTTTATTGTCTCAGAAGTGCTCTAGTGCAAGAGACAGCATGACCCAGGTTGCCTTTTGGACCTGTTATTCGATACACCTTACTATAAGCAACAGAATGAAGTTCTTAATATTTATTTCCCTAGAAAACAAGCCATTGACTAGCACTATCTACTTAGTTGCTTTGCAATGATACTTGCAGTCACTTCTTCTACACTTCAGCAGTCTGTTAAACTTGACAAGCAATCATTTTGATGAGCGAACAGCCACCATCCTATAACATACACGGATCTGTAGGAAGCATAGTTTGAAGCTTTTCTAATTTTAGCTTGTTTCAGTGTATTAGAAGTTTCTAGCATCAATCATCCAAGGTAAATACCTTACATACCAAACTGTCACAAAAAGCAATGTGCTGTTTTGTGTTTAACTGTGGTGTACCAGAATGATTCTGCAACCTTAGTTTCCTGAAGCACATGAAATGCCATGTACTGAGTGTACCCTGTTAACCGACTGCAGTTGCTTTCTCCCAGTAAAACACAAATAACACAAAAATGCAGACAGTATATTTTCAAACACATTTAAGTCAATAGCTCACATGTTTGTGCTACTGATTTTCATTCAACTGTAGTTAGAAAAGACTTAATTCTTTGCCTAGTCATACTAAATTACTGCAGAAAGTATTAAGCTTATGTAAGCAGAATTAGCGTTATGGCTAAAATCACAGAGCAGCCGTCTGCTTTCAGTTTATCCTTTGCATACTCACAACCGCTTTTTCATCTGGCAGAACAGATGATCAGCGCATGCTAAAGAGCATTGTCACAAGGAACACACCAAAGAGCTGTGTTGTGAGTACAACCACCTGCTATCTCGTTTGCTTTTACATTACACGCTGAGCATAACCTCAGCCACCAGATGAAGGCCAGGGGAGCACGTCAGTCCTGTACGGGAGGCTTAACATTCCTCACGTTCCCTGACAGGCTTTTCAGATTATACCCTCTCAAGAAGATGGTCACCATATTTCTGCCTTAAAAAGCAATACCTGGATATGCAGGGTGTAGAGCTTTTGTTGCAAGCCCAAAGCCTGTGGCCTTGCCTGACATGCGTAGTACACTCAGGCTCTTTGTTCTGCCTATTAGCAGGAGAAAGTCAATCATCAGAAGCTCAGGCAGCCCTGGGATACATCAAGCCTACCACGAACACACTGGCTTTTGCACAACACGCTCTCACCATGTTGCATTTACCTAATTTCTAGAGTGATAAACAGTTCTGTTTTCATTTTGTCTACCATACTCCCAGAAGTCCAGCCTTTAGCTCAAAACTACCACAGTGATGACTGACACCCCAATTTGGCTCCTGGCAAGATGGAGAAGCATTTTTCCCAGGAAGAGTAATTGCCTGCAGGAACATAAGAAATGGTCAGAGCAGTGACTCACCCAATCTGGTACTCAGGCTTTGAAAGTGGAAATGGGCAATGCTATTTAGGGACATCAAGTCCACTGTATTCAATTTCTTCTGCCTCCAGCCCCAAGCATCCATGATTCATTGGATTAGGTATATTGGTGGACACATTCCAGGATGTAACGAGTCTTCTGTTCCTGACGTTGCCCGATACCTTCCTGGGCCTGTTTATATTGTCAGTCTCCATAACATCCTGTGACAACAAATTCCAGAAGTTCCCAACTCACTGTATAAAAATATACTTTCTTTTATCTCTTCTAAGGTGACCTACTAAATTCATTGTGTATGCTAATTTTCATTATAATATTGCAGGATTTTTTGACCAGCATTCATTTATTCACTGCCTTTAGGATCTTTGCAAATGCCTTGGCTTCCTCTCCAAATGGAAGAGTCTTTTCAGTCTCCCCACGGAGCAGCTGTTTCATCCTCTCTAATTGTTGTTTTCTCTGTACCTCTTTTTATGTCTTTCCTGAGACGCAGAGATCAGACAGCACAAAGTGTTCAAGATATCAACTCAGCAATGCTTAATGTGGCAACAAAGTCATGTTGTCCTCCTGACGGTGCCCAGCATTTTCCTGGGTCTTGGCTGCTGCTGCATGTTAAGCTAATGATTTCGGTGAGCAACAAGTAAGGACTCAACAGTCCTTCCCTGAGCTGGACCATCCAGCTCTGAGCTCAGCATCACCTAAGAGCATATAGATCTGGGTGCTTTGGAGATTGTTTGGTCTAGGAAGCTATGGCTTGCTCTAACAATAAGCATTTCTTATCCTCTCCCTTCCTTTATAAGCAGTTTTTATAAATCTCATAAAAAGTAATTGGACAAGGGGCTAAAGTTCAAGCTCTGTCCTCCTCAGTGAATTTCTAACCAACGGTCACAGCCAGAAGGTGGACTAATTTTCTCTGTCTCCCTGACCCAGTAGGTAGAAATATATCCATGAAGACCGACAAGACTTCAGTAGAAGGGACTAGGGCATGTCTTTCCTTCAACACAGATTGCATATCCTCATGGTTAGGGTCTTACACACGACACCAGAAACACCAGGAGGTGTGTAAGTCAAGGGGAAGGACTTTGTATACCCTACAACTGTAACAATGAAGAAAACTTAATTTTACAGATCTTAGCACAGCTTTCTAGGGTTAAATTAATGCTTTTGCAGACAAAGAACAGATATGACAGAAAGAGCATTTATTTAAACTGGTGTAACAGAAATCTCAGTCATTTCAAAAGCCAGCTGAGGGAGAAGTGACTCACATAGCTTGCATACAGGATGTATCTTTGAAGTTTTCAGAGCTGAACTTCTTTTTCTCTGAAAACGTTTCTTCCGTGAGTGTATCTGCAATGTGTTTGGCAGTATATAAACATGGAGAAAGACGTGGTTCCTGCCCTGAAGAGCTTACAATCTAAAATGTGACATTGACAATACTATGCAACGTATAACAATCAACCAAAATATCATCTGTTAGATATAAGAAGACCCATTTTAACAAGCAATTTGAATACCAAATATATATATAAAGGCCACAGGTAGGACAGAGTAGTGTCTTTGTTCTGTTATGTATTTATATGTTCATATGTCTACAGGGATGAAAGGTAGTGATGGTTTGCTTAAGAGAGTGATTTCATTTTCTTTGGCGGGGCTGCTCCAGGTTGCATTTCCTGAACGAAAATAAGGAAAATTAGACCAGAATGTAGCACTCCTTCTGTGATTTTACATGTCTGAACACTGGACAACATTTTGATTAATTCCCATGCAGCAGAGAACTCCAGTTTTGGGAGAGGCAGTGTGAAAGAAGTGACAGATTTTCTGTCCTGTTGAGGCACTGAAGTCTCCACATCAGCATATGGTTAGTCAAAACTATGGCAACTACTTCAGAAGCACAGTTAGCTGGGAATCCCACTAGTTCTAGAAAGAGCATATCACACACTGTGTTTGCAATTGTGAGGGAGTCCCACCCTGCCACCTGAGGGAAAATCTGCTGGAAATTTCAGTTTTCTCATATGTTAACAGTTTTTGTCAAGTAAATGACTCTCCGATCTTCATTTCTGTGCAGAGAAGAGATAGCAGGAGAAAGAAGAAAACCTAAAAATAAAATTTGGAACCACAGGCTGACAGAACTGAGCAATGCTGGATGCTCATACTTATATACAGGCACAAATTCTGCCTCTCAGACACTTCCTATTTTAAGGTTTTGAAGTTACATTTGGCTTAGTTTCTAGGGCAATTAGAGTAATTTTATATTGTGTCATATAGGCATATAGAGGTCAGTAATTTCTTTTTAACAGTTCAACTGAATTTTATTTGAGACATAAAGCTCTTAAAAGTTTCAGTGAAAAGAATAAAGAGTAGCTGAGTACCAGAGAAGGACAGATTCTTATCCCAGAGAAAAGAGAAGCTGCAACAAATATAACAGTTGAGGCACATTCATTGGTGCCACAGAAATAGGGAAAAGGAAAAAAACTAATTAAGGGAAATAGTTCTGATTAAACATTATATGTCTAATGTATAATGCCTTTTTTTCATTGCAGCATATTTTTCCCATTTTCATCATTGCATGTAACAATGGTATGTACAAAATTTTCAAGTTTGTTACTTTAAAAACACTTAGACACTGTGCTGAATATCTTAATAGTTACCTGAAAACCTGTTCAAGAAAGAATGTGTCAGAAGTGTACTAAGACTCTTCTTGCTCCTCCACCTCTTCCTTTTCTTCTCCCTCTTCCTGTTTTTCTTCATCTTCTTCCTTTTTTAATAGAAAAAATTGTAGTTATCATGTAGGAATTGAAGGAAAAATAAACAGTCCTGAAATATAAAGCTTTGCTTTTGCAACTGTTCTTTTTCTGTTAAATGCAACATTATTTGAGCTTAAAAAATAGAATAGAGCTTTCAGTCTTAACAAGCCAGAGCTCTACCTTTGTGGCCTTAATAGGGAAAAGTGCTGGAACATAACAACCCTCTTCTTAGAGAGGTTAGAACGCAGTACATGGCTAAGTTGTAAATAGGTGTTCAAGATCAAAATAAACATATGAAATACATATAAACAGGTCTTTTAAGTACATTTTTTTTTGGAGCATAAACCAGTCCATATTCATGTCACAGGAACTAGACTCCTGAATAATCTAAAAATCATTAACAGCCATATAATACAGACTTGTTTCTGTTTCAAAATTCTTATTTCTCTCCTTTATATAGAAGAAATGGAACAATTTAAAGGAGAGAAACCTTGGCTTCAGTCAACCAAATGAACAGTTCTCTGAAAGCTGGCATTTATGTAACACAGTCCACTGATAAAGTAACATCTCTCAGACATTAAGAACTTCAGCTCAAAATTCAAGTCAATTTATCTTTTACAGGGAAAAAAAATAGGTATTTTTCTTGCTTGTAGCGTTAGTTAGCAGGGCCAGGGTGCACTAAGCAGCCTTAACGACCCTTGTCAGCCTCCCCAGGAGCCCCCACGCTTTGCCCATGGGCCTGGGAGCTCCACCTTGGCTGCCACATCCACAAAGCATAACTCTGACAGTGGTCTTGTGGATATCTACACGTGTATATACTGCATGTACTGCAGTTAGAAAGTGGGAAGATGTGAACGTGTCCTCTTATTAATTGCAGGATTGTAGTGGAAAACAGCCAAAAGCAATCATTAACTTTACCGAGAACACTGAAGAAATATTCAAGCCATAAACTTGCACTGCTGGGCAAAGCAGAAAAGCACATAAGGATTTGCACCTGGGTCTTATAAATTTGGCAAGGAAAATCTTTCCTGTACAGACAGAACTGCTTAAATTGTCAGAATGACTCTTTCACACTTACAACACTGAAAATGGAATCAACATGGTGCCAGTTAGCAATTGTCAAAGATATATCTGTCTTAGGAGCCCTTGGCAAATTTTATTAAAAAATCTGTGAAAGGCAATTTCTCTACTATTTATGGGTTTTAATGATGAATAGCCTGGGTTTTTTTCCCCAAACAATAAGACTATGATATGACCAATAATTATCTCTAGCAGAATATAATACTAGTATACTTAGTTTTATGAATAAGAATTTACTGACTTTTGAGTAAAGCGATGAGCCTGAAAAAGAATTAAATGCACACAAACAAAACATGAAAGCAAAGTGTCCAAAGATACTATACCCCTGTTGCTTCATGTTCTTCCTTGCTTTCCTACATGAGAGATACAAAAGAAAATGTTCATAAGATAGATCAAAGAAAGAATACCAGATGTCATACAGTAAAAACACAGCAGAAATTAAACACTTAATGTAGGAAAATTATGTGGAATTCAGTGGATTTATTTTGAGATAATGTCCTCCAGATTAACTCACAAAGCACATTTAAACTAAGCTTTTACTTTGAAAAAGGGCTATAAAAGTACTAAATACAGCTCCCTTTTTTCTCAGTTACCTTCAATCAAAACTGCTTCATCGACAAGCAAAGCATTAAAGCTTGGGGTTTGCTTGCTTTTTCAGGTGGGGTTTGGGTTTTTTAGTAATTATCTGGTCTGCAAAATGCAAATTAAATCAGAACTGTACAGAGCCTTATCTATTTTATATATCATCACTCAGGATCTGGCTTGCAATTCTGTTAACTGTTGCAGGCTGAGCAGATGCCTTGCTGTTGCACTGGGGAATAAGAAATAATGCAAGCTGGTTTTAGAGAGTAAATTGAGCAAAAGTGATGGAGAAAAAAGATCTAAAAAAGAAAAAAAAAGTAAATGTACAGTGAACAGAATACCAAGCTGGTTATTAGGAGAAGAGCTCACCTTACACAAAATCTAAAGACAAAGGTCAAATGGAATAGTACCATGTACAAGGTGTGAGTGGTTGATACGTGTTTGCACAGAATGAGTTGAGATAAGAAAGTGAGCTGCAGTGCCAGGGTTTATATATGGTCTGGGGAATTGCTGAGACAGGATACAGCCTTGCATTTTGATATGATTTTTTAATATGTTTCTAAAATAATTCTGCCCTGAAGTGAGCTTAATCTGCACTGCAAACTGATTTATCTGGGATACCACTTAAAAAAATATTCTAACCCTCAAGCTAAAATCTAAAGTTAAATTCAGACAGCAAAAATAAAGAAAAATTATTATCATCACATCTATTCTATGATTCTATGATTTTATGACCTAGTGACTGGCAGAGCCCTTGCTGTGCCATGTGCATGGGAGGTCACAGTCTTTCCCTCAAAAACCTCAAAAATGAAGGAGAGACAAAGCAAGGAAAAAGGGACACTATATACAGGCAAAATGGTTCCTCAATCTTCTCCATCAGAGAATGGGAATCAGGAATGAAACAAAAATTAGGAAGAAATCAAGGATAAGCTTCACGAAATTATTAGAAAAGGAAAGTATGCAACAGGTTTAAGGTAAAAAAAAAATCCATAATCTAAAATCCTAGTGCAGCTGTCCCTTGGTGACCCTGGGCTGAAAGCTGTTCCTGTTACTTATTACTGGATCTGTGTAAGGGACTTTCTATTTCAACATCTGCTCTGGGCTTTCCTGGGTATTTGTTTGAATGAGGGGCTGGAGCTGCTGTAGCCTAGGCAGCCTAATGTGAGGTACGAGAAACACAACTTGTCACACTGTGTTTATCCCTACTGCTTTCTGGAGACAGCTGTGAAAATAAGAGATTTGGTTTTCAGAGGGTTGGGGTGTCTCACTGGCTTCTCCACATGAGAAAAAAAGCTGGAGCTTCTGGACCTCTCCATCTCCCAGCAAGAGCAGCAGAAGCTCAATGGGAAGGCTGCAGCCTTCACACCTTTCCACACTGACCATTTACTGCCATTCCTGCTGCTGAGGCACTGGAGGAACTTTCTGAAATCTGGGACCCTCCACGCAGCTCCACAATAGAGACAGTCACAGTTTATTTTGGTATATGTCATCTCCTTATTGGCAAAGACTGAGATATCTTTACCTCACCAAGACTCTTCTAGAATTTGTTCATAGCACCAGCATTTCTCCTGCAAAGTCATTGGAGAAAAGCTGGCTGGGTTACAATCTGAATCAGAGCACCATTTTTAAGTTGGTTTGAAACCGAGACCTAAATAAAGCCAAAATGGCGATACTTGCCACCAGTATATTAACTCAGATGCAGAACATAAAACTACAATATAAGTTATGGAATTTTAATTTGAGGGTTTGTCAAAAGAGTAAGTTGACACTCCAAAAGTGACCTGATTACTGTCCGAAAGATAAAACTGTTTGGTTGCAAAACACAGTGGATGGCTTATGAAAAGTTCACCCTTTTAGAACTCAGTATACATAGCTCTTAATAAACAAGAAGAAAAAAAAAGACATGGGTGATGAAAGCAAACAGGAAATATCTATTCAGTGTAGTAGAATGAGAGGAAGAGAGAGAAATACTGAAAATACTGTGTTGGTATTACATGTATCTTTTAGGACCTAACATCCAGTGGAGATACGTCAATGGCAATCTGACAGTCTTTAAATGTATTTAGATTCATAAAACCCTCACCAGGTAAGGAAATGTTATTCTAGCTTTCTTTTATAAGGGTAAAATGAGATACAGAGACAAAAGGCAGAATTCATCCCACTGCAGTTGCCTCAAAGCCATTATTCTGCTCTGAACTCATTCTCTGTGTGCTATCTGTAAGTGAATGAGAATACCAAAATTTCTACAGAATGGTTCCTGTCATCCCAACAGAAGTAATAACTGGGATGAACTGTGGCAAGTCAGACAGATACGACGTCACTGATTGGAGACCTTATAACCTGAAGGGGCTACAAGAAAGCTCGGGAGGAACTGTTCACAAAGGATTGTAGTGATAGGACTAGGGGAAATGGGTATAAACCAGAGAAAGGCTGGTTTAGACTAGACATTAGGAAGAATTTCTTCACCATGAGAGTGGTGAGACACTGGCACAGGTTGTCCAGGGAAGCTGTGGCTGCCCCATCCCTGGAAGCGTTCAAGGCCAGGTTGGATGGGGCCCTGGGCAGCCTGTGCTGGTGGGATGTGTCCCTGCTTGTGGCAGGGGGGTTGCAATTAGACGATCTTTAAAGTTCCTTCCAACTCTAACCATTCTATGATTCTATGATTCTATGATTCTACAAAATGTCCTAGGTGACATGGGAAGTGGGTGGTGGAACATGGTGAAAATGGGGCATTTTGTATCCCCAGCACAAGTCACGGGCACCCTGCTGCCTGCAGTGGTGAGTACACTCTCTAAAAATTAGTAAGACAGGAACAGAAACAGTGCTTTTTTTCCTTTCCCTCAGAGTTAATATACACCTACTGTGGTGAAGGTGGGTATCTGAGTTGGAAAATTTCAGGAAGACTTTTCCTCCTCCTTATATAAGACTACATAAGAAGATTCAATACTGCCAAGATTGTGCAGGAGAAAGGGGAGCTACTAACCATATTTTATGCCTTCATAACTGCTCCCTGTAAAACCAAAGGAGAATATATTTTCTGTTTACAGCTCCAAATCATTCTGAGATAAATGGAGCAAGGTGCTTGTTGTATAGCAGTGGCATTGCATTATGTCATTACAAAACCTCTCATACACAGCTGCTTGACACATTTACAGACATGTTCCAGCATTCTGTTCTCATTTGAAAGACATTAGAGTAGACTGCCAGCCAGAATGGCAAGTAACACAATCCAGCTAGGGGATGCACTGCAGTTTTACGCTGGGCTTCTCTCAGGAGCTGAGAAAAAAGGTATCTGATGGCACTCACATAGTGGCTGAAATTCATAGAGACATGTTTGTATATAATTTAAGAATTTTTAGTTCCCCCTGGGGAGTGTCTCTCCTCATCGCCATTTTCAAGTTTTAAATGGGACTTCCCAGTGCCTGAGATTTGCATGTGGCTGCATAGAAGGCTGCTTTTTCAACCTAAGGACAAGAGGAAATGGCCTCAAGCTCTGCCAGGGGAGGTTTAGGCTGAACATTAGGAAAATACTTTTCACAGAAAGGGTCATTGGGTACTGGCAGAGGCTGCCCAGGGAGGTGGTTGAGTCACCTTCCCTGAAGGTGTTTAAAGGGCAGGTGGACAAGGTGCTGAGGGGCATGGTTTAGTGTTTGATAGGAATGGTTGGACTTGATGATCCAGTAGGTCTCTTCCAACCTGGTTATTCTATGATTCTAACAATGATTGGTTAAAAACAGAGCAGCAGGAAAAATAAAGCAGCTGGATCCCTATCTCCAAACACATTCCTGCTTCGTCTCTCCTGAGTCTAGAACATGGTCTGTAATGTAAACAACCCACTAAAGAACACACTGGCACACAACAGAATGGTTGTGGGATTCATCTACCTTTCAAGCACCAGTACGTTACTGATGTTAGCTAACTGCAGGATGTTACACTGGGGAACTGAAGGAACTCAGGTGGCTTCTTCCAAGAACCTTTAGCACTGCAGTTGGAGACCTGCCCATATCAGACCATGGTGCAGGCAGAAAGGATAACAGCAGTCACCATTTCTGCACCACCTAGGGGCTTCTGCATATTCTGGAGAAGACACTGCCAGATCTAGCTTGCTGCAAGTGTAGTCAATGCTGGTATACAACAACAAACATTAACTAGATTTATGAGCACTGCAGATGCTGGCCATTGATAGCAGCAATTTTTTCCACACAGACAGGACTCAGATGTCTAGTCCTAAATTATTCTCCATAACTAGAGTCTGGTTCCAAATAAGCATTTAAAAAAAAATACCAACAACAACCTTATGTAACAAGTGGCAAAAGGAAATTGTAAATAAAGACAACTGCTGATATTCAAGATTCAAGCAAAGTTCCCTGGAGTTTTATCGAGTTTTCATATCACCATGATGTCAAAGAAAATGCATTTAAAAGACAAGCAAGTCCACTCTACATTGAGTCTTCCCACACTGAGACACAATAAAAGCACCTATGTGTTTTCGTATTTCATGTGCTTAACATAGGTAAAATCCTCACATCACAAAGGGAAAAAGGAAAAATCACCTCTTGAGCTTCTGATGGTGACTGAATGGACTGAACCTCTCCATGAGCACCTTCATCTGTCTTGTCTTCTTCTGGTTTTGCCTCAGTTTCGTCTGTGGCATCACACTTCTCAGTCTCCTGGCAGCAAAGAAGTCATTGTTAGTCTCAGGGCACATAACCAACGATTAATTTCTATAAAAATCTTGACTTTACAGTTTTGGGAGGTGTTCTATGGTGTTCAAATGAAAATGTACCCTTTTGGACATTCTCCTGTGAAAGGAACACTTGTTGGCATGCTGATCTGTTGGTAAAGGCATGGGGTTTATGTAGGGAAAATATGAATTCAGGCATTTCTTCCTCTTCAGAGCACAGTAGATCCTCCAGCATTTCTGTGGAAATTTTAATAGAAATCAGTGCTCATCCTGATGGCACCTTCTAGGTTCAGGAAGTGACAGGGCCTGATTGACAGGCCTAAAACAATGTAGGTGACCCATGGATGGTTCGTGTTGCATTGCTACATGTACTGTTCAGTCTGTAATTTTGCTATTATCACATTGCTATTATCAGTAGAATTGAGTTGTCCCACCTTAATTGTAGCTTCTCTAGCATACATAGCAGGAGAACAAAACCACCAACTCCCTAACTGACCAATCAGCAGGAGCACGAGGGCTGTGTGAAAAGAACTATGCAGGAATGCTGCACCTCAACAGCCCCCTTTAGTTTAAGGATAAGAGATGTCCAGCTGGTTCCTTCTCTTCTATCTTGGGGCTCTGGCGGCTGTGGGGGAGTGTGGGGAGGAGACAATGAGCAACTGGGACCAGAAACTCCTCCATCTTAGAATGATGTAAGTTGTTTATTAAACGATATAAAAGCTGGACCCTTTGCAGCAATCTTTGGAGCCCCCTACTATGAGTGTACTTTCAGCTAGGTAGCTGCGAAAGGTCACACACTGTGTCAGATAAAAGGAGACCGGTGAGGCCTCAAGTGGAAAAACAGAAAAAAGGATGGAATACAACAGCACAAAGTGCAAAGTCACATTATATTTGGGACAGGTAGTTCTGGGACAGAGACTAGAAACAGATGTTTCTACTGCACATTGCATGCTTGTTAGTTGATAATCATCAAAGAACAAAATGGATGTATTTAAATAATCACAGAATAACTGAGCCACAGAAGTGATGCGACAATGAAGGAAATAATAAATGCGAGGTATAAATGGTGGAGCTGAAAGAGAATATTAATGTCATCACATTAGGCCAAGGAGAAACCTCCTCTGGATCGCTCTGTGCTGTTCCAGTCACTCAGGCTCAAGAAAGAGAAATTCATACTGGAACAGGTGCAGAGGGGGGTTACAGGAGTATTTGAGGGAGTGCAAAGTCTGTCTTATGAAAGGGCGACAAAAAAAACTTCACTACTTTAATCTATTAAATGTAATGCTGTGAGGGGATAAGATGGCTCTCTAAAAATAGATCAGAGTAAACATCAGAAAGGGACAGGATAAGAAAGACTGAAGTAGATACAAAATGAGCACAAACTGGTTGTAAATAAAAATTATCACTGTGAAATTTTGGAAGAGCTTTCTAGTAGAGAAGTGGAGGTAAAGGACTTAATTCATTAAAAGATGATCACTAAAAATTTGATCGCTTCTGAGAGGTCTTATCTGGTGTGGTTGCCTCCAGCAACAGAGAATTTGGCTCAAGAGTGGTCCTGTCTTGTCTTACATGCTACGGGCAGAGCAGCATTTCTGTGATCAGAAGACAAGCTCCTTTATCATCCCTGTGACCAAGCCCTCACAACTCATCCATCTGGTTGGTCTGGGGTTTTCTATAATTTCATTTGTCTAAACAAAAACCCCCAGTCATGACCTCCTGTCCTTTTAAATTTAGAGGTCCTCCTCCAGTGCCCTAAATATATTATTTTTTTCAGCCTGTGTACTTAGCCTGCAGAAGCATGACACAAGAACAGCTATCATAAAATCATATCTGGCATTTAGCCCCAGAGAAGGCCTGGGTGAGTGCTGACTTAGGGAACTTTGTTTCATGATGTGGTGTGCAATATGAGACATCCTCCTGCTGAGATGCCCTGCAGGATGGGGACAAAAAGGATAGAAAGGAGGTCATGAATTTTTGGAAGCAGGTATTGTGACAGAGTGAAGATGGACAAAATACTTCTGCAGCTTTAACTTGTTCCTGAAACTTCACAGTCTGTAAGATTTTATGCCTTTTTGGCAATTTTCTCCTGAATCATGGAAGACACATTTTGTACATAAGGAGCTTGCAATGAAAAGAAAGTAGTTGCATAGACTCCTTAGTTCCCCTTATTCTCCACAGAGAAAAAACAACAACAGCAAAAAAAAAATTTGTATCAGCAGCAAGCATTGTCCTCCCAGCAGTCCTTCCCAGCACTGCACTGCCCATGCCCTTCTGGCAGCAAAAGCCTTTCCATGAAGTGGAGCAGAAGGCTGATTATGATTAAAGATTTCAAAAGAAAAATATCTCTATCTGTCTCACAAAATGTGCTCACTCCATTACACAGCTGCATGAATGTTTTTGCCAGCACATAGAGGGTGCTTGGGGAAAGGAATGAGCAGCTGGGAGTAAGCAGAAGGAGAGAGAGGAAGGAGAAAAGATTCCTTCTTTTTCTGACAATATTGTCTCATTCAAGTACACATAAAACTGTGAGTTCACTGCACTCCAAAGCTGGCAGCATTGTTATTAAAAACAGGTCTACAGAGACATTTATCTTTTACTTTTCCCCCACAAGCCCACAAAATATTTGAAGATTAAAGTATGTAGTAGCACAGGCATATACTGCAATTCTGTTGTGCAACATTGCGTTAATACATTGTTTTCTTAAGGAAATGGTAACGTCCTTACAAGCACTTTCTTTGTAGGAGTTCGTATAATGAAAAGGATGGTGTTAATGAAAAATAAATTGGTTAGATATTTATTTTCAGCATGTATATTAACATTTCATTTTAAAATCTAAGCATTTAATATTTTTGGCAGGTACATAAAATACATAAAGACTAAAATGAACATATTGTGTAAAACTATCTCAGATGAATTATATAGTTACTCAGAGCATAAGGTAAAAAAAATTGTAGCTAAAAGAGCTAAACTCTAGAAGCAGCATGTTATCAGCCTGATCACACATGTATGCACACACACTCACATATATATATAGAGTTCTTGGTTATTAAATGGAGAGCAGTGATGTTTGGAATGTCATCATTATACTAGCTTTCCATAGAAACACCACACTTACTTAATTTTTAACTTATTTAAAATGAAGTACCATTTATAAAGACTGGCTGACGAGTCAATTTGTCTTTAAACAAGATGCATGCACTGTAATTTTGTAATTCAAAGCAGTCTTAGTAAAAGTCTTTTTCAACCGAAACACCAAAGCTCAAGTATCCATGGATTTTAAGATATCAGGACTTTGGATATTAAGACCAAAAATATAAAGATTAAGGACTTAAGTATATACTAAGATTTGAAAACAGATCTTCAGCTCAAGTAAATCAGTTTCACAGAGTTCACAGAGAAACTGGAAACCTAAATTTTCTTTCTATAAACAACTGGCTCTCTGGACTTCTGGGAAACAGGGACAGTATTCCACTGTGGTTAATAAAGTTGTCCAAAAATCTGTTTAGCCCTGAAAATAAAATGCAGTTATTACCTGAATTCAAACCTTGCTAAGACACTCAGGAAATGTAATGATACAACATACTGTTTTAAGTAACAGACATCTCATTGGTAGAACAATTCACCTCTGCCATTATAGAAAACACATGGCTCAGCCACACCTATTAATGGGCTCTTTATGTCACCAATATTTCAGAAAAGATACAAAAATACTGAGAACAATTTCAGACTAAGTGTAGAAGTGATGTGGGCTTTAAAAGGAAATGTACCCAACTTAGGGGGCAGCTGACACTGACATACCTGACCGTAGGCATACAAACTGCCTTAATTATAGCTCAAATGTACACATGTAGTCTCCTGGCACATCACTGTTCATGCCACTAATCCAAGATTAAATGGAATCATTCAAAAATCTGTCACTAACTTGGGTGATCTTTGGATCAGGCACACGGCATAGTTGTACTTTAAATCCCAGCTTGCCATGAACATGTTTAGAAGTTAGAAGAGAAGTATTTATGAGCAGGTATCCCTTCAGCTGAGAAGGTATTTCATATTAATAGACTGAAGAACTCATTAACACAATGACTGCTCCATCTCTTAGGCATAGATAACTGTGCGAGTCATCCTTCTTAAAAGATGCTTTAGAAAACTTGATAATCAGTACAATGGGTAGGCAACAGGAGAGAAAGGATGATGTGAGCTAAATGATCCTTTTTGAAGTGCCAAAAATAAGTACTGATTTTCTTTTAAGGCCCCATACTACCCTTTAATTTAATGATAAAAATGTACCTGGTGTATAGGAAAAAAAAGTGTGAAGATCTTTGTCTGACTTCCACAGTGATCTAGGCAAATAGTTAGCATTTAGAACTCTGGCCTTTTCACTAGGATCTGCAGAATTGTCCATATGCCATCCAAGTGTGTAAATACTCTATTGTATTGGATATGTTGGGAACATGGTGTTGGGCACAGCAACTGGCCATCCATACACTGGTACCAGAACTCTCAGCAGAGGTCCAAAACCAGCTGGCTGCAGGGAGAAGCAGATGCCTGCTTAGGGAGCTGCCCTCCAGCCTGTTTTCCAGTCAGTATGGTTAACTTTGAGCTCAATTTGCTATTTCCTACTGAAACAATTACAGCGGTTTTGTTTTTTTTTTTTGTAAGAGAATACTTAAATAAGTACATAAAGACTTCTTTACATGTGTGCTGCAGATCTGAGGACCTCCTTCATATCCATGTGCATTCAGAGCTTCTTTACATGTGTCTTACAGTCAATCGGCACCTTGATGAGTCTTAGATGTATCAGACTTATCACATATGTGTAGATCAGCTTGCACATCTGGCTCTGATGGCATCAGAGCACTAACACCTAGAAGTAACAATTCAAGGTAAACATTTGTCAACTAGATCTGGTGACAAGTTGTAGCCACCTAACCCAGAGAGAAGTCAGGACTAAAAAAATATACAAATTTGCAAATTAGAAACATGTATTTTGCACTGAGCAGGCTGACATGGCAATGAATGTTAATATACGTATTTGGTTGGAAAGTTAAATTTGTTGGGGGAAGCAGCAAAAAGTTCCTTTGCTTGCTCTAGAAAATAGGTCTCCAACAGTCCTGGGTCAGGATCCTTGGCAGCTGTGCTGTGGAACAGCATCATGGTCATTAAAGAGCTTCTCTACTGGTGGTGCAATATGAGACAAAGGATAGATGGAAGAGGAAAGAGAATCATCTGAGGCAAGAGCATAAAACATATATCAACTTCATATTAATCTTTATTATGCCTCAGTGAGGTAAAAACACCTATAAAGCAAATGCTTACTGACTGCTGCTGTTTCCAGGCTTTATAGTTTGCTTCTTTTATAAATTACTATCATATTCCAGAAAAAAGATTACAGTTTTTTAAGAAGATGTTAGTAGGAAATCCTGTCATATATGTCATCAGTACCACCTCTTCCACACCTGACTTATTATCCCAGATTCACGCTGGTGGAATTCAATGTCACGAGCCATCCATTGTAGTTTGTGCTAAGGTTGAATTGACAGCCTAATGAAAGGAAAGCAGAAGCAGTGAAGCAAGGTTATTTGTATGACAAAGCACAGCTAGGCTGTCATGCAGGGAAGATGCCTAGAAGCACCCCTGCAATAAATGCTAAACCACTTGTATATGTCTCTATCAAATCCAGGAACATGCCCTAAAAAGGAGATGATGTAAATACACTTCCACTCTTTACAAGTATTTTTAAAAGCACCCTCACTTATTTCCACTTACTGGACTGAAACAACCACCATCACCACCAGTGCAGCAGTTAATCAGCATAAATCATACTTGCTTTCTACCAACAGCACTAACAGTTATTTGCCCAGCAAAATGTACCAAACATATTCTTTTCAACATTTACAAAATTGTCACAAAACAGAAACTCTAATAGCCTCTGCTGACAGCTGGGAATTAATGAATTCTAAAAAATTGCTACCTTGCTTCTTAGACATGCTATCTAACAGAACCTTGCATGATGGAGCAGATAATATATGAAGTGTGAAGATGGAAAAAAATGCAATTTTCTTTATCTCATTGACTCTCACGTATGTTTTATAATTATGATAATATGTAATACCTGCAGTCCTTTAAGCTTTTCATGGCTTTGTGGATGTTAATTAAATGAACTCTCACAAGGCCCTTGTGAGGTAGGCAAGTAATTTTTATTTCCCTTGGAGGGAGATGGCACAGCTAAAGCAGAAAGTTTAAATCACTTGTTCCTTATCACACAGGAACTCGGTGTCAAAGACATTTATAGCAACTGTAGCTGTCCCCTGAGTATCTCTTCATCTGTAGCTCTCAAAGCACTTAGGAAAGGCCCCTTTTTCTCTCTGCTTTGGCAGAAGAGGAAAAACAGAGACATTTACAATAGTGTTTCACTCAAAGTTGCTACAGGAATGGCAGCAGAATTGGACCAGAAAGCAGATCTCATGCTCCAGGGCAGCTCTTCAGCCGGGTCAGCATGATGCAGCAGAGTTCTCTGCTATCGCTCTGGCTCATCGCTCTCTTGATGCATTTATTTTGTTGAATCACCTACACTAAATACGGCAACATTTGTTTATCACCTAGCATGATCTTAGGACAAGAGAGCTGTAATGCTCTGAGTCATAAATCTTCTAATTAAAAGAAGTTAAAGAAAAAACACATTGTTCTCTGTAAAAGAAAGAAACAAACAAACTAAACAAAAAAAGCAAAGAAACACCATATTCTTTTGTCAGAAAAATATTAGAACATTGTCAAAATACAGTGGATGGTGAACAAAGGGTTGACTCGCCAAAGGGACTTCATGGTGTCCTGAGTAAGACTTTATCTCCTCAAGGCAGAGGGAGCAAACCCATAGTGCCAGCCTGTGCGTACACACAGAGAATGGAATGGGTCCAGACCCCAGCCCTTCTATTGGTGGCCAGTACAAACCCTCCTTGCTCAAGGTTTGATGCAGACAAGGGGAAGCGAAGGTTTCTTGTAATTAGCACAACCTATAAATAGCATTAGAAAATTCTGCATCATTTAAAATCTGAACACGATAAAATATTGCTTTGTGTCAACAATAACAACAACAAAAAACATCAGCTGGAGGCATGGTATCAAGTTTGCGATGAAAGAAGGGAAGAGAGAAGTATTTTCTATTATATATTGAACCAGTTACCTTTTTCCCCCATTAAGAACAGTTTGCTACACCAGCATCTACTGTAATACTCGTCACTGTCCCTTATTTGATATGCTGAGTCACTGCCTATCTTCAACTTTTATTAAAATCAAATAAATACCCCCATGAAAGGATAGCAGTGCATACCTTTGTGCCTGGAGGAGGAGCAAGACCCAGGAATGAATAAATAATATTTTCTTCCTTAGCAGAGAAAAAGGATTCAAAATCCTAAAAAAAAAGGAACAAACAAACAACAGAGAACTGGTTACAAAAATCAAACAAAAGCCTGGGAGGAAGAGACTAGCCCAGGCAAATCTTTCTTATAATGATGAGAGTGACTACGCATTTGTACAAGCAGCTGTATTATCTAAGCCCAGGGAAGAAAATTTAGTTAAAGGGATTTTCACACTGGCTGATAAAATGAACAAATGGGCAAAACTCTCCAAAGACTTACACTTTAATTATATCATCTCTGTGTCAGAAACAGATAAAATTAAATGCTTCATTTTAGTGTGCCTTAGGTGTACACACCAAAGCAAAGCTATTCCCATTTAAATGTAGACATAAAGCTTACTGTGAGTAAGAACACAAAATTTGCCCTCAAAACCCTGGACAGCTTTATGGCAAATAGACAACAGTCAACACAAGTGAAATGATAAAGAGGAAATTTTATTTTAAAGAAAGGTGCTCTGGTTAGAACATGTAGTTACTCTTCAGACAAACTTAGCAAAGGACTGTGTTGTTCCCTCTAACATATATGTACCAGCCAAAATGTCTTACCTACATGTAAACTGAAGTTATAAATCATTATGTTAAATGCTCATTTTCTCTTAAGTGCTAATATAATTGAAAAGATGTGATGGATGGATCCTATCCTACCGCGCAGAACTTGCATGGTGTTTGGGTTTACACCCAAACAATATTCCTGTTAATTAAGAAACCTCTGCTATCACTAGCTTGTTACAGGGAAGTTCATGACTTGCATCCTTCACGGGTAAAAATCAACATGTATTTATATCTCAGCAGCAACCGTGCTCACAAGTGACCACTGCACAATCCCACAGCAGCTCTGCGTAAGACAGGAGGCTGAAAGCATGTCTGCTTAGTTCTAGACTTCTGCCTCAACCACATTATCATCCTCCCTCTCATACCAAATAACTCTAAAAATAGAAGCCTATAAACAATAAGGTGCTGACTCATCCTTGACACTTGTTTATAAAGCTGGGTTAGGACCCATGTTGTTTTATTGGGTTGTTGCAGTATTTACAGAGAATAAATTATTGGCCAAGGGAAAGGCTGGAGAGGTTTAGAAGTCACCTTAATGTCAATACAACTGGAATCAATGACATTTCAGTTCAGTTTGGAAGAGGCAACTCAGCTTAACCGACAAGATAAATGACAGTCCATTTCACTGATTTATCAAAGAGACAGACGAGCTTTCACACAGACCTTGCTACTGGCAGTGGGAACTGCCCGATCTTGAACAAGCCCAGAACAAATTTTACCCTGACCAGGCGAAATACCTGCTGCTCCTCCAGGTCACCCATTTCTCAAACCATCTCTCTGCTATTTTCACACTATTGTGGGGTTCTCCTTCTTATCTAATCCAGGTCTAACCAATGTTTGAAATCTAACCCATGAATTTAGAAGCAATATAGCAAACAAGAACACAAGGACTTTCTGCAATTCAAAGGGCTGGAATTTGACATGGGCCATAAAAACACAGGAAATCTATGTCCTCCTGCATACCACAAACTCATAAAAAAAGCCTAGGCAAACTATGGCACAACATGACAATATCTGCAAACAAAGAAAAGACTATAACAAAGAAGGACTTGATATTGATACCATCCTACACCTGGGTCAGGGCAATCCCCGTTTTCAATATGCGATGGGGGATGACGTGATTAAGAGCTGCCCTGCAGAGAAGGACTTGCAGGTGTTGGTCGATGAGAAGCTTGATATGAGCCAGCAATGTGTGCTCACAGCCCAGAAGGCCAACTGTATCCTGGGCTGCATCAAAAGAAGCATGGCCAGCAGGTTGAGGGAAGGGATTCTGCCCCTCTATTCCTCTCTTGTGAGACCTCATCGGGAATATTGTGTCCAGTTCTGGAATCTCCAACATAAAAAAGATATGGAACTATTGGAATGAGTCCAGAGGAGGGCTACAAAGATGATCAGAGAGCTGGATTTCCTTCCATATGAGAACGGGCTGAGAGAGTTGGGCTTGTTCAGCATGGAGAAGAGAAGGTTCTGAGGAGATCTTATAGCAACCTTCCATTACCTGAAAGGGGCCTACAAGAAAGCTGGAGAAGGACCATTCATAAAGGCTTGTGTTGCTAGGACAAGGGGGAATGGGTATAAACTGGAGAGGGGCAGATTTAGACTAGATATTAGGAAGAATTTCTTCACTATGAGAGTGGTGAGACACTGGCACAAGTTGCCCAGGGAAGCTGTGGCTGCCCCATCCCTGGAGGTGTTCAAGGCCAGGTTGGATGGGGCCTTGGGTAACCTGATCTAGTGGAATGTCCCTGCCCATGGCAAGGGGGTTGCAGCTAGATGATCTTTAAGGTCCCTTCCAACTCTAACTATGCTATGAACCTATGATTCTGTGATTCTACGATTTTATCTTGTTAGTTCCTCCTCAGAGGAAAAGCAGCAGATGGCAAGCATACTAAAAATCTCCAGAGACAAATAGTCTTGTAGATAACCAGACCTGAAGGCACAAGCTAGATGTATTAATGACCAGATGAAGTCCTTATGAGAAGAGAAAACAACCTTCTATCATATCACGTACTTCTTGACAACTGGTAGTGTACAATGATATCCCACATTAAATGTGGTACTGCACAGTAAATGGAAGGTCACTTACCTTGCTTACATTGAGGAGTAACCTATAATATATGTAGCATGGTATAAAAGCATGACTACAGTAATCATGTAATATTTTTTGTATTGTATATTTGCATTCTTATTTCCCTAATGGTGACTTGTTCACATCTCTCTTCGCTGAATGATCAAAGACAACTGTTCCAAAGGCAGGAGTAAGAAAAACAAGCAGTAATGATTTATTTCAAGTAAGCAATGATATTATATCTATATGAGAAGACATAAATGGTCTAGGTGAAAGGTAGTGGTGTTATCTATCTTTGGAACTAGTCTCTGAAAAATACAGTGAAACATATTTAAAAATAAACACACACAACATCACCATGAGTTTTTCTTTACAAGTGCATATGCTCTTTACAAGTGCATACACTCCACATTATCATCCTTTGTATGACCACAATGGGAACATCAGACAGCAAACTCCAATTGGATATCAGCAAAAAGTTCTTCCCCACATGACTGGAACGGCACCAGATCAGAGCACACAGAGAAGCATGGAAAAGCCATCCTTGCAGTCTTTTGAAACTCAGATGGCAAAAGATTCAAACAGCATAAACTAACTTGAAAGTTACCCCTGCTTTAAGCAGCAGGCTGGACTAGAGACCTCCAGAGGTCCCTGTGATTTCTATATATTCAACTTCAGCAGTTACATGGAGCATCAAATGATGTTCTACGGATTTCATTTTACATAGGAAAGCATAGATTTCAGCTTACAGAGAAAACCAGAAATTTACATTCCATTTCTTTCCTAGTTTTCTAGGAGTTTTTTTTTTTTTAACCAAAAGCAAAGAAAAGAGCAACAGAGTGCTAAGTACATTTAGAAAGTGACACAGATGCAGACAACTGTCTAGACATAGGCAAAGAAGTAGCTTCAGGAAAAGATCAAACAAGAGCATAATTGCCAGTGCTGATGAATTAGAATGGATACTTGAAATTGGTTCTATAGCCAGACATGCAAGACGAATCTATTTCTAATCTTTTTCTTCAAGCAACAATACCAAAGATCTGAAAGAAAAATAAGATTCAAGCATTTTGTAAGACAGCCTTAAGCCTCTCTGACCTCTCAAAAAAGCTGCTCAGTGTATTTTCATAAATGCATCTCTAAGAAACCTCCATTTTACAGTGCAAGTTAGGAAGGGAAGCAGCTCTTCAGGGTCAGCCAGGAGATGAAGATTCTTTTACGTAACAGCAGACAAGGAGATTAGCAGCAGGACTGCATTTACTTGCTCACTATTTCAGGCTTTTCCAGCATGAAAAGGAAGCCACCTCAGCTGTCCCTAGTTCCCCCTCTTTCCCCAGCCTCACCCCAAAAAAGTCACTGAACTGTAGAAGAGAGGACTGCGGAAGATCTCAAAGGCAGTAATCACTACTCTGTTTCCGATAGGTGTTTTTCCAGTCCATTAGTAAGGACCTTTAAAAAGATAATGAAACAAACTCCTGAACACCACATACTTTTTTCCTGATGTCTGATTTAATCTTCTGTTGCTGCATTTTTGCTCATAACATCTTGTTCCACTTGAAGAACACATTTTACAAAATCCTGGAATCAGATAATAATTCAGATGGGAAGAGACCTCAGGAAACCATATTTTAATCTCTTGCTTAAAGCAGGGTCAATACTGAAGTCAGGCCAATATCAAATTCCTCTTAGCTGCATCTTTTAAAATATTTGAAGGTTGTCACATCTCTCTCCAAACTGGTCTTTCTCAGGTTGAGGAAGGAAATCTTTTCTCTTGGATTTTCATTCCCCAAGGCCAGCGTGTTGTTAATCCACATGCACATGCACATGTGCAAATGGGAGCCAAACATACAAGACAATCAATAGGAAAGGAAGAGAGGGAAAAGGCTGATCTCAGGAAGCAGAATGAGAAGAAAATAAATATAACAAGTCTGAAAACCCCTGTGAATCAGGAGAGAAAAAACTTAGTAGGAATGAGAAAGAGAAAATGTCTTACAACAAAAGAGGTGTAAAAAGCTTGACTTGTTTAGTACAGTCAAATGAAGATTAAAAAAGGATATTTTCCCATTTATAAATACATTGGACTAGAGCTGTTTAAGCTAGAGGCTGATTTTGACATACCAGGAAATGAGTATAAACTGGCTGCATATACTCAGACTATGGATTTGAAGGTTTCTAGGTGCAATAACACTGAGGCCTTTGAAGACAGAGTCATAAAATCATTTAGATTGGAAAAGACCTTTATGATGAAGTCCAATCATAAACCTAACCCTGCTATGTCCACCATTAAACTATGTCCCTATGCACCACATTTACCTGTCTTTTAAATGCCTCCAGGGACGGTGACTCAACCACTTCCCTGGGCAGCCTGTTCCAGTGCCCGATAACCCTCTCAGTGAAGTATCATTTCCTAATATCTAGCCTAAACCTCTCCTGGTGCAACTTGAGGCTATTTCCTCTCATCCTATCGCCTGACACTTGGGAGAAGAGACCAACACTCACCTTGCTGCAATCTCCTTTCAGGTAGTTGTAAAAAGTGAAAAGGTCTCCCCTCAGCTTCCTTTTCTCTGGCCTAAACAAACCTCATTCCCTCAGCTGCTCCTCATAAGAACTGTGCTCCAGACCCTTTACCAGCTTTGTAGCAATTCTTTGAATGCACTCCAGCAGCTCAATGTCTTTCTTTAGACTGTACTAACAAGACTGTACTAAAGACTGTACTAACAAGAGCAACATATTTTAAAGGGACTTTCATCAATTCAAGATATTGGACTGGAGTCCATGAGTCACGCAGAACTGTAAAATTCTCAGCTGTATTTTTCATAAGGTGGTTGAGGTCAAAGGATGGGGAAGAGTTAAGATATAGCATGTAAACCTTAAACAGTGTAAAACAGTTTCAGAAAAATTCAAAAATTTCAGAATGATGGGTCTGTAGGACCTGCAAAGGTTATGCAGGGAAGTAGAATGGAAGTCCCCAGCTTTATATTGTAGACATGTTGCAGAAAACAACATGTCCCTTGGAAGAATTTTGCACCAGACTGCCAGTCCTCAGCCATATTCTCAGCCAGCTCATGTAACTCCCCTTCACACTCCCTTAAGGTACCTTTCCCTAAGGAGAATGGTAAGCCTTATATATAGATATGGATCTCCTTACCTCATTTATTTGGAAATAATGATGCTATAAATCAGTCTGTGTTACACATCCGCTGGGAACATTACAATGAGCTTAGAGAGATGGGTAGATTAGAATTCTGGAGACTTTTAGATTAATAGTAAATTTTATTCAGTTTTTAAACCAGTAGATACAACTTCTTTCTCAGCCCCTTTGCATGTAGAGGTGTCTTTGCAAAGGACTCTTTCTTAACTTAAATTTATTTCAAGCTGTAGATTATATGGCTTCCTGAAAGAGCTTCTAACATGGAGTAAAACCCATATATTTATAATATACTGGCAAGGCTGGCTGGCTGGAATGCTTTGTAAGGCAATTATTCTTTAATTCACTACATAACCTCCCCAGGGAATCTCAGAACATTTATTGGAACATAGCGTGCCACAAAATGCAGAGCAAGATATGTCAAATTATACTTTCTATTGGTGCAGGTTGGATGATTAAATGAACATGAAGTCTAAAATATCAAGTTGTCTTTTAAGATTCTTGTAAGGAAACGAGGAAACAATTGCACTCTGTTAACTATTCTAGCAATGTCTGCTCTGAGAGCACTGAAGTTGACTGTAAGAACATGGTAGCATGTAAATCCCCTCTCTCACAAAACAACCTTTGCAGTACTTCATGCTGGATTTGTGGAGTAACTTAAAACTGGGCTCCCTATGTAATCTGCATTTCAGAGCACTTTGCAAGTTCATTTCAGAGATCATATCAGAGTACTTTCCAGTTTGTATTTCCATCCACACAATGAGACTATCTTTTGATTCACAATCCCTATTTGTTTATTTTTATAATGCAATGGAAAAGAAAGATTCCTGTTCATAGGCCCTGGTGCCTCAGATATCTGCTTGACTTCTTAGCAGCCCAAATGAGTTTGTGTCAAATCACCAAAATACCAAAACTCATCATGCAACATTAACTGAAAGTTCAAGAAATAAAGTACAACACAATTAGAGAAAGCAGATCAGCCTTGATATGAACCTTCCTGGTCTTGAGCAGGTTGGTATTGTGAAAACACATAATTAAGCACTTACTACCCCAAGTGCAGCTGAGCTGTCTTTGTAGTCTACATTTGGTTATCCTGAGACAGTGTGAGAAGAAGCCATAGTACTGCCTATACAGTACTGCTTTTGGTCTTCAGGACCTGAAGTGAGAGTGCAGGCAGGAAGCCAGCTGCAGGACAACTTGTGAGCGAGCTACACATTAGGTGGTGGAGAGCGTAAGAGGAAAACACAGCTCCTCACAAGCAGCAAACTCCACGCTTTGCAGTTTGCTCTGGGTCCTGTATAGGCTCTGGGTCTGCAGGGAATAATCCGTACAGCCTGTTAAGGAGAGTTTCTCTAAGCACGTTTCCCCTCTGTGTACATTTTTCTCTTAAAAAGGAATAATCTTTTGTTTCATTGCTCTCCTGTGCCTAGAAAATGTTTTATAAGGACTGTTCTTTCAAGGTGAATCCCACATTGTCTTAAGGAGTTTGTTTTATGCTTCCTACTAATGGAAAAAAGTCCCTTTCTGTGAAAGAAGGCCTTCAGAAGGTATTTACATTTCCAAACAGCTTCTTACCCCACAGTACCGTTCCTCATTGAAGATCTGTGGAGGGAGGGGAATTCCATTTTGAGGCTTTTTTTCACCTGGGACATTCTCTCTCATCCATTTCCTGTTGTCTTCATCTCCTGCTATGTCCATTTGCTGAAAGTCAATCTTGTTGGCCTCCAAAAATCCCACTACTTCTTGCTGTTTCTTTTTGATCTGATGAGGAAAGAAGAAAAACAAAATATCCTCTTTAAAATTATCTTTTTTTCCTACAAGCAATTGCAATTACAAGCAGAGCTAATGCAAGATTCACTACTCCAGTGGCCCCTAAATGTTTTGAAGCTTGGATTCAACACTGCTTCTCAGCAGCCAGACCACTGCCATTTCATCACAGCCATCCCTACCCCCAGCTACTTTTTTTCCTCCCCTAAGAAATGAGTCTCGGTACGAAGCCTACTACTCCATGCCCAGATCTGTGAATGTGGTGTACAAATACCTAAGCTAATCCTGCCTAAAGTCAGCACAAATCTGAGAATGTATGTATTCTCCCCAACATGTAATAGCCTCCTTTTTTCCTGCTCCTCACATATGACATTCAGCTTTCCATGAGCCATTTGTTTCACTCTGCTCCTGTTCTTTAATGCTAGGCTCAATTAAATATGGGTGAAAGCTCGATGAAAATCCAGTACAGCTTAACTCCTGTGCTTGAATATTTCCCACATTACAGAATGATGTTCCAGTTGGGCCATGAGGAACAGATTACACAAAAATAAAGTATGTCATATACAACTTCTGTGTCAGCTAAAATTCAGTCATGGCCCTTATTTCCTTTGATGCTATTGATGTATACACCTTGGATACAGGCATCAAGCTTATAGCCTGTCCGTTGGCTTTGAAGATGTAATTCTCACTATACTTCTCTGCTAAAGGAATGCTACTCCTAAGCAACATTTAAAGAACTTCCCCATTTTGTATTTGTCTAACTTGTTGAAGAGCTGCAAGGCCGAACTTCAGCCCTACAAGCATGGCAGCATTTGAAGCAAGCACTGTTTGGACAGGTCTGTACAAATTCTCTCAAGCCACTCTTTGGTCACAGACAGCTAAATTACTATCATCTAGAACAATCACATTCCAGACAAGACTCTCTTCTCCTCCCACTTATGCTACTCCACACAGTAACTTAGTGACCTGTATAGGTAGTAGCTAGAATGATGCATGAAGATAATTTTTACATCTAAGCCATCATATGATTTGAAAACATGCCTTCCATGAAGCAGACATACTACAACTGATTTTAAAGTGACACCAAGCTAGTGTAAATCAGTCTGAGACAAGCAATGGGGTGAGCAATAATTCATGGACTATGTATTTCTATAATCTAATAAACCTGAAAGACTGAAATAGAATGGTAGCCTATTATATTGGAAGACTGAACTTTCATGATTAGGGATAAAATTTCTTTTTCTTGTTTAAACAAGGAAGTAACTGCCTATACAGCTATTCTTGCTTTTAAAAATAATAATGATAAAATACTGTACATTTTTATGACAACTGAGGTTTATGGTGAGCTAAAAAATGTCCGTCACTTGAAATGTAAACTTTAATCTAAACTGTTCAAAACCCATGCATCTGACAGATCTCAAAGGTGCTTATTTATATACTTATGTTCACTGTTTAAACAGAAGTCATTCTCTTAATGGCTATTTAGCTGTCCAGTTATTTTCAGAACACATGCAGGTGGCAGGAAAGATTGCTTGAAGGGCACTTCATTGGAGGAAGCATCAGTACAATGTTCATATAAATGGTTAATAAAATCTGCATGAGCCAGTACTAAGAGTTTCACCACATGCTCTGAAAGCCAGTATACTCAAGTGCTGTCAGCTGCAATTTCAGGGTCAGCTTGTTTCTTTGGACACAGGCACTGAAGTAGATACGGCTCCTGGAATAGATAGTGCCTGTTAGGAGATAATGGAAACTGAGCTACAGATTCTGTGATCCCTTGCTTATGGCTGTAGCTATAACTTTTAGAATTAAACCTGCATAAAAAAATTATCATCACTTTGAGGTTCATAATGCACAGGAGGCTCAGACAGCACCAGTACCAAAAGCAAAAATTAAGGGAGAGTAGTGTGAAAAATGAATGCTGGGGAAAACTAAAAAGTTACATGCAATTATGCCCTTGCATAATTGGAAAAGGAAAAGGCAAAATGCTTCTCATGATGATAACAAGAATAAACTATGCAGAAGATGTACTGTATCATAAGTCTTAGAATTGTTAGGGTTTGAGGCAGAGCAAAAGACTTGGGACACTCACTAAAGCAAGCCTGTCTGTGGCTGGCACTAAGTAGCTGGGCAGCCAGAAGAATCTCTCCAGCTAACAGCACTCACATAGGGTAATAATCCAGGATGTAACAACACAGAGGATATGCAAATGTTTTCCCAGAATGGATGAGATTGCAGGAGCCTGTTTGTACCCTCACTTTTGTTTGATGGTGTAGGAAGAGTTCAGATTGCTTGGGCATAGATTCCCTGCCTGGAAAGTGGTGGTGAACAGGATATTGTTTCATCTATGCCATTTTCCCTTCAAACAAAGGTTGAGTTCCATCATCCCTAGTTTTTTGTTCCTTAAGATAAGAAAAAAAATGTTTTAAGTAAATATTAACTAGTTAAAACATACGATCTACAGATAACAGTAGTTTCCCCTGACGCATAATTAAATATTCTTATCTGTATCCTCACAATCCAGAGCATTCCCATTGAACAGCTGCTTATGGCAGAAGCAATGATACTTAAATCAACAACCTACTGCAGCAGCAATATTAGTGTTGGCAGGCAGAATTGCTGCAGCTTTTTGTTCTACCACTGCATGGACAATTTATTCCTAGTCATTATTCTTATTTATCACACATTTCTAATTTGAAATTTATTTGAAATTTCAGTGCAGGTTTGCATATGGCCAGATTTAACAGTAACGGATGACAAACCCCTACCCTGTAATTCAGAGGACATAATACAAACAGTCTACATTTTGCTCAGTCTTTCTGAGACCTACAGATCTGAAAGTAAGTTAAGAAAATGTTATCAAAAATGCTGGAAATAAAAGGATTTTAAATGTGCCCTAACCATGAGCAACAGTAAGAAAGACTTTGGAAGACTTTCTCTGTGTAAGACACAAATCCACTTTCTCCCATGGTTGATGCTACCTTGAGTCCTGCAGGATATTACCCACTAGTTCTAAACATCCCTGTGGCTAGTGACAGAATTGTTTTATTTTTTTACTGCTTGCTTCTAGCCAAGCATTTAATACCTTTTAGTGCTATGAATTCTCCACTTCTGCTTGTCTTAATGAGTAGTTCAATAGCAGCTACATTTGAAGCAGAAAGACAATAAAGCTAAACTGATTTAAAAAACTGAATCATTGAGGCAAAAATACAGACTACAGATTTGCTCTAAAGCCACAGTGAATTGTATCATTCAAACATCTGACTCAGATTTTTCCTGGGTTCACTGCATACTTTTAAAAGTATTTATTAATATTACAGCCACTTGCAATTAATAATTTGACTCCACAGTACATAGAATAGAAATGTTTTTTTCATTCTTTACCAGTGATCCTCTGTTGATTTACACCAGATGAGGCCAGGCCCACCATATTTTGAAATTCAAAATGAACCACATGTGGAGACCAGACACATTGAAGAGAGCACCGGTGCTACTAGGACAATTTAGATTTCCCATTTAAGCTCTTTAGGGATTAAATTCATTCTTCTCAGGAAAAGCTGTACAAGTCTGATACAAAATTTGGGTTTAATAGGATGTTAGTGATACATTGGGGGTTGTGCTGACTCCTTGCATGAGTGAGTTCTATTTTATATATATATGAAAACCCATTAAAGGTTCATTAAAATCCATTTAATCAGTAAACCTGGAAAACTACTCCAGCTGAACACTGTGTTTACTTGGCATTGCCATTATGTATCACTAATCTGAAAGCATACCGCCTTCTGAGGTTGCTACAGCACTATACACACCCAGCACACCAGAAAGGAGGAAATACAGAGCTGTATTGCCCTGTAAGGATGCCGTATCCTTCCTTCCAGTACACGTCTGGGATCTCATTAACAGCTTTTGTGGGCTGCTAATATACCAGGGCGACTGGCATTAATAAGCTTAAAAGCTGTCACAGCACACTGGCATTAGCCATCTTTCTTAGCAGTAATAAACCACAGCAGCAATGATTAGCAGCTCAAAATGGCTGGACAAAGCTCATGTCTTGCTCAGTGTTCAGTGTAGCATCCACATCCCTTCACTACAGTCCAAAAAGGAAGGAGTTAGTTATTGCTGCTATCTGGGAGCAGATATAAGTACAGCAGAGGAAAGGGTTTGGTTTAGCTAGTGCTAAATATACGACACGCTTAGTTTTAACAGTGTATGTGATCTCTGAATGTCAGTGTTTAATCAAAGCGCTCACACAACTGCCTTGCTGCACCACAGCCCCAGTCCTATAGCTGGGCTGGCAACAGTTCACACCTGAGGCACGCAAGGCGATGACGGCTCCATCACACACACACTGATGCCCGCACCGGGATTTCAGTCACGGCCACAATTTTTTTCCAGAAAACAGATGAGCATCAAAGGAGGTAGAGATTACTTTCATTTGGTCAACAAAAGGAGACCAAAACAGGAGCGAAGACTGCTGATGCACAGTGCATGGCAACTCATAAAGCTACTTAAGCAGTAACTGCTAGATTACAAATTACTAAAACTACAGTTTCCAAACCCCTCCTCTTCTTGTTCTCTCTTGCATCTGAGGTTTCTTATTAGGAAAAAAAAAAAAAGAAAAACAAAAAGGGAATGCTAAAATGTCAGTAGTAAATTTAGACTATTTGGCTTAGCAGTAGGCAAGACAAGCTGATAAGAGAACTACAAAATTCCTCAGCCCTGTGAATTCCAGGGAACATCCCTCAGTTCATTTTCTAGAGATGCTCCTATGAAAAAGGAGTGGATTTATTGGAGCTTTTCAAATCTGGAAGCTTCTTGATGACATGGAGCTGGTGTCAGAGAGACAGAGATGTAGTTACAGTTATGTGCAAGCACCAGCCAGTTTGTTTAGCCATGTCATAGGGAGTGAGTGACTGCCAAAGGAAAGCTGCAATCTGAGCTCATCTGGGAACTGGATATAAAAGGAAACAGTCCTTTCCCGTTTCCCACCTCCCACGGACTTCCAGCCTCCCTACTACTCACATGCCCTTCCCTTCAGCTGATACACTGTGCTGACAGCTACAGCAGTAGATCTCAATACTAAAAATCATCAGTATAGTATTTCAAGAGACACATAGACAGACACAAAAGAACCCCAAAAACCAAAACCCAAACCCAAGGAAAACAAACAAAAAAAACCCCACCAACCCAAAGACCTAGAAAAAGGCAGGGGAGTGGGGAAGGTTTTTCAGCTTACTTTGGCTCCAGGCTCTTTCTTAGATAGTCTCCCTTTGGCAAGAGCAGTGCTCTGAAATCTCTTTTAAAAACAAATACATTAATTTCTAATGTAAACAATCTACCACAGCTTTTGTGCAAATACAATATTCACTTTTTTCTTCTTCAGTGAATATATTGCATATTCTTTTTCAAACAGAAATAAATCTACTCAATGACAGGTAAGTTATATGTAAATGTTATGACTGTAGTAAAACCTCACAAGTCTCCATTAACAGGAACTCTACATCTTGATTGGCTTTCAAGAATAAGATAGTTAATGCAGACTAGAAGAAACCCAGTGTTTTTTTCACACATGCAAACTCAGGCAGTCCTGGGATCTTCCAGGCTAATTTACTAACCTGATCCCAGCAGAAGGAGGAGTATGCTAAATGAGACACCTACCGCTGTAGACCCCGAAGATGTGGCTACAAAGACCTTGATCACCATGTTGACAAAGATGAGAATGAATCAGCAGAGCAAGCCTGCTGTCCACAAGTCACCACAGTCCCAAGAGGTATCCAAGTATTTGGCAGCTCCTGGGCTAACCCAGGTCCTAAATGGATTGCCCCCGCCCCTCCACCCCAGCAGTCCAGCAGCTTCAGCCTCTCCCTGGTGTCTCGGATTTTCCCACTCCATTGGCTCTTAGGTATTTTGGGATGAGGGACAGCAGAGGATTGGTTAGTAAGAGGAGCCATAGTGAGGGTTTTGCACCTGCCCCTAGCCTTATTGCATTAGATTGACAGGGTGGCAGTCCAAAAAAGGCAAAGGAGAGTAGTGCACCAATGAGACAAGGCTAGAGAAATATTTGGGAGAGTGGGGGAAGGGAAAAGTGAGAAGCGATAAGAGACAGGGAGCCGGCAACTCCATGCTAGGGGTGATCACAAAGCTGTCAGGTAATGTTTAATGTTGCATGGACACTGTCACAGTGACACTTCTGCTCCTCACATCCTCTCCCTGACTACAGCAAGGACACTTTAGATTTATAGCTGCAAATCATAAAAGGAGAAGGAGGAAGGGGAGGGGAAGGGGGAACACAAATGCAGAAGTAATTACAGCAGACATCGTGTTGAAATAAGCCTTAGTTATAAATGCTCTCAGGTTTAAAGAGTCTAGATCATCATCTACACTGCAGAGTTCAGGGACTTCTCTGAAATAAGTATGTGCCAGTACATTCCCTAATACTGAGGAGGGTGATTTGGCTGATTCTATGCCTCTAGGACATGTCATTGGGGGTTTACCTTCTTTTTGCATCACCAGTGAAAATTGCTAGGGCACAAGGTGCAAGAGGAGGTATAGAATACTTGGTAAAATACATCCCATTCTACTGTGTTACCCAGGATGCTCTTTTTCCATGTGGTTCTTGCCTTTGTGCAGGGAAAAAGTCAGGAGGGCTAAGGCCCAACTAGAAATGCGATTGGCCAAGACTGTGAAAGACAACAAAAAGTCTTTCTACAAATACATCAACAGCAAAAGGAGGGCTAGGGAGAATCTCCAGTCCCTAGTAGATGCAGAAGGAACAAGAGTAACAGGGGAAGAAGACAAGGCTGAAGTGCTCAATGCCTACTTTGCCTCAGTCTTTAACAATAAGGAAAATTGCTCCCTCTGTGCACAACCCTAGGGGTTGGAAGAGAAGTATGACATTCCCAAGGTCCAAGAGGAGGTGGTTAGAGACTTGCTTGCCCAGCTAGACGCCCACAAGTCTATGGGGCTGGATGGAGTCCACCCAAGAGTTTTGAGGGAACTGGCGGATGTGCTGGCCAAACCCCTTTCCATCATCTTCCAACAGTCCTGGATGACTGGGGAGGTTCTGCTGGACTGGAGGCTGGCTGATGTCGTGCCCATCTATAAGAAGGGGCGCAGGGAGGATCCGGGGAACTACAGGCCTGTCAGTCTGACCTCAGTACCAGGGAAAGTCATGGAGCGGGTGATCTTGAGTGCGATCATGAAGCACTTGCAAGAGAACCGGGTGATCAGGCCCAGTCAACACGGGTTCATGAAAGGCAGGTCTTGGCAGAGTAATCTGATCACCTTCTATGACCGAGTAACTAAACTCTTGAACGAGGGAAAGGCTGTGGATGTGGTCTTCCTGGATTTTAGTAAAGCTTTTGATACAGTTTCTCATAGCGTTCTGCTTCGGAAACTGTCGGCCTCTGGCCTGGATGGGCGCACACTCTCCTGGGTGAAAAACTGGTTGAATGACCGGGCCCAGAGGGTGGTGGTAAATGGAGTCAAATCCAGCTGGAGGCCAGTGACAAGTGGGGTTCCCCAGGGCTCAGTCCTGGGTCCAGTCCTGTTTAATGTCTTTATCAACGACCTGGATGAAGGCATTGAGTCCTCCCTTAGCAAGTTTGCAGATGACACCAAGCTGGGAGGAAGTGTCAATCTGCTGGAGGGTTGGGAGGCTCTGCAAAGGGATCTGAACAGGCTGGACCGCTGGGCTGCGACCAACGGCATGAGGTTTAACAAGGCCAAATGCCGAGCCCTGCACTTGGAGCACAACAACCCTAAGCAGAGCTACAGACTGGGAGAAGTCTGTCTAGAAAGCTGCCAGGAGGAGAAGGACCTGGGGGTGCTGGTTGACAACCAACTGAACATGAGCCAGCAGTGTGCCCAGGTGGCCAAGAAGGCCAATGGCATCTTGGCTTGTATCAGGAACGGCGTGACCAGCAGGTCCAGGGAGGTTATTCTCCCCCTGTACTCGGCACTGGTGAGATCGCACCTGGAGTACTGTGTTCAGTTCTGGGCCCCTCACCACAAGAGGGATGTTGTGGCTCTGGAGCAAGTCCAGAGAAGAGCAACATACCTGGGGAAGGGGCTGGAGAACAAATCTTATGAGGAGCGACTGGGAGAGCTGGGGTTGTTCAGCATGGAGGAGGCTGAGGGGAGACCTTATTACTCTCTACAACTACCTGAAGGGAGGTTGTGGAGAGGAGGGTGCTGGCCTCTTCTCCCAAGTGACAGGGGACAGGACGAGAGGGAATGGCCTCAAGCTCCGCCAGGGGAGATTTAGGCTTGAGATTAGAAAAAAATTCTTCACGGAGAGGGTGGTTAGTTATTGGAACGGTCTGCCAAGGGAGGTGGTTGAGTCGCCGTCCCTGGAGGTGTTTAAGGTTAGGGTGGATGAGGTACTTAGGAGAATGATTTAGGGATTGGTGGGAATGGTTGGACTCGACGATCCGGTGGGTCTCTTCCAACCTGGTCATTCTGTGATTCTGTGATTCTGTGATTCTGTGATTCTGTGATTCTGCTGCAGAGATGGTAACAATTCAGCAGCTGCCTGAATGTATTTGCCTAAGGAGGTCTCTGAGCATGAGAGGTATTTTAAGAATGTTATATGATAACAGGTTACTTTCAAATTTTAAGGGCCAAGTTTGTTTCTGCTATAAGTAAGAAACTTACCACTGAGTCAGTAAAGCTGACCCTATGTTAGAGGTGAAACTGGCCTGGGTTTTATGAATTGCTTATACACACTTCCAATGTTAATATTTAATATAGCAGTGTCCAATCATGTAAATACTTAAAATGGCATGTAATATTTTTTTCAAGAACTGATTAGGTAGGATCAAATGCAAAACAGTAAAAATGCTCATGAAAACATTTTTTTTGAAAGTGTAAACCATTACATGAAGATGGAAATACAGCATTCCATGTATGGAATAGGGATCCTGAAAAAAACTCACTGAAAACTAAAAATAACAGGATAGTTTGCACTGTTTACCATGGCTTACCATCTGTCATTTCTTTCTTCCTTGGAGAGGCAGAGGCGGTCCATCAAAAAGAAGAAAACCGTTGGAATTGAGTATTTTCTTGTAAAGCAAAACAAAGAAACACCTTAGTGTGAAAACATAATTATTGCCAGAAATTATTGCACATGCTTGTTTCCCTGGAGATTTTGTATGTAAGTAAATGCAAAGGAAAATGCAAAGTGGCCATTTGGAATATAACAATTTCCAAATTAATTTATTTGGTTACTTCTGCAGAAGTACAAACAAAGGATGCAGTGGTCATTGGCTTCAAAGCATACTGATGAGTCTTGTGAGGATAGAGATACCAATAATTAATACTCAAAGCATCATCAAATATCCACAGTCAGGACTGGGACAAAACTGCCAATCAACACTATCTCCTATTCGACTTCCAACTTGAGATGCCTACTGAATTACACAGGGAAAACCTAGGATGCAGCCCAACACCTCTGCCCACCCAGGGCCAAGCAGGTCTTCAAGGACTTCAGGGCACAATTTCCATTGTGTCCAGCCTTGAAGGAAAACATTGCTCCAGCTGCTTGTATTCCTATGGGATTTCCCCCTTATTTTAGCACAAAAAACCCCACAGAATCATAGAAGTGTTTGGTTGGAAAAGACCTTTGAGATCACTGAGTCCAACTGTACCTGTCCACTACTAAATCATATCCCTGAGTACCTTGTCTACCCAGCTTTGAAACACTTCCAGGGATGGTGACTCAACCATCTCCCTGGGCAGCTTGTTTCCGTGCCCAATAACCCTTTCAGTGAAGAAATGTTTCTTAATATCCCCTGGGGTAACCTGAGGCCATTCCCTCTCATCTTATCACACTGTAATAAACCTCCCCGGAAAGCGGTAGATTCCTCTACATGGGACACTTTTAAGGCTCAGCTTGACAGGGTGCTGGGACATCTCATTCAAACTACATATCACCTAAAAAGGTTGGACTAGATGATCCTTGAGGTCCCTTCCAACCAGGCATTCTATGATTTTACCATTGTTACTTGGGAAGAGACCAACACCTACCTCATTACAAACTACTTTCAGGTAGCTGTAGATAGTGATAAGGTCTCCCCTAAGCCTTCTTTTCTCCAGGCAAAAATTCCACAGTTTCCTCAGCTGCTCCTCACAAGACTTGTGCTCCAGACCCTTCATCAGCTTCATTAACCTTCTCTATACATGCTCCAGCACCTCAATGCCCTTCTTGTAGTGAAGATGTAGCCTCACCAGTGCTGAGTACAGTGGAAGGATGAGTTCCCTGCTCCTGCTGGCCACACCATTTCTGATACAAGCCAGGATGCTGCTGGCTTTTTTGGCCACCTGAGCACCCTGTTGGCTCACATTCATCCAGCTGTCAACAAGCACCCCTAGGTCCTTTAAATATTTGTTGTTTGCTTTTTTTCAATGTTTAAAATGCTTTGTGTAAGCCTAAACCATGAGCTGGGAGACTGTTTTCCTTGGCCTCTGCCCTTTCAGGGTGTGCACCACGCCATGGCATGACACGAGGTGCCACCACAGCCACTTTAGCTCATGGCCCCAAGGGAGCCACTGCACGTGATACCAAAAATGCTGGCAAATAAATTTCCTAAGACTCACTTTGGAGTTTTAGAAAGCAGTATCTTTTATCAGGGCTGGGCAACAGGAGGGAATGATCTCCATCCATCATGTGCAGCCAGACAAGAGCCAGGACAGGATGGATTTCCCATTCACATGCACAGGGATCAGTTCTCCAAAAAATCTTATGCCTATTCTAGTACTTTCCAAGGTGTAATCTTAATGTTATTACGGACTTCGCATCAGGCAGATCCCTCGCTGCTTCGGAGCCGGCTGCGGCCCTGCTGACCCTGCCCGGGGGTGGGAAAGGCTGCAGGCAGAGGGGAGGCAGCAGCCCCGGCCGCTCAGCACAGAGCGCGCTGCGCACGGGGCGCTATCGGCCCCAGAGAATGAGCAGCGCCTGGAGAAACCCTCACTGGAAGGAAACACGCTGTCTGAGGGGCGCTCTGTCAGACTTTCAAAAAAACCAGTTGCTTAGATGAAACTTAACTCTGCTTTAGCTTAAGTCATAAATATTCCACTTTTTGCGATACTTCTCGTTTTGCCTGCGCCCCGCGCTGTCAAACACGTTCCCTGCTGGGCCCTGGGCGGGGGCCTGGGACTACAACTCCCAGGGTGCCCCGCGGCCGCCGCCGGTCCCCATAGCAACGGAGGCGCGGGTGCCGGCCGAGGACACGGGTAATGGCGGCGGGAGGCGTTGGGTGGGGGCAGTGGGGCTGCGGCTGGGCGGTGGAGGGCAGGAATGGGGTATTGTGTCCAGTTCTGGAATCCCCAACAGAAGAAGGATATGGAGCTGTTGGAGAGGGTGCAGAGGAGGCTATGAAGATGATGATAGAACCATAGAATGATTTGGGTTGGAAGGGACCTTAAAGCCCATCTATTTCCACCCGTTGCCATGGGCAGGGACGCTTCCCACCAGCCCAAGCCCCATCCAGCCTGGCCTTGAACACCTTTGGGGATGGGGTAGCCACAGCTTCCCTGGGCAACCTGTGCCAGTGCCTCACCGCCCTCAAAGTGAAAAAATTCCTCCTTATGGAGGAAAAATTCCTCCGTGGTCAAAGTGCTGGAGCACCTCCCAGACCAGGACAGGCTGAGACTTGGAATTGTTCAGCCTGGAGAAGAGAAGGCTCCAAGGAGACCATACAGCAGCCTTCCAGTACCTGAAGGGCCACCAGGAAAGCTGGGGAGGGACTGTTTACAAGGGCATGGAGTGATAGGATGAGGGGGAATGGCTTTAAGTTGGAAGGGGGAAGATTTAGATTAGACATTGGGAAGAAATCCTTGACGATGAGGATGGAGAGGTGCTTGCACAGGTTGCCTAGGGAAGCTGTGGCTGCCCCATCCCTGGAGGTGCTCAAGGCCAGGTTGGATGGGGCTTTGAGCTGCCTGGTCTGGTGGGAGGTGTCCCTGCCGGTGGCAGGGGAGATGGGCTTTAAGGTCACTTTCAACCCAAACCATTCCATGATTCTATGATTTCTTGAGAGGGCAGAGGGGATGGTGGGATGCCCTGCCTGGGGGTGCCCTGTGGCAAGAAGCTGTGCTCCTGCTCTGAACAGGGCACTGTCAGACTGAGTGTCAGGGCATGGAGTTAAGTGGCAGGGCCTCGAGGTGGGTGTCAGGGCCAGGGCTGTGTGTGAAGGTGCTGAGATGGCTCTTGGGGCAGGAGGCTGACTGTCAGGAAGGCTGCAGGGCTCTGATACCTCTGAAGTGGTTGGAGAGAGCAGGGTGGTGGTTGGACCTCACCAGTACTCCAGGGGTCTACACTCACTAGGGTGGTAAGGGGAGCTCTGGCTCCAGGGAGCTGTGCGTGGCTTTTGCAGGAGCCCAGAGGTAGGTCTGAGGGTCTGGGTACACCCTCGCCCTTCCTGTGAGAGCGAGTGGGTTCCCCAGCACACTGGGCTTGTCTGTGAGGCCAAGCGACTGCTGCACCATGCTGGTCTTGCAAGTTGCTTGGTGTTCCCCTGCTAGGGCTCCTCCTTCATTTACTTACTCTGTTTTTGTATACAGAATACAATTCGTTCTTCTTTGCAGTTTTGCAGTTTCTGGATGCTTGAAATGGCATTTCATCTTTGATGGGCAGATTTGGCCCTAATTACTTTTGTTCCTGCATCTCTTCCTTCAGCATACATTCTCTCAGTGTTTATACATTTCAATCCCCCTTCAGCTGCTGCTGTTTTTTCTTCACTTTTACAGTAATACCTTTCGTTTAATTTCTCCTCTCATCCTTCACTTTTTGTTTTTCTGTCTTTTCTGCTCTTTTGCAATTTTATTTACTTCTCAACACCTGCTCTTGAAGCTGGATGATGAGGTTCAGCCCGCACTTTTCATCAAAACAAATTGCAGCAGTAGTTATAATTTAAGCTAATATGATTTAAAGACAAATTGACCAGAAATTGTTGACGGTGCCAGATCTAATTTAAGCAGAAATACAGATCTATGTACCAAGCTGGCCTTTTCCTAATCCTCATCTTAAAATATGAGTTCTCATCTCTTGGGCGTTATTGCAGTGGCTCAAATTTAGTAAGACCCCGGGCATTCCTCAGTCTTCAGCAAGACTGAGTTCATGTAAGCGAACAAAGAGTAATTAAACTGTTTTGATTCAATGTAGAATATTTTCTGCAATCCTCAATTACACTTCTTAATTTTCTTTGGGAGTTATGTGAATCCCCTCTCCCCTTTAAGAAGTTTAATTTAATTGAAAATAAAATGCCACCACAACGCAAATATGCCAACAAATGAGTTAGAATGTTCTAGAAATAGCTTCTTTTTTTTTTTTTTTTTTTTTTTTTTTTTAGTGAAGGGTACTTGTTAAGATCCATCTGAACTAAAATATAATTTTCAGCCTCCTAAATTTTCCTTTATATAATTGCTGTGCCCTTTTATACATTCCCTTCTCCCCAAATACAGAACTTATCTGCTGCTGGGTAGAATTCTGCAAGTATAAAACTGTGGTCTGAGTAGTCTACACATGACATGAGGAAAATTAAACAAATTGAACTATATCCCAAGGAGTAATTTCTACCAGAAGCACAGTGTTTAAGTAATGCTGGCAGGAGCAGGAAGTAATCTGTTCTGCTCTGCTGCAGCCTCAATAGGGGAAAAACTTGAGGTGTAACAGAAGTTCACAAAGGCGCAGGAAATTAGTCAGCTTATACTAAATGTATGTTTTTTGAAAAGCCAAACAATTAAAAGAGTTTGTTCTGTTTGAAGATTGGACTATTGAGAAAAGACAATTCCAGAGGAAAAAACAAAGTTTCTTAGAACCTGATCAAAGAAATGAGATTATCATCTTATCGAAGAACCACATCTCTGACAGTAAGAGTGCATTACAGGTGATGTTTTCTGAGTTATTTGGGTATGCAGACATGGATATAAGTGTCTTGTACCATTTTCAAAAGCAAACAAATGTGTTAAGTACCGTTAGGCTGTGAATAAATTGTTTTTATTAAAAAACACTGATTTTTTTTCCCCTCATGTTTCTTTTGAAATTGTGCAGAGACACTTCATTACATTGTGAGGTTTTACAAGCTGTTATTTTTTTTACAATTCTGATATGAAAACAAATATGCAACACTCAAAAATTTAAGAAAACCTTTATTTCAGGCTCTAAGCAAGATACTCTGTTGTGTAGCTTTAGGTGCTGCTGTCCCCTACTCATGATGTTAATATGGCAGCTATTTTTTTTTTCCTATTTTAATATATGAGTTAATTTTGTGACCTGATTTTTATATAATTATTGAAAAATATAACTAAATGTTATTTTTATGACATAAATGGAAAGATAAAAATACTATAGAAACACAGTTAGAAATATCCAGTGTCTAGAGACTTGAACAATTATGTTTGTAATATTGTAAAGCACTGTGTAGGTATTGAGCATAAATGCAATTACATTTCTTTTAAACTACATTAATCACAGATAAAACATCTACATTTGAGGAAACAAACTCTGGCATCTGTTTACATTTAAATGGTAGTGCCTTGTAAATATTCAGAAAATACATGCTAATATCATAGTAAATTATGAGGTTAAATGAGTATATTTCATATTACAGTTCATTCTGGAAACTAACTTACCCACTTACTACAGACCACACAATTATTTTCATGGGTTAAGGAATAATGACTGGCTTTTTTAAAAGGTAACTTAGTATTTCTTAGCATCATTTAATACAATAGAACACTGATTGGTAGTGCTTATGTTAACAGTAAACAAGTCTGATTCCTGATAGGCTATTGTGGTCTTCTTTTAATTCTTCTACTATAATACAGTGGTGAACTCAGATAATTTTTCTTCCATATTTTAGTGACAGAAGATAATAAGTCAGAATGTGGAACAAAAAGCAGGGATACTAGAGGTTTCCCAGAGCACAAATGTGGCAGAAGCAGCAGCAGCCGTAGCAGAAGTGTCATAGAATCATATAATCATATGATTGTAAGCAACACATTAGAGAAAATATCAGGAACTGAAGAGAAACATATATAGGAAAAGAAAAAAAAAAAAAAGGAAAAGAAGGAAAAAGGATAGATCCCAAGTTGATAAAGAAGTATTTTGTTTTCTGGTAGTAGTAGTAAAATTAGACTCTTGAGAACTATGCCCTTTCCTTGGCATTTTTTCAGTAATTAGGAAGGCAAAGGAAACAATTTTTTCAGTGAGGAAAAGTGATAGTGTGTTTCAAACACTAAGAAGGGGAGGGAAGCGAGATAGAGATTTCCTATTGTGTTATCTGACAATTCTCAACGACCCAAGGGGCAGGATAGTCACTTGAAATTTGAGAGCACCTTGCAATCCTTATTCCTCACACAAATATATTCCCTTTACATAAATGTTAACAGTGAAGAAACTTTCATGTCTGCATGTTTTAGTATCTAGACCCATAGTTTCTGAAATACCTCCATGCCACATCAAAAAATGAGTGTAAAACCAATGACCATTTTCCTGCTGAGTTTCAGAGATTTGTCTAGTTCTACCAAATCTACAAGATGCACATCAACTGATAAAAGAGAGAGGAACCCCTGATTATGTATTCTATTATACCAGTTATATACTGCTGTCAGGAAGTCATACAAGCATGAAACTAGCAGACCAAAAAGAATAACCATATTTTAGAATCTATTTAGCAGAAGAAGAATTATTGGCTGTGTTGGATATTTTAAGTGGTTATTTTTGATTGTTCATGGCTACTTGAAATTATCGGTTTCCAAGGAACACAATTGTAACCTACATTTTCACCCTGTGTAGATGTCTAGTTTTTACTGTGGTTTTGTTAGCTTTTGCAGGAAGGTATTTTCCCATTTCTTTTACATCCTCTCATTCCGTTCTGGTAAATTAAAATAGTAATGGAATGGTTGTTCTCAATTTGCAATTATTTGTGTGACAACAGTTGTCATTGTATTGTAGTCTTCCTGAAGTGGAATGGTATTACAGAGAACATGCAGATGTGATGCTTGCACGTCTTCCGTTTGCTTTGTTTTTATTCTGGTGAGGTTTTTTTCACTGCATCTGTTAATTTTGCTCACTGCAGGAGGTCTTGAATGTATCTGACCTCAACTGACTGCTGTAATTTCTTCTCCGTGATAGTCCTTAATCCATTTAAAACATATGTAAAAAAAAAAGAAAATTAACTGCCCTGCCCAAATCACAATCCCTCCTCCTTTTGATTCCTAATCTCAGAATCTTTCTATCCTTTCCTTTTGCTATCACATTGAATTTGATAGTCTGTCCTGCTTTTGTGCCTCTGTATGAACGAGGTCCTATGAGCTTGCCCCTGCTTTCTTTCAGCTGTCAGCAGGGCCACCAGAACAAAGACCATCTGGTTTGTATCCTGAAATGGTGAAGTACATTGGTTATTCCAGGACTAAGATGAAAGGGCAGACAGTGTGGTTGTTCTCTTCCATGTCATTCCAACTTCAGTTTATTATCATCCATCTATTCTATTGCGCCCTGTTGTACAACTGATTCCCTTCATACTTTTCTCAAATTTGCTGCCTTGCACATGAGTGTCAGGGCCTGGGCCAGAGTCCAGGCTCCGCCATGAGGAAGGGAGAAGAGCTGGGCTGAGTCTGTGAAGAACGATGAGGTTGGTGTGGAGAGAGAGCAGTAGGTGCTGCTGCTGCAGGGATGAGCACTGAGGTCACAGCCCCACGCATCCGTGTCTTCCTACATAATACTCTTTCTGTGGCTTTCCACTGTTACAGCTTAGGTCGTGGAAGCAGTGAGGCTGTAATGTGGTGGTGTCATAGGCAGTGTTCTGCCTTACTTTGCCTACCACTGATTTCATGTTTCTTCCCATCTGCAATGGAATATTCTGGTTAGGGTCTGCTCCTGTGAAAGGTTTGTGTGCAGAACAAACTCAGAAGTGCTTGAAAAAGATCTGTCTTTTTTCTCTGGTGATTTTTAATTTAGGATCTTGGCTATTTTATGCATAAAATGTTATGATGTGATCTATAAGTTATTATAATAAACGTCTAGCAAAATACTGCCTGAAATGTCTTGAGAGCTGTAATGAAATTGAATATATGCCTGAAAAGGGGAACACGCTCAGATTTACAGTCTCGACTATTTTCAAATTCTAATTATGTTTCAGGAAAGGAAAATGAGAGTAGGTCACTTACTTAAAGTGCTGGCCATAAAGAAAGGCAAATGGCAGTAATGCACTTAAAATGATAGGCTGGAAAGATTTTTCTTTTCCATTGCTGTATAGAACCACTGTACACAACTGCATAAGTGTTCCATTCTAATCAGCATGTATGGTTTTAAAATGTCAGTCAGTTCAAAGCTGACTTGAAAATTCTAGATAGCTGGTTAGAAATCCTAGTTGCAGAGAAATTCACTGATGTGCTATTATAACCTTCAGGTTTTGAGTTCTTGCAGACCTGTAGGTTACTATGTTGGTTTTTCTATCACACTTTTATTCAGGGTGTAGGCTTCTCCTCTTGGGAATCTTCCTAGGTGGGGTGATTTTGGTTCATGAGTCCCCAAATCTGCCTACATTAGCGAACTGCATGATTTACACAGAGAAAATTTGTTTCCATTGGTACTGGAGTAATGTGTTAACATAAACGTATTTTCTTATGTTATTCCCGGTGTATTATTGCTATTTGCCTCAAAAGACACCACCTATGTAGTTACTCTTATTAATGGTGAGTTGATTGTGTTGGCAATTTTGAATTAAAACAGCTTCAGAGAATGAAAGGACGGAACCTTACCTCCTATAGACCTGGTTAGCTAGGGTCCAGTGCAGCCACACAAATACATTCAGAGAGATATAAAATATTTAATAGATTTATCTGTGAAATACTTGAACATTGGTGTCTTAGTATATATCTTGGGCATTTTATTCAGTGTACCACAGTTAAGTAGCTTGGTTGAGCAGTACCTGAGCTTATGCGAGCAGTAAAGACATTCAGTGATTTTGCTGCCTCAAATGATTGCTATATATCAATGTCAGTTTATTTTGCAGGAGGAGAAAAATTGCCAGCTGAGAAGATACCAGATCAGAATGCTTCATTTTTAAGCCTACAGAGTAGTATGACTTCCCAGAAAAAAAATGCGATAGCTCAGCGAATAGCATCAGCAAGACTTAACAAAATTAAAGAGCTGAAGAATGAAATATTTTATTTACAACACCAATTAGAAGCATCAAGCTTAGAAAACCACATTTTGAAACAGCTTCAGTGTCGACACCTGAAAGCAATAGGTAGTTATGAAAATTCAGGAAGTAACTTGCTGGATCTTTTAGGAAGTCACTATAATGAGGTGAGAACTTTAAGGAAACTCCTGAGGATGTCTCAGGAGGATGAGAGATATACATCCAGGAAGCTCAGAGAAGTTGAAGCAGAGCTGCTAAAAACTAAAGATGCCTTGCAGGGCTTGCATGTGCTTTCAGAAGACAAAGCTCTTGCAGAGAGAGAGGAACTTGACCACAGATTATCGGTCCTTACAGAAAAAGTGGAAGTGAACAATGAGAGAATACAGGTAATATGTGCATATCATTGTATTTGGGGAATGATTATAGGAGAGGTTTCAGTCTCCAGCAGAGGGTCTACTCTGCTCCCTGCCAGCAGCATGGGGAACCCAGCCTGGCTTGGGCCATCTAGCTACTACAGCACAGACCCTAATTTAACCTGGCAAAGCACAGGAATAGTCATACCTGGAGACCACCAGGCTGCTGCTGATCTGCTTCCTTGAACAACCAAAGCTGGCTTATCTGGAATTAATGCTGTTGGTTTTATGTGGTGCTGGTGGGCAGTATGGACATCTACATATCCTAGTCACTAATTACTGTCAGTCACCGTGGTCAGCTGCTGAATTAGGCAGTAGGCAGGGGCAATGGATTTTACAGTTGGCTCTTCCGTTGTTTTATTATGCAACTGTAGTAAAAGCCCGGTGATAGGGGATAAAGAGGAGATACTTGAGCTCCTTTTAATATCTCATGCTTCTTTTATTGAACCTTTCACAAAGAGACAGGAATATAGTTTTTGATACAAAACTGGGATAGTGACATTTTCATTGTGCTCCAGGAATTAATTTGTATTTACTATGAGTTATATTACATATAGAATTAGGTTAAGATACAGGTAATCTTAGAGGAATTTCACAATCTGAACAGCTAGGTCTCAAGTGCATTTATTACTTGAAAGAAAATTAAAATATAAAAAGCTGAATTCAGACTCTTTTGAAAACCTTTTATTTACAGAAATCCTAGTGAGAAGCTATAAAAAGTAAGCAGTGTTGGGTGTCCACCTCATAATTTTAGTAACTATAATTTCAGTGCATGGTGCTGGGTTCTGATGGTAAAGTACTCAAAATATACTCAGTAAATTACCTGGTTTTCATTCACCGAGCCTCCTTATACTGCCACAGTTAATAAATCTCAGTGTGAATAGAAATGTTGTCTTAACGTTTCTCAAAGTTGATTGTATTAATACATCAGGAAGGTAATGCCAAATATACTTCTTTTGTTTAGCAAAATTAGATCTTAAACCGTTTTTGGTGATTTTTAAAGTATTTTTCGATACATAATTTCATGCTGTTCACAGTGGAATATAATTATTAGAAGCTTACTTTTCATTATTTTAGCATGCTTATTTTTTAAATCCCCAAATTTTTCAACAGTCATACTGAGTACCTCTCTCCATAAGGTAAAACATGTAATTTTTTTAAGAACCTAGAAAAGCAGCTGAAGTTGACCAATACCGCCTTTAGTCGTCAGCTGGCAAATGAGAACAAAAAAGCTGTGGAAGCTGGAATTATTACTAAGACCTTGCAGATGGAAATTACTTCTCTTCACCAAAAAATCAAGGTATTAAAGATTTTAAACAGGGTTCTGTTCCTACAAGAAGGTTCAAGTATTCATGTTATCCATTGGCCTCATTTATGATATTATTTAGTAATAGAATTTTTTTTCATAGTTGAGTCTATAGTCTACCAAAAAAAGTCAAAATATCAAACAATGAAATTATTATAGGCTCTATTTGTCACAAGTTCAAAGTAGTTCAGTAACTGATCAGAACCAAGATTAATGCATCACAATTTGAACAAAAAAACCCCACCAACTTGTTAGCATTTTGATAGATCTATGTCAATGTATTAACCTGCTAACTTTAAATGTGGCCCCTTACAGAAACACTTTCAAATCAGAAAGAGCTAAATATTGCTTTCTGCAAAACTAGAGTTTAACAAAAAGACACGGGTAAATGTTTCAATAGCTTGTTTAAATTCCAGCTTGGTTTTAAGATAAATATGTTTGGGACAAATATGTCGAGTCCAACGCTTACTGTGATGCTTGTAAACCAAACAGTCAGGAAAACCTAAAAGGGACATTAAGTAGAAGTAGAAATAAAACTACCATGAATAGTTTGTCACATGAGTTGTAAAGAAGAGAAACGGTACTTATTCCAAAAAACATGAAACCTCTTGTGTCTTTTTTAGTAATTTGAATTGTGTTTGTTACCCAGCTAAAATATACGTTTTTTCTTTCTATGTAAAGTGACAGATTCATCTATTGATCCCAGTAGGGAGCTTTCTTGTTCTAAGCAAAATCAAATGTCTGTAAAAGATGTTATGGGGAGTTTTCCCAGACGTTGGGAAGGGTAGAACAGGCAACTCCTGAGGATTAATGGAGATCTGCATTGCTGTATAGAGGCACTGTTCATCCTTTTTACCTATGTATCCTGTGCAGAAACTTTTCTTCTGATATTTGGCAGCAGCTGGGCTGCACAACTGCAAAAGCCCAGTGAGCTGCTGGAAAGGAAAAAAAGTACAGTGCTCTTCCCAGGCCTTCTATCAAGGTTCCCTGAGCAGCCCTTGCATTGCTATTTCCCTATCAGAATCTGATCTCCTGCGTGTGCAGATCTGGGAGACAGGAGTACTTGTAGTCCCTGGAGCACTAATGTAAAACTGTTCCAAAATGTAAATTATTCTAAAGTACAGTTCTCACCTTAACGCTTTTCTGAAATACCTCTATTATTTCATGTGCTTTCCACACAGTTTTCTATGTGTGTCCTGTTCTCTTAGTGCAATATTTACTTTTACAAAATCTTCTATTGTTTTATCACGAACACCAGATCTGCTTGTTAACCTTATTTCTGTGCTGAAACAGTTTGTTTTTACAGAGTCATCGTTTTGGGCACATGGCTTGCTCCGTTCAATGTATTCAGACACACAGCTCCCTTTCAGATCAACCTGTGGCTCCAAATTAAATGGAGCTCCTTTTTCTTTTCCCACTAAATTTGATATGGTGAGAGTGTAACTTAAATCTCTCTTCTGTATTTGAGATAGATTTCATTAAGGCATGAGGACTTTTGCTAAATAAAATTTAAGAAGCAATTAAAGCAAGAAGTTACTTAGTCTGATAAAAATAACTAAGAACAACAACTGAAACAATCATTAGGGAAGGCTTGATCTTTTAACCATTGTGTTATGAATAAGACTGTGTAGGTGTGCTCTTAGCCTTAAAAAGGGAGACTTTTGATTTGGCTCATGAAAGAAAATGACAGATTCCTATTTACATAAATGACAAAGTCACCACATGGCCTGGCATAGAGCAAAATTGCTGGCAGTTTTCTCCCAGTATGAGAAAATTAAGTTTATAAAAAGTAATTCTTAATGCAGATTGGAACTTTAATAGTGTTTATTTCATCTTAGGAAAAGGATCGGCAACTTTGTGTAAAAAATATCTATGCAAATCGAATGCTTAAAACTGCAAAAGACAAAAGTGATTCAGTACCTCATGAAACAAGTATGTGTATATTAATTTTCCTTTGTTGTTTAGTTATGTGAAACTTAACATTGTTTTATAACTGGGACATACATTCCAAAATAAACCCCAGTATAATGCTTTGATATGGGTTAAAAATATTCTAGTGGATAATTTAAAGAGCAATGCTTGGCTTTTTGTTTGTTTATTTTATGAATACAAATATGTGACCTTTTTTTAATATCTAACCCCATTTTCATCATGTATAGCATTTAGTGTACATGGGTTTTGTTTACTAACAGTGACACTGAAGTAGTACTGCTATTTTAAGTGTCTATTTGCACCAAGAGCCGTTTGCTTCTTTGTTTTTCAACAGGGTGAAGCTATCGGTCCACAAAGCTTTTGCAGACTAGTTTTTGTTTAGGCTGTTCCCTTTTACTTGAAGCAGAGAAGTCGCCACCTCAGACCTAGAATCCCTACAACATTCCTCACTAAATCAAACCATTTCACAAAATCCTCTCCTGTAACAAGTTCCTTGTTCTAGTACAGGCTTTCAAAGTGTTTTTATATGAGCAAAAATAATGAATTTAATTAGGCTCTGTAACTTAGAAATAGCAGAAATGCTTCAATGTCCATTATGGAAGGTCCTGCAAGTTGCATTTTGTTGGAGTGAAAAGAGGAGGAGTTTTCAGATACAGTTTAGGAAGATTAAAAACAGTCTGATGATCATAATGTTGGCTTACCTGAGAAAAGAGGATGATTATCCTTACTATTCCTTTGTTTTTTAGTGGAAGTAAATTTAAATAGGCAGTTTATAACAGCACAGATTTTGTATATTCTTTCAATTAATTCTATCCACAGAACTGATGTTATTTAAAATAATATAGTAGATGTAAAAGAACAACAGGAAGTTAATTCTATCAAGGAAGAAAGAGCTCTTTAGTGAGGAGTATTTCTTTCATATGGATGCTTGGACAGGTATTGGAGAGTAATATCTATTATATGCAATCTTGTCTATCAAACATTCCAAGAAAGCTACCTTGTGTGGGATTCAACTGGCTAATTATAGGCATCTGGTGCCATTTGAGATATGCTGGCACATTCTGCCTGGCCCTGCAGTTGTTGTCCCGGAAGGGCACGGGCACATCAGTCCTGTGTAATATTGGGCAGCTTTATGTGGATACTTTGAATACTTGAGGGCATCTCAAATAGCGTGTGGCACCTGTGTTCAGACAAGTGGATCCACCCCTTGAACTGAGGGACCAACAGCTAAAAACAACTACAAATCATACAAGCCAAGAATGGTTGTGTTGCCCATGTGCTCACGATGTTCACCAGGGACAGAGATGTTGAAGAGAGTATTTTTCTTGAAGCACTTGGAAATTTCCAATTGTCATATGATGTAGATATAGTATCTAGAATTTAGTAAAAAAAATATGAGTTTTGCAGAAACTAAAAAACCAGTAATTGAAAGTAACACTTTGCCTCATACTCAGGGTCATAAACATTCTGTCGCTGTCCTAAAGGAGAGCTTTCTGCACAATAAACTTACACCCTGAAATTTTGGGTAATGATCTGAATGTTGACTTTCCTGGGTTAAGCTCCCCTTAAAAATACTGGTCAGGTGTTCCTGCTTTTAAACTGAAGGAGGAATTGGAACTTTCTTCATATGAATACAGAAGAGCACTTAAAATTTACACAGTAGCAAAAATACTGCTTTTAAACTGAAGGAGGAATTGGAACTTTCTTCATATGGATACAGAAGAGCACTTAAAATTTACACAGTAGCAAAAATATCTGCTGGAAATGTTGCACATGCACATAGAATTCTTCAAATTATGATATTAGTACAGTCTTATAGTCAGTTGCTACTTTCTTTCCTCCTTGTTGCTTTTGCAAATCCTTTACTCTACCTTAACTACAATTGACCTGTAGGAGAAAGGTTTGCGATTCAAGTTGTAAAATTAAGAAACAGAAATTCCTACTTCTCATTCCGAGTCAGACACCTTTCTTTTTATGAGGATCGGAATTCCATTTTTAGTTACGGCATATAACCAGCTGTGTTGTTTTTTTTTAATTTTACTCACATACGAACTTTACGATTTTGTTATTACAGCATTTAAATCACTGTTTACTATTTAAGTTCTTCTTCTCCTTAAGCAAGATAAAAGAGCTTAGTTGGAGAGAGACCTGAACTTTTTTGTAATGAAAATGTTCCATGCACAGTTGTCTGATTTTATGGTATTTTTGGCCAACTCAGTTTTTATTCTCTGCCAATGAATGGAAACATGATTTAGAAATCTACAAATGGAATTACTGCAGATTGTTTTTCCTTTTCACTACTGACTTGGATTTTCCTACAATAGTCTTAGAAAGAGCTTCTTCTCTGAGTAGTTATTTTTCTATTCTGCATTTGCCAAAAGTTTTACCCATCAGGAAAGGAGAAAAGAAATGTGGGGCTGCATTTTTTAAAACCTGAAATGAGTATCTGAAGGTAGGCTTGCTTAGGTTATCAGCAAGCTCTGTGTACATAAAGAAAATTAATTTATTGAATGAAGTCGTTATTTTCATATGCTCTTTATGACAGAAAAGTTTGCTCCGCTGTGGAAAGGTCACATCAGCTGATCTGGAGGTACAGCTCCCCCTAGTTCTGAATTAGAGGAACATTCTGCTGATTTCTGTTGGAAAAAAAAATGCTGTAATAAGGACTTGTTGGTTGGCTTTCAAAAGGAAAAACAAATTCCTTCCACATGATCAGAGCCATTCCTTCAAGTGTAATCCTTAAATTAGCTATCAACATCCTTTTTACCACCAACCTGCAAACACTGGAAAATCACCATGCTTATAGAGAGTCTTCCTCTGATTGCAGAGATCAAAACTGAAAATAAGGTCAAATGCCAATGTAGGTAAGAATACATTTTGGTTTCTGTGCTAGCAATTTTCTCAGCTACTGTACTCACATCAAATTTATTATAAAAATAGAATAAAAGTACAATATACACGCTTTCCCATCCAATTCCATCTCTATTCACCTGTATCTTTAAACGTCTCATTCAGTCACTCCCTTGGAATTTCTTTTCAAAAAGACCACAGATATTTCAGACAGGGTCAAGCATCTCCTCTGAAGAGTTTGGTCCCATAAAGCCTTATGTAAGTGCTTAACTTTGAGGAAGGTGAGTAATGAAGTCAGAAGGCATGAAAGCAAACATTTCATTATACTCTGTAAGATCCGAATTTAGGAACCTCAAAGCTGAGGCCTCAATGCCAGACCTCTTAAATTTACATTGGAATTCACCACACAACTTAAGTGCATATGGGCTCCAGGGTTTAGACACATTTGTCTGACGTCACATGTTCTATCTGAATAAGACTTTGTGCCAAACTTACATATATTTATGGTGTAGTGATGTACAGATGAGAACACTCCAAAGTCCAGGTAGCTATCTACATTTGTGTCCCACTTTCAGCATTTATCAGCAGAACAAAGAATTTATTGATTAAAGAGCATTAAGACATGCAGCAAAAAGATGTTGAAGACCTGAGCCGTATACCAGTACTATCAATCAGCAAAGATATCTTTTGTTTATACCAACAATATAATTCTAGAAACTAGTGCATTACTAACGATTGTCCTTTTTCAATAGGTCTTAGTACAAGCGTATCAGTACAAGTAGATAAACAGAGTTTTTGGCCGCTGCTGCTGCCACAGTACCAAACTCAGGAAACAGAAAAGAGTCCAATTCAGCTAACAGAGGTATGAATGATCTGGATCCAATCCTTTGTTTGAACTCTTCACTAAGCTCTGTGTTATTCTGTACGTTTCAGTAATATGCCTGAATAGCTCGGGTTTTGGGGAAATATAATTAGATTGCCAAAATATATAGGACAAACATTCTGGTACAAAATAAGAATATAATGGTAAATACAGATACTATTTATAAGTATCAAACTGATGGTGTCTTTTTAAAAGTCACTAAAAAAGGACTCCATCATTATTTTTACCTTTAATTGCCTATTATAGGAGAAAAAGACTTCAGAAGATAAGAATCAAAAAGCTAAAGCAAATGAAGCATACATGGATGCACAATGTAGAACAGAAAAGCAATCAGCCAAGAAAATACTAAAGCCAGAAACCTTTAATAGAACACACAGAGGTATATTTTAATATTTTTCTCAGTAGCTGATTTGATGTTTTCAAAAGTTGAATGAATCAATGGTATTGGTAATTTACGTGGGTCTGGCAGCTGTTGGCTGGCAACTGACTTACAGGAACTACTTCAACAAAATGATGTTAAGCATAAGCAGAGCAGGTCTGCAGTATTAGGCGTCTTCCTACTAATGTACTTCTAAAAGGAGCTCCTAGTCACGTTAGTAAAATGTCAGTGCTTTACCTGTAAAAGTATACTTGAGTTGATAGTTTGTTAATTCCACACTAATCAAATACTATCTCAAATCATTTGTTGTGAATCTTTATCATAGCTGATGTCAATGTATATTTCTGGCTCAGGATCAATTGCTCAGAAATGAAAAGGATTTCTTCAAGGGCTGGGAGTATCTCTTCATTGCAATGATCACTGAATAGATTTTATGTAAATCTTAGCCACTGATCATGTTCTCATATAACAGTTATATGCAAGGGACTCACCTAGATATATCTTGATCTTTAAGAGGTTCTATAGCATAGAAGAAACTAACGCACCTACTCCTCATCTGAGTTTTGCTTTCTAGAAGTATTCATGTTATTTTAATTATAGTGTGCCTTGTAGAAAGAACCAAGATCTGAATGTCATCATGCTAAATACTTCACAAATGGTAGAAGACATGTGACCTAGAGGTCACACATTTAGAGAAGTGGAACGGGTTGTTGCGATCACTTACTAGACCAGTAAAAGAGCTGGTAATCTGCAAGACGTTAACTCCTGAAGCAACGATGTTGTCAGTTAAGGGAGAGAAAATCACACATATATTCAAGTTCCATTTAAAAGCAATAAAATTACAATTAGAGTTTAGATCTCATGTGGTTTCTCTGTTGTATTGTGTATAGGACTTTTCTGGGCCTGCATTTAGGCATCGCTGATTATATTTGCATGCTAATTCTTTTAATAAAATTAAACATAATAATAAAGGTTAAAATATTGTCCTACCTTGAAATGCTATCACTAAGCTAAGCAAAGAAATAGGGAAGTGAAACTTGCTCTTGTTAATGCTTCATGACTCTTCATGTTTCTAGGCAGTTTAAGAACTTTCCTAAACCCCATAATATTTCATTTTAGAGTGTTTAAGAAAGGGCAGACAACTGATGGGAGAATATACTTGCTTGGAATTTATGAAAGAAGAAGAAGAGACAGATTTGTGTAAAAAGGAGCTGAAAAAAATGGTGGAAACTGAACAAACTCCTCTAAGCAAGAATGTAAAGAATAATAACAAGGAAGATGCAGTAGAAGAACATGAAGAAGAAGAAAAGCCAGATGAACAACTAAATAACAGTGAGAAGGCAGGAAGTAAATGTGTAACCCCAGGTCCAAGGAAGAAAACACTTACTGGGCTCAAAAAACCATACATATTCTCAGAAGCCACTGAGAATTTGCATCATGGGCTTCCTACATCAAGTACAAAATTCCCAAAAGGCAGTCTTTGCAATCATAGAGATGCAGGTCAGGACTACAAAGAAACAGCTGAATCGAAAGTGAAAAATTCATTTGGGGTATATGAACCATCTTTTGGTAAAATTACCAAAACAAGGCAGAAGGACAGATCACAGAATCATAGAATAACCAGGTTGGAAGAGACCCACCAAATCATCGAGTCAAACCATTCCTATCAAACACTAAAACATGCCCCTCAGCACCTCATCCACCCGTGCCTTAAACACCTCCAGGGAAGGTGAATCAACCACCTCCCTGGGCAGCCTGTTCCAGTGCCCAATGACCCATTCCGTGAAAATTTTTTTCCTGATGTCCAGCCTAAATCTCCCCTGGCGGAGCTTGAGGCCATTCCATCTTCTCCTATCTCCTGTCACTTGGGAGAAGAGGCCAGCTCCCTCCTCTCTACAACCTCCCCTCAGGTAGTTATAGAGAGCAATGAGGTCTCCTCTCAGCCTCCTCTTCTCCAGGCTAAACACCCCCAGCTCTCTCAGCCGCTCCTCATCCGATCCACTGAAGCAGAAGGCTGCGGTCATATGACATTTGCTGACAGGAAGAACAGTCCTGTGAAAGAACTCTTTGGACCAGGCTGTGCTTGAAGAGACAACCATTCAAGTTCAAACATGAGAGGAATGGAGAAAGAGAAGGGGAGAACACAGGATTACCTAAGCCAAATTTCAAACCACTGCTACTAACTAGTTCATAATGTAAAGCATCAAAAACTAAGGAAATAGTCATGAGAATACACAAATTAATTATTTTATTGGATATTTAGTTAAGTACATCAGTTAAGCTTTACTATAGAAATATGGATCATTTAAACCATTTAAAAACATTAAATTCATATTAAATCTTACAAGTACTGACAGTTTCTTTCAATGTTTTTTCCAAAATCAGTTGTCACAAAAGAACATTCTTCTCTTTTCAGTCCATATGCATGCATGTACATCTAAGAATGCCTCAACAGTTATGCCATTTTACCTGTTATCAGGTGTCCAAGTTAGTCCTTTTTTTTGTAATTTCCAGCTTTTTGCGTTGCCTCTGCAGTTGGAATTTTGAAGCTGATTATTTAGTTAGCTAGCTGAAGTGAGCAATCACTACTGAACTAACAATGCCATAAAAGAAAATATTTTTTATTTTCTTCACTCCTGAAATAGCTTCCCAAATTCACACATAACAAAAATAATTTGCTATTACAATGTTTTCACTGGCATTATGAAGCTCTAAAGCTTCATTCTTTTCCACTGTTAGAACTTATCAAAGCAGTTTGCCTGGTAATTTCCACAGCTGACATCCAAAGATGAATGTGCAAGAGTAAACTATTATTTTGGAGAAGTCAGGCATGGCCAGTTCTCAAAAAGCCTTTAAAAATCCTGTGTTTAAGATTATGTAAGCAGGAGTGGGAGGATTAAGTTTTGTTCCTCATAGTAATTCATGGAATGTTTGCTAAAATGTGAGTTAGGGAAAATCATGCGTATTCTGTTAATTTGAAAAGGCAGTAGCACTTACTTAAAAAAAGAACAACAAAAAAACTTTAAAAAACTTTTTAAAAGCAATCAATTTTAGATCTGAACTGACTTGCAGCATATTTCTTCTCAAATTTTGAAGGTTTTTCTAGAAGTAATGCTTAAAAACAACTTTGGGCAGTCCGACGAGCATTTCTTCTCTATGAACTATTAAGACTTCTATTATGCTTCTACCGCTGTCCCAAAGCTAAAAGCAAACAAGCGTATATGATCCAACACCCCTCTTTGTACCGACTACATGGCCAAAAGCCTTTTTGCCCTTACTTGCTAAATGCCTGACTAAAGCAGCCAACAAACTGTGTATGTGATGGCCTGATGCTAAGTGTGGATAAACAGCAAAAGTCACCGTGAAAATTTTAAATGAATCTGCTATTCTTGACTTCACTGTGTTAAAACTCCAAGCTGAGTAGAAATATCATTAGCCGCATCATTAGATACAGAAATATGTGAATGCCATAGATAAACCTAAAAAACCAAACAAACCCCTCTGCCCCCCATCCATGTTCTTGCATAAGGAGACATTGTTGAAATCAATGGACCTAATTTATTATTTTTAAAAAATATTTAGGGCTGCTTATTTGTTTGGGTTTGTTTTAGGAAACCTGTAATTAGCATTGAAAATGGATTACAAAACTTGAGATGGTCGAAACCCTTTATTTCATGAATAAAAACACAACTGTACATAACATACAATCACAATTTTTAAATTTGTATTTAATGTACCTATTTTCATGTTGGCTAAATGTAATCCTTAATAGAAAAACACTTTTTAAAAAATTAACATTTAAAACCTCCCACCACTTCATGCATACATACATACATACATACATGTATCATGACCTTCTGAATTAATTTATAATTGCAGCGCTAATTATTGAGGGTCCCAAGCCCATTTCTGCAGGAAGGCAAAAGACCTGAAATAACATAACAGATGCATTCCACCATGCAGAGTGGGAAGCTGAACCAGAATTGCCGAAGTCTAGCAGCGGAGGGAAGGGTGTCCCTTAGATCTTTGTTCAGGCTCATGTCAAAAAAACCCTGGAGGTATGGAACAAGAACTTTATAAACCCACCCACTTGTCTTATGACGAGGTTGCAGACACCACTGTAGCACAGAAGAGAACACAACTTTGGTCACTGTTCTAGAAGCATTCTCTCCTTTAAATTCAAAATATTGTGGTTATTTCCTTACTTAAATACAGCAAGAAGGATTTACTCCAGAACAGAAAACTTTCCTTCCTCCTTCTGCTTGCTACCAGTCTGTTACTACTACAGACATTCAAGGCACTGATTTGCCTTTTTATGTTTACAGAGCTGTTTCAGGCTGTCCTGGACTGCTGTTAATATCTGCTGAAGCCCTAGGAATGTAGTTCTCCAAAGGAACAGCACTGTCTTCTACTTTCTCTTTCTTAACATGGAGCATGAGAATGTTGACTAGACCTTTCCTCCCAAAACACGGAAGGAAATGCTCCAGTGATTCTCACTTTGTTTGGGGGTTAGAAAAAACATCAAGAACAGAGAGGTCAGTTATCAATATAAGCAGTTAAAAAACAGTGTTCAACCAATTTTAAAAGTCAAGGAGGAAAAAGTAACTAGCCGTCCTATATTTGGCAGCAGAATGAGTCTCTTAAGGGTAGATTCTGCATGTTTATCAGTAACATATTTTCTAAGACAGCCAAAGAATACACCAATTCTAGTGTAAAAAATGGCAGTGCATTTCCAACTTGAAAATCCAAATTCAGCACTTCTAGAACTTGGTGTATATATGCCATGAATCAGTGTTGATAATTGTCAAAATAGGCACAAAAATGAGGTCCTGTCAACAGCAATGCTATTCTTTGTACACTGACCACCAAACTGAAAAACAAACTAGGAAAGAGAAAATAAATCAAAAGGAATACTGACTGATATCCAAGTCAAGTAACAAAGATTATCTCAGACCTAGTAACATGAAAAACAACTGTTCTTTTTTTAATTAAAACAGCAATAATAAAAACATAGTTGAGGACTCTATAGTGGGATTCCTTCAGCTAAAAGGATGTAGCATGATAGCTACAACTTTATTACAAACCACAAGCCAACATGTAATTCCAACAGCACCTGAAAGAGAAAAAAGCACAATTTAAGATATTGCACCAGTAACCCTGAAGTACACAAGCTTCTAAAAACAACTTTGAAAGCATAAAAAAATAAACTTAAGATTTATGAGGTGAACAGGAACAAAACATCTTTTTATATGCAATTGTCCCTCTTCAAGGGATGGCAGCTAAATCCATGCTGTTCCTGAGAAAACCTGAAGACTGTCTGGGGAAAAGAGAACAAAATAACATGAATTTGAGAAAAACTGTAGTATACACAACCCACAGCTAAAACCATTTGCTATGTCCCTAACAGAAAATATCTCAGGTGCTGAAGTTAAAGGCTTGGCAAGTAACAGATCAATTTGGTAGAACCTAAACTCAGAGATTTGAGAGAGGTAAAAAGGATTTTTTAAAAATATTAAATCCATTGTTCTTCTCCCTTGCTCCCCATACAGCTATACAGATAAATGCTACTGAGACCTTTGATACTGACCTCAATATGCCTGGCACTGCTGTTTTAAAGGGTCCCTTCATCCCAGCTAGCAGCACAGAAATCTGTATTGGTGTGATGGAATAAAGGCTGTGCCCTGACTGTAATACACAGCACATCTATATTGCAGACTATGTCGAATCATGCTACGTAGCATTACAGAAAGCACAGCTATTCATAGCACACGTGACAAAACTACCTTTTTGATTATTTTTAGACATTTTTGCATTCTTGACTTTACTACCTCAAATTCAAAGGCAGTCTCTCCAGTAAAGTGATTATCAGACAACCATAAAAGGAGATTTGAAGGCAGACTTTGATATGAACCTTTTTAGAACCCTTCAAATGCAGTTTAAATAAATGTTTTCCAAGTACTGCTTCCCCACCCTACATAGAAGCAAACTCTTCTCTTGTCCAGTAAGCATGCTGGATACAAATCATTTTCCAGACAGCTGTTGAAGCTGTAATGTAATTACAACAACATATTTTGGAATTCCTTCTAAGGCTGTTGGGACTTGCAAGCCTCACCTGAAGACGCAACAGCAACATTTTAGCTTGACGGTGCGTTTCCACACTACATTGTCCTGTCATTCTGCCTATTTATCCTGTTGACATTGAGCCAGCACACTTTTCACTCAGAAACAGGTATCTACAACCTGTGATATTCTCATCATTAATTCATTAAACTGCCCAAAATAAAATAATTTAAGTAGGTAAAAATGCAACAGAAGCATGATGGGAAAAAGGATAGGAACAGACAAGACAAAACGTCAAGAGAAATCATGCCTAAATTATTCTGGAGTTACACTGCTATGAAATCCCAGCAGTTTATAAGAAACATATGCAAGTGATACAGACCTATGAAGTATTTGCTCATTTTTAAACATAATTCCACTATTTCAGTGGACTTGGTAATAAAAAACATCTTTCTGATTTGAATTCTCCAGGGTCTGTTCCATATTAAGACAAAGCTGCACTGTTTGAGAAGAATTAAAAACAACAAATAGCCCGTTTCAGAGATAACAGTTGATCAAATGTTCAAACCTCCTCCCCGTGCTAAGGGAGTTAGAAGAAACATATGGAAGCAGCACTTTTAATCCACCTATGCTCTTTGTCATGACATTTTTAGCATCTGTGTGGGCTTGGAAAATGTGGTTTTTCTACTGTACAGTCCTTACCTGCCACCCCTGTAGGAAAGGCTACCAGGCGCTCCAACGGAGCAAGCCATTTGCTTGGAAGAACTGTAACTGGCTCCGAATAGTACTTCCAAATCAAACAGATCATCAGGGCAGCCTAGAATTGAAATGTCTATTAGCTTGGATAATAATACACACTAAAGTACGTTTCCATTGTTATTTTGAAGGAGTATATCACAAATTCTAATCGAAGAAAATAGTTCCTTTGTTATTTTACATTGGTCTGAACCAAGTTCAAAATATTTTTAAACTCGGTAAAACCTTAACTTTATACACAATACTAAGAAGCAGCAGTGAGATGCTGGAAAGCACTGTTTTCTTTTGAGACCCTGGTTCCAGCCTAGCATAGACATACATAGTAATAGTTACTGTTGAATTCTGATGACTGTTTTTAGCCATAATCCTTGCCTGCTAGGAATCCAACTAGCCTTAATATTGCCCTAAAGATATCTTCAGGTTGACCATTGTCATCCTTATTAGCAGGCAATTCTTTGGGATCAGGTCTGAACTACAGAGACAATCTGATGAGGCATTATGGCGAAATGTGTGGCAGCTGTAAGTGGAGATTTGCATCCCTATCAAAAACACCTTTTGTTTTCTAAAACATAAGCCAAATATATTTACAGACATCAGAACTTCCCTGGGTCCAGCACCATATCTAAATTAAAAATAAAAGTGATGAAAAACCTAAGATAAACTCTCATCCTGTCATCTCAAAACCGTAAAGACAGAGCTAAAATGAAACTCGAGACTCCTTCCATCCACGGCTACCAGACCTTATCAGTAACATCGCTCCCTTCCAATTCAAGAAACTGTTTCAGTTGCATGCACTGTGTCATTAGAATGTCAGACACCTGTGTGGTGAATTATCAGCCAAAAAATGCAGGAGATAATCATAACACTACTTAGGATTTGGTCTAGTAATTTGTATTCATAATAAAATATTTACTTACTTGTAAGATGTAGAATACGATATTTATAACCCATTTTATTTTAGCTAACTGGGCGGTTCGTGCTTTCACTGTTAAAAAGAAAAAAATTACCCTACATTAATTATAATACTGAATTATACATACATAAATTTAATAATTTACTAATGTATCACTCTTCAAGTCAGGACACTACATGGTTTAAAAATCCTCTTTTAAAATGACTCATAGCTATATTCAAAGTATGCTTCTGCAAAAAAGCACTAGGCCCATATTACACATAAGTTTCTTATTAATGCTACTATGAAAAGTTGCAGAACACTGATATCCTAGACAGAGAAGTGTCACATGTCATCACAAATACTATTCCTAAATGAGAACTGTCACTGTGGTTACTAATTTAAGAACCTGCTTCAGATGAAGCATAAAGTAAATTTTTCCCTTTCCTGAAAGGGGAGAATGATGGGTTTAGCAGATGCACTTTTTGCCCTATTTCATCCAGGAACACAATTAAGACTATTCCTTCACTGAATTAATCTTGGTCAGGTTGAGTATTAAAAATTCTTGTGCCTATTTTCCTTCTGTTAGGGAACCGCAGACCACTAGAAATAAGCCCAGTGAAGACAACACATCTTCAAGCATAGTGGTCACCTAAAGGTTTCTAAAACAACATTGCCAGTTCCTAAGTAAACTACTCAAGTTTTATTGAAATTTTTGGGTTAAGAATAACACTACTTGAAGCAATCCAAACCCAGCAGTTGTAAATGATTTCCTTTATCCAAGCAAGGAGAACATATAAACATCTACGCATTCTGCACAGAGGAAATGGACAACGCAAGCCTATCCTTAGGATCAGTTAGTGAGTTTGGGCAAATGCAAGAGCAAAAGCTCTGGTGCCAAAGGTTTACATGCACTATCTACCACAGGATGATGGGTTATGCTACTGTAAAATCCTAATTGAGACAAAGCACTACAGGTTTATTGCAAAAGCTGCTGCATAAGGTCAAACAAGATTGCAAAGTGACCAGAAAGATCTCATCTGGCTAGCTTATTGATCAACACCTTCTCTCCAGTGTTTTGTAGTACGCCAACCAAATAACCCCAACCGATCAATGCATCCTTTTGCAGTGAAGATAAGCAGCAGAGGACTTTTTTTAACTTGTTCAAAATATGATTCAGGGATGAACATCACTGAGAAACAGTAAATTATTACACAGTGAAGCCTAGGTAATTCCTTCTAAGAAAAATTTTATATGTAAGTCATTCCCTTATAAGTGTATGTAGAACCATGGAGAACTGAAAGACAAAAGTAAACTCTCCAAAAAGGGAAAAGAAAAAAGGAAGAAACAAACAACAAACTAACACTGCAAACAGATAGGAGGAGAAGAAAACTGAAGGAGAAATACACTTAAAATTGAAAACATGCTGGGAAAAATGTACCAAATGGAGTAATCATAGAACATTACCATGAGTTTTAAGCTTGTCAGTCATTTTATTAATCTTTCTTTCCAGACGTGCATATCTAGCAAATTCATCCATCATACTAATGGTTGCAAGTTCCTGCTTCATTTTCTGAATTTCAGCTCTCATTTGGAACTCCTGCTCTGCATCCTTTTGTAAGAATCTGGATATCTAAGAAGAAAAAGTAGTAAGTTATTTATCCAGAATGTTATTGATTCTCTTCATTATACATAAAGCATGATCAGCTATTTACATACTCAAAAGCCTCCCATAAAGCACAACACTTTCATGAAGACACAGGAAAACTTTGGCTTAACATCTGCAACACTTTTTAAAAGTCAAAGAATTTTTACTCTCTTGCTCTGGCGGAAGCAAACCAAAACACATCAAAGAAAATTGCTCCCACAGAGCAGCAATTTTCAACTTTTCTGCTAAGGTTAACTGCCTTTTCCTTCTGTTTCCACCTTCATCTCATCTTTCCACTCTCGATGATGCAGCCCTCTGAGCAAGTTTGCAGATGACACTAAGCTGGGTGGAAGCGTCGATCTGCTGGAGGGCAGGGAGGCTCTGCAAAGGGATCTGAACAGGCTGGATCAATGGGCTGAGACCAACGGCATGAGGTTTAACACGGCCAAATCCTGGGTCCTGCACTTGGGGCACAACAACCCTAAGCAGAGGTACAAACTAGGAGAAACCTGGCTGGAAAGCTGCCAGGAGGAGAAGGACCTGGGGGTGTTGGTTGACAGCGACTGAACATGAGCCAGCAGTGTGCCCAGGTGGCCAAGAAGGCCAATGGCATCTTGGCTTGTATCAGGAATGGCGTGACCAGCAGATCCAGGGAGGTTATTCTCCCTCTGTACTCGGCACTGGTGAGATCGCACCTCGAGTACTGTGTTCAGTTCTGGGCCCCTCACCACAAGAAGGATGTTGTGGCTCTGGAGCGAGTCCAGAGAAGAGCAACAAAGCTGGTGAAGGGGTTGGAGAACAGGCCTTATGAGGAACGGCTGAGAGAGCTGGGGTTGTTTATCCTGGAGAAGAGGAGGCTGAGAGGAGACCTCATTGCTCTCTACAACTACCTGAAAGTAGGTTGTGGAGAGGAGGGAGCTGGCCTCTTCTCCCAGGTGACAGGGGACAGGACAAGAGGGAATGGCCTCAAGCTCTGCCACAGGAGGTTCAGGCTTGACATCAGGAAAAAGATTTTTCATGGAAAGGGTCATTGGACACTGGAACAGGCTGCCCAAGGCAGTGGTTGAATCACCTTCCCTGGAGGTGTTTAAGGCACAGGTGGACGAGGTGCTGAGGGACATGGTTTAGTGTTTGATAGGAATGGTTGGACTCGATGATCCAGTGGGTCCTTTCCAACATAGTGATTTTGTGACGTGAAATCTCCTAGGCCCTGCCTGCTGCTGCATTGTGAACTGTACTACTTGCTCTCTCTCCTTACGATTCTCATCGTGCACTGCTTGGATAACAAGGACCTCTCTGCAGGAGAGGAAGGACCAGGGAAGCCCTCCTTTTCATCATTACTCTTCCCAGCTCCAGCAATGCCCCTTATTCATCATTCACATTTCCAGCTCCAAGAGCACCAGCAAGGGTCTAAACTAATAACTGCAAAAACTTTATTCATCAAAAAAAACAACTTTATCCCTCACCAATAAAGCACAGCTCGCCAATTGGGACTCACTCCTCTGGATTACAGATAGACTAGTCTGGACTGTTAGAAATACACACATTGCCATGCAGCCTGAGAGTTTTGATCCATCAAGAACTTACTGCTGCCTCAAAACCAGAAACACAAACTTGCCTTATGTTATTTTTCTTACATCTTACTCGTGTTGAAACGCAGTTTTCTTGTAACATCATATTGGTTTCTTGGCTAAAATTATTTCCTATTAACAGAAATGTAAAAGGGTAATCACACGTTGCGATAGCAAACATTTTCTCCCCTTCTTTTACCTTCACACTTTTTTTTCATATGGCACAACCAGCTTGCTAGTTCATTTAACTTATTTCACCACAGAAATGAAGCTACAAAGAACACAGAATCTGTTTCTTGCTGTTCCTTTAGAAAATCTTTCTCAAGACACATGAAATTTTCTCCCCACAAATTATGTTCTCGGTACTGCAGTCCACAAGTACATTACAGTATGTTCTGTTGGGAACCACAGCAAAACGTTGAGCAGAGATTTTCATTAGTCATCTACAGTAACACAAGAGTTCACCTTCCCAAACTGCAAAACGTAATTTAGAATTTGAAGGATTTTTATCCACTATCGAACACTGTGCGCTGATCCATGTGGCAGTTATTTACATAGTATTAGTGTTATGTACAGGTATTTTCATGTGTTTGCTCACATGTAAGTTTATCTGGCAGTTAGAGAGTTTATTGGTCCGTAACAGGAAAGCTGTGGAGTGTCCTTTTATCAGAGAGTGCAGGGATACTAATGAGAGACAATGGGTTTAAGCTGAAAGAGGGGATTATTAGATTAGATACTAGGAAGAAATGTTTTCCTGCACGGGTGATGAGGCACTGGCACAGGTTGTCCAGAGAAGTCATGGATACCCCATCCCTGAAGGCTTTGAGCCACCTCATCTAGTGGGAGGCGTCCCTGCCCGTGGCAGGGGTTGGGAACTGGATTATCTTTAAGGTCCCTTCCAACCCAAACCATTCTATGATCATTCTGTTATCCATGCCTCCACAGAAATACTTGAGATCAGACCAAGGGAGCCCAGATTAGTGACTACGACTGAAGGTTTTCTCCTGGGACACCTAATTCCTTAATCTCCATGTCTGCTATTCTCCCTTCTCAACAACAGAGATGTCCATCTGATGAAAACACGGAAGACCGAGCAAAGCTTTCCGTTAGAATTCCCCGCAGCGTCCTAAGGGCTGGAGCCTCGGAAGCATCATTTAGGACACCGAGAGCTCGTGACCCAGAGCTTTGCTTCAAAGACACGCTTAATCCAGGCTGTTGGAATCAGTCACCCACCGTGACGGCACCAGGTTTCTCCACCTCCCGGTCTCGCCCGTTCCTCCTCTCTCCAGGCCCCGCCGCCAGCGCGGCCGGGGACGCGATAAGGGTGCGCTTCCCCCATCTCTCAGCCGCCTTCCCCGAACACCGGGCGAGGCTTCGCCCCGCAGCATCGTCCCCCTCCCGCTCCCGGTAGGCCCCTGCCTCTCACCATGGAGGAGCAGGAGGGCAGGAGGATCTTGAGAGCGTTGCAGAGGAAAACGGAGCTCAACACCAGCAGCCAAGCACCACTCTCCGCCATGCCGCGGGCAGGCGGGCACGCCCCCGCTCCTCCTTCTGCCCTCTCCGAGGCTCCTCCTCGTTCTCCTGTCCCGCCCCGCCAAACCCTCTTCTTTCTCCTCCTCCATCCTTCGCCTCCTCTCCATCCTTCGCCTCCTCTCCATCCTCCTCCTCTTTCCCTCCCTCCTTCTCGTTCTCCCTCCTTCCTCCCTCACCTCTCCCCTCCCTTCCCTCCATCGCCTCCTCTCTCCCTCCCTTCCCTCCATCTCCTCCTTCCCTCCATCTCCTCCTCCCTCCCCTCCCCCGTCTCCCCTCCCTCTTTCTTCTTCTTCTTCTTCTCCTCCTCTCGTCTCGTCTCGTCTCGTCTCGTCCCCTCCCCTCCCCTCCCCTCCCCTCCCCTCCCCTCCCCTCCCTCCTTCTCCCCCTCCTTTTCTCCCCCTCCTCCTCCATCTCCCCTCTCCCTCTCCCCTCTCCCTCTCTTTATACCTCCGCCCCCCCGCCCCCGGCACTAAGGCGCCTCCCGTTCGGGCGAAGCAGGAACAGGCCGGGCCACGTGACGGGCGGTCCGGCCAATCGAAGGGGCCGCCCGCCCTCCGCGCGCGCGGCGGCACCCGGGGAGGGGCGCGGCCTCTCTCTGCAGGCCCCGCCCGCCCCCCGTGTGGGCGGAGCCTCCGGCTGCGAGAGGCGAGCGCGGCGCCTCCTCCTCCCGTTTCCCGATCCGGCTGGATCCTGCTGCGGTGCCGCTGGCGCTGCTGGGATGGCGGGGGGGCGGCGAAGGGGGGGGCGGTCTGCCCTGCGCAGCGCGGCGGCAGCAGCAGCAGCCAGGAGGCTGCCCGTGAGGTGCCCCGCGCGCTCAGCAGCCCCTCGCGAGCTGCCGCCAGCAGCCGTCGCAGCAGCCGCAGCGCCGGGGGTGTCGCGATGCCCAAGCGAAAGGTGGAGCGGGCGGGGTCTGGGGGTGGGGGGGTTTGTGTGGCGAGCCATCCCCGGACCAGGTGCCCCCCCCCCCCCCCCCCCGTCCCCCCCGCCTTACGGGGTCTGGAAGGTTCGTGGCGGGGCGGGGAGGCGCCTGACGCGCTGTGTGTGTTGCAGGTGGCGGTGGCGGACGGACAGCGCCCCGAGGAGGTGGGTGATGGCGGACACACCGCCCCCCCGGGCTGCACCCACACCCGCTCCTTTCACTCGCTTTTTACTACTTTTTTTATTATTTTTTTCTTTCCTTCCCCTGTCTTGTAGCCGAAGAGGCGATCGGCGCGGCTGTCCGCTGTGAGTACAGCGTAGAATCACAGAATTGGTTCGGGTGAGAGGGACCTTAAAGCCCATCCAGTTCCACCCCCTGCCGTGGGCAAGGACACCTCCCACCAGCCCAGGCTGCCCACGGCCCCATCTGACCTGGCCTTGAACACCTCCAGGGATGGGGCAGCCACAGCTTCCCTGGGCAACCTGTGCCAGGGCCTCATCGCGAAGAAATTCCTCCTGATGGCTAACCTCAGTCTTCCCCCTTCCAATTTAAAGCCACCCCGCCTTATCATATCACTCTGTGCCCTTGTAAAAAGTTCCTCCACAGCGTTCCTGTAGCTCCAGTACCTGTAGGTATTGGGAGGCTGCTATAAGGTCTCTCTGGGCTGAACAGCCCCAACTCTCTCAGCCTGTCCTCACAGCAGAGGTGCTCCAGCCCTTGGATCATCATTGTGGCCTCCTCTGGACTGGTTCCAACAGTTCCGTATCCTTCTTACGTTGGGGATTCCAGAACTGGACACAGCACTCCAGGTGGGATCTTAACAGAGTGGAGCAGAGGGGCACAATCACCTCCCTCACTCTGCTGGCTGTGTTTCTTTTGGTGCAGCCCAGGATACAGTTGGCCTTCGGGGCTGCAAGCGTGCACTGTGGGCTCATGTCAAGCTTCTCATCAAGAAGCATCCCCAAGTTCTTCTCCACAGGGCTGGTTTCAGTGAGAAGGGTAGGTTTGTTGTCTTCCTGTACTGAAAAGGGGTTTACTGAGGGCTCTCTTGCCTGTTCTTTCTTCACAGAAACCTGCTCCTGCCAAAGCAGAGCCGAAACCAAAAAAGTTAGCAGCAAAGGTGAGAGGGCAGGGGGAGGAGGTGGTCGAGTTTGTTGTACAGGTGCCTGGTGGTGTCTGGGCGTTTTCGCTCATTCTTGTGGGAATGCTCACTCTGCTGAAATGCTGTTTTCAGATGCTTCTGCCAGATCTACAGGTACATTCCAGCACTCTTTGAGTAGGTCCTTGTTAAGCTCTCAAGTATTGTATGGTAATGTGAGTGCTAGATGCTAGTCTGGTACTGAGCAGCACTGCTTCAGTGCTGAAGGTACTATGCATAGGATTTTATTTCATCAGTGTAAAAAATATACTCACAACTTAAAGCAAGAGTCTGGGGACAGGAAAAAGTCTTCCAATTACTTAGGTGCATGCTGAAAAAGATCTGAGGTTCCATTCGTGTGGTCTGTCTTATGAGTCTGTGTGTGTATGTGTAAGTAAGCATAGTTTAGTTTGAGCTTTCAATTTTTCACTACAGCCTGCGCAGTGCCAACAACAGAGGTGGAAAATTATTTGGGTTTTGGGAGAAATAAGAGGCTGTGTATCTGTTGCCTTGTTGGTATATGTTGGTTGTAAGAGTTCCTTCGTGATTATAAGCTTTTCTTTTTAATGTATGGATGAAGAGCACTTCAGGTACACTGATGTAGAACTCTGCTTTGCAGATTGTTTTATGTTTTCATTTTATTAATCTTACTGAATAGTTGTTTGTCAGTAGCACACCTTCACTCCAATGGTCTGAATATTAGTGTGTTCCCATTCTCAAAGTTGTAAACTAAAGAACTTGAGGAAGTTTTCCAATTTTCCTTAAGTTCTGATTCTCTTTTTTTCCAGTGTCTTTTGTGTGTGCATCTAAATCTTAATGCTGCTAGCTGATTCATATGATGCTGATTTCCTGCCTATAACTACTTTACTTCTAGAAAGAAACATTTCCACAGTTCATAGCTGGGAACATATTAATGTAAACCAAGGATACCACAAAAAATTTGTCATCTTAGAATATTAAATAGGACACCTTGCACGAAACCCTTGCAGAATGCTGCTGTTTTATGAATATGTGGACAATCTTACCATTGGCAATCCACATAAATGTACAACTTGTTTTACATTTTGTCCTCTCTGTCTTAAAACTCATGATGCCACTAAAATATTTCGCCATTTGGAAATTTTCATGTTATTAATGTGATAATACCTTTTGTTCTGATTGTGTTTTACTATTCCAGCTTTAGTACACTTCCTCTAATTTTAGCTGCCTGTAGACTTTCTTTAAATGGGTTGCAGAAATATTCCGTTGTTACATACCAGTCAAATGATAGGTTTTTATTTTTTTAAACAAAATATTATCTTTTTTTCTGTATTTGATCCATCAAAAGATGCTTCTTTGCATCGACTTTGCAACTTTTTAGAACTTCCCAGACAGTATTTTTACTGGTTGGGAAAATTTTGCTCATTAGGAAGTTACTTGGTGATTATTATTTTTTAATAATATTAATAAAGGAAAACATATTTCTGACAATCAAAACATAGAAGTCTGTGTTGTGAAATGTCTGTTACCTGAATTTGTCATACTAAGTTTAGCCTTCGTAACTTTTTAAAATGTGGGTTTTTTTCCATTAGTATGTTTCAACTGATTTCTCTGTGCCCTTGAGGGTTTAAAAAATTATCTTTTCTAAAAATAGGAGTAAGGAACTTCTAAAGTGTTGTGGAGATTGATAATTTAACGACTTGGCATAAGATGTCTCAGTATTAGGTTTTGGGGTTTTTTTAACTTATATCTCTTGTATGTGTAATGTAACTTGCTGCAGGTTCATATCCAGTGGTGCGAAACAATTGGAACTTCTACTCAGTAGTTGCAGTTAGTTGACAAAACCATATTTTCATGAACATCTGTGTAAAATAGGAAGTATATTAATATTAAAAAGCTATACGTGTGAAGTACAGAAGTTGTGGTTTTTGTAAAGAAGAATGCTTGGAGTGAAGACAGTAGGGAATGCTTCTGACCAAATGGTTTCTGATAGTAATCTGAGATACACATTTCTACAGTAAAAGAAGTGAAAATGAGAATTTCATTGCTTGGACTGCATTTTAGGTCAGAGACAACAAATTAGGAGGTAATTTGAAGCACATAGCCATGAAACACACACTGTTTTTAATGTGATTAGACACATTTTAGAGCAGGTGACTGTAGTGGTGGTCTTTCACATTGTACCTGCCCAGAAAAAGTGTTATAGTTTTTCATTTATTGAAAATTTTTCTTAGTATCATTAAGCCACTTCCCTGGAGGTGTTCAAGGCCAGGTTGGATGGAGCCTTGAGCAGCCACATCTGATGGGAAGTGTCCCTGCCCATGGCAGGATGTGATTGGAACTCTATGAATTTGTAAGGTCCCTTCCAACCTAAACCATTCTATAATTCTGTGATTACTTAATGTTTGACAGATGGTGTCAAAACCAGTGTGTTTATTTAATTCTGAACTGATAGGAGTATTTTATAAGCAGGAGGATCAGCTGGAGGACAGGCAAACTGTAGTGTTTGGTTGCTGTAAGGAGTGCCTGGGAGGATGTATTACATTTTCATATGAAAATAGCTCTTGAACAAATACTTCTTCCCTACCCACCTGACAGCAGCCATATAGGTACAGTGGATGTGACCGAGACGCTAACAAAGGAGCTCTGAAAATTATACTTTTAGATGATGCATTTGTTTAGGTTAAGTTACTGAAATTCCCAACTGTCAGTATAAGAGGAAAAAGAGAGTTTTAAGTGCTTTGTATTTATAAAGTGGAAAGACTGTACTGCTGGGTTTTTTATGTGCCACAAAGTTAAATCATATATTACAAATTGCTCTGTGTAGCCACTAGAACCTATGTATCATCTCATCCCACTTTGATTCTTTCATTTTCCTGACTATCTGAAACAGTAATTGTTTGTCCATGTATAGTTTGGAAAACATTTTTGATAGTTGAGCCTTTAGCTTATTGGTTATTGGTACTAGCTCTTGCTGTTTAGCAAGTCCATCTTGGTTTTGTGTGGTTTTGGTTATTTTCAGAGATTACCAAATAGGTCATAGGAATTTACTTACTAGAAATGTATTTCATTGTAGGATAAATCTGAGGAAAAGAAAGCTCAATCAAAGGGGAAAAGGGGGCCCAAAGGAAAACAGACAGACGAGACAAACCAGGAACAGACAAAGGACAACGTCCCTGCAGAAAATGGGGAAGCTAAAAGTGAGGAGGTAAAGTTGTTTGTATTCTTTGTTGCAAAGCAGCTGAATAACTTACTATACTGGTTTATCCAAACATCTGTCAGAAACATACACAGTTCTTAGACTCTGTTTCTGCCAAAAGAATGATGTACGATATTAAAATGGGATGCTTCTGGAAAATTCTAGTTGCCCCAGTAAGAGTTGCAGTGATAAGTCCCTGAAATTAAGGAAAAAGGTGAGAATTTTATTAAAGTTCTAATATAGGGCAATGTCTTTCAGAGAGGGTCTGCTTTGCCTGCTGGTAGGTCTTGGCAAAACAATACACACAGGGTGTACAGAGAGGATATTGCGCTGTTTGTGTGTCAGGGTGGGGGAATGTCTGTCTTTGCTGTGACTAGAAGAGAGGTTCCTTCTTGCTACAAAAGCTTTTAGAGAAATGGCAGCGTTCATTTTCTTGGGACTGGAAGCAATTGTTACTGAAGACCCAAAGTTGAAGTGTTTTAACCAAAATTAAGATAGCATTTATAGGAGTCATAGATGCAGACACTACTGTTGTAAGGGATGAGTCGGTGCAGGAGTGGAAGAGAAGGTGCAGGAACTACTAATAGTTGCTGTTCCTGAAGAAATTAATATGCCAAACGAGTCTTGCCTGTAATACTGTGATAAAATGGCCATTTTGCTGAAGTTCTTGGAGTCGCTGATAATCTAACTTAAAACATCCTCCACACTATTTCTTTTTTTCTGTAATGTGGACATTAAATAGTATTAAATTTAGGACAAGATCTGTAGGGAGAAGTAGTGCCTCTTACTGGGGTGGGTGTTAACAGCTGGATGAAATGCAAGTTTTCATGTGGTAGGAAGCCTAGAATTAGTCTCAGGTTTCTGCAATACTGAATGCCTTGCTCATTTTAATTTGTTGATCAGATAGACGATTTTTTTTTAAATTTAAATGTGCAGTTCGTGCTTCATGTCTCATTGTTGCAATGAAAAGCCTTTTTATTTTTTTTTTAAGATAGAAAAAATATATCTGAATTCTATCACTGATCTATCAGAGGAAAAGAGTGGGGTTTAGGTAGGTGATCAGTTTTGGTGAGTGAGTAGGGTACAGGGAGGTACTTAAATGTATAAGACAGCTTACTTAGGGGTATCAGTTTTCTGTTTGCAAGCTTACAGTGAAATCTTTGTGAAAAAGTTGTACCAACTATAAACTCTTTAGTTGGCCTTGCTTTCTGCATAGCTCTGGCTCTGTGTTCCTATCACATAACATGGTCTTTTAATTTGTGAATGTAGTATTTCAGCAGTACCAGCAAAAGTTAAATATGGCAGTGTTTCTCAGATGGGGCCTATTTAATGCACTAGTGCAGAGAAGATCTAAATTTACAAGCAATGAGCAATGACTTCTGGGGCATATGTTAATGCTGGTCACACCAGCTAAAATTGCAGGTTTGATATTTGAAGACTAGAAGAGGCAGAATCATAGTCTGTCCCATTTGACATTACTGTTTTCAATCAGGATGATAGTGTCAGTGATGTAATTGTTAAACCACGATCTGGTCAGTGAGGACTTGCAGTGACACTCACAAAGTCTTGACACCTGGGAAAGGAAATGGCTTCCTTAGTTCATCCTTCAAAAGCTTCCCCCAGGTGGCAGTAAAGACTAAAAGGGTGTTAGGGTTCCTGTTCTGGTACTACTGTGATTAAACAGTCTGTTCTGCTAGTGATGCTGCAAAACTTTGGTATAATGATGTACAATTTTTATGTTAATCCATATGTTATATTCCTTTTTTTAACCTGCATTGCAGTGAGTTTTCCAGTTTAAGCAGATTTGCAATTTTAATTAGTCAAGTTTGTATGAACGTTTTTGGAAGCTGAGGTGCAGCACATAGAGACGAGACTTGAAAATGGAATAGCTCTGCTGCCAGAGATCAGTTTCACTGAATGCATTTTTACAGAATTATGTTTAATGCAGCATTGCGTTTCAAGTCTTATTTACTTTAAATTGTGGTAGGATTTGAAAATATATTAACAGTGCTGCACTGAAACTAACATGTGTGGAACATACCCATAGAGTCTGTTCTGAACACCCTGTATGCAGGAATTTTATTTTAGTAGGTTAAAAAGCTCCCTTTTCCTGTCATAAAGGCAGTAGTTAATGAAATGAGCTTTGTTCTTTAAAAACAATAAAAATTCTTTGCAGTGTGTATTGAGTAGCAACAATAGCAACATTCTAAAATTCATACAGATGTGTCCAAGGAGACAGAAGCCTTTTCAAGACAGCTGGTTTTAGTAGGTCATTATGTAAGAGAAAGAAGCAGATCATGATACCAATTTATTAAGACTGTAAAAGCATGGTACGTACAAACAAGTCATGGTTGTTCTGTGTGTCAAGTTAGCTAACTTTCACATTAAAAATAGTACAAAATAAGAGGATGAGTCACTTAGAAACTTTATGCATTGAAGCATTGTTTTGTTTTCTTCTTTCCAGACCCCAGCACCTGATGCAGCTGTAGAGAAAGAAGATAAGTCTGAGTAACATCTGCTACCAAGTGTTTAATTGGTGGTCCTTCTACGTTTCTTCTTGTATAATTCAGAGGAATATTTTTATCAACTATTTTGTAAATGCAAGTTTTTTAGTAGTTCTAGAAAACACATTTTTAAAAAGGAGGGAATCCCAACTCAACCCATTTTTTTACTTATTTAGATAAGTATAAATGCATTTTTTAAGTGGTAAAATCATGTACTGGTTGTCTGTTTTCTATGAAACCAGAAATTAATGGCACGTTATATTAAGGAGAGGACTTTGAAGTCTTGATGAGGCTTCACATTCCTTAGACTGTGAGGGACAGTTTTTCTATCCTATTAAATGAAGCATAACGCAGATCAGACTTTGGAATTCATAACGACATGTTGAGAATGTCTTAACATTTTAGTTATTTATCTGTGGTTGTACCGTTGGTAGAATTGCTTATCTAATAAAACTGAGTGCTGAGTGATGTATATCTGTGACAAAGTTATTTTTGGTAGTTGCAGCTTTATTTTTTTCCAACAACTTTGTAGCTGTGATGCGAAAGATTTGAGAATTTTATTACATCTTTACCGACTAAGTTAAAGTTTCTGCTTAGCGGATGTAGTTTGTTATGTCAGTATTCGAGATACTGGAACTTCACATCTAGTTTTAAAGAACAGCTTGTCTACAAAAATGAAAAATATTTGAAATGGTCTTAGAAAAAAAGCAGAATTATAGTTTTTAGATTTAAAAAACTATGTGAGTATAAACAATTGTAAAATTGTTCATCGTGTTTGTGATCACCCAACAAAAGCCAAATAAATCTTGGATTATGAAAGGATGCTTCTGTACTGCTGCATTGACTATGACAACTGGTGTAGTTTTTGATTCTTAACCATATTCTTAATGTTATTAAAAGTGTACTTTTGAGGAGAGAGGTAGAAATGCAGAGAGTGAGTAGCAAGTAGAAAACTGCAGTTGCAATCCTAGTCTGGACTTCCAGTTTAAAAGCTGATAGCCTAGTGCTACTTCTATTGCCTTAAAAAAACTCAGTAGTTAGATGCAGAACAGATGAAAACATCTGATGCTTGCTAAGAGTTTGCATATGCACTCTTGTGTAAGTAACTGCTATGAGGAAGACAGACAAAGCAATCCTCTTGAATGTTTTAACAGATCAGATGGTGGCGGTGGTGTGTTGGAACTGTATTGGAATTTTCCCCCAGTCCTGCCTTAAAATAAATAAGGCTTCAGATACCTGGGGAAAAATGAGCCTAGGCTGTGAACGCTCCTGTGTGGCTAAGTGTGTGTAATTGAACCAAGAGAGGATGAGCAGTGAAACAACGTGGGGCAGGAGCAGGGAGGGAAGCACAAGAAAACTTCCCTTTTGGTGCTACTGAGCTCTGCGTATGGTTGCAGTTGACCAGTGTGCTTTCAAATAAAACATACCTGTTCTGAGAGCTAATTCACATAGTACAAAACAGTCTCAATTCTTTGCTGTATTTAAGAAAAATCAGTCTTGTTGAAGATTGAACAGCCTTTCCTCAGAAGGGGGCATATTAAGTATATATTACTTTACTTAACCTTAAAAAAATCAAATCTAGTACAGTATTCCTTCAGTTCTCCCACAGTTTTTTTTTTTCCTCTGACTTGACATTATTTTGCTGTATTGCAGCAGATAGCAGCATGGTTTTATCTTACTGGTCTATTTGATGCCATTTAGACAGCTGTCAGCCTTGTGGGAGAAGTCAAGATCAAAAAGTAACGTTTGTTTCTTCTTTTTTTCCCCCCTTGAGCAAGATAAGTAACACCTGCAAGCACAGTATCTGCCTCTTGTATATTTTTGGTGCCTTCTCAAAATTGTCATAGACTTACTTCTAAAAAAATACTTGTTTCCCCTCTAACTTATTTTCTTAAACAATGCTTTTGTTTGAGAAAGCCTTTCACCTTTTTTGCCTCTTCAGTATTTAAGCAACATTTAACTTTTCTTATGTAACCTTATGTAGAGGATGTCCTTCAACACGCTTCAGGTGCAATTCCACCACAGCTGTGTTGCTAACAGAGTGCACCTGGCTTTGGCAGTAGCAAGTTCTTGGATATTCCAAAGCTGTACCTTGATGCCACTTTTTATACCCCTTAGTTACCTTATTTATTGGTTTAATTAAGTAGTAGTATGACACAGCTACATGACATTCTTTAGCAAGTAAAAAAAGCCAGTTAACGACTAATAAATTTGCAGGGAAATACCCCAAAATAACCTCTCACCTCCTTTTACCAAATGCCTATTTTTCATGTGTTTTAAGTTACCAATGTTGAGATTCTGTTGGCTTTCAACATCCCTCTGTTACCCACTCTTTAATTTTTTTGTAGTTGTTGCTTAATATTTACTCTTGGGGACAAGAAGTTATTACTTAGTTATGCAAGTGAAAGGACTCTGCAAGTGTAAATCAGTGACAGCATATCTCTTGTAGAAGAGAGGGATTTTTCTGTTAGCAGAAGGACAGAGGTAGTTGCATCAGGAGCCCTAGATCTGTTACGAGCAGCACAGCCCACTTGAGATGGTAAAGAATAAAATAGGCTTTCTGACCTACATAAAATATTAAGTCCAAGAATCTGTTACGAATTTTGATTGATGCTGCAGTAGGTGGGGTTACCTTTTACAGATCTTAATGCACAATTCTCCAGAGCTGATCACATCTCTTAATTACTGTACAGATAGCTACTATTTGGGCACCCTTTGAGAAGAAAAATATAAACCTCTTGAAGCATTCTCCAGCCATTACAAGCAGTTCAGTTGAGAGGAAAGAAATTTAATTTTAAATTAAACACAAGTACCCAATAAAGAAGAATGTCGTATAAATGACAGATATTATTGCCTTTCTCCACATAGCATGAATTGCCAATGTGTAGCTATAAAAAAAGCACCAGTTTGGCTACTGGGAAAATGAGGAATTGTGTATATTGGCACTAGCTGTCAGTTCTGCCTGTGGAGAATTGGAGTGGAAGGCATTTAAATTCATCTGACAAGAATTTCCACGGGCGCACTTCAGAAAAAGCATTCTTTCCTGTATGACACTAGATACATATTTGCTCTGTGCATCTAAGGAACAGAGTCACAGCTAGTGAGCACTTGTGTACAGCACCACAGCGCACACACAAAATGGCGAAACATCCATTTCAACATTTGACACGAAGAGAGCAAAACACGTTTCTTTGCAGTTGCACAATTGCATTTGTGTGCTGCTGCTAGTTCTGGTTAAGAGTGCCATTTCACCCACATTCACACTGTACCGTTTTGGAATTCACAGTTTAGTGTCAACTCGATCAGAACTCTTTAAAACATGAACCACACAGCCAGGATGCTGAAGTGCATCCAAGTTTAGCTAATGAATACTGATGCGTTTGGCAACAAAATCGGGAGGAATGCAGGTGGCCTCTAAGAGTGATGTGGCTGAAGCTTGCAACAACATGGGATGCAAAAAAAAAAAAAACCAAAAAAAACCCCATGGATCTCTCTTAAAGAGGAATTTTAAATGGATAGAATACGATTTTCAACTTGTACCTGACCTCTGATGTGGGGGCACTAACCAGGCAGGAGGTGGTGAAGAGCAGGATGTGGAGGCAGCAGTCTGCCTTCCAGGACTCATCTGGGGAAACTGCCAACTACTCGCTCTGCACCCCAGGTGTACAAAAGCTCTTTGTCCAACAGCTGACAGCATATCTGAGGTGGTGAGATTAATACAACTCATGCATATTTCTACAATGTTATGTAAAAATATTGAACTTTACAGGCTATAAAAGTGCACACCAAGCCACCACAGGTGTGGAATGCAAAAAGGTCAGATTTAAAATATAAGAACAGCCATTGCTACGTTTGTATTGGAATTCATACTGGGCAGAGGTGAGAAACAACAATAAGAAGGAAAAAAAAAAAACCAAACAAACCATAAACAGGTGGAGTGGAGGTGGCACTGTCACGTGTTCACAGAGGGGCAGCACTGCTGGGCTTGGAAAGTAGATGCCAGTGAAGCAAAGCTGGTGGCTTTGGAAAGTTGATTCCAGATAAGTGAAGGACGAAATTATTTGTTATAAGTTGCTAACCTATTATATATTTGAGTATTGTATATATTTTTGGATTTTAGTATTAAAATGTAGGATTAGCTTGAAAAATAACTTTTTAGCAAGCCTGTGTCTGGATTCTTATGCTCAAGTAAGGACTTCTAACAAGGCTGCAGTTAGAAAGAAGGGGAAAGAATGTTACTGTACCTAATTAAGCCAGATAACAAGGACTAGTGCAATAATAAGAGTAAAAAGAACCACCTAGGACCAGATGCAACCTTGAAGAGGGGCCCAAGGAGTCTTAGGAGCACGTGCAAGGAGAGTGTAAAAATATTGGATTTGGTGACACGCTGGTTGGTAACACACGGTGCCTACTTGATACTGAAAATGCCAGCAAATAAAACTTTCTAAGACTCATTCTGGAGTTCTAAAAAGCAGCGTCCTTTATCAGGGCTGGCAATACGAGGGAGCGATCCCCATACATTATGTGCAACGAGACAAGAGCCGGGACAGGATGGATTCCCCACTCACATGCACAGGGATCAGTTCTCCAAGAAATCTTATGCCTATTCTAGTACTTCCCAAGGTGTAATCTTAATGTTATTACGGACTTCACATCAGCCAGATCCCTCGCTGCTTCGGAGCCGGCTGCGGCCCTGCTGACCCTGCCCGGGGGTGGGAAAGGCTGCAGGCAGAGGGGAGGCAGCAGCCCCGGCCGCTCAGCACAGAGCGCGCTGCGCACGGGGCGCTATCGGCCCCAGAGAATGAGCAGCGCCTGGAGAAACCCTCACTGGAAGGAAACACGCTGTCTGAGGGGCGCTCCATCTAACTTTCAAGAGATACAAACCACGGTTACTTAGATAAAACTGACCTCTGCTTTAGCTGGAATCAAAACATTCCACTTTTTGCCACGGTCACCGCTGCTCCCCGCCCCACACCGCTGTCCGGCCCGGGACACAGGCGCCCCCACACCCCGCAACCCCAAAACCCCGGGCGGCACCCGAGCGACCCCCGCGCCTCCCCCCTGCGCGGTGACCTCGCGGCGCGGCGCGGCGCGGCGCGGCGCGGCACGGCCCCGCCCACAAGCCGCCTCACGCGATCCCTCCGCGCCGCCCGGCGCCTCCCTCCGTCCTTTCCCTTCCCGACACCGCCGCCTGCCCCACTGTTCTCCCCTCGCATTTCTGCCTTCCCACAAATATATATACACGCACACGCAGAGAGACACCTTGCCCCCGTTCCCGGCAGCGCTAAGCAGGCTGGAGGACTACTTTTTGTGTCCTTCCGCCTCCTACCCAACCCCCCGCTTCCCCCTCCGCCTCGGAGCGCGCCCGGCGCAGGCGGCGATTGCGCCGGGGGAGAGCGGAGGGGGTGGAGGGCGGAGAGGAGGGGAGGCAGAGTGGGGAGAGGAAGGAGGGAGCGGGGGAGCGCGGTGGACGAGGGGGAGTGAGTGAGAAAGGAGGAGGAGGAGGAAGAGGAAGGGGAAGGGCCGCAGCGGGGGGGGGGCGCGGCGCTGACAGGACCGATGCCGAGCCGGGCCCGACCCGCGCCGGGCGCCGCCTGATCTTCACTCCCCCCCAGCCCCTCTCCTCCCCCGGTCCGCACGGCGCCGCCGCAGCCATCGCGTTTGAAAAAAAGCGCAGCGAGCCCTCCGCAACCGCCATGGCCGAAGGCTCGGCCTCGCCCAGCCCCGGCGCGTCGCTGCCGCTCATTGAATCAGGTAAAGGCGGCGGCGGCGGGGCCGGTCCCGGGGCCGCCATCTTCTCCCCCTCCACACCCCCCCCTCAGCCCCCGTCCTCGCCCCCCGCCTCACGGCCGCCTCTCCCCGCGTCTCTTGCAGAGCTGTACTTCCTCATCGCGCGGTTCCTGACCACCGGGCCCTGCCGCAGGACGCTCACCGTGAGTGCGGGGCTCCCCCGGCCCCCTCCCTCCCTCCCTCCCGGTGATCCGCGGCTTCGCTCGCTCCTGACTCTCTGTTTTTCTCCCTGCAGGTGCTAGTGCAGGAGCTGGAGCAGCACCAGGTCTGTGTGGGCTCGGATGAAACCGCGTCTCTTTTTGCCGTAGTCGAAAAGTTTCTTCGACGAGTCATTCAAGTTTCTTGCTCTCTCAACTTTTTTTCCCCCTCCCGCCCCACGCGTTGTTTAGGATGTGATCTATACCTCCTTCCCGTTTAACCGCTCGGTTTTTTGTTTTTTTTCCCTCTATTTAGTTGCTTCCCAAAAGGTTGGATTGGCAAGGAAATGAGCATTATAGGAGTTACGAAGAATTGGTGAGACTGCTCTTTTTTTTTTTTTAAAAGAACTTTTAATTGGGGTGATAGGGTTGATGTTGGATGCTCTACTTTTAAAACCAGGCCCAAAGCTTTACCTTTGAGTTTCGTTCTGGCTTTGTTAAAGCGTTGGAGTTATTTTGGAAAGGGCCTTTGATTTCTTTACATTAGACTAGCAAAAACACAGGCAGCATTTTAAATTGAGGATATTGTTTACATAGCAGGGGAGGAGCTTGGCGTTGTGCAGTGGTACATGCCACTGCCTACATATAGGGGAGAACCAATCTGAAGCAAGGTTTCATTTCAGACTTCCACGAGCAAGTTTGTCAAGCGCATTTTGATTTGACGGTATTTATTTTCTGCTTGGCTTCCTTCATCAGTCCCCTCAACAGATTAGGAAATAAAATTGCTGTTCAGAAATTGGGAGTTGGCTGTTCTGGTGCCTATGAGTATGTTCTTTATCTCTAACGAGTCACCGGTTGTTGCTTTGTTTCTAAATATTAGAGAGATATGAGTGTTCTCTCAACATCATGTACTTTGTGGCTGCTGCTGCTGACAGAATTTGCTTTAAATGTCCTCTTATATCCATTTTGGGGTGGAAAGGAGTCTTTCTCTTGGTGTTTTATTTTACTGCTTCTTAAATGGCAAAATATATTTGGCAGTTGAATCTTGTGAAGTGGTGGCCTGGTGGTGGCTGACCAACATAGTTTTACTCTGCTTTATTGTAGTTGATATTGTTTTCTTTGAAAAACTGTTTCCCCCCCCAAGATTTAGACTTTACAGGTTAATTGACTGACTTCTCCCTTACCTGTCAGTTTGTGTTTTGGTATTGTTAAATACCTTTGCCCCTCTTGTGTAACACCTGAAGATTTCAGAATTGTATTTGCATAGAGAAGGAATAGAATTTTGTTTAAAATATCTTCTTAATTGATTATATGCTGGTTAAAGTGATAAACAGGATTTCATTTTGTCTACTTGTCTGCATGGTCAGTTGAGCAAATGGGGTTTTTAAATCAATGCCTTAAGTCACTGAAAAGGCTGTACTTGCTGAACAGGAATACTTCCAAGTTCTGACTTGAATTTAGCAAATGTGAAATTAGTATTAAGTTTAAAAAGGATTGTTTGATGTTTTATTTTAGTTTTTTAATCAGTTGGGTTTTTTGACCCCAGTTCATCCACTAAAAAGTAATGATGGTAGGAGATGTCATGTGTGTATTCTTCTGACTTAAGTACACGGGATTTTTTTATTGTGTTTATTATATGTGCACAGTTGTCAGATCAGTTCTTTAAAATGTGCTCCTTCTACCTCTTTTTCTTACACAATTTAAAAGAAAACTCTATACAGGGTAGTAGTATTTCGGAATACCCGAGTTAATCTTCTGAAGGTTTTACTTTCTGCTCTGAGGGGATTTGGGACCTTCGTGTTGTCCCTCTGGTCTCACCTGAATTTGCAGAGACTGAAGCCATATGCAATCATATGGTGCAGTTATTTGTTTTCCTCGTTGTTCATTATGGAATTAGAGCAATATTTTAAAATAACTGTTCCTTCCAAAATCTAAGTAAAACTAATTTAAAAAAAAAAAGATAATTGCAGGGTTTTATGTGTGCTTCTAGAGGCTGTATTTGGAATATATACTTCCTTATGATGGCATGCAAACAGAATGGTTTATAATGCTTGGTGTAAAGTATGCTGAGCTTTCTGTCCTGAATGGCGTGTCTGGTACTGCTCTATACTAGTTGAAGAGGCAAACTTTGTAAAAAAAAAAAAAATTATGACAAAATACATTTTGTAATCTTTGGACTGGCAAATGTATTTCTCATCATTGGCTTTAAACATCTGATGAGCTGATATGCTTAGATATATTTGACCCTATGCTAATGTTAACTGTTTTACTGATATTGCCACCTCCCTGCCTCCCTAGGAATACAGCATATATCCCCAGAAGCTTTATACGTTAATTGGATTTTTGTTATTAAAATAAGTATTAAGTTGTGGCTTAAATCATAAGTTCTCAGTAGTCAGTGTGCGTTTTGGCAACTTATTGGTGATCAAATCTTGCATGGTGCCATGTGGCATTTTTACTCCCACTGTTCTGATGATGAGATCAGCCTTGTCAGGGCTTTTCTCGTCAAAGTTCAGTCAGTAGGCTAGGGGAACAGCATCGTAAGCATGAGCTAGTTCTGCCTGTGCTCTGAGCTATGTGGTAGAGAAGCCACATACCTGTGTTGGTGTGGCCCTCTGCCTCTCCTGGTTGTATTGGCTGGGAATAGTCTGGCTGCTGAAGTAGCAGTGCAGTTTCTAGGTCTAACTGGTTTTTGCTTGGCCAGATCAGAGAGTGGAGTAAGCATGGGGCTGCTTGTACCTGTTGATTCAGACCTCCCCAGTAGTTTAGATTTATGGTTCTGATGGTTTGGTTTAACTGAGTCTGCGTGAACTCCATTTTGCTTATTTAACATCTGCATTATTTTGGTTGACTTTATTGTAAGATAAGGATTTTTTTTCATTGAACTTCCCGAGAGAAGAGGAGGGGGGAAATAATAAAATATCATGAACATCTGTTCTTGACTGAAACACCTGAATGTGTGTGAGGGTGTGTTTTTTCTGATTGTTAAATGTAGATAGTATGGGATCCTTCCTAAATGGACAGATGACTGTTTTGATCCCTTTGGTTTAAGGAAGTAGGGCTGTCATGCTGCGTAGTACTGGTTCTTCAAGGAAACTAATTCCAGAGGGATTGTACTCAAACCTACTAGGTTCAGTTTACTGAAAAAAATACTCTTTGACTGAGTTACTAGTTACATAAGTTCTCGTGCTTCATTACAACAGAACCCTTCGTGATTGTGGGCTATGAGAGTTGGGATTTTATTTTTTGTTTTTAATAAAAATAATTGGGTGAATTGGGAAAGACATCATTGTAGGGTGCTGCACAAATGGGTGTTGTACGTGTCAGTATTGCAGGCTTTCAGTAGTAAAATACTGATGTGCAGCAAGTAATTTTACTGCAGTTATTTTTACTATGGCTCTCCCATTCTTGGGAATTACTTCCTGAATTTATTAGATCAGACCTTAACAGAATTGAATTTGTTTTGTTAATTGAATGTAAAATTTAAGCAACGTTTAATATACCTGTGAATATTGATGCATTTAGGTTCATTTGTTCTGGATATACCATATGTATTTTTAAAACTTCAATTTCTGTCAGGTGCAATCCAACAAACACGTGGCTCCAGACCATTTGTTACAAATATGCAAGCGTATCGGCCCTATACTGGATAAGGAGATACCACCCAGCATTTCGAGAGTGAATTCCTTGCTTGGTGCAGGGAGACAGTCATTGTTACGTACAGCAAAAGGTATGGTTTGTTTATTATGCAAAATGGGTAGCATACATTTTCATAAGTATATGGTGGAGGCTTTTGGAAGACTTAAAAGCAATGTGCTTTCACCAAAATTGTTCCCCACTCTGTGCTGTGTTAATTAAATTAGCCATCCAAAATATATGTATTAATGGTTGATTATTATGAAGAGAAGGTTTTAGGTTGCATCGTAAGAATTTCTGTTACTAAGTGCTGAGGTTTCTGAACAAGGCCAGTTTTCAATATTTCTGCATATAATGAATCATTAGGACACAGGTGCTGCTCCTCTACCATCTGCCAGCACTCCCAGTAGTATACTGGCCTGTGTTGGTTTTGAATACAGTAGCTGTTCCGTGTACTCTGAAGTATGAGACTGTAACACCAGTTTACTGAAACTTCTTTTGCCTAGTGCCAGTGTCATCAGAATTAGTGCTTGTGAATTACGTACATATACAGTAACAAAGTCCTTGCCTGTAACTTCAAGGGAATGGTTGTCAATGCATAAGCTCATACTTTATTTGACAGAGTAGGTTTTAGCTTTAGACTTATCTCTTTGACTGTTTCTGGGAGGGGAGCATTCATGTGTTGATATGAAGATCTGTTAGATGCTATGATGTGGCTTATACTCCAGTTGTCTGTCCTAACAGCTTTAAAGGATGCACAGTGAATAACGATGACACTTCTATCCTGAAAATCAGGATTGCAAGATCAGTATTTGCAGTTGACACACTTGACATGAGTATGGCAAAATAACTGTCAGCATGGGAATTTTTATGTCAAGTTGGAAAGGACCTCTTGAAATCATCTAGTTGAATAATTTCAATCTAATAAATTTTCAACTAGGTATTTATGAATAAATATGAAAATTTAAAAAATCTTAAATGCTTTGCCGTGAGAATGTGTATGAAAAATTCAGTTGAAAAGTTAGTTTTGTGTTACAGGAACTGTAGGGACATGACCGTTTAAGAGTAATCTCAGAGTTTGGTTGTTAGTTTGGGGTTTTTTCCCTCCTTCTTTTGCTATATTAAATGTTTTTTCCTCTTCTCTGATGCTGCGTTGTTCCTGAAAAGTTTTGGGGCGTTTGGTGTTCCTGTTCTTTCAGTTGCTTTCATACTGTGTTTGAGGCCACCTATAGATCAGTTCTTTACTGTGTTTTGGAAGTGCGGTCCTTTGGCATTTTTAACATGTACTTATGGCAGACTTCAACCAATTGATTTTAAAGATTGCAGGAACACTGTTTGGAAGGGCTCTGCATTTGCTGCTCTTCATCGAGGAAGACCTCCTGAATTTCCTGTGAACTACGGCACACCACCAAATCTTGGTAAGCTCCTTCCAACGCTCATGGCTGCTGCTGTCAGCATACAACGCTTATCTTGATACTGGCCTTCCTACGGTGCTCGAAGTTGCAGCTCGGAACTTGATCTGGAGGCTTATGTGGGCAACTTCATACGGCTTCACTGGAGTTGTGTTGGGTGCAAGGATCTTGCTCACAGCACCTCTGGATGAGAGAGTAGCCTCTAGATCACATCTTTCTTTTATAAAACCCCTGTACTGAGTAGATAAACCTACAGAAAACACAAATAATTCACCTTTGGACAGAAGGACTCTTCTATGATTTGAAGTATAGAAAGCCATGGTAAAACAAAGATAACATTTTGGACTTCTTATTTAGAGACTAAATTTTCAATTGGAGCAAGTTTAAAATGCTGGCTTGGTTCTATACATAGAAGAAATTGCGAATATAAAAAAACCAATGACTTTATGAAATCTAAAAGTCACTTCTACTAAGTCTGTAAGTAATATATTAATGGCAGTTAAATAGTCATGTTAGTACGTTCATTTTTTGATTTCTTTGTGTTCTAGTGGAAGTACATCGAGCAAAACAATTAACTGGATATGCAAAATTCAGTACTTCATTTCCAGGAAGTATGTATCAGCACATCAAGATGCACAGACGGATTCTTGGCCATCTTTCTTCTGTATATTGCGTTGCATTCGATAGGACTGGACATAGAATATTTACTGTGAGTTGATGAAGTAGATCTGAATCTGAATATAGTTCTAGATGGATGCAAGGAGAACAACTGTGAAATGCACGTTATGCTAAAACTTCTGGAGGTGGATATCAGTAGTGTTAAAATGTAGCTGATAGCTCCATCACCTTAATGTTTTTAATAGTGTTGATATGACTCTATTTGTTTCAGCTTAAGTAGCAGATGTAGTTTTAAATAGAAATTTAATTCACCAAGCTGTGGAGAAACGTAGATTCTTTTAAATGAAACCCGGAAGTTTTATCCAGAATGTCTTTGAAAATCCTTGCTGAGCATAATAAATATTTCTTTCTAGGGCTCAGATGACTGTTTGGTAAAGATCTGGTCAACACACAATGGCAGGCTATTGGCCACATTACGAGGACATTCAGCAGAGATTTCAGATATGGCTGTGAATTATGAAAACACTATGATTGCAGCTGGAAGCTGTGATAAAATGATCAGAGTGTGGTGTCTGAGAACTTGTGCACCAGTTGCAGTCCTCCATGGACACACAGGGTCCATTACCTCATTACAGGTATGTTTTTTAAGTGTTTCTACATATTGAAGCACAAGTAATGTAGATGGATTGTAAGAAGCAACCTGTTTGTGAAACTCAAAGATAAGTATGGAAAGTTTGAATGTATTTTAAGCAAATAATAGAAGTTAAGAAGTAACTTGGGCAAAAATAAAAAGGTGAAGTTGCACCTGATTTGAAAAGTTAAGAGAGTGCTTTAGTAGCAGGATTTGGATTGGTGGGATACTCTAAGGTTAGCTATCTATCATATTTTTAAAAAATAACCAATTTCCTTGGTTGCTTACTGAACTTCAGCAACATGGATGAATGCTCTACACTAATAGAACTTTCACTAATAGAACCTTTGTGCTATGAACTTCTTGAAAAGGAAGATTAGTACCTTATGTTCTGTTTGTGGACAAAAGTACTTTGTGTTGCTGTTGCTAGGTTAAGAAATAACTTGCCAAGTGTACATCTTAGTGTTTCTTGTCCCTTTTTCATTTTCGTGTCTAAGGGCAAGGACCTGATGTTCTGTTTCCTATAAAGGCAGGTACATGAATGGCAAATAACTCTTCTCTTTGCCTGTCACCGTGGTAATCTCATGACTGAAATTATTTCTGTGTTACTGCCTGTCGGAATATTAAAATCTGAACATTTTAAAATACTGATGTCAAAAATTAGTCACAACTGCAGGAGAAACTTTTTAAAAAACAGAACAAACCAAAACCAAAAAACCCCTCCCCTGATTTCGGTTGGTAATTTTGGTGTGGGAAGTTCTTTGTCTCCCTGAAATTCCTGAGCATTTAACTGAAGATAATGGTAGGAATCTGTTTTCGCTTAAAAAAAGATCACTACCTGTAATATTTGAGCTGTTGGAACTGAAGAAAATTTCTGGGAAATATTGTGTGGAGAGACATGATGTGCTGGTTTATATAGCTGAGTGTTCTGATCCAATATGCGACTCTTACAATTTCTGTGATATGGTTATTTGTCTTAATCTAAAAAATATAAGCTATTTTAAAAGTGCAAAAATGTTCAGTGCAATATGTTGTATATTTGAAGAGTTTTGTGATATGATTATGTGCTGTTTGTAGTCCTTTGGATTCAGTCTCCTTTTGGCTTCAGTGATTCCTTATTTAAAAGATAAACCAGTGGCTTATTATCCAGGTTTGCTGTGTTTTCCAGTGGGACAAACAGGCTTATGTTAAGGGATGAAGAGTGTCTACCTGCCAGCTTGTGATGTTCAGTACAAAAAATAATTTTGCCGTTTTCTCAAAAATGCTGCCTCTCAGAGCAGTCTTCACATTCGCGGAGTTTGTGGCATTCATTGCATTTTTTAATGGCAAAGTGCTTATTTGTGGTGTTGCTTTAATTGTAGTGTGGTAGAATTTTTTGTTTAAGCATTCTTAATAATAGTATAAATGCAATATGTAGAATTTGTGTGGCAGTTTCCAATGGTAGTAATGGTAATTGATGAGCAGTTTAATCAACTTGTGCTCTGTATTCTGAAGAGTAATTCTGTGCATATGTACATACAAGCAGTAAGTCCATGTCTTAAGTATGTAAGGACTTGTAAATTCGTATGTGATGCTGGATTTACACACATTTAGACTGTCTTGTAACTGATGTTCTGCTTAATTATAGAATTTAAAAAATAAGTCTTCCTAGTGAAACTTCCTTGCATTTTTTTCAGTTTACTCAGCTCTTTACTTCATATATTGACAAAACTTTTAGTGAGTAATTGTGTTTAGTTAAGACTTCAAAATCAAATCGCTAAATGAATTGGGTTTTATAATACAATAATTGAAACGTAGACCACAAACTTGTATTGAAGTACAGGAAATGTTATTTTGTATACATTAAAAATTACAATGATTAATTACTGCTTTAGCAGTTTTAATTGAAAAATCCAAAGTAAATCAAGGTTTTACATGAAAGCTTTTATAAAATCCTACACAGATTTTAAATATCTCTTTCTGTATGTGTCTGATTTTAGTTTCTTCTCTTTAGTTTAGTCCAATGGTGAAAGGCTCCCTGCGATACATGGTCTCTACTGGTGCAGATGGAACTGTATGCTTTTGGCAATGGGATACAGATACCATGAAGTTCAAGTACGTGAATGGGTTGATGATTAACTCTATGCATTATTATACTTGATTAAAATAATTAGAGTGCTTTTAACTAGCTAAAAAAATTTTGATTTTTAGCTAGAATTGCTGCAAACAATGTTTGCGTCATTGTTGAGAGGTCTTTCTGCATTGAGTTTTCAACAGTCCTGTAGTTTTAGGATGTCTTACAGAACTTGCATACACAGTATATTCAGGATAGTTTTTAAATCTGTGATTGCTGTTTATTTGTGAAAAAACCCACCAAGATTATTACTGGAAAGAAGAGATATGAGATAATCAGTCTGTATCTAGTACTGTGCTATGTAATAGTAGTTGGTATAAAATAATCCCTTTTACATTAGAGTAGCCGTTTTTTTAAAAAAAAATCACATCGCTTACATCACAGATTATTTTGCTTTGTCATTCAAGCTTGTGATCTTAAGGTAGTAGTTTCTGCTGCAGTTTTATCAAAGGTGTCTTATATCTGAAGACTCTTTTAGGGCTGTACGTTATAGGAGGAAAGTGTTTAAATTGGATCCTTAATTATTCTCCTAAAATTAATTTAGAGGACAGCATGAGATGTAAACATTGCTTAAATTAGTCTAAGCATAGACTTAAACAGTTTTCTGAGGATGTCTGTCTCTGTGCTGCATACCATCCAAACATGAAAAATACTCTTAAACTGATGATCTCAACATTTCCTTCGATAGACAGAAAAGCAGCAGAATAACGAGTAGAAACCTGTAAGGCTTTTAAGTGGCACAGTTTGCTGGGTATCTCCTTCATATAGTTCTTAGTACCTACTTTCTGTGATACCATGGCCACATGAACTGGAAGAGTATGTATGTGGCTTGCAGAACAGGAAACCAATCATTTAAATTGCTGCGTGCACAGTGTTGCAAAACTTCTATTTACTTCTGTAAAATGTAATGATTTTGCACAGCATTCTGCAGCAACGGTATTTGTCAGGCCTTGTTTCATGTGCTTTTGGTTGTTTCTGATGTGAAGGCAAGAGGTCAGTGCTTGGTAGATATGTTATGGAGGAGGTTACTCATGCTCACTAAAGGGCGAGAAAAAATATAAATGTGTTGTGGCACGCCATGTTATCCTTCTGAGGTAATGGCATCTTGCAGAAAAAAACATAAGCTCAATGGGCTTCAAATATCATGTGTGTATGTGTGTACTGTAATTTTGTAAAGTAAACCTTATTGCTTATCCTCCTGCACAGGCGTTACAGATGTTACTACATGTATTTAAAGTACCCATTGTGTGCATGTTAGGAGAAACATACCTGTATGTTCTGAAATGTTGATAAAAGTCAAGTGCTGTACGGCATGTCCTGTTTCAAGCTTCTTTTCTTTTTAAGCAATCGGCCAGTGAAATTCACAGAGAAACCTAGACCAGGGGTTCAGATGCTTTGTTCTTCATTCAGTGTAGGTAAGTTGTAAACAGGTTTAGTTTAGCATTTTGATTTCTCTTTCTTTCCTAATAAATAGTTATTATAATACTCCAGTTTTGACTGCTTTAAAATCTGCAAACCAGCAGCCATGTGGTGAGTGATTGAATGTATGTGTATTGTTAGCCTATTAAATAATGTGACTTGCCTTCGCTAACAGGGAAAGACTGTTGAACTTAAGGAATGCTATTTTACTTTTGCCATTGGTAATTTTAGAGGATTAAAAGCCACCTGATGCTTGTGTGTATCCACCTTTACTGGGTTTTTATTTTTGTTTAATCCTTTAGTATAGTATCAGGGATTTGCAGAATTAGTTCTCTTAAGATACTATAGTCAACAGAAATGAAAGTGACTCCTACCAGTAGTAGGAGCTCCTGATTCTGTGCCAGTTGTATGCAAGAACAGTCATAAAGATTCATTGTTTCTTAAGAATTCACAGATATATCTATAAATATGCTTTACCCTTCACTTGTCTTCTTTCATTCACATCAGATGGGGGCTTGTGGGAAAGCTTACTGGTACCAGACAGCATGAACATTAGAAGAAACTTAGGAATATCAGAAATATTCCAGTCAACATGGGTTCATGAAAGGCAGGTCTTGCCAGAGTAATCTGATCACCTTCTATGAGCGAGTGACTAGACTCTTGGACGAGGGAGAGGCTGTGGATGTGTCTTCCTGGACTTTAGTAAAGCCTTTGATACAGTTTCTCATAGCATTCTGCTTCGGAAACTGTCGGCCTCTGGCCTGGACAGGCGCACACTCTCCTGGGTGAAAAACTGGTTGAATGACTGGGCCCAGAGGGTGGTGGTAAACGGAGTTAAATCCAGCTGGAGGCCAGTGACAAGTGGGGTTCCCCAGGGCTCAGTCCTGTTTAATGTCTTTATCAACGACCTGGATGAAGGCATTGAGTCCTCCCTTAGCAAGTTTGCAGATGACACCAAGCTGGGAGGAAGTGTGGATCTGCTGGAGGGTCGGGAGGCTCTGCAAAGGGACCTGAACAGGCTGGACTGCTGGGCTGAGACCAACGGCATGAGGTTTAACACGGCCAAATGCCGGGTCCTGCACTTGGGGCACAACAACCCTGTGCAGTGCTACAGACTGGGAGAAGTCTGTCTAGAAAGCTGCCAGGAGAAGGACCTGGGAGTGTTGGTTGACAGAGACTGAACATGAGCCAGCAGTGTGCCCAGGTGGCCAAGAAGGCCAAGGGCATCCTGGCTTGTATCAGGAACGGCGTGACCAGCAGGTCCAGGGAGGTTATTCTCCCCCTGTACTCAGCACTGGTGAGACCGCACCTCGAATCCTGTGTTCAGTTCTGGGCCCCTCACCACAAGAAGGATGTTGTGGCTCTGGAGCGAGTCCAGAGAAGAGCAACGAAGCTGGTGAAGGGGCTGGAGAACAAATCTTATGAGGAGCGACTGAGAGAGCTGGGGTTGTTTAGCCTGGAGAACAGGAGGCTGAGGGGAGACCTTATTACTCTCTACAACTACCTGAAGGGAGGTTGTGGAGAGGAGGGTGCTGGCCTCTTCTCCCAAGTGACAGGGGACAGGACGAGAGGGAATGGCCTCAAGCTCCGCCAGGGGAGATTTGGGCTTGAGATAAGGAAAAAATTCTTCATGGAAAGGGTGGTTAGGCATTGGAACAGTCTGCCCAGGGAGGTGGTTGACTCGCTTTCCCTGGAGGTGTTTAAGGTTAGGGTGGATGAGGTACTTAGGGGCATGGTTTAGAGATTGGTGGGAATGGTTGGACTTGATGATCTGGTGGGTCTCTTCCAACTTGGATATTCTGTGATTCTGTGAAATAAAATAGAAATCAAAGCATAGCTTGTTAATATTGTCAGGATATAGCCTTGGGTTGTGTTTGCATTTGGATTTCTTTTACATTTTCTTTGGTTTTGTGGCTTGTTTTCCATACTGGTATGTCAGTGGAACAGCATAAAAAGTGTGACACACTTCAGATTTTTTTCTTTAAATTAGACATCTGAGCAATGCTGATGTATTTTAGTTTCTTTTACAGTAGCCTCATTATTGTTTGATTTTTACAGGCGGTATGTTTTTAGCAACTGGCAGCACTGATCATGTCATCAGAATGTATTTTTTTGGCTCTGAAACACCTGAGAAAATAGCTGAATTGGAAAGTCATGCTGTAAGTAAGATTGTTAAATCTAATTATTAGTCACTTCAGGCAGTATTGAATATGCAAGTTAATGTTATTAGTGGGTTTATAGTAATGCTCTCTTATTGAATTTTTTACAACTTATGGAGAATTTCAGCCTGTCATCTCAATGTGACTTGACTGTTTTAAAGGCTGGAATGTATCAAGATGATATTTGGAATTCTATCTCTTCAACTGCATGTCACACATTTCTCTAATTTTAAAGCATGTGGTTTGCTCAGTTGCTTCCCTGTGATGCCAGTGTGCCTAGCCACCCACATATGATATGCGTTATTTGGGAAGTAGATAGGCTGAGAATGTGGATTTCATTGCTGAAGTTATTTGCCATTTGACACCTTTTATGTTAAATCTTTAAATGGGATTGGGTTCCCAGTTTCACTTCTGTTCATCTTTACCTTTATTCATGCCTTCAGTGGCTGTGCAAGCTACTTTGTGCTTCCTGAGTAATAAGCCAGCTTGTTGCTTTACCATTGTTCTCCCATGTGCTTTGTGATGTGTGCTGTCTGTCTTTACTTGCTTTCTTGGTATAAATGATACTTGTTAGGAAAAGAACTTCTTGGATAAAATACTCTGATTTTTTTAATTTGTGTACCTTAGTCAAGCAGACTGTGTCTTAGGAAACTAATGGAAGCTTGGCTTATGCTGATGTGCTGAAGGTTAAGTCACTTCTTGTCAGCAGTTGATGTGCAAAGAACCTGTAGTTTTACTATTGAGAATTTAGATATCCTTATAGCTCTTTCAAGGGCATCTCTTAAAATACTCATATTCATTTTGTCTGCCTTAATGTTTGAATCTGACTTTAACCATTTGTGCTATAGTGATAAAGCTTGATTAATACTTATTTTGTGCGTAGAAAGACTTTCAGCTCTAAAGATAAACCAGTCTGAGTGTGCTATCTGCTTCTGGAGTTTTTGCTGTGACACTAACTAGTAGTATATTTCTTTAAAATTGTATAAGTAGGAGTGGGAATAACAGTTTCCTCTCAGTTCTAGTTGGCTCAGGATATTGTAAATATATGTTCAAATATGAGCTACCAAGTAATCAACAGACAACTATTTCATTGTGTCATTCCTTCCTATTTAATTGTAATTTAAAAAAAAAACAACTTGCATTTTAAATGCATTAATGGTTAGTGGGTACTGTTAAGTACTTTTTGGACTTGGTTTGCTTTGCAGTTAAAACTGTTAGAAATGATACAGTGTAGTTTCGGGTTTTTTTCCAGATTTTGCGAAGCTCAGATTTGTGAAAGCTATATTTCCTGTTTAAAAATATAATTTCAAACAAACTGTACTTTTTCTTACAGGATAAAGTTGACAGCATTCAGTTTTCAAACAGTGGTGATAGGTATGTTGAAAGATGCTCAAATGTGCAAAAATAAGACTTTATTTTGGAATTAAGAATGTGTTATTGTTCTAACATGGAGACTTCTAATAAGAAAATTCTGCTGATTTAGAACTCAATGGGGAAATGTGAGCTAGTGCAGGACAGTGTAGTTTAATTTCAGCTGTCTATTAATCTTTGTTAGACAGTGTCCTTGGATTGTTTTTTGTTTACCTAGAGGAATGTTATCACTCTTTAACATACTTGATGTAGTCAAGGCTTCATAAATCTCCTCTTCCCCCTGCTTTCCTTTCAGTTTAAGGAAGTATTGGATCAAAATAGGAAATGGGAAAATGCAATGAAAAGGGTCTAAAAGAAGTTTTAGTCCTTCTCATTATTTTTTTTCTAGCCTACTGTTACTTTGTTAAGGAAATAGATTTAACAGAATTTCACAACTGACTTGGGGATGGAGGGAGCCTTATGTAAATTCCTTTTGTAAGATTCCACACATACTTCTGGTACACAATCAAGTTAAAAATGATCTCTCATTGCCCTATCACTGATGAAGGTGTGGATTTTAGTCTTCAGGGTGAATGTACATCCGCAACCAGAAGTTGCAGCTTGTTTTATCTTATTTTATTTTTTCTTTATATTGAAAGCTGGGTAACTGTGACTGAGAACGCTAGTAATTCACATTCAGTTGTAGTCCCTTTTAAATGTGTTTTTCTGCAATTAATATTTGTCTTTGGAGCCATCATGTTGCACTGCTCCATCCATGTTCCCTGCGTGGATTACTTTTCAATGCAGTACCAAAACCTATGTTTTTTTGCCTGGTTACCTTTTTCCATGGAAGATGTTTAAGTTTTTTAATTATTATTAAAATGAATCATAACAAATCGGAGCACAGTCGTGATATACCTATCACGCAGGCTTTTTCCGTGGGAGTTACTTAAACTGTCTTTCTCAGGGTTGTTATTCCTGGCCTAGGGAGGTTATCTCTGGATGTTTTACAATCTTTCAGTTCCTCTCTTCAGGAATTTCCGTTCTGCTGCATTGATAGTTCAGCAGCTAAATGGAAGCCTGAATTGCTGTGGTTTACACCTTCCTATCTTAAAGTAAAGCACTGGCAGTCTTCTGTTTTATGCACAGTTGGGTTTTATGCACATCTTGGGTTTTGCCCTGCTGATCTGTTCTCACCTCTACTTCAGTATTTGATACTCTACAACTTCAGAATGGATTGCTTAAAATACTTTAAAGTATTGTAATTGGGAAGTTGATGATGAAGTTGTGAATTGAGTTTAACTTTGGAACTTGCTTCTCTGTTCTACATGTTTTGTCAACTTCAGTTTTTCAGCTCAGAAAAACTTTCCTGGGCTTCTCACAAGAAAGTTTAATGGATGAGTAGCTGTAAAGAGTTCTTGTACACTAATTGAAGATTTCACTTTTATCAGTCTTTCATTGTTGTATTTTAAATTGCGGTGGTGTGTAACTCTGAATACACTTTAAAAACTTTTGAAGATGAAGTAACACTCTTTTAAAACCTCTTCAAGATTCATAAGTGGCAGTAGAGATGGAACAGCTCGAATCTGGCATTTTGAGCAAGCAGAATGGAGGAGCATTTTGTTGGATATGTCCGATCGGTTGCCAGGGTAGGTGAAGTGTTGTCTTTTTATTTTCAATCTCTTGTGTAAAGTGAGAAAGTTTGAAAAACTTGTCAAGTATGCTTACTTCAAACTAGAACAAACTGTGTGAATATTATGGTCAAGTAGTATGTTCCTTGAGGGTGTGCGAAATGAGTGTTATGGTGATGTAATAAGTTGCTAAATTTTAGTCTGTGTTTGAAATAGTCACAAATATTTATGTAGCTTTCAAATATACACTGTGCCAAATTAATTACATTTCCTTTATTCAGGAAAAAAAGTTAACAGGAAGTGCAATAGATGGTCTCTGTCTGGATTTCAGTCAAACACCTGACGCATTACAGAAGAAGCAGTAGAATCTTAATTGTAGAAGGGATAAGACTATGAAAAAGGAAAGCCTTTTTCTCTTGCATCTCAAATAGGAAAGAGGTCCTATAAAATAAGTGCGCTAGAAATCCAGATTAGCTTTATAGCTGATTGCTCCAAATAGAGTGAAGTTTATGGACAGACGTTTCAAAACAAGTTTATTTCTTAACTTACCTTCCCTGGTCTGTTTACTAACATGGGAAAACAAGTTATTTTTCCATATTTTGTGATTGAAATGGGCTAACTAAACGTATCTTGTGCCTATTTAATTCTTTAGTGACGCGTGTTCAGAAGAAGACAAATTTATGAAGCCTAAAGTAACCATGATAGCTTGGAACCAAAATGATAACTATGTTGTTACGGCTGTAAATAATCATCTGCTTAAAGTCTGGAACTCCTGTACAGGACAATTGCTTCATGACTTGGTGGTATGTAATTTTACTTGCTTTTTGAAGTAGATGGTCTTTCTAGAATTGCTATGACATGTACGTGCTGAGTACGTAATCGAATTTGATTTGTCTTGGAGGTTTGTATGAATGATAAAGCAAGTGTAGTATTTTTTGGGCTTTTTTTTTTTTAACCAAAACTAGCTGCTTCCTCCTGCATTTGAACAATTCTTTCCCTAGCTGCTGTGTTGAACTTGAGTCTCCTGTGGAATAAATAAAAATTTTTGTGCGGTAACATAGTTGCCCATTGAATAGTACCCTGTCCTTTGGCTAAGCTTCATGTATCCAGAGTTCTGGCTTGAACCTAGAAAATTATTGAATTTTGGAATCATTGTCTTTCTGGCTGACTGTTGTTTTTCCCTATTTATGTGCCACATGTAGCATCCCAGATAGATAGACTGTGAAATTTGTAAAAAAACGTGTATTTTTGGAGGTAGCTTGTAGGGGTGTAACAGTACAGTGCTTTAGGCTCTACTGTAAATACCCTATTGATGTGGATTTATGTCCTCTTCTTTGCATGTGATGTGCAATTTTAAATTCTAGGGACATGCAGATGAAGTGTTTGTCCTGGAGACCCATCCTTTTGATTCCAGGATAATGCTGTCTGCGGGTCATGATGGCAACATCTTTATATGGGACATTACCAAAGGCACGAAAACAAAGCATTATTTTAACATGGTAAGACTACTTTTAAACTCCATTTTTTTCTCAACACACAGTAGTGTGTTTACATACTAATTTAAGGAATTGTCACCAAGTTTTGCCTTTGAATTTCTTGGTTATTGTAACTGTAGGTGCAGAGGGGCCAGAACCCAGTTCTAGCAGCTTAATGTGTCTCAAAAGGAGAGGCAGGATTGCCTTCCTTGTGTGCTCCCATCCTCCCATTTCCATTCTCTACCTCAAATCCGAGTGCCTGTCACTGCTAAGCTGAGTTAGTTTACGGATCTTCTTTAAGAGTATTCCCTACTTCCTGGCACTGCTACTTTTCTGTAGTGCTTCAGCGTTTAATTTGGTCAGGGAGATCTTGATAAGCTTCTGAGACAGGAAGATGAATTGTTGAGAATTTGCGGTTGGATGGTGAGGTATGGAGGAATGGAACTTTACTTTCATCATAGTCAGTGTCTGAGCTCTTCAGACTTTACCTGTTGATCAGGACTTTTTTGGTCTGTGAGGTGTTGTGAACAGTTGACACCAGGGCTTTTCTGCTCTGTTACTTAAGATCTTGCGTGTTGTCTATAGTTCTTCCTTAATTGAAATGAGTTACCATTGAAAAGACTGAAAGGTCCTGGTTTAGACCATCATTTCAAGAGCCTTATGAACAAATATTTGTATTCTCAATTGTCTTTAAAATGATATTATTTGTGCTGTAAGCATTAGTGGGTTGACATAGTTCTCGAGAGCTCCCATGACATTTGCCCCATTTGACAGCTCATGATTACACTTTAAAACAGGTTATTTTCTTTGAGGCTTAAGTTGTGATCCAGTGTTCATATTTTTTAATCTTTTTTCCTGGATACACTCAATAGTGAAGTGATTTTTATTTTCTTTAGCTTTAAGCTTCCCTGTGCTTTTCTTGAAAATGGTTTAACAAAATGGGTGTATATATTAACTGCACTTTACTTTTAAGCAGTATACGAGCAGCTAAAAAGCCTCAAAAAGGTGCTTTTTCTTTAACAGTAAGTTTCCAGACAGTTTAGTGCATCTGTTTAAAACTGCATGATTCAGGACTTAAATGCATATGTCAAGGTGAAAAGAAGTAAACTGAAGTAATGAGATTGTGCTTTAATAGAGGTATTTAGAGGGTGTATGACTGCTTTTGATAGAGTAATTAATTTCTGATGCTGCATTATTCTTTGCTCAAAAAGAAGTTGGTCACATAGTCTCGAGTTTCTTTTCTTCAATCTAGATCGAAGGCCAAGGACACGGTGCTGTATTTGACTGTAAATTTTCACCAGATGGACAGCATTTTGCGTGTACAGATTCTCATGGGCATTTACTGATATTTGGTTTTGGCTGTAGCAGGCCTTATGAAAAGGTAAGTTCAGCTTTTCGGTTAGAAACTTAAATAAACAGTTCTAATAAAATTAGTTTAGCTACATTCGTTCTTCTATGACATACGTAAGAGTTTTTTATGGTACAGGTTCTAAATATAATGGGTTCCTTGATGTCTGCGTTTTCTTGTATGTATGGTCCTGGCTCAGCAGAAACGACTAGTTTTAACATTCACTTGGGAGTAGCTCTGAAGAACTTTTCTGGAATGATTCTTAATCTTCCAACCAGCTTATCTGCATGTTAACTGTTCAACCTTGAAATTGCTTTTCTTTCTAACCTCTGAAAATAGCTAAGTGTTTAAAGATTGGTATGTGTTACAAACTTTATTGCACTATACCTAGTTAATGCATAAGCAGATTATATGTTAAGAATAATTGCTGGTATATTTCAGTTATTAGAACTTGCAGTTTTTTAGGACTTTTCCTTACTCAAACCAAAATTTACTGTAGTAGTTTGTTTAAAATAAGGAAAAGTAATTATTCATCCAACACTGTGTTTTGAAATGCCAGAAAAATGTGCAGGGGATAGATTCAAAAAAGCAAAGTACGTATTAGCCCATTTTCTTTTTAAAGAACAAATGCTTATCTGTTTTGTTTTGTTTTTTTAAAATAACTCTCAAGTGCAATTTTTGGTCTATGCTTTTCTTCACTTCCCCCTTATTTTTTTAAGTTGCAGTGGTAATTCTGTGTTTGTCAGGCTCTGCATTCTTGGCTGAAATTGAAACTTGTTCTCTTGATCTTGCTTATCATTTCTAGGAGATTCTGACTGATCTAATACTTGTATAATTCTTTTCCTTCGGCTGCATGGATTTAACAAGACTGTTTCAGTTGCAGAAAAAAAAAGTGGTGGAGATTGTATTACTAAGAAAGAACTTTGAGAGCTTATACTGAACTGTAGGCGATTATTTCCTTGCATGGAAAATTTTCATAATGATGTGAAGAGAAATTGGAATGAGATGTAAAGTATTCTAAGTGTAAAGCAGTGCTGCTGCTTTAGGTTACCTTAGATTATTGTTTTCTAAAAGTATTTTGTTGACTGCATATCTGCTTTCAAAAATGAGTACTGCAAGACCTATACAGGTTAATTGTAGCTATGCACGACTCTTCTTATTTACAACTTTCCCTTTCTTTTACCTGTAAGGAGATTTTAGATAATTTAGTGTCACTTATTCTCTGCTCTTCAGCGTATTCTTGTTTTCAAACTGATGACAGAAAAACTTCATTTCTTTATAGATTCCTGATCAGATGTTCTTCCACACTGACTATCGACCACTTATTCGAGACTCTAACAATTATGTCCTAGATGAGCAAACTCAACAGGCTCCTCATCTCATGCCGCCTCCCTTCTTAGTAGATGTGGATGGAAACCCACATCCAACCAAATATCAAAGACTGGTGCCTGGAAGAGAGAATTGTGCAGATGAGCATTTGATTCCGCAGCTTGGATATATAGCAACAAGTAAGAATAGTATCACTAAAGACCTACATCCAGAAGTTAGAGTTACTGTAGTGATTCTGAATGGCAACAGAGTAGATTTGACATAGGCAATTTGAAAATGCCTTCATTTTCTCACATGCTAACTGTTGCGTATTTATGCTCACAAAACATGCTGAAAGGACCCAGAGTGAATATGATTTTAAACAAGCAAGAAGTAGCAACTGATTGCTCATATAGATTTTTTAAATTATTTTTGCGGGTACTGGCATGGACGAACTGTGAGTGTTACTTTCTGTAAATGTCTCTTTCAGAATAAATAGATCATTCCTCATTTCAAGGATAGAAACCTGTTCAGTTGTTAGTTGTAGAGCACATCTCACTGTGGTGTGAACAGTGAGATTAGATCATTTGGTATAGTCAATTAGTTAACTCAAACCATTCATTTTATTTACAAGGTGATGGAGAAGTGGTTGAACAAGTTATAGGCCAACAGACGGTTGATCAGGATGAACAAGGCTTGGAGCCCAGCATTCTTGATGGTATGATTAGACAATTACAGCTACAACAAGATCAAAGAATAGCAGCCGATCAAGAATGGGCTTCAGGTAGCCCGCAAAATGGGGAAGGAACACCCAGAAGAGGTTAGTACTTGCTGATAAATTCTTAGGTGATGGTTCTATCGCCATTTTTATTTTGTCTAGTTGACGTCTTTTTATTCATTAAAACACTGCTGCTTCTGTAGTTAATTTACAAAACAAAGCCTTTCACTTTTCCTCTTAAAGAGGCTTAATGATATTTTGTGTAGAGCACTATACATTTAGTATTTGTCGAGTAACACTTGCAGGGGCTACATTTATTCCTTTCTAAAGTTTGTGAATTAAGTATTCTAGCATTACTCAAACTGAGTTCCACTTTATCTTCTTTATGAATTAAAACCAGATGCTCTTCTTATCTGTGTCCTTGTAGTTTTACGTATGTAAGCTCAGCTCCAGGAGAAGTGCATTTTAGAACCTCACTAGCCTTGCAGCTTCCTGAAATAGTTCAGAAAAACACCTCTGTCACATTATACTTAATTGCACTTTATTAAAACAGTAGTAGAAATAACCATTTTGAAAGCATATGTGTGATCTCACTGTATTTTCTACAAGACAGATTATTTCCTGAAAGGGGATAACTAGTAATATACTTACAAGATAAAAACATGTAAAGCGTCATTTTTTTATCTTATAGTAATAAGAAACAAGGTTCCTATTCTGTGTAGTCTGGAAAAAATGTTTTTGTTTGTATATTTTAGCTTTTAGAAGACCAAGTTTAGACATCCAGTCTCCTCCCAATATTGGTCTGCGACGTAGTGGGCAAGTTGAAGGTGTGCGTCAGATGCATCAGAATGCTCCACGAAGTCAAATGGCTACTGAGCGAGATCTTCAGGCTTGGAGACGAAGAGTTGTTGTACCAGAAATACCACCAAGCTTATTCAGGTCTGCAGACAGCTTACTGGGCTGCAGATATGACTAGAGAGAACATACTATGTTTTTTTTCTAAATCTAGTGCCATCAGATGCAAGCTGAAATCTAAGCTCAGCTTAGAAGCTAAAATAGATATGTGGTACAAGTTGAAATAGTTCAGTGTTACAGTCAGCTGTGCTTAGAAACTTTGTATTGTGAAGTCCATCCAATAAAAATAAATGGAAGTTTCTAGAGTTTAATACTGAAAGTTTCTCTTATATTTCAGTATTTCGAGTTATCTTAAAGGACAACTAGATTACCTAGATGCTTGGTTTTTTCCAAAATAAAGGGATATAGGTTAAATTCATTCACGTGATGAAAGGTTTTGGAGAGATTGTGCTTCTATGAAGCTTTGAGGGTGATTCGTTAGGAGCAGAAGCAGTTGAAATGCTAAAACACTTAGCTGCTTTCAAAAGTGCTATCAGTATGCATCTGTGAAAAGGAGAATTAAAATTGATTGCTAAATATATCTTTCTGGTGGTATGACCATATGCAGTGCCATGTCTTTGAGGTTTTAAAAAGTTTTCCTAATGTTGGATGGCAGAATGATTGCAAAGGGAAGAATTTGGATTAAAAATGGAATTGAAAAGGTTCATTCTATTCTGATACTTACAGGGAAGATTTTCTTAATACCCATCATCTTTGTTCTCTCTGGAAATGAAAGGACATATTTTATAGGTGTTTAAACAATAATAATATCTGAAATTAGCAATGTAATAGAATTAGGTGTTTGGGTTTTTTAGATAGATCCTTTAAAGAGAAGGCATTATTTAACTTGTCAGCATTGTCAAAGCAATTGGAGATTTAGATTTTCATTGCTTTCTTGTAGGAAGCAGGAAGACTATCGTCTTGCAAAAGGGGATGAAGAGAGAGACCTTTATGCAATAGAGAAGAAGAAGTCATTTGAATCATTGGAAAAGGTATACAGCAGCTTCTAGGAAAATGGTCATTCTGTATCCAGGGACAAATCATGGTTTAAAAAATGAAAGCAGACATTTCTGAAGGGTATGGCCTTCACAAAGGTTCCTGCTGATTGAGCTTCCACTTATTGCAGGACAAGGTTTGATTGTACCTACAACTCTTGCTTTTGCTTTCAGTCTTGTCTTTTTCCAGCTGAAGTATTTGGTAGTAATTTTTAAAGGCAGGCTTGATTTCAGGCCATTCTGGTTTTACTGCAGTTACAATTTCAAAGACTGTTAAGCATCGTGGACCTACAAGTGAGAATGCTCAAGGTCCTATAATGGAAGAAAGATAGGCTAGATTTTTTTCCCTTATCACTGTATTTTAGATAAAAATGTTTTGTATGTGAGGCAATGTTTTCAGACTTTCCTTGTTCTGAGTGATTTTTTTCATTATCTTTATTTTGGAAGAGATTGGTAAGAAGGAAAAATCTGTTATTGTACTGTCTTGGTAAGCTGCTGGCCTGATTCACTGTGTCTTGCTGTAGAAAACAGTTTTACGCAAGGATTCTACTGCATGATCTCCTTTGCTGGGGGGAATTGGAGATTTCTCTCAGAAGTGCACATTGCAGGCTGCTAATGACTTAATTCTGTCAATATAGTTATTGCGCAATGTCAATGGACCAGTCACTTATAGCAGTTCATAAAGAGCAGCAAATTTAAAACTATTTACTTGGAGGAAAATTATTTATTGTGAAAAAGAGTTTTGACATGATCAGTCTGTGATGTGATGAGGCTGTTTCAGTTCTTACATTCAGCGGTGCTTTTAGCCACCCTTTCATCTCCATAAAAATTTGTCACATATATGCTTCTGTTTAACTTTTTTCATTTTCACTTCATATATAAATAGAGTGACTCTGAGTCTTCATTAATACAATCGAAGCGTAGACTGCATAGACAGAAATACCGCAATTACAGAACACGGAATAATATTGAACAACTGGAGTCTTCTGATGAAGAAAGAGATGACTGCTTTGGCTTGATAGAGCAGGTAAGTTCTATTCCAAGTTCTGTGTTTTGAACTTAAGTTGCTCAGTAAGTGAAGCTTCGTGTAAATAATGTGCATTTTCTCTTTAGAACAAACAAGAAAATATCCCCCCACCCTTTTACCAGGGAAAGTATTTCTGTAAGCATAATTGTTGCCACTTCTCAAACCTAGTTATCTATTCATTTAATAATGGCAGTCTTTCCTGTCATTTTATAAATGGCTGAACTATTTTTGCTGAGAATCTTCAAAACCAAATTCACAGCCTAAGGCAAAAAAAAGATGTACGTTTCTGAGGTTGGCTTACTGTGAGGTTTGGATTTTAGATGTGTTTTGCTATTTCTGTGTGAGAAACCTTCCAAATCTGTGCACACACTTAAAACTGGAAATTTTGATAGTTCTTAATAAAGCGTTGTTAAGGCCTGGTAATGTCTGTCTTCTGCACAATCCTGTGCATCCTGCCTTAGTCCTGGCTTGGTGTGAAACAGGACGTTGGTGTGGGCAGCAGGAGCTTTTGACTGTTTTGTTATTGGATGCTGTGAGTCATTGGTAAGACTGCTTGAAGTACAGATGCCTTGCCTTGCACACAAGGAAATATTCTCAAAAAGGGGAAGGGGGAAGAAGTGGAAGGAATAGAGAACATCAGACTTGTTGGGCGAGTCACTCTGTTAAGCAAGAATGGTGATAAAATGGGAGAGGTTCAGGAGATAAGATAATTTTGTAAGTAAGATGTAGAATTGTGTCCTTCAGAAGTGGACTGTCTTCTCCTAGCCTCTTAGTAATGTATTTATGTTTGAAAACAATAAATCACTTAAACTTTTAAGTTTTAATTTTTTTGGGAACAGTGCGGAAGGGGAGTTGACAAGGGTGTTCTGGCATCTGACAGTTTCAAAGCACACAAAGTGCTATTAAAGTTATGCACGCTGTAGTAGATGTAATATACTTGAAATATTTTTTTGAGAAGTTATGTTAGATCTAAGAATGATAAAGCTAATGATACTCTAAGAAGCCAAGCTTCATGAAAGAGGTTTTTTGGTTCTTGTTTGTTTTAATTCTACAAATGGTAGGATAAAAGAGAACTTAGTGAATGTTGTCCATCCCGTACACTGTATGAACAAGTCTTGGGGAACAAATATTAATTGTATTACGCTGAAAGTAACAAACAAACTATCAATTGCACTAATTCAAACAGTATCGAACTTCAAGTTGCAAGTTAAGTCTTGTTTTCTTTCTTGGTTGACAACATGTAGCTTAAAACATAAACAACGTGATATACTTAGTAATTTCAGTTATGGAAAACCCATCTAAAGTATGAAATTAATGCAAATAAATTGTTGAACCACAATCAGGAAATTACTTAAGTTGTAATGTATTTTGCTGTATCGTGACTGCTGGGTTTATATTTAAATATATGCTTATTAACACCCAGAACAGCCAATTAGTATTTGGTCAATGAGTTGATACTAAAATCAGAAAAATCAGCTGATTCTAGCTTCCATAATTAATAAAAAAAACCCAACCCAAACATAGTTGTGCTACTCCTGTAGCCCACATTGTGTGTGGTTGGGAGGGGTGTGATAGTAATTGATTTTTTTCCTTTTACAGTCTTTAAATTCTTCCTTTTGAATTCTAGTGAAGTAGATTTTATTGTGTGCTTTACGTGAACTAATTACAGCATTGTGAGTCTGGAACGTGAAGGAATCAAAGTTTCCTGCCACTTTGTTCTGATAAACAATGTGAACTATACCCTTAGACTAGATGAAAAATACAACTGTCACATGGTAGGGAGAGAGAAGTGTTGCTTTGTGAAGAGTAGCTACAGCAGGTGGATCCACATGTGTCTAATAAAATGTGAGTGAATATATGGAAGTTAATGATTATTAGTGCACTCCTGAAGTTAATCAGTTAAGGTGAAATCAGCTATTAAAAAGAGCTGCTTTTATTCCCACTTTAACAACACTTCATGCGCAGTCATGAATGGAGAATTTGTTTTGTGTTTCCAAACCCTAGAATGTGTGCTGTGAGAAAGTTTTTGATTGCATTTTTTTTTTAAATTCAGGAAGCCGAAGAAAGTGAGGGCTCTGGCTCATCTGATGAAGAGGAAGAGTGGAGAAGTGACAAGAAAAGCAATGATGATAGTTCTAGGTAAAAGCAAACAAACAAGTCCTACCTTTTACTGTAATGAGTTTTACTTGAAGTTTGGCAAGTTAAAAGTTGTATGGAAGTTCTGCTTCGTGTGTAATATGTAGGGTACTGTAGTGATGCCCTGCATTGTTACTTAGTGTTCCATTTCACCAAAACATTTGTGTCTTTATAGTTTCAAATCCTTTTGCATTTTTGCTTGATGACAAGGAGAAAGAAGATAGTCTGGAACATTTTTTATAGTGTTTTGTTCTGTTGAGTTTTTGAGGAGTGAGGGGTTTTGTTTGGTTTTCAGGCTTATTTTGTTATTTTGGGTTTTTTTTCCAATAACAAAGCAAAAGTCAGCTGCTTGCTCTTTGTTTGGTTTTAAAAAAAAGTCCTTATTTTGATAAGGTTATAATTTTATATAAAATTGAAGTTACAGATAAATTCATCATTTTACTATCTTAGTCTTAGATATTCTTTCTAGAATTCTGTAGTAGAACTAAAGAATGGAGAGAGAGAGAGATAAGCACATGTACCTGTGAGATTTGTCTAACTGTCTTTAAAGGATTTTAGCAGTGTTAGGTTATTGCATTCTTTATGGAGGATTCTTAACTAGTCCAGAATTTCATTGCACAATTTTATTGAATAAAATTACTGATTTTAGAATTCACCATAGTTGGGTTTTTTTTTTTTTGGAAGAGTATGCTTAGAATTGCTATGGTTTCCAAAAATTGTTAAACATGAAGTGAGAGAATCTGCGAATTTAGCATTCTGAAATATTGACAACTTGGTTCTTTGTTTGCATTTTCCCTGACTGCATCGACTATGGACAGTGATTCTTCAAGTAGATACTCTGACTGGATTGCTGATGCAGGGATTAACCTACAACCTCCTGTACGGACTTCTCGACGGAAAGTTATCAGGTATTGCAGTACTTCAGAAGATGAAGTATCAGCGGAGAAATCGTCTCCTCCAAAGAGAAGAAGAAGAAAAAGGAGAAAAAAGCCCAAACCAAAAAAACAAGAGGAGGTACATGATTAATTTCTTCTTTTCACCCTTTAGTAAGTTTCTCTCTTAGATTTTTAGACCTCTTCACTGGAAACTGTTAAACTAAATATTGTTGCCATTGGACAAGGATATTGGCATCAATACATATAGCAAATCCTTAACTAACTTGAGACCATTCCAAATGCAAGGTATCTGCTGATTTGTGTGGAAGAATCTTCATGTCAAGTGAAGTAATTTTCACTTTTCATGTAAAACGATTCTCAAGATTACTGATGTCAAAGGATAAATGTGATTATTAAATAAATGTATAGGATATTAGACTAAAACCCTTTTAAACTGTCTGGTTTTAAGTAACATCTTTTTGAAAAATTGGGTGATAGGGTCACTGTATTTATGGTGGCCATTTATACTTGAGCTTAAATTTTCTTTTGTAATTTACAATAATCACTTTTCTTTAAGTTATTGACGTTTTTAAGTTAATTTAAATACTTATGCTTTTTAAAGTTACAATAGCTATTAGCTGTTTTCTACCATAAAGGGGCAAGCATTTTTTTTTAATCTGTGGGGTAATTTTAGTATGTTTTTTTCTCCATCCTTTCACTGTCTTCCAAGTATTGTCAAAATGATGTTTTTGGAATAGTTTCAATATGGTTATTTTCTGTGCAGTATCTCTCATAATTTTTCATCTTCCAATAGTTTCTTGCAGCTTGATAGATTTTTAATTGGACACTGAGAATGCCATCTAAATTGCAAAACTTTGTTTCTCTAAAGACCTGCATAATAGTAATCTTGCTCACTCAAATCTTCACATAGGAAAGGAATTCTTAGCAGTGGTACTACAAAAAAGTTACAATTCAGGCAAAGCCTCGGAGGAATTTTTCTAATACATTTTCACAGAATCACAGAATAACGAGGTTGGAAGAGACCCACCAGATCATCAAGTCCAACCATTCCTATCAAACACTAAACCATGCCCCTTAGCACCTTGTCCATCCATGCCTTAAACACCTCCAGGGAAGGTGAATAAAACACCTCCCTGGGCAGCCTGTTCCAGTGCCCAATGACCCTTTCTGTGAAAAGTTTTTTCCTAATGTCCAGCCTAAATCTCCCCTGGTGGAGCTTGAGGCTGTTTCCTCTTGTCCTGTCCCCTGTCACTTGGGAGAAGAGGCCAGCACCCTCCTCTCTTACAACTCCCCTCAGGTAGTTATAGAGAGCAATGTGGTCTCCCCTCAGCCTCCTCTTCTCCAGGCTAAACAACCCCAGCTCTCTCAGCCGCTCCTCATAAGGCCTGTTCTCCAGCCCCTTCACCAGCTTCGTTGCTCTTCTCTGGACTCGCTCCAGAGCCTCAACATCCTTCTTGTGATGAGGGGCCCAGAACTGAACACAGGATTCAAGGAGCGGTCTCACCAGTGCTGAGTGCAGAGGGAGAATAACCTCCCTGGACCTGCTGGTCACGCCATTTCTGATACAAGCCAAGATGCCCTTGGCCTTCTTGGCCACCTGGGCACACTGCTGGCTCATATTCAGTCGGCTGTTAACCAACACTCCCAGGTCCCTCTCCTCCAAGTAGCTTTCTAGACAGACTTCCAGAAATTCTGGAAATGTACATTAGTCCTTTGTAAGTTAAGCTTTTGTCTGCTGGATTAGAATGGGATGAGCGGGTTTGATGTAATGTCAACAGTATTTCTGTTGTGTCTAATCTTGCTCTGTATTAAATGTGAAGGCTAATGCTGCAACACAATCGGTAAACTTGGAATTTTCTTATGACTGGCATCCTCCTGTCTGGATAACAGACACAGCTCTTCGAAGGTCTCCTTTTGTTCCTCAGATGGGTGACGAGGTAGGAACATTGGTTAAAGTCTTTAAATGCTTCTTTTAACTAACATTATTGTAGTAATTAAATATAGGAAAACATTTGCTGTTTGGAGTATTTTTTTCATGGGTTTTGTGTGTGGTTTGTTGTTTTAGGTAATATATTTCCGACAAGGACATGAAGCTTACATTGAAGCAGTCAGAAGAAATAACATTTATAAACTGAATCCACACAAGGAACCATGGAGAAAAGTAGTCCTTAGGGTAGGTCTGCATTGGAGATACAATAGGTTCAATTCTAGTAGTCTGTGAATGAAGAGTTGTATTACACCATTCGCAAAACATTGGTTTGTGAGGTTATACTGGTTCCCGTAACATTTCACAATGGAAACAATAGAGGAAAATGTCTTCCATTACCAGACCATCTTGCCTCTGGGAAGCCCAGCTATAAACAGCTGAATTAAAATTGCAAAGTCTGGCAGACTTCCACTGAAATCTCAAATACAGTTGCAATATTTTTGACTTTTTGATGTGGGTACAATTCATGTGCTTGGTTAACTAATGTTAAATTAATAATTCTGTGCATAGTCCAGAAGGAATTACTTGCTGAAACTGTTTGTCCTTGCCTGTAGGATCAGGAATTGGTAAAAATTGTTGGAATTAGATATGAAGTTGGTCCTCCCACATTGTGTTGCCTCAAGCTTGCCTTTATCGATCATGCTACTGGAAAACATACAGACAAATCATTTTCCATCAGGTATGCGCACCTTTATTTTAAAAATGCTACTTTTTAAGCTTCTTCCTAAAGATCTAAGGCACACATATGACAGGGATTTTTTTTTTTATCTAGATACCATGATATGCCAGATGTAATCGACTTCCTTATATTACGTCAGTTCTATGATGAAGCACGGCAAAGGAACTGGCAAGCCTGTAAGTGTCTTTAAGTATCTGACTAAATGATTGAAAAAATAAAAAAAAAGTTATCCTTGGCTAATTGCTGAAGATGCTACTTGCTTATAACTTCAGAGGACTCTCTGATAGGTAAGGTCTTTTTGCCCATCAGAAATTTGAGCCTATTAACTGCTGTACTAAGCATTTTGGAGGGATTACCACAGATCTAAGTTACAGTCTTCAAAACATATATTGAGACTCTAGTGTTCCCTTCTCTTACTTTATAGCTAAGTAGTAAACTAATTTAGATGTTAGCACTTGTAATTTTTTTTTGTGTAATAAGTTATCTTGTCTTTTACTGAGTTTCAGTGTGTTTAAAACTTCAAATGGCAATACGTTGATCAAAAGTTTGCATGCAGAAGAAACATAATTAAATAACTTCTCTTAGTAGAATATCTGAGCAGTCATTTTTTGCTCTAGCTGACAGGTTTCGATCCATTATTGATGATGCATGGTGGTTTGGGACAGTGTTGGGTCAAGAACCATATCAACCCCAATATCCAGACAGTCACTTCCAGTGTTACAGTGTTAAGTAAGTGTAAAAAGATTTTATGCTTCTAATGTTAATAGTGTGTGTTGCCTCTCACATAACCGGCTTATTGGTGTGAGAATGTATAAATTGCTGAAATTATTTTACTGGTGGTATTATCACTTCTTAATGGGTTTGACTTGCTAATCTAGCACAAAGTGAATATGTAATAACCTGTGAGAACTTATGCAGTTTTGGTATGCTAGGTACTACATCTGATGGAACAATAGTTTTCTTTATGATTATGTGACATTGTGCGCATTAGTAGGTTCAGCTTAAGGCAAATGTTCAGGTTCTTAGTTCTCAGAATGTCAGCTCTGTGTGCAGTGGCAGCTGCGAAAAACAAGTGTTGGCCTCCTTTGGAAAGGATATCAAGAATGAAACAGTATTGCTGACTGCTTCACAACACTGTTATGCTGATGTCTTGATGCATTTAGGGGCTTGGCATCTAAAGGAAGATGTAATGGCTTTGAGAAAGGTACAGAGAAAGGCAACTAAAATAACTGAGAGTAGGTATGAGATGCTTTATGGGTTAAGGCTAAAAAAAGTGACTCTTCATATGGAAGAGAGAGGTGAAAGACTCGTAGTTCACAAAATCATAAAGGTGATAGGCAAGGTGAATAGAGAATTATTATTCTACCAAATTCTGTAGTGACTTAAATAGAAATACGTGTTCATGTCTTTAGGAGGTTTGTTTAAAAAACAACCCAAACTCTTTTAATCTCAGAGATAGTGAACTTTGGAAATACACTTATACAGGAGGCTGTGGAAACAGTATTAGCAGGTTTTAAAAGGTATTGGACAAAAATAAACAGATACTAAAGGAAATTGGTTGGGATGTATTCACAAAAATGTCTACAAGAATACAGTGATTATGAAGTACAAGTAGAATGAGTAGAATGGACTTGTGCCAGAATCATATAGCTTCTTCAAATAATAGTTTCAAAGATACAGATTGCTGGTCCAGTTGGACCACTAGTGCATTAAGTTGATCCAGTTGGCACAGATCCTCCTAGAAGCTGTGCTAAAGCACACGGAGGACCAGGGAGGTTATTTGAGACAGCCAGCTTGGCTTTCCTCATCAGGAGCAAGTCCTGCCTGACCAACCTAGTGGCATTGTATGATGGGGTAACCATGTCACTGGACACAGGAAAAGCAATGGATGTGATCTATCTGGACTTCTGTAAAGCCTTTGACATGATCTCCCCACCCCAGCATCCTTCTCTGAATTGGAGAGGTATGGATTCGATGCGTAGAATGTTCGGTGGACAAGAAACTGGTTGAATGGTCACATTCAGAGACTAGCGGTCAGCAGCTCAGTGTCCAGATGGAGATCTGTGACAAGTGATGTCTGTCAGGGATCTGTACTGGGACCAGGGGAGTGCACCTTCGGCAAGTCTGCAGATGACACCAAGCTGAGTAGTGTAGTTGCCACACCGGTAGGACAGGATATCATCCAAGGGGATCTGGACAAGCTGGAGAAGTGGGGCTGTGTGAATCACATGAAGTTCAACGAGGCCAAGTGCAACAACTGGGTCAGGGCAATCCACAGTTTCAATACAGGATGGGGGATGCTGTGATTGAGAACTGCGCTGCGGAGAAGGACTTGGGAGTGCTGATGAATGAGAAGCTTGACATGAGCCACCAGTGTGTGCGTGCAGCCCAGGCAGCCAACCATGTCCTGGGCCACATCAAAAAAAGTGTGGCCACCAGGGCGATAGAGGGGATTCTTCCCCTCTACGGTCTACGGTGCTCTCGTGAGATGTCACAGGGAGTACTGTGTCCAGTTCTGGAATCACCAACAGAAAAAGGATATAGAACTGTTGGTGTGGGTCCAGAGGAGGGCTACAAAGATGATCAGAGGGCCTGGAGCACCTCTGCTGTGAGGACAGGCTGAGGGAGTTGGGCTTGTTCAACCTGGAGAGTAGAAGGCTCCAGGAAGACCTTAAAAGAAGCCTTCCGGTAACTGAAGGGTGCCTGTAAGAAAGCTGGGGAGGTACTTTTTACAAGGACATGACGTGATAGGATACGGGGAAATGGCTTTAAATTGGAAGGGGCAGGGTTTAGATTAGACATTAGGAATAAATTCTTCACAATGAGGGTGGTGAAACAGTGGCACAGGTTGGCAGGGAAGTTGTGGATGCCTCATCCCTGGAGGTGTTCAAGGCTGGGTTGGATGGGGCTTTGGGCAGCCTGGGCTGGTGGGAGATGTTCCTCCCTGTGGCAGGGGGGTTCAACTGAATGATCTTTAGGATCCCTTCCAACCTAAACCATTCTGTGATTTCTTATCTTTGAGATACCAAAATCCGTTGGTATTTTTTGCGTTGTTATAAACATGTAAAAATCTGCTCAAATGTGGTAGGATTGGAGAGATTTCAAAATTACATTTATACCTCATAACTAAGTATCAGAGTGGGCATACATTGTCAACTGTTTGCCTTTGCTTCCTCCTGGTCCTTACTTAGCTTAGTTTCTTCATTTTACACTTACTTTTTCTTTGTCTTAATGTGGAATGCCTTTTAAAATGGAATATACCAAGTATTGTTCTTCCTTTCTCTGAAACGTAACTAGTGTTGTGGTTAGCTAAAAAATCCTCTTCTCAGTGTGTGTTTTCTCATATCTTCTCCTATATGTTGTTATCTCATTTTTCGAAGTGTAATGCTTATTCTTTTTCTGCAACTTCTTCATACAGGCTTTGTAAGACTGGATTTTTATATTGGCTAAGTTGCATACAGCCAAAATCAAGAGTACAGAATTATTTTGAAATTGATTCTGAAGAATGCTTCCTTTTTGCACTGTGACAGCTGATTGCTAGCTAATGCTATACTTAATATGCATGTTTATGCTGTATATTTTATTAATACCTAAAATTAGCTACGATTTAAATGTGCGTGGAGGGAATACTTCTGAGTCAAGATAGTTTTAAATTATTATTTATTTTCTCTTTTAATTTCTTTTTTTTATTTTAATTTTTCTCTTTTAATTTGGTGAATTAGGTGGGACAATGGTGAAATTGAAAAGCTTAGCCCATGGGACATGGAACCAGTTCCTGATAATGGTAGGTAGAAATTCACTTAAACCAGTTAATTTGCTTCTGCCTGTTTACAGTTTCTTCATTTTATGCAGATAGTGGACCTATATGATTCTTGCATATCTTGTGACTCTTGCCACTAAGCCATCAGAGTACAGTGTCCATTGTGCATATCTACTTAGCAGGTAGAACTGATATGGTAGCATTTATCTTTTAAATTGTAGACAGTGTCAGCCGTGTGGTTTTATGCATTTTTGGAAGACAGTTCTTCAAGACAGTATTGCTTCAGATTTGGTGAAGCACCTTGAATATACCTATATTTATTGTTTTCCTCTTTGCCTCTTCCAGAGCAATTTTGAAAGAAATACTTTACTGGTGTGGCTTCAGCTTATACAACGAAACCTGCTATTTCCAAATATCAAGTTTCAAATCATACCAAGTTTCAAAAGAACTAGTTGTTTACAATACAATATGGTATAATGTAGTGAGGGAAGAGTATGTATAAAATAATTTCCAGTCAGTAAATCCTTGCTGCCTGTAGTTTAAAACCAGCAATTTATAAGTTTGCTGTAGAAATTCAAAGTAACTGTAAATGAAACAATTGTATTCCTGATTTGTCTTAATTCAGTTTTCCAGTGCTTGGCAGTACCAGCTGGGTGGAGGGAGGACAGTTTGTGAAATACTGAGGGAGTAGTTACTGAATAAGCTGTCAAAGGTATTAATTTTCTTAATAACTTTTGCTAGGAGTGAGCTTGTTTCCCAAACACCAGGAAGGCTTATACAATTTTTTTTTTCTTAAACGTGAGTATATTGTACACATGTGGATGTTCTCAGTAGCCACCTGACTGTCTAATCTCATAAGTGTTGGCTGGCTGCTGCAGTCATATCTTGTGATGAGAAATTCTGCAGAACAGTCTGAAATCAGAATGTGCAATTGAAAACTTAATACATTTTAGTTTATAAAAAACAAGTAAGCAGCAGGATTTTGGTTTTGTGTGCACACACACAGAGATTTAATTGAAACACTCCATTTTCCCATCACTAGCATCTGTCTCTTCCCAACACACAGAAACCTTTCTTACTCATCATGGACTGGGTAATGCTTCCCATAGATGTCACTGAGAGACAGTCATATTATTGTTAGAGGCTGAGAAGCCTTACAGATGAACTTAAGTCAGGATTGTTGTTGTTAACAGTTTATTTTGTTACAGGACAACTTGTGTCAGTACGATTTAAGTAGCTGCTTATATCACTGTATGTATTATCACTTCATTCTCCTGTGTACTGAAGTATAAAAAGTAGTGTTTTCAACCACTTAAGTTTGATAGCATAAAGGAACTAGAATTCTTGAAAGTGCTACACTGGTGATATAATGGCAGAGACATCCTACAGATGCTGATTTAGATGTGCATAGGATTACATGTGTAAGTTATAATTTACTGACTATATTAGAAGCAAACTAATTTCTTTCATCTAGTAAGTTGTTGCTACTTTGCCATGTTAACAGCTTAAGGTTTGATTGACCCAAGGAGCTATTTACCATAGGAAAACTGGGAAGGGACACACACACACACAAAAAAAAGCTAGTGTATCTTTTATGGGCAAGCTCTAAGAATTGAGAACAATGTCCTCTAAGCAAGTCGAAGATAAATACCACAGCAGCCTCTAGACTAAAGTAAGAACAAAAATTGTCTGAAGACAACTCAGAACTCATTATTTTTTCTATCTTGCTTTCCAGGCAGAAAACGGCACTCTGTAAGGATGTCAGGCTCTTACAGAAAGATTTTATGCATCTTTAGAAAGCATTATTATGTTAACAATATAGTATAAAATGGGGGTTAAACTCCTCCTTTGCTTTCTCTTCCTTTTGTCAATTGAATGACTTACAGATCAGATTGAAATTGTACTTCACATTTACCACTCTTGTCTCAAAAGATTTCTTCTTCATTCAGTTTACTAAGATGTATGAGAGGAGAAGAGGACTGAAATTAGACTAACTGGCAGGTCACAATTTTAATTTGTTAGTTGTTACATCCTGCAACCATAAGTTTTGTCTCATGATTGTCAAAGTACAGTGTCAGATGTCAGACCCCAAGACTAGGAAAAGCTGGTGCACATAAACCTGCAAGTTCAGTTTTCAGCACCCTACTTACTAAAGCACTGTTGTGGTGGGCTGCCAACTGTATATATTAACTATCAGTACCTGTACTGTAAGCGCTGCAACCCTCCTTGGAGTCCAGCTTTCTGTGACCTGTTTACTCCTCAAGATTTGGCCATACAGTAACACTCTATCCATGTGTATAATATGCTAGGAGTTACGGCAAGTCTTGTGTGTCACATGTACTAGGGGCTGCAGAGAGCAAAAAGCAGAGATCTTTACATGCATGTTGAGGACAGAGTTTTTTGTTGTCCATTGTTCTGCTTAGTTGTTATTCCTGCAAGAGGAAATCCTTCCTTGGCACTTAGGCAGTGGAGTAACAGGTATCATATGAGTTCTTGACACGCTGTGTCTAAGTGTAGAAGCATTACTTGCCACTGTCTCTTAGTGCTGGTCTTCAGGAGGTTTAGTTGCAGAATTTGTTTGGCTTGAAGATGGGTTGGAAGGATCATTTAAGTGAGTCACCTCTACCCCATCAGCTTTTCCTGGCACGTTTTTGTATTTTACTCATTTGTTTCCTGAAGAACAGCTTAATCTTTATTATAGTTTTAGTGGATAACAAATATTACTGGGGCTCTGTAATGATCAGAGAACTAGACATTACTTTGGGTTACTAAGCCTAACCCAGTGGAACCAGAGGAAAAAGTAGTCCATTTCATAAACTTCAAAGTTCTCCTGCTAAAGCTTGGGCTTTTTTTCTCTGCAATAGTTGTAGTTAACATGTTTTTTTCAGATTTGTATGCAGTGTATTCATGGATTACAGTCATTGTAACACTGACAAGGACCCTGTTCTTTTTCTTAGTTTCCTTTTTAATGTACAGACTCATGGATGCTAATCAAAGTTCTTACTGTTATTTTCTAGTTATAAGCCTACATGCTTTATCATGTTGAATTTTATGTGCTAATAAAAAGTTATTTATCTGCTAAGTCCGATTGTCCTAATCAGCACCATAAAGTGATCTTCCCACAGCGTCTGATTGGGAACCTTTTCAAATGCTCATATGAAATGAAGAACTCTTAGCTTTTCAAAAACAATGCAACTGCAGAAACTGCAGATGTACGAACTAAATCTGTGGATATGAGGGGGGAAGATATTTAAGGATCCCACATTCTCAATTCAATCACTCTGCATTAGCCAGATTGCATTAGTCTTTGGAAGTGTGACCATTTCCACAGAACCATACATCCCAGCTTCATATTTTTACTAGTTCTTATTGCTTTCAAAGCAATCTGCTGTGTTCAAAACAAATATTTCTAATAGTGTTAAAAATATCACAGTTGTTTACTTCCTGAAGGAAGTAATTGAGTATATTACCTATTTTGCTTGTGTTTAAAGGTTAAAGGCACAAATTAGCTCACTGAACGATCCTGTGAGATTTAGGGCATGTGTTTAAAACAAGAGTGTATTAATGGCTCTTTTGAGTTCAAGTGTTTTTTAGGTCTAGTGCTTAGATGTGGAGCAGACAGGGTCTTCTGGAAATTCAGAACAGCAGAAAAGGCCAATAAAGGATATCTTTGCTGTTGTAGGCATTTTGCGTACTTTTCCCCGTAGACTTATCAAACTCCACTTCAAGATTTTTTTTTTTCAGTTACAAGCATGTAAGTATTTAATACACATGAGTACTTAATAGTTCATCTTGTTGTTTTGGGTTCTCACTTCTTACCCTTTCTTATTTGGCATCACTCTTCAGTTCATCAGCCTGAAGAATTAGGAGCTAGTGTTTCTGTGACTTTTGAAGAGGTGGAGAAACTCCTATACAAACCCCAAGAAGGGGAGTGGGGAATGAGATCTCGTGATGAAGCATGTGAACGGATTATCAGTGGTATTGATCAGCTTCTGACTCTCGGTGAGCATGTAATCTAAACTTTAGGTAGTTTTCTCCTGACCTTACATTTATAAACAGGTCTCTGGAATATCCATCGCATCCTTTAAAAAATCCCTATGTTAAAGTACTGTAAGTGTTGACATATTTTTACGCGCAGTTCTTTCTGTTTGTCTGTACTGAGATTTTTATATTTTTAAACATAGTTGGTTTTATCAAGAGTAATTATACATAGCAGTTGAACACGTGGCACAATTGTCATATGCATACAAGCCTTGAAATAGTTCAATCTTTGTTTCTTAACAGACATTTCAGCAGCTTTTGCTGGTCCAGTTGACCTGTGTACATATCCCAAGTACTGTACCGTGATTGCTTATCCAACAGACCTCAACACTATTCGGACGAGACTGGCTAACCGATTTTACAGGTTAGTACTAGCAGGAGAAGCAAGAGACAATGGGATCTTGAGAAGATCTAAACTTATTTTAGTAAGAAAAATAGTTGTTCTTTTTACAAGAATTCTGAGAAACCCTAGTCCAGTATCTGAATTTAGCATTTGTAGTATTTTGTGGCAGGGCTCTAGTGCTTGGCAATTGGAATGTTATATTCATTTTCATTGGGTTTCTTAGTTCTTAAGGAAATTTATTTCAACCTATATTGGTACTGTTAGCAGAGTTGTAATTAACACTGATGTTGTTTGTTTGAGAAATACTGAAAAATATTTAAGTTAATTCAGTGCTGTAAACCTCATGTAGATTTTGAAGTAATGTACTTCAGTTGCTTTGGACTTGCACAGAGTTAAGCTTTAAAGCACTTATTGCTTTTTCAGAAATGGTCTTAAACACAGAGGTGAAATGTTAAATATTACAATATAAGACACTAGTGGTAAAATCTTACAGTAGAGAAAGAGGCAAGAAACTTTAGTGTAGTGATGTTAAACTTCTTAGTTGCTGGATGTGCTGAGTGTCCATAGCTCCAAAAGAAGTTTAAGGGTGGTATTCATCTGGACTAGGGTTCAGTGTGTCTATAAATACAGTGAAGAGACATTGATAGTTTTCCTACATGAGACTGAAATGATGTCTTTGGAAATAGTTTGAAGTTTTGTAGGTGACCAACTGCAAACTTTGGACATCGCTGTTTCACAATTATAAGGAATTGGAAAAATGAATGATAAAAATTAAGTGATGTAGTTGTTCTAGCTTATTTCTGTGAAGTTACAATTTTAATTTGTAGCAGTTTCTACAAATCTCATTTTACAGAGGACGCTGCTTTTACTGGTCAGTTGGTCTCAAAGCAAGGGATGACAGAAAAGAACATCATAGTTAAGATGTCTTAAAAAATTTAAAAAACAAGCATTTTGTTGCTCTCATTTTTAATTGCTTGTCCCTTGTGTTTGTTATCTAAGAATTACTAAGGTACTACACAACTTGTGTTCCAATTGACAAGGCTTTGTGACAAGCAACTTCTGATCTTTCAAGAATAAATGTAGTAATTTACATTGGTGATTATATAGTACTTTCCCTCCTCCTTTTTGAAAAAGGTCAAATGTAAGCTTTTTAGAAAATGCGTGCATTTTTAAAGAATCCAGGGAATCCACATTCTTCAGTATTATTTCAGGGATATTTTATAAATTAGTGGTTAAAAAATGCTGGTGCTTATTTGGCTAGTCATATTAACTGAATTTTAAGAATAAAAGTGTGCTAGAGTTCCACAAACTTTTATGGAGATTAGTTATCAATAATGAGTTCGAAAATGAGTGAGCAAAAATGTGTATTGTTGGGTTTGCTTCCTTGAGTGTGCATACACATGTACTTCAGTTTTCCATGTGAATGGGAAGTTTGAGACTGGGCTAATGATACATAAATCAAAGGACATCTGTCTTAATCTAACGTGGACAGAAAATTACTAAGAGACAATGTTTGTAGTTTTTAAGCTTTTCAGCTAAGTATTAAAGATACAATGTTTTTTTTGAATTTTAAGGAGAATCTCTGCATTGGTTTGGGAAGTAAGATATATTGAAAGCAATGCTAGGACCTTCAATGAACCTGGCAGTGCCATTGCTAGAGCTGCAAAAAAGATCACTACCCAGCTCCTAAAGTTTATCAAGTAAGTGCCATTTAAATCTAAATAGTGCTCGAACACTTATGCCCTTAAACAGGGGGAAAAGCAAAAAAGCGTCTTAGTATCTCTTTGCTGTGAATCCTGCTTCTTTTGATTTCTTATTGTTTTTCGATACACTGCAGTACAGTTGTATAATTCTTTTTGAGTATTATCTTGACCAGAGAAATGAATAAATATTCAGCGTAGAGACATTTTAACTTCTTGCCTTAGTAGCATTCACTGGTTTTTGTAGTATCAAAATATCACTGGACATGAGAGTAGCTCAACCTATAAAGTAAGCTCTATGCTCTTCTACCACATGTGTAGAAGTCCCTGTTGGAGCTTGTCTGATTTAATTCAGTTGGGATGTTTATTTTTGAAAGAAGTTATTATAAGCAGTTTTTGTGCAAGTATATCAAATGTGAAGATCCCTTTCAAATCCCCAGTGTTCATTTCCTGCTTCTTCCCTCACTTCTTCTGAAATGCCCAGAATAACAGTCTTTCAGACATAACGTTACTTTGCTAGTATTATAGTCAGCTTGTGATTTTTATATTTAGTTTAATTTTTAGTTCCAGTTTATGAGAAGCTTTTGGGTGAGGCTGGGTTTAATCTAGGAAGTGATAGTTATGCATTTGCTATTCCAGTAACAGATTTAATTGTATTACAGTGATCAGGACTGCACAAACATTTTTGAACTATGTAGTACAACGGATGAAGAACAAGATTATCTTGATACTGATCTGGTAAGGATTTTTTTGTGGATAATTCCAATAATGCATGGTAATAAGAATATGCCACCAGCCTTCAAATATTTTTGGTAACGTTGCTAAATTATTTTTATAGAGAAGTTTGTGTGTATTTACACATTACATAGCTAATATAAAAATAGAATATATTATGAATGTAGGGGAATGATGTGACGAGATGCTTTGAAACAATTTTGAGTTGTCAATATTCATTAAGAAGTGCATGAGATGTGTTGTGTACTGTTGGAACAATTGGAACAATTCTGTGTTTTGCGACTGGCACTGTATTTCTGCAGTGTGTTGATGTACAGCAAGGCAATACAAATATTTCAAGAACTGTCTTTCATCTTTAATTATATGCATCTGGTTATTTCTAAGGTAAAAATTGTCATTCATAGTCATAAATGCTATAAGCTGTCAAGTTGTATAAATATTACAGTGATGTTTTGGCTCTCAGTTTCTCTGTATACTGCAATATGAATCATGCATCAGATTTGCATTCCCTGTTGAGAGTTCAGTAAAGTGCATTTATCTTAAATTTGATAGAGGTAATTATGTGTCATTGTTATATAGTGAGTACTGTTTGCAGTGCTGTATGTTCATTAATAGTGTACCCCAAACTTCCCGAGCTGATGTCTTTTTCTCATTAAGATTTATGACACTTATCAATAAAATTGAATTACTGATAAACCTTAGTCATGTAATCATATGATGGTTTGAGTATGGTTTGAGTTGGAAGGGACCTTAAAGATCATCCAGTTCCAGCTCCCCTGCCATGGGCTCAAAGCTGAGGGGTATCTTATTGCCATTTTTGATGATGGCTTTGCTTTTGTCTTAAGGACAAGAGTTGGAGTCAAGAGACTTCAGTGGTGGTATCTAGAATTGTTATACATGTCTCTCTCAAATGCTGAGTTGTATTTTTTTATATACTCATTTTCTTTCTCACTGAGACAAATCAGAACAAAAAGCTATTTTTAAAGAGAATATTAAATCTAATGACACTTTGAGCACTCCTTACCTATTTTTTCATAGATAATTTTTAAGGTGATTGATTTTATTTTGTGCAGGATGAAAAATGTCTTCCAAGAACATCATATAGAAGAAGAAAAGTGAGTTAGCTAATCTTTACCCTGGGTACCCAGATCAGGTCTGGCAGAAGAATTGGTTAACAGACTATTGAAGCTTGATGAGAGTGATGCTGAGTTTTGTAATGATCGTAGAGGAGACTTTTTCCATTGGTATTAATGAAATAAAAGCTTTGCTTAAATAGGTCTTTGCTGTTTAAATATTTCTGTAGTTATTCTGTATAGTTGTCTAGGAAAACCTTCAGGGTTGATCCCAGTGCTGTTCAGTGTAACAGTTTTCAGTTGTCTGTATGATGCTGAAATACAGTCATTATTCAGCCGAGGTGCTGGGAAAATAATATTCTAAATGATGAACATTATTCAATCTTTGAGAATAATTTGGTATCAGAAGGTAGATTTTTGTGTGTCTTGATTATTTAGCATAAAAACCCCCTTGAAAATTAATAAAAGAAAATTTTATCATTTATCAGTTTATTAATAAAGGTTAGGGGAAAAAATGCTAATAGTATAGTGCCCTTTTTATTGTAAAACAATATGCTTGGAAGTGTATTTTCCTTTTACAGAAATAATTTCAGACAGATGAACAGGTTTGTTTTTTCTTCTTGTATTTCAGTAATGCTTTTTTCTAATGTTTGGGTTTTTTTCCAAGGGACGAGGCTTAAAAAAAGGAAAAAGTGTGAAAACTGGCTATGATGAAAACTGTTGGAAGAAGCAGTGTATGGAACTGGTGAATTTAATTTTCCAGTGTGAAGATTCTGAACCTTTCAGGCAGCCGGTTGATTTGGATCAGTATCCTGTAAGTTGTTCTTATTAACCTTGTAGGATATAAATGTTAGTTCTTTGGGGTCTTTCTCTTAGTATTTGGTACCAGAATAAGATCTCTACCTCTGAATCTTTTTTTTTGTATGTTTCATATAGGATTACAGACATATTATAGACACTCCAATGGACTTTGGTACAGTGAAAGAAACTCTGGAAGCTGGAAATTACGACACTCCAATGGAACTGTGCAAAGATATAAGACTAATATTCAGTAATGCAAAATCTTATACTCCAAACAAAAAGTCAAAGGTAGCCATCAATATTGGGGGAGGTTATGCTTGTCTTAATAAAATGAGACAATGCTTTGGTATTGGTTTGTTGATCAGTACTTTTGATAAAGCTGCTGATTGGATAGATAGTGGGGAGAACTATCAGAGAAATATTTAATTTTCATTTCTTGTTTACCTAGTGTTACATAGCATTGTGGTCATTGCTTTTTCTATTCCTTTTCTGTACAGTTTTTAATTTTAGAAATGTTATTCTCCAAAAGGTTTTGCTTTTAATATAATCTACTTCCTTACCCAGATTTATAGTATGACCTTGAGATTGTCAGCACTATTTGAAGAGAAAATAAGAAGAATTGTTTCAGATTTCAAAAATGGTCAGAAACAGAATGAAAAACTACGAAGAAACCAGAGGTATACGAGAAGATTTCACAATCAAAGCTCAGTGCAGCATCCTACCAAGATGGTCAGGTAACTAACTTATGGAGATGTAGAGATACATCACAACTCATATTGACAGTCATATTTAGTCTATGAAGAAGAGAACAATTTTTTTATTAAATGGCTAGCTAACTTGAATGAGACTTTTTATAATTACTTCTCTTGCAGTAGGAAAGACATGGAAAAAAAACCCCTTTTCTGTATTATAAAATTAGCTATGAATAGCAGAGGGGCTAAAGTGTAGAAAAGGTTGGGGTATTTCCTTTTGTTTTTAAAAGTCGGCAAATCAATGTTTTATCTGACTGAAATAATGAGGAATGAAACAAAGATTTGCTTGTGTATATTACAAAGATTATAAAGCTGCATATATTATGTGGTTTGTCACATACAGAAGAAAGTTAGTCCTATAGCATTTATAGAATTTTTCACACGCTGTAGCATTCTGTTGGTATCTAGGTGTGCCCCCCTTCTCTTTTGAAGGAAAGAAAGCTTTTGACACAACTGGTGGTTGACATTATTAACTTGTGCCTTCTGAATTTGCATCTGGGATGAAGTGAGGCAAAATACAAAAACTGAACGTGGTAAATCATTGAAAATGAGCTTATATCTTTCTGGTGCTTTCCAGCCTTTCTCTTCAGGCAGTGAAAAGACAGCAATAAGAATTTTAAGAAGAAATACCTTTAAGAATACATTTGTTATGTGTCATGTTTGGCTTTCTTCTCTTAAAATTTCAATGGATTACTTCTGCATTTTCGAATTCTCTGGATTATTCTACAGGCATAGCTGGCAATGAGCTTTAAGCTTTACTGGGTATATTTGTTAAGTTCTCATTTCTTCAGAGAGAAGTAAAGAAGTGCATGTCAGGATAGGCAGAAATTTTCTTTGAAACAATGCTTATCCTCATCTCTGAAGAACTGTATATGACTTGTTCAAAAGTCAATGGTGCTCAGGACTGAGGTTTGGGGCTATCTGGCAGAGTGTTGGATAGCAAAAAGAGCATATATAATATATCTTGTGCACCTAGACAAATGCCTGAAAAACTGACAGTAAGGAAGTGATTGAAAAAATAGTTGTTCTAAATGTGAAAATAAGTGACTTACTGGAATTGTGTTGCACTCCAGCTTGTATAGTAAGACAAAATGAATCAGCAGGTTTCTTTACAAGCTTGGATTTTAATTTAGACAGTAAACAGTAAACTTTCTGTAACAATACACCTTTATCTTTTTGGAACTCAGTTTACTGTAGAATAATGTTAGTATGCATAGCTCTTACTTTGAGGCGCATGTCCAATTAACAAGAGACTGGGAATTCAACAGAAATTGAAGCTGCTGTTGCAGTTTTGTGGTAAACATTAAGAGGAGGTTGCTGTCTAGAAAGCATTCAGTACTAACTTCTGTATTTCTCAGAGCAGAGAAAGAATGTTTCCTTGTTTAAATGCACTAGGAGTGTAAACTATATTACTTTAATGAAAGTTTTTAATGTTTATTGTTGTCAAAGTTGTCCCACACCATGTTATCTCATAAATCTAACTTCTGTAAATCTGAAATGGTATGCCACACAGCTAGTTTAGCTTTCAGAGAAGTATTGTTATATTTTAACAATAATTGCCATTATTTCCCTGTAGTTTTACAGCCTGTGTTGCTTTTACTTCTTTTCCCTTTCACTAGAAATTTGAAGCAGAAACCATTAAAGTCTCAGGCAAAAATTGAATCTGAGCAGGAAGATTCTTTTACTCAACCTACCTCAAGCAGAGCCTCCTGTGTTGCAAGCCATAAAACGAATGCTAGCAATTACAACCATAGTTCTTCTGGTGAATCCTCTGATTCTGCATGCCTGGCGTCCTTTGAAAGGAACGGAAAAGCTAGATCCACAACACTAACAAATTGTTCTGCATTATCATCAGGTCAGAAATGGGATCAGTTTCAGATGAGGATTTTTGTCTTGATCTTATCTATGAATTGTCCATTGATGTTTCTTTTCCTCTATAATTGCCATAATTTGCAATTGCATTCTAAATTGTTGAATAAGGTTTACTTTATTAATGTAATTTTTTTTTAGACAAGACTTCTATGCATTTTGAGTCCTTTGTAATACAGGATTTTGTGTATTTTCATGAATTTTGGACACTTACTGTTATTGAATGTTGTCTGCGTACTACACAGACATTTCTGCTTTAAAATCCCATAGAATTGAAGTAAGTTTACTTAACTTTGATTAGTTAGAAAGCTTGCACCTAAGTGGAAATCTGTCAGTAGGATAATTTGCTGCTTAGTGGCAGAGCAGTCAGGACTGCAAACTGTTCATCCAATCAAGTGGGTTGTATTTCTTTCCAGCTTTTATATAGGGATTCCCAACAAAGCTGAATTGAGTAAGACGGATGATAAGAAAAAGTTAACCTGCTAACTACATGATTTCTTGATGCTCTTATGTTGTACCAGATAGAATAATAGAATTTCTTCATTTCAGGCAGCTGTTCTAGGAAAGCAGTTGTAGTGAATTGATGCCTCTTATTTGAGAGGAAAATATGATGTATTTCATAAATGGTAATATATACAATACAGGTTATACAATCATACATATTACATAAAAATTGTCCTCCAAAGTTAGCAAATGACAGAACTTCCCTGGGGGACAAAAACCTTCCTATCTTCTCCTTCTTCCCCTACACCTCACCTTCACAAAAATTCAGCTTCTTTCAAAAAATAAGAATGCAAGTCCTGGTTAAAGACATAGAATCATAGAATAACCAGGTTGGAAGAGACCCACCGGATCATCGAGTCCAACCATTCCTATCAAACACTAAACCATGCCCCTTAGCACCTCGTCCACCCGTGCCTTAAACACGTCCAGGGAAGGTGAATCAACCACTTCCCTGAGCATCCTGTTCCAGTGCCTAATGACCCTTTGTGTGAAAAGTTTTTTCCTAATGTCCAGCCTAAATCTCCCCTGGTGGAGCTTGAGGCCATTCCCTCTCGTCCTGTCCCCTGTCACTTGGGAGAAGAGGCCAGCACCCTCCTCTCCACAACCTCCTTTCAGGTAGTTGTAGAGAGCAATGTGGTCTCCTCTCAGCCTCCTCTTCTCCAGGCTAAACAACCCCAGCTCTCTCAGCCGCTCCTCATAAGGCCTGTTCTGCAGCCCCTTCACCAGCTTCGTTGCTCTTCTCTGGACTCTGTCAATATGTTTTGTGTTGGTTTTTAACATGCTTTTATCTTAATTCTTTCATTTGAAAACAGCTGGTTTATTTTACTTAAACACAGGTTAAAGAAGCTTCCTATCATTGAACACTGGAGTGGTGTATTTTATAAAGCTATCAATTTAACATATGTAAACATTAAGGCATGATAGTGTATGCTAAGATATTGGGGAAATTTTGATTTCTTGGATCTGCAAAATGTAGCTCTTAACTGGAAGCTAACCGTATGTTTAGAATTCTAATTGACAACTATTACTTTTTTTAACAGAAAGTGAAATAGAAGGTTCTTTAATTCCTTCATCTGCTTCATCTTCATCCTCTACAAGTAGCTCAGAAGACAGCAAAGAAAGTTCTGTGGCTCTTGTATCACCTCCACTACAAAATGGTGTACGTAGAAGAAGGAACAGCAATCGTAGGGTAACTAGAAATCAAGCTCAGAGAAAACAAATAGGTAAGATTTGAGTAGTTTCCTTGTGAATGGCAAATAACATGAGTGTGTATATATATTTAACTAAACGTGATTAGTATTTTTTAAATTGTTATATATGTTAGATAAGTTACTGGTGGTTGTTCTGAAGCTCTCAAAATGCTACTCTTAGAAAGATTTTTTTATTTTCTTTCCAGTACACTGGGAAGGAGGGCAGAAACTTAAGAGCCTGGTGAAAGGGAATGTCTTGGAGACATTTTAAATCTTAATGAAAGTAAAAGCAAAAATTTATAGAGAGTTCTAATTTTCATAAAACAAGAATGAATCTGAAATTTGTGACATAGCTAAACTTCTCTTGGCAAACGACATAGGCACATAATTGTCACACAGGGAAGGATGGGATGTCATGCACAGGGACCTGGACAGGCTGGAGAAGTCAGCCTGTGCTATAACCTCATGAGGTTCAACAAGGCCAAGTGCAAGGTCCAACACCTGGGTGGAGGTAATCCCCGATTTCAGTACAGGATGGGGGTTGATGTGGTTGAGAGCTGCCCTGCAGAGAAGGACTTGGAGATGCTTGTTGGTGAGATGCTCGACGTGAGCTGGCAGTGTGTGCTCGCAGCCCGGACAGCCAGCTGTGTCTGGGCTGCATCAAAAGAAGTGTGGCCAGCAGGTTGAGGGAGGGCATTCTGCCCCTCTATTCCTCTCTTGTGAGACTTCATGTGGAGTACTGTGTCCAGTTGTGGAATCCTTAATGTAAGAAGGCTATGGAACTGTTGGACTGGGTCCAGAGGAGGGCTACAAAGATGATCAGGGGACCTGGAGCACATTCCACATGAAGACAGGCTGAGAGAGTTGGGAGCAGAGCCTGGAGAAGAGAAGGCTCTGAGGAGACCTGATTAGCAACCTTCCAGACCTGAAGGGGGCCTACAAGAAAGCTGGGGAGGGACTGTTTACAAAGGCTTTTAGTGGTAGGACTAGTGTCAGTGGGTATGAACTGGAGAGGGGCAGATTTAGACTAGACATGAGAGCGGTGAGGCACTGGCACAGGTTGCCCAGGGAAGCTGTGGCTGCCCCATCCCTGGAGGTGTTCAAGGTCAGGTTGGATGGGGCCTTGGACAGCCTGGTCAGGTGGGAGATGTCCCTGCCCATGGCGGGGGAGTTGTAACTAGGTGACCATTAAGGTCCCTTCCAACCCAAACTATTCTATGATCCTTTGATCACTAGAATTAGAATTAATTTGTAATGTCCATGGGTTGAAGCTGTTACAGATTTCCCAAGACTTAAGGAGCTATTACTTTTATATTTAAGAAATTACTCTCACCTTTCCTTTACAGGAACACTTCTTCAGGAGAATGGAAATACAAGAAAAACCGCCAGGAAAAAGTTATATGGAAGTGACTTTGAAAATACTTCGGTGGCGACATCTGCATCACTCAATAATAGCACTGGTAGACATCGAAAAACTCCACGCAGGAGTGCTGCTGTGGCTGCTAATAAGTTAAGGCTGATGAGTGATGTGGAGGAAGAGGTTTCAAGCTCAGAAAGCATTGGCATTGGATGCAAGAATAGAAAACTGCCTCACCGAAATGCCTCAGCTGCAGCCAGGCGAATGTTACTGGAAGGGTCTGAGGATGATGTAGCCTTAAAGTCTGAAAGTGAAAAGGACATAGAAGAGCAGCTTACCAAGAGGAAAATTCTTTCTCAGCCTGGTGCATCTGCTGCACGAAGAAGGTTTGTTAGTGAATCTGAAGATGGAACTTCAGATTCTGAGACAGACACACAGATGAAGCAGAAAAACTGGCAAAGTAATGGTCACAAACCGTTACATGGGACAGTCCTTTCTGCATCTCCCAAAATGAAAAGTCCCACCCTAGAGTTTTCAGAGGATGATTCCAAAAGCCATAATTCGGAGCATGACAGTAGTCCAAAAGTTTCTGACCCGTCAACATCTGCGCATAATAAACCTGCGGTGAGCAACTCCGAGGATGAAGTGGATTCTGAATCGGATAGATGGAATGGCAGAAAAGCAACTGGTCTTCACCTTATTGCTCCTTTAAAAAAAGCAAAAGTCTTAAGTGACTTAGAGGACACAGCAGATTCTGAAACAGAAGACAGACAGGGTGGCAGTTTTTTCTCAGAGAGCTTGTTGCCAACTACAATTGCAGGGAGTTCAAAATCTGGACCTGGTACCAGCTTCAGTCATTCTATTTCTGTATCTGAGACAGATTCCAATAAGAGTAATTACTGTGAAACTTCTTTGAAAATAAAGAGGAAGAGAAAAGGAAAAACAAAAATCATTAGAAAAGGTAAAATTTTTCAAGTTAATACATCTAACTCAATACTGACTAGGTGAAGGAGACAACCTAAGATTAGTGACTGGGAGGATGTAGACTATGCAAAGTGACCCTTCTATTCTTTGTTTGCTCAAGTTTCATAGGCTCATGGGTGTCTAAGCAATGTTCTATCAAATTTAAAGCATAATGTCATTGCTCTAACTGTATTATACTTGTAAAAGATTACATGAGAAGCTGTCTGTAAAGCACTTAATCACAGCCAGCTGAAAGACAGAAATATCAGACAGTTGCAGAAGCAAGATTTACCATTCTGCTTGTTTCAAAAAATTTAGTTATTTGCTTTTAGTTTTTTTTCCCTGTAATTCTGTCTGTTATTCAAATGCATGTGTATGCTGGCTGGCACAGTATGATATAGAGATTTGGATTTGGGTTTATCACAATGATGCAGAGACTTGCTAGGACAGCTTTTGTACATTGTGTCTTTGTGTTGTTAGGAGATTGGTCCTGGCTTAGAATTTGAAAAGCTGTTCAGAGGTTGGTGTTTGGTCTTACCCTTCCAAACCTGTCACTGAATCACAGAGGCCAGATTGTGAGTCTGTAAAACTCATTAGGAATTTTAACTGTGGTTAGGGTTTTGGGTGTCTTTTTACCAAAAACAAATTTGTGAAAGATCTTAAGGCGTCTTGAGGGAATACGCATAAGTGGCAACAGATGCAGTTGGATCATTAGCTTTTTCTATATCTAGCTTTCCTCAAGTGCAAATTATCACGATGCTTTACAGAATCACAGAATCACAGAATGACCAGGTTGGAAGAGACCCACTGGATCGTCGAGTCCAACCATTCCCACCATTCCCTAAATCATGCTCCTAAGCACCTCATCTACCCTAACCTTAAACACCTCCAGGGACAGTGATTCAACCACCTCCCTGGGCAGACCGTTCCAATGCCTAACCACCCTCTCTGTGAAGAATTTCTTCCTAATCTCAAGCCTAAATCTCCCCTGGCGGAACTTGAGGCCATTCCCTCTCGTCCTGTCCCCTGTCACTTGGGAGAAGAGGCCAGCTCCCTCCTCTCCACAACCTCCCTTCAGGTAGTTGTAGAGAGTAATAAGGTCTCCCCTCAGCCTCCTCTTCTCCAGGCTGAACAACCCCAGCTCTCCCAGTCGCTCCTCATAAGATTTGTTCTCCAGCCCCTTTACCAGCTTTGTTGCTCTTCTCTGGACTCACTCCAGAGCCACAACATCCTTCTTGTGGTGAGGGGCCCAGAACTGAACACAGTACTCGAGGTGCGGTCTCACTAGTGCCGAGTACAGGGGGAGAATAACCTCCCTGGACCTGCTGGTCACACCGTTTCTGATACAAGCCAAGATGCCATTGGCCTTTTTGGCCACCTGGGCACACTGCTGGCTCATGTTCAGTTGGTTGTCAACCAGCACCCCCAGGTCCTTCTCCTCCTGGCAGCTTTCCAGCCAGGTCTCTCCTAGTCTGTACCTCTGCTTAGGGTTGTTGTGCCCCAAGTGCAGGGCTCGGCATCTGGCCTTGTTAAACCTCATGCCGTTGGTCTCAGCCCAGCAGTCCAGCCTGTTCAGATCCCTTTGCAGAGCCTCCCGACCCTCCAGCAGATCCACACTTCCTCCCAGCTTGGTGTCATCTGCAAACTTGCTAAGGGAGGACTCAATGCCTTTATCCAGGTCATTGATAAAGACATGAAACAGGACTGGACCCAGGACTGAGCCCTGGGGAACCCCACTTGTCACTGGCCTCCAGCTGGATTTAACTCCATTTACCACCACCCTCTGGGCCCGGTCATTCAACCAGTTTTTCACCCAGGAGAGTGTGCGCCCATCCAGGCCAGAGGCCGACAGTTTCCGAAGCAGAATGCTGTGAGAAACTGTATCAAAGGCTTTACTGAAGTCCAGGAAAACCACATCCACAGCCTTTCCCTCGTCCAAGAGTTTAGTTACTTGGTCATAGAAGGTGATCAGATTACTCTGGCAAGACCTGCCTTTCATGAACCCGTGTTGACTGGGCCTGATCACCCGGTTCTCTTGCAAGTGCTTCATGATCGCACTCAAGATCACCCGCTCCATGACTTTCCCCGGTACCAAGGTCAGGCTGACAGGCCTGTAGTTCCCCGGATCCTCCCTGCACCCCTTCTTATAGATGGGCACGACATCAGCCAGCCTCCAGTCCAGCGGAACCTCCCCAGTCATCCAGGACTGCTGGAAGATGTTGGAAAGGGGTTTGGCCAGCACATCCGCCAGTTCCCTCAAAACTCTTGGGTGGACTCCATCTGGCCCCATAGACTTGTGGGCATCTAGCTGGGCAAGCAAGTCTCTAACCACCTCCTCTTGGACCTCGGGAATCTCATACTTCTCTTCCAACCCTTGGGGTTGTGCACAGAGGGAACAATTTTCCTTACTGTTAAAGACTGAGGCAAAGTAGGCATTGAGCACTTCAGCCTTGTCTTCGTTCCCTGTTACTGTTGTTCCCTCTGCATCTACTAGGGACTGGAGATTCTCCCTAGCCCTCCTTTTGCTGTTGACATATTTGTAGAAAGACTTTTTGTTGTCTTTCACAGTCATGGCCAATCACATTTCTAGTTGGGCCTTAGCCCTCCTGATTTTTTCCCTGCACTTTCTCACTTTCTCCCTGTAGTCCACCCAGGATGCCTGCCCCTTCCTCCAGAGGTCGTAGGCCCTCCTCTTCCTATTGATGTCTCTTAGGACCTCCCTACTCAACCAGGCTGGTTTCTTACCCCTCCGGCTACTTTTCCGGAACTTGGGGACGGCTTTCTCCTGAGCTGCTAGGAGTTCCTTCTTGAAGAGCGCCCAGCCCTCATGGACACCTTTGCCTTCAAGGAGCGCCTCCCACGGGACTTTTCCGACCAGCCTTCTGAACAGCCCAAAGTCTGCTCTCTGAAAGTTGAGGGCAACTGTTCTGCTAACCTCCTTCTTCATTTTACCCCGCGCTGAGAACTCTATCATCTCATGATCGCTTTGCCCCAAGCGTCCTCCAACCCTCACATCCCCTACCAGTCCTTCTTTGTTCACCAACAGCAGGTCCAGGAGGGCACCGTCCCTTGTCGGTTCGCTCACCAGCTGTGTGAGGAAGTTGTCTTCCACACACTCCAGGAACCTCCGGGACTGCTTCCTTTCTGCTGTATTGTACTCCCAGCCTATATCTGGGAAATTGAAGTCTCCCACAAGGACTAGAGGTAGCGATCTTGAGACTACACTCAGTTGTTTGTAGAAGAGCTCATCAGCTGCTTCTTCTTGGCTGGGCGGTCTATAGCAGACTCCCATCACAATCCCTTCCTGCCCATGGGCTCCTCTGATTTTCACGCACAGGCACTCAGTCCCATCCTGATCGTAGTCCAGTTCGAGGGTATCAATGCCCTCTCTAACATAGAGGGCTACCCCACCTCCTCTTCTGCCCTTCCTGCCCTTCCTAAAGAGTTTATACCCCACCATGGGTACGCTCCAGTCGTACGAGTCATCCCACCATGTCTCCGCAATGGCAACGACATCGTAGTCTCCCTGCCCTACCACAGCTTCCAGCTCCTCCTTCTTATTTCCCATGCTGCGTGCATTGGTGTAAATGCACTTCAGCTGGGCAGGCGTAGCTTCAGCCTTTGCAATAGGGCTCCTCCCCAGCTGAGCGGTCCTTGACTTAACTAAGGCCACAGTGCCAGTTTGCTGCCTACCATCCTCAGCTGCACTCACCCCCTCTTGCTTAGTGGTGATATACCGGCAGGCGTTGCCAGCACACCCCCCCTTTACCACTGAATTGTCACCTCCAGGCTCACTCCCATCCTGCCTGGCCTCCATCCCCTCCCCCCTCACATCTAGTTTAAAGCTCGATTTATGAGCTTAACTAGATTTTTGGTGAGGGCTTTTGTCCCCCTAGCAGACAGGCGTGTCCCATCCCTAGTAAGAAAGCCTGGGGGTGCGTGGGCCTCCCCATGATTAAAGAACCCAAAGCCCCTCTTCTCACACCAGTCCCTAAGCCACTCATTAACCCGTTTCTTAGCCCTCAGTTCCTGCTCCTGGTTCCTTAGTATTGGGATGGAATTGAATATTACCTGTGCCCCAGAGCCCTCGATCATTCTCCCAAGTGCCTTGAAGTCCCTTTTGATGGCTTTAGGCCTTCTATGTTCTATTTCCTCATTACCAATTTGAAAAACTAATAGCGGATAGTAGTCGGTGTCTTTGACCAGGGAAGGGAGCTTTTTAGTAACGTCCCTCACTGATGCTCCCGGCAAGCAGCAGACCTCCCTAAACAGACCTCCCCCACTTTACAGTGAGTCAGGTGTATTTTTTCAGGCTTTGAGAACTCTCATGACTTGCAGTTGTCCTAAAAAGGAAAATGGATATATTCAATGTACAGGATTGTGTTTTGTCAGCTGTTGCATGCACTTCTACATAGCATTTCTTTTTATTTTCAAGGCTTCATTACATAGCTTTCGTTTTATTGTTACAGTGCAAAGACTAATTGTTCAGCCTTAACACGTGGGTTTACAAATGAACTTAGTGGTCTGCAAGTAGTCACCAAAAGGCCTTGAGGGAATGAAAAAAAAAAAAAGATGCTTAAACTCAAGAGGGTTGGTCGGTTCATTTCCATACCAAGCATATAAAACAAAATTTAACTTTTATGGCTCACATAATACTTGATCAGAGTTGAAGACTGTCATATTTCAGGGCAAAAATTCCTGTCAGTGTTTTCAGTAACTTCCTACATCACTTAATTTGACAATTGAAAAAAGAAAGCACCATCTTCACTGCTACATTATAACAGAGTAAAACCTTTGTGTCCAAGCTGCTTCCTTTCCACTGCTTGGTGTCAACTGAATACTGCCTTCCCAAAAAATAAAGTGGGGAAGAGGAATATTTTTGACAGCATATGTATATTTGTCTTCCAGACTGATTACATTTTTAACAGCCTTGTAAGTTTCTTGTTTAACATTTTTGTGCCCTCTCAGGTAGTGTATTTGTTACACATTGTAATACAGCAGTTTAATAATCTTGAGAAAGACTGTTACCTCTTAGGATGAATATGTCCTGACAGTTTTCCACAAAAAATACTTTTCTTTTATACTAAAAAGATATTCAGTATTTATAGCTGCCAAACATACCGAAAATGTTCTGTAATGTTTTAACATTAGCAGTGTGATAGGATGCCAAGTGGCCCTGAGGAGCAGCAATAACAAGCTGCTCGGTTCTTTAGTTGGCTGTTGAACTCCAGGCCAGTCAGAACCATGTTGCCATAGTCACACAACTTAAGAAAAGAGAGAGGGGAAAAAAAAAAATCTTTCAATACTTTATAGATTTGAAAACCTTACTGGAATGTGCTTCGTTTGTACAAAACTCCTGCATAATATGAAAACTCCTGAGTCGAATATAAGAATTGTGGGTTTGTTTGAGGTTTTTGGGGTTTTTTTTTGAGATTTGTAGCATTACTTCAAGAAGATTTGAAGAGATTTTTAATACGGCAAAAAGGGAAGGTATTTGTATAAATACTTCCTCTAGTGTAAATTTGTAACTTTTAGAGTAGGTAATTGGGAACATTTCCGTAATTAAGCGTATCTGACACTTCGTTATTAAGGTGAAAACAAGACAAAAAAGAAAGACAAGAAAAACAAGCTTTTAATTTTAAAAGCTTTCCTTATGCTTTTTGTGTAAATGTGTGTGAAATATGTAGAAGCTGTCACACTGGGTAGCCAACATGAAGCTTTTGGTCTCTTCAGCTTGTTCTTTGACTGTAACATGGATGTTTTAACTGCTCTATTGTAGTGTTTTAAAGTTTGGTGAAAATTTGTTTTTTCTTCTTGTCAGTTCTTGTAATTCAGGATATTACTGCAGGTAGTCAAATAATTATTTTTAAATTAGTAGATACCCTTCCTCGCTCATTTTTTCTCCTCAACGGCAAATAGAAGCAACAGTAGATGTGCTTTTAGCACAGCCTGGGTTACTGTGGTTTGCCAAACTGATGTATCTATTGCTCTTTTCTAAAGAGGCTGACAGTTAACTGTAAATAGGAACCTAAGGTTATTAGCACTTCTGAAATATATTGTTAGGTACTGCTGGAATGTATGCATGCTTTTGTTTAAGTGCGTACATACGTATGTACATAGTGGTAATCCTCCCTCTTCCAGCATATGCAATCTATTTGTACCTTTACAGCATTTAGTTCAGGATGCTCATTTGTGTAGCTTCGTTAAGCTTTAATTTCAGAATAATTTTATACAAATTTGTTCCCAATTTAAGATTTTGTATGCAAAGTATAGATTTAATATTTTGGTAGTGTGTTGCAGAAAGACTGGATTCCGTTATGCTTTAGTCTTGCATTCCATCTTAGGAATTAGCTGCTGGAATTGTTTATGGTAAAGGCTTTTTTTTCTCAAAACAACTGTCTATAAACACCTAAGCATATATCTCTGAAAAACTGTCCCATATCTTTGTATGGATTCTTTCTTTCTTTTTTTTTTTTTTTTTTTTTTTTTTAACTGCCCTTCTTGGAATAGTTCCAAGTGATATCTTTAAGGATGAAACTTTTTTTCCCCCCCCACCAATGGCTAAAGAGAATTAAGTTAGCACTCGCTTTTAAGGCTGGGCAATCTTTTCCACTTCTCCAGGCTGCCCTTCTAGAATGTGAGCGTAGCTCACTGCATCTGTAGGGGAGTGTTAATCCTAGGGCTAGGTTATACGTTTGCATACTTACAAACTGGTCAGAATGTCTCTTTGTACCAGTAACTTGTGTGCTGTTGTTTCCCCTCACTAGTATGTTACAATGTGTCATCACACTTACTTGGTTTTTTCCTGTTTCAATTATAGTTAACCATTAAAGGTTTTTGCTCCTTCCTGTTTCAGGCTTACTTCATAACAGCTATGAGCAGCAGCCTTGTGTTGCATACTTGTCTACTTGATAATATTGGAGGACAGTGTATAATTTAAGCTTTAGCTTCTGATTTTTCTTCATTTGTGAATTAGTTCACCTTTTATACAGCATTATTATTTTATTCAGCAGAAGTGTGTTATGTTTTGGCCATAAAATCACACAGTACAAATAATAATAGTAGTAGTGGCCATGTATAGTTTCTGGAAACTTCTAAAAGAAGACAGTAAATGAACTGTCCTTCGGAAAAGTCAAAACAGGAATATAGTTGAGTAGTACATAAAAGGATTCACATTGAAACAATGACAAAATTTGGTATCACAAGATATTTTTATAATTGGCACTGAAGCTGGACATGTAAATTTTGTGTCCCAAACTCTTTTATCTGGTTTTGATGATTTTTTTTTTTTTTTAGTTTTCTATAATGTATTTATAATGTATCTTCATAGCATTTATTCTTGTCAGAATTTAAAGAAAATGTTGCCTGATCCTTGCCTAACAAGTGACAGATTGGGGGACAATGATTTGCAGTGTTAATGCTTCTGGCACAGCTGGCTAGAAGTAGCAAGGAACTGAACCTTGCATGGTTTTAAGTCTTAGGCTGTTGTTCCCACGTCTGTGTGGCTGTCATTCTCAGAAGACATTTAGCCATTAGGAGTTCAGGCAGTTGAAACAAAACTAAAAGGACAAGCTTGTTATATCCCTCTGTAAAGGGAGGTGAGAGAGCAGAGACCACATGCTCTGTAATAAATTCCTCTTGTTTCCCATAACTTCTACATGGAAAAATATTTTAATTGCTTAGTGTTTTGCAAATATGCAGCAGCTGCATGATTTTTTTCCCTCTGCTGAGTACAGGTAGACACTCATCAAAAGTATTGAGTTAAACCAGTTTTGTTGTGGCTTAATCAGGAGATAACAGACTAATATAATGTAGGAGATTTAATGGATTTAACAGAGCATGTTTTATCAACTTCACTCAAAATTAGTAACAGCTATGAAGAAATATGAAATGGACAATAGTCTAGGGAAAATTAACGTTACAAAACATTTTTCTTTTAAAATGGCAAAACTTTATTGAGTCTGTGTATAAATACATTTACTTATGAACTTCTGCTTTTAATTTTTATTGATAACCTATGAGTAACTCTGTTTTATTTAGAAGATGAAAGTTTAAACCATTTATTTTCATGGCATCATTCATATATGACTGTAATTTTAGTAAAAGCTTAATGTAAATAGCACAGAAAAGTTGATTCTTTTTTAAAATAAGTGCTTTTGTCTTTTTTATTAAAAGTGGTAGTGTTTGTGTTTAACAAACTGATGATTTTGAGACTATAAATTAATAAATGTTTTTAAACATTTATTTTGTAGAATCAAAATCTGAGGAGACTGGACAAAGTGCAAAAGTGCTCAGGAGCCGGACCTGCATCATTAACTACAAGAAACACATAAAGCTCTCTAATGTAACAGAGAAGAAAAATCCACGCAGATGTGCAGCTTTGGCAGCTAATAAGATTAAGATAATGAGTGATGCAAAGGAAGAAATATCAAGCTCAGAAAGTGTTTGCACTGTAAAAAAGAACAGAAGGCAGCTTCATGGCAATGTGTCTGCAGCATCCAGGAAGAAACTGGTGGGCAACTTGGAGACAGATGCTTGCTTGAAGTCTGAAAATGAGAAAGAACAGCTTTCTGGCAGAAAAAAAATTTCTTGCCCTGAGTCATCTGCTCCTAAAAGAAAATACATCAGTGAGTCTGAGAACGAAAAAACAGAATCCGACACAGAGATAAAAGTGACTGAAAAGCAGAGTGATGGTAACAAACAGGCACACACAGTCTGTGCTGTAGCTCTTAATCTCAATTATGGCTCTTCAGAGGAAAATTCCACAAACCACAAGATGGAAAATGGGGGAAACTGGGAAAGTTCTAGTCAGTCAACTTCAGCCCACAACCATCGTGTGAGCAACTCTGAAGAGGAGGTAGATTCTGACTTAGCTAAACACAAAACTAAAAGTATCACAGAAGTATCAAAGAAAAAATCTAGAGTTTCTTTCAAAAGATCAAAATTATTGGAGAACTTGAAAGAAACAGTGCAGTCTGAAGCAGGAGGGAAGAAAGATTTTAAAAATGCAGTATCAGAGAATATAGAAGCACCTGGTATGGCAGGAAGCTCAAAAGCCAGTTTCAATTGTTGTACTGGGTCAGACTCTGGAACTGATAATAGTATCTATAGTGATGCCACAGAAACAAGAAAGAGGAAAAGGAAATCAGAAATTGTTCAAAAAGAAATTACTAATTCCCACTCACCTAAGTCCTCCAGAAGACCCCAGCGGAGGAAACGCTGGAAACCTAATCAAGAAAATGACTCTGAAGATTTGGATTACACCAAATACAGAAGAGCTAATCGGCGTACTAAGATAAGAACTCGAAATGGCGGTAAACGGACTGTGAGATATGACAATTGTGATGAAGATGACGAAGACAGAGGTTTAGACTATGTAGATTGTGAAACGTAACTTAAAAGGAAAAGCCAGCCCACTTTTTTTTTTATGGTAATAGCACTAGAACTCATGATGGATGCTGGCTCTTCTTTGTCCTACATTTCAGGGAATATATTTATATTTTTCTATGAAAAAGTTATGAATGTGATTAGATGATGAATTTCTCCTTTTCATATTTTGACTTGCACTTGCCTGCCCATGTAGCAGCATTTAGCACAGATGCCAAAATGTGCCTCATTATAGGGGCAAATTTTTGTCTTTACTGGTATTTTATTACATATAACAAGAGTTAAAGAAATGTTAAAACACTGCGCAACAGGCTAATAGCAGTATGTTGAGTATTATTGTTATGGGTGCTGCAATGGAATACTACCTAGGTCATACAACATTCAAGAACAGATTTCAAACATCTCTAAAGCTGTATGAAATCATATACAATAGTAACAGGCTTATAAATAATTCTGTACACTATAAAAATCTGGTGGATGCTTGCATTGCATCAGAAGAGTAATGGAACGGTCACTAGGTTAATAACTTTACAACTTGTATTAGTACAGATGTTATGTTCTGTACTTCCATTATTGATAACATGCAACTAGAACCCAGTTACCAGTGAAAAAGCATATTTGCCAATTAAAAAAGTTGTATTGGTGCTGGGGAAGAGGGGGTTTATGCTGACAGGTAGTACTATCATCATTAATGTGACTTCTATACTGTAAACTTAGGAATATGAAATGCAGGTGAACTATTGGGCTAAGGGGGTTTGTGTGTTTTCTTTATAAAATAGAAAAAAACCAAAACACTTGTTCTGTTTTCTTTATGCGTGAAAAGCTTGAGATGCAGGATTTTCTACATTCCAGATCTTTTTTCTGTTGTTCTTCCATATTTAAACTTAAGTACTTTATAGACTTCTCATTGATTAAACCTTACCAGTTTCTGATTATTGCAATACATCTCTTATTTTCAAAATGTTTGAGGTGGTTGTTGTTGACAAGAAATAATTCTTGCATAGAAAATAGGAGAAAACCTCTCCAGAGAAAACGTGTATTTTTGGTTGGCCATGTATCAATTATGAGAACGTATAGCATCGCTGAACTCTTGCTTTGCTTTTCTCTGGAGCTGTGCTGGTGGAAGCCTCACAACCGCTGCCTTTGGTGAGGATCTCCACTCCTTCCCTACTCTCTGCCACTGTAGGTTTCCTCCCTCTGCTCTGCAGGCTGCCTTTCTCACACTTAGTAGGGTTCTGTGGTTCCTGATCTCATTGTTTGATAGGAGATAAGTTAGAATATTAGATTTATCCTAACCCAGCTAATTTTAACTGAAATAGCAAGTTTCCAAATTAGTTTTCCAGAAGGATTGGACTGGTAGTACTGTCTGAAAGGATTTAGGGGTGAGAGGGGATGTTGGTGCAGCTGCGTAACATTAATGCCAGAACTGCCAGAACACATGGAAGTGACATAATGGAAAAGGGAGTCCCGCATTCTGCTTGCCAGCAGTCAGTGGGAAGCACTTCTCCAGTGACACTGCTGGCGTGTGCCAAAAGGTGTATCTACCATTGCATCAATTTGCAGTCTAGAATTTTTATCTCAGTATAGAGAAATGCCTTTTTTTTCCTTTTTTTTTTTCCTCCCCTTAAAACTTCTGTATGAAGTAAAAAATAACCTAGTTTATCTCATTCTTGCCCCAGGAATTCTATTTAGAGCATAGTACCCATCTACAATGAGTATAATTTTGTAAATTCAAAATACCTGAATTCTTTTAAGTTGGTTTCTAAAATATGAACACAGTTGTGTTTAGTGATGAAACTTGGAGTTAGCTGTGTATCTTAACTTTGTTAAAAGAGAGTAAGTTAACTGGTATTTTTATATATTATCCATAAACGTAATGCATTGTTCAGCAGCTGCTTATGATCAATGTTCTATGGAGTACAAACTCCCAGTATAGGAATAAATATTGGTGTCATAGATCTGGAGTGAACGTCAGAGTTTTTATTAAGTTTAAACAGCTAAAATTGGGCTGGCAGGTTTGTATTTCTCATCCAGGCTTGGAGATTATTTTTTTTCTTGTCCTTTCGCAGATGCTGTATTCTCTTTCATAAGGTAATCATGCCCGGCATGTTTGTGGTGATCCAAGAAAGCTGGGAGAAGGTTCTGGCCTCTGTATTTATAGGTCTAAGAGGGAATTACTGGCCTGGGGACCACATCGATTTCTTTTCTAAGCAAAAGAAGATGTTTTGTATTTCCTAATTTTATACACTGAAACAGGTTCTGAAGAGACAGTAGGAAGGCAAATGATTAATCTGGAAAGGGACTTAGACTCTTTTAACCTCTAAGAGTTTGAATTTTATTTTATTTTATTTTATTTTATTTTATTTTATTTTATTTTATTTATTTAAATGAGCATGCCTACTCTTGCCAGAACTGGCTCTCTTAAGCCTTGCCAAAAACCATTTGTCTGCTTTCCTGGTAGTTTTTATCAGTTGGCATTCTTTGGTCAAGCTCCACCTGGGGAAATTGAAGGGATGTAGTAGAGCTGTATACATAGTCTTTATTTCAAGCTGCTTAATGTGGTCCATTTGTAAGCTGGGTGGTTTTGTTTATTGTTTTCTTTTTTTTGGAGGTGTAGTGGTGGTTTTCTTTGTTTTAAAGTGGGTCTTCAGTCTGGAATGGTGAGTAGGCTCACAGGCAGCATAGATGAAAATAGTAACTGCAGGACAGAAGCGTAAGGTGCTGGAAGGCTGCTGGAAGGTCTCCCTGGAGCCTTCTCCATGCTGAGAAGCCCAACTCTCTCAGCCTGTTCTCACAGCAGAGGTGCTCCAGCCCCCAGATCATTTTTGCAGCCCTCTCTGGACCCTCTCCAACAGCTCCATATCCTGCTTCTGTTGGGAATTCCAGAACTGGACATGGGACTCCAGATGGGGTCTCACGAGAGCAGCGTAGAGAGTACATGCTTTTGGCTCTTGTTGAAGGTCTCATTAATAAGCACCCCCAAATCCTTTGCTGCAGGGCTGCTCTCAGTTACATAGTCCCCCATGTATTGACACTGCAGGTTGCCCCAACCCAGGTGTGGGACCTTGCACTTGGCCTTGTTGAACCTCCTAATTCTAGAGATTTTTCTGGTATACAGGTGAAAGTGGACCAAAGTAAAGCTCAGCATGAAACTGCACCAAGGGTCTTTGGGCACTGGAACAGGCTGCCCAGGGAGGTGGTTGAGTCACCTTCCCTGGAGGTGTTGAAAAGATGGGTGGATGAGTGCTAAGGGGCATGGTTTAGTGTTTGGTAGGAACGGTTGCACTCGATGATCCGGTGGGTCTCTCCCAACCTGGTGGTTCTATGATTCTGATTCTTTCTTTGTGTGCCTGCCTGTGTTTGGGGTGCTGTGCCCTCTTCTTGGTGCTACAGGAGCTGGTGCTGTTCAGGGTCTCTCTGCTCCAAACGGGGCAGAACAGCTCACGGATGTGGGGCCTTTCGCTTGCGGGGTGAGGGGGGAAAGTCCTCTGCTCTTGCTCCTCAGCTTCACTGCTGCCTCACAACGTGGGACCTCACATCCCTGGTGGCTGCACAGGGGGAGGGGGCGCGCTCCGAGAATCGTAGAATGAATCACAGAATGGTTTGGGGTTGGAGGGACCTTAAAGCTCAGCCAGTTCCAACCCCCTTGCCACGGGCAGGGACACCTCCCACTAGACCAGGCTGCCCAAGGCCCCATCCAACCTGGCCTTGAACACCCCCAGGGATGGGGCAGCCACAGCTCCCCTGGGAAACCTGCGCCAGTACCTCATCACCCTCAGCGTGAAGACTTTCTTCTGATCTCTAACCTCAGTCTTCCCCCTTCCACTTTAAAGCCATTACGCCTCGTCCTATCCCTCCCTGACCTTATAAAAGGTCCCTCCCCAGCTTTCCTGCAGCCCCTTCCAGGTGCTGGATGGTCTCCCCGGAGCCTTCTCTTCTCCACAGCCCCAGCTCCCTCAGCCTGCCCTCGCGGCAGAGCTGCTCCAGCCCTCGGATCATCTTCGTATCCCTCCTCTGGACCCGCGCCGCCACTTCCTTATCCTTTTTCTCTTGCGGATTCCAGAACTGGACACGGGAGAGCGGGGGCGGGGGCAGAATCCCCTCTCTCGCCCTGAGCCCGGCCAGAAGGCGCGCGGCCAGAGCGCCCCCTGGCGGGAAAGGGGGCGGCGCTGGCGGGAAAGGGGGCGGCGCGGTGTCTGCGGCCCGTGTCCGCGCGCATGCGCCCTGCCCGGCGCCGGCCATGGCGACTTTCTTCGGGGAGGTGGTGGTGGCGCCGTCCCGCGCCGGCGTGGACGATGAGGAGGAGTGGGTCGAGGAGGCGCCCGAGGATCGGGAGATCCGCAGGGAGCTGGAGAAAAAGAGGTAGCGGCCCTCCAGGGCCACCCCGGCCGCTCTCCGAGCCCCCGTTTGTGCGGCCTCGATCGCTTCCATGCCCCGCAGCGAGGGACAGCGGGGGCTGGCAGTGGTGCGGGAGGCACCTACTGCTGCAGAAAGTGGAGTTTAGTTTCATCCAGGTAGATGTGTTTTTTGAAGTTTAGACAGAGCGCCCCTCAGACAGCGTGTTTCCTTCCAGTGAGGGTTTCTCCAGGCGCTGCTCATTCTCTGGGGCCGATAGCGCCCCGTGCGCAGCGCGCTCTGTGCTGAGCGGCCGGGGCTGCTGCCTCCCCTCTGCCTGCAGCCTTTCCCGTCTCAAATACAGGGTCAGGGCTGGCTCCAGTGCTCTAAATTAGCAAGAGATTTGACTGCTCTGAAGTTGATAATAACATTAAGAGCAGTCCTTGGAAAGTAATAGGATTAAGTATAAGATTTCTAGGAGAATGGATCCCTGTATGTGAGTGGGAAATCCATCCCGGCCCAGCTCTCGTCTGGCTGCACACGATGGATGGAGATGGCTCCCTCGCGTTGCTCGGCCCTGGTAAAGGGCGCTGCTGTTTAAAACTCCAAACAAGTATTGGAGAGTTTATTTGCCAGCATTTTCAGTATATCGATGGTGGGTGAGTAGGGTGAGCACTGCTCCACTTCCCTCTCTCTTTCTTTTGCCAGGGAGATCAACGTCCTTTGGACCTTGGAGCCAGGTGCACCTAAGGAAGGCTCTGCTGGAGAGATGTTTGTGTGCTCGAAATTCATCGTAGCGATAGGACATAATGCTGCAGGTGGGTGCAAACTACAAAAAACCAACCACCCGAGTTGCTCTGAAGTGTCCCTGGGCTTTTGCTGTCAGCTAAATTTAAGACTTTTGGGGAAAATTCATTGAGAAAGCGGGACGTTGGAAGAAAATGTAACTGTGCCAGGGCGTTCCCTTTGCTGTAGTCTATTCTAACATTGGTCTCTGCTGTAAAATGATCCTTTAAGGTGTCCAGCCCTTCATTTAGGTAACACAGTTTTAATCCTGAGGCAGATGAGCTGTCCAGAGGAAGGCAAGTTGAGTCTGTACACAAAAAACACAGGTTTTTTGTTACAACTGCTTATTTCTCCTGTCAGATCACAGTAAAATGATGGATTTTCAGTTGACAGGCAGAAGCATGGTATGTTTTTGTTGTGGATTTTAGTTGAGACAGCCCCCCTTTTTCCTTTATCTGAATTTGTTAGAGTTTGTTAGAGGCCCCTAGATGGATTGTTAACTGGCAAAAGCTTGCATCTAATCATAGGAAGTGGCTCAGTGCAGTCTAGTGTTTTGAAGTAGGGATCTGTCAAAGACATGAAATTATAGGTCAATGAACTGTAGTTTCTTTAATTTCTCATGAACAGTGATTTTTAAATTTTTTTATTTTTTAACTTTTTTCCTTGGTCAGTCATCCCTTTCTCACATTCCAATTCCCCACCTGTTCAAAATGCCCTCTTTTGAGGTGGACTAGAATCTTGAAACACCTGCCCCTCTTCCCACACATACTTACAGAAGTCTTGAGTTTTTCAGTAGCTGTTTTCCCCTGGAAATACAGAAATGTTAAGTGTTCCTTGAGTTTCGGTCACGCCTAGATGACATTTAGGTGATACTAAGTTACCTTTGCTAATTTATTACTTCTTTCTTCAGGTTTTTGCTTGAAAAATAGTTCTAGATATTTTATTTGTCTTCTGTTAAACTTTTGAGAGGAGCTGGATTTATGAACATTCGATCTAGGATCTCTTTTTACTGCTAACTCATGTATACTCCTGTCTCTGCTTCTTAGAGCCAGTGTAATAGTTTGGCCTTGCTGGTTCTATGATGGATTTTTTTTTTGAGAAATGCGTTGTATCTGGTCTGTTAAGAAGTATTAGAGACTTAATGTTTACATCCTACATGTACACTAGAGGAATCAAAGTTAATTACAGTGATATATTTCTAAAGAATACATGGTTTTAGTGTTTGGGATCTTGATATGCAGAACTGCTCTTTATCTTTTGGGTCTTGATATAGTGAGTTTACTCGTGTTCTTGATGTTTACTGGATTTGGTCAATAAGAGTATATAGATAAAAATAAGCTATTACTTTTTTTTTTCTAATCTGAGGTTGCAAAAAGATGACATTTCAGGTATTTACTTGTAAAGCAGATTTTATTCTTTATGAAATAACATTACTTATTGCATTTTGCAGCTTTCCTGTCTTGTTTTATTCTGGATTCTGTACGTTGGGAAGTAGTTGGAGTTTTGAAGCTGTGGAATGAGTGGTGTAGAACAACTAACGCAACAAGTGTCCTCCCAACAGATTCTTTCTGTTTGTTCTACCGATTAATATCAGATCCAACAGTAAGTGACTTCTGCATGAATTCCTTTATAACATAATTTAGCTTTCTGAAAAAGAGAGCAACCTTCATCTACCCCCTGCCCTGTCCAGGGCAAACCAAGCATAAGGCTGCAGTGTTCTGGATTAAAATCATGAAATATCTGAAGGGTCACTATGTTCACTAAAACCATTTGAAGTTCTGGCATGTGAGGCTCAGTATGAAGAAAATGTGTGACAGCCTGATGGCTTCTCATCAGTTGTGAATAAAAGATTCTTTTCGAAATAGAGTGAAGAAGCACAAGAAAACTGAACAAGTTGTTGGCTGCAGTCACATCATTTTTACAAGTCATTCTGAGCTGTTGTCGTGCTCTTTAAACCACTTGCTTATGCAACTTTTTTTTTTTTTCCCTCCCTTAAGGTTTTGTTATGCCAGTGTAGTTGCTATGTTGCTGAGGATCAACAGTTCCAGTGGCTGGAAAAGGTAAGACGGGCAAGACAACAAATCTAGCAATGATATCTCAGGGGTGGGGATCGTCAACTTGGTGCGAGTGTCTCTTCCTCTCTGCTGTTCTAAACGTGGCAGCATTGTAAATAACTATTCGCCTGTGGCTTTCTTTTCTTAAATATTCAAAAAATGAAGAAGTTTACTCTCTGCATATTTTGTGAAATTCCTTTCTAGGTGCTGCCAGTTGTACCGCTATAACTTAACCAACTTTGTGCAGTTACTTCTTTTTGGACAGTTTCAATTTTGTTGCCATTAACTGCTTTCCAGATGTTCCTCCTGTTCAGCTTATATTTCCTATGGCTTATTTTAGCTGTGTTTCAGCTCTGGTAGAATCCTTCCTCAAAAAATAATAATGTAACTGTGTTTGTACAGCTGCCAAAAGATCTCCAGACTTGTTGTGAAACTCCTGGTGGATGGTGTCTTTACTAATGGCTGTGTTCCGCTCTTTTCACAAAGAGGAATTCTAAAAGAAGGTGCCCCAAAAGCAGTGTCTGTCCCATTTGTTCATAGACTTAGTAAATGAAGTGCCATTCAGGTACACGAATGCTGCTGGGTCATTCAGATCCCTCCGCATATTATCATATTGATTTAATAAGATAAAGCCAGGGGCGGAAAGTTCTGGCTGTTCATTTTCTTTATGGATTTGGGTCACTGCTTAGCCTCAAGGAAATATGCTTATTTTATCTTGCTGCCTGTCTGCTAACCTGCCTTCGTTTAAATCTCTCCTGATCTGATGAACAAGGATTGATTCTAAAGCTATTGGGTTAGCACCGAAGTTGTGTAAGGCTGTGGCTAGACAGAGTGAGGCAAAAAGCAACGTGCCTGTGAGATCAAGTCCTCTGCCTGAGCTGAGTGAAACCTGCCCAGCCAGCACATGACGAGGATTGCTTGGCTGCAAGGGAGAACCATGCAAGCAAATTTGCATGAGGGAGGGAGCCAGAGAGATTATGAGTAGGCAAAGAGGATGGAAAATTGGGGTAACTTCACTGGACGATGCAGGGATTTCAGACCCAAGTTGGTGGAAAGCTAGCAGTTTGTGGTTCCTTGGCTGGTTGAAGAGTTTGATGTAGTTTGGTGGAGAGTAATCGTTCGGTTCAAAGTTTTGAAGTCCTAAGACCTAAAACTTTTAGATTTTGCTATATTCCATGCATTTTTTCACTTTGTTTAAACTAGGATTGCGAAAGAAAGATGGTTGTGGTTTTGCTGCCTTCTCCATTTGTGTTTTTCCATCTGTCTCTGTGTATGTGTTATTTCAAATGTGGGTGTTTATGAACAGTAGGAGTGCACATTTTTACTGTTAGTGTTCCTGAATATTTTTAGACTTCATTGTTATTGAATGTATAAGTTTGGCAGAAATATTATGCTGGTAATGTTTTGCTTTTAGTATGATTTACAGATCTGTTCTGTATGCTTTGTAAATTCAGTTTCACTGAGCATCTTCACAGTCTCCACGGGTCAGATTTTTACTTCTGTCTGTGTTTTCTCACTGATCACTGACAAAATGAGAACATACAGACTTAAGTTTCACAGTAATGCAGACCAACCAGGGTTACAAATAAAGTAAATATACTGTAAATTGAAGATACATGTGCTTCTGAGAAGTTATTTCAGTTTGTCAGAGTGGTAACACAGTGATGTAAGAGTACAGTCCTCTTCCCTTCTGTGATTGGTACCATCTACAGAAGCAGGCAAGTTTCTGTAACGTTTACCAAACTCCTTGTTTTCTTACTGATCATAAATCTGAAGGAGGCAGTGTAAAGAGAAGGTGCAGATTTATCTTGCTTCTGCTTGTTTTGACATATGTTCTTCAAAAACAACAGGATGCCATGAAGCAGGGGGGTGTTTGTGGTGGCATGCAATGGATCTGAAAATACGTTTTGTACAATGTTTTTTTAAACACTTTTCTTTGAATATGAGGAAAACTGGAAAAATTTAAGATTCTCGTTCTCAGTTCACCCTGAATGTAATTCGATATAAAATGAAGATTCCTTTTAAGTACTATAGAATGTCTAGGGAGCACAATTCAATTTCAGGTGTTTTGTGGCTTAGCAAGCTGCCTTGCTTTCCTAATGAACCCGGTTTTATCTGGAGTCCATTTTCTTTCTACAGTCACCATTAGTAAAAATACTAAGTCTTACTATATTTGCAGGTGCGTAGAAAACAGTGATAACCTAAAGCCTCTCAGGAAAGTCAGTAGGGTCAGTAAATATGTTAGTTGCTCTTTTGTTTGGTTTTGGTTTCTTTTTTTTAATTTCCATCCCAAGAACAATGCACATGAAATTTCTACCTGAACACTGTGAATCAAATTTTAGTTGTTCCTTCCGTTAAACTTCGGTTTAATGAAACTTTTTTGATTTTACCTGTTATTGCAAGAAGCTAAATTTTCCTTATGTATTAAAATTTTTATTTCAGGTTTTTGGCTGTATGCGAAAGGAGGGCTTGCAAGTAACCATTCTTTCAACGTGTCCTGTAGCTGATTATAAAACTCAGGAATCCACTTTAACACTTCCATCTCCATTTCTGAAAGCCTTGAAGACAAAAGAATTCAAAGAGCCAGTCTGCTGCCCACTGCTGGAACAGCCAAACATTGTGCGAGATCTTCCTGCTGCTGGTATTTTGCAGTTTTAATTATGTATTTAGTTGCTGGTGGCAACACAAAGTTCACTTTGAAGAGCATCTCATTGCAATTAGAATTTTTACTTAACTATAGGAACCGGCTAATAAGTTAACTTTTGAAAAGTAATTCCTAAGAGTCTGACATCTTAACATGTTGCTTTGTAAAATAGGGCCAAATTTCAAAACCACCCACAAATCCTTTTACCCCTTATGTGTGGAATGTAAGTACTACCAAATTGTTCAGTATTGCCTCACAAAGCATATTGTGTATTATTTTTTGGGGGGCATTTTATTTATGAACTAAATGTTTTATTAATAAGAGTTATTTTCATCTGAGTATTCAGCTTCAGGCTGAATAAAGTCCTTTTTGCATATTACAGGTAAAGTAGGTTCACCTGCTCAATCTCCTGTAAAAGTTATATTCAGTTTTATTATGTAACATAATAAAAAAAACCCAGGCTTTTCCTTATCGAGTGCTGAAGTAGTGGTTGCATCGTGAGGAAAAGCTGGTCTGGCGGGAGCTAGAAGTGTTTCTGTATTTATATATATATATTAAAAAATATAATATAGTATAGTAAATATATGTATTTATAGAAACATATTCTATGTTTCTATAAAAGTTTATCTTGTTTGCACTTTGGTTTGAGATTTTTATGTTTGGATAGGTTTTGGTGGGGTTTTTTTGTTTTTTGGAAGCTTTTTTTTTTTTTTTTTTTTTTTTTTTTGCTTATTGATAATGTACAATTTTCAGTTAAAATATTTCTTACAAAGCACCAATTGCATTTTACTCATTTTTGGTGGTTTATTTTCTTGTGTACCTTAAGGACGAGGGATGGCTGGTCTAGCAGTCAAGATCATGAGTAGTTAATTTATGAACTTTCATACTTTAGGAGCTTTGGCCAGAACAAATGTGACTTTATACAGAACTGAGATTCCTCCTCTGCTGAATCTAATGCATATTTTCTTTTGATTTGTATTTAGTCTTGAGCTATTGTCAAGTATGGCAGATTCCTGCAGTGTTGTATCAGTGTTACACTGATGTCATCAAACTGGACACAGTTACAATTGAAGCATTCAAACCTCTGCTTTCTTCCAAAATCCTGAAGAGTTTAGTCAAGGTAAAATTTCATATTTAAAAATTAATGGTAGGTTTGGTCTCTTTTGGTCTGTCTTTCATCTCTTGCATTCTGCTGTTGATGTGCCTCTATGAGGATTCAACCTGAATGTGTATAATGTACAGAAAGATACAGGCTTTAATAACAGAGGACAATTATGTCTGTTTATAAGATGCTCAGAAACGGTAAATCTATATCTTCATTCAAAACTTCATTTAGACTTTTCAGGTTCCCATAGTGGTACTAGTGTATCAGAGAGTCATTTCCTGTCATTGTTTAAGCTGCAGTTTCCTTTGAGGTGTCTTGTGCTAAAACTTTTAAGTGTATATATGTTTTATTCATATGCAAGATGGCTCTGTTCAAGCTTTGTATCTACCTCCTGTCTTGTGCCATACATGAAAGCTCCTTAAGAAATTTACTTTGAACTGCATCTTCCTGGAATTAGAAAGCTGAATTTCTAAAGGTGATTTATAGCAGTTTTGCACTTATCAAGCAGCTGTGAGCTCTTGGTACTGTAGCTACTTAAGTTAATATTTTGCTTCTGAAGTGCTTTTATTTTAAGTGTAGTTGGTTCAAAACAGAATCACAGAATAACCGGGTTGGAAGAGACCCACTGGATCGTCGAGTCCAACCATTCCCACCAATCCCTAAATCATGCTCCTAAGCACCTCATCCACCCTCACCTTAAACACCTCCAGGGACGGTGACTCAACCACCTCCCTGGGCAGACTGTTCCAATGCCTAACTACCCTCTCCGTGAAGAATTTTTTCCTAATCTCAAGCCTAAATCTCCCCTGGCGGAGCTTGAAGCCATTCCCTCTCATCCTGTCCCCTGTCACTTGGGAGAAGAGGCCAGCTCCCTCCTCTCCACAACCTCCCTTCAGGTAGTTGTAGAGAGCAATGAGGTCTCCCCTCAGCCTCCTCTTCTCCAGGCTGAACAACCCCAGCTCTCTCAGTCGCTCCTCATAAGGCCTGTTCTCCAGCCCCTTCACCAGCTTCGTTGCTCTTCTCTGGACTCGCTCCAGAGCCTCAGCATCCTTCTTGTGGTGAGGGGCCCAGAACTGAACACAGGATTCGAGGTGCAGTCTCACCAGTGCTGAGTACAGAGGGAGAAGAACCTCCCTCGACCTGCTGGTCACGCCGTTTCTGATACAAGCCAGGATGCCATTGGCCTTCTTGGCCACCTGGGCACACTGCTGGCTCATGTTCAGTCGGCTGTCAACCAACACCCCCAGGTCCTTCTCCTCCTGGCAGCTTTCCAGCCAGGTTTCTCCTAGTCTGTAGCTCTGCTTAGGGTTGTTGTGCCCCAAGTGCAGGACCCGGCATTTGGCCTTGTTAAACCTCATGCTGTTGGTCTCAGCTCAGCAGTCCAGCCTGTTCAGATCCCTTTGCAGAGCCTCCCAGCCCTCCAGCAGATCGACACTTCCACCCAGCTTGGTGTCATCTGCAAATTTGCTAAGGGAGGACTCAATGCCTTCATCCAGGTCGTTGATAAAGACATGAAACAGGACTGGACCCAGGACTGAGCCCTGGGGAACCCCACTTGTCACTGGCCTCCAGCTGGATTTGACTCCATTTACCACCACCCTCTGGGCCTGGTCATTCAACCAGTTTTTCACCCAGGAGAGTGTGCGCCCATCCAGGCCAGAGGCCGACAGTTTCCGAAGCAGAATGCTGTGAGAAACTGTATCAAAGGCTTTACTGAAGTCCAGGAAGACCACATCCACAGCCTTTCCCTCGTCCAAGAGTTTAGTCACTCAGTCATAGAAGGTGATCAGGTTACTCTGGCAAGACCTGCCTTTCATGAACCCGTGTTGACTGGGCCTGATCACCCGGTTCTCTTGCAAGTGCTTCATGATCGCACTCAAGATCACCTGCTCCATGACTTTCCCCGGTACTGAGGTCAGACTGACAGGCCTCTAGTTCCCCGGATCCTCCCTGCGCCCCTTCTTATAGATGGGCACGACATCAGCCAGCCTCCAGTCCAGCGGAACCTCCCCAGTCATCCAGGACTGCTGGAAGATGTTGGAAAGGGGTTTGGCCAGCACATCCGCCAGTTCTCTCAAAACTCTTGGGTGGACTCCATCCGGCCCCATAAACTTGTGGGTCTCTAACCACCTCCTCTTGGACCTTGGGAATCTCATACTTCTCATCCAACCCCTAGGGTTGTGCACAGAGGGAGCAATTTTCCTTGCTGTTAAAGAATGAGGCAAAGTAGGCATTGAGCACTTCAGCCTTATCTTCGTCCCCTGTTACTGTTGTTCCCTCTGCATCTACCAGGGACTGGATATTCTCCCTAGCCCTCCTTTTGCTGTTGATGTATTTGTAGAAAGACTTTTTGTTGTCTTTCACAGTCTTGGCCAATCGCATTTCTAGTTGGGCCTTAGCCCTCCTGACTTTTTCCCTGCACGTTCTCGCTTCCTCCCTATAGTCCACCCAGGATGCCTGCCCCTTCCTCCAGAGGTCATAGACCCTCCTCTTCCTATTGATGTCTCTTAGGACCTCCCTACTCAACCATGCTGGTTTCTTAACACTCTCCTCAGTTTTGCCAAGTAAGCTTACATTTAAATGGCAAGAGTTTTGTGCGTACTGAGGTATTTATTTCGGCTTTAAAGGTGGGAATTATGGGTTAGTTTTTGTGACAGTTTATACTAGTCTGTTATGTAAGTCTTAACAGATTAGTATGTATATGTTTTAACCCTGAAGGAAAACAACAGCAGATCTGCAGGCTCTTCTCTGTCTACAGGCAAAGCTGTTCATTTTCCTTTGGAGCCTTTAGCAGGTCTCTGGATATGTTCATTTGGAAGACCTGAGTTTTGCTCACAGTCAACATTTTAATCAAACCAATATTCAGAGTAATAAAAATTGGAATAGCTGACAGTGAGGCTTTTTCTTCTTGTTTTGTTACCAGCAGTGTAGCTAATGCTGATAATTTCTTCCTTTTCCTAGGATGGATCTGAAAGCACAAAGAATTTGAAGAAGTTACTGACAACGAATGAAACACACAATAATATCTATATCTAAAGAGGACATTCATGATACAGACTGCACTTTTGGAAACTTCAGTTTCTTCTGCAGAGGACATTTTGGAATTGTAGTTGTTTTCTTCAAAGTGGAATAAATTCCATTAGATTTTTACTTTTGCACTCATTTGTTAGTTTCAAATTCATCACTACAAACACATGTATTTCTTCTGCCTGGCTTGGGAGACCTGTTTTCTGGAGTGATTTTAGGAATGATATTTGAAGCTGAAAAAAGCAACTTCTTTTTCTCCTCCTGAAGGGATTGTCTGATCTAAATGTGTGCCTTTTATGCATAAAAGAGGAAATGCAGTTAAGGACTTCTGTCTATTACTGATGAGAATACCTATTTTTTACTTTATTTTGAGACAGAAGAGTTTTCCTAATATTTGATCCTTCTTAAAGTTTTGTCTGTTGTAAAGAAAGTATGCTCTGCATCTTTTTTTTTGTGTGTGTGTATGAATGATACATACACATGTATGTATGCACATACATTTTATATATATGTTGATACGAAACATAGTAAAGTGTGGTAAATACCTTTTAAAATACCTAGTAGTGGAAAATAAACTTGCTTTACAACTTAGTAGGCAGGAATGTGGACTTCTTTTGAACTGTATGGAAGAGCTTTACTTGGATGTGCTGAGTAGATCATCGCAGGTGTTTGGGGTGCTGCTGCCTGCACATGTGGCAGGGAGAGACATGGAGACATGTACCTGCATTCAGATGCTGCAGCCCCTGTTTGCAGTACCTTGCTGAAACTGCCAACAAATGCCAACTCTCAGCTTCAGGCCTTGATCAGGCACCGTAGAGGGAGGTGCATGATCACTCCCTGCTGTCAGATGTCGGACACTGGTGGAAGCCTTTCCCTGTGAAACAGGGTGGGAGGCTTGCAAGCTTCTTCAACTGGATTTGCCAGGCCGAAGAGATTTAATTTTCCCACTTTAAAGCTCTGAATTGCTGGCAACAGTAGGCCTAGGGCAAAGTCTTTTATGCAGAGTATATGATTTTTAGAGGCAAGTAAAAGTTCAAGTTTTGAAGTGTCTCAAAAAAAGTCCCTGAAAGTTGCTAACAGTTTCAGCAGTGTATTTAAAATATTAACTTGGATTGGCATGTAATTCTGATTTGTATATATCTTCTGTTTAATTTACCATTTTATTGAAGAAGATGGTGTTAAAGAGAATATTTCTCCTGCTACCAGGTAATTTGCTGGTGTTGTCACTTGTGCAGAGACCTTGGAATTGCTTGTGGCTTATCCTTTTGGAACAAAAGGATGACAACTTCTAAGTTCTGGCCTTAGTTTAACTTTGTCTTAGCACTGGATGCCCAGTGGACATTTTTTAACATTGTATTCTTTTAACAGAGCTGTCATCCCTTCAGGTTTGAAAGTGCTTGGCTTATTCAATGTTTCCCTGAAGGAAGTAACTCCTGGCTTCTGATTCTGGAAATCTGAAACTACCTGCAGTGTCACGTTTTCAGCTATAATAGAAAAGTCTTGATGTGGGTATCAGATTGTGTATCAGTTTAGACATCGATTTAAATTTTTGTTGAATAATTACAGATAAACAAGCAACTGTTAGATTAAGTGCTACTGTATTTTGGAACAAAAGCTGAAGCCTGAAGTGCAGGACATGGTTCCTTCTGTGTTGTTATTTTCCATTTCTGCACAGCACTGTAATGAAAACTTGTTTGTATCTGTGAGCTGAGCTGGGAATCCTGTTGCTCTGAAAGAGTTGTGTATTTGCTGCACCATTTCCTTACTTGCATACTAAATGTGTTCAATTAATAATAAAGTACATATTAAGAAATATCTTCAATAATAAGTATGCAGGCTCTTATAGGAACTGTACTTGGGGCACAACAACCCTATGCAGTGCTACAGACTAGGAGAAGTCTGTCTAGAAAGCTGCCTGGAGGAGAGGGACCTGGGGGTGTTGGTTGACAGTGACTGAACATGAGCCAGCAGTGTGCCCAGGTGGCCAAGAAGGCCAATGGCATCTTGGCTTGTATCAGAAACGGTGTGACCAGCAGGTCCAGGGAGGTTATTCTCCCTCTGTACTCGGCACTGGTGAGACCGCACCTTGAATCCTGTGTTCAGTTCTGGGCCTCTCACCACAAGAAGGATGTTGAGGCTCTGGAGCGAGTCCAGAGAAGAGCAACGAAGCTGGTGAAGGGGCTGGAGAACAGGCCTTATGAGGAGCGGCTGAGAGAGCTGGGGTTGTTTAGCCTGGAGAAGAGGAGGCTGAGAGGAGACCTCATTGCTCTCTATAACTACCTGAGGGGGAGTTGTAGAGAGGAGGGAGCTGGCCTCTTCTTCCAAGTGACAGGGGACAGGATGAGAGGGAATGGCCTCAAGCTCTGCCACGGGAGGTTTAGGCTGGACATTAGGAAAAAAATTCTCACAGAAAGTGTCATTGGGCACTGGCAGAGGCTGCCCAGGGAGGTGGTTGAGTCACCTTCCCTGGAGATGTTTAAGGGATGGGTGGACGAGGTGCTAAGGGGCATGGTTTAGTGTTTGATAGGAATGGTTGGACTCGATCATCCAGTGGGTCTCTTCCAACCTGGTTATTCTATGATTCTAAATCTACTTCTAGTATTGGTTTTATCATCCATGCAGCTTGCAGAGTTTCAAAATGGTATAATTCAGTTTTCACTACCTGGGTTTATGCTGAGATGTGAGAAATACTGTTAAACACATTGAATAAAAGTGGCAAACAAAACACTCTAGAAACTTGGAAGATGAAATTAGAAAGGCTGAAAATTAGAGTATTGACTGAATGCTCTGAAGTTTAATTATTCCTTCAAAGTCAACAGGAGCTCTCTATAGCCGTAAATGTTTGTTTATATTTACGATGTGCTGCTGTTTCTATTGGAGGCTATCAAGCTAGTAGTTTCATGTGTGTATACGGGTTTATTTCTAACATCCACATGACAGATGAAGTCAAACTTTATTCAGTAGTGCTCTCTGGCATGAAAATATAGGTCAGGGTGTGTGCACACCTGATAGTAAGGCTCTCCCTCATCAGTATCAGCTGGATTGTACTGTGTAAGTTTAAAATGTCAACATTTTCTCGTACTCAGTAAGAACTACAGGACAGTGAAAGAGGGCAATTTAAAATTCCTTCTATCTTTTTCCATAATTTGATGTGTGAAGTAGCTCATTCTCCCCCAAAGTAGTCCTGGAAGCATCAGAACTAATGATGCCCGAGTATCTCATAAAACATGGGCGTTGCCTGGAGACTGTTCCATATTTGAACTTTGCTAATTAGTTCTGTTTTTTTTTTTTCCTATGCACTCCACTATCCAGCAAGAGCCTACAAAAAGGTTTTCTTCATTTCTGGCAGCTGCTGTTTTTTTGTAATACTTAACAGCACCATATAAATTTGAAATTTGTCAAATTTGGCAGGTGGCTTCAAAAATTTTGGGGGAAGAAGTGCATTCTTTCCTACATGTCTGAAATGTGATTATATAAGACTTGTTTCCATAAGCTACTGAGCTAAATGCAAATAATTAAACCGGAAAGAGTAAACTATTAGACTGCAAGTTTTCTATTTGTCGAATCATCTAATTCACCTGCCACCCGTATTTTTTTTCAGATAACACTGAGCTGTTTTGCACTGAGGAATGTTGTCTTGTAAACCAAGGACACAGCCTCTTCTCTAGTCTAATCTGCTTTACAATGCCACAGAATATATTTGGTAGGCACACTTGTTTTCTTTTACCTCAAAGGCTCTGACTTAAAAGGTGATAGGCTTGGTCTAATTATAAATCCTGGAATCACAATGCACCTTGGCTCTTGGCTTGTAACGTGCTGGTGTTTGTGAAATTCAGGTCACAGATATGTGAGTACAGGACTGTACAGACATTGTTATAAAGTCTTGAACACCTCCAGGAATGGGATGTCCACAGCTTCCCTGGACAACCTGTGACAGTGTCTCACTGCCCTCATCGTGAAGAATTCCTTAACATATAATCTAAATCTTTCCCTTTCCACTGTTGAGGTTTTTGCCGATTCTTTCAGTTCATTTAATAGTTGCCTTTTAAAAAAAATCCAGACAGAAATAGTTCTCCAAGTCAATGCTGGAGTTAAAATTTAGTATCATCTCTGTTCTGAGATGATTTTTGTCTTGGTTCTGATTCAGACTCATCTGTGTCTGATGTTATTCTGCTTCAAGCAGAATATGTGTTTACCCTGAATGTGCTCAAAATTATTTGTAGTGGAAAATTAAAACATTTACAAATGGCATGGCTCACAACAGGTGGGCCTGCAGTATGAAAGTCTCCATCTACAGAGAATTATCGCAGCTCCCATGTGTACATGTGCTATTCCCTTTCCCGACTGTGGGTCCTGCCTCTGCAGGGATCACCTGGAAGCACAATACTAACACTTAGGAAGTAAACCAGCAGATGTGCTAGCTGGCATCTCAGAGCTTAGGTGATGCTGCGGGGGGCTTCTTGAGATAATGGCAAACACTTCTGCACCATGGGACAGAGGAAATCAGGTAAAGCAACTCTTTTTCTATTGCAGCAGTACAATTAGTGCTTTCCCCAAAGAAGGAGCAAAAGTTCCTGTGCTAAACCCCACTTTTTGTGGTCTTTAGAGCAGACCAGTATAACCACAGGCAGCAGAAGTAGGTTTCACCTGCTGATGTCCATCATGTCCTTCCTTCCAGCTGGGACCCAAACTCCCCAGCTGCATCCCCAGAGCTCTGCACCTTGTTAGGGCATCAGGCTGGAGGTTTCTGTTCATTTATTAGGAAGCAACTCACTCAAACCAGAAATAAATACTGAGTCTTGCGCAGTAAGGGTAAGTAGGGCTCTTTAAAATCACATTTATTTGGCTTTCCCTCATTGAGCTTTCACAGTACTTTATGAACAAAGACTCAGGATCAAAAGCAGTTATTTGACTTCATATATCTCCGTTTTCATTCTGCATTACACTTGCAGCTTGCACATCAAGTTAGATATTAAAATTAAGATCAGTTGGTAAAGGTCTTGACTTAATCAGTGTGGGGCAGAGAAACTACTGCTGCAATGCTCATAGACATGGTCACTTGTCTGAAAAGAAAGTAGCTTGCCTTAGCTTTTTCCATCGTCCCTACCTTGGGGGTGCAGCTAAGTATTTCTGCAGAGCAGCCCGCCCCACAGCTGTGACACCATGTAGCAGGTCTGTAATGTTTTGAAAGTGGCCTTTAATGTTTCAACTCCCAGCAAGCCAGCCTTGTGTTTTCTGGCGCTGACATGTGGCTTCCAGACCTTAAAATCCAACACGCATTATGAAAATGCATGAGTGTTGAATTTAAACCATATTTTAATAATTTGGCCACCTGTACAATATCCTAATAATCTTAAAATAGAGAGCTTGAGATCCTCTGTAAAATTACTCATAGCAGATGTTAAACTTTTGGTATATTCTACACATTTACACGATGGGGACAGATATTAAATATTACCCTTACAAAAATAACCCCAAACATATTTATGTCAAAGAATTATAATGGTTGATACCAGGAAGTGGATGCAGGAATCTCTGTCTATTGTGATTTGTTTTTTCTCATCTCTCAAAAAGAGATGAGAAAATACTTCAGTCATTAAGTGTAGTTGAACAAAATTATTGGAGTGTTAAAAGATAAAAAGTCTTCTTATATATATTTTATTCCAGCAAATTTCTCAGCTGTTATTTTTCTAGCTCAGATTTCTTTCTTATTATTTTTTTTCTTAGTACATGTCTGCTCTCTAACCTTGAAGACATAGTTATAGGGCACTAAATCCCCAGTGCCAACCCCATTCTCTGTTGATTGAAAAATTACTTTTGGTCAGAACTTTAAAGGTAGAAAAGAAAAAAATTGCTGGCAAGAGACAAATGTTATAATCTGATGTGAGTGGAGAACAAGTCTCTTTAATAGCAAAGTGAAGTGCAGCTTTTAAAGATAAAGACTATTGACAAGTAAACTCAGATATAGAGTCTCAGTTAATGTAGCTAGCTCCAAGTGTACAATCTCCTAATTGGCTTCAGGACCTTTTAAAATCTGAGTATGTTTTGCGTTGTTTTTATTTGCCTCCTGAGGTTTTGAGCTTACCCTGTAACTATGACTTTTTCCTTTCCTTTCTTTCTTTGCCAGAACCTTAACTTTCATCACAAAATCATGCATTTCCAGGAGCTGGGAGTTTTGGAAAATCAATAAATGTGTCTAACCCAGTAATAAAGGAGTGGCAAGCCTCTGCCCACTCCCTCAGCTACTGCCTCTTTCTCTATAGGAAAGACCGCCTGTGGCTTCTTCAGTTTGGAATAGGAATCACTATATTCACTTGCCCCATTTTTCCACTTTCCCTTCTCCAGTTGTCTCTCTTGTCCACCTCCCAGCCTGCCCACTCTTTGCTGAATCCTCTCCTCACATCCTTGCATTTCAGACTTTTTCTAGCCTCAGGTTGTAGGGGCAAGCTCTAGACTATGTTGTTCTGTGAGAAGACTCCCAACCTTTCCTCTGGTGCTGCTGAGCTTACTTGTGCCGACAGCAATGGCAGTAAGGGCAAATTCTGGAAAGAAAAAGTTGGTGGAGGACGGCTAAGTGCAAAGGTGAAATGACAGACTGATAGGGCAGACCTGGGGCTGATGCTGCCAGCTTTTTCTAAGCATCTGATCTTTCTTTCCTTCATGAGTTGCCACCAGCTGCTGCAAGATGGAGTGCTTACGGGAACCTCGCTTTTACCAGCTTCAACTCCTTTGATCTTTCCAATGATGAGGAGCCAGAGGACCAAATGATGGTCACCACCTCTGAGACAGGAGCTGAGCAGTGCTATCCCTGCCTTGTTACAACCTGTTATTACTGTTTCCCACAGAAGGAAAGGGCAGTACAGTCACAGAAATGATGTTGTGACTGTTAGCTTGAGATCCAGCAGGGTTAGGAAAAAGAGCAAAACTTTACAAAGACACCACTGGTTGCAGTGGCTTTGGTTTTGCAAAGGGATCTGAAGAGGCAGGACAGCTGGGCAGAGTCCAATGGCATAAGGTTTAACACGGCCAAAGGCCGGGTCCTGCACTTGGGGGACAACAACCCTGTGCAGTGCTACAGACTAGGAGAAGCCTGGCTGGAAAGCTGCCTGGAGGAGAGGGACCTGGGGGTGTTGGTTGACAGCGACTGAACATGAGCCAGCAGTGTGCCCAGGTGGCCAAGAAGGCCAATGGCATCTTGGCTTGTATCAGAAACGGTGTGGCCAGCAGGTCCAGGGAGGTTATTCTCCCTTTGTAGTCGGCACTGGTGAGACCGCTCCTTGAATCCTGTGTTCAGTTCTGGGCCCCTCACCACAAGAAGGATGTTGTGGCTCTGGAGCGAGTCCAGAGAAGAGCAACAAAGCTGGTGAAGGGGCTGGAGAACAGGCCTTATGAGGAGCAACTGAGAGAGCTGGGGTTGTTTAGCCTGGAGAGGAGGAGGCTGAGGGGAGACCTCATTGCTCTCTATAACTACCTGAGGGGGGGTTGTAGAGAGGAGGGTGCTGGCCTCTTCTCCCAAGTGACAGGGGACAGGACGAGAGGGAATGGCTTCAAGATCTGCCTGGGGAGATTTAGGCTGGGCATTAGGAAAAAAATTTTCACAGAAAGGGTCATTGGGCACTGGCAGAGGCTGCCCAGGGAGGGGGTTTATTCACCTTGCCTGGAGGTGTTTAAGGCACGGGTGGACGAGGTGCTGAGGGGCATGGTTTAGTGTTTGATAGGAATGATTGGACTCTATGATCTGGTGGGTCTCTTCCAACCTGGTGATTCTATGATTCTATATTTGTATTAAGACAATTTGGCCATAACTTCTGCAAGAGCAGAGAGTGCACATGTCTAACTGGGTTCTCTCACCTGCATTCAATCTCAAGGAAATAATCCAAGGTGAGAAATTAAAAAGCAGGGGATTGATCTTGGGACAGTTGATATGTTCTTCTGAAAGAGCAGAGCAGAATGCTCTAGAAGCTGCTGCCTAATTGAAGCTAGGAGTTCTGCTACATTTTCTCAGTTCACAATGAAAACAGGAGCATCAGACAGTGAACTGTGCTTACTGGTGTGTTTAGGGGTTGCCATTAAAAATCTGGTTTAGATAGTGGAAAGTATAAGCGCCACTGCTGCTGGAGCTTATGAGGACAGGTCTGGTTGGCTTTCCCTGCAGCAAAGGTAGCATGAACCCTGATGTGACCTTTCTATTTCTGGAAAAACACATATCGTGGATGTTACACAGGCAAAAAAAATATTTGCAGCTGGAGACAGGGATAGAGCAAGCTTTTCCTGTCTTATCATAAATCAGTATAAAATATTTTTCATGGTCAGAATAAAAATGCATCATCCTTTAGATATGTGATGAAGTGATGATGAAATATGTGATGTCCTCTGCTTTATCCTGAAATAAGCTAATGTTCATCCCAAAGGCTTTTTTTTCTGTTTTTGCCAAATTATGGTGAATGTAAGCATTATTGTGTATATATGGGCTTACATAGTTGCTTACAGATTTTGATGTGTAAAAATTAATTTACATTTGCTGAGATTATATTGGAAAGCCTTTGGATACTTAGAGCTTTTGATCTTTTTCATGAGATAAGTATTATTTTTATTTTGAAGGCTGGTTTATTTAATGAAGTAGATCATCACAAGGAGTGACCGTGATCTCTATTTTCATTTCTTGGCTATACAGTTTAGCATTGAAGATGCCTGATAGGACTTGATAAATGAGAGCTGTAAGGGCAACTGATGAGCTTCAAGTCATTACTGTGCATAACCCTCCCCCAACCCTTCTAGTTAGTGCCAGCAAATCAACCCAAACAGCAATTATAAAGAAAAAAAAAAAAAGCAAAGCTCTGGAGGAGCTCTTTATCAGGGAGTGCAGTGATAGGACCAATTGTAATGGTTTTAAGCTGAAAGAGGGTAGATTTAGATTAGATATTAGGAAGAATTTTTTTCCTGTGAGGGTGCTGACACAATGGAACAAGGTGCCCAGAGAAATTGTGGCTGCCCTGTCCCTGGAGATATTCAAGATCAGGTTGGGATGAGGTTTTGGGCAGCCTGATCCAGTGGAAGGAGTCCCTCCCTGTTTATGGCAAGGGGGTTGGAACTGGATGATCTTTAAGGTCCTTTCAGCCCAAACCATTTTATAATTCTATGAAATGGACACAGACAGAGCCAGTAAATGAGCAGTACTGTTACTCATTTAAAATGAAAGGATAAAAAAGAGAATCTGGGTGATTTAAGCATCAATCCCGTCCTGACTGGGAACGGCCTGGCTTCTGCCTGTTTCAGTTAGGATTCAGGAGTTTCTTTCTGGTGGGTGTATGGTGTGTTTGGGTTTCTCTGGACACCTCTCTTATCCCCTTTACCTTTGATACTTCTCAAACATTTTGGATTTGAGACTCATGCTCAAACTCTTTGAGCAGGACACGCACAGGCACCTGTATGCAGATAACTGTGGACCCAAAAGGTCAGGGCTCAAAGTTTGACAACAGTACGTCTGCGGGTTAGGATGGTGTTGTTGGGGACTTTGCATTTCAAGTACTATCAGCTCACTGGTATTAGCAGTAGGAAGGGTAGGAGCATGCAGGTGTCTTCCTACAAGGATCTTCCAAAAAGAAGGAGCAGAGTGTTTGGGGCAAGCACTGCTTTGGTCTATATATATATTGCTGAAGACAAAAACTGAATATGTAGCAATGCACAGAACTGGTGAAACAGTTCCTGAACTGTCACCTGTAAAAAGGAAAGCTATAAATCTTGAAGACTTCATGTGGAAAAGCTAATGCCTTTTCCATGGACAAAGGTTTTTAAAAAATCTGTTCCCTACAGCTTTAAAATCATAAAATTAAGAAATGAAAAATTGTTTGGTTGCTAATGAGGTGGGAAAACAGGGGATCTTACCCTTAAAAGACCATAGTAGCATGACCTATTTATAATCCTGTAGCTTTAGCTCTCTGGATACTACTTTTTGCACAAAATACTTCTGTCCTGGAAACGTTTCAGCCACCAATTAGCAGTACAAAATATGGCCTTGGTGACTGTCAGGTTGCTGGATGGCCTGTGCTTTGGTGTTTTCAATTATTTCCTTCTCTTTTCCCTTCGGAGTTGAAATGGTGTGGATATTTCTTCTTTCCCCTTCACCGACTGAAACAAAACAACCTTGGGAAAATGACTGGTTTGGGTCTATGAAAACAAGAACAAAGGCTGCTTTGTCCACAAAATGAAAAAAAAAAAAGGTTTAAAGTTTTTTTAATTGACTGTCGTGGTTTAGCCCTGACCCTGTCCAATCTGGCAGCTAAAATGCGAGCAGTTGTGGTCCACCGTCCCTTTCTCACTCCCAGTAAAATGGAAATGAGAGGAGAAAGACTTGTGGATTAGAAACTAAAACCAAAACAGCTTTAATGGAATAATAATAGAAATAATGAAGAAAATACTATTAATAAGAAACTAAAATAAATACAGGTGTATGGAATTGCACTCCCCCAGCCCTTCATGACTACATAACCATAGATGCTGCAGAGCAAGCACAGAAAAAGGGTCTCAGGCTGGGAGGGAGATGGACTCCAGAACTGGATTCCAGCGTGTACAGGTCTGAGACTGGGGCAAGAAGACAGATGAGGTGCACCCTGCAGGTATGACATTTTTCCATCCCTTTGCGTGATGGTATTCCATCAACTCATGGATGGTCTTGGTTACTATGAGAGTAAGCACTGGCAGCATTGGCCTTTCTGGATACCAGTGCCCTATGGTACTACATTAGAGAGAAACGCTGCCTGGAAAATATGCAGTTAACTTTCAGAAAATGAAGTTACTCAGATGAGGCTTAGCTAATTGCTAGAAAACTAATTCTATTTTAGCTAAAACCAGACCATTGACTGAAAAGTTTCCCTACCCTTGGAGGTGTCCCCATCCCTGGAGGTGTTCAAGGACAGGCTGAATGAGGCTTTGAGCAACCTGACCTGATGTTCTTGCCCATGGCAGGACAGTTGGAATTGGATGATCTTTAAGGTCCCTTCAGACACAAACCATCCTATGATTCTGTTGGTTTGAGATTAATTATTAATTTTCAGTGTCTTTTTAAATTTAGTTTTTAACTCCAGCCAAATTTGGCCTTATTTTTGTTTTAAAGAAAGAAAAAAAACCCAAAGGTATGAAAGCAGTCCAGGTTAAAACATGTGAAATGTGGGGACAAAATGGTTAATTTCTCCTTGTTCCTTGGGCAACAAGATGAATAAATGCCTCCTAAATTCAGGGAATCCTTTCGATTTCACCCCTGTATTATCTCATAGAATCATTGAATGGTTTTGTTTGGAAGGGACATTAATGCCCTTCTAGTTCCAAACTCCCTGCCATGTGCAGGGACACCTCCCACCAGCCCAGGCTGCCCAAAGCCCCATCCAACCTGGCCTTGAACATCTCCAGGGATGAAGCAGCCACAGCTTCCCTGGGCAACCTGTGCCAGAGCCTCATCACTCTCAGCATCAAGGATTTCTTCTTAATGTCTGATGTAAATCTTACCCCTTCCAAGTTAAAGTCATTCCTCCTCATCCTATCACCACAAGCCTTTGTAAACAGCCCCTCCCCAGCTTTCCTGTAGCCCCTTCAGGTACTGGAAGGCTGCTGTAAGGTCTCCCTGGAGCTTTTTCTTCTCCAGGCTGAACAACCCCAGCTCTCTCAGCCCGTCCTCACAGCAGAGGTGCTCCAGCCCTCGGATCATCTTATACCCCTCCAACAGCTCCATATCCTTTTTCTGTTGGGGATTCCAGAACTGGACGCAGAACTCCGGCCACTTCCAAAGGTGTCCCCCCCTCTCCCCACCAGGGTGAAGCGCCGCGGGGACGAGGCGCTTGGGGGCGCTGTGTCCCTGGGCCAGGCGCTCGCCTGGGGTGCGCTCGGTTCTTGGGGGGATTCGCTCGGCTCTGGAGGGAGGCACTCGGCTCCTGGCGGGTGGGAGGGGTGCGCTTGGCTCTAGGGAGGATAAGCTCTGCTCTGGAGGGGTGCGCTCGGGTCTTGGGTGGGATGCACTCGTCTCTTGGGGATGTACTCGGCTCTAGGGAGAATGCGCTCGGCTGCGGAGCTCAACATCACATTCTCCAGATGTAAACATTTGCACTTTCGGCTGGTTTTGTGTGTCTACTTTCAGGTTTCTTTAGCAAGGTTATTGCCATCTAGGATTCTTTTCTCTCTTTTTCAAGGTTTTAGGGACCCTTGATTTTGCAGGACCCACTGCTGAACCAAGAGAGCCAGGCAAACGCGCATCCAGCGCTTTGACACTTTTCCATGTTCACCTCGTGTTTGTATTTCCCCTCTCCAGGTCCTACAGCTGAAAGAGTGTAGTTAGATTAGATATTAGGAAGAAATATATTAGATATTAGGAAGAAATCAGGTATTTAGAAGAATATTTTTAGTGTGAGAATGATGAGGCACTGGCACAGGTTCCCAGGGAAGCTGTGGCTGCCCCATCCCTGGAGGTGTTCAAGGTCAGGTTGGATGGGGCCTTGGGCAGCCTGATCCAGTGGGAGGTGTCCCTGTCCATGGCAGGGGGGTTGGAACTGGATGATCTTTAAGGTCCCTTCCAACCCAAACTGCTCTATGATTCTGTGATTCTACAGCAGTTTATCTAAAACCTGCAAGTATGTTAGCTATGTTAGTTATTTATCAGCACCATCCATCAGCAATTTGCTGTTGTGATTGGCACCGATTTTACAGTGCTCTGCTTTTTCTGTTGCCGTGATAACATATATCGTGCCATGTTTTCAGATCCTGGCCAATTTCTCCATATGTTTTCCATATGGGAACATGCTGCTCTTGTTAGCCACCTTCGAAGTGGCCCGTCAGCCAGGTCCCTACTCAGAAACAAGTAAATTGTCTAGTGTCTACTGTATTTCCTTTCAGGCCACACTCTCCACTTTAATCTTGGCAGAGTTTCAGAACAATCAAAATCCAATCAGCGTCCGTGCTAACTCCATATGTTTTATTTCCAGACTGCACGAGGCGGAGGAAGATGAAACTATTTTCGGCATGTAGCAGCGTTTATGGTGACATGCCACAGATTGCACTGCATGTTTTCCGCTGACTGTTACCCAAAGCCCCATTTAGTGGAGGGGCACTCAAGTTTCGTGCAGAAAGCTGTGGCTGGCCAAGTGCGGCAGATCAAATTAGTTTTCCTGGAAAATGGAGCACCTCTAATAGAGAGTGAAATGAATGTAAACTACAATTGGTTCGGTGTGTTGGAAATATGCTGGAGTCCTCTGGGGCTGAAGCCTTACAACATAAGCAAACTTGACAGGTTACCTTTTTTTTAAATGGTGTTTTAAACACGCCGATTACCCCTGTCACGGGTCTGTTGGCATGTTCTGTTGTGCTGTGTGATGGAGTCTATCAGTCAGTCTCCTTCTGCCTCTAAAAACGGTACAGCCTGTGTCTGAATGTAAAATAGCATGTTGGGAGGAATGTATGTGCACAGGCAACAGTAGTTGTCTGGCATCCCTCCAGGATTGGGCTTCTCTCTGGGAGTTTCAGCTGTGTCTGTTTGTTTTGCCCTGATGTGTACTGAAATAGTTGGCAGGTGATGACTGCGGTGCCTGACCTGTGTTGGCAGGATTGCCAGCATTTGTGGCAGCTCACCTGCCTGTGCTTTATGGAGGTGGAAGCTGGATGTCAGGGTCAGGTTAGTGCCTGCAGTCTTGCAAAACCTCATGTCGGAGGTGGGTTTGGTCCTATACAAGGCACCAGATGCAGTGCCAGCCTGCGAGGAGGGATACAGAGCTGAGGAAGGATCTTGCTTAAAAGTAGGCAGAGGCATAAGGCAGTGTTTGGACTTGTCCTTGTATCTCTGGGGCACAGACAGCATGAACTAGCTCTCAGAACAATTGTTTGTGCTCGGAGAAGCACTCATGTTGTGGCATGTAGGGGCAGAAAGTCAAGCAAACATGAGGAAAAGTCTCACCTTGCACACAGGAAAACCAGTCCTGATCCCAATGAGGTCACAGTTCTTTCTTAGGGGTAGGCAAAGAGGAGAGCGAGAGGGTATGTTTGGGTTGGTAGCAACTCAGGCGCGGGTTTTCCCCTGAAAGAGCCATGCAAGTAAAGAGTTGCAGACTGATTATGGAGGCTGAGAAGCAGCAGCGGTCTCACCTCCCTGCCTGTGGTCTGTTGTGTTGCTCCCTTTTTCCTCTGGCTCAGAGTATTGCAAGTCTGGTGTAGCACAAGCAAAGCCCTCCATTTTGAGATTTTTCCTGAAAGAGATTTTTCCCATTCTGCTATTGTACAACACAGTGGGGAGATCTCGCTGCCAAAGTGCAGGAAGCACCAGCAGAGCTGTTGAATGTTAATCCAATATTTAATGTTCAGTGGGTTGCCGGTAGTTATAAAACTGTTCATATGGTTTGATGGCTGTATACAGCTTTCCGTGATTGTTTTACATCTGGCTTCAAGAGTGGTGGATTTGAGAATACCAATAGTATGTCTGTTAGGAAACACTGTGAGGCCTTAGGAAAGGCAATAAACCAAGATCTGTCATTGTCAAGGAGTTGGCTTGAAGGATGCTTTGAAAAAGTACTCTGCATGACCTTTGAATGCAGAAAAAAAGTCAAGCTCCCAGACATTAAAGTAATGCCACATGTCAAGAAAACCTGAGACACATGGGAAACCTAGAAGGTGACAGCCAGCATGAGACAAACGTGCCGAACAATGCTAATTAAATAAGTAGTAATGTTTGAGTGAAAACAGCTGGTGAACCATTCAGCTGTGTTGTTTGATGATGCAAAATACCTGCGAGTGTCAGGGAAGCAACACACAAGCAAAACTTCCAGACCCTGCTGCTCTTCCCCAGATGCTCTGGCAGGAAAACACAATGCTGTGTGTGCAGCTGTCCTGTGGGGAGAAGGGAGACCGACACAGGGTGAGAGGTGTCGGTCATGCTGGTACAATGCTCCTGGAGGACGTGTGCTTGGTGGGTGCCAGGGACTGCACTGGTGGAGAACGTGGTTGTGTTGATTCCCGAGTGTGTTAACAGCCAAAAACCACTTTGGTCATGTCAATGATGAGAGATGGTAAAGGAGATAATGGTAGAAAGCACTCAAGCGAATAATTTGGGCATGTGCAAACTGCAAATGTTTTGCATTTAAATCAAAAACCATAAAAGCTTTGGGGCTACAAAGTATACAAGATAAGCGCCTACACCTCCTTTTTCTAATTTCTTTTCCTTTGCAAGCACAAAGATGCTTCCTAAAGCATACATCACACAGAAAATTTTTACTGAGTAAGCATTTACCTTTTACGTGTGAACATTCATGTGACAGCTGAGGGGAGTGTAAAGCCAGCTTTGCACTCTCAAGTAAGGACAGAAGTCTGGTGGCGTTAAGGACACATGAACACCGGTGGCTCATGTTTGTCAGCAGCAGTACCCAGTACTACAAGAACTCAGAAATCAAACAGGGGGTTGTGGTTTTTTTTCAGTTCGTAGATCTCCTTTTTCTCATTTTGTTACTCAGACTTCTTCACCTCCTGGGTTCAATAAGCCTTTTCAAGCTTCCCCCCCCCCCATCTATTGAGTCTTTCCAATCTTATCTAAATCCGGACCCATGTCCTCTCTTTGTGAAGCATTTTCTGTTCCTTCCTCATTACCTCTGTTATTTGTTTTTCACAACTGCCTTGCAAGCTGTTCCTTCCTTCCTTCCCTCCAGTTTTCTTGGTTTATTTGTGCATCCCAGCTTGTTTTTGTTTCTGGAAGGAAAAATGCAGAGGATTATGTGAAGTATTACACAAAATAAAAGGTATGGTTTCCATCATTGTTTTCCTTTACAGTAGTTAGCTGCTTAAATTAACTCTCTGAGTCATCCAGCTGGTGTGCTCAGGCTTCACCCGTTTCCTGGAGCAGTGTTAGTGGCTGCACCTGCCTGCAGGGCTGGTTCTCGGGACACGTCCTCTCTTCTTTTTCTCACTTTCCTCAGTAGGTAGTTTGCTCTGTTGGCCCATAGAGGGGGGCTGTTTCAACAGGAACAGATAGGAACAGGTCATAGGTATTAATTTCTTAAATTGTATTGAAATTTAATGAATCTTTAAAATTTTAATCGGGCCAGGTTTAAAGTATTGTGTCTTTCCCTCCCTGCCATCCCCAAACCACTGAATGCAGAAAGAACAGGATTAATCTAATCCAATGCAACAATCTATTTCTCTAATTTTTTAAACCTTTTCCATTGTGCTGAACCTAATGGAAAGAACAGATATAAACCATTTTCAGTTCTAAGATGAATTAATTATATTTTTCATCTTTGTTGTTAATTCGGTTATAAAGCATTAAATTGAGTTATAAAGCCTGAAGCTGAACCTAGAAATCAAACAGTGGATTTTGAGATGATTTTTATAGACGCATGTATTCCCCCCAAGAAAACCATGAAATTAAAGTTTTTGGATTTTATTATCCTCTTTTCCCTGATGAGAGGTGTGTTTACTGCCTGTCCAAGGAGATTTAAATAGACAGACTGAAGGAAATGCAGAGTAAGTTCTTCAACACTTCTGTGGTGGAAGAAGCTGCCCAGGATATCTATGGCCCAAAGTATGTTGAATATGAGAAAAGGGCAGGAATCATTAAGAAGCATGAGGGCAGTGTTGCTACATCATTTGAGTTTATTTTAAGTGCTCTAGTATTTGCTGCTTTACTTCAAACCTGTACTTCTCTCTAAGTGGTGATATTTAATGCAGAGGAGGCCCACGCTGGGGAAACTGCAGTGCCAAGTAAAGCCCTGGCATCTGGTCCCTGCTTCCCTGCTCTAAGTTCAGCCTTGGGTACCTGCTGAGACATTTTCTGTGTGAAATGAAATCATGGTTTACGATGCCCATCCAGAGTCAAAGTTTTTATTTCTGGCAGCAGTTGAAAATGGAGTCATGTTTTGTTTTCATCTGTAGTACAGAATGTTTGTTCCAACAATTTTATTCACATTTGATTTCTGGTTTTACAGATTATGCTTTTGAGCAACACTACTGTTAGCATACGTGCACTATTTCCAATTCTAGTAAAAATTAATTTGGTTAGTTTCTGCAGAAAATACATCTGAAATAGAAAAAAACCCCCCAACAAACCACAAAAGCCAAACAGAAAGAAATAGGACATACTTCATTCATATACTTTTGCCAGAGATTTCACCTGGGGAAAAAATAACCTGCTGCTCAGTGACAGCATTTCAACTCACGCTAAAAATAATGTATGAATGTCCACAAACATATACCTAAGCATGCTTGTGTATGGCTATTATGATAAGGTATAATGGGCTGAATTATAGAATTATTTTGTTGGTTTTTACTTGCTCATGTGAATTTTACAGTGACTCACATCTAGAGAAACAGAAATATGATATTTTAAATTACTGTTGCTATCTTCCTGCTTGAATTCCCTTGGGTATTGGTGAAATCAGTAAGAACTCTGTATTTGACTGAAAGATCTAGGGTTGAGCACTCAAGGTCACATGGAGTCTAGCTATATTTTTCCTTCTGCAAATGGGTCTGTGATATATTTGATATTTAACCCAAATATTGCACAAATGCAGACGCAGAGCAAAATACACTTGCAAATGGGGTAACAGTGAAACAGCTTATTTAGTGCCCCCAAGTATGTAAGGTGCACACTAATTAGAAATAGAAAACTAACAAGCCAATATACTTGGGGCCCAGCCCTGTGACAGGATGCATCTTGGTGCCTGAGGTTGTACCTGCTGCCCTCGCACCACACAGGCAAACCAGTCCTGCACCTGTTGAGCAAATTTTGTGGTTAGCATGAAGAAAGAACTCTGAATTGAAGTGGCAAAAGGTAATTTTCAGCATCAGCTTTTTTCCCTATGGGTGCTGTCCTCCTGGGTTTGGCGGGGGTGTTGGCAACTCCAGAAGTTTTCTGAGTTCAGGGCTCCCGGTTGTTCTTTTTCCAAGTGTGGTGAGAACTTCGGAGTGACTAGCCTGGCAGCCCAGGGGTTGTTAGCAGAAACCACTGAAGGCTGTGGCAGCATGTCACTGTCTGGGGAATTGGGAAATTTATACACAGGATACATACAGAGAGACTAGAAGTCCATTAGAATGACAGGGTACAGAAAAAGCAGAGGAGAGAGATGGAGAGCCAGCCATAGCAGTTGGGTTTTCTGGCCAGGACGTTTCAAACTGGAAGAAGGTCTAATGGGAAGGGCAGGATCAGCAGCTAAGCTTCAACCTTTGTTGAACAAGCACTTGTGCTGTATGCACTGCCTTTCCCTACAGACCTTCAGATGAGATGGTTTATCTTAACATTGTTTTTAAGAGCACAGTCTTTGTGTGAGCCCCATGGTTCTTTGCTCCCCTGGGGTTCCTCCATCTCCTATGGCTGCAATTTGGTATAAGCACAATTCAAATAATTTGCTAAGCTGGGACCTTGCCATGGTGGAGATGAAGGGTGCCTCCACAGAGCTGATGGAACAACTCTTGCAAGAAAGAGTCTGATCTGAGGCATGGCAGGTGGCATTTTGCCTTTCTGTAGTCCTTTCTGTATGCTGTGCAGCGGAGTAAAGCACAAGTTGTGGGTCTCCTTCCTGTGAGGGCCCAGCCAACAACAAACAATGGAAGCATGAACAAGGGCGAGGGAAGGAAAATGACTCTGAGGTTGTCTGTCCTTGAATATAATGATGTAGCAGTTGCACTTATTGTTAGTGAACCCATGCTGTGAGAAATGGGTGAGTCATTTGCACAGTTGTTGAATTGTTCTCTCTATTATAACATTTGCAAGTGAGTGAAAAGTTTTGGAAAGCCAAGGAGGGCTCGCTATCGTCTTTTGGGCATCTGCAAAAATTTTCAAAGGGGATTGGCAACCCTGGGAGAAGGTAAACCTGATCCTCATGGTACCTGATACTCATAGTACCTCCTGAATGGAAGCTTTTGAAGGGGATCCTTAAGAACACAAACTCTTTTCAGAAACCAGGAGGAAGGTGAATGTGGATGTCTCAGCAGACATGATGTGTTTGGTAGCATATCCTGGTGGGGAAGAAGAGCTCAACTCTCTTACAGGGATTCAGTTCAGCATCTTCCTTGTCACAGAGATAAGGAGAGGAGAAATCATAAGGAGAAAACAGTTAGAAACCTATTTTTTAAAACTTCTGGTTTGTTCTTTGTTGTGTTTCCATGGCATCTGGTCACAGCTCTTCCTTACAAAAGTTGAAAAGGTGTGTGAGCCAGAGCTGCTTTAATAGAAGAGCTGTTAAGGATCTTTTTTTTTCCCCTGAAGAATTTTCAGCTTTTAGGACAGAAGTACAAACAGCATGAAGGGATCCTAGTAGACTCATATCACACCAAATATCATTATGTACTCTCTCCCGTGTGGCCATTTATGCCACTGCCAAGTGAGTAACAGTCTGGTCATCCGTGGTGCCACCAAAATCAAGGTGGGGATGACTGGCAACTTTCCCAAGCTCCCACAGGGCTGCGGTAGGGTGGACACTGGGAGCAGCTTGGTGTCCTTGGGGGTCCAAAGGAGGTGGCCAGGGGCTAGTGGATGCAGCTCTGGCAACCAGAAGAGCCGGCTGCCTCCAGCTGGGCTGGGCTTGCTGGGGAAGGTGCGAGTGGTGTGCTGGCACTTGCCACTTGTAGTTGACAGGACCCTGGGGAGCTATGGGATAATTTTAAGAAGTAATTTGTAGAAAGTGACTAAGAAAAGGAAGCTCTTTGTTCATTGAATGAATGAGTGAATGAATGAACAAGTGAACGAATAAATGAGAGAATGAAAGAAGAGTATGTGAGAGACTGTAGCCACCAGGGTCTGGGCTTGATCTCTGAAAACTGATCCAGTCCATGCTGCCTGGACTGAATACTTTAGCAGCAATCAAGTGGAAAGTTGTGGCCTAACTGTCTCAGAAATACTGTCCCTGAAGTTTCTGGATGTTAGAAAGGCTTGCTAAGGAATTGCTTGCGCTTTTGTAGTCCACACCAATGTAGGTTAGAGAGAAGAGGGCAGAGCCAAAAGGGTGCACACGGCAGAAGGACGCTTTTGTCCCTGCAGTTTTGTGAGCAGCTGCTTTGAGGATGCTGAAAAGGTGAGGTGTAGGCATCCAAGCAAGAGTGTGGACTTCCAGACCCAGAAAAGTTTATGCTGGCATTGTCAACTCTCTACCCTTGCCCCAGAAAGGGGGAAGCCAGCAGAGCAAGCATAAACTTGCACCACTTTCACCTTTTTTGGATGGAGAGACACCTGGCAGTGGGAGTGAAATTGCCCTGGGAGTGAGAGGGTGCATGACCCTCCCTGCCTGAGGGTACATGCCTCCTCTTGGTGACACTCTTGACCAGCTTTTCCCTCATCCTCTTCATTGGTTCCCTGAGTTATTCCAAATCCTTACAGGTGCCCTTTTTGCCTTGTCTTATTCAGCCCTGCTGCTAAGCCTGGGCAATGGGAGTTCTTACTCCATCTTGTCTCCAGAGCCTTGTTTCCCCTGCAAGCTGCTAGGGGTTTAGAGCCTCTCTGATGGTTTTAATTTTTATTTTTGTGCGTACACCCTGTTTGGTTTTAGCAAGACTGGGCCCATGTGTAAACTTGGGCGGAGACACTTCTTATTTTAGTGCTGTAAATTTACCTTTCTGTATAGAGAGAAGGAAAACAGCAAACCCCTTAATGGGTTTAAATCAACACAACATTTTAGCATCTGTGTTAACTCTTCCTCCATCAGAATTTGTATTGCAAACCTAGGAGTAAATACAGTGATAGAGGACAGGTATAGCATGAAGCACGTGTGTTCAACACAGCAGGTACTAAGGCTTAGCCAAATAGTGCTCAATGTATTGTTTGGGTGGCTTTCAACATCCTAACCAAACCTCAAAATCAGTTGCGCTTCTCTCTTCACTGTGTTGAGAAGCAGCCTGTGAATAAAACCACAACCCCCTGATGCTTCCCGTCCTGTACAGCTGTGACACACGACCTGCGAGTCAGAGACACTACTTCATGGTGCAGGGATCTGACAGTAAGTCTGCCAGAGATGCGATGAGTGATGGCTCCGAAAGGAGAGTGAACTGGCTGCCAGTAGGCTTGGCTAGCAGGGCCGTGTCTGTGCCAGCCCACAGCAGCCAAGGACAGCCAGCCTGGAGCCCAGTCTCTCAGGATGGCACAGGAGAACGGGGGCGGGGGGGAGGGAGCTCTACCTTGCAGTTACAGAGGACAGTGTAGGTGGTAGCCCTGAGGCAGGAGGAAGATGAGGTGTGCTTTGCAGTGAGGTGTGTGCTGATGCCATGCAGCCAGACAAGGGAACACAGGGAAGGAGGGGTGGGGAGCCCTGCAGCTGGGAGGGTTTGCAAGTGCTGCTGCATGGTGCTTTGAGTTTTAGCCCCAGCCTGAGGACCACGCGTGGCTTTTTACAGCCTCTGCGTTCCCAGTAAGCATAGTGGGACTGATCATGAGGGCTACTACTCATCTATGATCATCACTTTCTGTGCTTTTGTGTACTTTCCTTTGAGATGGATGACATGTCCAAAGGATCTTCCTCATTCAGATGAAATTCAGAAACAGAAACTGTGATAAGAAACTGAAAGAAGAAACCAGGAACATTATGTTATTACATGGTTTTATGAATGTGAAGCATCAGCTATAAAAGCACTGAGGCTGATGGATGATTTTTAATTGCACAGAATCGCCATCCCAGAATTCAGTCTGTGCTTTTGACAGCAAAGGAGATTTTTATTTTGTAGAGAGAGATCTTGTCATTCAAGGATTTCAAAGGCCTTATGCTGAACCCAGGTGAGGGACTGAGCTATTTCTTTTCATAATTGCCACTCTTCTCAGATATGTAGTCATTTACTGAGTGTTGTTAAAACTCTGAAACTTTTTCTCAATTCTTCTAATGCTTGACCTTATCTTATGCTTCTGCAGAGTCACAGAAGTAGCATAAAATTGTTTCTAGCTCTGCCAAAATCAGGCTCCAAAGGGGACACCACATCTATGTGACAAGAACAAGGTTATGCCCCCAACCCTCCTGCCTCTTAATCATTAATGGATTACTTTTTCAGAGTTAGGAGACTCAGTATTTGGATATTGATTGGGAGAACAGAAGTCTCCATGAAAGCATAACTGTTCAGGGAATGAAAATAACGTGCAGTAGTCTGGTTGATTATCTGTCACATAAGCAATCTGTATTTAGAGAGTTACATAAAAAATTAAGTTTCCATAATGAAAAGTGAGAACACCCACCAGTGTTTGGCAGTTGGGAACAACCGGTTTATATGCAAGCTAGAAGGAGGAGAAACATAAAGAATACGATACAGCTTTCCTAACTGCTGTTTTACTTGGACCACAAGGTACACTAAATCTTGCTGAGAAAACTTGAAGCGTTTTTTGACATTCTCAGGAATTCAGATCTGTGTCTTTCATTGTCACTGTCTGGGTGCACATATTTACTTGTAGGGAACTTTTATACAGTGTGATGGAGACATTAAGCTCGAGCCTGGTCTAGTATTCTGAAAATAACTCACCATTTGGGAGAAGAATAAAGGGTGTTAATCTCAGCTCCTTGGCTGAAATTCCTAGTTAAGTTTTTACTTCTCCATTCCCAAGAATAGACACAGTGTTCCTCAAGAAATAATTCATATTCAGAGCGCTACACTGTATATAAAATTTCAGTGCACCAGTGCACAACTAATCCTTAGAAAGAAAAGTTGCCCTCAAAAATCTAGCCAGCTCTGCAATACTTGATGTATATGGACTTAAATGATAGGCAAAACATTGAAAGAATTAAGTTAAATGTCTTTTGGGGGAAAAAAAGTTGGGAAAACTCTTGGGCAAATCTTTTACAGATGGTAGACAGCTTAATTGCTGTGGTAAACTTGTCTGATATTTCTGGAAAAATTTGGGTGCTACAGTAATCCATAGAACCCAACAGACCTGGTTTTAAATGGCTTGAAACACAGACATGCATGTCTCCATCTTAGCTGGGTTGCTGAAGTTTCATCTCTGGCTTTGGGGGTAAGCTTTTTCCTTCCTTTATTTTTTCCATTGACTCCTTTTAACCAATTTAAAAGTTCTACATGTACTCTTTGGATGGGAAAGCAACAGAGGCCTTACACAAAGTGAATGAGGTTACAGTATTCCTCTCTACCAAATGTGTTCCTGGAAAGTTTTATGCTATACACAGCTGCACAAACTTTAGGAAAAAACATCTGGGGTTTTTTTGCATGGAACATTGCGCAGGCCACAACACTAACCGGAGAAGTGCAGCCTCTGGCTCTTTGGGGCAAATGTAAGGGCTCAGGTGTGACTTATTCCATGCTCACCAGTCCACTGACTGAACTGGCATTTTATGCTGGTGTGTAACACAGCTGCTTCTCCTGCGTCTCACCAAATGCCTCCTTCTGCAGTTCATGAGCACACGTGCCACTCAACATTTCTTCATCAATTATCGCTGCATGTCTAAACTGCAGCGCTCTGTTGAGCTAAATTCAAATATTTTCCATATTTGCCAGTGAGCAGGTATGAAGAGACCCAGATCACTGTGATATTTTTTCCACTACATCTACTTTTTTTTATTATCAGGCTACAGGTAGAAGATAAACTGTTATCTTCTGCAAAATCAGTCCATGCTTCCCTTTCTTGAGAAGCTCTTTATTCTAGCACTTCATTTTTATGAAGTGCTAGAATAAAGCAAGACTTCATATCACTGTCATCTGACCTTCAGAATTATTCAATCATATTTCTATTTTTTTATATAAAGCCTAACGTTATCTTGCATGCAAGTTGTCTACTGATTTTGCTGTATCTCTTCTTTTTCTTCTTGTTCCTCTTTCAGCTTCTTTCTAGTGAAATCCGATGCTTTCTGTGGGTCTGGGCTCACTGTATGGCCTATGACTGAGGTGGTCCCCATGCTCCCTACTGTACACGTGCTGAAGGGGTTGTAAGCATGTCCCACTCTGGCTGCAGACCCCCCATGTGCATCTTCTTTGCTGACTCAGGACTCTAAGGATCTGTCCTGGGCACTATTGGTTACTTGCTGGTGTGATAGGAGTGGGGTTTGCATGGACCTTCTGAGGCCAGGCGTGCTTGTGGCATCCATTGCTCATTGTGTAGCTGAAAATCTCATCCATTCTTGTGTTTTCCTGATTCTCCATTTGATTTGCCATGTCCCTTCTTTGACTTGGCAATTTACTTAAATAAGCTTTCCCCTACAGAGAAGATATTTGTCATAATAACAAGCAGCAGAGAAGGATTCCTGGGTCTCTCAGAGAACACAGAAAATACAGTCATTAAGAAAGCTCATCTGTCAGTGGGTATCGTGTTGGGATGCTCTGTGATGTAGTGTTTCACATTACAAGTGTTGTGATTCAGTGTGTGATGTCTAATAGTAGACTTCTTTTACATGGAATCATTTACACACATTATCTTTTACATTTACTGGAAACTTTCCAAATGAATCAAGTTACTGGTGTCCAATTATTTGCAGGCTTAGCAGTAAAGGAGTCTGTCTATGTTCTGGTTTTATATATTTTCTGATGCTTTCTGGAGAACACCATTAACCAGGCTGTCTTAATTGTTGCTCTATTCTTCTAGCTCTTAAACAAAAAAGTATCTTATTTTTTAAATTCTCTCCAAGATATGTTGCTTTTAAAAGCTGATAAAGTGCTGAGTATGCTGTTCCTTTACAGGTAGGTCTTAGCATGGTCTCCTCCACTGCACATTTTTCTCCTTTAAGAATGGTTTTCCAGGGAATGAGCAGTCCCCCAAAGGATAATATGATTTCAAGACAAAAATAAACTTGTCAGGGAAATGGGGACAGGATTACAGAGCAGTGTCATCCCTCCAAGTATTTTAAAAAACATAATCCTTGAATATTTCATTATCTGCTTATGTAGACTACCTAGGAGATGGCATTTTCAAGGTTTTCCTCTGCAAGGTGAGCAACTAGCTCTGCTTGTTTGCAGTTAGGGGCCTCTGTGGGCCATTGAACCATGGGGGTTTTCAGCACCCAAGGAAGTCGCTGCATCCCAGTGAGAGGGGATTGATGCTGGGGTCTGTACTATTTTGTGATTTCCTTAATGAACATTTGCAGGAGCCCCAGGGGGTACAGGAAGGGCAAGGGGGCTGGATAGACTAGGTGGAGTCATTGAGGAGGACACCTGGATGGTGGAGAAGTTCAGCAGAGCCCACCTGAGATGTACTGGGTGAAACTTGTTGCCTTGAGGACAAGGCAGTGGAAAACTTCACCATAATGTGGGTTGAGGAGCTTTGGAGAAGGATAAAGGCTGTTCTCAGGAAACCTATTCTGGAGTTATGTATTGTGGGATGGGGAAAAGTCAACATGAGCATGATTTCTGGAGGAGTGGGTCAACTTCCCTACCTGCCTCACAGAAGCCCCGTGTGCATCGCATTGGACTGAACTGCCAGACAGAGGCAAGCTGGAGAACTGGGTCCCCCAGTGTTGGCACCAGGGAGGAGCTCTTCCCCACTGGGTTTGACAATTGCCCTGGGGAAATCATTCAAAGGTGCTACTGCTTCAGTTGTGGTGCAGCCTGAGCTCTGCTGACATACACTCTTTAAAGCAAAGCAAACAAAATGGAAGAATTAAAAAAAAAAAGCTTCAGGACAGATGGTTGATGCCTGGTTGAGCTGGGAGCAGAACATGAGATGTTTTTTCTGTCTCTCCTCTCTTCTTTTCACCTCCCCTTGCACACACACTCTGCTACAAAAAAAACAGGACTGGGCTTCCCCACACGTTGTAGCGTGCTGCACGTTTTGCTTTCTCTGCAGAGCATGGCATGGTGCATCTGGAGAAGGCAGGGGACTGTGTTTGTCAAATTCAGTGCAGCCCATTGGGATTTGGGAGCAAAGGTATAGTTTTCTTTATGAACAATCTTGAAAAAATATCACCTTTCTGGATGTGTCTTTTAAACATCTTAACAGTCTGCTGTTACATCTGCTAATGTGTTTTCAAAAGCTCTTTGAAAGGCTGGCTGTCCCTGCTCAGGAGTTACAGCTTCTGTGAGGAGAACAGCCCTGGAGATTTTGTGGTCTTGTTGGAAACAGGTGTTTGTATTTGAATATGCCTCATTTTGGGGGGCATTTTTTTTTTCCAAGCACAAGCTTCTGCAGAACAGCTGACAGAGCCACCTGGAATATCCCACCTGTGACCCTAGTCCTGCTGGAATTTTCCCACTGCCTTACTGGAGAGAGGCATCTGCTTTCCAGAAGAAAAGTTTTCCTGCGTGTATCTCTGGATTAACTACAATCCTATCCCTGTATGACTGTAAAAGACAGCAAGTGCAGGTGTTTCTCGTAGGCCTCTTGCTTTTTTCCCATCAGTATCTCCTCTCAAAGGTGAAGGAACTTTTCTGGTTGGCATTTCTTTCTCTTCCCTGCATAATTAAAGACAGCATTACCAGCTGAGCTCATGAAAGCACCACACAGCCTGCCCAGAAGGGAAGGCCTGGGGAGAGAGGGATCGAAGTGCAGATTACACCCTTAAAAGGATGAGGAAAGTGCCTCTTTGGCCATCAGGTTGTGGGGAAACTGCTTGATGAGCAACTCTTTGACTCATCTGGAGTTCCTGCAGAAGTGCAGCCATCCAGCCCTCCTTCAGGACTGGCTGTGACAAAATCCCATGGTTTCCTTGGAAACGCTGGGTGAAACTCTCTAGCTGCTGCAGTAAATGAGTGTTTTGGTAGTGTTCTGAATGGAACTGTGCTGTGGCAACAAAAATCTGTTGTTTACTATGATGCCTCAAATGAAACCCCGTCTTTAGTAAATGGAGACAGCCAGGAACTTCCAGAGAGTGATTAATCCCAAATATTTTAGATACTAACTTCAGGATGGGATGGTTCATCTGCTACCTTCCCAGACTGAAGACCTGCTGTCAAGATCTACAGCTTACATAAGATGAGACAGACTGATTGCTTTATCCCACAAACATGGGACCAGAAAGATCTCATTCCCTCTATGAGATAGTTTTATGCCTTCCTGTTTTATATCAAGGTTCTTATTTGCTCAGTGGGATGTACAATAGAAAGATATTGTCTCCTTGAGGGAATCTGGTCCCATGTTTGTGGAATAAGTAACAAAATCTTGATAACTGGCTTTGTTATTTCTGAAATACAGACAGCAGGTACCTCCAGAAAGGCACATTTGGATTTGAAATAGGTAACGATTCTATTACAGGAAGCTAGGAAGGCCCTTTTTTGTGCAGATTAGCAGAATTCATGAAGATCTTTTTTTGGTTTTTTTTTTTTTGTTTTTAAGGAGGTAAAAATGCTGAAAATTTAAGAGAAATATGAAAGTAATTCTACCTGTTTTTAAAAGATTGCCTTATGATTTGAGAGGGAAAAAAAGGATAAATTCTCCACTTTTCCTCCCTCTTATAACATGGAAGAAAATTGATCCAAGTGCTTGATAAGTGTTGTTTGAGAGTTTCAATACATGAGATGTCGCAGATCACAGCGTTCTTTCTGTGAAAGAGGGAAGAGCTGGGCCGCGTAAGCCAAGTAATCTTGCAGTGCCCTCTAATCTTCCTCTTTTCTGCTTATGGGCCAGCTGAATTAAACAGCTTGCTTTACTTCAGTGTTTCAGTTTGCAAGGAGCATGTGTAATTTCAACATGCTGTGCCCAGGCAGTATTTCTTTGTGAAAGATGGGAGAAACCTGGTGTCCTTGCTGACACTTTCAGAAATGCAGTGCAGATCCCGGCACAGTTGGCTGCTTAATGGTGGGGTGAGCAAAAGTTGATGGGTATTTAAGGGGTGATGGAGCAGGAGGTGTGGTCTGGGAATCACGGAGTCTTGACCATCCTTATTTTGATCTGGCCACGGTGGCAGCCTTGGGGATCTCTGTCCTCCCATTGCTCACAGGGTGATGGCAGTCACACAAGGTCAGGTGTCCTGCGTGGCACCATGTCCTGGTCTGCTGCTTCTCTGGTGAGATGCTTCTGGTGTGGGTGATTGGTTCCTAGCCTTGAGCTGGCAGAGTTCTCTGTCTGTGTTTGACCTCAAAACGAGCTGAGGGATACCTCTTCACTGTACTGCCATTCAGTAAAAAAGGATTTTATTTTTTTTCTCTTTTAAGGCTAGATGGCAGTAACACAGTAAAAAGAGAGTCTAAGAAGTAGAGGCATATTTCCCCCCCCTCCCCCTCCTTCAAAAAAATCTTTTAAAAATTGTAAGGGATGTAAGCTTCTGTTTAGTAAATTAATAAATTTTCTCATCTGGTGTTGTAGATGAATAACTGCATTGAATAGTATAGACATTTATCAGGTCTGTTGGTTTAATCTGCTGAGGGAGGTGTCTGCAGCAGGTGACACAGTGCTTGTCATTCCTGCTTCCTGAGCATGCTATAAAAGCACATTTGTTTGAATCTTGAAAATACCATATTTCAAGCCTAGCTGCTAAGCAGCTGCTGCTCAGGACAACTGAAAGCACTCTCCATCTGGAGACCTGCAAGCATTTTGCAGAGGGAACCCATGCTCTGCTCCCTCTTTCCAATGAGGAAGCAGCAGCATGGGGGTACAGGGGGGCATCCTATGACCACAACCTTGGAGCCATCGCAGCGCTGAGCCCCACTCCGCAAGTCACTCAGCACCAGCACCTCCTGCTTCGGTAGCAATGTGACAAATAATCTTGTTATCTATAGGCATGGCACAGGGACACTGGTAAAGAGAAATGATACCTTTCCTTAGGAAGAGAGGCAATAGGAGGGAAGCCTAGAGGCTTTTGAAGCTCAAGATCCTTTCTCCTTACTTACCATGGTCCTAACCTGTCCCATTGCATTTATGCTTGAAGCATTTTGCAGCCTATTGCTACAATATCCCCAGTTATGAAACAAACCACAGAAACAGGAGTCCTGTTCTGCCACCCACCTGGGCCAAGGCAAAATGGGAGGCATAATCTACTGGAAAAAGATGCATTTATCAGCTCTTCAGAGGGAATTTGAAAGCTAATAGTGAGGATGCTGTGAGATTAGTTGTGCCAAACCCAAAATTACTTACCCACATTTAACACCTTGAGGGAGAGATTTAATTCTTTACTTTTGTATTTATGAGATGAATTTGATTTAATATTGAGCTGATTATGAACAGGAGGAAAACAGCACATGATCCACTGTAATGTACCAGTGGAAATAAGAATTTGGTGTACTTGATTTATCAAGGATGGTCAAAGTAACATAGAATCACAGAATGGTTTGGGTTAGAAGAGGCCTTAAAAATCATCTAATTCCAACCCCCCTGCCATGGGCAGGTACTCCTCCTGCTGGATCAGGTCACTCAGACCTCATCCAACCTGGCCTTGAACATCTCCAGGGATGGGATATCTATGACTTCTCTGGGCAATTTGTTCCAGTGCCTCACCACCCTCATAGTAAAAAAATTCTTCCTAATATCTAATCTAAATCTCCCCTCTTTCAGCTTAAAACCATTACCCCTCATCCTGTCCCTGCACCCCCTGATGAAAAGACCCTCCCCAGCTTTCCTGTAGGCCCTCTTTAAGTACCATGAATGTACTTCTGTTGCAAAGGCTCTTAGAAAAAGCAAAACCAAAGTGCCCAAAGCAATGGCAGAACATTCAAGTTCCTTGTTGGTTTTACATTTGATTCTGTGTTTATTACGGTCTCCAGTCCATCTCTCTCTGGCTCTGCTGGCAAGCTGCAAAATTATAGTGTTTTATTCTGCTGTTTGCCTGTCTGGCATAAGCTCCTTTCTTTTTAAATATGCATTTTGTGAGCATACTTGACTACCACAGTGAATAGGAGCTTTGTAAATGGAAGCACAATATGATTGAGCTTGCAAATGTGTGGGAATTTCATCTTTAGATTCTCGGAGGAATATGTTCTGAGTTGTTTTTTCCTCTGTGCACCCAAGTCACATTTAGTTGACAGCTAATGTTTGCAGCCAGATAATGAGTGTATTTCTCAGAAATTATACACAGGTGATTTCTTATGCATTTTCTTCAATCTCTTCCTGTTTTTAGAGTTGCATGTAGTCCACAGTACTTCTCTCTCCATTGTAATAAGGCAGCAGGAGTTCAGGTAAACTAAGTAGTTCTCAACTGTTGTATTCCTCTATTTTACAGGTAGGGCTGAAAGATAATTTTCTAGAATTGATTTGGAAAAAGAAAAGGAATTTCAGCATAGTGGAACCTTGCTCATGGTAATATAAGGATTCAGTAGAAAAGAAAATATGATTTTTTCATGGAAATGTGGTTAAGGTTTGGCTTGGAAGGCACCTCTGGAGGGCCTTAGCTCAGTCTCCACATCCTAATATGTGTAACTGCAAAACCAGATGGCTTGAACACTTGTCAGTTTGAGTTTTGACACTGGAGGTTGCAGAGGAGTTTGTTACAGCCATCCAAAATTAATCCAAGATGAAACATCAGGCGGGCGAACACTGTGCCTGGATGGGTGCTTGGTATGATGCAGTGCCTGGAGGCCTGAGGAGTGGCTTGCCACAGGCAGCTGGACCCTTTCATGACCTTGTTAATCTCTTTTAAAGCGAAGTTTTCGTAAGCTTTTTGACAACTCTATACTTACACATGACTTCAAATGGGCAAAGTTACTGTATTTTGCTGTGCATTCAGACCTAAGCTTCAGTACTTTATAAAAATGTAAAAATTCTAAGAAACATGGGCTTTTACTTTTTATCCTCTGTGGATAATAGAAAATGCTCTCAAGGAGGATTTCAGCAGCCTTTTTGCTTTGACATTGAAAACATTCTTGTGCAGAGCAACAAGAAATTGCTGTAATAAACTGTTCCATTTATAGAAATGTAAGCAATGTTTATGTGCTATTGGTAGTACTTTGGACAAAATCAATGTGTGGGCTTAGGTTTTAAAAAAAATAACAGTGGAGGAAGAACATGACACAGAAACAAGCTGTTGACTAAAACTTTGCCTGCCACAGTAACCCTAATGAAGCCATGTACTAATACTAATTTTAAATGATCTTGTGTTTGGGACTCTAGCAAAACTCCTGATTTTTGACAACTTCTAACCACTTTTTCATATTCTGACCCTGACTTTGTTAAAGCCTCGTGCTGATCACCTCAAAACCACTAACTTAAAAAATAGTCCTAGTCCACACTCCATGAAGTCATTAAGTTATAGCCTGTTTTGATCTTGTTTCAGTCTCCAACAGCTGCCTACCTATAATGATTGATAAGGGTAAAACTATTCATTTTTTTACAAAGGTTACTATGACTTATGATAGATTTATGACTTAAATAGCTCTTTCTTTTTCCTCCCTTCCTTTTCTACTAGTCACATTTTTATTATGTTCTTCCTTTTCCTTCCTGGTTTCATTCTCCTGGTCAGTGAGCTTTAGAAGGAAATGCTCCCTTCAGTAGAAACCCATAAGTTTACTTTAAACAGATATTTTTTTATTTTCTTCCTAATGAAGTAGTTTATGTTTTAACAAATCTGTAATAGGCAAAAGTCCAAATGACTGTGAGTATAGTTTCTGGAGGACATAATTAGGCCTGATGTTTAATTTCCAGTTGTAACCCCCCACACTCCCTGCATCTATTCCTTGCTCTGCCCATTTTTTTTTTTGAGCAAAATGCCCAGTGTGTCTCTTTGTTGACAAAAGGAAAATTCTGCTTTGCAAAGTTTAGGCAGAGCAAACACAGCTTATCCCTTCTGTTTTGCTGAAGAGGGCTTGATGAGTAATTTTATGTGCAGGTATCTCTTAGAAAACTTCGGCAGAAATATTACTCTTGGCTTATTTTGTGAAGATCATAAAACATGGTCCAGCTAGTTTTGAGTGTGTAAATATGGTAGGTCCATTGGTCTTTCTCAGGGCTGTATGTGTCCTGTTGACTCACACTACATGCAAGTAATTACAACATGAGGTAAAATGCTCAGTAGATCCTTGCATTTGGTGTGGTATAATAGAGGATGATGCAATGATCTGCCTGAAATAGAGTTGGGGTCAGAGCCAGGGAAGAGACTGATCCTGTGGTGGTGTTGCCAAAACAGATATTTAAGAAAAAGCTAGTGGTTTTGTCAAAGTGTGGTGCAAAGAAGCAACCTATTCCTTAGTATTTCCTGAAGGGCCTAAAGAAGTTGCTGGGCTGGAAGAAGGGTTGCTCATCCTATGGATGAAAGCAGAAAGTCACAGTGGGAAACCCAATCTCAAAGTTACCTGGAGGAAGAAGAGCACTGACTGGAGGTGTGGTGAGTTATGAAGAAATGAGAAAAACCTTAGTAGAAGGAAAATTGTGCATTAAGTCAACTGCAGTTCGAAGAAGTGTGTGAAGAGGCAAGTAACTGAAATAAAGCATCTTATATATTTAGAGGAGTAATGGCCCTGCCACAGTCCTACTTAGCTCATGGGCGGCCACTAACCATTCATGTTAGATGACCTAAAAACCAAGCAAGCCTGCATTAGGAAGAGGAGAAGAGTGGAAACCATGGGTGTTGTGTTCCTTTTCTGTCTGGGTAGTTACCTCATCCAGCTTTCCAGTGATCTCTTTCAAGTTAAGACCTCATCTCTAACATTTCTAGATATCGAAAGTCATGAAGGGCTTGTAGTGAGAAATCTTTCTAAGGCCACCTGTGTACCAGATAACTTTGTGGTGATTTTGGGGAAGGAAATGTAATATCTTTTAGTTCCCCACAGTGATCCCAATCAAACTGACACGGTCTCTTTAGAGAAGCATCGAAGAGGACAGGAGACATTAGTATGGAAAAGCCAAAGCTGACTGATCAAGCAAAGCTTGATAATAGTCCCAGCTGGTTTTGAGACCAAGGAATCCACATAAAGATCCTTGTCCCTACAACACTTAGTGGAAGACCTGACCTGAGCCTGCTTATAAACTGCAACCTTTAGAATTACACATTTGAAATGAGAGAGAGTTAGGGAGAACATACCTGCTACCAGATGTGAAGGGAATTGTTTTGTGCATGCATTAGCCAAGAAAACAAAGCCCTGTGGGCAGAGGAGTACAAAACTGCAGGGCCAGTAACAGTTCTGACATGGTCTCACGATCTCAGTGGGTCGAGTTTGAGATGTTGAGCTAGTTCCTTGTGAGTGGAAGGCTCATAGCATATGTTCATTATTACTTTCAGTATATCTTGCCAACACAGAGTACAGGTTATCTCATTTCTCTCATTGTTCATGGGCCTGAAGAGAACAGTTAGTCATGTGACATGACAGGACAAGGTGAAGGGTAGGACTAGCTTCATGTTTGAAATTATTGGGAACAAATGGAGAAGGTTGGCCACCACTCCAGATCATAAGTCTGTAAAGAGGGCTCGTTATGGAGTAGCAAAGTGCTTGGAATACAGCCCACAGAAACTGTTGCTGAATTTGCACGCTTACCACATCAGCAAGTTGAGTCTTCCAGGTTTCTGGGGGCTGGCAAAGGTGTAGAAACAGGATTTTCTCATTTTTCTTGCAATAGTTCTTTTCATGTTCTGTAAGTAAAACAATTATTTGTTTTACTGGCACACTTAGTGAGTGAAAGTCTTCAGAATAATGGAGTGTGGACAGTCAATTATAATGCTGTCAGCCTAAGGAGGCAATAAGATGCTGTGCTGTTTTTCTGAGAGTCTAATGAAAATACGGTGTATTGACCTGAATTTATTTCATTTTAGGACTGTGATATAAGCTTAAAAGTTACTGTGTTTCTTGATGTTAACAATGGTATTACAAAAAATTATCCAGTTTGTGCATAAAACGCTGTTTTGGCATGGTGGCCACCTTTTCCAGCAAGGGGCTTCAATTTCCAGGTTGGATTAGACCTCAAAGAGCGATGAGTTTTGCAGTATCCTCTCGAAGTCTCTCATCTGCAGGTTAAGATAAGACCCTCAAGACAGAGCTGAGGGGTTGGTGCAGACAGAAGTTTCTTGCCTACTTTTGGGGCTTCAAATGCTAACTTGCCTACTTTTGGGGCTTCAAAGCAGAACATGAGTGACATGAGACCAGACCAGGACCTGCTGGGTCTGCATTTAATGGACCGATACTCCCCATCCCATTGTTGGCCCTGGGTGGTGGGTCCATAAGTGTCCTGGAGAGTGACTAACCAGCCTTGGTAAAAAGCCTTTGCAAGAGACATCCATGGCAGGGAGCAGCCAGGCATGGATATCTCCAAGATGCTTTTCGGTGCTGGTGGTAAATCAGGGGATGAGAACCATGTTCACAGCCTATTAGGCAGAGGAGACTGTTACAGCCTTTGCTGTGACCAGCCACATAGCACACACCATAAAACTTCCCCCAGCTGTGGTCTGGAGACTATAAAAGTTTTCCCTGAATATGATCTTTTTTCCCTACTTCTTCCTGCCTGACTGTTTGAGCAACCTGCCACTGTTCATCAGCAGGCTCCAATACACACCTCTGTGGAAAAGAAGGTGTCATGCCACTGAGGTAAAGGAGGACTTTCTTTATTAAACCTTTTAACACACTGCCACCCTCTCCTTTGTACACTGACACAGGAGGAGGGCATGAACAAAGCTGAAAGCAACCCAGAGCCGTGGCAGTGACTATCAGGTGACCACCCCATCAGTATTTACTGCATCAGAGGCATTGGCTGGTGTTGAAGCACTGACTTCTCTTTGTGAGTGAACTCTGTGAAAATGTAGTAGTAGGTACTGTATGCTAACTTAAAACCTAATGTGTTATTCCTGGCTTTTATATACCTGGGTACCCGTGGATAAAGCTACATGATATTTATTATAGCAAGGCAGCACTGCTTTGTGATCTGAATATGCTGCATTCACACCAGCGACTTGAACAAAGTGTTTCTTCATTTCTCTAGCCATTAAAGGTTTTCTCATAAGAAACTATGAGGTCAGTTTTGTTGTGTTTGTCAGCTGGGTTTTGACTGCATGCATTTTGTTCCACAAAGGGGTTATTCAAAACCTCCCCTTCAGTCTTAATTAATTGCAGACCGGGTGGAAGGTGAGCCCGGTGGGGCTGAGGAGGTTGCCGTCTGGTTTCCATTTCGCCAGCGGGCTGCATGTAGAAGCAAGGCTGGCTCCTGGCTCTGGGACCTCAGCTGCTCAGCACGCTGTCACCAGCCTGTCACAATGAGGGACAAGTGCCAGTATTGACAGGCATTATTTCCTTATTGATTGGCCTCCAGCCTGCAGCTCAGGGTGCTCATCATCAGCTCCTAGAGGCACAAAGTAGCTTTCTGCTGGCAAAAGAGGATGGAAGTCCCAATCACCTCCAACACTATCTCCTTCAGATAAAGTCCATATAACTCTCTTGGAGGCAAAATCCTTATTCACACCACTTAATCTTGTGACGTTTAGCTGTGTTTTCTGTCAACTCTTGTTCTGTTCCAGGGTTTTCTCTGCCATCTCCCAGTGCCAAGGTCTCCTATGAGGGAGCCACTCAAAGTGGGGGGTTTCACAGCAGTCCCACCACATTCAAGCACCACTGTGTATTTTACCACAACTGTGAAAGTCAGACATGAAACAGTAATGATCCCTGTGAAAAAAACCCTATCCTTGATAAACGTACACAGTGTGTGAATGCCCTGGCTGGCTTATACTCTTCAGAGCCTCTACCTATCCCTTTAATTTACGCATTTCATCTACCAGCTGTAAATATGCACAAAGCCCAGAGAATAATTCTATTTCCCTGGGAAAATATTTTCTATTGAGTTTGGCTGTGCAGGGCTTTCTTATGCAGGTGAGTTATGAAGAGCAGACTAGTAAGAGCAAGAGGCTCCTCCAAATATCGTACGATGGCATGTCAGGATGAAAGGTGGATTCACAGTCACCGTTGTCTTCCAGTAAACTCCATCTTGTTGCAAAGCATCAAAATTTAAAAAGAAACAAGAAGAGTTTTATGGAAATACCAGGTCTCTCAGGCAGAACAGACACCTGTTGTCACAAACTGGTGAAAAATGAAAGATTTTTCAACTAAAATACTTCTTAAAAGAAATAAGGAATACAGTCCCTTAGTATGAAAGTGAACTAGAAATCATGACACAAATAAGATGTAGCAAAAAAACATGCAGGAGCCTCTGCTTTGAAAGGACTATAGTGAGTGTCTGACACTTGGTCTGACAAACCCTGAAAACTAGACACTTCAGAAAAGATGAACCTGCTGCTCTCCAACTTAGGAAGAAAAAAAAAAGAAGCTTCCAATCTGTTCCTATTTGTCGAAGCACCAACCCAAAGAGTTTAGGCATGTGAACTCTGTTACTTCATCAAGTGATTATGGGAGCCAAGGTCTTTGGGCATTGTTTAGATGTAAAACAATGCCAGAGCAACTAACTTGGCCAGCCCTCTGGCTGCAGGCAGTGCACACAGGAAAAAATACTTTGCTAATATGTATTGTGGGCATGGTAAGCGATACAAGGTATGCAATAGCAAATCTTCCGTGTATTTGAGGCATTGATTCTATATTAAGGCTTTTGCTGTCATAAAAATGTTGTAACCACAACAGCACAAAATCACAGCAGCTACGACCAACCATGGTTATTAGGCAAAATTATTATATGACCATGTAGCTTAAAAAAACCCCATGTCTCTCAGCATCAATTTTTGGGATGTGTTTACTAAAGATTTGTGGCAGATGAGTTGTAAGTCAATAGAGATCAAGGTTTTGGTGTGAGAAACTCAGAAAAGAAGAATGGCTGTAATGATGCTTTTTAGTCAAATGACATGTATATTCACCATTACAAGGCTTTAGGAGTGATTAAGAGCAACCTTACCTCCTAGCATTTCTTTTAGGAGCTCATTCCATTTGTTATTTGATATATCTTGTACTGAATTAGGAAGACATAGCCATGAGGGGTCTTTCTCTGCCTCTGACTCCAGAGCTGGACTGAAATTGCTGGGGCACGATAACAGCTTCTGAAACTGCTCTTCCTATCAGCTCTCCTCTTCATTGGGAGCAGCCTTGAACAGTTGTTGATGTATTGCTACAGAAGAAGAAATGTTTTCTGCCTGAGAGGCAGTTAAACCAGACATGGGACACTGCTCAAATCAGATCTGTTTAATCAGTGTGTGCAGAGAAAGGGAGAAGCGTTGTAGCTTGCAAATTCTTTTAAGAATCAGGTGAGATGTCTCCCAAGCAGGGTAAAGAAGTGGCTTCAGTCTCAAAGAGGTCACCCAAGGAGAAGTAAAATAGCTCTAGGGCTAGTACAGAACACACCTGAATATGATTCATGATAGATGTTTAAGTAACAGTATTTCAAAATGGATCTAAAATCTGGTGCGGTCCTGTTAACTTCCACTAGTTTCTGACCAAGCGTTTTTCTGCAGACCACAGCACCCAGCAGGCAGCTCTAAGGAACTCTTACGAGCAAGACAAAAAACTGTGAACATTTGTTTCAGGGAAGAAAAATGTCCAGCTAGAAAACTGATAAAGCAAAATAGTGATGTATAAATAGGGCACCCCAGGGTATCAAAAGCATGACTGTAAGCTGTCTGCCAAAGGTAGTAAAAGAGAACAGAATTATCCTATCAGTCCTGCATTTCAGACCTCAAAGTTACTGATAATGCCCAACTGGAGGAAGAACAAAATGATGGAGCTGAGGTGCTAAAAAGAAGCCACAGCCCCACCCATCTGACCTAGTAATCAGTGCGGGATTTGACCTTCACTAACGCCTGAGAAGTGTCAGCACAAGCTGAACCTGAAGCCTGAGTGATGTTTTTCTTGCTAACCTGTGCTACTGCCTCCTTCTTTAAGACAGGTTTAATCATGTGCAGAGACAGCCCTGAAAGCCTGAAGGAGATTTCTGTAGCAAGCTACCCTTGAACTGGGACAATCCTTGTCATAAGGCACCAGGACTTTCTTGGAAGCTAACGGGACACAGAAGACCCTCACTTGCTTGCCCAGAGACTTTCAGAAGGTCAGAGCTGTGACCCACCAGTTACAATGTTCCCCTTATGACTTCCCTGGTTTTTCCTGGTTTGTTAGAAGAGTATTTGCCTGTAAATACTCAGCTTGTTGTCCTATGGACAGTTCTCTCCTACCAACAGCTTTATGGTGAATAATCTTGATGTAGCCTGCAAAGCAGATTGGGCAATATCTCTGATATATTAAAGCAGGGGTATAAATCTGTTTAAGAAAAGAGAGAATTTTTGTTTCCACACAAACCTTTTGGGAAACAGAGGAAAACAAAGCCATTACCATGACTTTAAGAAAATACACATTTCAAAGTTTGCCAGTGTGTGGCAGTGGTCCTTTAGTAATGGCAGTCATACAAAGGAAAACCAGCTTCACTGTGGAGGCCAGCTTGGAAGGAGATCCAGACAGCTGCTCACAGGGCACGTGCAGGATTCAAAACAATCTTCAAGACACCACTTAAATAAAAACATGTTAAAAAAATTGCTGCAGGATCTACAGTAGCTTGAATCAAGATAGAAATGAATTGCTTGTAAGACCTGCTGAAGAGGAGCAGTTTAAAGGATACCTTAAACAGTTTCCAGAATAAAAGAGTTTTCATCAACAGCTCATATTGCTTCCAAGCTCCCTTGGATGTGTTGCTGCTGAGTGATTCTGCAGTCATTAATGGACTGCAAAGTCCACCCCCGCACCCTGCAACCAATATCAAGTAATTATCAAGTTAGTACCTGTCCAGGATGATGGCCTTTTTTTGAACTATACTTCGAAATGCACCGTGTTTGAGTAATGGGAACAGCTGAAAGCCACCAAGGGTTGGTTATCTCACCACTTTTTGGGCCTCTGGGAAACTCCCTTGAAAAATCTGCTTTGTTTACAATTTGAGCTCTCAACCACAGGGGCATTTCTTCAGCAGCAGCCTATAAAGCTGAGTTGCAAGTATAAGGACAACCCCAAATCTATTTAAGGACTAAGTTTGAAGATGTGGTCTTGGAAATGTCTGTTCAGCCTCTGCCTCAGCCTGGAGGCACCTGGTGTGCACCATTCATGGGGACTGAGAAGTGGGGCAGTGGGCTGCATGGGAGCCACTGCAGCTTCTGGCACATGGTCCAACCCTAAATTTCCTCTGTATTTTACCTAGAGGCTGTTGCATGTTAAACAGAAGCACTGCTGAGACCTGGGAGTAGGTCTCCCATTGTCTATGTGACCGTCCTAACCATTGGGAAACGGAAAAGGAAGAAGGATATCAAGCCATTTGCAAAACAGGCTGGGAATCAAGACAAGTTTTTGGCAGGAGAGGGAGACAGGTGAGTGCAGAGCTTTTCTTGGAGCAGGAGAGTGAAGGATGACTTGTTCAGTTAACCTCTTATCTGCTTTTCTGAGAGGGGCCTGTTTTGAATGCAAACTGGTGAACAGGCTGCAGTGAAGCTAATTTGGGTTACATTTTGTTCTCTTTTCTGTCACTGCTCTGATAAAGGTAATAGTGTCACTGCAGGGTTGTAGGGAAGGGAATGCAAGGGCTCTTTGTGCAGAGGTGCTATCACTGTGCGGGAGGTGTGCAAGGCAAAAAGCTGAGTGCTGAAGGCACAGTGTCAGAAGTGAAGCAAAAGAATTGCTGAATTCAGAGCCAGGTTTACATCCAGCTTGCTAATTTGAAGGCAAAATGGTAGCAGTGTGCATGGCCAATGTCTACAAGAGCTTCTGGGTGTTTGCAGAACCCTTTACTTCCCTAAGACAATGAGCTACTCTGAGTGCAAATGTAGCAACTGTATTTGGAAGTGGTTACCTTGGCATTTGGGTAGTATACGCCTGTAAGAGAGTCTGTACACATTTAAAATGAGGCATTGACAGGTAGCATGAACTGAATCACCTCTTTTTTTGATGTGAAAACTTAGCGGAAAGCTTTCCTAAGAAGGGAATATCCAAAATGCTTCTGCTGAAAGCCTTTCCCCCATCCCTAGTCATTTGGTTGGAAGGACAGCATATACCTCTGTCGACAGCAGTGCCGTGGCAGTGATTCCTTTATCTTTGACACAGCTTTATTACAGAGATATTGGTTCAGATGTGAAAAGGACAGTGCAGAGGGAGCAATAAGGAGAAGAGCTGGACTTCTGCAATAGGGACAGCTGACTGTGCAAAGCCTGACACTTTAGAAAAGGCAACATAAAACCACACTATAAAATGTAAGTGGTGAGGGAGGTAGTAGTTTTGAGAAAAAAACTTACTTAAGTGTCTCTTGTTTTTGAGGAATGACAAGCTGATTCTGCAGCCAGAGCTCCCTCAGCTTTTTATTAGGAGCTTTACCTTCAGTGTCTGAGCTATGTGATTTCTCTCTTGCAGACGGCCAGAGATGGGGTCTCATGGACCTTCCCTGATGATGGTCCCAACAACTGAGTAGAAGTCACAGTGTCAATGAAACTCACAAATTTGATGACTCAGCCTTGAACATGATCAAAGTGCAAGGTAGTTACCTCACTTTGACATCACCCCCCATTCTGCATGGATGTAGTCAGTGCAGGGACCTGTAGCCAAGAACTTGAACTTTGGTGTCTCTCTGTGCCATTTCAGGGATGACTGAGGACATTATTAGCAGAAGACTTGTCTAAACATAGATGGCGCAACAGTTTAACTAATCATTAAACTGTTAATTTTGAGGCTGCGGCTTTGCAGAAATATGGATTGCTCTCCTTGACTTCTGTGTCTGCACAGGCACAACCAACCCTTTTTGAAAATGGTGGCAAGCATCTGGGGAGTAAGGTCACATCTAAAACCGCAGCAGTTCTAAACAAAAACACATCTGACTATGGCCTGAAACAGGAGACTCTGCCAGACCACAAGCCTGTTGGTCTAACCCGTGCCTGTAGATGTAGTAGCAAAATCAGTGTTTAATATCTAGTGAGAAGTTGCCAGAACCTTCAAAACTTCTCATTTCTTACTGCAATTAAGGGATTTTACCTTCATAATCACCCTGTGATAGGGAAAGCATGTGTTCTCCTTCTACCAACTGTAAATAAATCTACAGGATTAATTAAGTGACTGGAGTAAGGTCATGCAGGAAGCTGTGGTTGAACTGGAAATATTGGTGTGAGTCTGTGAGCCCTGGCCTGGCTCCCCAGTCATCAGCTGCTTGCCTGCCTGGAGGAGTAAAAGGCTATTTTGCATGTGCCTATCATGTTACAGAGATCAGAGATTTACATTGCTGCCTAAAGTTCTTGATTTCTATTTATTAGGCCTATTATACATTTCCATGTGTTAATTTTGCCATAATAAGACGTAATAAAAGATGTAAAGAGATAATGTTGCATCCCAAGACACTATTTCAATGTGACTGTGACAATAAGGATATGAAAACTGTGTTTAAACCAAACTATTATTTTAACACATCTACCTTCCCAAGCTCTACAGTCCAGAAAGGAGCTATAACCAGAGGTGGTTACAGTATATACACATTCATCGTAGAAAACTGGGTAGGTGCGTGACTGAACAAACAGGGAGATAAATACCAGTGGGTAATTTAATTTTTATTTCCTTCCATTTGGTGAACGTGTGTTCCTTTATCTGTGTGTCAACAGTGAGTATTTCACAATGCCATTTTTTACAGGTGTGTGTGCAGATCTTTCTCCTTTGATAGATAGACACCGAAGGTTTCCTTACCTCAAAAAGTTTATTTTGCAATTGTCTCACTTGAATGAAGAAGGGTATGCCACAAGTTCTCACTTGTTGTATGGGCAGAAAATGTAATTCTGCTAGGGTGGGGCATGCCAGGAAGAAACGGCAGTGCGTGTTGATAGCTGATCACACTAGGGTTTATCTGAAGGGCATTCATTCTACAAGACACATTTCTTCCTGCAAAAAAAAAGTAGAGACATTTCCTCTATAGTAATGTTTAACTCTTAAAATTCCCCTTTGCATTTTTTCTTTAAAATGTCCAGGAAAACTTTCCCATCTTATCTTTACAATTGTCTCCTTTGAAAAGGTCACAATGATCACTGGTGTGGACAAAACAGACAAGCGGCTACTAGGCATCAAAAAGCAGCATGACTGCTGCTGCTACATTGAGGGCAGATGTCGTGTCTGTTGTAAAGAGCAGCCCAGACTGTGCAGAGGTTAACGAGGTGCTAGCGCAGGTTGATTGGTTAAACACCAGACATCCCTTCTGCCCTGCTTCTAAACCATGCAAAGGCTGAACGGACAGTGTCACAGGATTGCTGCATTACTTTTAATAACACCTTTCTTCCTTTGCAATTTCTGATTTTATTAATGTGGCTGCTATCCTATTTTAGAGAGATTTTTTAGCTAAGGTCTTCCACAACTAGTTAAAATATTCTGCTAAAAAGAGTGCAAAATGAATCCCAAGGGAAAAGCAAGACAAACAAATGCTGCTGAAGAGGATATTAGATTTCAAGTAATAATGGAGTTTATAATAGAGAATATTTACTTTGAGGGTTGCCAAGGATAAGACACTTCAGGAAGGAGAAAGGCTGGCTAAGAAGAAGAAAGAATAGAGAAGGAGATCTTATGAATATGGGAAGAAAAGGAAAAAGCCATGAAATAAAGCTGAACAATGAAAGGGAACAAAGCTATGAGGAAATAAGCTAACAACTGTAAGGGAAAACTAAATTAAAATAAATTGTAAACAGTATTTAAACAAAAATCCATTCATGTTTGTGCACATAATTAAGGAAATCTGCTTAATTGTTCTTGCCTTCCATTTGTATGTGCCTGTCACGACTGTTATGGTCAACTGAACTGTACTATCATAGTAGTTAGAAGAATAATAATTTCAAAGCTGCAGGTAAGAACATTTGAAAGAAAGCAAGTGGAAAACCATGCCGTGTTAATATTAGCACTGAAATGACTTGTCTGGTCCTCCAGTCAGGAAATGGAAACAATGGCACACAACTTTATGTGATCAACAAAACTTAATTGCCAATAACAAATAGTCCCAGGGAACTATTTGAGAACAATTGATGGATGCTAGCTGGGAGATTGTATCACTTTGAATCACAAAAGTGTGTATGGAAATAGACATGTTGTTGGTTATTCCAAAGATAGAAAATCATAGTGTCACTGGGTAAGCCGTTTAATATAAACATGCAAGCATCTTCAACTACGAGGAAGTGGGCTTAATGGTGATGTGGAGGGAAGACCCAGCATCTGAAGTGCAGTGTGAAGGCAAAATGATAGATGAAGGAGGAAACACAGGAATTAGGAAATCTGATAAGAAAATTGGCAGCAGAGTTTTGGCTGAGGTCTTTATAACCATAGAAGTGCTCAGGAACTGATTAGCTTTTTATTTGTCCAATATTAGTGTTAGGCTAGCTGGCCTGCCCCTTCCTCCCTGATGATGTTTACTCCCTTTTTATGATGTTTACTCTTCTCCAACTCTGCTGCATCACTGCATGATTTTCTCTGCCTCCTCAGATGATGGGCAACTAAAGATAGCAATTCTTTCTTATGCAGTTCTTTGACAGCTGGCAGTAAATGATCCACATCCCTGCAGATAGATTTTTGGTACCTTTTTTTCTGTCATTTGTGTTTCACTAATCAGAACTCTTATTACCTGTCTCCCAGGTGTGTGATTCTCCTAGGCTATTGCTCCCTTCACCTGTGCAGTGACTGTAACTGTCCAGGGTTTCCTCACTCCCATAACTTACTATGACATGAACACTTACAGTGGTCTTATGTATTTTTAATTCTCAGCTCTCATTACATTTCTTTCACTTCTGCAAATTTGCATCAGATTTCTAATGCCTTTTAAAGACTCCTCTTTATGATCTGCCATGCAGCACTCTTTGCCAGCACAGCTTTGGAGGTGCTGCAGAGAAATGCCACTCCTGTGTTGTCTTTTGGATTGGTTCTGCATGAAACCTTCAAGAGCACCTGGTAAGCGTAGCCAAAATGGTGCTGTTTACTGGCAGCGGGTGCATACCAGAAAACATGTGCGATACCTCCTACTGGTGGCAGAAAAAAGGGAAATCACTTTGATGAAGTATTAAAAGATTGTTTTACTTTTACAGATTCCACAGAAAATTCCACGCAGCCAAAAACTAAAATACCACTTTATATACAATGACAGTATTGACACTGTTTTACTTCAGGCATGTAATGTAGGCATTATGGATCACACCCTCGCCTTTCTCGGTTTCTTTCTTGACTATATAGGGAATTTGGTCAGCTAACTTTGGTCTTGAATCACACCCACAGCAGATGACTAATGCTGCCCTAAACAGAGATTTGTAGTATAAACCCTCATCACTTCCACTGAACGGATCCGGTGTTTTGCTCTTGGCAGACTTGGCGCTAGCAGTACTTGGAGGCATAATGCAGGTGACCTCGGCCAGGTGGGTAACTGCCACTCATCCTGGCCTCTGCAGGAGAAATGGCCAGATGAAGAAAGCTCTTCTGTCTTGGGGCAGGGCAACCAGGCAGACTGTCACGCAGCCAACTGCACCTCGCCATGGAAGATTTACTGGTACCCTCCCTGCTCAGGGGCTCAGCAGGTGACTGGTTCCTGTGTAAGCTGGACACAGCCTGGCTTCTCCCTTTTGTCACCATGCACTTTTTAGATAATAGATGGTGTGAAGCAAGAGTGGCTCCCTGCTGGACAGGCTGACAAGAAGGAGGGGAAGAGACATCAGGGCTCTTTGGGACTGCCCCCATGAGAGGTGCACAGCCCGTTTTTTTTTTTTTTTTTTTTTTGCATCCATGTCTTTGTCTTTTGCAGATTTGTCCATTTTTCCATAGCAAGATTAATGCCTGGGGATTCACATCCTTGGTGGGGCAAGCTCTTCTCTTCAGCCTCCCCAGGATGGGCAGAGCCCTGCTCAAGGGCTCACCACCCTTTTTCAAGGCCCAAGCCCACTTCCTAAAGAGAAGCCAGGGTTTCTGCATGGTTAGCAACCTCAATGTGCCCATTCAGTGCTGAGGATGCCCAGCTGCTTGTGGTACCAGTGAGGAGGTATACAGGGGGCTGCTGGGTGTGCAGCCAAAGTGAGGTGCCCATTCAGTAATGATCGCTGAGCAGCTTTCTGCCAAGGATGTCTCCCAGCCACTTCTGTCCCACTTCCCCAGCTGATCGTTTTTCTAGCAGTGCTGTCACACCTTCCTCTTCACCTTTTGCCCAGGCAGCCAGGTTTTCCAGCTCTTTGTGGCAAGTCTGTAATTATTTAAATTGCTCTCTGTAGTTACAAGGAGGCTATAAAGCTAATAACTTGAAACAATGCCCTAACCTAGATAATATCCCTTTAATCTGAAACACTAAACTCCAGTGCAGATAAATTTGTAGCTGGCACAGATATGTGTCCAAATTTCTCCTCAACCACCAAAATGCCTGAAATACTCCTGAAAAACTTTGTGACGCACTTGGATCTGTCTCTGTCTTTCTTCTGTTTTGTTTGAATGGCAATGCTGCAGCAATGCGTACAGAACTTGCTTCTGAGCCAGGGGTGGGTGCTGCAGGGAGGTGATGTGAGGAAAGGCATGATTGTTGCTCATTAAGCACTTAAAAAAAAATCCCTTGAACATACATCCAAACCAAGCTTTTGAGTTGAAAATGAACTCAGTGTAAGTGTATTGAGTCAAAACTCACGTAAAGAGAAAAACACCTAGACAGTCATTAAACTGAGGCAAATTCAGACTTTCCAGCTGTAAACCCTTTGGAGTTCAGAGCATGAAAGGACCCAAAAACATTGGCAGTGCTGCTGGTGGAGTTGTGGTGCCACTGGATGGCACATGTTGTGCCAGCTGGGCTCTGCTCACCTGCACCAGCCCAGGAGTAAGGAGGTTTGCCTGAAATAGAAGTCTTAGTCTTTTGCCAGCTTGTATAAATGCTGACCCCGACAGAAAAAGAATAGTCATACTTTTTTTTCCCCTCCTGTGAACCATTAGGGAAAGTCAGAGGCACTGCTTTTACAGCTGTTGAGGCTGTGCTTCCCTTTGACAGCTACCTCCCGTATCAGCACAGCCCTGCAAAGTGACTGGTAATACTCACTGTTTAGTGTTTGAGGTTCCAGTGTTGAGATCGCAGAACTCAGAAATAAATGCAAGCATATAAGGATAGGCAGGATGTCAACTGAACTTTTCTTCTCATTTCATTGAGTCTCTTGGTAACTGATCCTTACAGAAATGATAATTAAATATTCAAATGGGCAGGCAACTCAATGTGCAAAACCCCATCTACACTGTGCAATAGCAATCAAACACCTGGCTTTTTGAACTAGATCCAACTAATACTTTGATGAGGAGCTTGTAAATTATGCCTCCTGTCCCTGTTGCTCAGCCTCACTGTCCTGTGTGCATGACAGCTAAACCACCCGTGAGCTCTGGAAAGCGCACCCACACTTTTCACACTTGCCTTTTTAAAAAGCTGAGCTCCAGCACTTACAACATGGCCAGCAGACAAGGCCAGGGCTGCTCTCAAGACCTGGGAGTTTCCACATCATGCATAGTGGATGTGAAAAAGGAGCCCTAGACCAAGTCCCCAGCAGTAAATGTTTCTTACTCATACTCTGCTCACATGATACTCTGCCCTGGCAGTCAAGCTCATGAAGAGCAAATATCTTTGCCAGTCCTAGGGAAGGGCTCCAGGTGTGAGAAAGCGTGTGAGCTGCAGGCAAACACAGCACTCTTGCAAAGGGAAAGGAGGCTTGGGAGCTACTTGGTATGTCTGGGGAGTCTTAGCCATCTGGTCCAAGACAAGCCGCTTTCACTTTGTTTCATTATTCCCACTCAAGAAAAGAGAGTAATATTTGCTTGCCAACCTCGCTGGGGTGTTGGGAGATGGCAATGAATGACTGCACAGTGCTGCAAACATAGAAGGTGTTATAAAAATGTGAAGCCTTTAGGTGCCAAACAGAATATTTGAACATTGCAGGAAAGGGAAATACAGTGCTCAGACAGTTGTGGGGCGAGCAAGACATGTTTATTGCAGACAGGAATGTTAAAACTCACAAATACAAGGGGTGCCAAAAGGCATTTATTAAGAGGTGATGGACTGCAGGCACTCCATAAAGTATGACCCTGCTGATCATTGAGAGCCTGCCATGTCTGTAACCTGGTCATCTGAGGCACGGAATGTTTGGGAGGGTGCAGGGCAGAGGGGAAGGAGCATGGAAAGGAGGCTGATGCTTTCTACAAGTTGTCTATGAACAGAGCCAGAACGCTAAAAGTAGGTGCTGCAAGCCCTTGCCTGCAGATACTCATCAACGTTGTTGTCAGGCATAGGTTAGATGCATTTGTGTTCCTGAAAGTGTGATGAGCACTGTAAGTGCCAACACTTCACTGCCAAATACCACGCCCTACGGTGTGGGCAAGTCACTGCTCCCGCAAGGCATGCTGGCTCCTGTGCTGTGCCTTCAGCCCACACAAGGGGTACAGAGGAGAACAGGCACCATTCTTCTGTCCTGCTCTGCCCTGGGAGAGTGGATTTTGCAGGGCTGGGGTACCCAAAGGAGAAAACATGGCCCAAGGTGTTTCCTTGGGTACCCTGGACACTGCCATAGGCATATTCTCCTTCCTGTGAGTGGTGATACGATGTTGGAAGTGACCTCATGGGTTGGATGGCACTTGTTAGAAGGAGTAGCCTAACAACACTTCTTTGATACATGCATGCCTTCTTCTCAGCTACTGCAGCAGAAAATACTTTGTGAGAAGGGGACATATGGTGATTCTTTATTGGATTGAGGTGCGCTAAGTCAGATGTTCAAAGGGAGAGGGAGAAAGTCTGAGTTAATGCTTTTACAGAGCTCTTAGCCCCGGGTCGGTTCGTTAGTTGAATGACTTTTCCCCAGCAGGGCTTGGCAGCCCAGCCTCCCCATAGCAACTGACACAAACAAACCCCAGGGCTGCAGAGAAGTGATGACTGAAAGGAAAGGGCAGGGGAAAAGCCAAACTATTTTTATATTTCCGAACGACGCAGCAGCTATTTTTCACTTGTGCATGCTAAATTCTCTTTGTGATGTATTTGCTTGCTGGTGATATCCCTTAATTTCCCCTGCTTTTGTTTTAGCTGAAGTCCCACCCAGTCGTCTTATGAGCCTTATACTTTGAGTGACTGCATGTCTCTGTGCACACATGTAATGTTTGTCTCCCCTACTGTGTATATAATTTAATAGTGCAGGTGTGTACTATTAGTCCTGGACACCAGCATCTGCCAGGTGCCTCCCAGCAGAGCTGAGACGTGTGTTCAGTGAGTCTGAGCACCCTCCCTGTGTTTCAACATCCCTTCAAGCTCTGAGGCCAGCCAGCCACGAGGTGACATCTCAGACATCTCTGGTCCTTATGGCCTGTGGAAGCCTTCTTCCCATGATCAAGCTTGGGTGCAGGCAGTGGAGGTGGTGGGAGGGGAAGAAGTAAGGCCATCACCTTGCTGTCCTCTGAGCCACATGGGCTAGAGGACACTCAGCATTTTTGCCAACTTATCTGGGGTACAAGGGTTGCTTTTAACCCTAATAGCAGTTGCAATAGCAGTTAGGTGTAGCAGCCCTTATTAATGAGACATTAACACAGAGAGATGAGACGATCAAGCCTGTGAAATCAAGTGATGGCACCAAATGGTCGGTGGCCAGTTTGGAGAGGTGAAGCTGCAAGCTAACAGCCACAAGCATGTGCACCCAAAATCCCAGTGGCAAGACCAGTGCTTCAGGGCTCCGGTACCTCATGCCAGCAGGCAGGCACTAGAGAGTACCTCAGCAAACTCTGCAGTGAAACAAGCCTTCGTCAAGGATGAAGGTCAATGGTGGCCTGGCTTTTGAGTAGCAAGATCTGGGTAGGAAACATCTCTCCTCTTGACATGACTCCTGGAATTAAGGCAAATGCTCTCCTAGAGAAAGAGACCTGCTGGATATTTTTTGTGAAATGTGAGAAGGAGAGAGGCCAGTCCTCCTTTCACAGGCAGCTCAGGGGCAAGAACTGGACCAGGCACCCACAGCTGAGGGCTCCTATGTAGGTGTGGGATTTGACTGACCTACTTTTACATGTCTATGCTATGTCTGTTTCCATACGCACGTCACCCTAGTCTCCCTTTACTGTCAACAGGAGAAAAGGGTGTGTTTGGGACATGAGTAAACTGGCTTATTTTTGCTTTCTGTCTTAGGGCAAGGTGAATTGCTCTGGATTATCCTCTTCCTTTTCATTGGCTTTAAAGGGATAATTAACTCATACGAACATGATCCTTCTAGTGGGTCAGATGAATTGCTATTCCAAGTTACTTACTGAGCATTAGCAGCTGTAAGGTACTTTCAGTTATCTTTACTCATACTGCAAGAAAGCCTGTAGTGGTCCCTGTATTATGGTAACTTCTTTTTTATTTCATCGTGAAGAGAGGAGAAATTCAGTGGCTCAGAAAACAAAGACCAGCTGTCAGGAAAACAATATTGCTGTACTTTCTTCTGTTCATCTCATTTTTCTCTTAAAAGATTAATCAAGTGTTTTGGTGGAAAGAATTTCACAGTGAATTGCAAAAACACAAAGGAAAGTGAAAGAATTTGCTTAAGTGATAGCTCTCTATTTTCTGCTTTTAATTGCTTTTACTTTTCCCCTAGCTTTAAATATTAGGCTGAAAGTCATAGCTATAGTACAAAGAAATGAGGGTGTTATCCATTCTTACTTGGGCTGCAGCTATAGTTTCCCATCTGATAAGCTTGGGTCAGGATACTACTGTTTCAGACAGCCTGCAGACAATTCCTGTCCTATTTCATCACAAAAGCAGTGGCAGTTGCTGGTGGTCATCATATGTTTCTCCTAGAAAGTCCTGGAGGATCAACAGCTTTCTTCAGGAAGCAGCCATCAGGACCAGAGGTGAAGCCTTGACCTGGGAAAGGAGCCTTTGCTGGGCGGTAACTTATAACCAAGTTTGTACAGTCATTGTTGGTGTGATTGACGTCAAGCCAGCTCCTGCTGCAATCATCTTGCAGAATTTTTTCTTCTTACTGGAAATTTTTATTTATGCAGGTGCTAATCAAACCAGTACTTCTTTCTGGATTCATAATATGCTTGGAGGTCAAGTTTCAGCATGTAGTATGTTACATGCTAACTAGGTAACTGAACAAATGAATCAATGGTAAAATTAATAAGATTTCAAATGTGGAGACAAGTTAGAGCGGCTTCTTTACACCTATATGCAAATTTAGCTTAACATCCCCCTCCCACCCCCTCCTGTAGATACTTGCAAGGGGTTATAGAGGCTTGCTCAGTGCTTGTTAAGCAATCTGGTAAAGTACTTTGTGTTCCCACCTGGGGTGAGAGAGAGGTGTCAGCTGAGACATCCATAGAGTGTCTGCAGCCTAGTGTTGTTTGGAGGAAGGGCTCATTTTTATTTGAGTGATTATGTGTAGGAAATAAAAGAACAATGGCACCATTCTTCAAAGGTCTGAAAAATCAGACCTTTGTTCTCTCCTGCTTGATGTCCTGAAGCAAAGTCACTACAAGTGCCATTGTTTCCCCAGTGTGTTTTTGAGGGCATTAGTGTGTTTCTTTCTCCGCTTAATTCAATGGATTTTCTTGCTTTCAGAATATTTCAGATAGAAATATTCAAGAAGTCTATGATACTAACTCTGTTTTTCTGCTTGTATTAGGAACCATCTCTGGAAGCTTTCTAGACTCATTTGATTGCATAATATGACGTGTATGAAAGTGATTTTTTAATGATTTCATAGAATCATAGCAAAACTGGGTTGCAAGAGACCCACTGGATCATCGACTCCAACCATTCCTATCAAACACTAAACCATGCCCCTTAACACCTCGTCCACCCGTGCCTTAAACACCTCCAGGGAAGGTGAATCAACCACTTCCCTGGGCAGCCTGTACCAGTGTCCAATGACCCTTTCTGTGAAAAATTTTTTCCTAATGTCCAGCCTAAATCTCCCCTGGTGGAGCTTGTGGTCATTCCCTCTCATCCTGTCCCCTGTCACTTGGAAGAATAGGCCAGCTCCCCCCTCTCCACAACCTCCTTTCAGGTAGTTATAGAGAGCAATGTGGTCTCCTCTCAGCCTCCTCTTCTCCAGGCTAAACAACCCCAGCTCTCTCAGCCGCTCCTCATAAGGCCTGTTCTCCAGCCCCTAAGGTCACCAGCTTTGTTGCTCTTCTCTGGACTCGCTCCAGAGCCTCAACATCCTTCTTGTGGTGAGGGACGCAGAACTGAACACAGGATTCAAGGTGCAGACTCACCAGTGCCGAGTACAGAGGGAGAATAACCTCCCTGGACCTGCTGGCCACACCGTTTCTGATACAAGCCAAGATGCCATTGGCCTTCTTGGCCACCTGGACACGCTGCTGGCTCATGTTCAGTCACTGTCAACCAACACCCCCAGGTCCCTCTCCTCCAGGCAGCTTTCTAGACAGACTTCTCCTAGTTTGCAGCACTGCACAGGGTTGTTGTCCCCCAAGTGCAGGACCCGGCATTTGGCCGTGTTAAATCTCATGCCATTGGTCTCAGCCCAGCAGTCCAGCCTGTTCAGACCCCTTTGCAGAGCCTCCCTACCCTCCAGCAGATCCACACTTCCATTCAGCTTGGTGTCATCTGCAAACTTGCTAAATCTATGAAGAGGTTGAGGAAGTCAAATGGGGAAAACCATACTTTCATGCCTATCAGCCTTTACTCTGTAGGCTAGGCTACCCCCTCTCCCCTTGGCACTGCTCAGATGACCAGAACAATTCGAGTCTATAATTAAACAGTTCCTAATTTAAACAGAAGAATGCCATAGATGTGAAAAGGTTGGTCCTGCTGTAAAGCTCATTTTCATGCTAATATTGTTGAAGTGAATTTCTTTTTTTATTGCCTTACGTGTGCTGCAAATCTGTTACACATCCTAAAGCAATTATGGAAGAAAGAAGGGATGAAATAGGCTGTGTGCCCAAAACCTCACCTGTGTTTTCCAGCTGTTAGGGAACCTAAGAAAAGCCATTTCCTTTCTCCACAAACCATCTTTCTTTGAAGGAAACTGTGTGTGGAATAAAAAGTGTTTTTTCAGTGCTACTGTGTAGTATTTAAGGAAAGCATTAATAAGATGTGTCTCCTTCACAACTAAAGAATCATTCAAGAAAAGTCTGCCCTCCACCCTTCCCACACCATGGTATTTCAGGGAAAGGCGTGGGTTTGTTTCCCTGGCAAAAAAAGGCATCTGTTCAGAGGATCATAAAGGATGAGACAGCTTTACACCTCTGGAAATATTCCTGCTGGCATCATCACTGCAGTGCACACTTGCTTTCCTAGCTAGTCTCACCTGGGGCAATTTTCTCTTTGTCTCAGTGGCAGAAAGACAGAGACGTGTTTCAGAGGGAGAGAAGCAGTGAGGACATGGTTACTGCTCTGTGGAGCACTGGAATGAGGAAGAAAAAATGCTTTACCCTCTGTGAAGTGATGAATCCCTCTGCCTCTCCACATAAGCCCTGGCTCTCAGCACAGCACAGACACGGTTTTGGTTGGGGTTTTTTTGTGTAAAATGAACAGTATTGGCAAAGTGATGGTTGCATATGATGTTGATGGGGCACAGAAAAATAAAGAAACTGAACTAAACTTTTTGGGAAAGTGTGGCTTCAAGCTTGGAACTTGGAGTCATGAACATATGCGGGCATTCTGAGATGTGATGTAAAGTCTGATATGAAAATACGGGTAAGGTATTCCCCAGGAGTTTGTTAATTGTTTATTGTTCTCAGATATGATCTCGAGCAACAAGATCTGTAGAGATAAGGAAGGTCTTTCTTCCAAGAGAGCTGAGTGAAAAGCATGAATGAGAATGTCTTTCAGAAACTCATTGATGTATCCATTTAGAAGCTGCAGCTCTTGGAGTGCCAAAGGCTGGCAAGCTGGAAGCCTAATGAGAGTGAGCCTGGAGGCTGTTGTATGGGTGTAGGAAAGTCACCTGAAACGAGGACGTGACAGAACCTGACTGAGACAGCCTGGGGTGAAACAGAGGATGTCTTGGGAGGGGGAAAGAAAAACAAGACCTATGACTAGAGATGACTGGAAGGCAAAAAAGCTTGCATGGAAGTAATATGTAGGTAACAGGAGGCATATTTCCAGGGTAGGTCTGTGAATGGGACTTAGGTGGATATGAGAGTGAGAGCTGTGTGGGAAAGCTGGTCATGCAGAAACAGCCCTTGGTTAGTGTCAGTGCAGCCTCTCACTGTTTAACATTTTCAAGGCTCCAGAAGGGCAGGGCGCACTGTGAAGGAGGGAAGCAGAACCATGTTTAGAAAATATAATAGAAAAGAGGAACTTATGAGGTGCACAGTGCTCAGATGGAGATGATCTGGCTACTTCTCATCCCTGCTTTACCAGGAAAGTGGGAAAATATGACCAGGGAGGTATTAGTCATACCTTTCCAGGTAGTCCCCAAATACATTGGTTTACTGGAAATTCACTAATAGAGAGATGGGTCATGACTTAAAAACAAAGAGCTTTTAGGGCAGGAAGTCCTAGTTGTTAAATGATAATAATTCATGGGGCTTGTGATTATATGGTTTAAATAGAACATTCTGAAAGAAAGACATGTGCCCTAAGAGGCTGTGTGATTCCCTCATGTTGGACAGTGTGCTGTAGATATCAAAAAGTAAATGCTGCACAAGGAAAAATTTGTTCCCTGCCAAGCTTGCAAGGCTAAGAACCTCAGCTTTTGTGAGTCCATGTGGGAAAACTTTCTAAAAATCAAATGGTTTAAATATTTATTATCATCACCGTACACCTGTAGGGCTCTGTGGAACTGCAGTGACCAGTCAGATGGGAAACACCTGTCTTTTCAGAGCACCTTGCAGATGTCTCAATGGGGAATGAGAAACAGGAAAAATCTATTGTGCTCAAAATTTGCTATGGAAAAAGACAAAAGATAGCAAGAAAAAATGGTAGTATTCAAAGTCTTTTGATTTTTAAAAGACCATGATGTAGTCAGATGGGTATTTTTTCTTCAGAATAAGTGGTTTGGACATGACTTTGAAATCTCACTTTCATATTATGTGTGCTACTTTATACTTAGAAACCTGAATCTGTACACTCTGACTTGAATCCTTTGCAGGCAGAGCATAGAGTGTAGGCTTGCAGACGCCTTCAATTATCTTTCAAAACCTAAGAAAAAGTTGGAGCTTCAAAGCTACACATACATATCTATGTTTTACCACCACTTATATTATTGATGGATAGCACTGAGGAAGCATGCCATGAAAGGCCAAGTGATTAGAAAGGACGTGCTTAATCACCAAATCCAGGTTTATGCTCCCTTTTCTAACTCATCAAATTCCACATTAAAACTAGTTGGATTATTTGACTCTTATTTGATACAGGAAGCCTTTTCTAGAATCTGGTTGTCCCAATGGTTTAAACAATTAATAATTTACATTCTAAATATCTTGATGGATAGTGTATATCTGTATATTCTTATGATGAAATTATCTTGGTGCTTAAACACGTCTCCTTCCCAAGTGTTTGTGCCCACACACTTACAGACAACAGCCGATTTTTACTGAGCTTCTGTTCTGCTAGTTTCCCAAGCCAAAGCTTTTAGCTTTTTTTCTTCTGATTATCCCGATAACTCTTCTCCAACCCTATTTCGTGTTCCTTGGGAATTCATGCCAGGAACTAGAAGCAAGATTTGTACCTCCTATTGCAAATGAGACCTAACCAAAAGCTTGTATAGCAGCATTAGTATGACCCTTCTTGAGGTATCACTAACAGAGATACTTCTTTGGAAGCATTTTAAGGCTGAACGTCCCTCTTCACAGCTGCATCACATTATCGTTCATAACTGCTCTTTGCTCAGGGGAAAAAGCTCTGTTGCTGGTGCTAGCTGATGAGTTCCTTGCCTACAGCAAAAAATAACTAGTCCCAAATGTATGACCTTGGGTTTTGTGCTCCTGTATTTACCCCCTTTTCTGTTAATTTTGTTCATGAAGTCATCCTGTAACATATTCTAACCCTCTGAACTGATGCTGCTTCCCACTTTTGTGTCATCAGCAAATTTTTTTAGTGCATGCATTAGTGCATTCTGAGCCAAGATTATGAGAAAAAATTTTGAGTAAGATCAATCTTGGAAACAGTCTTGAGTAAGAAGCCTCTGCTGCTCTGACTCTTCTCCCCACTGCCTGGAACCCTTAGCAAGGGTTTTGCCCATCTCAACCTCCTCCAGGTAAACTCATACCTTGCCCTGAAGCATTTTTGAAACCCAGAGAGGAAAAGTTTATCCCAGATCTGATATCCAGAAAATCAGATGTCAGATTTGACAAGGATAATCTACCCAGTGGTGAACCTGCCCTGCATCTTACCCCATCTACCTCCATACCTTCAGCTGCATGTCTGTTTTCCTCTTTCAGAACACATGCAGAGGACTTGCTTGTGAGCAGATGAGTCGAGCAGGCTCACAGCTAGACATGTGTTTATTTTCACCTGGGAGAGAGGACAGGGAACAGCCTGAGCATCAGCTTCTCGCTGCCAGCGTGGCTTTGCAGGGTTGTGGCTGTGGTCAGGCAGCTGTGCAGCTCCTGCCTTCCCCACAGAGGCCCACCCTGCAGCTGCACATATTGCCTTTTCCCTGCCCTTTACAAATGATGCAGATGCTCCTGTGTAATCATATGTCTCTATCCCTAGCTAGATGATCGTACTCAAAATCTGGACTGAAACACTCAGAACCACAGATTAAGCAGTGCTTGCATGAAACTGTGCTTTGCTGGTGCCTGCAAGCCACAAGCCTCACAGTTTTCCCTTTATTGTTAAGAGTCTTCTAGGAAAACTTCAGGTAAGAGCTGACTTTAAAAACAAGCATAACTGAGGCAATTAAGATGAGTAACTGCCAATTATTTCATAGAAGACACAGAAAACAGAGCACCACAGATTTTTCAGGCAGCATCCAGCACAGTGATTTATTTCTGTATCAATTCTTGTCACAAGCAATCCACCAAGCAAAGAATCTGAGGAAATTTACTTTCAGTGTTTGTATGATTTTTTTTTTAAAAAAACCAAACCCAGTCCTCACTGTAACACAAAACAAAGACAAACAAACATATCACAAATCTCATTGTAACATGTGAATTCACACTGCAGCAACTTTTACCACAACAGAGGCACCACCCTCCTTCCAGTGGCAGTGTGGTGGGTGGCTACAGACCAGAGGTCATTTAATGAGCAGCCCAAGCACTGGGGAACTCATGCTAAGTAAAGTTAAAAAGCCTTAGCTTTAGTCCTCAAGGCTATAAAAGGTTATAACGACTCTGTGGTGTTATGCAAATGAGGAAGGTGGCTGTTGAAGGTGGGAAATGTGACCTGGCAGCATGGTTGTGTGGATGGGCTGTGACCAATGAATGCTTGTTACTAGGACAGAATCATCCAATCAATGTTTGGCGTGAGAGTTAGCTCAATATATAAAAGCAGACAATGAACCCTGAATAAAAGGCTTCACTTGGATCACATTGATCATTTTGTGTTGTCCCATTTCTTCGGTCGTCACAGCAGTGCATTCATCTTGATATTTGTTTTGTGCTGCTGCAAAGACAGTTTTAGCCTTTGCAGGATGTATTTTGCTTTGTGCAGACACACACAAATGGTTTGCCATTTCCTAAATTCATGACATTGGTCCATTGCTCAATGACAGCTTCTCATTGCTTGTCAGTCAGAGCTGGTGTGGAACAGGGTCAGCAAAGACTGTTAGAACACAAGAGTGCTTCCACGGCCAACCTGGTGCCCCAGCAAAATCCCTGGCACAGAGTAGGCTGGCTGAAATTGAAGAGGGGTTTGGAGCCAGTAGGTCCTGCACTTTCCTTCCCATCCCTGTGACACTATCCTGGATTGCAGAAGATCCTGGTCAGACAGTGCAAAGGCAGCCCTGCTTCTATGTGGGGATGCCACCAAGATGATGGCTACAAAGGGTTTGTCTTGGACTCTGCCTGGGGAAAACAGCCCAGGGGCCTCTCCAGGGTGCTGGCAGGGGGGATTCCAGTGCTGTAGGTCATTCTGCTACATGACCAGCATCCCCATTATCTGGGTGCTTGCCCATCCCATCGTAGCCAACTGGTGACATTGTGACTGACTTTACTTTTTACCGAGTGAATACTACTAAGTTATGTTTAATGGGTAAAAGTTTCAATGGCATAGCTATCACAAGCATAGAGAAAAGTCACTCTCTTCATTAATGAAGTGTTAGCCACAAAAGGCTAGCTGAGATACAAATTTAGCTGTACTAGCTATATAAGGTATAACCAGCTGTATAGGGCATAACATGACTTGTTTAAGGACCCATAACTGTCAAACATGTTCTCAAGCAGGTAAGGGCTAGCTGTCCTGTGGTGGCCCAGGACACCAACAACATTCAGGTCCCTAGGCACATAAACCTCCACTTTTCTCACTGCCATCACACTGAGGTGGCACAAGCCAAGCCTTAGTGAATGGGAGCTTGCACTCCTCTGCTGACAGCTGGCCAGAAACTAACAGGGTAACACACGGAAAGGGTGATCACTAATCCATCCTTCCCCTTTAGACTTGCACCTAAACAGTATGGAGATCCCTAATCAATGCTCACCAGATCATGCTCACCATATCTTTTTTCCTATAATCAATATCTACTGAGAGATAAATACATCTCAAGCCAAAGGAACTGAAGCAAACCAATTTGTTTCAGCACTGCTTGTTCTTAATTGCCCAGTATTAGTGGCAGGTAAGGTGTCCACAAATTGTTTAAATCTTCACATCAAGGTAAACAGGGGGGATTTCACCCAAAGGAAGTGCTGGCTGACATCTGGTTTGGGAAGAACATATGATAAAATCATCAGGGCTAGCTGGCACCATGGTACAAGTCCAAAGTAATTTCCGCAGACTCAAATCAGTCAGGAATGGAGGGAAGTAGAAAGGGCGACTCATATCAATGAAACAGGAATATCAACAGTTATGTTTTTGCAGAGGTAGAAAATTAACACTGTTCCTGTTACTTCAAATCTGCTGATTTTTTAAAAACTTGTCACAAACAAAAACATTAGGTGCATGTACAGTCCCCTTATTACCACTTCTGGGCTACATAAAGTAGCATTTACCTCATATGTAAGGATGTAGTACCTTTTCCAAAGGAATATGTCTGTCTATGCTTGGCAATTCCCTCTCCTTGCATTTCCATTACCAGGTTATTTATGAGTATGTGGTGTATTATCTAATTCAGTGCATGTTCTGGTAGCTGAAAGGATTGAGAAGAGCTTTATTTAGTAGCCGGTAATTAGAAGTGAGTCTTTCTTTGAGGAGAAAGAAGCTTCCCTTGAGCACTATTGCTTATTTTCAAAAATGGAACTAAGAAAGTGTTTAATGAAATGAAGCAGCAGTTCTTACTAACACCAACTATAATGGTTTTAGGGCACACTGATGTTTAGATGTGTAAGTCAGCTAATGGAAACCACAATGACTCCAGAAGCCAAGATAAACTGCCTATTGTGAAGCCCACCAGCTCCAGCAGTGTTGGATGTAGGTCCATCAGAGAGGCACCAGGCAGCGCGGATGTAACCTCCTATGACCCCAGCCTGCACTGCACATGGGCTCAGCTCTGCCTAGGCAGTATATTGTTGTGGTTTGAATGATGATATGTTGATGATCATGACATTTGCCAAAGTAAGATGACAACCTGAGAGAGGTAGCTTGAAAAACGTAGCTTCCAAAATACAAAGCAAGCAGTCTTTATCATTGTTCTCTATAGCAAGAATAGCTCCCAGCTGCCTGTTGTAGCTGTCAGGCACTAACCTACTATTCTGAAATCTGTGAAATGAAATTGAGTGAGAGGGATCAGGAATACAGAATTTCCATTCTCCACATCTAGCTATAGACCTCAGCCCCTGCAGCTCCAAGTCCTTGGATGGTGAGTGAGGATGGAGTGAGATGTGCCAGGAACTATTTATCCAATTCTATCTTAGGACTGTCAGCATCAAAGGGAATTTATAGCTATTCATTTCTGACATGGGCAAGTTGTGAGGCTTTGATTGTACACTGAGGAACTTGTAATCAGAGAGACAGCATTTACAGCAACTGCTTTTAAAAGTGGCTCACTTCTTATCCCTGGTAACATCCTAAGTCCAGGGAGAGGCAACTTCCTGCAAAATAAATAATGGGATTTACAGCAGTGTTTAGAGGCATTCTTTATGTACTGATGTTCCTGAGAGCAGGCTTAAGTCAAAGAATGAAGTGCATGTCTGCCCCTAAAAAATTATCTTCCATAGTATAGGAGAACATATAGGAGGCCAAGTTGGATGGCACTTTGAGTAACCTGGTCTAGTTGAAGGTGTCCCTGCTCATGGCAGGGGATTGGGGCTAAATGATCTTTAAGGTCCCTTCTAACCCAAACCATTCTATGATTCTGTAACTCTACGGAGACTTCACTTGGTTAGTGTGCACATAGGCAGCCTGTACTTCAGTCAATACTTAAGTTGAGCAATGAGAAAATATCATAAAAGATGTAATACAGCAGTCATAGTAGCATGCTTATCAGTAGGACATTATATGACATAACTTGAAGACGTTGTCTAAGCTATAAAACAAGACATGACACACAAGGAGTCATGAAGGGTAACCAAAAGTCTAAGAAATTATGTGTTCAGTCTTCCAAGCTTTCTATCTCTCTGTATATCGATTTTACTCTCACCTTGTACAAATTCAGTATTTGTTCCTCACTTACCTCCTCCCTTTTGAGGGGGGTAGATATTCTCCTACTACACTTTCTAACTATTTACCAGGAGCTCAACACAGCAGTAGTGAGTTGAATTGATGCCTAAATTAATCTCTTACTGATGTACTGTAGGTGTTACTGAAAGGAGTTCTTGGGATTTTGTTTTTTGGCAAAGTTGAATTAAAGCTGATGTTTCTGAAATTTGTGTGTCCAGTTGTAGAGTGCTTTGGGCAATTTTACATCAAATAAGTTATATATTCTCTGAAGGGGAGTAGGGGCTGGATAGCTCTGTTTTTCTTCTGACGCATTGCAAGTTTCTTGGTTTTATATATTTTTTTTTCCAAGTCTCCACATAGGTCTATTAACTGAGCCCACCAAACCTGTTGAATAGTGCTGCTCCACTCATGTCACTAAGAAATAAATTATTTACTTTGTTGTTTCATGCTGCAGCTGGATGTCAGTATTTACTGTGATTTGCTGCTGAAGCAGCATATTCAATGGGCAACTTCTTTGGAAAAGCTTAATCTATTTATATGATTGTCGTGAGTGGATCCTGGCTGGACACCAGGTGTGCGCCAAAACTGCTCTATCACTCCCCTTCTCAGCTGGAGAGGGGAAAGAAATTATAATGAAAGGCTTGTGGGTTGAGATAAGGACAGGGAGACATCACTCAGAAATTACCATCACAGGCAAAACAGACTTGACTTAGGGAAATGGTTTAATTCATTATCTGTCAAATCAGTGTAGGGCAATGAGAAATAAACTCAGATTTCAAAAACACCTTTCTCCACCCTTCCCTTTTTCTCAGGCTCAGATTTACTTACAAATTCTTGACCTCCTTTCCACCACAGGCACAAGGAGATGGGACTGGGGTTTGTGGTCAGTTCATCACACATTGTCTCTGCTGCTCCTTCCTCCTCAGAAGGAGGATTCCTCACACTCTTTTCCTGTCCTGACATGGAGTCCCTCCCACAGGAGAATCTCCATGAGCCTCTCCAATGTGAATCCTTCTCATGGGCTACAGATCTTCACAAACTGCTCCAGCCTGGGGCCCTTCCACAGGATGCAGTTCTCTAGGAGCTGACTGCGCTAATGTGGGTCCTGATGGGGTCACAAGTCCTACCAACAAACCTGCTCCTCTCTATCCATGGATCCACAGGTCCTGCCAGAAGCCTATTCCAGTGTGGGCTTCCTGCAGGGTCATAGCCTCCTTTGGGCATCCACCTGCTCCGTCGTGAAGTCCTACCCAGGCTGCAGATGGATATCTGCTCCACTGTAACCTCCATGGACTTCAGGGGGACAATGTGCCTCACCATGGTCTTCGCCACTGGCTGCAAGGAAATCTCTGCTCTGGTGCCAGGAGCAACCCTTCACCTTCCTTCTTCAATGACCTTTGTGTCTACAGAGTTGTTTCTCTTACGTATTTTAACTCCTCACCCCAGCTGCTGTTGTTGCCCTCAGAGTTTGTAGTGTTCCCTTTCCCCCTTCCTTAACAGTTGATCTCAGAGGTGCTACCATCGTCACTGATTGGCTTGGCCTTGGCCAGTGGCAGGTACATCTTGGATCTGGCTGGCATTGGCTCTATCGGACACAGGGGAAACTTCTAGCAGCCACTCCAGTAGCCCCTAATACCAAAACCTTGCTGCACAAACCCAATACTATGGTCGATAGGTGGAAATAATAAATTGAGTATATCTATGAGTTTTCATAGCTTGGATAGTCATCCTACTCTGAAGTAGTGACCTTAGTAGGTTTCATTATCTGGCTGAGAATTTATAAAAAAAAAAAATACTGCAGAAAACGAGCCTGACTTGAACATCTGGAGGACAAGGAGTAGGAAAACAAATGAAAGGGCCTGCTGTATTCTGTGCCAGTAGGATTTGCAATCCAGAAAGAGATGCAAATGACTAAGGCTGAGTGATCTACTTTCTGTAAGCAATCAGTGTGACAGACTTAACCCCTTTTCTTGTTTGCAAATTATTCTGAAGTAAGGGCTGCTGCTTACAGATGTGTTTGTTATTTGCATACACTTTGTGAATAAACTTCTGCTTGTGGGTTAGTCATGCGCTATTCAGCATGACTATTGCTTGAGTAGTGTTGTTTGTAGGGTGTGATTCATCAGACCTACAAGAGAGCTGTTAGGAGTACTAGATGAGCATTACTAGAAATATGTGCATGAATTCATATTCACAAATTGTGAGCATGTTTGTGATTCTTTTCATCTCTCTGCAAACAATCTGATTTCCTGAAGTAAACTTTGTTTATACCAAAAAGTTCTCTGTAATTAACTTCTGGAATGGAAATGGTCATAGAAAACTTCTGGAAACAAATTACATCTGCCTGCTTATCTCTAGTAATCTGACTTCTATCAAGCAAATTAGCCAGCCAAGGGCAGAAAGATGTATATGACAGCTGGTGCAACCTAATAATATGCTTATAGGGTTCTCTATGTTGGTCCTCTTAGAAAAGTTCTTAAGCCTCAGTCACAAGGTGCTTCCCTTTGGGATCCATTATTTTTATCTTATTGCTACAAAAATGCCTTTAGCTTGTGCTGTGCACTGTCCTGACACGGTCTTGGTCTCCTGAGGGATCTCTACCCTCGGGGCTGCTGCAGCAGAGTTTGCTGTCCTGCTGTGCTCCTAGTTGGGGGTGGACAGAGGCTGTAGCATTGCTGGGTTTGCAAACGTGCAGGGCTGGGTGGCCTTGGTGCAGGCTGCAAAAGCAGTGAACACGTGGAAAGTTTTGGGTCATATATGGTATTTGGTTTGGTCACGAGACACATAGCTGCTCCAATGAGTATCCTAACTGCTTCAGGTCAAGTAATAATTTGGTTTGCACTAGGAAAAGGCCCAGTGGCCACACATTGTGTCCTCAGAAAATACCCCCAACCCCTAGAAAACTACAACCACAAGGTTGAAATGAGAACCACTTGAATGTCCCAGGCTATCAAAATGGTCCAGACCAAGTTACCAGTATGTACAGAACAGAAACTTTTGTTATTTGAGTGCAGAATAGTGACAAAAGTTACATTTTTGTTTCCCTCTCTTGGAGTACCTGAGAAGTGACTCCTTCTTTTCTGAATCACAGAATCACAGAATAACCAGGTTGGAAGAGACCCACTGGATCATCGAGTCCAACCATTCCCACCAACCCCTAAATCATGCCCCTAAGTACCTCATCTACCCTCACCTTAAACACCTCCAGGGATGGTGACTCAACCACCTCCCTGGGCAGACTGTTCTAATGCCTAACCACCCTCTCTGTGAAGAATTTTTTCCTTACCTCAAGCCTAAATCTCCCCTGGCGGAGCTTGAGGCCATTCCCTCTCGTCCTGTCACTTGGGAGAAGAGGCCAGCTCCCTCCTCTCCACAACCTCCCTTCAGGTAGTTGTAGAGAGTAATAAGGTCTCCCCTCAGCCTGCTCTTCTCCAGGCTAAACAACCCCAGCTCTCTCAGCCGCTCCTCATAAGATTTGTTCTCCAGCCCCTTCACCAGCTTTGTTGCTCTTCTCTGGACTCGCTCCAGAGCCTCAACATCCTTCTTGTGGTGAGGGGCCCAGAACTGAACACAGGATTCGAGGTGCGGTCTCACCAGTGCCAAGTACAGAGGGAGAATAACCTCCCTGGACCTGCTGATTACGCCGTTTCTGATACAAGCTAAGATGCCGTTGGCCTTCTTGGCCACCTGGGCACACTGCTGGCTCATGTTCAGTCGGCTGTCAACCAGCACCCCCAGGTCCTTCTCCTCCCGGCAGCTTTCCAGCCAGGTTTCTCCTAGTCTGTAGCACTGCTTAGGGTTGTTGTGCCCCAAATGCAGGACTCGGCATTTGGCCTTGTTAAACCTCATGCTGTTGGTCTCAGAATGCTTCACAGAATCACAGAATCACTTCTGGAAGAAGACCTTTGGCCTGGTGAAGCAGTGTGCAGGGAAGCTGTGGGTGCTTTATGTGTCAGCTGTCCCCATGGGAAATGGGGGGGATTTCCCTACCATGGGGACAGTTTGCCTGGACGGTGCCATGCAAAACAGTTCTGCTCTTTTAGGTGAGAGGCACTGAGCAGACACTCTGGCCAGGCTTGGGACCCCACTGACCCTTGCAAGTCTGAAGGCAGATGTAGTTCCCACCCCACTAGGGTTTTCAGCCTGGCTGAAGGTGTGACAAAACCAGAGCTCCCAGGATATTATGTGTTTAAGGATCACTTAAAAAATACATTTTATATCAAAAGCAAACTGTCTGTGCTCCCTAAACACCTCTCTTCCCTTGACCTAATTTTCACTGAGAAAACATAATCAGTTCTATTCACGTGTGTCTATTGGGGACAAAGGGAGAAGGGAAAAAGAAGCTGAGGTAGGTTCTTCTTCAGCTTTAAGAAATGAGAAGGCAAGAAAACAAAACACAGGGGTAGGGTATTTGTCCTAGCCCCAGCAGTCCGCTTATCTTTCTTTTTCTGCTGACTTCCTGCTCTGAATGCTTTGGCAGCTTGTAGGACAGAGTCTAAACTTTTCAAATATGAAGGAATTCAAATGGAACCCTGGACGTCATCACATTTTCAAAGTTGGCCATAAATCACAGTTTGTTATGGTTATTCTCTTGTGAGGCAGAACATGTGCAAGGAGATAAGAGTCTGGAGGAAGGAGAGGCAGAGGGTATCTCAGAAGAAAAGAAACATCAGTAGGAAAGACCTAGTAAAAAATATTTTGACAGTCTTGATTGAATTGAACAGCCATTGAGGAACAGATGTGCGTTCTTATTGTTGTGGGGCCATAAATCCACCTAATTTTAACTAAGTTTGCTTAGAGCTCTTTCCTTTGCCATTCAGATTTTGTGTCACTGAAAGTGGGATTTTCCTGGTGAGGTAGTATTTTCCAACCACAGCAAAATAGTGATTCATTAGCTAGATCCTGAGGTGATATAAATAGCCATAGTGTCCACTGGCTTCAGCCGTCTTGCACTGACTTACATCAGCACAAGAAACTTGGGATGAAAGTTCCTATCAGTTTGCCCAATCTCTATCCCAGCCACTGTCAGCTGGTCTCTTACTGCGCATCAGTCCTGGCTAGAGTTAGGAAGCATTAAAGGGGTGTCCTAAGTGAACTCAAAAACTCACTTTCTCCAAGTGAATGGAAGACATATGTTAGCTTCCTCTCAAGATGCTTTCTCTTATATCTATTATGTATTTTTGCTTGCTTTGCTCTTGATTTGACCCCACTTTTCTTGGATGCTGGTGCTGTTCAGATATTTGGTGTGTGGGATGTTTTGCTGCTCCTCTAGAACAAAACTGGGCACGTCGGGGGGAGGTCTGCTGTTGAGTTGCTCTAGAGATCTGAACCCTAAATTTAGCCATGTATTTAACACTTTAAAATATTAATCTTTTAACCAGGAGGGTGGCTGCTTGGCTGGTGGGAGGTTAACCTGAAGAGCAGCTCTAGACAAGGAGGTAATTATATTTATTCCTTGGCTATATCATGTGGAATGCAGGTGAGGGTTAAGTGGCTATAATTACCTACATGTCACTCCTATGTTACAACAACAGGAGCAAGGTCAGCCAAGTCTGGACCTATTGCTTTGGCTGTCCTTGGGTTTCCAACAGTTTCCACCCTGCCACTTTTCTCCGCTTGGCCAGCATATTTCACAAGAATAGGACCTAATCACTATCTTAAATGATGTTCAGAGGTGTTTTTAATTCCCCTGCTATGCTATTGTTTTCTCCATTATGATGCTTTCATGTGCTCAGAGCTAGGACCCTGCAGCCTGGCTATTTGCCAGCCGGATTGAGTGCACTGATGTGGTTCCTCCTTACTTTGGGCTTTCTGGTCTTTTCAAATAAGCCAGTGCCAAGGATGAGGCAGTTTAAAGGCCCGGCCATGCTAGAGGAGCAATCTCAGCAGGAACCTTCATGAGTTTTGTATCAGGGTTTTCAGCCCTTTGTGATCTCTGCAATGTGTTTTTTTCTCCTGTCAAATGCCTTCCATTAAACATCTTCAGGTTGCCCCACACCAGTTGCACACCACTACTGCTTCTTCTCATTCACTTCGAATTTCTTCCTTCTATGAAAACTGAGTCAATGAGGGTGCAACTTTAAAAGGGTCCAATCATTCTGCTGTGTGTGTTTACCTGGCCTTCGTCCTCGGTCTACTTTGCCTGGTGAGATTGACTACTCTGTGTGCTGGAGACAGAGCAGTGCTCAGGGCAAGCTGAGCCAAAATGAGCATCACAGAGCAGCTCCCAGGCAAGCAGCAATGACTCCTTGCAGTAATGCAAGCTTGGCAGTTGGCTCATGAGCAGGAAATTTTGGGAGCTGATGCCAAAGCAGTAACAGTCCTGGGGAGAAAGTATAGCTGCCATGGGTCCCCCGGCAGCAGGGCAGGACCAGGAGGCTTAAGGTGTTCTGAGGAAGAAGAGGAGGAGGAAGAGTGGTTCACTAGGTGGCAGTCTGCCCTCTGACAACCAGTGGGAACATGGGTGGGCAGGGATGCAATGAACCTGGGACTGGCTTTACATGGAAGTCCTACAGCCAGGGGAGCAATGCTCATGGCCAAGCGGGAGCCACAGCATAGCTGGTCTTCTTTGCTGGGAGCTCAGGCAGGTAACTGATTGCACAGGAGCCTCTGCTCTCTTTATTATATCGCAGGATGTTTCTAGACCTTCTATTTCCAGGTGGAAAGCTCAAGTTGATGCCCAGAATGTGCCTGCAGAGTTAATAAACCAAATTAACTGAACAGCATTAAGTTTTAGAAAAATCAAGATTCGAGCTGTGGATCATGATTTCTTTCTTAGTACTATATGTTATTTTTATGTGTCTTGGAGTTGGCAGATCTGCTTGTATTAGTCCTTACCTCAGTCCAACTGGCTGTACTGTTGCTTCCAAACTTTCTGGTTTCCCAAGTCCCTGTTATTTCAGTTGGACAGCCTTCTCTTCTGGTTCTGCACTGCTGCATGGGGCAGCTGTGTTGTTTAAAGACTGTCAGGTCTGATTCTCATTTACACTCTGACAGTATGAACCTTCACACCCACTTGAGGGTTCTTTTCCTCTGCTGGAGCGCTGGAAGGAGGATTTGTCTCTGAAAATCATGGATCCAGGAGGCAGCCATTCCCATTGTACTGGGCAATGTATTATGGGATTTTTCTGGTCTTGAGTCAGCTTGCATAGTGCTCTGTGATCCTGCTGGATGAATAGCAAGGTACAGAATGTCAACTGGGATTTATTTTTTGCAGTTGCTAAAGCCTTAGGACAACCAACTGCTCCTGTCTGCCGTGGGAGTCCCACTGATGCGAGAGGTGCTCACATTCTCTGGCTAAGGGTAACTAACATCTGCTTGCAGGTCTGCAACAGATTCTGCATCAGTTAAAGAGCTGCTAGAGAACGATGTGCTCTTTCTCCAGCTTTGAGTAACAGTCTAATAGCATGCTAAGGGTCTGTCCCTGAGAGCGACAAGGAAATGTATGATTGATTAATCAAGTTGTGTTATGTGCAATGCTAATGTTTCCAATGTTTGTCACGTGCCTGTGGTTCATGATATATGCCTGCATCCAATTAGTAGGTGTGTCTTATAAACAAAAAATAATAATCCTGTGAGTCAGAGTTAAAAATTTTCCCTTCTGTGTGAAGTGCTCATTAATCTGGAATTTTAAGTAAGGGGAAGGGCAGCTTGCAGATAGTTTGTGCTCACTTACTGTGCCAGAGCCACTGGCCAGGCTCTATGGCTCCTTTAGTGTCAGCTGCCCAAGGAGGCTCTGGTAGGGTCACTTGCTATTTTACCAACAACAATAATGAATAATAGATTATTTTTCTGGGGTTGCTGCTATCATTTTAAGGTGGCAATCTCGCTTTCTGAATGTGAAACTGAGGGCAAATTGTTCTATTGTTTTGGTTTTTTTCATTGTTTTTAAAGTGGCTCTGAAAAAACCCATCATTTCAGGATAGACATATTTAGGCATAAACCGTACAACAGGCTTCAAATCATTATGTGCTCCTGAGGGTGCTCTATTCTGGAGCCCAGACTGGCATATGTAGTTCTGTGATCCCCTGAGGGAAGGTGCACACAGGTAAATAGTTAGAGCAAGTAGCATCTAAGTCAGAGGAGAATTCCTTTTATAACCTTGAAAAAGGGATTTCATGCTATCAGTCATTCAGAAATGAATGTGGTAGATAAGATGGCAATATCTTCCTTGCGAGCTCTACCAGAAGTCCTGTGGAGCTGTTTAGTAGCATTTCTGATGTGCTAGATCTGAAATGCTGAAAACATCACTGCATGCTTTTAGGCTTTTTGTCAGTTGAAAGCCTCCAGATCTCCAGTGTGGCAAGGAGGCTGCTTCTCATCTCCTCACATCTGGGCCCCATGAAATTAATGGCAAAAGCCACTTTCTCTTGCAACTCCATCCAAAAAATGCAAGCATCAGCCCATCACATCTTCTAATGAGGACTGAACTGGGGGAACATATTTCTTTTACAGTGTCCTGTGACAAGTCGGCTGCACGCCTCTTGATCCATTTAATGCTAGTCCTCATGGAGACCTCACAGAGGCAAAAAAAGAGAGTCTTACTTGAAAATAGTATAACTCTTGCTTATTTATCTTGCAGTAAATTCAATATATTAAATCATTGCCTGCTAAAAGCCTGTCTTTCTCCAAAATCACCTCATATGAGGTCAACTTGAGTAGTTAACATGGCTACTAAATCTTTTGTTGTCATTACAACACTTTTTTTTAAAAAATCCAACCCAACAAACAGTTCATTTTAATGCCATAAACATATTAAGTAATTGAGTATTTATCTGAGCAGAATGAGAAATGTGGAATTTATTTTTAGAACTTGAGTTTTATATAAACAAGAGGCTTTCAAACATAACTCCATTTTGGATAATAAGATGTTTTCATGGACATAATGGCTATTTTCAGTATGTTCTCCCAGAGCTCTTCTTTTAAAACGTGTCATTTTACACCAAAGACGGAGTAGTACACAATATTTGTGCATTAAAAGAGGTCACCTCTTCTTGAGAGTAAATATTTATACATATGTGTGTGTGTGACAAATTTCATGCAAGAGCTCTGTGTAAAAGTAGGAGTTAATTTGGTTTAATAATCAAGCTGTATAAAACTAACAGATGATTGATCAAACTCCTAGACTGATTACCTAGTAGAACAGGCATTTCTGAAGTATGTTTCCCTATTTAATGTGGAATGTTCTTTATGTAAATGTGTATATATACATAAGAAAACACTAGCTGTCATGTGTATGTCACCAAACTGCTGTTATCCCCTTTCTTAGCTGTGGAAAAATTCAATGCTGTTCACTGAAAGTAATCCAACACACAGAGACATCAGTATTTTCAAGCTGTTTTGTGGTACTTTCTGCTTAGTACAGACTGCATGATTGACCCTCTGCACCAATGGAAGAAGCAGCTTGTTACAGAAATTAGTAGAATCAGCTTATGTGTTAATGTAAGCATGGAAAGGGAGATTTCCATAATCTGACAAAAAAGAGGTATACAACATTTCTGTTTTCCATAGGCATGGTACATTTTCAACCATGCGTGTTTCTCTGCTGAATCATCCCTGACACACCTACACAGAGCTGTGATTTGCCTCAAATAAGTATCATTGCCAGAAATAGATCTGAGCAGACATGTGCAGCAGTGTTTGCCAAAAGAAAGACATTTTATGTTTCATTTTATTCGTAGTGCAGGCTGCCAAGCTAGTCTATGTCAGAAAATTAAAGTTTAACTTTTTGTTTTCCAAGAACTCGTGCTAGTTTCTCCTTGCGCTTATCCCTTGATAGTAACTTACAGAGAGGTCGTGGCAGTGCTTTCCTGTCCTATATGATCTAATGGATGAGACCTGATGCAGTTGAATGGGAAAGAATAAAAAGGGTGAGAAAAAGATGTCTTGGGGTGAGGGAAGTGCGTTAAGGGATGGGATGGAGGTAGATGGGGAGACTTTATTCACACCGGACGTAAGTCAAAATTGAGCCCTGATGTTTGCCACTGTATATTCCTGTTTAGCAGGCACTGCTGCTTCTTGGTATAAAGACCTGTCCTGTCTTGTAATTCTCATCTTGTGGGATGCCCAAGAACACAATGCCTGGAAAGCAGATCCTCACTGGAGATGAGTGGCCTGATCCATTTCTCCATAATAAATAAATATCTGTTATTTTGGGCTTTACCTCTTACATACTGTGAGAGACCTTGCACAGTTACAACTGCTGAATAAATTAATTTTTATTCATATAAGAGCCAGACTCCTCCCCACCCTCTTGCTAACCCACTTACAGATAAAGCTTTCCACTTTGAAAGCAGCCTGTCCTATTAACCTTTCCAAACAAGGTGATGATTTCAGATGGTAGAGTGTTTGGGAGCCTCTCCCAGGTGATACCAGTGCCTGTTATTTAGGTGGACAACCCTCTTGGGCTGTTTACACCAGCTCAAAGCAGACAGGAAGAAAGAACAGCTTGAACAACGAGAGTTTAATGCCACCTGCTCTGACTTCCCATGGTAGTAGAAAACTGGTTTTACTCCCAGCCCCATATCCTGGTCTCTTGCATGGTGTAGTGCTGTTGGCAATGTCCCAGATTATCAACTTTGCTCACTAAGTGTGCCCTGTATTTTGAGGCAATGTTGCTACACATGTTCAGGTCCAAGATATTCGCACCTCTTACCTTCTGGTTTAGTGATGCAGTTGTACAAGTAATCCCCTTGCAAGCTTTCTCAGTCTCAAACTCACCTTTTGAAGAACATGAAGTGTCATTTGGTCACTAACGTCACTCTGTGGACTGAGTAAATATATGCCAAAAAGCATGCCAGGTCTACAGAGATCAGCAAGATACCCACTTGAGTAGGTGCAGGGCAGGTTGGTGGTGATGAGAGTGCGTGAGTATAGTGGAGGCGGAACAGGGTTTTTTTCTCCCTTCTCTTTCCTTGAAGATGAAAGAGGCATGTCTGAAGTGGATTGAATCCATTCTGTTACTAGTAGGTGTATGTTTCTGATTTTTGTTTACATGCTGGGGAAATAAAATTAAAGAATTTAGGACATATTTGACATGACCACTCACTTTTAGTATGCAAGATAAACAATAGATGATTGCATGTTTAAAGCATTTTCCTTGATAACAGTTTGAATAATTTACCAGTAATGACAGCAAATGATATAGTGGTCAATATAGTGCACTACAATTGAACTACATGAACTACATACATGCTGCCTGGGCTACTTTGTTGATTGGGTTTGGATTTTTTTTTTGCAAATGTCCATTGCCTTTTCAACAGAATAGATCCAGTGGAAAATGCCTGTGGGGAAACGTGGGATGGAGCGTGCATGTAAGAGTGGTGTGGGGGAAATATGAGAATATTTTGTGTTTGCTTGAAGGAGGTGCACTGACCTTGAGATTGTAAACAACCGCATCTGGCAGGAATGGACCCAGGATCAAGATTATCTTACTTGATCCCAGCAACAGATTTGTTGGCCAAGGAAGAAGAGGAAGAGCTCTATACTCACTGGCTTCTTTCTTTTCGGGGTCTTCTTGCCTATTTATGGCTCATCTGCTAGTTGTCCTCTCATTGCATTCTCTTGCTCCATCTCCTTTGCTGTATTTCAGCAGCTCAGTCTTCCCTGTGACTTCATATCTGCTTTGATCCAAGTGCACAATGGTCTAAAACATAACCATCAATGGAGTGATATGGTATGAAGAATAATCTTGCTTGCAGACTCTTTTTGAGGGAAAGATGCTTTCTCCTCTATAACCAAAAAAAGCAGAAGATAGGAATGCTTCTTCAGCTGCACACATGTGCTCCCCTTGAAGTCTGGCCATGCTCAGGACCTCTGTCTTGACCTTATCCCCTGCCAAAGAACAGCTCCACCTTTGTTTGACACAGCTGAAACACAGGGCACTATGAATTTATTGATTTGGTGCTATCAGCTTAGATGTCACCAAGCTGTGTGAGATCATGATTTCAACGCCTTCAGCTTGCTGGAGCTAACAGAAAATCACTAGCTTCATCTAAATTACAGCTTGGCCCTTAGTTATGTGTAAGGGAGCCAGGTCACCGTGTGGGCGCTGCTGCGATGACCTGGGTCAGCAGCTGCCTGCATGCTGCAAAGCTCAGTGAAGTACTTTTGGGCTCCTTCCTTGTGCCTAGGGTCTAGGCTCAAACCTCAGTGATCTAGTTATCAAGGGGTTTCCTTTTAGTGGGCACCATTGAAAGGAGCAATCCTCGCATCCAGATCCAACTGGGGAAAGTTCTTCACAGACAGGGCAGCCTTGCAAAATACCCTACCCCTCGCTGAAGAACAGCATTTATAGCATATGAGATGTGCATAGGGCTATTTTTGTTCGTGTTTGGTTTGGTTTCACTTGACTCTTAATTTGTTTCTTTCTGATTTCTCTGTCTTTGGGAGCATCCTGTTCCAGCTCCAAGTTGTCTCATCGGGGAAATCAGGATTTCCCAGCTCTTCTCAGCTGTCCCACCTGGGCTTTTCAAATGATTCCCGGAGACACTTTCCCCCATTTCTGCATGAAAACTGGAGACAGGAGCCCCTCATCTAGTTGGACAGGACAGCAAGAAGAGTCAGGATTTTCCCAGGCCCCCTGTCACCATTGCAGGGTGCAGCACCATGCACAGGGCAGGCATGACAAAATTCTCCCACCCCATAGCCACGCAGGGATCCTCATGTTGTTTGTTGCATTCTCATTTGGTCCAGATTGTCACCCAGCTTCGTGAGTGCTCAGCCTGAGCCCTAGTGCTATGTGACAGAGCATGGCTGGGACATCAGTTGACCCTCCTGCTGTGCAAACGTAGACCAGACCATGGCACTGTATTTCAGCTTATAAGTGATTTTTCATGAGGATCCCCTGGTAGGCTTTGGAAGTGCAGCAAACAGGTAATTTTACTGTACACAGCCTTGTGCAAACTTATTTTACCATCTGTTTACAGAGATCATGTGTGGGAGGGACAATGTAAATGATGAGGAATTTTAAAAGGGAAAAAGTTTCTGTGGCTTGTAAAGTTTAGATCACAGATAAAGAAGAGAAAGGCAGCACAAAGCTGCAGAAGATGAGCACGTGTGTTGAGAAATATATGGGTGTGACAGCAGGAAGGTGCATGAAGGGGTCTGAGATTTTTTAATAATATTTTCATCTCCTTTCTCTTCAAAGAAAGGAAGATGGTTTTGAGTTACTCCATGCCAGTCTCATGCAGGATTTCAGTGTGAATGTGCATTTCCTTGCTGGTATGATTTAAACATGAAGGGCTTCATTTGGTCTAGTTGCAGTAGTCTGAGGACTTGTTTGCTCCTTCACCAAAAATTGCTATTCCCATAGCAGAAAAGCATGCAGAGTTATGACTCATCCATTCAAGCTTACATATTAAATAATAAGCTGGGCTTTGACCTGTGGCAGCTGAAAGGCAGTATGTGTTTGCCTCTGCCAGCTCTCTTACAGGGGTGCTATCCTGGGGCAGGCAGTGGAGAGACCAATGCATTCTAGTCAAAGCATCGTGCATTAAAGCTGGCCACATACACAGTAACTGGAGGATTAAGAAAGAAGCCTCACCTTCAGCAGGAGCTGGGAAAAATATCTTAACTTGTTACACAAAATCATTGTGGTAGCTTTAAAAAAAGTGCAGTCAGAAATTGGGAGATTTGAAGGCATCTAACAGTGTTCTTGCTGGCGTGTGATTCATTATGCATGTGAAAGAGAAAGAGAAATCCACACTGAAACTAGATGGACAAGACATCAGTTGCAGAGAAAGTGTGGTGAGGAACACTGCTCTACTATCTTAGTCAAGTTTTAATTAATTGATATTTTTGAAGAGGAAAGCTCAATCTTTAGACCTTTTATGTCTTCTGTTGTTTAGGTCATGGCCATGAAAGTGTACTTGTTTCTGGCAGATCCATCTTCACCCACAGCAGATTCAGCTGTTTCACTATGGCTTACAAAGCATGGATTTTTCAAGCTTGCAGTTCTAATATTTTTGTGGACCTTTTGTTGTGACTTGGGTGTTTCCCATAGGCGCGCAGCATGCAGGCGGTACAGCAGCAGTCTGCATTGCTGGGGGCCCATTGACAGTTTAGGGTTAATTTGTACTGGAAAGCAGTTACAAAATCAACCCAGACATGAATTTGTAATGCAATAGTACTTTCTCTTGAGTGTGGCACATGGGTATGCCAGACTAACATTGCGCCTGTGCTGCAGACAGATTCAATTTGACATAAAGGTAAAATGGCAGTGAAGACAAAGGAGCTTGAGATTTAACAGTTTAAGATAAAGAGATTGAAATTCGTTTATTAACCAATGTTTTTTATCTTCCTTTCTACTCCAATACAAAAAAACTCTGGCTAGCCATCTGTGTTATGAGCACGCCTGTTTTCTCTGCAAACAAACTCTGAGTTTCATGAAGCACTGCTTTCCATGAAGCACACATGAAGCTGCAGGGTTTGCTGTTGTGGTCTTGAAATTACACCAACAAGAAGTGGGGAAAAGTCAGTGTCATGATGTTGCTGTTTGCTTACCTCTTTTCCCTTTATAAGCAAGAGAAAAATGAGTGCTACAGTTGCTGAAGTTGATGATGTTTGCTCCTGGTGATTTCGTGCCACGTGATGCATTTTGAGCAAGTATTTGCTGCTGCCTGGCAGCTATGTCTTAATTGTTCAGGATGGTTCTTTCTCACATATGTCTGAGGCAGATGTTGGTTGGGGATGGTTTCTTGTATACACATCTGTGCTGCTGTATGTCAGTTACGAGATCTGCTGGGCTTGTGTAAGCATGTGGTGAGCTCTTATGGCATTGCATTTTCTATGTACAGATCATTGCCAAGTATTTCAGCAAGAATGAGGACTCTGCACTTTGACAGGGTTCTCTGCTGCTCACATATATGGTTCCAAAATCATTTGTGCAGATTATTTTTTTTTAGACTTTGACAAGGCTAAGTGTCTTTATACCATAGTACTGGTCCATTTCCAGTGGAAGCTTGTTTTAAAAATAAATCTCGATGTTCTTTATTCACTAGCCAGTTTTGGAAAGAAATAGAAATTCTGAGATTTATGTAGCTAGATTTTACTCTATAGCACGGCAACAGAGAGGAGAAGTATTATCATAAAATCATGTTTATTAGTAAACTCAGTGACCTGCATTGGCAAAACTCCCATAATAAAATTCCACTCTGTTACTTGGCAGTAGATGCAGCCAGTGAGTGACGTTAGTTTTGCACTTTGAGGCTTAAAAAAAACCCCAAAACAAAACCAACATGTACTAATTTGCAGATGTTGGCAACCAGCAATGATACCTGAGCTGAAGCTGTCTTTGGGTGCCAAACCACGAATATATATCATTTTTATAGTCTACCATTCCAGGAACTGAAAGAGGCTTCAAAACAATCAATATGTAAACACGAATACAGAGCACTCCCTTTTGAGCATCACCAGTGCTGCTACTGCCATGAGCTGTTTGCTAGATACAGAGGGCTTTTTCTTATTAACTATGTCCTTCTTCAAAACATGTTTGCTTTTGTCCTTTATGTAGAGGTATAGGTGTGCAGGGCTAGTGTAACTCTTAAAAGAAAAGGGGAGGTATTCACATCTTCCAAAATTTTTTAGTTACTGACTAACGCAGACTGTTTCAAGCTGAGACCAGAAAAGGGTGCTATGTGATATATTGCTTGTTTCCTTATATACTTTCTACTCGTCAGTACCATGTCCAGTGGCTTTGAAAACTGAAGTTTTCTCTTTATCCCTTCAACAAGAGTACCCCTTCCCCTCTACTGCCCTCCACAGATATTTCACTTCTAAACCAAAGGGACCACCTCAGAAAACAAGTTTCCTTTTACTTCAGAGTCATGCAGCAAATGCCATGAAACTTTCTTTGAGAGCTACTTTCAATGTCTTTTTAACAGATTTGCTCACTGCAACATGAACTCAAATCACCACTGTGCTACCTTAGGGAGTGCCAAGTAGGGGCCAAATGCAAACAACTTACAGCCACTTGCTATCAAGGTTAACTTGCCAGTATGATCTGCCATGACTTAAGGGTGTTTGTTGTTAGGTTGTGTCTAGGACACCAGTCACAAACTGGGACACCACTGGACTAAGTCTCATACAACTATATATGAGAGAGAGAGGCTCATTTCCCCAAAAATATGTCATAGGAGCGAGTAGGTGAAGGAGTGAGGTGAGGGAGCAATAGGGAAGAGGACACTGCTAGTTAAGAGGATATTTGGCATACTCAGCACATCAAGCATTTGGTTTTGTGTATTAATTTCCGTATTTATTGTAGATTTCTGGACAAAGAAGATTTTAAGAAGAGTTTGAAGAGGGTAATGAAGTTCCTGGGAATGTTTGGGTTGTTTCTGGAAATCTGCCCTGAAGTATAAGGGGAACTTAGGAGAAAACCCAGAAATACTTTTTTGTAACATCAGATAATGGTTCTGGAAGTTCAAGGGGAAGAAAATGAGGCAGTATCAGGCTATTCTGGAAAAGGCAAGCAACATATTGGGCTATGTGGATCGAAAGACAGCCTGCAGGACATTTGAACTAATGCTTTTGCTCTAGGGAGCATCAATATAGCTGTGTCTGAATTGTGATTCAGAGAAGATATGCTGCTTGAATGGAGACCAGAGGAAAGCAACATGGGTGAATGGTGATAGATGAACACGGTGATGTATGAAATGGGGTTGCTTAGTCTAGAGAAGAGGGAGATTATCATAATATAAAAGGGTGCTTCAAAGATGAAAAGAATTCTCTGTGGTCGTCAGGGTAAGAAATCCCAGACTTAAATGTGGCAAGAGTAATTCAAATCAGACATCAGGAAAAGGTTTTCTACTAGTCCAAATAGTGAAATCAGACATAAAGAGAACTCAGCAGTTTCTGCTGATGGAGGTTATTTAGATCGAGATAGTAAAAAAACCTTTCACAAACAATAACTGAGCCTGCCATGTTCCCAGGGATGGGCCCAACATCTACCTAAGGTCACCTCCAACCCTGCTTTCTGAAGATGAGGTTGCACCCAGCCATTAAGATGAAGAAGGATTAAAGACACGGCTACATGATGGGTCCTCCTTTTATATACTAAGAGAAATACAAAATCTAGGGAGAGAACCAACAGAGGACTACAGATCAAGGTAAAAGGTGGTATAAGAACAAACATCAGCTGCATGAAGACTTGGAAGAGCTTATTTAATGAGCTCACTCAATGAGACCAAGAAGCATAAACAGTGAGTTACCATGGTAGGAAGTCATAGAATAATCAGGTTGGAAGAGACCCATTGGATCATTGAGTCCAACCATTCCTATCAAACACTAAACCACGTCCCTCGGCACCTTGTCCACCTGTGCCTTAAACACCTCCAGGGAAGGTGAATCAACCACCTCCCTGGGCAGACTGTTCCAGTGCCCAACGACCCCTTCTGTGAAAAAATTTTTCGTAATGTTCAGCCTAAACCTCCCCTGGCGGAGCTTGAGGCCGTTTCTTCTTGTCCTGTCCCCTGTCACTTGGGAGAATAGGCCAGCACCCTCCTCTCCACAACCTCCTTTCAGGTAGTTGTAGAGAGCAATGAGGTCTCCCCTCAGCCTCCTCTTCTCCAGGAAAATGTATATGCCTGGAAGTGAAAAATCTGTTCTGTCCCCAGCTCCTGTCTCACTGCATATGACTGAAAATCACCCCCTCATGCTGTCCAGGCCTGAATTCAAAGGACGCTAATTTCTAAAACTCCAAAACCAGGCTTAAAAGAGTATTTGTTTGGGTTTTTTTTTTTCCCCACTTTTTCGCTATCAAGAGATTTTATCCACCGGCTCTTTCAGTAGCGATACCGAGTGCAAGAAAAGGGCTTTTAGAAGCAACCATAGGAGGGCACACACCTCCATTCCAGGCAGGCGGCTCCGGGGCCGCTTGTTGCCTCCACTGCCCACCGGAACCCGCCAGGTGAGGCCCAAAAACGAAGACCCCCCTGCCACTCTCCAGCGTCTCCCTCACCACAGCATTAGAAAAGGGTCTAGAATGGGGCTGGAAGAAAGAAACCACTGAAAATGGTGACTTCAATGGACTTGGAGAGATATAAAAAAGAGAGCCCAGTCAACAGCTGGAGAGGAAGATAGTTTTTAAAATACCAGCAGCTGTTGAAAGACTGAAGTGCATTCGTAATATGAAAAGAAAAATGTTGGAAGACGTGATTGTTTGCAAAGCAAATCAGCAGATAATTAAAGGAAGAGTTCACATGGAGATAACACACCAACAAATCTCATCTTCCTTGTACTCTGTGTCATGGTACTGTCACAGAAGAAGTGGAACCAAGAATGGCAGAAGAAACTGGTGCACTTCTCTGCAGACAGAGAAGTAGAAACAGATGGAAGAGTGTAGTGATGAGTCAGAGGTGATGAGAAGAAAGCTGGGCTTTCTGATGTGGGATCTGGAGTAGTGATGCTATGTAGGAAGCTGTCAGGACAGCTGGAGTGTAGGACAAGCTAATAGAGGAGGGAAGTCAGCGGAGTCATGGAACTTACCAAGGGTGTCAGTAGCATGAGAAAGGGAACAGTAAAAAGAGGTGTCAGATGTGAGCAAGGGCTGATTGTGAGCAGGGTAGATTGTGGGAAGGAGAAGCCAGCAAGAATATGGTTTGGTGGTATGTGTGAAAGAATCATATCCCATGCTGCTGAATTAAAGGAAGGAGGGAGCTCAGAGTGGGTCCCAGCAAAATAAAAGTAGTTAGTGATGACAGGTTAGAAACTGTAAAAACACATACATAGAGTGACTGCGTGTGAAGATGAGTTTGAAAGATGGTGTATGAAGAAACTGGGAAACAGATGGAAAGCCTGGTCTGGGGAAAGAAATTGGAAAGGGAAAAAAGAAGTGACTGGCCTTTGGCTGAATGGGGTACTAGAGCCAAGGGTGGGGTGCGATGGTAATGAGAAATGAAGGAGACAAAGGACAGGATGTACACCGAGGGCCAGGAATGGAGCAAGGATGAGGGATGAAGGGATGAAAGCAGGTGACAAAGGGAGGGATAGCATTCAGACCTGCACATGTGCAGAGACGTGAAGGTTAACTTAAGGGGCCTGCGAATAAATGGGTTCTGATCAGAAGTATGCCTAGTAGTGCCCTGTGACCCTGCAACCAGTCTTCCCAATACATATCCCTTCCAGACCCTTCGTCTTCCTCCCCAGTTGCTAATGGGCCTCTGAAATCCAGACTTAAAGCTTATGCAGTGGGAACAGCCAGCCCACTCCCCACCCGGCAGCAGTTCTAGGTGCTGCTGCTGGAGACTTAAAGACTCTTTGCCTTTTGAATTGAAACTACAGATGATTGTCCCCAAGGTGGATCAGGGGACTTCTGTATTTTAGAAAGAAAAACTCAAGCCAGCTATTTAAACTATATGCATGCCTCAAGAGACTTGTAACTCTCTGTGAATTAATGTGAGCCCAAATAGTGTATGTGTTCAAGCAAAAGGCCATAGAGGCTTTCTGGGTAAATACTACATACTTTATAATAGGTTTCAATGGCTGCTATGTTCTCCTCCAGCTGGTGGGTGAAGGCAGCCCTCTGTGCATATTGGGTTCATTGCCTGAAACCTCCTGGCGCCTGAAGCAACTTTTACCTGGCTGCATCCGAGAGCTGATCTCCACACCCTGGGGTAGAGAGTGCTGGCTGGAATGCCCAGAGGGTGACACTTCCTTGGCAGGTCTTCTGCACAGCCTGTGGCAAAGGGACTGTGGGAAGCCTGAGGAAGCTGCAGCTCTTCTTTGGCTGCACCACAGCCCTGCCTCTAGGAAAGCAGTGTCACTTCATTGCCAAGGGCAAATGTTGGTGCCATCTCCTTTCTCCTTTCCTCCAGATTAGTCTGGAGAGAAGCATCTCACTGAAACAAAAGTAAGTGCCCTTAGGGATAAACAAAGGCACCGCTCTGTAAACTGGGTTCTCTAGGGATGAACCTGACCAAAGTTCACAGCACCTGAGAACGTCGAGGTGTAAGTAAGGGCCAGGGGATTTGTATTCAACAGACACTGCCATGCTACTCTTGCCACAGATGTGTTTGAAAGAATGGGAATTAATCCAAGACTAAATCCCTTTCCCATGGCCCACTTCTGAGAGAGGCTGTGGGATCCAAGACTTTACCAGCAGTGGAAGTCTTTGTAAAAATCAGGCTAATTTCCTTTTTTTTTTTTTTCTTCTAAATGAAACATTATTATTAGGACTTTGCTAGTTGCTCAGAAATCCTGTCACATCAGATTAGCAGTGTCTAAACTATGCAGTGATGATGCATAATCTTTCACAATGATCTCTTGTTCTGGGACTAAAAGCTGTTTGTTTACATAATATAAGGTAGCCTTTCAGAAATACAATGTTGGTTCAGTTTAATGATACTTCTGAATTTCGTAAGATCACGATGCAGGACAGTGGTGACATTGCGCAACCAAGAGCAAAGTTTCCCATGACTGCTGTGACTCAGTGTGTTACTAGTGTCTTAGAAATAAGAGAGCGAGGCATGAAATCCTAGCACTAAGTAAGTCAGAATGTTGTGTGTTGTTTTTTTTTTTTAAATTATCTTCTCCCACAGGCCTAACAACCTGCTAATTCTTATGCAGAATGAGAGTGCTATGTTTTTTTTCCATCAGCAGCACCAGGAGACTTATCAAGCAGGATTCCTCTGAAGCAGTCACCCTTAATCCCTTTTACAGGAGAGAAACAAATGCAAATAAGATGCAATTCCCTGCTTCTGGAGTGACTGCAAGATGCTCTGCCATTAAATTCAATTACAGAATGGAGATCAAACCCAGCAGCTTACACTCTCAGCAAGATGCTGTGCTTTAAGAAATAGGACACAGGAGCTCAATGATCAGCTGCTGTTCTGTATGATTCTTGGCCTTCTTGAAGACTTAAATGGTAGGAGTGTTAACTCCTATTTCCAAATACCTTAACTGACTTAGAAAATTGTTAGGTTTTTCCTTCTACCTTGAAATTGTGCATGGAGGGGTGCTGGGCCGGCTTGCCTGGGCTTTGGCTTCTTCCTTCACAGACGTAAGGGCTGCTTGAGGTCACCTCTGAGAGTTCCCTCCCTCATCCACTTCAAAGCGCTTGCCCTCCTAGGGTGCTCCACTGTGGGACCAAAGGAGGCATGGGTCTAGGGTGGAAACGTGGCTTTTCAGAAGAGCAAGGGTCACACATTTATTTTCTGCACTGACCTACAAGGGTGTGCTCTGCTACTGGTTTGGCTAGCATGTTTTCAGTGCAAAATACAAATAGCTTATTTTAACAAAACTATGTTACCTTATAATGTGTTCTGATTTATGTTATTGTTTTAGTGTCTAAATAATGATACAGAACTCACATGGAGTGCATTTAATGAGTTGTCATTAATCAGAAGGATTCCATATTGTTAGTAAGTCTCTGTACTTACAGTAGCTGGTGTCACAAGGGGCTCACACAGACAAAGCACTTACAAAAAGGTTAAAAGCAAAACAGACAAAAGAAATATTATTGTCGCAGTTTTGGCAAAGCAAAGCAAACCTCTGAGATGAGTTACACAAAAACTCTGTGTCAGAGCCAGGAACCAAAAGAAACAACACTTTTTTTTTAGTGAAAGTCAGATCGTTATATTAATCACAGTCATGTCTTAAGCCCTTATAAAACTAAAATCTGATTTACTTAGAAAGACAGTAAGTTGCTTTTCAGAACAGTGGTCAATTTTTGGGTCCTAAATTTAAGTCTTTGATTGGACTACCATAATCTTCTGAAGTCTGGAACCACCTCTAATCGTCACAGTTTCTTCTCAACTCCATCCACTGCAGGCAAATGTTCTGTTACTGCGTGTCCACACAAGGAGCCTGGGTGTGGACATCTCAAGTCATTTAGTTTTTTCCCTGAATTTTTCATCAAATAAATTTCATCATGCATAATCACACTGAAGACCTACTAGCTAGTTGAACCCAATAATGATGTAAATAACTAAGTTAATTCTGTAGCAGTCTTCTCAGCAGGTTAACACTGATGCTAGAAAATGCATTTCCCTTAAGCTTGTTTTTCCTCTTTCTATCTTTAAAGGATTGTTTCTTTAAAAGCTTCTCCTATACACATATTTGTGGGTTTTTTCCTGAGTACAAATGCTAGAGCTCTATTAAAATTTCATCTAGCTGCTCTTTTCAAGTACATTTCTTGGAGTTACAAAGCAACCACACTCCCTGGAGATCCTTTATTGTAATTGTATAAAACATTAAGTGTGGGAAAAATCTTGATTTCATGTTGTTGTTGTGTTTCTTTGTGGAGGGGTGTCTTGTTCATTTTTTTCATCCCCTAGAGACTATTGATTTATGGGAGATGCCTCAGCCAGCCCTTCTCATACAAAATAAAATCAGTGTTTAAAAATCTGTCATTGGCTTTCCATCCACCGGTACTCCTTGTGTTAGAGGACATTTGCTCTTCCCTTCTCTTCTTTCCTTGGAATGTTTGCCTCTGGTCTCAACACTCGTTGGGGATATGCTGCTCCATGACTTTGGATAAGGTTCACTTGTCCTCATTTGTTGTCATATGAGGTTATTGCCATTCCCTTCCTCATCTTGCGTCCTGCACATCTAGCTCTCTGGTTCTTTGGTTTCTTATGCTTCTGAAAATGTATTTCCAGCTATTGGAGAGAGTTAAAATGCCATGCTATCAATTTTTTGCAAATATTTTTTTTTCTGCCAGATGTCATAACTTTTTGACTCTATACACTGAATTACAAAAAAGATGAAAATGGGGTATGGAAGAAGTTAATATGTTGGATGGGGCTTAGGGAGTTGCATTTCCTCTCTTGATGCATTGTCTTATATGAATGCAGCTGCACATAAAATGGACTAAGTACTGATGAAAGTCCAAAGACTATAAAATTCTGTTTAGATACATTAGTGAAGAGGGAAAAACAAGTAAGAGAAGTCTGATAAGATGGTGTTTGGTGCTGCTGTCTTCAGAAGAACATTTTAAAAGCTAGGCTTCAATTGCTCATTTGAGAGGGAATATATGACCGCTCACCTCTCTTAAAAAAAGAAGACAATATAGCAGGAATCTTAGAATAGTGTTTTAAGTTGGTGTTGGTGGAGACTCCATATGACCATCTCATGTGCAAGATACAAGGCCAAAGACAATGTTATCACACTTCAGCATTGCAAGTTGTTAGAGATTAAATTAGGTCTAAACTTGACTCCATGAGACAAAGGGGTATAGCTGTGATAGCTTTATCAAAACGTGAATGTATGCACAGAGATATGTAAGCAGAGGAGCTCATCCACAGATTTCAGTTCACTGAGGAACAGGTCCCTCTCTGTTCCTGGGTATGACTGAGTAGAGGATGGCTGTGAGCAGCAGAAGTTTTAAAGCGTGATTCCAGCTGCAAAACAGCTTTCAGCTGAGGTGGGCTGTGCCACAGCATAGGTCAGGCTGACTGATGCTGTTTCTGCAGAACGAGGGAAAAGCAGGGCAGCTCAGGGACAGCCAGACTGGTAAGTGACAGTGTCTGTCATGTGCTCACAGTGCTGCTTGTGCACATGCCATCACAGCCATGGTGTTGCTGTATGCCAGGGGCACAGCTGATTTAGGTTTGTTCTGTCCTCACCAACATGAGTACACCTGTGCCAGAGGGTGTGGAAATCTATGTGTGAGTAGAAACCTAGTTCAACATTACTCTTCCGATTTTCCTGATTACAAGACTGACTGGAAGACCTTGATTGGCCTCTGAGCAGGGACACTGAGCATGAAGATGAGCTAGCCCACTCTGAATTTCAGCATCCTATCTCTTTCTTTCTGGCATGTACTTTGTTTCTACACTGAGTGTGCTTATCAGTCACAATTTTCAAATATAACCAGCTGGCTAAACAATCCTTATCACTCCCCAGTCTGGTTCCTGTTGTGTTTCTGCTCTCACTGCCTAGTGCCCACCAGGGCTACTCTTATTTGTAGGGCTGGATCTTCATTGTTCTGTTACACTAGACAGCTTCTAGTTATCATTAAAATCCAATTAAACACTCATTTAATCTTTTTATCCTTCTTCCCTTCTTTTGAGTTTCCATGGGTTTTGGAGATTCTGTATTTGAAGAGCTGGAAGTGTCTCCAGGGAATAAACTTCATAATTCTTTGTGCTGAACTTCTGAAGTTGCTTACAGATGCTTCATATAATACTTCTGATAGACATTTGGATGAATTTGTACAGGTTCAAAATATATATATATGTACTGCTCTAAGAACATGCACTGAATGTCTAAAATGCCTGTGAAGCTTGACTTTTCACTCTTATAAATATTATCTAAAGTATATGAAAAGATGGAGTGATTCAGAATGAAATTCAACATAAGTCTAAATTCTCTAGTGTAACCACTGACTTTACAAGCTCTGCTTCCATTCCTCCAAGCTCAGCACAGAAGGCCTGTTTTCCTTCTGAACTACTGATGGAAAATGGCAAGCAAGAACAATTTCTGGTTCATGGGGAACTCTGTGAAAGTTTTGATTTAATTTAATTTTATTCTTATTTCCCAGAAACTGGGAGTTTACTTTTTAAAAGTACTGAAACACAACGTTTACTAATGAAATAAATAACAGCAGCTGGGAGGCCAAGGAAAGTGCCAATTTCACAAGTAGCTGCCAAGACAATGGGGAGCTGTGGCTCTAGAGCAAACTCATTGCCTACAGCCAATAACCCTCTTTGGGCCCTCATTGTTGTCTGTTGTACCCAAGGCAGCTCTGTTTTAAATCGTGTAGCAGGTTACAGAAACAGTCTTTTATCAAAATCAATGTAATTCAGCTCGCAACATTGTACAAATACAGTTCAACAAAGCCTATAGCAAATTTCAATCTCATTTTTGTCTCTTACCTTGCTTTTATTTTAATTATAATATTTTGTGAGGGGAGGGAAAGTTGTCCTCCCTAATTAGCCATTTTTTTCAATTTTGGAAAAGCCTTTTGACATGCTAAGAGTTGGGTCTATTGGTGTCTCTCTGTGGGGACTGAAACAATCAATAGTAAATGCCTTTTTACAAAATTCTGAGCCTGAGCTAAAATCTCACATCATTTTAGGAGAATTGTGTTGTCCTCTGTAATCTAATGCTACTGAAAGATTTTATTTGCTCAAATTGAACTCACAGTTCTAGCTAAAGACACTTTCCTCCTTTGACTGGTTATTAACTTTTTATCAGGCTATCTTGCATGCTATTATATTATCGGAGTTTGCCTCCAGTTCTTCAAGAGATATTAATGAGAAGGTTGGTAGCCAAAAAGCACACCCTTGGCATGGCCTATTTCTATGATAAAGTACAATTTGAATAATATTTTGTTGCGACTCTTTTCCAGTTGTCTAATGGTTGAATTTTTAGCAATGTTAAGACCAACCTGCTTCAATTCTTGTTCCTTGCTCTGGTCTCTTAGATATAATACATGGTGGTTTTTAACGGTGTGTCTCTGACTCTTGCTATTGGCCCTTATAGAGATGAACCAGTTAAACAGAAGTGTTCCCTACAACAACATCAAATACGGAAAACATGTTCTGCAACAATGACAAAAACATTTTTGGTTTTATAGGGACATTTTCTTAAAACATCTAAGAGATTACTCTTTCCTTTCAGAGGGCTGGAACAACAATATATCACTTCCTGCTAAGGGCTGGTCAACACAGGCTGGGCTTTCATTACTTACATTAATTTATGTAATTTACAGACTGAGAATCACTTGATGCATTGATAAATGATTAAAATTAGATAAGCTGAAGCAAAATTGCAGTTCATTTTGTGGCCATTCTCGAGCAGACAGAGGTAGAATTTATTGCATTTTAAATATTTGCTTAAATTTATTCCCATAGCGCTCTTCAATGCATGCTGTGCTTCCTGTCTGTCCTAGGTATCCAACACTTCCAGACAGATCCATTCCAGCAGACAACAAGGTTGCTTATAGCCTTTTTTAATTGACAGAACGATGCAAGCATGTGTTGGTAAATTTTTGCTTTAAAGGTACCATAGTTGACTTCTGGAAGTGGAATGCAGTCCTGCTTTGCTTCTGTCCCACTTGGAGCAGGTTAATGCTCTGGAGGCCTCTCTGCTTAGATCTCCCTTCGTTACTAAAGCCTTGCCTCTGGTGTGAAGTGATGGATGCCTGGAAATGAACTGTGGGGAGATTTATTCTCGGACAGCAGATAAAAATAATTCGGCATGTTTCTCTTTGTCATGAAACATTGAGCATTTACATGAATTATGAGCAGCCAATGCGTCTTGTTCTCAAGAGAGTCAGGTAGGAAAAGAGTTTATAGCTGGCAAGATAAGCCTTCCCCAGAAGTTGTTGTTGACTTACACATCTAGAAATAACCCAGGGTTTTCAAAGACTAAAGGGCTGTCCGGTGATTTAGTTAAAAAAATGCTAGGATGTTAAATCCAAACAAGAAAAGCTGGCGCTTTTTCAGCACAGTTAAATGGAGAAGCGAAGAGAAAGAAACAGGAAGGGCCATTATAAAATAGTGCCACTGGAATTAAATAGATAACTTGTGAGGTGGGGAATTTCCCCAGATAGGATTTGGCTGCGTGCCTGATCCAGTTAGGCACTTTCTGATGGTAAGTTGAAAGCAGGGAGAAACTGGGACTTACAATGAAAGTTTATCCCTAGTTGTTTCAGACTTATTCTCTAATTGGCCTGGATTCTGGATCATTAAAAGAGCTGATAGATGCTACAAGACTAAGAGTATTAGTAACTAATGCAATTAATAATCTTGAATGGGCTTATTACATGAGGAATGAATTCTCCTTTATTTCACAGAAATGTAAAGGAAACTTGCCATAGGCCTTAATTACATTTAATTCCATGTTAAAGCCCATTCATCTTAGCAGCGTCTTGGATAATGGCCCAAGAATAAATGTGACTGTCTCTAGAAGTGTTTCTTCTGATCAAGGGCTTTAGATATGCAAAACTGAAAACTTTTGCAACATTGTTTGAGGGATTTTTCTTAAAAAATAATATTAAAATAATCTGCTTTTATGAGTGTAGAGATTGGCTAGTAAAAACATGTAGGAGTACAGATGGGTGTAATATTTTTATTTTGTGTTTCAGATGATACCATATGCCAAGCCTTAGGAGGTGCTCAGTTGCCAGGAAGGTACAAATAGAGATTTACAAAAGGTGAAATCAAAGGTTGATTCCTTGCCATGTTTTCACGCAGCATGCCCCAATGAAATTTCAACCTGTCCTGAGAGAAATAGTAACTTCTTAGTTTAGAAATTCTATTTTCACTTTTTGTCACAGCATTTTCTCTTGAATTACCTTCTCCATGGTCCCTCCGCATAACTGTGAACCAGGTGCTCTGTTCTGGCTTAGGAAGGAAGTGAGTGACATTTTTGAAGGTGGATAATGTCACTTGCTGTTGCCATTTCAGAAAAGAGAAGGAGGCTGAGGATTCAGAAGGAGCTTACGGACCTTTATTGTCTTTTCAGAGAACATCTATCTATTTGTAGTCACACCATTAGCTACCATAAGATATTCACCTCTGATATCAAGCCCTTAGGCAGCATATATTGTGCCATATCCCAAAGCAGTCTCTGAGCTGTTAGTATGGAAGCACTGTACAGAAAACAAGGGTGTCAGATGATCTCTCTTTGAGGCCAGCATGCTCTTTCAACTTCCCCATAAGAGAAGTTGCAGACAGCTGAGCTATTTCCATAACACTTACCTCTGTCTCACCAGAATTCACCTAACTTGTCATTTTGTGGGGTTTGTATTTGTTTCCCGTGGCTGCACTGATGGCAGCACTTGGGAAGGCAGCTAGCTAGCAATTTAGTGCACTTGGACCAGCCATATGTGTCCTTCAAAAACAAAATCGAACTTGTGAACGGTTTCAGGCTCACCTATACTCCCTCTGCATTTTTTTGCGATGGTTTCACGTGCCTTGAAGTGGGTTCTCAGCCAGCATAAAACAGTGTGGCTCCACTGAAACCATTAGTGCTTTACTGATTTACATGAGCTGTTGCTCTGCTGGGCTTTGACAGCAGCACCAGAGTGCTGCAGACATTGTGCACTCAACAGGGTGATTTAAAAGGCTGTTAAATCCCTAAGCACAGTTCCCTGCAGTTTCAGAGCCACGTGGGTCCTAATTTCTGGTCCTAGTTCTGGTTCTACTAGGATGTGGGTTCTAATTTCTGGTCCTACTTGCTTTGGGAGGGCACTTAAATACTGAGCCCCTCCACTGTTGGGAGAGGCTGCTGGTGTCTGTCGTAGTTGATTTTATGACATGGCAATGTACTGCTCTGTTCATGAGGCTGTCAGGGAGTAAGGCTTCAATTCTGGGAAGCCTTCTGGGAGCTGAATATTTTTTCTGTTTGCTTTTTGTGAAAATATAAACATGACTCACCTTCAGGAAGTAAAACCCCCAAAGATCTGGGATGAAACCCCAGTCACTGAGCCCTAAGTGAGGCAGGGAGTCAAACATTTCCAGTGAGGTTCCCCTGTACTTCCCTCAGCATCTCATCTACCTATCTTTTAAATACCACTAGGGATGGCGACTCAACAACATCTGTGGGCAGCCTGTTCCAGTGCCCAATGTGAAAATTTTTTTCCTGATACACAGCCTGAACCTCCCCTGGCACAGCTTGTCCTGTCCTCTGCCACTTGGAAGAAGAGGCCAGCTCCCTCCTTTCCACAACCTCCTTTCAGGTAGTTGTAGAGAGCAATGAGGTCTCCCCTCAGCCTCCTCTTCTCATGGCTAAACTCTCTGATCCCTCAGCCACTCCTTGTAAGATTTGTTCTCCAGCCCTCTCATCAACTTCGTCGCTCTTCTCTGGACACACTCCAGAGCCTCAACATCCTTCTTGTAGCAAGGGGCCCAGAACTGAACGCAGTATTCTTTGTGCGGTCTCACCAGTGTGGCACCTGTACAGAGGGAGAATAACCTCCCTGGACCTGCTGGTCACTCCATTTCTGATACAAGCCAAGATGATATTGGCCTTCTTGGCTGCCTGGGCATGCTGCTGGCTGGTTTTGCCCTAAATTATTTCAGCAAGTGTTGAGAAGCACAAGAAAAGTAGTATTATTTGCTGAATTATGACTTATGAAAACCTGGGAAAATGTCAGGTGGACTGGATGATTAGAGGGTTCCAGGCTTTCATAACTTTCTTGGCAATATCACAATTATTAATTAGGAAGGATATGCTATTCACAGTGATATAATTCTGTAACTAGAGATAAAATAATTGTGAGCTTTGTGATTTGATAACTGAGTGCAGGAAACCATGTTAGGTGGTTGCACAAGCACCACAAGGACACAACGATGTGGCATTTTAGGGCTGCCTGGTGCCAGTGACCAGAAGGATGCTGATGCTGAGTACTCCTCTGTGAAGTTTTGCTGGGGCAGGGGTGTTGATAAGCGTGTTGATAAGCATCAGCTGCAATGCTAAGCCCCACTACCTACCAGGAAGGCAAGCTTTGTGCTGACATTCTCTGGGTAACTCACACCAACTGAGCTATAAAATGCCATAGTCTCACTGAAGCTCGATGCTGCACCAGGCAGTTGTGGTAGGTAGAGGAAAAGAATATTTCCCTTGCAGTATTTAGTGATATTTTGGTGCTATACACAGAACAAACTGATCTGTAGCTGTGTGGCTTTGCTGGACAATTTGTTTCTAGAAAAGATGGAAGAATTATTGTGGTCACCCACAGAACCATTAGATGATATGCTTAATGATCTTGCTGGTCACTGTGAGTGTTTTCCTTGTTCAGCTCACCATAATTTAACAATTAGTCATTCCAGTCATTTAGATGTTGCCCAGACAATCGGTTCTCTGATGGTACAAGCAATTACTGCATCTTTCCAGGCCTCACCACGGGTGGTGACTGGGGACCTCCCCAGGGGCTTCCAGCAGAAATTGGGCTGATTTGAAGCGAAATGGCCATTCTCTGGGCTGGTATCTCTGCTCAACATCTGTGATCCGTGGTACAAGTGAATGGCTTTTCTTGTGTTACCTCTTTATAGCCTCCCGTTACTCCTGAGCTTAAAAATGCAAACCCAGATAGAGAGACAAATCCTGGGGCCATGCAGCTCCCTGTCTGGAGCAGAGATGAGATGCCATAGGAGCACAGGGACACTGAAAAGGTTGCTGTAGGGTGGAAGACCCACCAAGACCTGCAGGCAGGCTGAGATCAGGCCTGGTGCTCACAATGGAAAATAACTTTTCCCCCAGATATGTGCCAGCATACAGCTGAAGCACATCTTTCAGCTGCCAGCTGGCTGCATAGTTCCCCATCATCAGGAGGCCTGTCTGCTCGCAGCAAAGCCGGTGGCTCCTCTCTATAGTGGTGGGGGAGTAGAGTAGAAGCAGGCATGGACAACTCAGGTCTTGATTACAGCTGTGGAGCTTTATGAATGTTATTTGTTACTTGAACTTATGATATCGCTCATATTGAAATTTGCCAAAATTCTTCCTAGCCTCTTTTAGGAAATAAAAAGAGAAAGAAAATAAAAAAACCCCAAAGTCATGCTCTTGCTTCTGTTGAGGGTGCTGATGTTTTGGCACAGTAGCCTAAGAGCAAATGTTAACAATGCCTGAAGCTGGAACCCAAATGAGTATCATGGAGCAGGAGTGTAAGCCCAGACCCACAGCAAGACTCGGGCTATCTAAGTTCTGCTAGAGGTTATATCTACAGCAGAAAACGAAAATGGACCGGTGCTTGTCAAGTGCTGAAGGCAAGATTTCTGCTTGTGCAGCTTACCTCTCTTCCTTGCACCCTTGCAAAACAGGCTTGTCTTGTTCCTACTGCATCCTGGGAGAATCCCTTGCCAGTGCTCTTCCCACCTGTAGCTCTCATCACAGCTGGCTGAGGCCCAGAAGACCAACAGTGAATATGAACAGAGAGCCCTTTGGGCAGTGGCAAGGACCAGGTCTTCTTGGACAGGAGCAGCATCTGATTCCCTAGTCACTTTTCACTGCTCATAAGGAAAAAAGTATATCTAAGCAAAATGCCCTCACCTGTGGTCCCTCACCTGCGTTTTTCTTTAAATTCCTGGCAAGAGAGGGAGTGACCATGCAGGCTGATTTAATCTCTCACTTGAGTTTCCTCTTGCATCTCTGAGCAAGATGCTGCTTTACATGAGGTGCTTTTCAGATGGAGTAGAATAATTTCAGACTCCTTTTTGGAGGCAGTGGCCCTCATGCTGACCACAGGCTGTGAGGCTCACCCCATGCCCTCTCTTCCATCTGCCTGGCCCTGGTTTTTTTGTGTGTAAGGAAACAGGCTTAGGGTTCAGGGGTGTGTTGTGGCAGCAATACAATACAGTTAGCAACAGTGGCTGTAAAGCGCACTGATAAAGCAGAGCAGATGTTAAAGCACAAACATTGTTTCTGGACATGTGCACACAGCTTTCCCAAAAGTGGCCTTGCATGGCAGAATTCCTATCAATTCAGTAAAGTGCTGACTGGAGAAACTCTCCTGTAATCAGATAGCTGAGAAATGCCACTGGATCTTTGTCACTTGAATGCTTTTCAACCACATCTCCTCCTGGATATTCCCTTTCACTTGTACATGAATTACCTCAAAATATGATGTGAACACGATGCCCACTTTTTCCAGTCACCAAACTTCTCTTCAGGAAAAAGAAAACCATTATTCTGGAGCACAATGATATGTCATGTACAAATTTGTATATTGCATGTGCTCAGCTTGGCACAAGGAATGAATTTCTTCCATGGGGCTAAGGCACAGCAAACAGAATGTGTGATGAATGGCTGGGGGATATTGTTAGCATGTGCGTCTGACACATGGGAAAGAAAAGATGAAATACCTGACTTTTATATTCCAGCTATTTTTGTCCTATATCAGACAAAGTTTTCACTATGTAAACAGAGACAACTGGTTAATCCACATACTACCAGCATCTGCTTTGTGACAAAATCAAACACTGTTCTACATTCAGCATATTTTCCTGTGTCAGAAACAACAGAAGAAAAAACAGAAGTGATATATTGAAGTCTCGTGAAATGGACTATAATGTTTGGTGACGCGTGCAGGTCTTGGAATATCTGTTTTGCTAAGACTATGCTGTGCTGAATATCACCTTTTGAATTCCCAATCTTACCCACACTCAAAAAAAAAAAAAAAAGCAGCAGAGTGTTTATTGAGCGACTGTCTTTGCCCTTCAACTCAAAGGAGGCATTGTGAGGTCCACCTGCAGATATTCTTAATTTTCCTCCTGTTTTCTCCTCTGTTATAGTGATGAAAGCTTTCCCACTTGAAAGGACAGAAAGGCATTTATTATTTTTGCACTGAATTGTAAGCCTGCATATGTGGAATTTCGAGGCCATATAGTTAAGATATAGAAAGCTTTAAATTTTAAAAATAAATAGGAGCCCCCTTTCTTTTACACAACAGAGTAACTTCAGAAAAGCTGAAGGAGGAAATTACTCAGTTTTTCTACCCTTTGGTGTCTGGTTCCTATGCAAATACTTGATACTGCATGGTAATACCAGGGTGTAACACTTCTTGCCCACACTACATGGTTGTGTGCACCTCCTGCTGTTATAATGCATTGCTCCTTATTATCTATATGCTCATCAAGTCTGAGATGCAGCAATGATGTATGTACCCATATGGTTCTTGCTATTTTGGTAAATTGTATTGGGGAATTACTCAGCTGTACTTTAGTAGCTGTGATGGTTTTAATATATCTCTTTCTTTTAAACTTTCTTTTGTTGCTTTGTTTCTAGTTGGAAACAGTAACCATTTTGAAAGGCTTAGAATTATTCTGCTAAAGAAGTTTCTTGCAGAAATGCAGAGCCAAATTGAGCTTATGACTGTTCTCACTTGATCTCTGCCTGCCACCAGCTCTGCGAGATGCTGAGAGTTTGCCACTGGCCCTGTGGGTGGTATGTATGCTCAGCCAAGCAATCACTGGGGTAAAGCAAAAGTCAGTGAGTCATACAAGCTACTTCTTAAGAAGTTCTGGAGTCTTTCAAGCATCTCTGGCTCATTAAAATCCAAACTGAATGGGGAGGACCCAGATCTGACAGTTCAATGAGTTGTATGAACTCTTACAACATTTATTTTGATACTGTAAAAACTGTGTCCAAATAGTGACTCTGAATCTCAGTCTATTGCTATTTGGGGATATTTGTCATAATTTCATCTTGGCAACCACTAAACAAGAAATAATAAATTTTATTTGTCCTCCTGTAGTACTGCCTGAAAGTCCCTTTCTTGGCCAGCAATCTGGACACAAACCACCTATCTTAACTTAAGTCTTATCTACAGGATTGGAAAGTCTGCTGCTCCTGTTGCTAATTTTTATAGGTTTTAATGTTTCTGGATACACTTTAAAGGATACTTTACAGACGTATATGGATAGTACTCACCAGTAATGTATTGTAAACCATTCATACACTGTAAATTGCATAATACATCATTGCTATTACTAAGCCCTGATAAAATGACTACTTCTGTGATAAATGTGTTCTAGCCCTTTCATATGTTACTTGAGTAAATGATAAAAGCTGCAGTTAAATTTTAATAGGGTGTGTTTACAAAGGCATTTTTTAACTAATGCCAAAATACACAATCTGTAGTCCGTATTTTTATACACCCCAAGGTGGAGTCTAGGTTATTTTTATGGTAAACATATGGAAACTTGTTTTACTTAATATTTTTTTCCAAATAAAATGTTGATATTTTTTTTGTTAGACTGGGCCTTTTTGTTGATGTTTTCAGGCTGTTGGAAGAATTGGGAATGATGGATATATCATGACTAAGTTTCTCCCCTTCTTAGGGAGGATAAAAGGCTGGCATGCATTCACAGTTTTGCTTCGTTTAAAAACAAACAAAGTATACTAGAGAAAAAATAAAACTTGGGCATATGGCTAACGATATGAATCTGACGAGCTTTTTTTTTTTGTGGAAACCCCACTGTTGGCTGCTGGAGAACTTCTGAATTTTTATCCCAAAATAAAAATGGCTAGAAGCTTTGTAATGGGGAATATCCTCTGTGGTGTGCTATTCCTGTAGCTCTTTTTGTGTGTCCTTATACAAATGGTTCCACAAAAATAGTCTACAAAAATACCCTCTCCTGGGGCTTGATACAATGCTTATTTCAGCCAATGGAGGTCTTTGCCTTCAACCGAGTGGATCGGGACTGAACTTCTGCAAAAGCAAAAAACTTTGAAACTTTTTGTAGCCGTAGAAATGGGAAGAGCTGTTCTGTGGAAATGGGAAGAAATGTCCACTGAGAAGTGAATGGTTGTATTAGGTATTTTGGCCCTCACTTAAACCTCACTGAGCTGTCACAGACATCAGTGAGGCAGCATCATCTAAAATAGGCACCTACATTATGCAGTCTGTAGTTCTGTCTCAGTATCTTGACAGTCCTTATACAATGCATGCAAACTTTTTGTTCTGTGGCTGTTATTTAAACCAACTATATGCACACTTTGTAGCAATGGTAATGGTAATGGTAATGGTAATGGTAATGGTAATGGTAATGGTAATGGTAATGGTAATAGTAATAGTAATAGTAATAGTAATAGTAATAGTAATAGTAATAGTAATAGTAATAGTAATAGTAATAGTAATAGTAATAGTAATAGTAATAGTTTGTAGCTGAGTGAATTAATATACATGGGAAATACCGTTAAGTCAGAAGAAGGTGTTATCTGTCCTAAATGCTATAAAATGTTACAACTCCGTTCTGGCTAATAACTGTGGTGATGGATGAATGTTAACATCTAGGTACAAGCACTGGCATTTATTTATTTTATCTTGATCCTATGCCTTGTGTAGTCCCTTATTTTGCACCAGGATGAGGCTGGGAGACATCTGGCGACTGGGTTTTACAGCTGTGTTCTCTATTCCTTTCTCATTTTGGGCTAAGGTCCCCAGAGTCAGCCCTGTACTGAGGCTTTGGAGAGGCTGCCCTAAAACCCTCTGTATTTTTCTGGTTTTCCTGTTAGTGACAGCAGAGTCCCCTGTGGGATGTAGCAGACCTGTAGACCTAGCCACAGTTAAAAGTTGTTTAACTAGCCCCTTCCCTTTCTGCAGCCTTGCGCCTTTGCACTTGTGGGCATGTGTTTTCCTTCACACATGGGCATAGTCCCACTGCAAGTAGCAACACAACTCATGCACATGATTAAACAAGTATGTGCTTGCTCACAGGGTTGAGGCCAAAAAATCAGATCATACTGGCTTAGCAAGGAGCAAATTTGACCAGCAGTTTTACCAGCCCTGTGACATCACATTTGCTTACCCCACCATGACTAATTTAATTACTGCCTGGGATGAGCAAGACATGAAAAATAGGATAGGAGACGAAAGAAATTACATGAGAGTGACAAGACAGAAAAGGTAGCTTTGGAGGCAAGTCCAGCATAAGCAAAGTCCAGAGACCTGTTGAGATGGTTGCAGACATTGAGAATTGATGGAAAGAAGACTGAGTGACCCAAGTGGGTTGTATTTCCTTTAACACCAGCAGTCACTGAGCAAGCTGCCCATATCAAGCTCCTTCTGGATGGAATGAGGTCCCAACTGTGTGCCAGGGGTGAGGGGAGATGTTGAGTTGCAGGGAGGCTGCCAAGGAGGGCTTATTCCTTCCGCGGGTAGGACAATAGTGTCTTCAGGTGTCCCATAATAGAGGTCCTCTCCAGGAGATGGTGATCTGGCAGCTCACACTCACTACCTACATTTCAGAAACCGCCTGGTTCTTGAGGGTGCCTGAGAGGAATCCACTGAGAGGATTCACAAAGGTTTCCAGGAGGTTAAGAATTTATCAGCTGGGGACCAAAAGCATGATATTGTTCTATTCTCCTTTCCTCTTCATCATTCAGGGTAGTGGGCTGACACACACATTCTATCCTCCCTTCAGCTGTACCATCATAGCTTCAGCCAGTGTCATGCTTGCTGGGCTAGGACTCCCCAGAGCTCCCTTTTGAAACAGAAGTGGGACTACTGGAGCCATTAGCAAGAAGGTAGGTTCCAAAAGGCAAGGAAAGCTCCCAGGTCACACTCCCCTGCCTCAGCGTCAGGTTTTTGAGAATACTTGGTCAATCCTATTAACTAGATGAGAATTCAGACACAAATCATTGTTATTCTTACATCTATTGAATGTGTGTCAGTGTTTCAAAAAGTGCATTATATGGATGAAAACCACTAGTTTGTTACATGCACTTGTGAATTAACCTTTTTTATGAATGTGTAAATAATGCTCTGGTAACCAAGAACCATTTTGAAGTTGTGGAAAACATAAGTGAATATATGGAAATACTACAACTTCAGAGGATCATATTCCTAAGACTGGCCTCTTCACTCACCCTGACAAACTGTAACATCAAGTCCTAGAAGAACTGAGCTGAAGAGAGCTATCTGTCCTGGTATCTTGGTGAACATATAAACAAAGCAATCTTGTCCTTCAGAGACTGAAAACCAGGCTTTGTGAATGAGCTTTGTGTAATTCTGGGATGCCTCCCTCTGCAAAGATGATATCATGTGAGTGGGTTGGTTTGGTTCAACTCCCACTGGTTAGTTCTTCATTAGTAACAATTACACACCTGATAAAAATATCTTACATTGCCTGTAGCAGGATGTGGCCTTAAGCGTCACTGAATTAGGCTGGTTACATGGACACCCCTGTGCAGTGGAAGATTTACAGGCACGTGCTCTGGGAAAACTGCAATCTTTGTCCACCCATTATTCGTAGGCAGCATTGAAGAGATGCCAGACATGGTGAAGCCACAGTACCACTCAATATGTTGAAAGGGAAGTTGTGATGAGAAACACAATCTTTTGTTTGTTATGTAAATGTAAACAGTTGTTAGATCTGGGGAGAGTAGGTATGGCCAGACTGAAGGTATCTGCATGGTGTCTGAAAGTTGCTTGCTCTAGAAACTAGAGTAATGTGGAATTCCAGCAGCTACAGGGGATGGTCCCTTCTTGGCATTGTGTCAGCCTCCAAGAGCCCAAGTGAAGGCTCAGGACATCATTGTACTAGTGGTAGGGCAAGCATGGATGAAGATGGGATTGTTGTGTGTTTTCCTAGCTAATGTGAAAGGTACCTGGTGGCTGGTACCTGAACTCAGATGACTTGACCAAAAAGTAAAGAGTTAGAACAAAAGAATTTTTATGAAATTTTACCTACACTTTTGTTTCTGAGTTAAAAAGTGGATTTTGTGTTATTTTGAAGATTACTGCAGTGACACTGAATGGTGAAGATCCACCACTGTAACCTGTAAGATGTACCTGTGGCACACTGGGCACCTAATTACTGGATAAATCCCCAAAACACAAATTGTTAAACATGGTGAGCAGACTCATAGCAGGTGTGGGTCTTTCAGTGGACAGATTATGCATTAAAACAGTGCAGTGAAGATATCAGACCAAGGCATTGCTCTTCCATATGGTACTTACAGGACTAGATGCTACTGTTTGTGGAAGCAGCAGTCCCAGGGATGTGACCTGAAATTACAGAGTGGCCATTGACTCAATCAAGCTCAAGACTGGACTTTGTATCTTCCTGCATTCCCATGGGCTGTGGTATGTGTGTGGCAGCTCCAGTTAAAAGAGTTTCCACAAGTGCCAGACACTTGCTTTTTGCTCTGAAGGGTCTCATGTTAGTCTTTGACATGTTGCCTGGGACAATAGGTAGAACATAAACCTTGTGGCTTCTCTCAGATCTTGCAAAAGTCTTTTTTTTTTCTCGCTCTTTTTCTTTCTTCGGTTTTTCTTTTTCCTAATGGTCTGTTTTAATGTAAAATTGAGTGATATGGGCCTTTTCCTGTTGCTTTTCCTTCTGAGTGACGAGAAGCAGTTTCCAGTAACTGAACAGTAATCAACTGCTGAATCATTGCTGTTGAGCAGAGGTTTCAAAACCTGAGCCAGATAATTGTGTCAGTACTGTTGGCACCATGTTCCTCCTCTCTGACTGACGGAGTCAACCTTGGGCTCACCTTACCAGGGCATGTGGTTTCCTTGGCTTCAGGATTGCTTTGGCAAGTGAAGGCTGCCAGAACCAGCCCCATGAGGCAAGGAATGAGGGACCTGTAGGAATTTGTCAGCCCATTTGGTGTAGCAGTTCAGCTAATGTTCCCTTCACTTGGCAGTCTTTCCTTCCATGTGGCAAAAATACTTACTCTAAAAAGAGAATTTCAGGCTGGTTTTGGTGCCTGCTGGCTCTGCAGTCAACAAAGCAGATCTTGATTTCAATTGTGAGTTCCTAAAATGTGCAAATACGTGACTAAGAGAGAAATAATAAAACCTAACACAAAAACAGTTATTCAAACATTTTCCTTTAGCCTCACCTGTTTTTGGACAAGAGGGACAATTCATCCTGCCTGACCTTAGGCACATGTTTAAGGCACGGGTGGACGAGGTGCTAAGGGTTTAGTGTTTGATAGGAATGGTTGGACTCGATGATCCGGTGGGTCTCTTCCAACCTGGTTATTCTATGATTCTATGATTTACACTCAAATTGTCTTTAATTCAACTATTCACCTAGGCTCACTTTATAGGTAGTGGAAGGAGACAATGCCCTCCTGCAGTAAGATTCACCCCATTCTACTGTGAGCACCTAAAACAGTGATAAGAAGGCTGTATACTGACTCACCTCTGGTGGGCATCTTAAGCCTGGTGAGGGAAATCCCACTGTCAGCCACTACAAAACAAGAAACATCTTCCCACCAACCTCATCTAGGTGGGAGCTGTGGAAGCCACCAGCTGGTGTATGGTGGCCCTCTGAGGACAAAGGGAGTGCCAGCAGAGGCTCCTGAGCTGTATTCAGAGGACCTGTGCAGGCACTGCTTTGGCTTTGTCAGGTGTGTGTTGCTGAACCATGCAGACTACTTACTCAGCAGCTGCTCAGTCACATCTTTGGGCTTTTCCAATAGGTGTGAAATGGCCTTGTGCTGCCAGCATGTTGTTCATGTCAACCTGCAGTGAGCAAGGATTGATGCCATGTGCTTGATTTGATAGCTTGGTCAAGGAACTTGTACCAGCAGCAGTAAGAAATGCCAGGAAATGGCATCCAAAAACATCTTCCAATATTCTCTCCTCAGGCTTAGCTGGGATAATATTTTGCTGAGTACAGGATATCACGCTCTCTGTTAAAAGATTACTATAGCAACACTGAAATGTGATTTTATAGTGGTCCTTCTTCCAGCGTCACCAGTTGGGAATACATTGCACCTGCTGTCAGAAAGGCCATTTTTCCTAGGTTTTGTTTGTCTTCAAGTGCTGTAGTAGGGAGATTGGAAATATGATTCAGGAAAGGAATTTTCCCTTAGAAAGTCTCCTTAAGTGGAATACCGAGGTGTATTTCTCCATTATGATGACTGAGTGTCTTTGCTCAACATCCTTTAAAAGCTATTTTCTTTTACGTTGTTATTCACCGACAGGACCAGCATGGTTGGTTTAGATTGTAACTGTGGCATGCTGGACACGCCTATGACTAAGTAGCAGCTGGTTTTCACAACAGATTTGTGTGTCCATCTCTTCTAGAACATCTAACTAAAGGAAGATGACTGGTAAAAAGTGAGACAGACACTTTGTTACTTCCAATAGTATGGATCCCTTGAGATTTTTACAGAAGTAGTGTAGGAACCTAAAAATAAAGTATGAAGTTGTGACAGCCTGAGTTTAAAATGGTAAGATATAACAGAGATTTCCAGTTGTGGTAGCAAGCAATTAAGAAATAACAATAGCTCTAACATATGGATAGATAGATAGACCTAAAGGCTGGGGAATGTAGAAAGGAAAATGATGTAAGTAAAGGTGACTCCAAAACTTATGGCCTAAGCAGAAATACTAGGGGGAGAAATGCTTATGATACAAGGTGTGTGACAGAAGCACAATGAAGTGGCTTTGGCTACTGGGCAATGTGTCGGTCAGCACGTGAGTGTTGTGCAAGACATGGAATGCCTAAGAGATGGCAGTGATAGGAGAAACACACCAGTACCAGAACTTGCTGCTATGACTGATGGAGGGAGGAGCTCAAGTAAGCATGTCCTCTCCTGTCAGAATTTGTGATTTTGAGAACTTTTCACTGGAAACTTTTTTAGGTTGTGAATTGGGGTGGTTTTCATTTTCATCTGTTTGACACACAGGAAATGTGGTCAAGTTTCTTATGGCCTAATTAGAAACTCTGTTTACTCTCCACTGCTTTGTTTGGCAGAGATGAAACAGATTAATGAATGAAGAAATTTTTTCAGGCTGGCAAAAATATAGTGAGACATATGTGTCAGAACAACATATCTAGACTTCTTACAGATTCCAGAAAGTTTCAATTAATTTACTGTGAAAAGTAACAGCAAAACCAACAGAAACTCCAGGGACTGGTTAAACTGTGGTAGAGGTTAGAGATAGGAAGATGAGACAGCTGTACTGGTGTTGATTTCTTCTGTACATGGGAGGTGATGTCAATAGGAAAAGGAGGTGAAGCTGTTAGACTACAGGAAGAACAGGTGATGGAGATAATTGGAGATTTAAAGCATGCGCAGGAGATGACCTCTTGCCTTCAGTAATGACTCACAAACAAAATGTGTATGTTTAGACAGATATGACACCATGTACACTGAGAGGGAAAAATACATATCTGTGAGGGGCGTTGTATGCAATTTCCATGTACTGCAAGTAGCAAGCTTACTCATGAACATCATTGACAAGGATGAATAAAGTAATCTTAATGAGTGAAAAAAGCCAGCAGGCAGTTCTTTGGCCTTCAGAAAGGCCAAAGGCAACCTTTGGCTGCCTTGCTTCACAGGGGAGAGCCATCCTGGGATCCATGCTGTTTCAGTCACATGAGATCCATACTAAATGGGAAAAGATTATGTGTTTGTAATGAAGGAGTATGTGCTAGTATGGCAAGGAAGGCAGCTGGGTGTCTCTGGGGCACATATCATGCCCTTTCTAAAGCTGAAATGTGGTGAGGGCTGTGAGATCTGTGGTCCTCTGGTCAACCTTCTCCCTCCAACCACCTGGAACAGTGCCCCGTGGTGTAACATCAGGGTCAAATAAGATACAGACTGTCTTCATAGCAGAATTAGAGATAAAACCTCTAGTGCTGGCCACATTCAACTGACTCTTCTGCACTGGCATTTAAGAAACCAGAAATAGAGATGGTGACCTCCTCATCAATAACTTGGGGCATAGGACAATGTCTCCTGAAACACCCTCCCAACAGTGCTGGTTACCCACCTCCTGCCACTGCCATTAGCAGATTTAAGACCAGCATCTAACTCCAGGTGGTTCATCCAGGACTATCTCTGGCAATCACTCTATCACCTGCCCTCTCTTCTCTGTCCCCTTCAGAGCTGTCAGCCTGCATGAGGGGTTCTCCTACCCACCATCTCAGCCCCACCCAAGGAACAGGCTAGGAGGGATACAGTCTTCACATGCTGCCTTGTTTCATTATATTACTTTAGTCTTTCCATGTAAGGTCCACATCACCCGCCACACAAGCTGGTGCACATCATCCTTGTGTGTCACCATCAACCAGCCTCAGAAAGCTGTGGCACTCAGCTTGAAACTGGGGAGAGCTGCAGTTTTTCCCTTGCATTTTTTTCCCCTGGGCCTTTGGGTGAGCCCAGGACACGTACATTCTGCAATACACTGCAGAAAAAAAAATGGTTTTCTTTTCCCTATGATCTCTTGGTTTTAAACAAAATCTTGCATTCCTCCGCTTCCTCATAATTCTGGGACCTAGGGCTTTATGGTAGGAATCTTGAGTCTGGGAACTCACAATAAGATCAAGCTGCAAAAGTGAAGGCAGTTTTAGTTTTCCACTCATCACCACAGAAATTCAGATATATTTCCCCACTCATCTTGCAAATACTGTTTCCATCTTGCAATGTTTCAAAAGGAATGGCAATTAGCAAAGCTATTTATGTTCCTAAGTAAATTCAAAAAAGCTGTGTCGTAACATATTTGTTGTATCACCATCATCTGCTGAGACTAGATTTTTTAATAGCATTTTCTGAGAGTTTATTTTGAAAGATCTCCAAAAGATGTGGTGGTGCTGTTCAGTGGCACAGATGACCTTTCTTCCCTAGTGCTGTGACAGCTGGCTGAGGCAATTCTTCTGTTCTCTTCTGCATCAGATCGCCCACGCTTGCAAATGGCTCGAGTGCCTTTTCAGCCCTATCTGGATGGAGATCAGCTGCTCCTGGGTGGAGGGCTGGTAGGAAGAGTGAACTTCCTGCCCTCAGTACATGGCTGAAATATATAACCTTTGAAAATTAAAGGCTCTAATTACCTTGTTTGGAGCTGTGTACACAGGAGCACTCCACTCTGTGGTGCAGGGATGGAGGATAGCCAGCTATGCCTTAGTAGGGATGTCTCCTTCCTAGTTTGTTGCCTGTACAAGGGCTAAGACTTAGAGAAAAGGAGGGAACTACAGTATTTCATAGGAAATCAGTGGAAATCTCCTGGAAGAAGAAACACAGTTTTCCTTTGTAATCTTTTGTCATCATGTACCCTTGGTAAAAGGCCATAGGGATGTGGTGGTTGCAGTATTAATGTTGCACCATCAAAATTGTTGGAAAACGTATGGATCTTCTGGTTTTCTCCCTTTATTCACTTAAACTGTGGACAAAAGGGTGGCAGCTAAAGCCTTCAGCAGCAAATACTGATCTCCATCTTGGCAAACCAACTGGAGAGCTGACATCTTCACACATGTTCCTATTTTTGTGATTTCCTTAATGCCCTACAGGGCAAGGTGACCATAGGGCCCATGCCACCAAGAGAGTCATGTAGAGGCTTTTCTTTTTGGGACCCCTCTCAGGTGCATGTACTTAGGAGGAAATGGAGGCTGTTGTTAGCTTATTTTTTAGTAAAAACTCATTTGTCCTCATTTAGGATGTGTTACCAAAGGCAAATGGCACTTACAAGCTGCTCATGGTGAGCAAATTGTAATGAGCTTCATGGGATCCCTGGTAGCCTTTGAACCTCCATTGAAACTGAAGTGCAAATCCAGACTTTGGGAAGGTGAACTCATACAGGCTGAGGGTGGATTCACGAATCAAATAAATTGAGTCCCAACAAACTACCACAGCATCCACAAAGCATTAATCCTTATGCAAAAAGTTAAAAAAAGAAAAAGAAAAAAGAAAACCCCCAGCCCACATAGGGTATGCCACATTCATATCTCCAGGGCTTTAGCCAGGACTGAGGGCATGCTGGTATGCTTATTCATAGAGTGGCTGTTCCTCAATAGCTGTTCTCCAGTTGACTGGCTCCAGCCCACCCACTTCCCCCATGCTGGACCAGCTTCCCAGCACCTCAGCAATCTTCTGATCCAGATTTTTACCTTCCTCCATCTAAAAAGCACAATTGCTGGCAGCACTAATGCGTGGGTTTGCTTTGAGTTCAGCAGTCCAGGTACACGTGCCTGAGGAGAAGAAAGGGATTTCCTCCAAGAATAATCAATGGAAGGGGAAAAAATCACATTGCATAGCCAGGCTGAAAGGAAAACATCACCTGTGTGGTGTCTTGGGTTGTAACTAATCCTGGCTGCCTGAATGGGCAGGAGCAGCCAGACCTGGAGTGCCTGCCTATAGGCATTGGGCACCTACCTATTGCTCCTTGTAAAGGGAGACTCCTCAGTGCTTTCTGCAAACACTATTTCTCCCCAGTTTAGAGGGTGAATTTGAAACATCTGACAGAAATGAGGGCTGGCTGCCTAGATCTAGTGCAGGCATCAGCCAGTCAGCTCTGCTCAGGTGAAAGGTGTTTTGCAGGAAGCTGAAAATGCCAGAAATAACAGTCTTAGGGTAAATCTTTGTCTTTGCTTACAGATTTCATGGATGTTTTCAAAGCCTCAAGGAGATGCATATGGTCTTTTTTACCATGGAGCCAATCTTACACCAGTTAGGGTAAGAACCATCACAAGCAGATCTGGTTTTGTGTTGTGCTGGACACATATTTTTCTCCCTTCAAGGTTAGCTGAGTCTGTGAAAAATGCTGACAAGCACCCAAAACATGAAACACTGTGTACAGGTATTTCAGCACACAAGTTCTTACCTCTCTTCCTCCTAAGCCTCCCTTCCACCTCCTGGACATCCTTTTCTAATTTCACCCAAGGTGATATAAGGTTGGACTATTCTTTTCCCTGGAGTAGATGAAGCACAAAGGCCATTTGGCATATTTTTCCTCTAAGGAAACACAGTATGTGTTTTTAGAGTGCCAAGAGTACACATAAAGGTGCTTGCTGACTGTAGCTTTCCAAGAAAAAAAATGACTTAAGAGCTAAAATTAATCCCGGGAAATATCAAACGAACAGGAACATCCTTGAGAAGGCCAGAGCATAAACAGAGGGTGAGAAAACAAACATTTCTTTGAATGCTGCTGCTTGTGATGTTGCTCTGACAGAAAGAAATGGGCTCAGACTTTAACGGATCAAAGGAAACAAAGGACTGGCTCAGCTTCACTCGCTCTACCCAGCAAGCTGTGTATACTCAGTAACAGCTAGAAACAGATAATTTTTTTACTCCTACAAGTAAGAAACATGTCTGAAGCAACTATTGTTTGTGAACCACAGTATGTCATAGTTTCTAAACCAAGGGGCGGGCTCTTTGTTTCAGATTAAGGTTAGCAGGTGTTTTTATTGCATGGCAGACTTAGTAAAATGCTGTGGGACAGTGGACTGAAACTAATGCCATTTCAAACATACATTTTAGCGGGATGCTAGGATCACAGCAAGTGCATTTATTGTGTATTCTCAAGGAAAAAAATAAAAAGGTTTGTGCATGATAAAGGGATTACGTTTGCCTAAAAGGGTATCAGTCTATGTTTTGGGGATTGTAATGTCGGCATGTCTTCCTAGATTGTTTATTTAAATACAAAGACATAAATATACTGTAATGGTATGGCAAATATATAATATAAAAGAAACATATATATCTCCTAAGGAAAAAATGATAGTATAAAATTGTTACAGCTCCCTATGCAGCATAAGTTTGAGCACTTTTTGTTCCATAATTAAAGATCATCTCCATAAATACATTGATTTTCTCCATACATCTTGGTATAAATTAGTGCACAGCACGGCTAGTGGTCTTAAAAGATTCAAAACTGATCTCTGAGTCAAGCCCAGCTGTAATATTACTTTTACAACTGATGCTAAACACAGTTACACAAACTCAAATTAAGGCAGACTCTAATTTACTCAGTGTAGTGCTGTGTATGTTTTATACATCAACCACCCAGTTTGTCCAACACTTTAGATGTTATTAGTTCAAGGAGTGGTTGCAGCAGCTCCATGCCAAAATTGCCTGTTGTACTGGGTTGAGACAACCATTAGGCTTCTGCAAACCGAAGCCAATATCATTATGAATCATGGATTTTGTGGATTACCACCTGGTTACTTAAAAGGACAAATAGCTTTGCTACTAGAAGAATAACAGTTTCTGTGACATCAAACGAAAGAAGATAAAAAAATACCTCCAGTGTTGAAGAACGCTAAAATCAAGTGGTGGCACGAGGATTATGTATTACCCATGCACACAGTGCAAAGTAAACTGTCATTAAATGTTCCCAGGAAGGCAGCTGAAGAGTACTGGCAAACTCTTTTAGGCAGTGGAGATTTGCAGGCCAGGATTTTTTTTTTTTCAATGGGTGCTTTTTGTTAAGCTCCTTACAGCAGCTAAAAGAAGTTGTTATGCTTGCCTTGGACTTCTATGAACACATTTGAAAATTAGACCAAGGCTGATGATCTGGAGCTTAAGGACTTAAGAACTTGTCAGTGGATAGCAGCAGAAGGAGATATCAGGATTTTTGCTTTGGCTGACACCTCTGAAAACATAGATACTCAGTACTTATGTATCCTAACTTAGATGTACAAGTCCTGCTTAGAACTGCAGTTATTGAACTCCATCATATAGACCACTGTGTATGCAGGAGAAGAAATTGAAGAAACAGCTCTCTTGAACTAGTGGCAATATATCCTGACTGAAGACCTATCTGATATGTTTACAGAGAGCAAACATCCTTCATAAAAAACAGTATCTTTATAGTACAGTGTCCTTATGGACAACACACCTGGCTGCAAGGTTAACTCTTCCTGTCTGCACACTCTTCAGGAGCAACACAGGAGTCTCAGGCAGCAGTTATTTTTCTTTCCAGAGCCAATTTTAGAAGGTTAAAAATAACACTCAAAGAACAAACCAACACGTGGGTTTAAGTCACATCTCCAATAAGTGAGATGTGACTTCAGTCTGAGGAGTGCCAGCTCTTTCATTTCTTTGGATTGTGTATGTATACCATCTCCATGGTTCCACCTAACCCCTTTGAGAGCTTTGTTTCATGGCTCAGCACTAGTGAGACCATTCCTTGAATACTGTGTTCAGTTCTGGGCCACTCACTACAAGAAGGATGTTGAGGCTCTGGAGCGAGTCCAGAGAGGAGCAACGAAGCTGGTGAAGGGGCTGGAGAACAGGCCTTATGAGGAGCGACTGAGAGAGCTGGGGTTGTTTAGCCTGGAGAAGTGGAGGCTGAGAGGAGACCTCATTGCTCTCTACAACTACCTGAAAGGAGATTGTGGAGAGGAGGGTGCTGGTCTGTTCTCCCAAGTGACAGGGGACAAGACAAGAGGAATGGCCTCAAGCTCCACCAGGGGAGGTTTAGGCTGAACATTAGGAAGAAAAATTTCATAGAAAGGGTCATTGGGCACTGGAACAGTCTGCCCAGGGAAGTGGTTGATTCACCTTCCCAGGAGGTGTTTAAGGGATGGATGGATGAGGTGCTGAGGGGCATGGTTTAGTGTTTGATAGGAATGGTTGGACTCGATAATCCGGTGGGTCTTTTCCAACCTAGTGATTCTATGATTCTATGATTCTATGATTCTATGATTCTATGAGCTGCCGGGCATGTAGATGACCACTGCTATTCATGTATGGAGAGAGAGAGAGAGAGAGAGAGAGAGAAAGAGAGTCTTTCAGGCAGGCATGAGGAGTTTTTGGTGGTGGGCTGATGCCACGCTGTGAGTTTGGTGAGGGGAACAGGATGGTGTCTGTTGCTGCAGTTGTGGGCTGTGGGATAAGTGTGTAGCACAACTGTTTGGAACTTTCATTCTAGCTTTGTTCATGGCAGATGTATTTGTTTACATTGATGCTGACCATCGCAAATGTGCTCTGCAAATAAAAGTAATGGGAACTTAGAAGCAGCTCTCATTTTGAGGATGAAGTGCTCCCCTCTGCCAAAGGCAAAGTGAAGGAAATGTGGGATGTTGGTGTTGAGTTCTGAGGAAAGTGACCCAAATAGTTCCCATGACTGTAGCATAGACAGAGGGGTCCCACACATGTCCAAATCATCAATGCTAAGTAGTCCCATAGCTATGCCACTTTTCTGTGGTGAGCAACCTCACCTAGCTGCAGGGAGGTTTAACTCCTTTCCTTTTCAGTGACTTCCTACCAGTGGATAAGAGTTTTGATGATCCTATCACATCAGCTTTGCTTAGAATAATCTTGGATTTTACACATGTAGATTGCTTGGTCAGCTGAAAATACTGAGTTGCGTCTTGTGGAGAAGGCTTTCCTTCAGTGATGTGTGAAGAGCAGTGAGATTTTACACAGGCCTCCTTAGGAGTGAATGAATCACAGGAGATAAGTGAATGAAATCACAGAGCCATATGACTTAGTGCAGTCCCATGACGTGCAGAGCATGTTAGGTCACAGTTTCACCTCCTGCAGATCCCGAAAAGGTGTACACAGTACTTCTGTGTACCTTGGCATGGTCAGCAGGGTCATAGTTCAGTTTTCTTTGCAACAGATGTGACAGGGCATTTCTTCCTCAGACAAACTCTGCTACGTGTGGCACCAGGATGGTGCAACGTAACACTTTGTGATCTATTACTGTTCCCTATCTGCCCACTTCCACAGTCATTTTCTGATGCCTCCAGCTACTCCCGAGCCTTCCCCAACCCTCTCATGCACCCTGGGGCTCCTCTGTCCTACACTTCAAATGGAACATCACTCACTGTTAGGGAAGCTGCATCAATGGCTTCCCCTTTTTTGCCTTAAAAAGGCTCAGCCGGGACACCTTTGCTTGCTTGTGAGTCCAAGTACTTTGTGGCTGAAAGGACATAGTTCCCTTTGTAGGTGACATGGCTCATCTGGCAGCACTGAACTCTTGTACAACGCACACCACCTACACTACCAGGCAACTGGCCAGGAGTTCTACCCACGAAGAGTCTGCCTCTCCAGGATGAAAGAAATCAGCTTTCTGTTGGCATGGAGCTTCTCTGAGCTGTGGGGCAATTTTTTTCCCTTTTTTACTTTTTCTTTCTCTTTCACTTGAAAGCAGTTCAATTTGCCTCCAGCTCTCATTCTTATTATTTTTCTTTCTGCTAGAAGCCTGTCTACATCCCTCCCAGCTGTATTGAAAACCTTCTCCAACCTGTAAATAAATATTGAAAAAAGCCAAAGCTCTAATGATATCTGTTTATGATTGATTATAAAGTGTGCATCAGGAAACAAGTTGATGCTGAACGCTGGTTCGGACAGCCTCTGCACTGCTTCCTCCAATGCTCTCAACACCCCAATGTCCTTAGCAGTATTAGCTCATTGCTGTGCTGCTGCCTGACTTGGAAGTTCCACAATATGCAGTAGAAGGGGAGCATGCAGCTCAGGGACCCCCTGCACAGCTCCTCTCTTTGCTGCTGTCTCAGAGGGGATGGGGCAGGGCTGCTGGCAGGGCAGATATTCCTGGCCTCTTTCTACGCCTGCTAGCAGCCTAGGGCTTGGACCTCCCAGGTGTGTCAGTCTGATGGAGTTCAAAGAGGCAGAGAGTACATGGCTGGTTGGAGATAAGAGCCCAGACGGCAATAGTGTTATGATTAGGGAGTGAATGAGGGCTGCTCCCTATCTGACCACCGAAACCTTTGCTCCTTCAGACAGAGTAATGGAAAGCTGGCAAGCTTTGTGTTCCCAACTGCCCTCAGCCTCTCTGAGGGCAGGGCTACTCCCTGTCCTGAATCTACTTACAGGTCATGCCTTGGGTGCTAAGCCTCACTTCTAAGGCAACTCATAAAGTGGATTTATGACAGCCAGGGAATATTGTGAAAGTTTACACACCCTTGCCTATATTCTTTATGCTTCTTCAAGTAGGTGCTGCTTCAGTAACTGCTGCCTTGTAAAGGGGTCTGGTTCCAGCCACCGTCCTCTGCATGTCCCCTGCTACCTGTGACTTACCTTGTGAGCCTCTCTTGGTGCACTGCCACGTGGGAAAGAGCCAGTCCTGGTTAAGGGTAGTGCAAGCAGCCTTAGCTGGCTTTTAACCCCAGGCTAGGGTTTGAGGGGGCTGCTGTTCAGCAACGAGGTCAGTGAAAGTCAAACAGCTCAATAACGGGTGGATAGTATCTAACAATACTCCTCAATCCAAAAGAGACTTAGTCAGCTTCTCTTGGTTCTTTCGGAAAATATAATGTGAGGGGCAGGTCTCCTGAAGTAACTTTGTGGTGTGAATCCTCCTCACAAACCCTCCATGCTCCCAGCCATGGCCAGGGAAGCCTCAACTGCTGCCAGTATGAGGTCAGCCTCCAAAACTGAAGGTGAAGGCTAGGTTTATTAGTCTGCCCAGGTGTTTTTGTTCTTGCTGACATCTTTTTGGTGCATGATATGTAGGTGTTACCAAGGGAGAAAGCTCAGAGGGTAGAAATCCCAGTCTGAGACTAGTAAAGAGGGTTTCCAGTGGGCAACTGAAGTCTTCTCCAGCTTTGTACCCCTCTAATCCATTTGCTGGCACTGGCAGGGCGAGGGAAAAATAGCTGCCAAGTGGAGCTGCTGAGTGTGCCAGATCAGCACCGAGGGCATGAGTGCAGCAGGAGAGTGGAAACCACCTCTGGTTCCTGGTGTGTGTGTGGGTGGGGGGGGGTGGGGGGGGGTGGGGGGTGTGTGTGTGCTCATCTTTGGCCATACCAGCTCTTGGCAGTGGGTCACTGCAGGAGGTTGGCACTGGGCACCTTTGCAGGGCTCCGTCCTCCATTGCAAATTAAAAATTACTTCTGGACATTATAAACAACTTGTAACAAGTTTCATCAAGTTTTAACTGTCTTCTAGAGCTTAGCTGAGCAGATAGGCTGGCAAAGATGCAGTGCCTCTCCTTATTCTCACACAGACACTGCTTCTGCAGGTCTATTTCAGTTATGTTTCAAGTCTCTAGGGAACGCTGACTAGGAGGGATACTATTCTTAGAGGGCAAGAAATAGGCTCCTGCACACTCCAGAAAGCCTTTAGCTTGCAAAGGCTTGTTCCTCCATCACAGTTTTCAAGTAAGTTAATAGCTGATTTAACTGTCAAAGATAATTACTGGATTGGGCTTGCTTTTCCCGGAAAGATTATATTCACTCAAAATCAGCTTTTTCTGAAAACACTTTGCAGACAATAAAAAGGTCATTGGCAGCTATTAAGCCCTAAACATCGTTTATCTGCTGCAGTGCAGGCACGCAGAAGGGTGTTCAAATTCCACAGCAGCGACATAGGGCTTGCCCCTCACTCTTCATCCAGGCTTGCCATGAATTTGGCTGGGAGCACTCTCACTTGGCCCAGACTCTGTTCAAAGCAGGGCTGGCTCCAGACCTGCAGCAGCCTGCCCTCTGCTTCCTTGTGGCTCCTGGACCCCGTGGTGCCCTTCTTTGCAACCACTTTCCAAAGGAGCCTGTCTCCATTGTTTTGTATGGACAATTTTTAGGAAAATATTTGAAGATCTTGAGGCCTTTCTTTTAATTAGGGTGAAACCATCATTCGCAAGACCGAAGTCCCACACAATATGGGATAATTTCTTCTTAGCTATAAGCCTGCATACTGATGTAGAGATGTTCGTGTTGTATTTTATGAACCAACTTTTTTAGGTTCTAATACACTAGGTCAGTGGAAAGGACCTACAATGATCATCTAGTCCAACTGCCTGACCAATTCAGGGCTGAACAAAAGTTTAAGCATGTTATTAAGTACATAGTGCAAATGCCTCTTAAATGCTGACAGACTTGAAGCACTGACTACCTCTCTAGGGATTCTGCTCCAGTGTTTGACTGCCCTCTCAGTAAACAAATGCTTCTTATATGTCAAGTCTGAACTTTCCCTGATGCAGCTTTGAATAGAATACATTCACAGATACGTTTACATCTTTTCCATCAAGAGCTCAGTAGATTTCTTCTCCCAAATTACTTTAGGCCGATCTAGATTATATATATTTTTGTGTGTGCTTTTAGTCCTCATACATGATATGGCATGTACCAGAGACAATGGATTGACTGAGACTTTAGTTTTGCTTGGGGAATTAACTATGCAAATGCAGTTGCTATAAACATTATAAGACATCAGAATACTCCGTGTTTGACACTACCATCAAATGGATGGAAGAGTTGAACTCCTAAAACTGTTTTAGCAAAGGGAAAACACACACTGAATCTATACTGTTAAATTAAATGTGACCAGGAATATTACCAAGCACTGACACTCGAAGATACAAACTCGCTTGTATCTGTTCCAGCAAATTGGCTCACTGTCCAAAACAAGGTGACTCTGTACAGGCCACCTGTTGGGAATGGCCCTTGAAATGCTTTACCCACCAAATCATGCCTTGAAGTTATTTATGAATAGTGCCAGCAGCAACACCAAATTTAGGTCAGGAAGTATCCCTATAGTTTACCAACATAAGTGGTTATGTTGCAAGGCTTGAAAATGCTTCGGGGCATTGACTTTGTCATGATGTTGTAACTTCTGAGCAGTATATGGCTTAAATCTTCATCTGATAGACATTTCACAGAGAATTTCAGTCAACTTTCCGAAGTAATTTATTCAGATTTCTTCCAGTGCATTGCAAAATTCTTATCAGACAATCAGTGCTGTCTGGATTGTGGCCACCATGGAGGCTTCCATGAAGTCCCTCAATCTATTCATGGTTAGATGGTGCATTTTACTCATCCATTTGAAAAGCTGAAACACCCAGAGTTCATAAAGCTTGTGTGAAAGGCAAGTTGTTGCTATTGTGTGTCTTCATGAGCTTCATGGAGATTGATGTCGCTTGCTGTACCCTAGCTGCAGTATGAATTCTTAGAATTACTGAGGTCCCCTTATAAAATAGCACATTTGTCCTGATGCCTGCAAACAGTTGCTGTTCTGTGTTAGCCACTTCACCATAGCCAGTATATCTGCAGAAGCTTATCTCCATTATATATTTGTTGAATTAGTGCAAAAATTACCCCAAAAATTAAAGGAATGTGCTTTGGATTCCTTCCTCCATCATACTGCTGCATACTTATAAGCCCAGAGATCAAAAAAGGACCCATGTGATTCTACATATATCTAATAGAGAAGAATTTGGTGCAAATGGCAGCACATACTCTCTTCATCCCCTTGGGTAATAAACAACTGAAGTCAAGTGAGTGTGGGCACACAAAAAAATTCATACAAACTTGCCTTTATTTAATGTAGGCAGGGCACAGTGTTTTTCTTCTGCATCAAAGCAGTGAGACCAAAGACAGTTTTCAGCAGGAGTACTGGGACAACTTCTTTCCAACCCCAAATAGTTTCCAAGTAGAAATTACAATTTTATCTATATGATATTTGAAATGGTAGCAAGAGAACATTTTCTAAGCAGTACACGGACCTCCAGTTTTAAGTTCCTAATGGCAGCGTAGAGATGATAGGCTTGGGAAGCTCTCCCTTAACTGTTTTCTGGATTGCTTGACACCAAAAGAATTCAGCTAAGAGTCAAGAGCTTTACTAAATAGCTTTATGGCAAGCTACTGAAAGGATACAGCAAACAAAACCCCTCCTTCAGTCAGGAAACTGTATGGTTAAATGGGTGTCACTTGAAGATCAAAACAGAAATTAACCAAAAGCAAAATAGGACATCTAGATTGTGAATTGAGCTCTGCCCTGGAAGTTTGGTATTCTCAATCTACAGCTAACTTCTGCAGCTAAACTGCATGCCGCATTCTCACTGCTGCATGGGTCTGTGAGAGTACAATGGTGTGAAGTTTACAAAAGAAAGAAATCTGCCTCTTGTTCTTTAGACTTCATTAGTTTTACAGATTTGGGTGTTTTGGTTTTTTTGAGCTATATAAAATTCTTTTATTTCTAAAGTAACAACTTGGTAAAAAAACCCACACCATTTGCTCTCTAAAATCATGTATTCCTAACTGTAAGGCCATGTCAGACTATATGGATGCAACTCCTAGTAACGTCAATTCATGGAATGGTATGTAGAAAAAATAAAAAGGTATTAGCTTTAATTGTTCCTTTCCCCCTTGCCTGCGCTCCCCTCAGCTTGACATTTGTTAATGAAGTTTTACTGAGTGATTCTTCTCTTAGGCAGTATTGGAAGAGTTTCAGCTTTGTCCTCCACTATGCCCACACAATGCCTGTTGGAGGTGTTGGAAGGAAACTAGGAGGAGCTCTTCTGGGGCAGAGAGGCTGATTCAGCTGGGCTGGACTCTGTAGCCCAACATTAGCTAAAGCAAGATTTGTTTTTGTTCCAGGAACGCTTTTGGGAAGCAGCCCCACAGGCTGTTTTTTCTGAAAGGTTTGGGAGACTTTGTTTCATTTCAGTTACAAAGGAGTTTGTGGTATTTTTATGACCTTGTTTTCTGATCACCAATTAATGCCTCAGATGTTCTTGGCTTCCACCTAAGCTTACTACCTGAGTGGTGAATCACAGCCTAGTTTATCCTGAGGGCAGGTTTCAAAAAAAAAGCTCCCTTGTGTGGAGTTTTGGGGTCTTTTCCTTTCTCAGATATCACAGTGAGAAAGGAAAGCCACCCATAATCCTTCACAAGCTGAACAGTATGCCTTGTGGGTGTAAAAGAAGATTAGTACTCAGTATAAGGGACACAGAGACAGGAAAGAGGTTTATTTCCTAAACAATTTTTGTATGGTTTAGGGGTTTTCTCTCTTGACACACTTGAAGCTAGTTCAAACCATTTGTGACAGGTAAATTTCCTCGAGACATCACATTTATGGCTTAGCTCCTAGGCAGTTAGTTTGCATGTTATTCTATAGAGAAATACTCCTATTTCACAATGTTCTAACTCAGAGGGCTTGAAATGACCTGTTGTTTGTCTTCAGCGGTCAAGTTCCTCTTGCTCTGGAAAATTCAGATTTGCAGCAAAGAGAAAAGAACAGAAGTGCTCCCCCACTTTCCCCCATAGCGGCAGCAATTTTCAGCTCTAAAATGAGATTCAGTGCACAGGCAAAACTGTATTTGCTTTGCTTTGTACAAAGCATTTGTGACTTGGTAATCCATTTGATTTGTGATCTTTTACTGAAATGAAACAGACCATGCAAGGAACAAGCCACATTTTCATTTCCTTGTCCCCTCAATTTTGTGTTGAGACAACACGACTTTGCCATAAGAAAAGCTCATAATGTGTCGTGTGCTGCCCTGACAGATGCATCTGTAATAAATCTGTGTCTAATCTTCGTAACAACAGCTGATAACAATTTATTCCTTTATCATGAGGGATTTATCAGCCTTTTGAATCCCCGGCTGACAGGAGTCCGTGAATGATAAATCACAGTAGCTGTCCATGCCCGATTCAAAGACAGGGTTGTTGACACGCACACTTGTTTTCTGGGAAAAGTAGATTTTTATGGGATATGAAATCCTATTACCTTTCTACATTCTTGTTATAGAAATGATCCAGCATCCTTTTGATATATGGTTTGGATTCAAAAGGCAGCACATATACTGTTACTGCTTGTTTTGTTGCCCCAGGCTTGGAAAACTGATGCAAAAGCGAAGCCAAAGAGCACTTCTACATGTGTATCGTGACTTCTGCCAGCTGCCCAGCCCTGTCCACATGGACCTGAGCAGACGATATGTGCAGCTGTGCTCACATGGGAGTACCTCCTTTGCTCGTATTTCGCCTCTTCTCCCTGCTATAAGAAAAAAGAGTGCTTGATTATCTGTGTTTAAATATCTTAATTGTCTTCATATTGCCTGTCCAGGTGAGGCTGGCCTTGAACGAGACAGTGGTGTAGGTACCTAAGTGTCTAGACTGAGTAAGCTTCTTCCTCCTTCCAGCACCTATGGCCCAAATCTGCTAAGCCTCTAGCAAGTGAGTAACTCACAGGGGTGACATGGAGATGGGGAACTGGAGGTGGGAGCTTCCATATATCAGCATCCTTGGGTGCATCTTGGTGGGTCCACTGCTCATGAAGCAGCTGTATCCAACATGAGGTCACATGGATACCTACTTGCTAGGCTGGAGCCAGCTACATTAACACCAGTTGCTTATTTACACCAGCATCATGTGCTGAATTTGCCTTCTACAGGTATGGGAGGCCTGATTTTGTTTTACAGCCAGTGGCTTTCGTTATCCTACTTGCAGTTTTGCCCATATTATGTTACTGGCTGTAACAAGTGCAAGCCATGCAGTCTCTTTTTAAACTGATCATACAGTGGGCTCCTGGTCTCTAGCTGTTCCTCTCCACTGCAGCTGGGGAGTGGAAGATGAACTAATGCACCCATGGTCTCACGTTGACATAAGCATTAGGAGCACTCCCATGTCTGGTGGTTCTGCTATAGCTATAATTGCGTGATACACACCCAAAACACAGAAATACAATGCTGCAGGCATAGTTATACAGTCTCAAAATTGCACCTATTAAGGGTGAGACCATCATAAAACTCAACAGGAAACTGAAGAGTACAACCACTTCCAGAAGCAAAACCTGTCCCTTTTCTTGAAATGTCATTAGTTTCAAAGCATGGAAAGAATGAGGATTAAACAGTGATGTCTCTTTACTGACACGTCAAACCATCTTGAGCAACACTGAGAGGCTGCCTGCATGTTCAGGCATTACTTTGAACGTTTGTTAAGAACAGTTTATAGAAGGTCTTTACAGGCATTTGCTCAAAGCTCCATTAAATTACATATCAAACTGAAGTTTCAATTTGGTGAGCAGAACAAGGGAAATTTAGAGGGATTGGAGAAGCTCTAATGGATGGGGGTCAGAGGACAGCCAAAGAAAGGATGAGGAGGTATTACTTCTTCATTGCCCGTTGCATTGCTCCCTAAGTGCAAGTTCCTGTTGAAGGGTTCTTGGTTGTGTCACCATCACCCGCAAAAGGCTAAAGCTTAGAGACAGTCACAGTTCTGGCTGGAGACAGGGAGATTTTCTGCTGAAAGAGACCACGAGGTTAACCTGATCACAGAGTCAGATCTCAGACATACCACGTCATCTCTTGGATTTCCTTGAACTGAATTTTCCTTGAACTGATTCTCATCTGAACCTGAGCAATCAGCTGAAAAAAAACCCTTCCTGTCTTGATGATTATAGTTTTAGAGATGAAGGATCCAGTACACAACATGAAACATTGTTTCCATTGGTTAATTCCCTTCACTGTGAAAAACTTCTTTATTTTCAGTTGACCATTCATATCTGGCTTTACTTTTGAGACACTGAGTTTCATTGTATCTTCATCGGCTATACTATCATCAAATTTGCAGTTTCCAGGGAGAAACGTTTTAGCCCATGACTCCACTTTTTTTTTGTTAAGAAATACCAATTTTCTTTTCTAAACTTTCTCAAAGTTTAGTTTCTCAGTTCAAAAGTTTTGAGTACTTTTTTCCTATCTGTATTTGAAATTCTTCTGTAAAGTCTTCTCTAGAAAACTGGACAGAATTGATAAACTTTTCTGCCATGACTATGTTTATCTGCTGCACCTGCATGATCCTGCCTAGCCTGATGGTGCATCCCAGTGTAACATTATCTCAGTGACCTCAGCTGAGAGCTTAGCCATGATCCATCATCTATGGTGGTCCATACAGTACAAAAGAGTAGTTATCACCCACTGCATTTTGTCATGGGTGATGTTCATGTTGGGACCCACAAGCTCAGAAGTATTCTCCGATCACCTCTCTTTTAGACATAATGGCTGCACTTAGGGAATCTAGGAGGATGTAGGACACTGTTGTGCTTCATGTTGTACGAATGCCAACTGTGGCCAAGAATAATCCAAGGAAACAAGTGACAGCAGTATTGTTAGCATGGCAGGTGATGGTGTCATTGCAGCAGCCAGGACACAACAGGAGATAGACCTTTCCCCAGGTATTCAGAAGAAAACTCAGTGGAGGAAAGATGATATTAGCTCTCTGGTCAAATGTCATATCATGACATTATGCACAGCTATATCTGCTAGAAAGAAACATTTTCTACTTCCTTAGCCAATATTTTTTAATCTCAAGCTTTATGCTTATACGCATAGTTGTCTTAAAATTCAGAGTTTTTGGTGTCCAATTTACCAGCTGGCTTTGTATCTGTAATCTGTCCTGCCTGATATCCTCCTTGAGGATTATCAGTTCTCAGAAATATTCCATTAGGTTGTTTTCTGCACTAGATTTGTTTCCCTCCTCAGAGAGAAACACAGAGAGTACTACAAGGTGGCAACCACAGGAAATGGTGTGAGCTCTCTTTTGCCTAACGCTGGCTTCAAGGGCCTGCTGGTGAAAATGTTGGTGTCAGGACATACCTGTTGCCATTTGCCAGATGTGCATGTGCCACCACTTCAGTAAGTCTGTAGCATTCTGGGGTCACCTCTAAGCCTTACAGGACCTATGAGACTAGCTCCTGAGGCTGTTGTTTGGAACAGTTCATCAGAATTACCAGATGGAGCAGGCATGAAACCAAACCTGAAGAAGCTAAGGAGGCTACTTGCTTCATTAGTGGGCTCCCAGCAAGTTATGATGGTCAAAGAAGACCTGTTGCTTCTAGAATTTCTCTTGAAAACAAGTTATGCGTGAGAAAAGAGAGAGGCTGCAGAGGAGAACCTGGAGAGGGACATTTCTAAGTTTCCACATCAACAGATGCAGATCTCATGGCTTATGTTTGTATTGCTTGTGCAGTAGCTGGTGTAGGGTAAGATCAGGACTGAATTAGCTGGTCATCCAGATGACCTTTCTTGGGGACAAAATTGGGACAGTCACATGGGTAGTCCCCAGGGGAAAGCCTGGGTTTCTCAGGGCTTTGAGTTCTCCCTAAAATGGCCTGTTTTGCCATATTCAGAGGCCTGGCAGACTCTGTGGCCCCTTGTGGTCCCATCAGCACTCACAGCACTGACAGGCAGGATGCCCAGGAAGGCTGTCCAAAGGCAGTGCTACCTGTTGCAAAGCAGGTTTAAAGGGAACTTGCACTCAGGCCATATGGAGGCTGCTTGGAGTATAGAAATAAGGGGGTTTGTAGCCTGGGGTAGCATAGCCCACAGAGCACTTGTGAGGCTGCCATTGCACCTTCATCTTGTGATGGAGGTAGGGCTGCTTGGTCAGATAGGGACCTGGGGCAAACATGAGCTGTAGGTCATTGTGTTCCCAGCCTCTGAATGCTGGGAGCTGCTGTACCACACCTCTAGCAGGTGCCCTGTTTGCTCCCCCTGTACAGACACCATATAGTCATCAGCTTTGGTGGTGTCGGTGTAGCCTCAGGTGAGATGGTTGCTATGCCTGTGATACATCTTCACTCTTGACTTCCAATGTCTTCTAGAACAGAGAAGAGTTAGTTTTACAAGCATTTCAGAGTAGCGATTGTGTTTGATTACAGCATCTTTCATTTCAGGAATGGGATATGTTTTCCAAGCTGATAAACTTTCAGAATCTGGAAAACACTTAAAACGTTTCTAGTTGTGACTCTACCCATGTCTGCACACGCAAATCCAGATAATTTTCCTGTTGGAAATGTTTTGTGTATTGTGATTGAAGTCATGGACAATAACTGGATTTCTTTATGATTCCACCTTAAGTTTCAAACAGGATAACAACAATAATAAAATAATCACAAACCTGATTTATAAAGCTAAAAACCAGTTCTGAGAAGAGAAAACAATTAAAATCTTCCTGCTAGTTATCTGTTAAGATTTTCCTGTGAATTACTACACATTTGCTTGTTTTCCTTTAAATAAGCAAACAACCAAAGAACAGACTACTTCCCTAAATTAGGTTTATCAGTGTTTGTTTTTCTATCTCCATAGACATTCAGGCTTTGTCCAGACTTGGAGCCTGTAACAATGGCTGATACTGTATTATAAGAGATGAGAAAGACAAACATAGTTGAGAAACTCTCAAGACTTTCATGTGTTGAGCTACATTGGTTTGGTTTTGTTTGTCTTATCTACCAATACGAAAGGCAATCTGCATTAGAAATACAGACATCATGATGCAAGTAGGTTTGTTTTCCATGCTACATTAAATTGTAAGGTTTAAACAGCTTTGTACATCACATACACACACACCCCATCTGCAGCAAGGGAAAGATCTAAACCACCTGATTTTCATGCCCTCCTAATTAATTCAAATGAGCGAATGATAAAGACCTAACATTGTCTGTTTGAAACACTAGAATTAAAACTATAGTTTTGTTTTGATGTCCCCTTCCTCCTCCCAATAATCAATTCACTTTTAATCAGATAAAACATTCCATTCATGAAGTATATGATGTTCTGTTTTCAGTTCTCATTTTAAACAGAATTGGAGAGGGACAGACACATTCAACTGAAAAAGCAGGTCTTTTGGTAGAACACTTTGAAATACAAGACACAGTTTTTGTCCCCTATCTTTTTTTTTCTCAGCTGGCATAAAGCCTAATAATCTCAATTGTCTTATTCATGCATTTTTTTGGCAAGTGAAAATATTTAATTGATAAAGTTCTCCAGCTCACAAAACATCTTTTCTGAGAGCGCTAGCCAGTAGTAGCTGCATTTAAAAGTACACTTAAAGTTTAGAACCTGATACTAGAGGTGAGAAGCAAGGGAAAGTAACCTTAAAACAATTCCAAGTCTTAAAATGTTGTAACTTCCCCTTATGACGCTTTTGAATCTCTAGCTATGTTTTCTGTGCACTGACACACATAGTTACTCAAGAGCTCAGCACTTGTTCCTGACATGCAGGCCAACCAGAGCCAAAATAGCAGGGACATTCACAGTACAATGATGTAACCTTCTCCTGCATTTGGTAAATGTGGTCATCTGTTGCAATCTTCCTTGCTTTTTAATAGTACACCAACAACGTTTAGAGCTGTAGTCTATGCTGCAACTTTGAATCTCTTTCCTAGCAGCTCAACTGTGTTTCACAACTTGGTGGAGAACTCTGTGTTCACATAGTTATCATCCATGACTTAATCCTGGTACAACTTTCTGTTCCTCTATTTGCCTTTGCGAAGAGAGCTAACCAGCACTGCTCTTCTTCCACGGGGGGGGATGGACTCTTCTTGGCCAATTCTGAAAGCAAAGGGAGCCATCACTTCCCTAGGGCAGAGAGCTGTCCCCATGGCCAATCTTCATAGGTCCTATAGGGACAGAAGAGGACAAAGTATCCACAAGGACACTTTACATGCATCTTCATGCTGCCTCTGCACTCCTGTTCCGAGGCCAAGAGGAAAGTTGGAGCTATTTTAACTTCAGGCTTGTCTGTGTGGGAAAATTAATCAGAAGAGCAACAGTGCAATAGTCCCTTCTGCCTTCCCCTGGTTTGGTTTATCCCAGTCTAGGAGCTGTTACTCCAGAATGTGAACATTCAAGCCCTGTTTTACAAGACCATGGTTCTTCTCTGCAGTCAGGCCCCTGCTCGCTGCACCCAGCTTGCCAGGGACAGGCAGCAATAAGCTGGGGTGGTCAGTCAGAGAGCACAGAGCTGAGAAAGGAGAGGAGGGGACAAACATCAGGGAATGATAATGTGCTCTGGGTATTTCCTGGATCGTGCCTCTGGAGCTGCTCTAATTTATAGCCAGGCCAAAGAGGCTTGCTAAGAAGCAGCTCTCATATTTCTCTTACCGCCCACACACAGGAACAAGGAACAATAAGGAACTTGACCCACTTTCCACTAATATTCCTGGCCCCTTACATGTTGTCTGTAAGTAGAGAAAAAAGTGTTGTGGGAAAAAAGAAGTCGAGTGGAGGTGGCCAGGAGAGGAAAAGTCTTTGTCGAGCTGTAGTGACAAGGCAGAAGCCATGTTCCCCCTTCTCTCTGCCTTGTTTCAGTGTCTGCAGATTTCCAGCTGGCTGCCTGGGTGGAAGAGACTTAAAACGAAAATAAACCAAGGGCATTTATGAACAATATGAGAACCAGATGTTCGTACAGCCCTTTTACACTGACCGTATTGCTAGACCTCTCCTGCCTTGCAGACAAAACTCCTGAGCAGGAGCTCCACAGCTGATGTAGCACCTCGGTACCTGGCACAGCCCTGCTCCACACCCTCCCATGTTTGGTCTCAGGCCTCAGATAAGGGGAGGACCATCTACAAGACATCTGGCCATTTCCAAACTGCTGAGGAGGTGACGAGGAATGAATTCTGTGGACTCCCTCTCTCAGCACAGTAAACTTTGCTTACACAGTTGGGTGAAGGCAATGTCAGAAGATGGGTGGCCACTGTCAGCATCTGTTCTTGTTGTCGTGCCATGACCCATCCTAGGATGTAGAAGTAAAGGATGAGTTGGGCCTTTGTGAACAGAAGACCGAGACATATGATAACTAAAGCTGTCTGGGACCCCTAGTGCAACCCCTTGCTCAAAGCAAAGCCAGTTTAGGGATTATGTTAGATAATGATGCAAACCTGCTGATGATAACGAAGTGTTGCTACGGAGTTACATACTGCAGACACCATTTGTGATACCATAGGGTTAAAGAGGTGGTAAAACCAAAACTGGAGAGACCGTAGAGGATTTGGGTTGTGTGGGTGTCATAAATGGCTCCTGCCTGTCCCCTGCAACTCTCTTAGTGAGAAGTCAATCCCTGCAGTGAAGAAACTGTAGAAATGCAGTCGCAATGGCCAGTTTCTTATCTAAGCCACATTTAAACTCTGTTTCTGGATTGCATCTTATGGGGAGATCTGGGAGAGCTTCCACTCAACGCCACCTCTGCTGCTGCAGTGGAGACTTGCAAAAGGCACAGAATCTCCCTAGAATCTCATTTTACCTGGATCCTCTGCAAATGACTCTCAAGCGAGGGAAATGCAAGGACAGTAATTGGCATGGAATTGCAGCTTGGCTATGCTAATGACTGAGAATACTGTGGGAGATATTAAGAGGCTGCTCTTAGGGTACTACTAATAATTTTTAGAATCATTTCCAGTCTTATTCTTCCCCTGATGGTCTGAAACTGCTGTGGGTCCTTTTAAAGCCATTCTGCCTCCTAATAGTTTATTGCTTTATTTGATAGGTTGCCTAGGGATAGTTAGGCAGCTCATGTGGGTTTCCTCCCCCCTTTTTTCAAATACTGAAAGGATTTTAATATTTCTTGGAGAAAAATTGATGTAATAAAATATGAATATCTTGAGTCCAATCATGTTGCAGTGGAAAGATCCATTCTGCAAGGCTGTTTTGTGCTGGCTCTTCTGGTTGCTGCTCTCTGCAGAGACCTGACAGCACCGCTGGTGCTCTAGCTTCTGCTAAACATCATCTTGCTTCAACTAGTGGAAAGTTTTGTTCATTTAGGAAGGGAAGGTGAAGCATATATGGACCTCTGTGGCCTCCACTGATTTTTTTTAAATAATCAGTGCACATGGCTGACTTGAGTAAAGGCACACGATGATGGCCCAAATTGTCCTAGCACTGGCGTTACCACTAACAAGCGTCATTTTGTACCATAGTCTTCAAGGCTTGGTAAACACAAAGGTAATAGCAACATCACTACTGAGAACTAGCTCTACTGACCCACTGGAGAAGTGTAGTGGTTATAATTTAGCAGCAGGCACCATGCAACCAAACATTGTTTGACTGTATACCGGTAAGGTCTGCATAAAGCTACTCCAAGGGAAATGGTAAATGTCCCATTTCTGAGCTGCTTAAGGATGAAGTGGGCAGAGAAATGGGGACCACTGCACAGGGACTGGCTTGGCTGGTGGCTTTCAGTGGTCATTGCTAGCAGGAATCTCCTTCCTTTGCAAAGTATGAGTCATGAGATGGGGACTCAATCACGGCATTGGGCTCTAGCTGGAGTTTTTAGAGATTGCTTAAAAATGTGTAAGGAAAACTATCCATGCATACGAAAGAGAGAAGGAGAGATCTGTGAATTCTGGAAGATGCTGCCCATGGAAAAAATACATCCTGAGTCTTTGGATCCTGGCAAAGTCTCTTTCGGAGAAAGTGGAATTTTCCCTGTGTAAGCAACAATGCCTATATTTGTTCAAAATTTTAAAAAAAGATAAAGTTGAGAAGCCAGCAGATGCAAAGTCTCAATGAGGAAAAAAAGGAGCTTTGTGACATTGGAGAAACTTCAAAATTGGTCCATCCTTACACAGAAACTGTCCCCACTGGCTCACCAGCAGCAGCACTTTGTTGAGCTAGGACTGACTGCGGGGCAGGTGTTGTGTGAGATGGGGGGTTGGAACTAGTCCCAGCTTCAGCAAGAGATGTGGTTCTTGGCATCTCTCAGGGGCTGGCACTCAAGATGAGGAAAAACCAGAACAAACAGGTCTGTTCGAAGACATGTAGGAGGAAATAAATTTCTTTGGAAGAACTCCTCTTCCTCTGCAGGACAAAAAGCACCCGGTAAGAGAACGAAAACTCCCTGTGAATGGAAGAAAACTAAATGGAAGAAATGCATCTGCTACATTGCTCTTTGCCTCCTATCAGGAAAAAAAAAAAGAAAGGAGAAAAAAAAGATTCAATATTCATCAGCCCAAAGAGAGGCAGCACAAGTAGGTACAAGTGTCTTTAGTCTAATAATCAGGCATCCAGCTGAAGAAGAGGAGGAATTCTAGTCTCTGCACCCAAGACTGATTTTTAAGCTGCAACCATTTAATGAATGACACTTTCCCTTCTTTCTGCACTTCACTCGGGGGGCTGAAGTGGGCGACAGGTGCTGGAAGCCTTCCCGCAGCAGTCCCAGACCTTGCTAAGCAGGCAAGCAAATTGTACATGTAATGGGGCAGGAGTCGTAACTCCACCACCATCCCTCTTTGTTGCACTTCAGGAGGGTAAACCCAGCTCCATTTTTTTTCAGGAAAGGAAGATCGTGACTATCAGCTTTCTGGAGGGGCTGCAGGCTTTAGCCCCTGTGTGTGTTGCCTTCGGCTTCATGTGCATGTACCTGGGATGGGTCTAGGAAAGCAGGGTTAGCCAGCCCAAATACACAGGGATGATGCCCTTGGGAGGGATTCATGACTCAGAGTGACAGCTCCACTCGTTTCCAATCCACGTGCTTTCAGCTCAGCTTGTCCACCTCCCTCTGAGGTCTGTATTTCACTCTGCAGCCCAAGCACTGAAGGTTAAGTAATGCATAAACACACCTGTTTCCTTTTGTGATTTTACTCACAGAGAAAGAACATAATGAATAAATAGCTTTTGTTCATACAGGCTTCAGAGGAATTGTGCATTTGAACTCCCATTTTAGGTAATGATGTAGGTAATCATGCCAAATCTTTCATATGACACTTAGAACCATTTTGCTAGCTATCTAAAGAGTATCTGGGAAAAATATCTTCCAAAGAACAAACCCTTGTGCATGTGCAGAGATTTTGTTATACTTGTTACTTGTTATATTTTGTGAAGCTTGTCATTTACATTGTAAATGCCAAGAGAGGTAGAGGCAGAAGGAAGAAAAATGGTGGGATCCAATGCTTCTTTCCCAAACCACAGAATTATCTTAAAACTCTTCTATTCATAAACAAGACTTATGACTTGAAAATCTCAATTTGCACAGAGCTGTAAATATGCTGTTACTAGCCAACCCATTTTATTTATTTTTAGTAGCTTCCCGTATTGTGTGGTTCCAGACTACATATTACAAGGCACATATTGCAATTGAGATACCAGATATCGTTCTCAAAGATCGTGCACCCTGGGCTAAATTTTTCATTCTTCTTGCTTACAAGGATGCCTTTTATTCCCTCTTTATCATGTTGAACATTCACATGTCTAGCACATGAAATACTATTACAGTCACATGGCTGTGTGAACACACACGGTTCAACTAGTGCTCTGCTTCACACAGAGAAAAAGAGAAACATGAGACACAAGATAATGCAATGACTGAAATCAGCCAGTTCTTTACTCTGTCAAAATTTGGATCATTCTTGGAAAAGGCATCAAAATGGCTTCCCACTAATGTTGTGAACATGTAAATTGCTTTTTTGTTCTCGCTTCCTTTTCAATTCCAGCAAGCATTTTTAGCAAAACTATAAGAAGTTCCAGTGTCTGATTGATATTTATAAAGTATAGTAGTTTCAGAGTGCTTTACTGCACACTCTTGAGGGTCAGATGCTGCGCTTTCATATTATATGTGTTGCTGCTGATCTTTTTCATTGCCAGGTGTGATCCTGTGTCACAAGAATGCTGGCCCACAACCTATACCTGGAGAGGCAAAGCCCAAAAGAGATGCAGTAGAACACCACCTTGTGCTATGAGTTGCATGAACAACAAGAGTGAGTAGATGAGTTTTGTACTAGAGCAGCAGCAGCCCTGCCAGAGAGGCTCAGTCTTGCAGTGTTTTATCTGGTGTCACCAAGAAACCTGTGGTAGAGCTGGGAACTGAAAATAGAAGGCCTGAAACCTGCAGCAGCCCTCTTGGTCCTTAATAGGCAGTTTGGCTTCGACCAGCACCAGAAATCCTGGGCTACTAACCAAACCTGGGCTAATAACCAAATAACCTCTCAATACAGTGTGGGTGGACAATAAGGTAGCAGATGAGCATCAGCACACATTAATGTAAGGTAATACACCTGAGGAAAAATAACCCAAGCAGGGGGTGTGTGATGCTAAACTCAGAAATGTTAGTTATCAGGAAATGGATCTCGGGGTCATCAATGGCAGCTCCATGAAATCATCAACTCAATGGGCAGTGACTGGCAAAGAAGTGAAAAAGTATAAGGTACCATGAGGAAGGGTACTGAAAAGAGAGTTTTATTTTGCTGCTGAGCAAAACCTAGGAGTATTCTTATCTCAGCCACTGGGAGAGATGCTGGTCCAGAATGCTTGAGTACAAGTCAGTAGAGAGTGGCCAGGAGGCTTCCTCACAGACTGGGCAAGGCAAGAAGTCCTTAAGTCAGTAGTAAGAGAAATGAGTAGGGTGTCATCTCCAGCAGGCTGAACACTGCAGGGGGAAGATGGGGATCACACCAGGAATGGACCAACAGATAGTGGCCAGGTTTGCTCTATTCCCCACCCACTGGTGGAGATACAGTACCGGGATATCCATCATCTGCCCCATTTCTCATGCTCCCATCATCTACCTGACAGTGGCCAACAGCTGAGACCTAGAGAGAGTGTAAGAATGGGGTACAGTGCACAAATGTTTCCCAAAACAGCCTCCTGGACATTGAGAGTTTGTGGCTTACACATTTGCCAACCCAGAGATGTTTTTTTTACTTAGGATGGGATTCTGTATTTTGTTTAAATTTAAAAAAACGAGGGGGAGAAAGAGCAAAGGTTACTTTGAAGTAGAACATTGTTATTAGAGGTGACGTGCCAACCATTGGTAGGTGCCAACTGCAAGACTTTATTTTGACTGCTGTCTCATGAGGAAAGCTGGCAGCTGGAAGAGTAGGGAGGCATGTCCTGAAAAAGGTGAAGAATTTAGCCAGGCTACTGTCAGCAGCCTCCTTGATGCTGGGTGGCTGAGAAAACAGAGTGGTGTTTTCTGTGTGAGCTGCGACAGAATACCCTCGAATATTTGTCTTCTGGGTCACACTGAGTTACAGCTTGGTCTGCTGCACTGGTCTGATGCTGGATACTAGATTTTGCTTCTGTAAGACACACTACTCTGGGTTGCGTGCATTGGGATATTTTGTTGTTTCCGCTATGGTGAAATTTCTTTTTCTGCTGAGGGAGGAAAATAAACAACTTCCCCTTAGTTTCTAGGTTGAAGCTAACATCATGTACACAAGAGGCAACTAAGCTCTCACTTTAAATGAAGAAACAGTTCTGTGTTCAGGGAAAACAGATTGAAAATGAAACTTGTTCAGATTGAGATGACGATTAGGGCTCTGCAGCCACAGGGTAACAAAGACACCCGGGGAAGAAAAACAAATTCATTGTGACAGACCATATTGTGTTTCCTGCAAAATAAGGTGTATCTCCCCTCATTATGATCACAGCTCAAAGGCAGGTTCGATATAGCACTATCTTTTTAAGCATGTTACCCAAAGCCCAGGAAAGCTTATCCGTTTGAGGGGTTTTTTTCCTCTTTCTGCCAAGTTCGAGTTCAGCTCAGGGGATCACAGCTCTTCACACACTTATGTTCTCTTCACTATTAGTGTGAGACCAGCCCGTGTGTCAGAACCCAATGAGATGCACCTAGGCTTGGAGCAGGGAGGACAGATGTGAGAAGCTGCTTTTCCTTCAGTATGATAATGAAAAATAAGGCTGAAGGAGTTTCCATTTAAAAAGGTACATTCTTAAAAAACCTCCATCCTTATTCTCCATATTTTTAACATCCTGCCAAACCAGAATGTCAAAGGAGGCAATTGTCCTGTTGTTCTCTGCACTGGTGCAGCTCCACCTTGAGTGCTGTGTGCAGTTTTGAGTGACACTGTATATAAAAGATATCAAGCTACTGGGGAGTGTTCAGAGGAGGGCCACAAATTTGGTGAAGGGTCCAGAGGGGAAGCCATATGAGGAGTGGCTAGAGTCACTTGTGTTCAGCCTGGAGAGAAGACTGAGGCGAGACGTCATCACAGTTAACTGCTTCCTCCCAAGGGAAAGAGGAGGAACAGGTGGTTCTCTCTTATCTCTGGTGACCAGTGATAGGGCCCAAGGGACTGGCAGGAAGATGTGGCAGAGGGGGGTAGGTTGAATGTTAGGAAAAAGGTTCTACACACAGAGGATGGTGGGGCACTAGAACAGGCTCCTCAGGGAAGTAGTCATGCTGCCAAACCTAACAATGTTCAAGAAATATTAAGACAATACTCTCACACACATGGCTTGAATTTCAGGGTTGTCCTATACAGGGACAGGAGCTGGACTAGATGATCCTTCTGGGTACCTTCCAACTCAGGTCAGTCTGTGATTCTATGAAACCAGCTTAACAACAATGGAAGCAACATCAAGGTATGGCCACGTTCTGGGTGAAAGATCAAGAAGCCTATGGGAAGCAAATCCTCTGAAACTTTCCAAATTAAAAAGCACAGATACTGGTCTCTTGTTCAAGAGGTTTTAATAAAGACCATTATTTGTTTAAACCTCTCACACTGTACAACACATTCAAATGTACATCAAGCTCGGATAAAAAATAAAGCTTTCTTACAAAGTACATTTTTCCAGTGAAATTTTTTTCTTTTTTTTTTTTTTTTTTGCAGTAAAAATAGCTGCTACATAAATTTCTCCTGATCTTCGAAAAGGAGTCACAGTTATTTCCAAAAATAAAATTCATATTTTAATCATACAGGATAAACTGCAGGAAGAAGAGACAAGTCAACTGAAAAAATAAGGCTTGTATATAAATTTTTTAAAAGGACATGCGTAGAAGTTTAAAAACATATGCCATTTATAAAGAAAAAAGGTAGTTTTATCTGTATTAATATCTTCATTTTCAGTTACAGAAGAAACCACAAACAGGGCCCTTATGTCCCAGAATATAACATTAGTATCTTGTAAAAATGCCAAAATTCACAAAGAATTGCCAGCTTCAGTCTTGTCAAATTACTGAGGCAGCCCTCCCTCCTCTCCCTCCCGCATCTCATATCATAAGCATACCATATGCATGCATGCTGAGCACTAATGCTGTCTCTCAGGCCAATTAAATGGTTGTATATTCTAGACAAACATGAAAAAAATTGATAAATTTACATCCATCCTACTTGAAAACACACATACAATTAGTTTAATTTACACTATACAGTATCTGTTAAATAGGAACATTACAGAGTTTCAAAAAGAATCACAGAATATATACAAACTGAATATTGAAATGGTATGATTTTCCTTCCCTCTGTTAATAAAGGGCTTTTTTTTTGTTAACAGTTGCTACATCTTGTTTTGGACACAGACTGTTTATGTACCTATGCAGCACATTCCTGTAGTAACAATAACAAAACATGCTTTGGAACAAAACTAATATCAATTCTCCTTACTGCTCATTTAAAATAAATTAGTTTGTTGGTTTTTGTTTGGTTGTTTTTTTTTAAATAAATTGCATGATGTAAGATGTAAGCAAGGATGATGGTATTTTAAAATATCTGAGCAATTAGTTCTGCTGCATCACTGGTTTCTCATCCGACCTTTGGTTTTGGAGCCAACCCATTATTACATGGCAGTGTAAGTAGCCAAAATGCTATCCATGGCAGTACAGGTAGTAGAAATGCTTAACCTGAGAGCATTTCCATGTCTTCAAGACAGAACAAGGCTCTGTGCTGACTTCCATGCTGCTCAAGTGCCTGACATGGCAACACCCAAAGCCACTGGTGAAATAAGACCACTTCCTTCCAGCTTTCCCTGATTACAAAATCGGTTGAGGTCCTTATTTCCCAACAGCTGCATCCATCTGAACAGCTAGAAGAACTGACTGCAGACGGTTCCCAGACACAGTCCCAACATGTGATCTTCACCCCTGCAGCATCATGTCATTAGGCTCAGTCCTCTGTGTCGGGCTGCACCCCCAGCATTGCATGCAGCTCCTCTGCTGTGTATCCCAGGAGGTTCTGCAGGTCACACACGAAGCGATACACATAGCGTTTCCCTGAAGTCTTGTGGATGATGTTCTTGTCGTAATAGTAGCGTAGGCCTCGGCTGAGTTTCTCATAGTTCATTTTTGGCTTGTTTTTCCTCCTTCCCCACCTCCGTGCCACCTGTCAGTCCAAGAAGAAAGCAAAATGCAAAGGGTTCACTCAAATCATGTTCTTCTAAATGGTGGCCAGTAAAAACAGTTATTAAAATCCCTCCTCAGAGTATTTTACTTGCTTTGGATGTCCCATACTCATCTGACTTGGTGACTGACCTCTCAGCTGAGAAAACTAGCAGCAAGCTGCTTCGGGAGTAAGGGGCTGATAACAAGAATCAGTGAAAAGTATACCTATTTGTAGTGGATATGCCAACATGTGTTTAAGATCAAGTTCATAGAAAATAGTCTCCTCTCTCAAGAGGAGATCATTTAAGCATTAAATTGCTATTAGTACTATGGGACATCTCTTTAAATGGAAGTTGAGTTATTTGAAATGCCTTTAAGTTAATGGTTTCCCTCTCTCCTTTAAAAAAAGGAAAAAAAAAAGCCATCACATCTCTTAATAACTTTCCTGCTCACAATAGCAGAATATGCAATCCATTTATTTTTAATGACTAAAGCTGAAAGCTGCCAAAATATTTTAAAAGCATCACTGCCTTATTTGCTGTGTATCTAAACGAACACATGGAGTGACACATGGAGTGCCTTTTCCCCATACCTTCATGCAATCCCAGGCATTGTTGATTCAACTACACTCAGTCAGCTAATTATAATACTACACTGCCAGAAGAAGTAACTTTGTATACTACCTTTACGTTTCAAGCTGTACTAATATCCTTGAGTGGCAGGAATGGAGGGAACATCCCACAGCAATTACAACTGTACAAGCCTTTTTGCAGGTGAAGATTTCAGCACATGTCTGATCATGTACATGTCTTATCTTCGAGACTAGATCCACAGATGGTTCATGAGACCCTAAATCTTTTTGTTGATCACAATTAGCCACATACCTCATCTGGGTCAGCAAGTTTAAATTCCCATCCATCTCCAGTCCAACTAATGAATGACTGACAGGACTTGTCAGTCAGTAACTCCAGAAGGAACTGCCATAGCTGTATAGGTCCACTGCCTTTTGAGAGAGAGAGGGCAGGAAGAGACCACAATTAATACTTCTGCAAGATCTTACCACAACCAGTGCATGTGACTATACTCGTATCACAGGTTAGACCTTTTAATTACTCTGACTTGCCACTTTTTTTTAATTACTATCAGAAAGAAATCTAAGGTTTTTCCTCTATAAACACAAATCTGGTCATAAACACACTGAAACTAGAACAAGTCAGCTTTTTCATGGAAACATGGGATTTGACACAAGCTACGTCTTTCCCTTTCATATGGATCCCCTACCCTTCACTCCCACCTCCCCATCAGCTGCATTTCAAGCTCTTGCACTTGTTCTGTAGTCCCTGGCTTGGCAAACATTTTAGAGGAAAAAGCTTTTTCAGAAAGGACTACAGGAACAAGGTCGTAACAGGCAAGCTACTAACAACAGAAATTCTCAAGCATGGGAGATTTTGTCCATGTTTCCCCCTTTAAGAAACAGATCAAAAAGTGCATTTGATGTTCCTTGCATTCTGATGTACCTGTCCGTTCTTGCTTTAGATGGACAGTCCAATGAGACTTTTAGATGACATTTAAAATTGAAATTCTTTACGAGTAGTGGTCTCTGACTAAGTTGTAAGGCATACCTTACAACTATGCAACTTTATCACCATAGCTACACATTTACAGAGAATATTAATGTTACACAAGGAGTGACCATTTTGCTTCACCAACTTACCAGTAAAGCCAGCTAGAATTGCTGCTGGTATAACTGGTTTCCCTTGCTCTACAGGATCGCTTCGCTCTTGAATATAGTCTTTGAAAGACATTGTAGGTTTGCTCAGACACAAGGACTGGCTACAGTCATCTTCAAAACTCTCATAGGATGGCACACGTTGTAAATCCACTAGTGATGACTGGCTGTTCCAGGACTGCAGCATCGAATCTGAGCTTTCGTAACTTTCTGCTCCACTGTCACTAGATTCATGTTCTCTAAGCTTACCTTTATAAAAGAAAAAAATAAAAAGGAAAAAAGTGGTGTTGTTGTTTTTTCTCACCCTTAATTTAGCTTGTACATATAAGTTATACAAAGGAGGAAAAGACGTTCAGAATATGGCCTTAGATCCACAGTTATCACACAGATAATGACTCACCAGAACTATCCATCAGCAAATTCAGATTGCTTCTTGAGAAATCTTGATTTACTGTGCAGTAGTTCACACCAACAGCATCTGCTTGTGTTTTAGGGAACAATGAAAACTCTTGTTCTGGACTGAGCAGATTTGGTCCTGTGGAAGTCTGACAGACATCAGTCAGGAGACTGGGTTTGGGATAACTGAGGGCTTTAGGGTATCCAGGCATTTGCATACCATAGGAGTTCTGATCTACATTAACAGCTGAAGAAAGAAAAAAGAATGAATTAGACGTTTCCCTCAGCAGTCTCTTAGACTAATACACCTCCAGCACCTCACTGCAGTTGTCAGCAAGTAGTAATTTTCCCATGAAAACCCAGCTAAGAAAGAGTGATGGATGCAACAAATCTACTGGAAAGGTTACTGAACTTGGTGACAAGATCCCCATCCAATGAGCTCCAAATCAAATTCTGTAAGTCTCCCTCTATAATCTGCTGGTCACAAATACATCTATTGTTTGTTCTTCAAGGAAACCACAGAAAAAGTAATTTTTAGTAAAGTCCTCATTATTAAGTGGTGTAGTAAGGTTGAGTTGGATGTTGACTGTGGTAAAATGAAATACAACATCAATCAAACCGAGGGAGCTAGCACTGCATACCACACGCTTTCAAAAGCTCTACTATGCTTCCACAGTCTTCCAAAAAAGGCCTAAATGTAATACCTGCTGCTCCCCAGTAAAGTTAATTTTTGACTGTTTGATAGAGGTGGGAGTCGTCATTCTGCTCCACAGATATAAGCTGTGGCATAGCAAGAGGAAATTTAACTTTCTCAAAGCCTTTGCTCTTTAAAATATTTCTGATAGGACTTAAATGGCAATTAAACAATACTATGAAGAGAAGGCTGTGCAATTGTAGTTAAGTGTTCTCCTAAAGCACAGTAATTATTCTGGTGCTTTTATTTTTGTTTGTTTGCTTTTAAACTGGGATCTGTAACTTGCTTAGAATAAACTTAAGAGATATAAAATGCCAAATTTCTTAAAATACTTACTTAAGGAATTATTATTGACCCAGTGAGGAACTGAGGTGAGATGAGAGTTCTCCACATATTGATCCTGTGTTTTTTCTTGGCTGTCTGGGGAAAGGACGAAAGAAAAAAAGAAAACTTAGTTTTACAGTTTTAAAGATCTGACCTGTATGCCACAAAAACCTTCTGACTCTCTTGAGTATTTTGGAACCATCATGCACATAAATGATACTAATCCACTGCATTGCACACTTACTCAAAAAACCCATCCCAACCAACCAATTTCCATCAGGCTAGAAAACCATCATACCAATCAACTGAATATCAACATAAAACTTAGAAGCAACAACTGTTGTGTGTTTTAAGGTCCAAGCCCTTAATGCATCCGACTACTGAATGCTACACTCTGGAAACCAATGGAACTCAGAGGGCACTGCATATAGGGTTTCAGCAACACCTTTAGTTGTCTTTGACTTCTTTACATACATTCCCAGAATTACTCACAATTCTACATTAAAGGAACAAAATCAAAAACTGGTAATAAGAAGCAAACAAATTTTGTCCAATTTTCGTTTTTTTTTTTTTTAAAATGAGGTATCGGAGTAGCCTTATCCTTATCTCATTTGTTTCAATCATTATTCCAAATAAAACCTGACTGCAAGAGGTATTCAGTGCGAACATGGAATGATTTCTGCAGATATCTGCATCTGTCCTTTGCACGCAAAGGATGTATTAACAGTTCTAATAATGCTTTTATTAACTATATTTTAAAGTTCATTTTGAGTTCTTAGAGGTAATAAAAGCCCTTCATAGTGAAACGAGTCTTGAAAGAGTCCTATTTCTGTTTTTGTCAGAAAAGCTTTAAAACAAAAGCTCTTTCTGGCTATGTAGCTACCTTTTATCATTTGTTCCAGGTGTTCCCACAGAATATCACCCACATAGTCAGGTGCCAGTTCCAGGAAACGCTCCTTGCCCAGGTTGCACAAGTCTTGGCCACTCATCAGAAATTGATGGAAGTTCACATTTGCTAAGCTAAACTCATTGGTTGCCCATGAAAGCCATTGGCAAACTTGCTGTTCAGTCCAAAGCCAGGGATCTGCAAGATGGAAAGTATCCAGCATTTAGAGATAACAACTGACCTTTGTCAAATAATCCTCATTAGAAGGCAGTAAATGGAAAAAGTGCTTTAAGCCAAATTACTTAGTTCTGAATGAATTCAGGATGAACTTATTCTTGAATTAAAAAAAAAACCCAAAGAAAAACACAAAACAAAACAGTACTCTCCTTCTGCACACACTTGTAATCACAGATGTCCTCAGCTTACTCGATTTGCTCTTATGCTGCCAACGCATGAGCTCTCCATGCATCCATTTTTAATACCAGCAAGTCCAGTCTTTCCAAGTCAAGCTGTGCCAGATTCACATAGGACTCATTCTTTTATTTCCTACTGACATCATTCTTTCTCTTTTGAAAGAGTTGCTATTCAGTGTCCTCCTTAGCATTAAAAAAAGAGCTTATAAATAGAAAACACTTACTATTTGGGATACCCAGCCGACACTGTTCCTTTGTGAAACCACTGAAAGTATCTTTCAGGGCCTGACTCATCACAGCCTTACTGCACGGGGTTAACAGAGGCAATTCACAGTTGTTGGACTCTACAAGAAATGGGGTGGAAGGGAAAAGAAGATATGTTAACTTCTAGGCCCACAAAAGGAGTGACAGGTTTCTGCTGTGCAATTTGAAAAACAAGAAATGCTAGAAACTAAGCAAACCAGAGTAGATCCATTTCCTGATATAAAGCCTTTGACTTAATTTATCAACATTAAAATCTGTCCTACTGGGCTGACAAAAAATGCATCACATTATAATGGAAAGCTGCAAAGCTTTAATTTATAGATCCTATTACCAGTTACATAAAGTGCCTTTATTGCAGTGAAATTTTACTATTGCTGGGGATTTTTTTTCTACCAAAAGGAAATACAAGTTTGCTTATTCCTATTTTGCCACCTATAATTTGACCTCCGACTTCCTTATAACTCCAGACAGCTTATTTTGAGATCTATGTAAGTGACTGTAGGTTTGTGAAGAATCAGATGGTGCTATTTAACCCTGCTTTCCAATGGGCTGTATTTCTCATACCCTCCCGTGCATCTCTCAATCACCCAAGTATATGATGCAATAGGTCATTCTATCATCTGAATTGAACAAGTGTGACTCGTAACAAGCTAGTACCCAGTGCCTAAGTAATGCAACCAAATCCAAAGTCAGCAACATCCAATGTCAGAGTAAATTACTAATCCACTTAACTGACTTTTAAATTTACAAGTAGATGCCATTTTAAGGACAAATCTGGATGTCACTGTAGACTTATTGGAAATTTTCACCAGAAGATGCCTCATTTTTCCCTGAAAAACACAACTATATTGAAGAAAACCAATCACATAGCCTGTATCTTTCAGATTAAGAAATCTTCTGGTATTTTGTTTGCAATTGGTGTCATTAAGCGGGTGTAATTAGGAACTCACACACAGGTTGCATTCAAAGGAGCTCCGCTATGTTAGAGGCATACAACAGCATCAGGGTATATGAAGGTGATGAACCTGACAGACTTCAAGTTAGTTCATGAAGCTGTGTGGTTCTTCTCGCTTTCCTAGACAATACACAGGTTCCACTTGACCCAGCAAGTGGAGCTCATTAGTAGTCTGTGCTAAGTTTCTGTTTTTACCACACCCATCCTCAATAACTGCTAGAACTTGCTTTACTGACCAGGGCAATGACTGATTAGAATCACATTAGAACAAAGGACTGGTGGTTTTCAGAGGTTTGAGGGTTTTTATTTTTTTCCCTTGCCTAAGGGGAGATAAAGGCAGTGTCAGATAAAATATCTACATTTTGGACAAAACTCCTTGTCTTGTCAGGGATTTAAAGAAAGGATTTGTAGAGAACTTTCAGTAGGTACTGTCCTGTAGACACACACACAAAAAGGATCTGTAAACATTCTCAGCTCTCTTTTTTAAGGTAAGGAGTAAAATAAACCCAGAGTCGGGGTAAGTGAAAGGGAAAGATTTTGCATTCTTCGATTTATAACACCACAGGGGCAAGAAAAGAGCCTCCAGAATACCTGCAACATCTCAACCATAACTAAAATGTAAGTTTAAATACACATAATATTTTTTTCTTAATTAAAAAACCTAAACTTAGTTCTGCTTTCACGCCTACTAAGTCTTCCATGGGTTCTCAGCTTATTATTCTACTGAATCCCAGGTCCCATTCCTTTTCAGTAAAGAAAACAGCAACTACCAACAGAACAACTCACATGGATAAAATCAAGTATGGACTAATAGTCTGTGTACTGAAACACTTCTTTTAAGGGAAATCCATATTGCACTTCTAATGGTATATTTCTTTCTGACTGGACTAAGGAACAAAGTGAAGAGTTACCATAAGAAGTAGAATCAAATCCAGTTGGCACTTCTTGAAGTGTTTGATCTTCATTTAGGGAGAAAAAATATCCACCAAAGAGAGAGTTTGAGCTATCAAAGGTGTCAAACGCTGGTTGACGCTGCAAAGCAACAGAATAAATAAAAAAAAAAAAAAAGTAAGCATTTTGCTAGAGCACTGACAGCTTCATTGCTAGGAGGTGGCAGGGTTAGGCTTCCTAGATTTGGAAATCATACACAACTACTATCTTGCATCAGCTAACTTGTGGCTTTGAAAAATGAACACAATAGTAGCATAGCTCCTTGTACAGGAATAGAAGACAATTAACATTCATATCGCAGTGCTAGCTGGGTGCGATGTTCTGCAGGTTACAGTAAAGCCAAGTAAGGATATTCTTAGTTTTCCTGTAATTAAGGCTTTTAACAATAGAGAATGCATGTGTGTGTCTGTGTGCGTGTATTACATATTTTTATTTCCAGGCATATTTTAAAGACATCCGTATTTCCTTAACCCTTTAAATTGACTATACACTTGATAAGTACTGCAGAACAGAGGCAGGATCAGTAAATTATGGAAAACCAACTACCAGTGCAAGACTTACAGTAGATTTATGCAGCATTTTTTAGAAAGGAAAAATTAATCTGAACTATGTCACTTGAAGCTATATGGCTACTCTCACAGGCCTTAAGAAAAGATGCAACTTTTATACTTCCGAGTTACTGGATTTACCAGCTACTATATTTTACAGTCTTTCTAGGGCTCAGATGCTCAGTAAAACACTACTAGTTGCATTATACAGAGAAGGATGAACTGGACTGATACAAATGTTCCTGATAAAAGTAGATTCTACTAATATATTGACAACATTCAATAAACACTGTCATATTTTGAAAACCTAATTTCTTTCAAACTTGACTTGTGTCAGTTCTGTGTGCTAGAATGCATGAAAGCATATATCCCATGGAAGAAAAAAGCCAGTAAGACAAACAGTATTATGCCTATAGGGGTTAATAGAGTTCAGAAATCTCCACTGAGCACGGACCAGCAGATACAAATTGTATACTGTTGGTTCAGGGACCTACTGTAACTAGAGGAAAGAGTCAAAGCAAACCCATGGAAAGACTCACATCTAAATGAAACAAGTTAATAATAATTGCAAAATCTGCTAGTAAAAGATTCTTTATACATTACTAGATAAAAGCACTGACTCATCGCTAGTACCTAGAAGAAAGGGCAAGTTCTTTCAACACAATCTGGAAACTCCTCCATTTTGTGTAAATAGCTGACCCTTATCCTGAGTCATTGGAAAAAATGCTGTGGCATATCAATGAGTAAAATCCATACTGTTCTACTTTCATTTTTCAAACGGTAGAAAATTAATGTTTAAGCAGGTTCTTGATTTAATAGTAATAAGAGGGGAAAAACACAATGTTGAACAAATTCTGCTTGCTGTATCAGTTATGCAACATTTTCTTTGGCTTTTCAGTGTATGTAAGCATAATTATTAAAGAACAAAAATGTGAAAAGCTACAAAATGGTAGAATGCAGGTCTGGATTTTGACTTGGGTGACAACAGAACACTGAATTACTGCCTAGAAACACCACTGTGTTAAAGAGCACACAGCTGGTAAGTTGAGTGATAGCTTGTGGATTTTGCTGTGGGCAGGGAAGAAAACTAAGAGGAGACATAAAACATCAGAGAAATTAGAATATCAAGAGTCTTACTAACTAATTTGTCAAAATACAGGCATTCCTCAAAGTTAATGAGATCAAAAAGCGTCTTCCTAACTTGTATTTGCTTTACATTAACCAACGCTATATAAAAAATTGATACTGGTATTACAAAGCAACTTGCATGAAAGTGGAAGAGGGAAGCCCTCAAAGACCGAGTCTTTATAGTCTGCTCCTTATTTGCCCTCAGTTTGTAAATCCCTTTCAAAATAAGATAACATACACAGTTTATCTAAAGATAAAATATATTTAATAACCACCTTTGGTTTCTTACAATGTATCAGACTTCCATTTCACATAGTTGCATGTAGTAAGTGAATAACCTACTTTTTTCATACAATCCTCTTGAATGAATCAGACCTAACCAGACATATCAGAACAGCCCTCTGCTAGTCTCATCAAGTCAAAGATTTAAAGACCACCCTTACTGCCAATCCTGTAACCTTTATTTAGGCAAATGTACTTCCAACTCCAATGAATTTGAACTCGGTTCTTGTCTACCTCTTATTTTCAAATTCTTAGGATTTGGCAGATGAAGGGAGAGACTCCTTGGGAGTAAGGGTTGAGGGTGCAGGATTTACAGCTTCCTAGTTCGGTTCTGCTTTTCTCATCTCTACCAAACTCAAACTCAGTGGTAGAACTCTAGAAGACCAGCTGTTACGAGCAAGCAGTTAAAACCTGAACCTTGTCATGGTTATACAATTACTCAACTAGCATTAATAGGAACACAAAAAATGCATTAGCTGGGAGATGGACTAGTTGGATTTAGAAGCTGACAGCTCAAGAGTACTCACCTTGAGCATTCCTCTGTACATGTTACACACTGGAGCTACTTGATCCATGTTCCTGATCCCAAAATCACTCATCTGAAAAATGAGAGGGGTCACATGAGAGATGTTGCTACCGAGGAAGCTAGACTGTTAACAGATGTATCTCACTGCTTCAGTGCAGACTGCAGAACAGGTCTCAGAAGCAGATAACAGGGAAAGCTTTTATTCTCATTGCTCACATCCTCACCACATCAGGCACAATTCCCATCTTGCTTAAGCAGTTTTTTTAGCTAGAAGACTTTGCACAGGCATCACTGGAGTTAAAGTTTTGTGACCTCACAAAAAGCCAACAGACATCCTTTATCCACCAAATACCTGTTGCTCCAAGATATTTTCCAGCTTTCACCCATTATCTTAAACATTCAATTTGGTGTTATTTTCCTTACTATATTCCTCACATGCCACAATTAACTTTGGACTTTGGCTTTTAAAGGAAGGAAGAGAAAGTATAAAGCACTGACTGTAATACACATTCATGTAATAACACTCACTCCTTCCACCTTTGTATGAATAATCATCAAAGCCAATATCCAGTATTAGCAAACTGCTGCCTTTACTAGGCAAAGCATCTCCAAACCATGTTAACCCATGTATTTTGGAAACATAGGAGTAGCATATTCATAAAGCATTAGAGGGTCTAAGTTGAAATGGGAAAGGGTTTACACAGCAAAATAGCCTTTTTAAAGAACTGATAACGTGACTACCATAATACACTCACGCTACTGAAATCAAAGCTGTATCATATTGCATGTATCACTAGGAACAGGGTTTTGTGAGGCCTATATAACTTGTTCTCCTATATATCACCTAGGGAAGAAATGCGATAAGATTTGTAAGCTTTTACTGACCTATGGGAGAGATCAAACATAAGGAATAAAGCCAGTTTTATGACCACCGTTCACGTTTATTATGATGCTGTAATTCAGGTATCAGTGAATGATACCTTATCAGACTACACAGCAACAAGCTGTCTCTCAACCCTTCCCCTCTCCTTTTTCACAGCATTTATGCCATATGTTATATTATTGATATTATATATTAACAAGAGGAAATGGCTTCAAGTTCCATCAGGGGAGGTTTAGGCTAAATATTAGGAAAAAATTTTTCACAGAAAGGGTCACTGGGCACTGGCAGAGGCTGCCCAGGGAGGTGGTTGATTCACCTTCCCTGGAGGTGTTTAAGGAACGGGTGGACGAGGTGCTAAGAGGCATGGTTTAGGGTTTGATAGGAATGGTTGGACTCGATGATCTGGTGGGTCTCTTCCAACTTCGTCATTCTATGACTCTATGATATATCAATACATATCATATGATATTATTACAGCACTTATTACAAGCAAGTTCTTTTGCTAGCCACGTTAACACAAGGAGAAAACAAAATACAATCCTAAACTCAGATAATGATGGCAAATTAGAAGCTTAACAAAATAAACCTAGCCTATTAAAATGACAACATATTCAGAAGCCATCCGATTAAGCAAAGAGGAGAATAAAAACATCCAACAGCTAAATACAAGGAACCCTTTCATCCTTTTAGATCGTAGATCACTTAAAAAAAAAAAAAAAATACAAGAGCCCTTAACCTGAAAGACCCATTTCAACTTAATTGTTATTAGATACATGGGGTTTATAATTGAAATACAGTAAATCAACTGAATATGAAAAGAATAGTCAACTTACTCGATGATCCGGTGGGTCTCTTCCAACCTGGTTATTCTATGATTCTATGATTATTGTTACCTAAAAGTGCAGTCTACTGAATGATGGTTTTTACCTCAAATACCATGTACAAATATTTGATCTAAATTACACATCTCACTGAGCTGCAAAGAATTTTACACAGCATGAGTCTCACTCAGCAAGCATCCTAATCTTCTCATTAAATTTGCCGCAGTTTAAACAACTGTTTATCCTTGCATTCGGTAGAGCTTTTTAAACGTATACAGCAATTTCTAACAATTTTGTTTTGCCTTTGAAATCTGCTCCGGTGTCTAGGGATAACAAGCCATAAGCCTTAACACATGGAAAGTATTTGTGAAAACATTGTAGATATTTTCAGTATGCTTAGATCTGATCCCCAGTTAAGACTACAAATAAGATTTCTGACACTTCCAGGTGCAATCCCGGCCTCTATACGAATCCTGTTAGGAACTTCTCCACTGACCAAAAGGGCTGGTATTCTCTCCTTCCTGGGTTTTTGTGTTTCTTTAGACACATTTAGGGTCCTAAGACAAAAGGTTTATATGAAGTCTTCATTACCTGATGTCACTCATTAACCCGAGCCACTGTTTCTCTGTGCCAGGCAGCTTGTTTGTTCTGCGGCCTTGCCTGCGCACCTCAAGGCTCAGGAAAAATTAGACATCAGCACCCCAGTCTAATAACACGTGATAACCTTTATCACGTTTTCTAACACTCCAGTTTTCTTCTTCCAACTAAATCTCTGACATTATCATGAACTTCTAGCCTTCCTCCCATCCGCAGGACTAGTTTCCAGCCCCGAGATCCGAAACCCTTACGGAGGTGCCACAAGACAAGCAGTACTGAAAAGGCAATACGGCTTTCCGTGACGCAAAGAGTTAAAATTGGCTTTCTGCCGGCCTCAGAAGTCTGTTTAAGTTCAGAAAAGACCCTACAGCACCGAACCGTGCACCTGGGCCTCCCTTCAACTCCTCCACTAACGCTGGTGACTGCTGCTTGCCAGCTATAATTAGTTTAACTGGCAGGACACCTTCCTCAACACCCCCGCATAGCTGAGTGGGTGAACCAGAACAGGGTCAACAGGATCAGGCACTTATTAACTAATACGCCTGAATTCTGATCAGCTTCTTTTCAGCAACAGCCAGGTGCTTGCCCACAGCTGGATTCAGCTGGCAACCATCCACCAGGAGAAAGAAGCCACTCTAGCATCCCCAGGGCATCGCCACCTTTTTTTTTTTTTTTTTTTTCCCCTCGGTTGTTTTTTAGGGGCGTGTGGGTGCGTTTACTCGCTGTTGTGGTATTAAATGACAATTTTTTTTTTTTTTCCAGGCGAAATAAATATCGGATACCCATCTGCTGGGAGGCAGGAGAGCTGCTCCCCCGCGCAACTGCCAGGCTCCCCAAGTCAGAGACACCGAGCGCTGCTGTGACTTCTCACACATATGACACTCGCCCACATTAAAGTTCGATGGGGAGATCACACAGCCCAACAGTTTCTTCTTTTTTTTTTAAGTCCCTTTAAAGTCCTAACCAAGTCCATGCCCATTAACCCCTTCCTCCCGGGCGCCCCCCCCCCCCCTTCCCAAGCCAGCACCCCCATCCACCGTCGCTCTCCTCGCGCCCCCTCCCCCCCCCCGCCTCTCAGCTCAGTCCCGCGGGGTCCCCTCTGTCCCCCCCGTCCCCTCCAACCGCGCTCGACCTCGGCAGTAGCTCTCGAAGCGGAGCCAGCGCGTAGTAATACAAACCCAAACTAAATTCGCTTAGGGAGACGTCAAGGCTCGTGTATTTAAGGGGATTCGGTTCGATCCTGAAAACACAAACCGTGCGCCCAGCGGCTCTGCCAAGGAAAGCCCAGCCCTGCCTTTCCCGGACAACCCCCAGCTCGGGATGATGTCGCCCACCGAGCCTTGGAGGAAAGGAGACGCGGCAGGAACCCGAGTACTAAAATCCGCTTCGTGCGCGAACAGGTAAAAATCCCGAGCCCTGGGCTTCCCATGGATCCCCTTCCCTGGCTCCCCCGCCCGCGCCGGCCTCCCCTCTCCCGAGGATGCTCCGCAGCGGGACCCCCGCCTCACCTGGAACCCCGAGCCCGGCGCTCGCTGCTCCTCCGAGGCGGCACCGCCGCAATTCCCAACAAGAAAAAAAATTTAAAAAATTAAAAAAAAAAAAAAAAAAGGAGAAAGAAAGAAAAAAGCGCCGTTGCCTCTCCGGGTGGCAAAATATCCTCGATGTGGCAGAGCCGGCCAACAACAACAGCAACAGCGGCGGGTCGATCCCAGCGGAGAGTTCCGGAGGAGAAGGATGAGGAGGAGAAGGAGGAGGAGGATGAAGGGGGGCGGGAGGAAGGCGGGTGCCCGGCGATGGGTGCGTGGGCGCTGCCGGCCGAGCTGAGCCGAGCTCCGCTGGGCTGTGTCGCACCGCGCCGCTCCCAGCCGCGCCGCGCTGTGCCCCGCCACCCGCGCTCGCAGGCGCTCTTCAGAGGGCGCGGGGGGAGGTGGCGGCGCAGGGACCCGCCTCCCCGCAGGCCCGGCCCCTTTCGCCGCTCTGACACCCGCCGGTGGCGTCGCCGTCGCGGCGGCGGCGGAGGGGGATGCGCCGGGGGGGGCAGACGGGGATCGCTCGGCCCCGCGCCTGCCCCCTGCCCGGCGCTGCAGTGCGGCTTGAGCTCCTCCAGAGACACGGATCTGGTGTGTTCCCCCATGGCAATAGAGGAGATCATAGGAATCATAGGATCGTGGAATGGTTTGGGTTGGAAGGGACCTTAAAGCCCATCCAGTTGCAACCCCTCTGCCATGGGCAGGGACACCTCCCACCAGCCCAGGCTGCTCAAGGCCCCATCCAACCTGTCCTTGAACACCTCCAGGGATGGGGCAGCCACAGCTTCCCTGGGCAACCTGTGCCAGGGCCTCACCACTCTCATGAATAATTTCTCCATCTAAATTTTCCTCCCTTTCAAATTAAAGCCATCCCCCTCATCCTATCTCCTCATGCCCTTGTAAAAAGTCCCTCCCCAGCTTTCCTGCAGCCCCTTCAGGTACTGGCAGGTTGCTATAAGGTCTCCCCAGGAACCTTCTCTTCTCCAGGCTGAACAACCCCAGCTTTCTCAGCCTGTCCTCATAGTAGAGGTTCTCTAATAACAATTCAGAGATAATTCATGCTGAACGTTTTCAATGCTTATATTTAATTAATACCTGTCCTTGAGATAGATAAGATTGGGAGAATTAAGCCATCAAAACCAAGCATCTGTATGAATAGTCTATTTTCATAAGTAAACTGTGACAGTTGCTGCTGTGGAAATTCAGCAATTATGTCAATTTGCATCTTCTACAATTATTTTGAGGAAGTTCTTAATATAAACTAGACGCAATGTGAAAACTATACTGACAGTTTTAACTTGGGAATTGAAGATCCAAGAGCCACAGTCAGTAAAACAGAGTTGGCATTCCTCAGTCTATGAAAAAAATTAGTAACCCTTGGAAAGTTGCAAGGAGCTCTATGCCACCAAAATGTAAAGTAACTTGCTGTTAAATTTATTTTGTCAAAGTGACCTCCCCTCAACAGGTTGAAGGGACTCAGTGGACAGGCCAACAGGAGGCCTGCATTGCTTTTCTCACCCTTCTCTACTCTCATTGGAGCCACTTGACTTTCCTGACTCTCTTGCCACTATTATCTACAACTGACTTCTTTTATGTGGTGTTAAACACTTAGGATGCATCCAGCAGGGGGGATCTGTTTGTGATGCCCAGTTATCCAGCCTGGCTGCATGTGGGGGCTGTATCCTGACAGTGTGTCTTGTTTTGAGACCCATCTGTGTTCTGTCATGCTTCTTTCTCCAGTTGGGAAGAAGCCATGGTTTGTCCTGGCAGCCATCCTGCTGTGGATGCTGAGGGACCTTTAGGACCATCCACCTCACAGACGGAGTCTTTGGTAGTGGTGAATCACCGAGCTATAAGGAGAAAACAACCCAAAGCCACTGGTTCTTGCTGCTTCCACCTCAAATTCTCTAGATTTTTAGGGACCTAAATTGCACTTAAAAACCTGTTCCTATTACACCTTGCTTTATTTAAACTAACTCCCATTTAAAATTAGCACTTGTGTCATATGGTTGTAACTTTTCTTGTAATAGAAGCCAAATAACTGCTACTTCTCAGTTCCTCACAAGTTTTCAACTTTACCGTGTGTCTAAGTTGTGATTGTTTTTGTTACTAAAACGTCATAGTTCCTGTGGCTGTAGGTAGTGCTGTTGTCAAGGGTCCCTCTTTCTCTAGTTTCTAGCTATTTCTGGCCACATCAAAAGCTGAGCCTCACAACTTTTTGCCCCTGATAAAGGTTCTCTAGTATTTTTTCCAAACTCCTCAGAAAACATTCTTTTTGGGGAAGTGTAATATATTTAATTCTGTAAGGTCAAAAGTTACCATGCAAAATTGTCATAGTCTACTTTGAGAAACTGAAAGAAATGTCTTGATTATGCCAATGACATTTCTTACCTCAGGAGGGTCCTGTTCTAATAAGGCAACATCTGTTATAATCCTAAGAAAAACCATTAAAAACTGTATGTCAGCTGCACAGCAATTTTAATTATAGCACTGACAAAAACAATTATGCCACCCTTTATACAGGGGAAACATCTGTCAAAAAGATAAGATGAAAGGCTGGGAGTTATTTATTTCTTGCTAAATTAATGTTCTGGGATCCAGAGCAAAATGATTAACCTGGCTATATTTCGCTCTTTTAAAATGTCTTATTTTTAAACTAAATTTCCTCTTAGAATGTGTTTAATTTCTTTAAATAATACATATTGTTAGCATAAATTTACACTATTACTGCATTAGAAGTGGTACATGCCTAGTAGGCTGGAGCCCATGATATACGAGGAGGAGATGAGTGAGCTGGGTTTCATTAGTTTTGCAGAAGAGCTGCCTAATGGGGAATCTCCGTGCGGTTTTCAACTACTTAATGGGAGGTTAGAGCAAAGAAAAAGCCACCTCTTTCAGAGTTGCAACAGGGGGAATGCCAACTGAATATCTGGAAATAAATCTTTTCAGTGCAAGTGAAAACTTTCCCATCCAAGTTGTTCTATAATTGTGTGATCCCTCTGCACTGCTCATTTTCAAAATATAGAATTTTTAAGCTAGAGAGTCAAAGAAAAAAACAGGCTTTGTTTTGATTGAAAGTGCTTCTGCCGTGTACCTGTGTTTCGTTCTGGTTTAGGAACTGTCACAATTTCTTTAGCTCTCACCTGTGCTTTTTATGTGTGTCTATTGCCACACTGTCAGTCAAACGGAGCAATTCTGTATAAACTTAAGACTAATCATAGTATCGGCACCAGGCTGCAAACTTTTGAGGTTTTCTTTGGTATGGACCAAATGATGGTTTTTTTGTTTTGTTTTCCGGAGTGAGGGAGAACTAGCTGTGGTACTCAAGAGTGAAATGACTAAAAAGGTGAAGGGAAAGAAAAGAAAGACTAAAGAACATTAATTTTTGATGGTAGTCACGCTAAGTAAGATTTTTTTCAGTCCTCGTTGTCCTTAAATTTCTTATTTTAAAGAGGACCTATGCTGCAAGTGAGTGTTTAGGGGTTGTTTCTGATTTTTAAATTGCAATTCTCTGCAATGGCATCTCAGAAATATTCTGGAGAATGACCCACTTGTAATGAATTAAAGTAAAGGAACTTGTTAGCTGTTTTTTAAAAAAATTATATAAGTACGTGACATTTTGCACTGAAAGCAATGGATGGTTGTCTGAGGGGGTAATTTCTGTTTTGAGCGGCTGCAATGTTGATTTGTGAGTTCATTGGCAAAGACAGTGCAGAGGAGAAGAGAAGCAGCTGATGGTCAGGGCATCCTGGGGAAGAGCTCACTCAGGATCTGCACACCGTATTCTCACTGGGGCCAGCACAGAGAAGGAATGTAGAGGTTTAAAGCACACAGAGGGAATGCAAGGCAACAGGTATGTGGAAGAGCTGCATTGCAGCCAGAGCTCTGGAGCAGCTATGACTTACTCCTCCAGAATTTCTCATGCGCCACAGGAGAGGACACATGGGAGTGAAAACCCTGTCGTGCTGTCAAAGTATGTGTTGCACACTCATCTGCATGTTGGCTCAGCTCCTCTGCCTGAGTGTGTTTGGGGTGCACGTGTCATTCTTCCTCCTCCTCCTGCTGCTGCCACCTCCGCAGGGAGTGGTGTGGCTGTGCTAGAGGAGCCCCACCGGTGTCTGGTGGGTCCTCAGGGGTGCAGTATGGCTGATAGACCTGTGCCTTCTCCCACTCTTCCTTGCATCCCTGCAATACCAGGGGTGCCTCCTTGTTCATTTGCATTCAGTAGCATAAATAAACAAAGTCATCCTGAATTTGAAAGAAAAGGCTGTATATTTGTGCCCCTAAAATACAATTAACAATGAAGCTCTAGTAGTGGCCGCCTATAAGATCACAGTGTAAAGGGTCTCAGGAAATAACATCTTTGAAAAATAAAGGGCCAGCTACCTCGGTTTGAAATAGCATCTTCAAACAAGACATTGTTTTGATTGAAACAAAGGATGAAACTCATTGACTCCTCCTTCAAACACAGCTAAACCAAAACATTTATACAGGGTTGGGGAGGGGGGGGTATCAAATGACCTTTCACTCAAGCCTATCTTTTTCACTGTTAAAATAAAACATTGCTGACTGTCCCCATTGAAAAATTCTCCTCATGGTGTTTGGTGCACAAAGTGTGACCAAGATAATTTCTGTGAAGGCATCTCAGTGAGTCACAAAGTGTAGCAGGTTATTCATGTGCATGTCATTACTCTGAGCACATGCAAGCCGGCATTAATAATTACTGCAGAGAAAAAAATACTATGTCAAAGTTCTGTCAGGGTGTTTGAGCAGGAACAGAAATTGTTACATTTTGCCCGTAAAGCGACACGTTGCACCTTCATGGAACTGAAGAAAATTAAAGAAACTGCAAGCTCCATAAAGGATAGAAACTGAAGCCCTTGTGCTTCTGATGTTTTAATGAAGTGCAAATGTTACAAGCATGCCACAAATAATTTTGCGAGTGGACAGGAGAGATGCCTAACACATGAATTATACGATGATGTCTCATAGGACTGAAAAACCTAAGCCTTTACCTTTCACACTAAAGCAGAAGATTAGTTGTTGAATTAGCTAGTGCTTAAGAAATTGCTCATATCATTTTGTGTGTGTTTAATTTGTTTCAGGCAGTCTGAAGGTTAAAATAAAAAGCACATGTTAATATTTTAAGGTCAATTGTATTCAGAAACAACAGAGTTTAATAATTGGTTTGGGATGATTGTGTTCAAAAAGGTATAATTGATCTTCCTTTAGCAATGAAGCTTTTTTCTTTCATTTTCTGCATTTCACATTCTGTTGGTTTAATTTAACAATTACCTTGCTTCTGTACAGGCTTACGATTTTCCTGTTCAACTTAGTGATCACTGTAATATGCCCTTTACCACCACTTTTTCTCTCACACCCATGTGGGCAGCAGTGTGATTCCCTTACCAGTAAGAGCAGTACTTCAGCTTGCAATAGTTACAGTTCTCCTCTTCTCCCCTCCTCACCAACAAATGTAGGCATTTTACATCATTCTACTGTGGCTGTAAAAGCCGCATGCTGGCACTTGGCAAGTTGTCACAACTATTTACAAATTTATATTATCCCTAGGTATAATGATAAAGATGTTTCCACCACTGAATGGGACAGCCCATTGCTAGGAAGCCTTGCTTGCTGCTGCTGCTCTTGTATTTCTGTAAGTGGGAACAGGCTATGTTTTTGGAACAACTAAAGATTATTTTTTTCATACTGACATACACTTCTGCATGTGAGTTCCCAAGCCCCAGCATAGTAGATTTTTTTATCTTTGATATTTTCCATTACTTTATTTATTATTCTCAGCCTACTTCATTCTCATCCCTTACTTTCCAGAGAAAATTCCCAGTTAGGTTTTTTATCTCATTGACTTAAATTTGTGTAGTGAGCAGTACAAGCCCTGTGCTGTGTGGTGACAAAACTCGTGGCACAGAAAGTGAACAGAGAATCATGTCTCATCACTTGTTTCTTTCTGTTAAGAAAATACTGTGATTTTGTACACGTGTCCCTCTTACTGCATGTTTACTGCATATACACATCATTACATAAAGAGCAGCAGTGAGTCTCATTGTGGTCAGTGAGTAAGAAGAATATCTCTGTTTATGCAATGTTTTGAAATTCATTCAGTCTGGCAGGTGCTACATGTTGGGACCTACAAGACACCTGTTTTCAGTGCTAAGATGGAGGGGAAAGTCGCTGGCCTCTTTCTTGATGTAAGGAAAAATTCAGGTGTAGTTCACTGTAGTCAGGATCATTCATTCTGTTGAATGGCTTTTACTCAAATAACATCCATGCAAGATCTGTATTCCATTTTATTAACCTGCTCTTCAATTGGAAGACTTTTCAGGCTTTCCTGTCTCAAGGAACTTAACCCTAATCTCACAGACGTAGGAAAAGGAAAGACAATGCCAGCTTTAGCCAGAAGTGCATTGTTGTGTCCACTGGTGCATACATCGATAGACTTAGAAAACTGCCTGTCTTTGATCCATACGCATCTTCCCCGTGAAGCACTGCTCTGCCTTAGCCAAATTGGCTGTCTTTTTGCTTTTACTTCCCCAGGGGCATAATGTCAAATTAGTCATATTTACAAGAGAGGGAAGCTTTATAACAGCCACAACACACGTTCTCTGGAACACTGACAAGATAAATTTGCTTTATACATATATAAGCAGCAATTGCTGTATCTGCTCAGGTTTCCTTTTTACATCTTTTTTCTTTTTTTTTTTTTTTACAGTGGAGCAGGTGCAATGCCTGTATCTGTTATCAGTATCTAATATGGTTTAAGGAAACACTGAATTGCTCACATTGTCTAGGTGTTGCATGTAGTCTATTAGTCATCCCATCTAGCACTTATCAGAATGCAAAAAAACATTTGGCATGAGTCATTAAGATTCATTAAAGAATATCCTTGTCATAACAGCAAATGAGGGAGAAATATGGAAGGGACGGACAGGAGCATGTTTAATATTTGCGAGAACACATGACATATGCTGTATACCAACGGTCTTCAAAACAATATTTTTCGTAAGAATATTATTAGCAGAGCAAAAAGTGAGCCTAGTTGTGTTGATCAACCCTAATTCTGTATTTGGAGTTTGAAATAATTAGCTTTTGGAGGGAACTGGATTACAGTGTATTGTAGGGAAGCTTATATTCCACACCAGTGGCAAACTGGGGCCAAACCATAAGTATAGCTTCCCCCTATGTGCAGCTTTGCTACTGGCAGAAACCCTGGGGCTCGGTGGTCCCTTTGCCCTGCTAGTGGTGTCCCCAGCAAAGCAGATGTTCCTGCAGGGTACGATATGACCACTTGTGTAGCTGCACGTTCTTGTTCTGTCTGTCTGTGGCTGTCTGGCCCTGCAGTAATCCTGGACTCTGCAAGCACTCTGCAGACGCTTAATGACCCACAGTACTGAAACCACCACATCTATGTCAACACTGGCTGGTGATCCCTCTAAGAGGGAGAGTCTGTGCTGGGCTGGCATAAAATAAGGGGGAAATAGTTTTCTTAACCCATGAGAATCTGCTGGGGCTCAGGCATTGTGTTCCTCACCCTTCCCTCATGGAGCAATAAAATCAGTGTCAAAAATATAAAAATATAAAAAACAAAGTGAAAACTAGCTGTGATTGATAAACTCTTCCATTCTTTTTGCTCCTGGCTTTTTTTCTCTTTTAAACATGTTTTTATTTTATATTGTCTTATTTACAAACAGTGAGGTTTGGTGGATCTCTGGACATAACAAGCAAAGGCTTTGTCTTGTGGGAAAGCACTGTAGGCTGTTCCTCCCCACACAAATCTCACATAGCTTTTCCCCTACCAGCATGAATTCCCCTCTGTGGGCCAGATGTGCTTTTCTCCTCATCCAGATGAGTGTTTTCATAGCTGAGGAGTTGGTCCTCCTGACAGCACTGAGGTTTCTGGAGTCACTGCTCTCTCGCAGGTGTGAAGTGACCTCTAGCCTTCGGCAGATAAGCAGCCATAGGAACTTGTTGCTCTTGTGCCTTTTCCAAGCATAGGAAATCTTTTAATTAGGGGAGAAATAAATTTGCCACATAATTTCTTTTTTTTTTTTCCACAGTGCAATCTCTTCTCTCTGTCTCAGTATAAACTGATTTTCTTAACGTGGTTGATTCATAAGGAAAGCTGATGCTTGCCCAGAAGTTTTTAAGTGAGCATATGTATTCTACTATGACTTTTACGGTACTCATTCATTTGCGTTTTGATTGATGCCATCCCAGTTATTGCTACCCACATCACAGCTCTAACTCTGCCCATGTGTGGAAGGAAACTGAACTTAGGAAGCAATACACTCTTGGGTTGCGCTTGGGCAAGCTCTGCTGATTTCCATCAGGTTTCTTTAAGCAGAACCTGTGTTGCTTTTAGTGTTCATAAGTAAACTCAGAATAAACTAACTGTTGTGAGGAGCTGTTATCTCAGGGGAACACATGCTTTGGCCATGCAGGAAACAAACTGAAAAGATTTTAAAAGATATAGATTTTGATCTCACCTTCTTTAAATTCTTCCTGTGCTGTCACAGAAACCTGGTGTTTCTGGGAACTCACACCCGGTGTGTGCCACAGTTTAAGGTCAGGATTCATCTTTAAATACTCCTTCCCTGCATTTGGCCCCTCTGGCCTTTCCCAGTGTTTTTGCAGCTTGCAGTTCTGCCTCAGGCTGGTCAAGCTTTTGCTGCTTGTCCCTGGCAGCTTCCAAACACCAAATACATTTGGGGAAGTCCTGTGAGAATGGTCCCCAAAAGAGTCCTGCTGGACTCTGACCCACAGAAGCCAGCATTTATGCAGTAAGAGTGTTTCCTATTGGAAAACATAACAAAAAAAATGTTGAGGCTTGTGTATAAAGCATCCCATAAATAGTAAGCAGAGTGTCTGCTTCCCACACAGAAATTTAACAATAAAAGCTTCCTTCACTTTTCTTAGGTTTCTGTATCCTGTGTCGTTACATGCTCCAGTGGAGAGTTTAGTTACTGAGAAGGAGGTGAAGAGCTCCTAAATGAGCACAGTTGACTCCTTTTGCTGTTTTTAAGGATATTGAAATCACCTAAAGGAATTTAGTGTTTCCTAGCATATTCCCTTCTCCCACCCCTGCAAACATAGCCTCTTCTTCCCCTGAAAGAAGCATGACCCTAAAGAAAAGTTTGTTTTTCAAGTATTTGTTATTTGAGTTCATGCTTTCTCTGCAAGGATGTGTTTTAGCCTGGATTTAGCTTAAGGAAATGAGAGTCACGGAGTCACTCAGCCATTTTTTTTCTTCTGGCTTCCTGTTTCCCCCAGACAACTTCTGAACTCTTTGGTCAACTTTAAGCAAAGCTGGGAAGTATCTCATGATCTAAGGGAAATAACGTTCTTAGAAATCTTAGAAATAAGAGGCAGCAGAGTAGATAAAAGACACCAGAGCTAGTGCCCCCATGGAGATAAAGGCAGAAGCGTGGGCTCAGCTGTATTTGTTTCCAGAGACTCACACAAGAAATAAATGCTATTAGCATGAACCTTTGATCGGAGCTCACATTTTACTAGGCTTGAGATAAGAGTTGGTATCTTTTAAAGATGAGATAAGGTACCTTAAGACACAAGTCATTGGAGCCAGCCATCGTTTGTTGCCTGCTCGTGGAACTACTTGTTGCTTTCGTAAAGAGTAATATTTAATTCTGTCCAGTGGTTTCTCATCACTACTTAGGCTCTGTCTGAGCCAACTCTCTTGTGAGGATATTTAGTGATATGTGAGAGGAGACCTGTGTTGCTTTTTCAGTGTTACCTGAAGAGCAGAATTGCTAGGATCACCCTTAAATCCACAAGTGGTGGGGCTAGGTGACTGCCAGTATTCACAGGGATATGTCAAATGGACCTGTTCTGTGCAAACAAGATCAATAGTCACTGAAAGTCATGACTGTCTGAAGGCCTTTCAAACTCTGACTACATTTTACCAGTTTCCCATGTTTCCAATGTTTCAGTATGGACTGTATATCATATATACTCATTACAGAGAGTAATCTCCATGCTAGTAGCAGTGGGATAGAGACACATTCAGTTTTCTGATATTTGGGATACTAACCATGCAAGAGATGATCTTAAGTGATTTAAGTACATATGCTTAGCAGTGAGGAACTTAGGACCTGCATAACTTTTGTCTTTGGATTTAAAGAAAACAATTATTTCCCAGTTATCTTTTTGATGTCTTTTGTAAACAGTAAATTCAAGAATAAACCTTATAAAGCTCTTAAACCTAATCTTCCTTATAAAATGCAAAGGTCAAATTACCAATTATTCTCTCTGTTTGTTTTTGTCTTCTGGGTCTCAATTTTCATGCTTGCTTTTGCTCCCAGGGATTCTATGAGGCTCATAGTAGGAGCAAAGCAATCCATTACTTTTCCAAAGACCTGCTGTTTCATTTAAAGGTGGCAGTGGAATGCAAGAACGGCTAGAACTTTGCAGTGCATAACTGACAGGTTTTGAGACAAGATTTACAGAAGAAGTGAATTAATTTGTACAGGATACCAACTTGTTCTCTAACTCCATTATTCAAAACATCTTTTTCTGTGCCCTCCAGAAGAAACTCAGTGGATAACCAGCTCCTCTGCATTTTTCAGTTGTAAGAAGCAGCAAAGTCATTCCAATCTGGAGTGCCATGAGGGCTCTGGGACCAGGTGAGAAGGTACAAAAGCAGGCAGGTAGGAAGGACTAAGTTTCATGAATCATGTCTCTGGTAAGGGCTGGACACATGTGGCTAACATGATGTAAAGCCTTGGGGAAAAAGGTATTAAAGCGACAAACTGTGAGGATGACTTTAGTGGCAGCATTTTCAGTACAACTTATGTGGGGAAGGGTTGAAGATGGAACAGGAAAGAAAAGATTGCAACAGTTCAAAGGGAAGAGAAATGTCTGTCTGCAGAATTGTGGCTCATGTTGCTTCTCTGTGGGATGCTGGTTTAAAGCCTAGCAATAGTTAAATGAAGCTCGTTTTCCTGTATCTCTCCATGGTGGATTCCTGATTAATTCAAGTTTCCCAAGGCTCCTGTTTCAGTGGTGACACTGACAAGGACCCTTTCCTCTACCACGTTGTTCATTTTCAGTAGGCATAGGAATGAAGTGTATTTGAGACCTCATTCTTCTGCCAAATGTGATTGCAGTTGGCTAGGGGTCAACATTTATTGAAGGAAAGCAATCAACCATCTCAAACATACTGTGATCACTTATTTCCTTACAATTGCATGATAAAATAGCCAAATGTCTGAACTAGCTCAACAGCTTTTAAATATCAGTTCAACACACCTTAATGAATTATGAACTGTTTGTTTCACTTAAAAATATAGCATATTTAATTTTACTCTTTTGAGCTAAAAACATGTCAGAAATTACTTTTGGTGAAAAAAAAATTAAGAGAAGAGCTCTGAGAAATGTTGTTGATTTACCATGCTGTTGGCTAATGTTTTGATTCCCTTATTGGGAACACACTGGTTCAAACCCGGTAATGACTTCTGTGAGAGATGCTGAAATTCTAAAGAGCAGGTATTTGAATAGACAGTTTGAATACTTGATAACGTACTCTGGAGTGTTTGGATGAACTGGTCATTTAAAAACAAAATCAATACGCATGCATCTCGAGGGAATAGTAAACAAAGTTGGAGTCATTCCTAATTATTGGGATACAGCTCTGTCATCACCTCTTTCTCTAGATACTATTATTTATAGAAATAATTATTATGCAGCATTTAAATTTGGGATGCGCACATTCTTTAATTGGGGGTTGAACTTGTGTTTGGTGATCTGGATTCCTATCCTTACTCATCTGTCTATCATTTATAAAGATTATATATCTGGAACGTGACCTGTACGTAATTACAATTAATTAAGTCACCAGCAGTATGCTGAAAAACTTGCATTTAAATCAGGGGTTGAATAATTAAAGCAATTAGTTAGAACTGACTATTCACACTACGGCTTCTTGAAAATATGGAATAATTGCTAATCTTCTAGGCAGAGATGGACAGAACATCAGCCTGGTATTTAATTTTGTAAATATGAATTAGATGAGGTGGTGCAAGTATGAAATCCACTTTTTAAAAAAAAATTTCAGAAGTCATATGAACTGGTAAACTATGTGCAACCCAGCAGATTATTTTAGGGCATGGTAAATTTAGGCTGTCCAGATGAATCCTCAAGCTATTAAAACATTTCCCTCTCTTGGCTTTCACCATTTTTATTTATAATCCTTAATTTGTGTGGTTGGGACAGTGCCACTCAGAGAGTAACAGTCCTTCTTCCACACTCTTCTGCGTGCTGCCACTGGTGCTTGTCCATACAACTGCATACAAGCAAGCTCTCTGTTGATTATTTCAGGAAGGCGTGAGGTCTAACACCCACACTCAGCAAAATCACCTCCCTGTTACAGTGCGCTCATTTGCAGGGTGCAGCTGGAGCAAGTACGTCCTGTGTGGAAGAAATCAAGGGGAGGAGACCAACTGGTGTGGAGAAATCAGACCCAAAGTTTAGCCAGGGTTGACAGAGGCCCCAGCCCAGCCTGCTGGCATTTTTCTTCCATGTAGATGGCCTAGATAGGACAGCCCTCCAGCTTGATGCAAGCACCCTGCCTCTACCTGGGGAAACTGGTGACTCAGAGTGGGATGTAAATGGGAAGGTGTCCAAGCAAGACAGACCTGGTAAAGGAGAGCCTGCCCCCAGCCTCGCACAGCAGCGAATGGCTGCCTTGCTCAATGCCTGTCGTCAGGTGGTGGTGGTTGATACTATCTGCATATTTCCCAATTTGTGTGCCCAAAAAATGTGTCATGATACTAACAAGTATCTAGCAAGCACCCTTCAGAGAAAGGGCTGGGGACTTCCAAAGCCTGTGGTGGCACCAGCCCCTCCTTTTGAAGTCCCAGTCCAGGGACAGAGGGGATCCCCACAGGCTGAGGTTTTGTGGGTGAACTGAAGGTCCTCACCAGGATGGGTTGCTCAGCATGTGCTGCATAATCCCTTTTGTCCATTTAGTCTGGCACTGTAGCTAAGCTGTTAGGCTGTAAGTTGGACTGGTGAATTTTTACCTGTATTGTCAAGCATAAAGTGTAGGGTATGCAACAGCCGCACTGTATAGAAGATGAGTTTGTGGTGAAACAGTCTTAATTTTACATGTAGTTTTGGTTTTCTTTTTAAAAACATGCTGTGTTTGTGGAACTGGAGACCATTATACAAGATATTTAATTGAGAGCTCACTTAAATGATTTATAACAAGAGCTTAGCTTCACAAGCTAAAGTTAAGTTAAGAGAATATTACTAAATTTTGCTCTCAGGAAAACGCATGCATTTTCCAGAACTTGGATAGCTGCTTTCTGTGTTTTTCCTATGTCTGTTTTTTTGGGTTTGTGAGTGGTTGGTGTGGTTTTTTTGTTTGTTTTGTTTTTTGATTTTTTTTTTTCCACAAATCCCATTTGAACAAAGCACTCCAAGACTATGACTTGCATGGAAGTTTTGCATGTTTAACATTGGGCATATGCACAAAGCAGCATTGGTGGGACATTAACAGGGCACTTAACCCATCACCCAGCCCCAGGGCTTTGCTAAAGTGAGCTTTGTGCTTTTAAAGCAAGCAGAACGATTCTGTGCCCTGTATGTGGGGGATGGTTTGCTCTCCTAACGATTTTGGAGATATTTTCAGAAGTTGATAAAATGACACTTCATAAACAACCTATGGGGCAGCTCAAAAAGTGAAATGAATGGAAGAGACTTGGGGAAAACATTACTGTATTTTTAATTAACTGTCCTTTTGATGTCGTCAGCTTATACCTTAAGTAAGATGAATAATTGTTTAACTTCCTTCCTATTTAATGTGGTCATTTTAGAGCTTACAGAAATGGCTTTTGCTGGTAACACTTACCATTTATGGCTGTGGCTGTGACATGCATAGGGCCAGCCCAGGGGTAGGGCATTTCGGGTTGTACAGCTGCCCGTCAGTGTGCAGGAGCATCCTTCCCAGAGCAGGCAGTAGGATGCCTCCTGCCTGCTGCCTGCCATGGGCAGCTCCTCTCCATCTCCTCCTGGCCCTACTCCCTGGAAAGGCGACACATGATTCCACTCCTGAGTATGCACAGGAGGGAGGTGGAAGTCTTCCCCTCACTCCAGCCCCAGCAAGGCTTCGCTCATCTCCCCACAGAAGTGTGGACTGTGGGGAAGGCAGGGAGAGGGGAGAATTTCTTACCATTGCTTTTTGCTGTGCATCTCTGAAATCCATTTCCTTGCACTGTCACAGAGTGTTTTTGCAAAACGTTGCTCACTTCTGCTTCTCTGCTGCTGCTCTCCTGTAATTTTTAAAGAGAAATTTCCATTCATTAGTAATCAATACTGTAACAGAGACACACTTCATGAAGTTAGGCTTAACTTTCTCCACCATTAGAGGCAGAATTTGGGGACAAGAATAATGTTGTTGGGAAGCTGTGCCTGTACTCCCTGGTTTGGTGGACTGCAACTCTGTCTGGGATGTAAGACACATTGTTTTTCACAGGGAGCATGTGTTCACCTCAGAAAGTCCACTGAAATTTCAGCTTGCTGGGGCTGAAATGCTCCCATATATAATATCGGCACATGAATAGCTGCTGAGCCAGCAAGGGAAACTGAGCCCTTTGCTCCTCTGCTGGCTCTCAAGCAAGCAGGAGGTTCTCCTCAGGAGGGAGCAGAGGTTTGCAGGTGCACCCAGAGCTTGCTAGCTGAGCTGTGAGAGGATCACCTTTCTCAAAATGAAAGGAAAGGAGGAAGCAAGTCCAAGTCTGCAGAAATAAATGATTTCAGTACTAGTGGGAATAGAGTTTCAGGGACTGTGGGGTGCTAAAATATACAAATGCACAAGTCTAAAATTAAAGCTAGATTTCATCATCTTCTACATTGTACGCTCAAGACAGCTGAATCAGCCTGTTCTCACTGAATTTGACCAGTCTGCTCCAGATGAAGGACTAGGGTTTTGGATAAACCCTAAATGTATAGCTCATTATTTTTCTCCATTTTAATAGACCTGATGGCTAAGGGCAGGACAAGCTCAGCTCTTCAGATAAAGGTATCTTAGGTCAGTGTTGTCGCAGAGTATTTTCTTATCTCACTCACAAAGAAAGGAGAAAGTATTCTTTCCATTGGAACTTTTACCTCTTCATGAGTCAAACTTGCTGTGAAGACAAGCAAAGTATCATGCTGTCCACAGTATGCTCCCTGTTCAGTATATCAGCACAGGGAGAGACCATGATACTCAGTACTCTCCCAGCATACCATGGAGGGGGTCTTTAGGACGTGGATTTTCCTGCCACACTGTGGAATGAAGCTCAGATAAAACAAACAGTTTGCTGCTGACCCCAGAAAGGGTGATCTGAAGGTCTGTCTCCATGAAGTGGGAGGTGATGGGGGCTGCTCTGTCAAGGGGATTCACATTCATCCTCAGAGCTCTATGGACCCTCAGCAGAAAGGATAATACTGAAAGGATGGTGTTCCTGTGTATGCAGCTTGCCCAGAGAAGGAATTCAATTTCTGACTGAAGGCTGGGAAATAGTGTCCCACAAGAAGGCTCTGAGAAACTGCCTAAATACAGCTGCGTGTGTTTGTACATCTTCTGAGAAAACAGGGCTTTTCTAGGACTACAAAAACAATGGCACAGATATGCCACGTGTTTAGCACAGTGCAAAGGTTCCCCATATTGCAGAAGAATTTCCAGGTAGCAAAGTAGTCAGCCTTATTAACCTTTTATGTTCTTCAAGAAATACAAAGGGGATGCAACAAGGGTGAAAGATGGACTCTTTGTCTCAATCTGAGGGAATCATCCTTAAACTAGGAAGAGCTCACCACTGCAGCAGAGCAACGTGGCTGCTTCAATGCCCCTTCAGTATTAACAGTGCAGCTCTGAGGGCCACAGGCCAATGCAGACTGCGAGTGATATGTAATGAGGAAAATTAACTGTTTTGAGAGAGACTTCCACAGCTGTTGTAGCTTTCTTTTTGCTTAGTCATGCAGTGAAGGATATCTGTCACAGGAAAACTGTAACCCCTGGAGAATTCCTCCATGTACCAATAAAATCCAACCTGAATATTCACATCTCTGTATTTGTAAACACTCTTAGCTATCTCTTCTTTGGGATATGTACAAGATGTACCGTAATAAAATACTGTTAAATTACTGTGGGCTGATGAAGTTCATCATACTTTTTGTTGTGTTTCACTTGGTCTGATTGTCATCAAATAACTTTCAATGTGACAATTTTTTTTTAGAAAAATTATGATAGCTGGTGAATATTGTGGAATTTTTCTAATCAAAGTCACTGTTCTTTGTTGTTTGTAATCTAGAAGAAGATAACATAAATGACAAAGGATGAGTAGATAGATGAGTCAGTAGGTAGAATCTGATACTTTTGAAAGAAAAATTTCTTATATAAACACCTGGATGATCTGATAACATTTTCTACATGTACTTATGATAAATGAATTTGTTAAATACTGCTTAAGAGTCTGAGCAGTCTTTGGAGACCCTTTTCTATTAGTGGAACACATCTTTCCCATCTTCCATATGAGCTGAGACAGAGATTTTAGCATGTTTGGGGTTTTTTTAATTTATTTTTCCAGAATGGAAACAATTTTAAAACTATGTGCAAATGCTTATTCATGCTTAGCTATGTGTAACCGGATTTAGAACAGTGATCTTGGCAATGTTTTTATTCTTTCTCTCTAAAATGCATATTTTCCATTAAGTAGTGTAGCTAACGAATGTTGCTGCTTTTATGAAGCCTTTTTTCCAGGTTGCCAGTGAATCACTTCAGGCTGTGACCTTATCTGATCTTACATGCTCAACAGGGCTGGGACTAATCAATAATTGGTGAAATTTCATCACAGAGACCGTGGGTGCTGCAGGAAGCAGTTTGGTGATTAAGTAGTTGACACTCTTTGTCTCAACCATTCATGAAACTCTGTCCCAGCAACGTCCTAATAGGACTCCGCAGCCTTTCAGATGGGACAGAAAATTGAGACCTTCACTGCTCATCATGACAGAGGTCCTGGCCAAATTCCAGTTTTGATTATTGTTTTCTGCCTAAGCTTCCTTCGTTTTCAATTTAGACTGTTATTCTTTGTTTCCTAACCCAAGGTGTTAAACTACTGGTATGAATGCTTCCCAGACCAGTGCTGGGAATGCTTCCTGGTGGAGAGGGGTGTGATGTTGCTGCCTTTAAACTTTCATGAGTGTTTTGACATCTCAAGGGGCTCTCTCTGTGAACAGCTGATATCGCTGTATGGAAACATCTGGACAGGATGAGCTTTTCAGCTTCCTGGTCTGGAAAGACTTTAGATATTGAGGTGTAGAGTTGTAGTCTGATCTTAAGTTTGATGTTTAGCTCGTAGACAAAACTTAGCTTTTCTTTCCCTCTGTGAAAGCCGCTGGGAATTATTAGTGTTTGTGTTAAACTGCTTTGTAAAATGTAGGAGGAACGTCTGAATGCCTTTATTGTTTGTTTGTCTGTGATATGTGTAAAGACGGCCTGGAAAGCCCCTGGTGTTTGTTGTTGGTGGCATTCTCTGAATGCCTCCATCTCCCTGCTCCTTATGGAGAAATCCATGAGATTTAGGAGCTTGTCTCCAACTCCACCTCCCAACTTCTGTTTCAGTGCAGCCCCTCCAGGGACAGAGAGATCTTTTGGGACATTTCTCTGGGCTCAGAGGGAGTTAGGGGTCAGGAGGCAGGGATATTCCTAGTATTTCTAAGAACCAGTCTCAATTATAAATCAGAAGTATGAGCTGCTGAAGTAATAATTAGGTTTTGGAAAAAATCACTGTTTCCCCTCCTCCCAGGTAAGTCAGTCAGGTTATGAAAATAATTCATATGATTTATGTGCATCACATAAGAGGGCAGTTTCAGTTCACTACTGCCTTCTCACAAAATTCAAAGGGACAGGAGGAGAGATTGGATTTCTTAAGCTGGAACTAGAGCTGCTCAGACAAAGCCAGATAAAATCAGAACAAAATAAACTTACCAGAATCAGATTGGTTCGAGCTGGTGTGATTTGTTTTAATATCTGTGGGGAAAAAAGAGAATTCTAAACCCCTGTCTGAAGCCTGAGATGCATGCCTTCTCCTGACTGCAGGTCTGCCAAATGAAGTTCATCACTGCTTTCCCCATCCAAAATTATCCCTAGTTGCATCTCCTGGTAGACCTGTTCCTTGGGTATGGGTGGGAGGCCTAAAACCTGTTTTATTAAAAATAATCAGGTCGCTTTGCACAACACACAGAGAAGATCTGTGCTATAGCGCTGGAGACACGTAGTCCTCAAAGAAGGCCTACTTTGCTCTCCAGGAGCTTCAATATACTTCATTTTGGTCTCAGTTTCCTGACACTTCAACGCCTTAGTTTTCCTTAGGGTCATCTTGCAGATAAACTCTGAAAGACTGATTGCCTTTTTTCTCTGTTCAGCTGAAGTAACTCACCAGTTTGAAGCAAAGCCTCTCTCTCCCTCCTGTCCTTCGCCTGTGTCAGGCAGCATCAGGCAGCATCCCTGGTGTGGGAGCAGTGCTGTGACCAGCCCCTTGCTGGCTGTGGTGGGTGGATTTACATACTGGGCATCCCTGTGCCTCAGCCCCCCAGTGCCTCCCTACAGGGTAGTCCTGCTGGCCTTGTTTGGGTATATATTGTTTTTGTGGGGTAGTGTCACCTAGAGAGTCCCAACGGAAATTTTTGCTCCTATGTGCTACATGCTACACAAAAATATGAGGAGAAATAGACCCTGCCTGGAAGACCTATAAATAAAGAAGCCAGAGAAAGGTCATAGCTCCTCAGCTGTGCTACAGTGATATGAATGCACAGACTGTGGGTAGCACTGAGCCTCAGCAGAAGCAGCTCATATCTGCCTTTACATGGCCAAATAAACACTTTAAAGTTGTGAGAGAAAGACTGGACTTTATTGTTTCTAGGTGTGAAACCAAGGCAAAAAGGCTAAGAAACTTTCCCTTCTGCCTGACAGAGCTGAGAAATGAGCCTGGATCTCCTTCCAGTACCCCTACAGCAAACTCTCTATCATACCTAGACAGGGCCTGAAAATGATTAGCTGCCTAAACAGGTCCCAGGTGCTCAGGACCAGTTGTTTCTGATATGAAATCTCCTGTAGTTTTCAGTCATGGCTTTATTTTTAGATCAACTCTACCTCAGCTATAATTACATTTGTACCAATCAAGTATGTGGTAATGCTCATAGGTCTCTGACTAGTCTTCTAGAGTCAGAATTAATTTGTGGGCTTGGAAGAGGCAGAATGGCAGGTGTTTCAAGGTGGCTTATGTCACTGAGGTTTCACCTACCCCATAAGGCCACTAAAAGGTGACATCTCAAGAGAAGATAGTAGCAACAGTGGGCAGTTCATTTAAGGAGTGATGGTTCAGGGTCCTTCTGTACCCTCTCCTTTCAGAAGGGATGGTCTGGCTTTGACCGTATCTTAGCCCTAACTCTTGTCAGGGAGCACGTTTTTAATGCTGCTTCATTAGAGAGTCAGAAGCATTTGTGGGTTTCGTGTGGGAGTACAAAATTGTTTTCTGATGAGGAACTGAGTCAAAGTTTGTTGGCGTCTTATGTAGTGGCTGTTTGTATGTAAACTTGAAACCAAACCAAGCAAATGGAGTAAAACCATCCAAGGCCTAAAATGTCATCTGGCAGTGAGAAGCACTGCAAATACCAGATTAGGAGAGCCCAGAACCAGCTGGCTGCTGTTTGCGCTGAAGTGAGTGCTCAACAAACATTCAAAAGCTGGCCATAAAGCCTTTCTAAGCTCACTTGCTTAAGCTGCTATGGTCACTGCTACTCATTTTAGGATCACAAGCAAGCATGAAGGGTGCTTCTGTTTCACTGTAGGAAAGAAGGCAAGGAAGACAGCATGAAGTCAATAGTTTTAGCATCCTTTCTTCTGCGGTCCACAGAAAAGACAGAATTCTCCTCCCTCTGGAGTCAGTTGCAAAGTTTTTCTTGGTTTTCAGCAGGGCTAGGGTGAAACCAAAGTATAATGACAAGTCACAAAGGCTATATTAAAGACTGACGCATGCTCCCAGCTGTGGTGGTTTAAGATGTCTTTACCTCCTTTAGCTGTTTTGCTCCTATCCCTCTGGTGGAGTTCACTGCTCTCAAAACAGTACCAACAGAAGGTAATATGAGACCATGCTCTGCTTTACAGCCTTTGTATAACCCCACTTTCCTGGGAAACGAATCTGTTCACAGTTGCAGGCTATGAACTGGAGCAGACAAGTTCCTAAGGCACACGCACGCATGTACAGCTTCTGGCACCTCTGCTGTGGGGCAGCCATCACTGGCAGAAGGGCGGGCCAGCCAGATGGGGATGATAACAAACCAGCAGCAGCAAGGTTTGTCAGAGCCCATTGTCAGAGCCTGTCATTATTCATTGTTCCTTTTATTGAATGCAGTTGTGCCTATTGCTTGTCTCCATAGACAGCTTGACTTTAAAATTAGACCTGAAACACAACGGATAGAGCTTGTTGGTCAGGAAGTGTTTCTTTTTATACATTAAAACATGTGAGGCTTTGTTGTTGTTGTAGCAGAAATATACACTTGCTGTGATGATAGGAGAAGGAAGTTTCATTCTGAATATAGAATCATAGAAACATAGAATCACTAGGTTGGAAGAGACCCACTGGATCATCGAGTCCAAGCATTCCTATCAAACACTAAACCATGCCCTTCAGCATGCCCCTGGGTAGCCTGTTCCAGTGCCCAATGACCCTTTCTGTGAAAAATTTCTTCCTAATGTTCAGCCTAAACATCCCCTGGCAGAGCTTGCGGTCATTCCCTCTTGTCCTGTCCCCTGTCACTTGGGAGAAGAGGCCAGCACCCTCCTCTCCACAACCTCCTTTCAGGTAGTTATAGAGAGCAATGAGGTCTCCTCTCAGCCTCCTCTTCTCCAGGCTGAACAACCCCAGCTCTCCCAGTCATTCCTCATAAGGCCTGTTCTCCAGCCCCTTCACCAGCTTCGTTGCTCTTCTTTGGACTCGCTCCAGAGCCTCAACATCCTTCTTGTGGTGAGGGGCCCAGAACTGAACACAGGATTCAAGGAGCGGTCTCACCAGTGCCGAGTACAGGGGGAGAACAAGCTCCCTGGAGGTAGTCTCACTCTACAAACTTAGCATCTTGTGGCCTGGAAGTAACCATCGCGTGAAATCTCAACTGTCATGGGAACAGATGAGTTTTAAAACCACCTTTGACACATTTTCATTAAACCCAATCTTATACAGCTTTGGATTCAGAGAAATCAGTATTTACACATACATGATTTCAGTGACTTTGAGGGAATTATTTTCCAGTATAAGTAAAATCAGTAGTGGAACTTGCAACTACAAGCAAATATGCCTCTGCACAGTACTTCAGACAGATTACTAATATAACAACTCTTGTATAATGTAGCTCTGTCTCCTTTCAAGTCTTTTTTTCCCCCTTAGTTCTAATGTAGCTTAGTTTCTCCAGCTAAACCACTCACAGCTTTTGACATCCTGCCCCGTGACATTTACCTGGAGTTCGTGCAACCTTCTGTGATATTAGTTTTAATGTTCATCATGTAATTCATCTTACCCCATCTCAAATGTGTTTATTATATCATTCATTACATCTCTTTTTGAACACATCTTACCCGGTCTCGAATGTGTCCATTATATCATTCATTATGGCTCTTTTTGAACACTGGTATCTGCCTGTCTCAGGAGGCCTATGCAATGTATGTCTCCATATACTTTCATTAGTTTTATGGACCATCACTAAGGTTTTTTTTGATCCTCACAGAGTGTGAGGATCAGAACATCCCGAGACAAAGAGGAAAAGTATGGGGAAAAATATTAAAGAAGAATTGCAGGGTGTGTTATCTTTGTGAACTTAGTAGACTGCATAGATTTTTACGTATTTATTTTCTTCTAGTGGTACTTTAACCATCTGGTTAGTCTATAAGCCAAAAACTTAAAGCATCCAGCAGTTCAGCCTTATGGATCATGCTAACATGTACTGTACTGCAGGTCCCATCCCAGTGGCAGGAACTCCTGCATAAAATAGAAAACTTTCATTCACATAAGGTGAGTGGAATGTATAGAAAAACATGATCCACACTGTATATGATTTAGGTTGGGTGCACTTATAGGAAAATGGGAATTTCTTCAACTTGTCTCCAGGAATTTGAGACATGGTTTTATTTTTGTAGTAGTCAAGCATAATCAGTAAATTGCATAAACATCACGACTGAAGTAATATCTCTTCAAATACTGTGAAAAGGCTGAAGACATTTAGACGACATATAAATACGAGTGAATTATTTTTAAGGGAAAGTTGAGGCTCTCGGTGCAATTCATTTAGCATTTCCTCAAAGTCAGTTGCAGCAGAAAACATAAAGCTCAATATGCTTCCTCATCACAAAATGATCAAGGATTTTGCTATGAAGCAACAAAATCCCTCCAAGAAAAAATTCAAACTTTTTGTAGTAGGACCTTTGACAATGGCTTAAGGGCTTTTCCAGTTAGCTGTCAAGAAAGGGTACATCTTAACTGCTGATTGAAATTCAGTGTAATTAACTAAAGTTTAGTTTTTGTTTGATGTTTTTCCTTCTCCAGTTACTTTAGTGGGGATAAAAGCAGCCCCTTCATCAAATGAAATGGGGGCAGTTGGGTAAATGCTGGTCCTACACTCAAGCATGCATTGTGCTAAGGTTGCTGAGGGGTTTATCCTGGGGGTCTCTGCAGGAATTTTACTAATTTTATTAATTTTTACAGGGGTATTACCTCAGCACAGAGGGTAGCTGGGGGTGGTCAATAATGACTGGTTGTACCCAGAAAGAACAAAGTTGCCAAAATTGTTCTGTTAGCACCAGAAACTGTGTGTTAGCTAAACTTTTAGCCTATGCTTCCTGTAGGGAAGCTAAGATGGGTTTAAAGGGTACTAAATGCAAATAAAGATCTTTATATCTAAGCAGGCCTCAACTAAAAGGCTATATATTTTGCAGTGAGGACAATCCCTGAGTATTTCTTTCCAGACTATTTATATTTATTTCATTTATTAATGGCTTTACTGAAATTCCCTTTATAATCACATATTGGGGAAATAACAGTATCAAGAAAAAGCCAACGTAAGCAACTTCCCATCCTGTCCTTTAAAAATAAAAATTAAAAATAAAGTCCACCAATAACAGTTTGTTCTTCGCTAAAGGGCTAATAGGATACAGAACTTGGCATGCTGGAACAGCAACTGGAATGAAGATATTATCGTAAAGATCACCTAAATCTTGACTTCATTAAAACCTATTTAATAGGAACAACATTTTTTCCTGGCCAAAATTTCTTAAGTTATGTAATAAACTCCGTGTGCCTTATCCTCCAGGGTTATTTCCACACTCCATTAACAGGCTATAGCAGGTTTTTAAAATATGCAGCATGGTATGGTGCGTACCTGGGAACAAGGAACAGAAAGTTCCTTTAAAGTTTGTATGTACATATGTCTGTGGGCTGCATGAGCTTGCCTAAACAATTCACACCGTTATCAAGAAGATCTTGGCAAAAACAAGAGAAAAAGAGATTCAGTAAGTTACATAACAAGCACACATCTCTTTCCTTTTTAAGCAATGGCTGTTTCCATTTAACAAATGACACTTGAAGGTTCCCTAAAAACTGCTAGCAAAATAAATTCACAAAGTCCCTTCAGGAATGTAATAGATTACTAGTAAGATGGTAAAATGTTGGCTTCAGATATTTACATTCCTGGCAATTGCAAAATTGTATTTATAAATATTTGATGCTAATATCTAAGTACAGAAATTGTTAAGTTGGGAAGAAAACCAGAAGGACAAATAGTATTTGTTTTTCCCAGAGTGAGACAGATCTGACTGTAGCTTATGGAAGCAGTCTACCTGGACACCTCCCTCCACCCTTCCTCAGCCACATGAACATGCACAGAACCTATATTTCTGGATGGATGTGGATATTTCAGAGATGGTCTGATGATCAGATGTGTTCACAGGGCAGGTAGGTGGAGGTGCCATAATTCTAGCCTGGCCACTTTCCCCAGAAAACTGTACTTGCTTTTAGAAGATTTTGCCACTTATATCTTTACCCTCAGATGCAGTAAAACAAAGGTCTTTGGTACAGATTATAGAAATGGGAAAAAATTGCCTAAATGCTCACAGAATTAAGGGACTGATGGATGTTGAATATGACTCAAATTCCTGTGTGACTGAAGGTTTTGACCTAAGCCTTGAGTCCCTGGTAGAAGAAAAGCCCCACTGCAAGAGGCCAAAAGGCCAGCCAGTTGACTGTCGCATCTCTGGACAGGGGATACCCAGAGCAGGGTGCAAGAAGACACTCGTGTTTCCTCCACTGCATCCTTCTCACTCTTGGCAGTCACTGCACAGGGACTTCCTTGCCCAGAGGCTGTATTTGTGGGGTTTTGTGTTTAATGCCTCATGGTAGACTTTTCTTCCATGAATTGGATTAATCTCTAGTTATATTTTTGGCTTCCATAACATCCGATGATAATGAATCCCGCGGTGTAGCTACAGGTTTATGAAATAGTCTGTTGTGTGCGCGTCTGTGTGTGCATGTGTTTTAAACCTATTTCCTCTTCTCTTCACATCTTGCAGTGTGAGAAACAAAAAAGGAACATCCTGTGTTTGCCTCCTCCCAAACACTCAAGCTATCACACTCTCTCACTAGCCATGTTGCCTCTTGTGCAAGCCAAGGTCTTCTCATCTACTGATAGATGGGTTTACCCGGTTTGCACAGAAACTGAACTTCTCTAGTTCTCCTCAACATCGTTACAAAATCAAAGACATGGGTGTGTTTATATTAACATACCCTGTTTTGTATTTGCGTAGCTGGTATGGCTGTCTTGTGCTTACTCCTCAGCGGTGCCACACTTCAGTTTGGTTAGTGCCCTGATGATGATGATGGCAATAGTAATAATAGTAGTAATAATAATAATAATAGTAATAACAACAACAACAACTACAATAATAATATTTTCCCCATATAATGTAAATTGTCTCTGCTCCTTTAAGCACCATCTCAGAATAACAGCTTTGAAAAATGCAAGGCAGGCTTGATGGGAGTTTCTCTTTTATGTGCTGAGTTAACTTCTCTGCTACCCAAGACAAGAAAGTTCTGGAAGCAAAATGCTTTTTCCAGAAGAGAAGAAGTTTCTTCTAGCCTTTTCCCACAGTTAAGAAATGGCTTTTGTTGAGTTACATGGAAAGTTACTTACATAATCTATGGCCAGAAAGCTGGGCTGGCATGTTTTTGTATGACTGGAAGTAGAACAAAGGGAAAAAAATATTGACATTTCCCAGCTGACCCCAAAATGAAAACCTCTCATTACATTGTCACTTACTGTATGGCCACTGTGTAATCTGGTTTTATACTGACTCCTTAAACTGATATTATCTTTATGTAACTGTCATTCATTTATTTATGGGTTTCCTCATAGAAAATGCATCAATGTCATAACTCTCATTTCCATGTCTGGAAATATGTCCCATAACACCTCTCCACAGAGACCTGTTTGACTTCCCCCCACAAAACTACTCTCTACTCTGCCTGTATTTCAGGGGGAGCAAATGGGGCATCCACCCTGCTTGGAGGAGAATGTCTTTCCACCCTTCGGTGGTTGGGCCTGACTGGGAAAGGATGCCAGAGGCAGATCATTAGGAGAGGGTTGTGAGGCTGACAGGTGTCTTCCAGTTTGGACAGGTACATCTTCCTGGTGCTTTGTTATCTTGGGAGTAAGACTGGAAGCCCCGCAGATACACCCAACAAATACCATTCCTTCTACTGCTTTGGTAAAAGCCTACTCTCACTGTGAAAACTAGAAAGAAGTGATTCTCTAGGGATGGTGAACTGCTTCTAGCCCAGACCTGCTGATGTTGACAGATTCAAAAACAGGGGAAAGTCTGACATGCAGACTTGTTCTGCACGTGTGCAGTGGCTGTTTGGGGGGATTTCCTAGTGGGCAAAGTACTATGTTGGCTATGCTGGATAGTAACTAGTGCTTTTAAATACTTTTTCTTTTGTTACTTTTAACTCATGCCTAACAGTGTTGAGGAACTTTCCAGAATACACATTGTAAACCACATTCTTGATCTTCTGAGCAGTGACCTGTGTTCCAGCACCTCCATAAGATTCTGACCATGTCTGGGGGCAATCCATGGGTCAGTGAGTGTATCTGGGGGTGTGTGTGGGATGGGCAGGATAAATTGCATTCTGCAGAAATCCCTGTATAGATTACCCAACTTTTCTCTTGGAGTCTTTTTAGAATGGATGGGATCTAGGAATATTCTGTCTCCTAATGAGCTATCCTTAACAGTACCTCAGTGATCTCTCTCAAGAAAGTCCACCAAAGTCTATAGCTATAATTTTTTTGTACAGACACACTTAATTCTTCTGGTTTGTATAAGTAAGTGAAGATTTATTTCACAGTTGCAAGAAAAAAGATATCATGACAGAAGGATGGGAGAGCAATTCCTCCAATTGTTTCAGAGGCTTATGTGGGACTACTCCCAGGCTATAAATCATAGTGGTTAGCTGCTAGTTGGGAATATTGGCTTCAATAAAGCCTTCAGGTGTGAGTTCTACACTGTGTTGCTACACATTTTAGCATATTAAAGGCATGATTATGTGCCCTATTAACCTAAGAAAAAGGTGTAAATCTTATTTCCATACAGGCTGGAATTTGGAAGCATGTAAGCTATTTTAATTATGCCTTATTATCTTTAGTTATATGTACACATGAAATGAATGAGTACATGTAACAGACAAACGCAATAAAAGGTTTAGCATATATAAATTTGCATTTGTACAAATGCAAGGAATAGTATACATGCAATGGGAATATATAAAAATACATACGTGCTTATATGCATATGCTTGTATACATGTAAGTCTAAATGCATCAGGTATATATGAGGTCTGACACAAAAAAAATCAAAGGGACTATGCCTGTAACTCTTTTTATTTAAAAGAAGAAAATCAGCTACAATCACCTTCAAAATAGCTTCCTACTGAGTTGACACACAGCCACACACAGGGCTGTCCATGTTGAAAATAATTCTGCAGATCATTTTCTGAAAGGCTGTTGAGAATCTCTGTTGCTTTTGCTTTCACATCTTCTACCGACAAAAAATTGGTTCCTTTGAACACAGACCTGATCTTTGGAATTTCTTCATCATAAGCCTGGGTCAATAACTGAAAAGTTTCTACTGTGGATTTCTTCATTTTCACAAGAAACTCACTGTTCTCTCTTGCACACCAGCATTTTCTGACCAGGGGTAAGAAAGTGTCTCTATTTGTACATGTGTCTACTCATACTTAGTGAAGTGATCAAGTTGATCCTAATCTCACTGTGACCAATTAGAACATGTTCTATAACCATCTTTTTGTTTCTCCCCTACCACTCTTAGTTCCTGAGCTATAACATTGGTCTCTTTTTTTTTTTTTCTGGTGTTGGACCTTGTATATATAAAAAACATTTGGTATAGAAAAATATTAGGCATTATTACACTCAGAAAATGCTTAATTCATCTGCAAGACTTAAAGAAATCCACACATAGCATTATTATTGACAACAGAGATTGATTTCTGCTTTTGCTGTGAAAGTTTTTGAGAGGACCAGAGGAGAGATTGTATGAATCTCCTTAGATTGCATCTCAACTCTGCTCTTGCAGAAGGGACAGAAACTGCCTTCAGTGGATGCAGCAGAACATGTAATTGGTCCCCAGGTTCTCTGCTTCATGAGCGTAGATTGCTTATGTAGACTGTCTGTGCCCCTACATGTAGCACTAATGGTTTCTCACTTCCCAGCTTTGAGCTTCATCACACTACAAACACCTTGCAGTGGAAGCACAACACTCTGCTGCCCTAGCCATCACCAGCACTTTGACCTCAGGAGATGCCTGTGTTAGGCAGTCTTCACGGGAGAGGCAGCAGAGCTGTTACCCTGTCCTGCTCCCCATGCAGCATATACAATTCCTTGAGCATCTGTAGTCTGCGTTCTGCCTTGCAGGGTCTGTGTCATGCAGCACTGAGCACTCCCACAACCCTGCAAGAAGAAAGACCCACTGCTGAGGAGGTATCTGATCATATATGAGCTTATCAAAGTGCTTTTTCACTTTCTTGAGTGAAAGTGGCTCATTGTCCAACACGTTTTGGAAAGGCAGGATTTTTGTTGCTCCTGTCCTTAATTGTGTTTTGGAGAATCACTGCCTTTGCCTTCATTCTTTCTCTCCTCCTTTCCTTCCTCTTCCCCATTCCCAAACTCCCTTATTTGCCATTATAGTAATCTTTAGTGAGTAGCAATGTCTTTTTAATTTTCCACAAGAAATGGAAGTGTGCAATTATTATGCAAAACAGCTTACTTTTAATTCCCCAAAATTTCCGGTGTACAATGTAATCAGTCATTTTCTACTGTACACTTTACTGTCTGAAATTGTAAGCCTAGGCCATTAGAAAACCATAATAAATAATTCAGTGCTTTCCTTTCAGCTTCATATTGTTTTTTTGCTGAATATGTTTGGAGGTGTAAATATCTCTCTGGAGGAGGATAATTTTAAGTTCAGTTTTCTAATTTGATTAAAGAAGCGGTGCCTGCCTGTTTCATCTACAGGCAGGAGTTCAAGCACACTAGGGAGATGTTTAGATATCTGTGTAGGTGTGTTTAATATGTTCCACTAATTGTATTTCCTTTTCACTAAATAAGAAAAGTTGTAATGCAATGGGATTAATCTTCCCATTTCCTCCCACCTCCTTTTTCCTGGTTTTAATTGTCTTGCTCCTCACAGCCACAGAGGCATGCCCTGATAATGGATTTCAGCAGATCAAATTTGTTCCCTGCCAGGCACATTCCAGCATAGATGTCTGTGGTGGCACAGGGCTCCAGCCCAATAGCTTCATCCAGTGGCACGTGGTGAATGATCGAGCTTTGAGACAGATTCAACCCCAAGGCAGCACATGAGTTACTCTATCAAATGCAATGTGGTGCAAGGGGCACACTTGAAAAGAGACTGACCTGTGCTAGAATCATAAAAGCATAGAGTGCTTTGGATTGGAAGGGACTTTAAAGATCATCTAGTTCCAAACCCTTTGCCAAGGCCAGAGACACTTTCGATTAGATCAGGTTGCTCAAAGCCTCATCCAGCCTGGCCTCAAACACCTCTAGGGATGGGGCAACCACAACTTCTCTGGATAACCAGTTCCAGTGCCTCATCATCCTCACAGGAAAAGAAAAGTTTTTCCTAATATCTAATCTGAATCTCCCCTCTTTCAGCTTAAAACCATTACTCCTTTTTCTATCACTGCACTTCTTCATAAAAAGTTACTACCCAGCTTTCCTGTAGACCCCCTTTAAGTACTGGAAGGCTGCTATTAGGTCTCCCCAGAGCCTTCGCTTCTCCAAGCCGAGCAACCCCAACTCTCTCATCCTGTCCTCACAGGGGATATGTTCCAGCCCCTGATCATCTTCACCACCCTCGTCTGGACTCACTCTAACAGATCTAGGTCCTTCCTGTGCTGAGGACTCCAGAACTGAATACAGTATTCCATGTGAGGAGTCCTGCACTGGTTTCACTGCCGCTGAGAAGGAGAGAAAAAAGTGTATCAAAGAGTATGGTCTGTTCTCTCCTTCTCACAAGTAAACTAGGGACCATCTTACATAAACAAGTCTTTAAGGAAAGCAACATTGCTCTGTTTCCAGATGGAGTTGTAGCTAGCAACTCTCTGTAACATGAGGATACACTTCACTTAGCATCTTTTTGGAAATATCTCAACATATTTTGAAGAGGTGAATGTGATAATTCATTAGAACAAAAATGGTCATGTGATATACTAAAAAGAGAGAGATAATGGTACTTAGCTACACAGAAGTACACGTAGACTTAAAATTGAGATTTCTTTTTCCTTACATAAGCAAAGGGTTCTTGTGTTTGTTTTCTGAGCCTGTGAGATGAATTGGCTTTATTTGTTCAAACTATTCTTTGAAACCATGAGAGCTCAAAAGAGTTTTCAAAACGAAATATGAACATGAAAATCCTCATGCAGTCTCTTGGTTTCTGTAGCTGGAGTTTGAAGTGGAGTCAAAGAGAGAGCAAATGTTGGTATAGCTGCAATAAGATTGCAAATGTTGGCAGTGCTCTTCTGTGCACAGCAGGAGAAGGTGTTAATGTGGGTGGCCATCTTCTGCAAACTAATCCTTGTTCATCTTCTCACTGCTTCTGCAGAAATTGAAAGCTCAGGTGTGCCTAGCCTTAGTTTCTGGTTTTGCAATTCATATTTTCTATGTTGTCCTCATGGAAAATTCTATTGCCATTGAAAAATGCAGGGTTTATTGGTCCCTATGTTTTTTCAATTGTTTGCACAATTGAAGCTCCTGTAGATATCATGACCCCAAATATTTCTGCTTAGCTTGGAAACATAAAGGTGAAAAACAGAGTTGATAGTGATGTTATTAATAACTGAGCACACCGGCTACCTGTACAGACAAAATAATTCTGACCAATTTAATTTTATTCTTTAGCCTTTTGAAACATCATCCAGGGCTGCTTTGTGATGCCTTCTCCCCAAACCACCCTGAGTTTTTCTCAGACAAAGTGGTGCAGTCATTCCCAGCAGGTGAAGTGGCGAGGGCATCATGGACAGCATTCAACTTGGATCCCAATTACTTTTCCTGTCCTGCTCAGGGAGGACAATATGTGGGGCTGCCCTAGAGTGAATAATCCACTTTTACTTACATTGCTCTGTCTCATTTAGCAACCTCCATCCACACTGCAGCTTGATACTCCTGCTGATCAAACAAAAGACTATTGCTTTCCTTCTCCATTTTCTGCCTCCTTTGCCTGTATTCCTAACAAGATAATCACTCCTGAGGCTGGACAAACTGTTTTTTGAAGAATACCTAAAACATGCCTCAGTATTATTCAAAATGTAAAGAAAGCCTAAACAAGAGCGTTTTTGAAAATGCCCTAGTATTGCTTCAGGTAGAATTTTTATGTTTTTTTACTCATCACTATGTTATCAGACGACCTGCAGGTTTAGGAGATTATAAACCCTGGTCTCACATTTATTCTGTCCCAAGTCCTGCTCTATTGTTTAGTCACGTCTCGACATTGACAGCTCGTGCCTTCTTGGGTTCACAGGGACATAATAACTTTGACAGGAGAGCATGGCATTCCTCACATAGGATGACCCATCCTAAAGATTAATGTGCTTTTTTGGAAAGCGTGCTTGCCTTCCTACAGACTGTAGTGGATTGTTTGCAGCCCTTTCATTTGTTTGGCTGCTAGAGCTAATTAGTTGGGCACCTCCACTTGTTATAGTACTGTTTAAAAAGAAATCCTTCTGACTACCTTTGGTGAGGAATCTGGGCTTGGTTGAGGTGTGCTCTAAGCACACTTAGCAGGTGGGGAACTCCTAGGATTGAAGCTAGTGTCTAGAGACCAGGGGAGGTCAAGTGAAAACTAAAGGCACCAGAGTGGGGCAGGGCTTGGAGCAGGGAGCACCCAGAAAGTTAAGACCAATTTAAGAAACAGGCATCCGGAGAGGGGGGAAAGTGTGATGGAAGTTATTGTTGGGTTATAAGATATAGATGGAAGTAAATTACTTTTGAAGCTAGCCCATCGTCATGGAATAATTCACTCTAAAGCTTTTGGAGGCTCTTGAAAACACCGTGTTCTCCTGGGAAGAGAACTTCCTTCAAGGCCTTCCCTTTCATGAACCTTTGTTTTCCTTGATTCTGCACAGGACCAAAATAAAAAAAAAGCACCACGAAAAATGCAACTGGAGCATTCTTGGAATGACTTGGCGTGTGGGAGCAGGGAGATGGGGAATCTGATAGGTCTCCAGACTTGTTCTGCAGACTCAAGAAGTGCAAGCAGTTGGATAAACATCTGAACTTTTGTATGTTTATCTGAACTGAACTTGAACTCTAACCTGTTTCTGAGTTTACCTAGCAGTGGCTAATAATTACTAGCCTGTTTGTTAAAATTGGAAAGTAATCTTAATAATATACTAATTCACAAAAAGACATAAACCAAACCCATTATTAAAATTGTGCTGGCCCAGGAATCTGGAGCACACAACTCTTTCAGTGCACAGTCTAGAAAAAATTAGAAGGAAAACAAAATTCTAGCTTTTCTCTACTTTCAAAACTGTTGGGGAACTATGAAGCTGAAGAAAAGGAGTATTTAATAAATAGAGAGGCAGCAGATCTTATTACAATTCTTGCATATCTTTGTATCCAACAGCAGTACAATTAAATGAAGGTACTTGCTGTAGTAGTGTGAAGCCAGCTTAAGACCAGGTTGTGCCCAGCACTTCCAAAGGTGGACTTTAATTATCAAAAGAATTGTGGTCAATAGAGGTGTGTTACTGTGAAAAATGCATTTAGGATCCTGCCTAGGAACAATGTGATTTGGTTTCTCAGTAAAATTCATTATTTAATTAAATTAAAAAATCCTTTTTTGGTTAGGTATGCTTAGTTGTCATTTACTACCTCTTTAGTGACGTTAAACTTTAACTCAATAACAACACGGTGAGCAGAGAGAACAGTGTCCACCCACATGGATAAACATTGATCTCAGCGATTAAGAAGAACAAACATTCTGATGGAGTGGTAGGAAAGAAACTGAACCTGATATGGAGGGTTATTTTTACTGTGCAGTAAAAGTAAGTCAGTCTTTCAACTGAGAACAGGGAAGGGCAAGGGGATGGCTTATCAAAATGTTGTTCATAGGACAATAAATTCTCTGACTTCAAACTGTAACAGTTGCCCATTGGCTCTGCACAATAACAAGGAGATGATTGAGGTGAGGTTCTGGTCACAGTCAAATAAGCGGCAGCTTTGCTGGTGATGTCATTGAGGACAGGTATCTACAGCTGGAGTGCTTCCAGATACTCTCATGCCCCATGGGGGGCTTGTGTGAGCAAATTGCTTATTTAAGTCCTTCCTTAGCCCATGTCTGCTTAAAACTAAGCATACACTTCTCTGCTCTGCTGAACGTGGCTCTGAGGTTGATTCTGACGTTGTAGAAATATTTGAATCACTAAGGCTTTTTTTTCACTGAGTTTGCCTGTTTGGATACCCATTCCCTCACCCTTTCTGCAGAGCCACCTTTGCTTCAGCGAGCTCCACATGAGAGAGCATGGCTGGGTCTGAGTAGTGATGCTACTAGCAGAGACAGTGACTTGATCTACATGATAGAGTCATGTCCTTGTCACATGGCAGGACTAGACAGCACCAACCTCTGGGAGGTGAAGGCAAATGAAAGCCTTGATGTCCTTAGAGCCCCCAGAGTCCTTCTAGGTGGGTCTGTGGATTGGACTACAGGGGAAGAACCAGCAAGTGTGATTTGTACTCTCAAAAAAAAATACTAACCGTACCTTCAGTACTGAAGCATATGGATGTTTGGGAGGAGGGGGGGAAGTGTAAGTGAAGAGAATAGGAAGCTAACAATCTAACTGAAAGCAGGTGCCCATATCTATGTCAGTTAGTTGTCTAAGCTCCATGTGCAACCAGTGGGGAGGTTCAGATTCCTGTAAGGCGTGATTCATCTCCTTCTACTGCTCATATGGATCAGGTCAGCTGAACTGCCTCCTACTAGATGCTCCCACTGGATGTGAAAGGATCCCTGTGTGACTTGCTATCTATGCAGGTATCTTACTTATTGACCCATAAAGGCAGGTAGTATGAGAGCCCTGCCTTGGTTTTGAAAGCCATTCAGGAAATGTGTAGCACATTTGTAGGACCAAATAAACAAAGCTCAGGTGTGATATTTTCAAAGTGTAACTTCTGTGCTCTTCTCATCCCTTACTGTGCAATTTTCTAAACAAACTGTATCTATCGCTTTTCCTAATAGTATATTTGCATAGTGGCTAATCCTTCTCCCTCATCAAATTTGGCTTTCTACTCAAGGTTTCCACTGATCAATACAGTATGTGTGGCAGCAGTATACCACTACACACAATGTCATGTTGTAGATATCTTTTTTTTTCTTTGAATCCACTTAGAGGCAGTTGTGTGGTCCCATTTCCATAGTATCTTAGCATTTAATATGCCTTAATTAATTTTCCTTTAATGTACAGATGTTACTTCTGTCGCCTCTGCCTCCTATCTTAGCATTCCCCTTGGCTTATGAAGGACTTAGAGAGAATTATAAGTGAAAGAGCTCCCTTGGTTTTGAGGTATTCCCAGCAACTGTGTTTGATTCTCTTCTCTATATGAAGTTATGATTCTGTGGGGGAGGCAAACAAAATCCAGCTACCTCTGAACTTTGCCTGTTAATTTGTGCCTCCTCTACACGATGCAGAGAAGTTTTCCAACTCAATCACTCTGATCTATCAAGAGCTTTCTGATAGTAAATCACACCACAGTCTCTAATCTTGATTGGAGCTTCTGCTGGCTACTTTCAGATACTTACTGAAAATATTCATTGTTATTACATTAAATGAAGTTTAAATAACTGCCGTAGGTAACTGTAGAACAAAGAGTGTGTATTGGGCTTTTGTGCTTTAGAAATAGATTTGTGTGCAACTAATAATAATACATGTGCATTCCAGAAGAAGATTTCCTTCCTGAAAGTGATGAACTGATGAGGGAAATGGTACTTTGGAATCAGTGGGTCTCTGTAAAGCAAACAAGCTAGAGTGGGATTTGGCTTGGAAGGGATTACAGGGAAGAGTTTATCTGTGATGGAAGGTGTGGCTCCTCCCTCAGGAGGTTTTGAACTGAAGATTTTTTTCTTTTCATAGCTGTTCAAAAGTCAAGTAGAGAGGTGTAGAATAAAATAATCACTTCTCATTTCAGTTAAGACTCTTCCCAGCTGAGCCTCATAGTTTCTTAATCTTTCTGGTTTTTATCCATGGAGGTAGGCTCCCTTTGAAGAACAGTAAGAAGAGTCATGATTCAATTCAGCTTTTCAAAAGAAAACATCTTGGAATTTTCCTTTGCTTCCCTCTGTCTAGATTACCTCCAGTAAGTCTTTTTTCCTGGCTTTCCTGGGATGTCCTCAGTTGCCAATGTAACATGCCAACCTGCCCCCACAGCTCCAAGATCAGGGGGAGAGCACTGTGAGTCCTTAGTGCCCTCTCTCATCATGGGGTGTGGTTTGCCTCTTCTAGAAAGACCTCATGGCCATCAGGGCACTTTTGAAATGTCTCACCTATGTCCTTGTTGTTGGCAGGAGCATCAGAGTGAAAATGTGAATAGGCACAAGATTACAACATCTAGGTTTGCTTATCATCCCTCTTGTCAGATTAGTGACCTATATTTGGGAATGAAAAGGGAGTGTCCCATGACGATTTAAGAGTGTTTTGGCCTTGGGAGCTGTAGTAGTCAGCAAGGGCTGCAGTGGAGGCAGGACTGTTGGGCCCCAGTCTATGTGGACACACTCTGCACTACAAGGGGTTCAGCTTGGTTTGGTATTGCATGTGTTGCCAAAGTCTGAAAGTTAGAAACCATCAAGTAGTTGCCAAACTTAGATACCAGCCTGTCAAGCACATACATTCACGCTGGGATACATTTTCTACATCTGCCTGTCAGCTCCTGAGTCTTGATTTGGCACAAGGCTACCCATCTTTCAAAAAGTTTGTTTGCTATATACTCTGCTTCTAAGGACCACATACAGCTTTCCCACACATAAACTTTTAAAATGAAGTCTACCATTTTTCCCAGATATCTTGAAGAAGCAATTTTGTCTTGGCCTTCTTTGTAGTTTCAGCATTCAACCAGAAAGAATCTCTGCAGCAGTCTCTTCTACCTCACTGCAGCTACGCACTTGTTCCTCTTTGGCTTGATAACAGGCTTTATCTTTTCATTTTTGCTTTTAATTTATCGACACTGAGAGCCTGTCTGGGCTTTGCAGGCTTTCCTGTAATGAGGCAGCTGGCTCACGAAAGGCTGTGTCACAGCCTGGCTTGTTCTTGTCAGTGGCTTTCATCTTCCCTCCGCAGCCACTTCTTGTAACACTACTGTTGATTTTTGCTTTAGTTATTCTAGTTGGTTTCAGCTGAGGTTGCTTTCTCTGTTAGTAGAAAGATGATTTAGTTCTGCTGAAGCCAGGCAATGATAGTACATAACAGCAGTACGTATTTTAAATCTAGATTCAGTTTCTGTGTTTTATGGCACCAGGGAGAGTCTGGTTTTGTGTCTGAGGTGCCACTAAAAGATGTGTATGATTTCCTGAGTGCTGATGATTGCAATGAATTATTCCGGTTCTCTTTTAGAGCTGTTGCTTAGAGAGCTTTTAGTGTTTTTTGTAAGAAAATAGTCAAAGAAAAAGGTTTTCTTTCCCAGTTCACAAAAACCCCCCCAAACATCCTAATGTTAGGTTTGCATCTAGAGTGGGCAGAATCAATTCTGATAGATTTGTGAAATTGATGCTATGTGCAGTTGCATGGCTTTGACCCCTGGAGAAATTTTACAAGGATGTCACTTTGGGAAAGCTGCCTGGCTTGCCAGGGAGCCATCAGCCACCAATGAGTCCTTGTTCCCCAGTAGCCAGGGAGCCCCATAGTCTGAAGGGTTCCCAACCCCAGAGAGAACAAGCCAGGAATGATGCTGCTGAAAATAGTTTGAACCAGAGGATGAATGAACAGTGCTTTTGGCTGAGCAAACCAGTGTTTTTCTGAGAGTCTCTCTGCATTTTAAGAAACATAAGGGTATATTTGGCCCTATTTAGTGATATTATTTAGTAGTAAGACCACAGTTCAGACAGATGTGGTGAAATTAAGACTGAAGAAATTCACATCTTGAGTTTCTCACATTATGAGATTCTGGAACCCCCAGATCATCTGATACTGAGGCATTTTACTGCTGGGTGTGTTCCCCTATACTGCTCTGGAATGAAGCAGTAGGGACTTGGGGGCTGTCTCTGGGCATTTTCTGAGGCATTACACAAACACTATTTTACAAGTGGGCCCATGAAGCCTGTGCATTACAACATCTTTCTGGGAGATAGATGACTCTCACATGCTTGCTCTGGCTCCAGGCAGGGTTACTGTGCTGTTCTCTTGAGTCCTCCCAGCACCTCCCTAGTGCTCTCTGCAGAAGGAGCACTGGTCCCTGCCTGGCAGAGCGCGTGCTGGAGAAATGCCCCTTTATACAGACTTGTTAGTTGTCAGGATTCTGTATCATCAAGCAGCTAACCAGACAGTGTTTTCTTCATCTGCGCTGGTCTGAGCTCTGCATAGGAAGGGAGCTTAGCCTCACAAGAGCTGAAAAACTAAGTCAGAGGAAAAAGTACTGAAGCATTTTAGGTGGAAACTGTTGAGTTTGTTATTCTGCTTCATATCACAGTATGGGGAGTCATCCTGAACTAAAATTGTGGTAAAAGGAGGACGGTAATGACCAAGTTCAGGAAAAGAAATTACCATTTTGTACCACTGATAAGCCAAAGTGAGCTGGTGAATTGAGCCTAAAAGAGAGATTTAGTGCTCTCCCTGGAAGCGCTCCCTTATGAACCAGCCTCTCACTATGGACCCAGTGATCTCACCTGGGTGTGTCACTACAGCTGCTACTGCTTGCTATAGTGACAGACCTGCTCTTGACAAGCAGAGAGAAGTTAGTGAGCCCTCAGGAAAGCATGCACATGTGAGCAGGCTGGACTTGCAGGGCAAACCTTGGTTTAATTTTGCTACTGGGTGATCCTGATCGCACTACTAGCAAGTGGGCCAGAGCACTGTGTAATTCTTCCTTCTGGGCTTTATTTTTCATCTGATCGCCACTGGGAAAGATAAAAGATCCAACAGAGAAGCTAAGGAGTGGGAGAAATGAGTTTGATGTGAAGAAGGCTGTTTAAAGTGTATGTTGAATCAAACGCTCTTTTGTGTGACACATTTCTGCACAAAGACCAGCACAGGATTTGGCTGGTAGGATGTTTCTGTAAGTTGTACAAGGATAAGCTATTGAACAAGAGGAACCAAGTGGGAATGACTAACATGTCAGTGTGCAGAAGTGAGATTATGTCCCCATGAGGATATCTTTTTTTGTGGTGGGTTTTTTTCACTGGGAAACCAGAAGTGAAAAGAAAATTTTTCTGAGCAAAGCAAGAAGAAAATCATGGTGCCATTTCCATTTCCTCATTTTCTGTTTCCTCAAGGAAGTGCTCAGTCACTCTGATTATTCACTAGGGGAGACATCCTTAGCTTTCTTTGCATTCTAGGCAGAAGTAGTTAAATAAATAAATAAATCAACAAACAAATAAAGCGTGTATGTATACACACATGCACACACATGTACATATTTTAAGTTTGTGGACTGATACTTGTTTTTCCTTCATCTTGATTTAGAATGTTTTCATTTCATTGAGGCAATGGACCACAGTAATAATTAACCTCTTGTAAATCTAAGGCAAACATAGTAACTCACCTCCTCATGTTTTCACTAATCCAGAACTGAAAAAAAAAAAAAAGTGTATATTTTGTAAAATGTCATTTGGATGTGATTTAAGCTTTATGGAGAAAACTTGCTGCAATTTCAGAATGACTTTGTCCAGTTTGTTTAATGATATGAATGTTCACCAGTTATTTTCCTTCTGTAGAACTCTAGAGCATTGTTTTATCTGCTGTTATCTCTTATTTGATCCAGTGTGGGAAAATCAGGCAAAATAGGACAGACAGGATTTCTGATCAAAGCAATGGAAGATATTTCCTAAAACCAGGTTTTAGTACAGTGTGTATGTGTAATAATTTTAGCAATTTTAAGGAATCTCACCTCTGCGATTGCACTGATTATTTTCCATGGTAGATGCGAAAGGTCATTTGCTATGATATTCACAGAAGATGTGCATCCCAGAAGGACTGGAGCAATACACCTGGCTGGCCTGAGTCCAGGAAAGAGAAAAACAACATTTTTCTCATTCATCAGACTTTGGCAAGCTGTTGACTTCCCCACATTGTTTGTCTATCTGACATAAATGCGCAGGCTGAAAAAAATCTTCAGCCTTTGGGAGTGTGGCTGTTGGCATTTTCTAGTTTGGTTATATAGTTTTTCTCATTTACAATGCAGTGAATAATAGCTAGTTTGCTATGAACAAATTATCTTCATACAATCAAGCCAAATCCCTGATACTAGCCACATCTTTCAGCAGCTGAAATGTCATGTGATGAAACTTTCTGTGTAACCTCAAACATGCTGTTGCTGCTACCAAACTTTTGAATTTTTTGGCAACACAGCTTTTTTACTTTTCCATGTGAAAAAGACCAGAGAATTTTTTTACTGTACGTTTTCTCATGGCTAAACAAAAAAAAAAAAAAAAAGAAAATCCTTTATTTATTTTTAACCTGTACTGTTTTGCACATCAGACTTTTTTTTCAGTCACAACTTTGGATTTTACAACTTTCCTCCCCTTTCCCAGTTTGAGAAGCTACTGCTAAAACCAATATATTTCTCAAGAATTACAATTCTTTTCAAGGTAGCAGAAGAGGGTAAAGGGAAGCCAGTTGCAGCTGGTGTTAGTGTATAAGGATTTGGTCTTCAAATGCTTTTGCACTCAAGTAACTTGACGTATCTAAGTAGCCACATCAAATGCTCTCGTAAAGTTATTCATATGTACAACTATTTGCAGGATCAGTATCTAAATCATTGTTCTGGTTCTAAGTTCTCTTATGTTTCCCCATCTGTAAACCAGCAATATTGCAGGCTTCATTTGGCAAACAGTTAGAAATCATAAAGCAGTATATATGAATGTGTCATTTATTGATGTTAGAGAAGAGAAGCAACACTGACCAACAAAATGGGTATTTTCCACTTTCCACAAGAAAAATTAATAAAGTAGAACTGGTGAGAGATTAACCTGAGAAAGCAATAAATAGTTCTTAAAAAGGGATAATCGTACAAAAATGAGGCATGAGAGAAAGCAAAGAAGCCTCTGAAGAAACAATGGGAAATGCAACTAAAGTAGGAGAAAAATGTTAGGCAAATTTGTTGTTACCAGTATGATGTCCAGAGGGCTGCATACTTCTTTTCTTTCTCTCCAATAGGCAGAGCATCCATTGTATTATGCTTTCAGACACATTTTCTGGTTGTTTTTCCTGGCACTCTTCCTCTTGTAATGCAGGAATGCTTCTGCCAATGCACATGGACTTCACACTTCTGTGAAAAAGTCAGGCCCTGTATATTTTGATGTAACCCTTAAGGGGAAATCTTGGCCACACAGAAATCAATGGCAAACATCCCACTACTATAAGAGGAACCAGGCTTCCCTCTCAGATTTTTTATCTTCCTTATATTTCTGCTTTATGTGCCATTGCAAACATTTAATTTGTAGATTTCACAAATTGCTGCTGTTGATATATTGAATACCAAATTACTGTCTTGTATACCTTGCCACTTAATCTGCCATAGAAACAGTTTTGACTCAGTACCCTGTACTTTCTGTGTTTGATATATTTTAATATCTGTGTGTTAGTGGTGTGGTGAGAGAGGTCATTTGCAACCCACTGGGATTCCTCCCAACTATTTGAGAATGGTTTGAAATACTTGGACTGGAAGAGGGACTGGGGAAAGAAAGACTTTTGTTTTTCTTTTGAAAGCATATTTTAAAATGTCATGAGACACTCTTACTTTATTTCTTTTCAGCACACTGTTCATTAAACTAATGGTTTGGCATTGGTAACACAGGCAATTCATGTATGTTTAGCCATCTGTGAAGGTCTCTCATAAATTAAGAGATAGTGCTGTGATACTGTAGTTGTTGCACTAGTTTATTTTTTGGTTCCCCCCCCAAGTTTATAATGCTCTTATGATAGCAAGTGCTTACAGTGCCACCATCTGGTTGAGACAGCTCCTTCGTGGCGTTCAGATTTTATCTTTAAATGAACATTTTGCTAGTTCTACAGGAAAGCATAAGCCAGTCTTGAGAGACCACTAACACTCCTTTTGCTTGTTTATCAGTTGTTGAGAAGAGTAATTTCAAGACAGCAGCTAAACTGACTGGCACTTGAAAGGGACGTATATCATCTTTACGTACGAATAAGTTCATTGACATTATGTGAATATTAATCTACATGAGTATTTTAAAGCTATCATTTAAGATAGAGTTATCAGTTTTTAAATTTGGTATATATTTTTGTGTTTATTTAACATACAATTCTTCTGTATGTGTTTAATCATTCCAAAAAGGGACTATTTTTTTCTGTTTTTTTCACTGATTCAGTAAAGCTGGGCAGCGAGATTACTTACTACAGCTAATTTTTTCCTTTTGATATTTGCTTTTCTACAGCCTGATCCTGCAGTTTCAAGTGCCACATTAGGAAAAATTATTCGATCAAGTATGCAAAGTAAACATATAGTGTTTGTGACATCCTCCCTCTTTCAGTCAAATGAACCTTGCCAAATGAACCTGCAACAAATGCAGGCATTCCCCTTCACAAGTAAGTGTCCTAACAGATTTGGCTGGTTTATAATTGCATTCTTCTGCATATTTGCCATCCCACGGGTAGTACAAATGTCTATGCCTGATGCCCAGCAATTAATAAAAACTGGGTTGATGTTTGCTGCACTGCCCTGTATTTCAATCCACCTGCTGCCAGCATGGTCTTTCTAGTGTGCCTTGTAGGATACTGCTGAAGAACTTCAGTCTTTGCATTGGACAGGTCAGGTATGCTGTGCTGCCTCTCCTGAAGTTATGGAGACCATTTACATGCTGTTTGCTGCTGCCTGAGTCTTCTGTCCTTGGCATAAAGCATAGGTGCATGTAGTGGTCACTGAAGGACGCAATGGTAGACACGGATACGTAACCTCAGTTGTTCTTTTATGGGTTTCTCAACTGCTGTGTTGTGCAGGTGCCACAAGCAATCACTAGTTTTATAGGATACATGAGTGAAACATTTTCGGAGGGGGAAGATGGGGGTAATCTCTGGGCCCCAAGGAGTTGTTTCATTTTTAATTGTGCATTTTAGGGTCTATGGGGCTCTGATATTTCAAGTTCTGTGCAAACACTGAGCACACTGCCATCATTGTGTTCCCCTGCTCAGGGCTTGTGGCTGAATTACCTCATGATAGGCCTTTTAAGTCTTTTGGCCTCCTTCTTGGCCTCATATTTCAACTCAGCACGTGAAAGAGATGAAGAATGAGCTAAAATTCCCTTCCAACTCTTGCAGAGTTATGGGCTACTTTATTTTTCATTCCATGTGTTTTTTAGCAACTTCTGGCTTTGCTAAAGCAATGCAAGATGAAGATGGCACAGAGGGAGGGAGTTTCCCCTCTGATGTCAGCAGTATGATATATTTACCTTTACCTAAAAAGGTGGAGTTTTACTTCTGTTTGATGAAAAGAAAGTGAAGGTCTCCTCCCCAGAGTCCTTCTCCCCTCTGCAAGCATCCATTTGTAAGGCATGGCCCACACGTTTCCTTGAAAAGGAAACACATTGTGATTTTTCCCTAACTGCACAAAAGGCTTTGCGTTGCTAAATGTCAGTCAGTTACTCATTACAGTAATATTTTCCCAATATTTTCCCAATATTTTCCCAATATTTGCCCAGGCCCCTGGCAGATCTGCCTGTGCCTCTGCCAGTGTCCCCTGCCTTGACTGAGCTGCTGAGGGTTGGGGCTGGAAAGGCACCACTCGTAGCACTCAAAATCTGCCACAGCTGGTGCCAGCGGGGGTTACAGCTGCTCTGCCATGGCCTTTTCAGCTTATAAGGAGATTTTGGGGTGCCTGGGATTCCCTGGACATGATCCTTCAGGAAATAAAATGGAAATAGACTTACCACTGTACTGCAGCCTCTGGGCTGGTTGCAGCCTGGGAATCACACGAGTAATTGAAAGCAAATTTTGTTATGAATTCCACATTTGGGCAAACCCTGGTGCTAGTCTGTGGGTTCTGTGATTTCAGAACTTCCTGTTGTTGTTTTGCCAACTGCTACTTGCCAGAGAAACCTTCACCCCTACAAAATATGAATATTAAATCTTGATCTTGAATGGAGAAGGGCCATTGCCATGAGAACAGTGATAAACATCATAAAATGGGGCATGAGGGGAAGGGAAAAGATATGGTTGAATTTGTCTTGTGACCATTTAATCGAAGTGTATTCCAATGTCACACTGCCAGGCTGTTTGATTAACACGGCATGTACTCGTGGACACGAGAGCACAGAACCTAGGGAGGCAAAAGCAGAGGATGGAGATGGGAGTGCTTGTCAAGCCTGAGTGCTGTGGAGCTGAAGAACAAAGGAGTCAGCTGATAAATTCTTCATAGCATACAAGGAAAGTAGTGGACAAACAAATGAGATCCAAGAGAATGATACTTCACTCTACAGCTAAGGTCTGGAAGGGCTGGGATCTTCACAGAAGTTTTAAGGAAGAACCAGTTTAATATTGTGAAAAGAAATATTGCTGCAAGAAGTGCTTACAGCAGAAGACACTTTTACTGCATGGTCAGTACAAACTGTAGCCTGTTGTCCATAGTGGAAGTTAACCCAAATATATAAAAGGAGGTAGCTTTATTGAACTTCAAAACTTTCTCCCATGCTGTCATCTGGAATTGGTTGAAAGCAAAGTATATAAAAATGAAAAAAGGATGAGAGACTTTGCTTCTGTTGGGTAATTAAAGGGGGGAAAAGCCTCACCACCATAAAAAAGAATGAGATAAATCTTGTCAGAAAGAAATTTGTTGCTGTGGTTATAGAAGTCTTCCCCTTTCATAAAACAGAAGCTAATATGGCTAGAATCAAGTATGATTAGATCTTAATGCCACAAAGAAAATAAAAATACAAAAACTATAGCAATCATAGAGGAAGAATGGAGAAAGAGATAGAGGAGAGCACTGGAATGAGATGTGGGTAATTTGTAACTTAGTATCGCATTCAAAAAAAGATTTAGAGAGGCTGTATCCTCCCAAAGGAGCTTTGGCATATCATTAAAACCTTTAATATTGTCTTGACAACTCTTCTGTTTCTTGTACATAACTGACTGATAAGGCAATATTCTTAGCTTTATCATTGCTGTCTTTTTTATTCCTTAAGAAAACTGTAGTTGATCATGAACTAAGAAAAAAAGAAGGGAGAAAAATCCCATATCCCTTGAGATGCTTATTTTTTTTAAGAGTGGAGCCAGCAAGACTAACAAAGCATTAGAGGAGCCTACAGTTTCTCTCCCTGCCCCTTCTCCCTTCCCCCACTTTGCCGCGGGAAAACATTTCTTCAGTTTTGTTATGTCCTTTTATTGTAAGACCTGACTATATGTCTGTGGGTTTGTAGGTTATCTGCCCAGGGACTAAGTGGAGCTAGACTGTGAAACCTTTGCTTGTGACTTCAGGTCTGGTAGTCTGCTGACTTCAGTGGGGCTGCTGCCGTTCTAATGCTGGTTTTCAGCATGAGTAATGGTGTCACGATCTGGCCCGTAAATTCTGGGTAATTTGTAAAGTGCCTGTCAGAATGTTATCTAAATAGCAATGGCACATTGGAAACTGTTCTGAGCTGTTGCAGGGAGGAGTCTTCTCAATTTGCCTCTCCAGTGCAGCTCTGTTCTTATACATTGTGGCATACTGTTTTTCCAGCTTCATATTAAGATCATCTGAATTCTGTTCATATTATGGTAATTATGATTCCTGGAGGCATTTTGATACTGAATGTTAGCAATAGACGTAATTGAATAGAACAATAGATGTAGCAATAGGTGTCACAAAAGGCAGCAATTCCAAATGAAGTAATTTTGCTTTTCTTTGGGCCTTTCCTTTTTTTGTGCTATTTTGAGAGTTCTCAGTGACTGATTTTCACTGGCACAATTCCATGGAAATGCGATTTCTAAGCTGTATGCGTCGTTGTTTTTCCTGGTTGTGCCCATGGTGTCTGTCATTCTACAAACTCAATAGAAAATGCTTCATTCATCACTTTCCAGTTTTCCATTCACATAAGCTGATGCATGCCAGAAAACTTCTTGTACTCCCCTAGCGTGGTAAGCACATGTGGTGAATCACCTGAGCAATTAAATGAAGGCACTTGTGTGAACACTGCACATGGAGTATTCTTTGAAGACATTCTGTCATCAAAGCAGAGAAAGGAAATAAAAATGAGTATGTTTGCTAAATATTGAATAAATTAAATGTGAGGGTACAGCACTGAAAAGGCAGAACATGTGTTCATGGAAAGAGGCTGTATCTACTTCATATTTAAGACAAAATATTTTCTATTGTCCTGTTAATTTTCCTTCCAGTGTTTCCTGGTAGCAGAACTGCAGGATAAAGGAGCTTGAGACATAAGGGGGTTTGTGGGCATTTTTTATCATTAATTGCACAATTACTGGGCCAACATAATTTTTTTTTTTTACCTCCAGAAGAAGAAACAGAACTAAGAGGGCTGCCAGGGCATACAATTATACAGTGATGCAGGCACCAAGGTACATTTGTTCTGTATAGGTAGCAAAAAACATTAAGCACATACTACTTCCCTAAAAGTTAAAGGGAGAAGTAAAAATCAAGATAGGCTAGGTTCAAAATTGTTGATGGCTTAATCTTCCACCACACATCTACCACCAGTTTGAAATGCTTTATAATTTACTTAATAAGCTTTCCATGGATTAGAAACAGAGCTTTCATCTTTGTACATCAGTTACCAAATTAGCAATAGTCTAGTTCTCACTGTTCAGTATATGCTTATTGTATGAAATGAAATACACTGTGGGATAAAAACACATAGTCCTCAAGTCATTATTTCCAGCTGTTGAGAAGAAAGTCTCCTATAGATGTGGGAAAAAAATATTGCCAGGTTATTACTAGGAATATAATGACACAAAAAACAGTGAAATTCAAATAATATATTCAGCGTCAGAAAGGGAAAAAAATCTTGTGTCTCTTGACTCACTCCAGTATTCTGCTTAACGGTAATAGAGGGCTGGTCTTGTTTTAACTGCTACCATGCAGGCAGCTGTTCTTCACAGGAAATGCAATATTATTCGGCATTTCTTAAAATATCCAATGGCAAGTGTAGTGAAGAGCACAATGTCTGACTCTATATGATTCTTCAAATTCAACAGTGAATCTGAGTGTGCGTGTGTTTGTGTGTAAGGGAAACTCAGTAGTTAATTATCCGAAGTCATCTCTCTGGTTTCTTCTAATTAAATCAAAATTCACTTTCAGATGTCACTGTAAAAATTTCTGAATTAGGCTGTCTATCTATTAGGTTACCATAAATAGGTTTAAAAAGGCTAAAACTTCAAGTACATTTTATAAGGATAATAATAACTGCCTGATTTTGCAGTTGCTACTCATAAAAGATGTGAAAGTGTGCTCCTACACTTCAGATATAAGCTGGTGATTATATCAATCAGATTTGCAGACAGGCAAAATACAGTAAAACACAAAAGTTAGCTTCTTTTTTCATGAACTACTCTCTGAATAAGACACTCTTCCTGCCTCTTAACATGATCCTGTTTGGTTTTGCTTTATCACATTTCTTGGTGGATGACAGAGTCTCCACAGTACAAAGAGAAGGCACTCAGAATTCTTCCTAATACAAATTTTCATTACTTCTGACTAATCAGGGAGTTTTTAGATTTTCTAATGATTTCTGTTGTAGGTAGCCCTACACATTTAAAGTAAAAAAAGCGTACACCAGGAGATCTTCAATTCACAAAGAAAACCTTCTTCTGCTCTTTGTATGCTATATACATTAAATAGAATACTTTGCACGGAGCGTTGCTGTGTCTTTCTTGGAGTGCAGTATAGTACAATGCGATCATCCATGAGGATTACCAGACTTTGTTATTAAAGCACAGGTATTTGGTAGGAAAGCAGTCTTAAGGCAGAGCTTCAACTTCATTTAAGGCTGATTGACACACTTACCTCAAAGCACCATGTGCTTAAGTATGGAATTAAGCTGAAACAAGTAGGATAAGGGAGAGGAGAAAGGCCAGACGAGATGTTTTCATACAGAATCCCATAGCAGGAAGAAATGTGTAAGCTTCCACACTAACACTGTTGGCTTCAAGGTGAATCTGAATGCCAGGACCCCCTGTGCTCTCTCTTTGTAGCTCCCTAAGACCTCTGTGAGGGCTGCTGCTGGCATTGGGGCTGGCTGCCTGCAAGGGGGCTGAGCTGGCATGGAAACACTGGCCAAGATCTTTTGCTGTGTTCACCTTCCTCTCTACGTGGTGTGAGCTCACAAGGCCTCCTCTCCTGAACCCTCCTAAAGCTGTGCCCTGACTTGCTAGGATTTTTTCTTTTTTATTGTCTCACCAATAAAAGTAAGGTTTTGGCTTCCAAGATTCAATTTTTTATGCTGGAGCACTCGGATCTGTGATCCTAACTAGTAAGAGATTGTGAGGGACTTGAAAGAAACACTCTTTCATTCAGTCTTTGTTTCTATTTATATTACCACAGCAGCATGGCTTGAGCCACCTCAATTAAATTAAAGTTATTAAGCGACAATCTCACTAAATCAGGGTGATGTTTCAAATGGTGCCATCCAAGGCTTATAATCCAAAGTGAACCCACTTTTGTCTTTTAAACTAACTTTTAATTGCTATGGTTAGGCTTCACAAGTATGAGAAATCCACCAGCTGTTGTTCTCAGGAGGTGCTCAGTATGCCTTAAAACCTGGTCATTTTGCTTTCTCAAAATCATTGCCCTTTGATGTGTACTAACTTCCTTATACATTTGCAAAACTACATAGGAAATATGTAGAATGCAATCTTTGTCTCCCTTAATGTGCATACGCACAGATGGCAGAAATCATCATATATTCTATTCACAAACATATGAGCAAACTTTTTTTCTAAAAATATCGCATGTTATCTGCAAACCCTGTGATGTTTGCGCAAGCGCTCTTAACCTTATTCAAGTTAAGTTATTTCAAAGCGTGAAAGCAATGTTTCTTTATAGACTACGTTTCGCAGAGATTTATTATCATGTCTTAATTGTAGACCCCATTTTTTTAGAAGAAATAGCAATTGCACTAGATCATGGAGGGGCAACTTGCTCTGGAAAACAACAGTTTTAATATAGTGTTCCCTTCTGTTTCAAATCACTCAAATGTGTATAAGAACACGTATTCCTTCAAAGACAAGTTAAAACTCAGGAAGCATTTAATGGTAAATACATGCTGTCTTTTCAAAGTACAAAGCCTGTTTCTAATCTTTAATGATAATCACAATGGAAAGTGCACAAGAAGACATTCCATCTTCTAATTTAAATTAGGAGTGGCAAATAACGTTATACCTACTATCTTATTTTAAAAGTTGCACTAAACAGGTAAACAAACCTGTTCTTTAGGACCACTGAGATGGTTAGGGGTTTGGAGCATCTGACATGCAAGGAGAGGCTGAGAGAGCTGAGACTGTTCAGCTCAGAGAAGGTAAAGCTCAGAGGAATCTTATCCATATCTGGTGGTGAGTGAGTAAAGAGAATGGAGCCCTAACTCTTCTCAGTTGTGCCCAATGAAAGAAAAGCCATTAAGCACAATGTGAAATAAAGGGAATTCAACTTAAACGTAAGAAAACCTTTTTTTACTGTTGGGGTAAAAAACTACTGGGAACGGGTTTCCCAGACAGACTGTGGACTCTCCGCCCTTGGAGATGCTCGAAACCAAACTGACATGACTTTGAGCACAGATTTGAACTGGACAGTCTCCAAGAAAGCCTTCTGACCTCAGCTGTCTTGTGGTTCTGTTTCATATTTTTATTAGAGAGGACTGTCCTCTCTGAACATGCAGCTAGTTTGGTCTTACTAAGGGCTGTGTGAGTGAGAGGGGAACCAGACTGTGGGAAGCCTCTACTGAGGCAGTGGACTGCGCTACAGAAAACTTCTGCTTCTTCAGCGGAAGCAGAGAGGACAGGCAAAGCGGCCACTCCTTCCCCTGCTCTACTCTTACCGTGAATAGAGATTCTTCCAAGTGGCTTCTGGATGTTGATGCACCACTGTTATTCTCGCTCAGGCTCCAGGATGACCTCATCCACCTTTACAAGGAACTCCTCTATCTCCACTAGGTCCACCTAACAGTGGGGAAGGGCTTTAGGGTGTCATTCTGTCCCTGTAAGTAGATTCCTGGCACACAGTAGGAATCCATGCACTGTACTGGGTCATGCTCTGTGCTTTATGTGCTTTGGTCAGATATCAGGCCAATATTCACCAGCAAAACTTCACCGATCCTTATTACCTGTCACAGTGAACATACGTGCAGGAAACCGTGTTGACAGAGATCATCACTCTTAGCGCATACACAGATGTAGTCTGTTTTTTAATGCTCTTCCCCTCAGACTTTAGTTCACGTGATACCTTAGATGCCACAGTTCTACGTATTAGGGGTCCACTGACCTTGCTTCCTCCTCTTCCCCTGCAGTCTAGTCTTCAGCCACTTGAGATCCCAGCCTTTGCTCATATGCTAAATGACAAAACATGTCTATGTGCTTGGTATTTTCTGGCCCAGAATTTCCACTCTCAGAGCAACTACATTAAGCAACTATTTTCTTTTTTCTTTTTACTTCCAGCTATTAATAATTGCAGTCTTCACTAATGGGAACATTCAGTGTTTTCCCTAATGCAATGCTCTCATTCCATCCAGGCTAGATTCCATACACACCCCTATTTATTTTAAGGTGCAGTAGAGAAAAAAAAAAACACGTAGAAAATAAGTGTCTGTTTGTTTAACCGTGTGTGCAGAAATCTTAATTCATGCAGGAAAACTCTTAAAGCCTTCTTTGTTATTAAGGTAGAGCCTGAACAGTCACCATGTCCTAATCAGTCTTGCTCCTTGAGCCTGTCTGCTTTCCAGTTACTGCAGATACAAGATCACTTTACTGCAAAAAATAGGAACCTTTCTTCCCATCCCACTACCCAGTAGCAGCTTTAGCCCGCTTTGCAGTGTCTTGCATTTTTTAATGCTGTTTTGACTTCAGTAAAATATCGACTCAAAATAATTTGGGGTCTGCAGTACGCCCTGCAACTTTTTCTCTTTCTTTTTACCTGGATTACAGCTATATGAAATAAGGCCATGCTTGAGTCATGAGGTTTGGCCTGAAGTTCAGGGTAGCTGCTTCCCCAGACAGATTGTGAGCTATCCAGATACTCAATTGCCAGCCCAACCACCCACTTCGCTTCTGTGTGAATGCTGTTTAAGAACTTCACTCTCCTGATGGCTAGCAATCTCATTTGCTGTTTAAATTTACTTGTGGGAAGTTTTTTTATTAAAAAACATTTATTTTCTCTTTTGTCAAGTCTATCTTTTGCTTCAGTACTTTGAATAATTCCCTAATTTGCTTGTAGAAGGCACTTATGCTTTCCCCCCTTAGAACTAACTTTGTTGAAGTAAACAAACCAAATACTTCCAGCTTCCTTGAGTGAAAAGCCTCTCTGTTTGCCATCCTAGTAGCCATTCTTCACATTTGCTTTTATTTGGGTTTTACTCTTATAGATGCAGTTGTACAGCAATGTTTGCAATACTGAAGATGAGATCTTAATACAAACATGGGAACATTAATACTTGATTCTACACTGGAGGAATCTTTTTCACAGAATCACAGAATCACAGAATAACCAGGTTGGAAGAGACCCACCAGATCATCAAGTCCAAGCATTCCTATCAAACACTAAACCATGCTCCTAAGCACCTCATCTACCCTAACCTTAAACACCTCCAGGGAAGGTGACTCAACCATCTCCCTTGGCAGACCGTTCCAATGCCTAACCACCCCCTCCATGAAGAACTTTTTCCTAATCTCAAGCCTAAATCTCCCCTGGCGGAGCTTGAGGCCATTCCCTCTCGTCCTGTCCCCTGTCACTTGGGAGAAGAGGCCAGCACCCTCCTCTCCACAACCTCCCTTCAGGTAGTTGTAGAGAGTAATAAGGTCTCCCCTCAGCCTCCTCTTCTCCAGGCTAAACAACCCCAGCTCTCTCAGCCGCTCCTCATAAGATTTGTTCTCCAGCCCCTTCACCAGCTTTGTTGCTCTTCTCTGGACTCGCTCCAGAGCCTCAACATCCTTCTTGTGGTGAGGGGCCCAGAACTGAACACAGTACTCGAGGTGCGGTCTCACTAGTGCCGAGTACAGGGGGAGAATAACCTCCCTGGACCTGCTGGTCACGCCGTTTCTGATACAAGCCAAGATGCCACTGGCCTTTTTGGCCACCTGGGCACACTGCTGGCTCATATTCAGTCGGCTGTCAACCAGCACCCCCAGGTCCTTCTCCTCCTGGCAGCTTTCCAGCCAGGTTTCTCCTAGTTTGTACCTCTGCTTAGGGTTGTTGTGCCCCAAGTGCAGGACCCGGCATTTGGCCTTGTTAAACCTCATGCCGTTGGTCTCAGCCCAGCAGTCCAGCCTGTTCAGGTCCCTTTGCAGAGACTCCCGACCCTCCAGCAGATCCACACTTCCTCCCAGCTTGGTGTCATCTGCAAACTTGCTAAGGGTGCACTCGATGCCTTCATCCAGGTCGTTGATAAAGACATTAAACAGGACTGGACCCAGCACTGAGCCCTGGGGAACCCCACTTGTAACTGGCCTCCAGCTGGATTTTTGAATTTGTCTGTTTCTGAACTGTAATCACAATGTTGATTCTTGTGAACTTAATACACCTAGGTTTTTTTTTCTTTTTCCCCTCTCATTTTCAGCAGAGAGCTGATCAGTATGCATGCTATTTCTGTGGATATTTCTCAGATATTTGAGGGGACTGGAAAAATGTGGGACTTCTGCTTTCTTACACTGTGAACTTTTTTGGATCCAAGCTGAGTTTGGAGATACCCGTACATCTAAGATAAGAAAAGCCAAATAGGATTGAGTTTGAAGCCCACGTGTGAATCCTTTGCTTTTCTTAATCCTCTGCAGACATGGATTCAGTTAGATACTTCAAAATACTTCAACAATCATGGACATCTTTTTTTATTAAATATCTTATCATTCAAACACAGTCGTTAAGTGACACAGCTCAGAACTGTTATTTTAACAGGCCTCTTAGATATTCAAATATATCACTTTATTTTTCATTAGCCCCTAGAACTATTACTTAAATATTCATGGTTCTACCCAAAACCTGCTGCTCTGATCTCAGCACAGCCCAGAGGTCCTGTTATTTCTGAAGGCTGACATAAGTCAGCGGAGTGTAGATTGGGTGTGACTCAGTATCAGAGAGGATAGGAGCAACCGTGGAAAGAGAAAAGCGTACCTATTCCCATTGCCAATTGAGGAAAAAAAATTCCAAGAGAGAAACATAAGCAAAATAAATCATAGCTTCAGTATAAAAATACAATAAAGTGCTAAATCTCTTTGCAGATGTGATAGAGGAGAACTTCAGATACGGAAACAGTACTGATATCCCGCATGCTATATCAGGGGTTCAGTAAATGTTGGAAGATAAAGTATTCAAATGGATAAAGAATTTCCTAGCAGTTTAATGGTGTGAGAAGTAGTAAAGAAAAAGAATTAACTGAAACAAGAAATAGCATGAGATAGATGCCTAAGCTTGGAAGTGCTAGAAGCCTTCTACAGTTGCCAAGATTTCTAGTTAGCCAAGATGAGATGTAAACTAGATGTCACACAACCCAAGTGAGTGTGGGTGTATAAATGACTGTGCAGTGACCATGTAAAGTAGCACACAAAGGGCAGATGCAGTATAACAGCACAGCTAGTTTTGATGAATTTCTACTCAATCCACTGGCTATATCTTTTCTATAGCATCTCTGGAAGAATCATTCAGTGATTTCCAAGACCTCTAGCAATCCTCCTGAGAAGAGGGGATACGGGCAGTGAAGAGTTATGCAGCATTTTTCTTAACAGCCAAAACCAGGGCAAAATTCCTTTCTGGTAGGGCACAATTCCTTTCTAGTAGGGCACAGAGGAAGGAGAGGTAGTTTCTGCAACTTTATTCTAGGTTTTATTCTCTCCCTGCCCTGACAGCTTGTGGTCTGATATACCTGCAGAACAGGAAATAGAGATTTGCCCTCCTTGGTTTCTTTGGTGGGTTGGATAGTTTTTGCAATGGTGTACTCTCACAGCAGCTGGTCTGGTATGCAGGACTGGGGATGCTGCATTATTTTGTGAGAGCTGCAATTAAAGAATAATGCTGATGTTTTAATTTTATCTTTATGTTTTCATATATAAGGTTGTTACAAACTGAATTTCATCTTTTTTAATATCTATCAATTTTATGGGAATACTGTACAGTGGGATAGTGTTTTGCCACTCAAAGTTTAGGAATACAATAAAGGACCTCTACTATTCAGCAGAGTCATCAGCATCAGCTAAAGAAGGTAATCCTGCATATGCTGTCTGTGTGGGATTCATTTTCATTTGTGACCCATTAAAGCAGTTATTCTTATTTCAGCTTTGAGAATTTGAACACTGTAACTTAAAGAAATTAGGAAAAGTCTTCTATTTAAGCAAATCTTGACAGTCTACACAAATGATAGTTTTATTTTTAATTTATTGATTCCTAAATTATTATTATAGAAGTATGTGCTTAAAATACTGAAAATGCAATTCAGAAATAAAAAATTAAATGAGAATTTGATGGTTTTGACAGGCAGATGAAACCTGAGGAGCTGTCAGTCTGTGAAGTGTGTTCTACATATAAGGAAACTGAAGCACATTGGAGTAACTGATATGATCTCAGGCACTTGACAACTTCTTTGTAAATAGTATTAATGAGTCAGTTAAAGGCAAAAAAAAATAATCAAGCAAAAAACTATAAAGAATAAGGAAGGAAAATACTTAATCCCAAACAACATTTATGTGAGAAGGAGGAATAGAAAAGAAGAGAAAATGAGTCTTTGTATTTGAGAGTGACTAAAATATCAAATATGGAAATGTTTATGCCTGATAAAGCCATTTGCAGGAATAGATAAATACTTTGTATGCATACAGTTTCTTATATAGAATATAAGAAAGTAAACTAAACCAGGGCAATGTATTACAAAAATATGAATTAAGTGTTCTTCACAATGTGCCTATTCTGCTTAATGGTTTGAAAGAAGATTGAATAATTTAACTTATCTCACCAAATATTTATGGAAGGAGAAGTTCCATGGACTTTTAATCTGGATTTTAAGGACAGCACAGCTTGCAAGAACTCAATGGACATTTGGGTTTGGTATTTTGCCTTTTAGTTGTCTTGTTCATTAATTTTTGAACTTACTGCACACTTTTCAGTGATATTTGACACTAGCTGGCAGGCTCACAAAGTTTTGCTAAAGTTTGCTATAGGATTTGTTAAATGTTTTGCTAGATAGAGAAGGGAGACTCTGTTGCTGTTGACGCTGAAGGACAGGCTTAAGTAATAGCATATTCCGTATTAGACATCAGAGAATCAGCACAACAAAGAAAGCTTATGAAGGACCCAGAAATAGAAACCCCTTCAGCCAGACACATTTGATCGGGCAACAGAGGTTGGAAAGAGGATAGAGGATAGAAACCCAGATGTTATCAGTTGCTACTCATAAGTCCTCTAAGGGAATGCCTGGAGGTTTGGGGGGGGGCGGGTCAAGGCTTTACATTGCTGCAGAAAGGACAGATACAAACTTGTGACCAGCCGCGGGCTAACTTAGGGACTGCCGTGTGACACACCTTACACAAAAACAAAAGAAGCTTTTAGAATAAAAAGCCCAAGACATAGGAAGAACTATCTTAGCTAAGCAGGCTAGAGTTTTACCCCAGAATCACCCTGTGGTACTAGCTTTTGATGTTGGCATCGAATGACCCCAGAGCTGAGTGACTTTTCTATTTTAGGGCACAACTGTGGAGCGCATTACTATGCAGACAGCCAATCAGTCAACCACTGGGGTCTGCTAAATCTGATGTGCTTGCTCACAGCATTATTTTACTTCTTCTGTACATTAGCAGAGAGTGTCTGTAACCTGTAAAATAAATACTGCCTGTTTACTAAGGGTTGCCACAAACTTTGATAGATAGGATTTCATTGACTTTTGTTCCACTTAGTTTTCAGGCCTTGCAAAACAGTGAGCAGAAGGGTTCTCACAGATCTGAAAAGTGCAGAAAAAGTAAAGTCAAAGCTCAGCTTTCATTTTACAAACTGGTTTCTCACTCCTGATCTATCTCACATGTTATGAACATGCACAAATATAAATCCGTGTGACCTACAATCAAGTCAGTCAGAGAAAGTGGATGTATCTGCATAGGATAGTAGTAGTCCATAGTCCATAGTCTGTAACTACTTGTTATATAAATGGACTCATTTTGATCAAGACATGACCTGGAAACTCCTATGCTTCATTACATGTATTGCCCCCCTGGCTGAGTAGCGTAGCAGTGTGATAGCAGATACACTGTTGTTTGGTTCATTAGGTGGGTAAGTACCACACCAGTAGTTTAACAAAAGTCCTGAAATGGTACTAAAGCTGCATCTGTCCCTTTACTAGACAAGGAGTTAAAAAAAATCACAGAATCATAGAATCATCAGGTTGGAAAAGACCCACCGGATCATTGAGTCCAAATGGCACAAATTTTTCAAGGAGTGAGACCTTTTAAAAGCTGAGTTTCACATGGGTTGCCAGTAAAATATCTACTCCAAGTGCTTCCTGTCTCGAAGATATGGGAAGGATCTACCCAAGCCAACATTTCCCTGTTAAAAAAACAAAACAAAACAACCCAACAAAACACTTTACTGTGGATGACTTACCATTCTGTACTGTTAGCCTCTCACTCAGCCAAAGCCCTTCCATACATGCCTAAATCTATCCCTGTTGACTCATAGCATGACAGCTTTTAAGGCTGTCCTGTATTTGAGCCAGGGACTGGCACTGTCTCTGCACTTTTGGCATGCTCACACACACGAAGCCAGGGGAGAGAGCGCTGTTGGAGGGCTGGGAGCTACGTGCCGGAGGACTTACCTCAGCAACTCCCATGTCAGTCCTGCCCCTTGGTCTTATACTTGTAATTCATTAACACTTAAAGCAAAAGGAGAAGACAGAGGCCATGCAGGAAGACGCAGCATGTGGTGCTGGCCCTTTGTGGAGAGCGGGGCTGGAGTTGTGCGAACACACAAGTTATTTGTGCAGCCATGAGGTCCAAGATGGGAGACGTGTCACGCTGCAGATCTGTGTGACTTGGCAGGCACCGGCTCAACAGGAGCTGTGAGGCCTCCTGGGTTTTCCACTACCCTTCAGATCCCTGGCTGTCACATTAATCCCCTTTTTAAATCCAACCTCCCTTCTCCAGTGATTGACTCCTACATCTTTTTTTCATCTCTTGGAGCAGCCAAACAGCATTTTGAGCATCTGAAAGCTATTCAGCTCCAGGACCAAGCACACACTGTGAGGAAAGCTCATGGCCTTTCGTGGCGGTGATGGCCAAATATGTGTGTAATGTGCTTAGGCTTCTCTAGCCCACACAGCAAGAGACCCTGCTCCTCTCTTGAACTTGGGCGTAACACGTTCCCTCTGCCATCGGTCAGGCCAGCTCTGGACTAATATTTTCTGTACAGTTAATTATGACAGGACAAGTGCTGTACCCCAGTGGAAATTTGCCACTTGAAAAATTGCCTAAAAATATATTGTACAGTAAATGTTTCTCTGTGTGATTAAGTGTGCATGTGGACTGTACTGCGCAGAGGATTTCCCAAAAAACAAATGTCTTGTCTGAGTCCCTTGGCAAGGCCTCCTTGTTTTTTTAACAGTTTATCAGCTTTTGTGTTATTTACTAATGGCAGGAATTACTCTGTAATTCCTTTTTAAATCAGAAATTCCAAAAGCTTGGAAAGATGATGGACTGTAAATGTAAAAAGTGGAGGATGGTGTGAGGTGGAGTTTCATCCTCAAGAAGAAAAACGCTCCAGGGATTAAGATATATTCTTTGGACTACTAAAATTGAGTTCAGCTTCTTGTCTTGTCTCAGTTTCACATGCTCTGTTATCAACTCGTTGCTGGACTGTGACCATCTCTGTGCCAGGGGATCTGATGCAGAAATCATGGGGAATAAAGGCAATGTGACCATCCCAAGGCTGTTACCACTGACAGCAAGTCAAACTACTGCATGCATGCTGCCATGAAGAACCTGCTTTTGTCTTGCTTTTAAGATCAAGGCAGTATTACTGCCAGGCCCATTCCTGTGCAGTGGTGGCATGCCAGATGGTTTGGGATTAGACGGTGAGACTTTGCTGTCCCATTCAGGTGGATGGCTCAGACTAAAATACCTTCTCTGTGGATCTTAATTCTTCCTGTTTAAAAGAAAACCCTTCGCTACTCCATAGGTGGCACATAGAGTCACCTGGGCTGTGATGCCAGACTTTTAAAGCCCTATGGACTTAGGCTATGGCCAAGACTCCTGCCCTTGGCATTCAGCAGCCTTGTCCCTGCTTCTCCCTCCTGCCAGTCCTTCATGCCTGTATATGCCTCTGCAGTGTCCCAGCTGAGGTACCAAAGCCAAAAACTGACCTGACCATTAAAAAAAAAAAAAAAGGAAGAAGAGAGGTAAAAAGAAGCATAGCCTCTCAAGAGAGTGTCGAGGCCCCTGTCCAGACCAGGAATGGGAGTAGGATCACTACTTTTGACAGCCCTGAGCTGCTGGGTTAGTTCAAGCATTGTGTTAACCCACTGTGCAAGGCACAAGAGGAACAGGAGTTTTCTGCATGTGTAGCACTGAAATGGGGTCACACTTCCAGCTGGGAGGTGGACGACTCGGCTTCTAGCAGCCTGGGCTCTGATACACTTGATGGCTTGCAGATTTCTCTGAGAGAATATTGTGCAACTGGCAAAAGAAAACACAAGAAAAGAATGAAACAGCATTGATTGCTTTTCAGACCTTTTCTGTTTACCTCATCTCTTCCCAAACATACAAAGACATCTTGCAATGACAAAGATCCAATACAACATAAGTATGAAACATCTCTTGGACCCACAGAGCAAATTTCATCGTGGACCTTTGCTTTTCCTCTTCAGAGAATGCTGCAATTTGAAGGGCATAAGGCAAGCTATGTGAATGAGAGAGCAACCCCCACCCCCGCAAAAGCATGTTCCCCGTAAAACGTCTCCTGGTGTGCACCATCTCAGTGCTCCAAGCTGGATTTCTCTGAAGACAAGAAAGGACTATTGCAATTGCATCCTTTGAGACAAATAAACACAATTCCACTCTTTGCTCATACAAGACTTACAATTCTGTGATCTGCCAGGGTTGTAGCATAGTTAATCTTAGCAGCAGAGTTTTATAAAGGTGCTAACTGGTGTTTCATGGTGCCCCTGTGGTGTTCCGTTTTCATACAAGGCCTTATTTGGAGAAATGCTGTGTGAGCATTTAAAGCAGTTACAAGGGCTGTTTGATCAGCCAGAATGGTTCCTTTGGGCAGTATTTTGGAAAAATAATATTTTAAAATTGCACTTTATAAAATTCCAAGGACATATACTCTGAATTGTTGAATGTCAGCATAACACCAGTTTGAGATACATTCTTTTCCTTACTTTAGATTGTGACAAAAGAACATAGAAATTAGAAGGAAACC